>OY723399.1:79999504-81421358 GCA_963210345.1 Inga oerstediana
AGATAAAAATCTAGCATCTGCATAACCAACCAGTTCATACTTGGATATATTTGAGTAGTATAACCCCATGTCTATAGTGCCTCTTGTTAGATCCCATATGTTTTGATGATAACAAAGATTGGACTAATGATAAAAGAGGATATGATAACAAATGACTTTGAACAAAGTAAATAAATGGCAAAGCATTACTTGATGTAAGCATTAGAGTAATGAAGAAGAACTGAGGGGAAGAACAAAGGAAGACCATACCATCACTGGCAGTTGTATATGTTTATTCGAGTGACCACTTGAGTAAAGAACATTGTTACTCGAGTGGGCACTCGAGTAATGTTGAAAGAAAATGTTTTCAAAAGTACTGCCAAAATTTGAAGGAATTTACTCGAGTAGCCACTCGAGTAATCTGCAAACTTATATGAGTCATTACTCGAGTAGCCACTCGAGTAACATATGAGAAAAGGCTTTACTCGAGTAGCCACTCGAGTAACCAAGGCAAAAATCTTCCAGTAGCTCTTGGCCAAGAAATGCAACAATTTACTCGAGTAACTACTCGAGTAACCATGTGAGAAAAAGGCATGACTCGAGGGAGTACTCCAGTAATCTGTGGAGTTATTTGATCCATTACTCGAGGGACCACTCGAGTAATCAGGTAAATAAATAACAAGTACTCTCGGCCAAGAATTTAATGCAATTACTTGAGTGAGTAATCGAGTAATCTGCAAATTTATTTGGAATTTACTTGATGGGTCACTCAAGTAAGGTTTGAGGAAACAACAAGGTCACTCGAGTAGCCACTCGAGTAATAGGCTTACTGGAGGATGCACCCAAGTAACTTGTGAGGAAAAGACATGGCCACTCGAGTAGCTACTCGAGTAATAAGGTATTTCCAAGGTTTATGATGTATTGCATTCCATGTCTTACCCGAGTAATATCTTATGTAAAATGTTGAATTAATCACTGCCATATTTTTGATAGGTTTACTCGAGGGACTACTCGAGTAACAAACATGATCACTCGAGTAACAAACATGATCACTCGAGTAGCCACTTGAGTAATGAAGTCTAGAAATCATGTTTTTGATCGAATGTTTATTAAATTATTTTTTATATGATTAACTCTTCATTGCATTAGTATCCTAATTACATTTGTAGAGAAACAATGAAGAGATCATGTAAGAAGAGCAAAGTCAAATAAAGTGTCTGAGATCTCACATACCGCTACCTACCACAAATGAATAGTTTTCAAATTCGAAGAATGGTCAACCGTTGTTACGCGACTCTAACGGACATGTTTGAATTGATTCCAACGGACACTACAAATCATCTATATATATGGAGCATTCAAAGAGCAAAAAATGAGAACTGAGAACACACGAACATACACTGATCAACATACTCTTAGTGCTTTATTTTCTTATACTCATTCATTGTACTTCAGTGATTATATATTTGCTCTGTGAGAGAGTTTTTCATTACAAAATCAATATTTGTTATTGAGACAACTTAAGGTTGTGGAACCTTTAGTTGGGGATTTGATTACAATGTGTCAAGGGGAGCGAGTGTCTAGGTGAAGGAACTTGCTGCGTATTGAGGTGCCAAGAACCCACTGAATCTTGGAGAATATAGTGAAACTATCAGAGACGCTCTGAGGACTGGACATAGGTCAAAGTGGTTGTGGCCGGACCAGTATAACTCCTGGTGTACACTTCGGTGATATTTCTCTTTGCTCTCAACTGCTTTAAATATTCATTTAATTTTCTTATACGCAACGAAATTTCTGATATCACCCAATTCACCCCCCTCTTGGTGAAACGCTTGCACTAACATTTGGTATCAGAGCATATATCTTCTTGTTAAGGTTTAACAGCATAAGAGGGATCCAATGGCAAGCATGGGTGAATGCATTCTTCCCGACGGAGCTTCTATCACAAGACCTTCAAGTTTCAATGGCGAACACTTCTCATTCTGGAAAGTGAAGTTCAGAGTCTTCATAATGGATACTGAATATCGGCTATGGGATGTGATTGAGAGTGAAAATTACAAACCTGAAAAGATTGTAGATTCACAAAGAGTTCCCAACACACCAGCAAAATATGATGAGAATGACAAGAAACTCATTACACTCAACAACAAAGCAATTCTAATGATTCAAAGTGCCTTGAGTCAAAATGAGTACTTCAGAATCTACACACTCCCAACAGCTAAAGAAATGTGGGAAGCCTTGGAAATAGCTCACGAAGGAATTTCGAGAATAAAAGAAAACCGGATCAATACTTTGGTTATGAGTTTGATTTACTTCGAATGAAATTAGGTGAGTCAATAGCTGAATTTGAACTTAGATATACTCACATTGTTAATCAACTTGCAGTACTTGAAAAAGTCTATGATCAATATACCCAAGTACGAAAGATTTTAAATATTATTTCTAAAGACTGGGAGGCAAAAGTCACTATAACTGAGGAAGCAAAAGGTGAATCAATGCAATCGGTTGCTTCTCTATTCGGAAGCCTCTCTGAATATGAAATAAAATTAAAGTTCAAATGAGAACTAGATGATACTGTGACAAGAAGAAAAGAGGTTTAACACTGAAAGCAAAAGAAGAAGAACAAGATGAAGATGAAGAGCTTGACGATGACAAAATGAGCCTAATCATAAAATGATTCAGAAAGTTTTACAAGAAAGGCCAAGGATTCAAAAACTTTCAGAAAGGAGGAACAAGCAATAAAGAACACATCATCTGCTATGAATGTGGAAAGTTAGGACATTTCAAATCAGAATGTCAAGAACTGATTCAAAAAAATAAAGAAAAGAGAAAAGGTAAATTCTACAACAAGAAGAAAACCTTTGTATCTGCCATATAGGGAGATAGTTCTTCTGACGAAGAAAGTGATGAAGAGGAAGTAACCAATATCTATCTAGTTGCTCAAGAGGAAACAAAAGAAGAGATATGTCTTAAAGCATCCAAAAACAACAAGTGGTATATAGACAGTGGATGCACTAGACATATGACCGGTGATTTCAAAAGTTTTACCATATTGCAACCTAAGGAAGGGGGAAAAGTAAAATTTAGAGAAAATCAATCCGAAAAAATAGCAGGAATTGGTGAAATAAAAAACGACAAAGGAATATAAGTCAAAGATGTATATTACGTTGAAGGCTTGTGTCATAATTTGCTGAGTGTAAGTCAAAGTGCAGATAAAGACAACTGGATAATATTTGATTCAGAGAAATGTCTAATTGTCAACAAGAAAGACTTACAACTCGATAAGAAAAATATCAAGGCAAAGCTCATGGCAAAAAGGGAAGGTAACTGCTATACACTTGATATAAATAGGAATAACTCTGAAAATTATTTTCTGAGTAATGCCGATGAAAGTTGGTTATGGCATAAGAGACTAGCTCATGTCAACATGCACATCTAGTAGAAAAAGTAATTCATCAAAATTACAGTTGGCAAATGGTGTCGTAAATAAATCTCCTGTAGATGGTTTTAAATATTTCATGATCGAAGGAAATTCATACCCAACATATATTCACATCCTTCTTTAAAGACCCATTTTGGTTCGTTGTGGTGGTAATACTAGCATATATACCACACATCTAAAAATCCTTATATGGGAAATATTATGTTATTGACCTAAAACTATCTGTAAGGGGAAAACTTTTAGATAACTTGTTGACATAATACGAATCAACATTATTGCATGCAAAAAGTATGGCTCCAAACAGAAATTAGAAGATTAGATTTTATAAGTAAAGGCCTTACAATCAGTTGCAACCTTTTAACCAATGGTTTTACAAATCCATTTTGCATATAAACATGAGCTACATGATGTTTAACATTAACTTCAAGGGATATATAATATTCATTAAAAGCTTGTTGTAACATCCCAAATTTTATTCACCAAGGATATATTTTAATTATTATATATATTCAATGAAATGGTAAATATTTAAGGCCAAAGGGATTAAATATTGAAAATTGAAAGTTGAATAGTGTTTTCAGTGAAATCGCCTGTGAGGTAGTGAGTTTGTCATGTGGTTTTGGAAGACCAAATGATGAGCAAAAATAATGAAATTTTACAGAATGGAAGTAGATATCCTAAGCTTTAATTTTATAGGTCATATGACTCAATTGAAGCTACGTACAAAAATATATGAATTTTTGAAGTTAATCCAGAAAATCTGGAAAGTTTCTGGAGCAGCAATCAAAGATTGAAAATCTGAGAATAATATGATCATATCCAGTAAAATTCCATATTTTTTCTTGAAACTAGACTCAATGAGGGTTCCATAGGCTTTTGAATCTCTTTGAAAAGATGTCTACAAAATTAGTTATGATTTTTCAAAGTTAAGGCAGAAAATCTGCCAGAATTGGCATTATTCTGAAAATTTAAGAAATAAAGTAATATTCCTTTTTCTCTTAATTATTTTAGGAATTAAGGGATGAAGGAGGAGAAGACAAGTGTCAAAATCCAATGAGACCAAGTGTCAACACCACATAAAAGATGATGGAGATAATTGTTGTGTCATAAGTCTTTACTTACGTCATAAGGTTAGGTAGCCAACTTTTGTACCAATTGACTTGAGTAAATGGAAGGAACACTTGATTTAGTTGGAGCATAAGAGGGAGCACATTTTTGGCCAACCAAGGAAGAAGGAAATGATAATCAAGGTTGAGTGTACACAAAAGGGAAGTATGGCAAGGTTGAGTGCACACAAAAGGGAAGAATGGTGCAAGCATAGAGGCAAGTATGGTGGTTGGCATGTGTCACTATAACAACCTTAGATGAGATCAATGGTTGGAAATCAAGGGAGCATTTTTATGAAGGCTTTCTCTTCCCTTCCCTTCATGCATTTTCGTTCAACATAGAGAGGGAGAGAGTTTGGAGAAACTTTGAAGAGTTAGAGGGAGGAGGAAGAAGAAATCTTAAGGTAAGAGTTGATTCTTAAGCTTTCCTTGTAACATTTCCCCTAGATCTGTAACATTTCAACTTTTTAAACCAAATTTAACATATTGATTAAGTAACCTACCATGGAAATAAAAAGTTAAAACTCAAACAATAAAAATTTCCATGGTAGAAAGTTCTAAACAATAGTTTAAAAAGCCAATCAAGGTAGAAAATGGGAACTTAATAGTAGAATGTCAACCCCGATTAATAGAACGTAATCAAAACAATTTGATAAATCATTTTCTAACCATAGTGAAAGTAAGTACTAGGGATCCCTGAGAAACAACTGGACCTCGGACATTCGAAACCCAACTATATACCAGTCCTTCCACAAGCCCAGATAACAATTTATTAAATCTCTTAATCCAAATCCATTATCACAAAATCACATTAATAGGGAGCTCCGCTCAATAATAACAAACATTTATCGAATATCTCAATCAAACACCAAAACTAATCATTTCCAAAACTAGAGTTCACAATACTCAATTTATATAGAATTCTCAAATCATGATTTAAATAGTTCCTAGGTCATTGCATGACATATGTAAATAGGAAGACATGTGCAAATAAGAGGAAACTTAATGAGAGCCTGCAACTAGACTCACCCTCTTACCAACTTCCCTGCGGCCCTACTTATATCTCACCTAAAAAAAAACGTGTATATAGCAACCGTGAGATCCAAAGATCTCAGTAAACATTGGTTATTCAGAAATATACATGCAAACCGAGATCGAGAACATACAGCTCTAAAATCAAGTTCAGCTTACAATAATTAATTTATATTACTCTTTACATAAAACATTTAACAAACTAGTTCTCGATTCGGTTATCAAAACCCCCTTCCAAATGGGTTCGAAAACAATTGAAAATCACAATTCATTTTCCAAATATCGTCCACAAGAGATTTCACAAAAACGTGTGTCAATCTTGTCACAAAAAAAATAATTATATAAAAACTCTATCATATTCAAATCATAAATCACATATATAACATGCCAAGCAAGTGATTGATGCACAGATAGTCCTTATTACCCCGGACCAGCCTTATAACCGCTGACTGGAGCCATAGGCTAACACATAGTCCAATAGAAACTCATCCATTTAACTGGATTGTCCAAAGCTCACCAGTTCTTAAGATGTACCTGGTCAAAGGTGCAGAGCTCAAGTCTGGACTATGGCTCCCCTCCTTAAAAGAACAAAGCTAAGGAGGTGTCACATGTCCCACAGCTCCAATGCAATCCTGGCCAAAGGAAAACATAGAAGAAGGGGCCCTGACAAGTGCCATCCACTGTGCACCGAGTGATGGCATACCACGTGGTATTAACTTACACAAAATCTCCCATCACAACTCCACAACCATCCACTTGCATCAACGGCGATCAATCACAATCATGGCATGTATAATCGAATTCCAAATCATCAGTATGGCTCCAAACAATATTGAAAAAAAAACACTATTATCTTAATAATCATGAAGATAATAATACTATTTCAACTTAAGGAACCATAACAAGTGTGTTCATCATCTAAAACATAACATCATTTCCAAATTTTTCCATTATCACACACAAGCATGCTTAAACAATTTTCAATATACAAATCAATGAGTTCTAATACACACAAGCATGCTTGAATAGTTTCTAAGTATAATATTAGTTTCTATTAAATATACAATTTCAAATCAAGCCCTCCATAGGCACAACAAATCCCAAAACAATTTAGTGTATATATATATAGTTGACAGGTATATCAAAGAATAACCAATGTTACCTCTATTCCAAGCTTATTATTACCAACACTTGGGTGCTTCCGATTTGCCAACACCAAACAATCTAACTTCAATCTACATAATTATTATACAATTTCTCATTACTCAAATTGCCAAATAAATATTCAAGATAATTACATAGACTTAAAGTCTCTAACTCTACCTCTAACTTTTAAATCTCACTTATAATGTCTAATTCTTCATTCTAATGCCATTCCCATCATTTCTAAATTCCAATAATTCATTTGAACCAACAACTAACTCAAAATAATTAAAATTGATCAAAATCCCCAATTTCTCCAACTTAGGGTTCCAACCAAAATACCCATTTCCATTTTACAAGTTTAAACAACATTATAAACCGATTAAATGTCAATTTTACCTCCAATAAACTTAACTCAACCATTAAACTCAAGCTTAATCGGTAAAACTATCATCTTCAATCATAACATTTCTCTAACAATCAAACCCCAACTCTAAATCTCTCAATTAATGTAATATAAAAATTCTAAACCGATTAAACGTCAATAATTACTCACCTCTACAAACTTATGGCTCCCATTTGTTGAAACTCCATACTTGCTTCAAGCCCTAATCTTCAAACTTGCTTTTCTCCCATCACAATCTATACTTTTAGAAAGCTCTCAATGAACAGAAAAATATTTGGGAAATAAGTGTGGTGATTGGGGGATTTTATGGGGAAGAAATTAAGCTCAAAAATATCTCAACTTCCCTATTAATGGAGCAATGGAGCGCTGGACGAATAATGAAAGACGGAGCAGTGATGAGTCGCACGGTGGAGAAGGAACTAACAACAAGATGGTTATTAAATAGTGATGTGGGTCCCACTTGTTATTTTTATATTATTTCATTCTCCTTTAATTCTTTTCTTTTTTTATTTGTTTTGTTTTATTCTTTCACTTTCTTCTCCTCTTTCCCCCCTTTTTTTTTTTTTTTTTTTCATTTCCACTTCTACATTTTCTTTATAACATGGAAAATTATTCATAATCCACTGAATCTTTAAGACTAGTATCAATGATTAAGTTATATTTGTGTATTTTTCTCAAATAAAATCTTCATAACATATAAATAATCGTAATCATTTTGGTATTAAGATATTTTAAATACCTTTATTTAATCCCTCCACATCTTATTAAGTTATCTCTCCCCTTTTTTTTTCTAAATTTATAATATGAGATTATTATCATAAAATTTAATCCATTTATGATAAACTCTCTATACTCAAATAATTATATGGTAATTTCCCATTCCCATAAACTAACCTCATTAAATTCAACTTATTATTAATAAATATACTACTCAAAATTTCCAATTATATTTTATTATTCCTATTTTTTTTTATCTCAAATAACGCATTAGTTTACTCTACACCTCAAATAAATTAATAAATTGCTTCCTAATAATGCTTAAATAATATGAGTAAAAATTGGGATGTTACAATTCTCCCCTCCTTTTAAAAATTTTGTCCCCAAAATTCACTATCATAATCTTCCTTATTCTCTTTTCCTATTGTCCTTCCTTATACTATCTTTGAATTTCACTTCTACATAAATAACATAAATCAATTCAAATCTCACATGTTTTTACGTTACGTTCTTACTACACTTCTCTTGTTTCCAATCTATTCATATCTTTTTTTTTTTTTTTTAAATAAGCTATCATCATCTTCTTAATTAAAACATTCTTTTCAGTCACAAAACTTATATCACAAACTTCACCCTATTGTTACAATCTCAATGAATTTAATTCTCTCTTCTCCAACTTTTTTTGTTAATCTTAGGCTATATACTTTCACAACCACACACACCCAAACGTCACTATTTTTAAGTGTCTGAATCCTTCCTAAATATAGCCATTATTATTCCTCTATAAAAATCATATTAGTTGGGAAAAATAGTTAACATTATTATTATGCTATATAATTTATTTTGATTCTCCAACACCCATAATTTTTGACTTATCCCTTCTTATTAAGAACCCATTAAACCTTCTCTGTTCATACACTGTTATTCTTCACAATCTACCCTTGCAATTCCTGATCTAACCTATAGTCTCACTTGTGGCTCATATTTTTCTTCCCACATGTAGATAATCCCACTCATAAATTAAGATCATAAATAATGCTTATTCTTTATTTCTAGAATCACCAAAAAAATTCATCTTAGGATCTTTTTCTTTTTTTTTTTCTTATCCAACAGCCTTCCAATGCTTCTTCTTCTTTTTTTTTTTTATTTTAAAAAATGGATAACCACTAAAAACCAAAATATACAATTTAAAATTCTATATCCTCAATCAACACCTCAATCATTTTTTTTCCTCCCTATCATTGAAAACAATCACCCAATTGTACTTTTACTATTCTTATTCTTAAATAAATTGAGAATCTGTAAATCTTATAACTTTCAAAAATCGCTTATCAATGCAATTTAAGTTTTAAAAATGTTTGAAGATTTTTTGTTTGTACTCTCAGTGAAAATATTCATGAAAGAAAGAGAGTAATTAAACAACTTTGAAATTATCAAAAATTTATCAAGCACAAAAACATAAATTTCAAGGTTTTTGTTTTCCAATGGGTAAACCATAGTTCAAAATATCTTTTTGTTTTGTCACCACATACAAAACATCTATTTCTTAAACTGGATCTTGAACGCTTCATGGAAAAATTCTAACTTGATCAAATCATCGAATAAATTCTTAACAATAACAATGCCTTAAGTTCACAAAAAAATTCAATGTAATGAAAAGGTACTTTCCCGCAGTACTTTGCTTACAAAAATATAGTTTTGCCGAAATTCTTCTTTAAGAAAAAGAGGAATTTGAAACTAACAGTAAGACTTCATAAAATTCTTGTGTTTATATTTCAAATTCTTGACAAAACCTATTACTAAACACAAGTTATATCTCCATGTTGCCCATGTATCCTAAGGAATATCATCATTTTCATGCTTCTATAGAATTCCTGTCTTAAGGCTCCATAATACTCAATAAATCCTTCAATAAATTAATACATTCCTCTAATAGTAGTCTTTTTTTTTTTGTTAGCCATTATAAATTTCCATATAAACATTTATCCCTTTTCATATCAGCATCATTAATAAACAATCCATACCTACTTTCTCATCAAACTAAATCCGTCAAGTATCATCTTCATCCTTTGTAGTCAATTCCAAATTCTACTCTAAAATTCACACTATGCACTTATGTACATGATCACAGTTTACACACCATGGTTTCCAACAACAATTCTATTTTGTCCTCAATTCAAACGTCATTCTTACATCTTGGTGTTTGTACCATTTATTCTTGTCATTGTTACTAATTATACTCAAGGCACAACTTCTCAAAATATTCCTTTCCAATTCACTTCAAAAATCAATTCTCTTTCTCCACTTACTGAATCCAAATCCTTTTAAAACTCTTTCTTCCTTAAAAGAAAAACACTCAATTATAACATTAGTTAACTATCTTAATAACTAATTGTATTTGACGCGTTATAAGGAAGTATTTGACCTTTTAACATTAGCATTCATAACTTACAAAGCTGCTATCAAAATATTCCTCAATGATCAACATTCCTATTTATCCTCAATTTCTGATAGCAAATGTTCGTATGTGATAATCCAGCAGATTCCTCCATGCAAGCCTACAAATCAAACTAGCATAAAAATTTGCACTAGACACTAGTAGGCACAAACACGGGCCCAACTAATAGTCCACTCTCTCACATTTTACCATTTCAAATATAATCAAGAGATATATTAATTTATTTTATCATCAAATACATGCTCATTCTATAACCATAAAATTAAGCAAAAGAGTCTGCTTTTACTTTCGGCTTTTGTCCTTTATCACCATATAGTACTAAAAGAAAACTTGAAGTATGACCTAAACTTCCCCATCCCACTTCGAATACTTCATACAATTTCCTCCATGTCGTTTCCCATATCTCTTAGCTTCTAACATCTAAGGATGTTTTATTTATTTATTCGTATGAATTCGTGGTTTTTAGATACTAGCACTGCTTATTACTAGAACTTCGTAAACTATGAATATTTTATTTTATTTTCCCTCTTGCAGGTTTCAAATAGAGAGATAAAATTTACTTCTTCTTCTTTTTTTTTTTAATCTTTTTCTTGGCCTATCCCTACATCCAGCAATCTTCCAGATTCTTTATCTAGTATACAAAGGTTCTAACTCAAATCCAACCTTGCTACCCTCATCTAAAAAAAAATTTTCGTCATCCACTTACAATCATTTACATCCTGAAGATACATGGAACTTATACAACTCCAAATAATTAGTTACGAACCCCTCTTCATAAAGATTTTCTTGTTTAAATATACAAAAATTCACTCTCTCTTGTTTTATATCCCAATGCCTCAGGAAAAAAAAATAGAAACCAAGGACTTTCTTTAAATTACTCCCAAGTTAACACGCTTCTGCTCCTAGGTTTTGTAATTTGCCTCACCACCTTTTGTAAGCTTTCACAAAAATGTCCTAACAATTTGCACTTTTGATAAGTGATACAACTAACCACATAAATGCTTCCTTTAATCTCTCCACATTGCCCAACTTCAAATGAGAAAAGGCTATATCCAAATGACAGGGATTATATTTTTGCACATTTTCCAAAACTGGATAATCACATCAACTTCCTTGTTTGTATAATCATTGTTCTGATATCCCTTTCTATCAAACTATTCGTATATATACACCCACTTATCAACTATTTGATATTTACTGCCCAATTATCTCAAAAATCCATCATTATCTTACAACATAAGTCGATTATTCTAAATTTGCAAACTTGTTTTTCTTATCCTTTCTCCCCTCCTTAGGACGGAACCACAACTAGAAGTAATAACAAAGTGACAAACTATAACCTAACTAAGAAATCTACTAAACTGGGAAGTGCACATGTCGCTAATACATATGTTGCCATGACTACAAAAAAACATTTTAAAATATAAAATCAGAAACCTCGAAAAACCAGTCTCTGATACCAAATTGTAACATTTCAACTTTTTAAACCAAATTTAACATATTGATTAAGTAACCTACCATGGAAATAAAAAGTTAAAACTCAAACAATAAAAATTTCCATGGTAGAAAGTTCTAAACAATAGTTTAAAAAGCCAATCAAGGTAGAAAATGGGAACTTAATAGTAGAATGTCAACCCCGATTAATAGAACGTAATCAAAACAATTTGATAAATCATTTTCTAACCATAGTGAAAGTAAGTACTAGGGATCCCTGAGAAACAACTGGACCTCGGACATTCGAAACCCAACTATATACCAGTCCTTCCACAAGCCCAGATAACAATTTATTAAATCTCTTAATCCAAATCCATTATCACAAAATCACATTAATAGGGGGCTCCGCTCAATAGAAACAAACATTTATCGAATATCTCAATCAAACACCAAAACTAATCATTTCCAAAACTAGAGTTCACAATACTCAATTTATATAGAATTCTCAAATCATGATTTAAATAGTTCCTAGGTCATTGCATGACATATGTAAATAGGAAGACATGTGCAAATAAGAGGAAACTTAATGAGAGCCTGCAACTAGACTCACCCTCTTACCAACTTCCCTGCGGCCCTACTTATATCTCACCTAAAAAAAAACGTGTATATAGCAACCGTGAGATCCAAAGATCTCAGTAAACATTGGTTATTCAGAAATATACATGCAAACCGAGATCGAGAACATACAGCTCTAAAATCAAGTTCAGCTTACAATAATTAATTTATATTACTCTTTACATAAAACATTTAACAAACTAGTTCTCGATTCGGTTATCAAAACCCCCTTCCAAATGGGTTCGAAAACAATTGAAAATCACAATTCATTTTCCAAATATCGTCCACAAGAGATTTCACAAAAACGTGTGTCAATCTTGTCACAAAAAAAATAATTATATAAAAACTCTATCATATTCAAATCATAAATCACATATATAACATGCCAAGCAAGTGATTGATGCACAGATAGTCCTTATTACCCCGGACCAGCCTTATAACCGCTGACTGGAGCCATAGGCTAACACATAGTCCAATAGAAACTCATCCATTTAACTGGATTGTCCAAAGCTCACCAGTTCTTAAGATGTACCTGGCCAAAGGTGCAGAGCTCAAGTCTGGACTATGGCTCCCCTCCTTAAAAGAACAAAGCTAAGGAGGTGTCACATATCCCACAGCTCCAATGCAATCCTGGCTAAAGGAAAACATAGAAGAAGGGGCCCTGACAAGTGCCATCCACTGTGCACCGAGTGATGGCATACCACGTGGTATTAACTTACACAAAATCTCCCATCACAACTCCACAACCATCCACTTGCATCAACGGCGATCAATCACAATCATGGCATGTATAATCGAATTCCAAATCATCAGTATGGCTCCAAACAATATTGAAAAAAAAACACTATTATCTTAATAATCATGAAGATAATAATACTATTTCAACTTAAGGAACCATAACAAGTGTGTTCATCATCTAAAACATAACATCATTTCCAAATTTTTCCATTATCACACACAAGCATGCTTAAACAATTTTCAATATACAAATCAATGAGTTCTAATACACACAAGCATGCTTGAATAGTTTCTAAGTATAATATTAGTTTCTATTAAATATACAATTTCAAATCAAGCCCTCCATAGGCACAACAAATCCCAAAACAATTTAGTGTATATATATATAGTTGACAGGTATATCAAAGAATAACCAATGTTACCTCTATTCCAAGCTTATTATTACCAACACTTGGGTGCTTCCGATTTGCCAACACCAAACAATCTAACTTCAATCTACATAATTATTATACAATTTCTCATTACTCAAATTGCCAAATAAATATTCAAGATAATTACATAGACTTAAAGTCTCTAACTCTACCTCTAACTTTTAAATCTCACTTATAATGTCTAATTCTTCATTCTAATGCCATTCCCATCATTTCTAAATTCCAATAATTCATTTGAACCAACAACTAACTCAAAATAATTAAAATTGATCAAAATCCCCAATTTCTCCAACTTAGGGTTCCAACCAAAATACCCATTTCCATTTTACAAGTTTAAACAACATTATAAACCGATTAAATGTCAATTTTACCTCCAATAAACTTAACTCAACCATTAAACTCAAGCTTAATCGGTAAAACTATCATCTTCAATCATAACATTTCTCTAACAATCAAACCCCAACTCTAAATCTCTCAATTAATGTAATATAAAAATTCTAAACCGATTAAACGTCAATAATTACTCACCTCTACAAACTTATGGCTCCCATTTGTTGAAACTCCATACTTGCTTCAAGCCCTAATCTTCAAACTTGCTTTTCTCCCATCACAATCTATACTTTTAGAAAGCTCTCAATGAACAGAAAAATATTTGGGAAATAAGTGTGGTGATTGGGGGATTTTATGGGGAAGAAATTAAGCTCAAAAATATCTCAACTTCCCCATTAATGGAGCAATGGAGCGCTGGACGAATAATGAAAGACGGAGCAGTGATGAGTCGCACGGTGGAGAAGGAACTAACAACAAGATGGTTATTAAATAGTGATGTGGGTCCCACTTGTTATTTTTATATTATTTCATTCTCCTTTAATTCTTTTCTTTTTTTATTTGTTTTGTTTTATTCTTTCACTTTCTTCTCCTCTTTCCCCCTTTTTTTTTTTTTTTTTTTTCATTTCCACTTCTACATTTTCTTTATAACATGGAAAATTATTCATAATCCACTGAATCTTTAAGACTAGTATCAATGATTAAGTTATATTTGTGTATTTTTCTCAAATAAAATCTTCATAACATATAAATAATCGTAATCATTTTGGTATTAAGATATTTTAAATACCTTTATTTAATCCCTCCACATCTTATTAAGTTATCTCTCCCCTTTTTTTTTCTAAATTTATAATATGAGATTATTATCATAAAATTTAATCCATTTATGATAAACTCTCTATACTCAAATAATTATATGGTAATTTCCCATTCCCATAAACTAACCTCATTAAATTCAACTTATTATTAATAAATATACTACTCAAAATTTCCAATTATATTTTATTATTCCTATTTTTTTTATCTCAAATAACGCATTAGTTTACTCTACACCTCAAATAAATTAATAAATTGCTTCCTAATAATGCTTAAATAATATGAGTAAAAATTGGGATGTTACAAGATCCTTCTCTAAACCATATTTCTTCATGAATCTATGATCTTGAAGACTCATTCTTAGCTCAAGGAGAAGATAGAGAGGACTTCCTAGAGAGAGAGACACCAAGGATCAAAAGGTAATCTCCAAAATCTCAACTTCTTTGTGTATTGAAGTTGTTGTTGGTGATTGTTGTTTGGTTTTGTGATTTTTGGGTTGAGTTGTAAAATTAGAAAAGCCATAACTCTAAGGGGTTATGCTACCCAAAATCATTTAAATCATGATTATGAAGTGTTTAAATGAGTTAACTAAGGATTAGAAGTGGAACAGTACAAGTTTTGGAAGCTAAAACACAAAGCTCCATTTTTCTATTTTCCCTTCAATATTTCGGTCAGACCAGAACTGGTACTAGGAGTTGAATTTTCATGAAATAAATGGTTCCATTGGACTCAGTGGGCGAAAATAGGTAGGGTTACACTTGGGCACTTTTTCAGTTGAGGCCAAAAAAGCATAATTACGAAAACGCCACTAAAAGCCTTAAATAGAGGCTGTCAAGGGTATTTTTGTAATTTGACAGTGAATTTGGTAAATTCGAGCCCGGAAATAGATTCCTTGGGTGAAAATAAGTCAGAATAGCCTTATTCAAAATTTTGGAAAAATGTGCCATCGGGCCGGGTACGGCGGAGCCGAGTTCCTGGAGGCATTTTTGTAAATTTTCACTATAGACTTATATAACCACAATAAACACTATGGAAGAGTCTAAAATGATACTTGGATAGGTTATGACCTATTTCTGGTACATTTAATATTTTAGGACCGATTTAGAGGCCGGATACGACACATTCTTCGAGGCACATTTAAAAAGGGGATTTAAAGCTTTGAGGTAGGGACATTATCCTACATACACTATGCCATAGTTATATGATTGTGTGGATGCCAATGTTTGTAAATACGATTTATTAATCAACATGATTTGTCCAGAAAGGGGCCAGAAGTGTCAGAGGCACTTACACTGGAGTTGGTGAAAATCCAACCGGTGCAGAATAGTGGGGCTGGGCCCTACTCATGTATACATGCAGATGATATTTTTATAATGTTCATTAATTAGTGCATACATGGCATATATCATATTTACTTTTCGCATTTTCTATGAATGATAGCATGTTTCTACTGGGGTTCTCCGGAATCTCACCCTATTTTTAATAAACACCTCAGCGGGTACCAGTGGGTCTAAGGGAAAAGATATAGACGCCGGAAAGTAAGCGGCACGTGTTTCGATGCAAGGACAAGAACGTGGTCATAATTAGTACTCCGGAATGATAGCATATTCTATGAATGATAGCATGTTTCTACTGGGGTTCTCCGGAATCTCACCCTATTTTTAATAAACACCTCAACGGGTACCAGTGGGTCTAAGGAAAAAGATATAGACGCCGGAAAGTAAGCGGCACGTGTTTCGAACAAGGACAAGAACGTGGTCATAATTAGTCTAGTTTTTGATATTTTGGTAAAAATTGTAAATATTAAAACTTCCGCTGTATTTTCTATTTTCGTCGACGAACGATATCAGAATTGTAAACGAATATTTTTATCAGTATAATTGTACTTTTCTGTATGCCCATTGAATTCCGTCTTTATTACTCTTCGATTATCGAAATGGAAACGGGTGTTGATACTTGTGAAGTAAATTTACCAACATTATCAAGACATATTTTCTTGATAAGATAATAAGGGTAATGTGCTTTTAATCTAATCAATTGAGCAAGTAATCTTGCAAACGCTAAGTTGCGAGAAGATAATAAGCAAACATGCGATCATTTAGTTGATGTATCAACTAAAACCATATAGTACCTAAATGGTTTGTATGGTGAGTGTATTGGCCCACAAATATCTCCTTATATCCGTTCTAGAAATGTGAGAGACTTACTTTCTACTTTGCTTGGTGAGAGCCGAATAATTAACTTTCCCTTGGAACATGCAGAACATGAGAAATCATGGGATTGTGGAATTTGTTTACACTTCAGGGTATGCCCATATAAATTCTCAATTATTTGTTTCATCATGATTGAATCGGGATGGCTTAACCGGTCATGCCAAATATTAAATTCATTAGTAAACTTCTGGTTTACATGAGCAAACTGTTGGTTTGCATTGGCAGATTTCTGGTCTGCATTGGTGAACTTCTGGTTCTCAATAGGATGTGTTTCAATTGTGCTTATACATGTGTAATACAAACCAGAAGAAAAAATAGGAAAACTTTCTAATATGTATTTTCTACCATCAACTATATTTATGATAACAAGATATTTCTAATTATTTTTAGTTATTGTTTCTATACGATATCCATTTTGGCGAATATCTTTGAAACTCAATAAGTTTCTTTTAGGTTTAGTAGAATAAAATGCATTATCAATGCATAATTTTGTTCCTTTAGGTAATAAAATATTAGCTCTTTCGGAGCCTTCAATTAAATTTATAGTACCAGATATAGTCTGAACGTTAGCTTCTCGTATTACCAAGGAAGAACAATATTTATCATGTCTGAGTATGGTATGAGTTGTTACACTATCAACGAGACATAAATCTTCAGGATTGATGCCAATAAGATTCATTCTTTATTAAAAGAAATATAAAAGCATAATTAAAATTAATACATCCGATAGAAGCAACTTTAAATATAGTAAAACATAGCAGTTCAAATTAAATTAAGAAATCTGCAACATCCAAATGGGTATTATCCATATCGCCATGCTCAAAATTCTCGGCCTAATCAACATGATTAATTTCAACATTTAATCCTTTACCTTTAGTTTTAACTGATTATTGGTAAAGGCCAACTAGGTATCTTGACGTACAACATGTACGAGACTAATGACCCTTGTCACCACAGCGATAACATGGATTATCAACATATTTGTTATGTTTACTAGTTTCCCCTTTTTAGTTTTTTTCAATCTTTTTCCACTTCTAGTAGGAAGTTGAACCTCCATGATTTCGACCACGGCCATAGTCCATATCCATGTCTACAGCCACAATTAAATTTATTTATTACTACATTCACTTCAGGGAATGAAGTTGAACATGTTGAACTAGATTCATGATTTTTTAATGAAAGCTTATTATTCTGTCCACCCACAAGGAGACAAGAAATTAATTCAGTATATTTCTTGATACCTTTTTCATGATATTGCTGCTGCAGGAACAAATTCGATGCATGAAATGTGGAGAATGTCTTTTCTAATATATTTTCATCAGTAACATTTTCTCCAAATAATTTTAATTTATAAGTAATCCTGAACATGGCTGAGTTATACTCGCTTACAGATTTAAAATCTTGCAGGCGCAAATATATCCAATCATAACGAGCTTTTGGGAGGATGACCATCTTTTGGTGATCATACATTTCTTTTAAATTGTTCCAAAAAAACAAATGGGTTTATTACTGTCAAATATTCAATTTTTAAATCCTTATGCAAATGGTGGTGAAGAAAAATCATGGATTGGACTTTGTCTTGGATGCATAATTCCCTTCTTTGATAGTGTCTTCAAGACCTTTAGTATTCAGGTGAATTTCAGCATCTAACACCCAAAATAAATAATTTTTTCGGTAATATCAAGAGCCATAATTTCAAGTTTTGCTAGGTTTGTCATGGTTCAAACTAATTAAAGAAATAAATGAAAATAATTAAAATATGAAATGTAAAAATGCAACATAATATCTTAAACAAAGATAACCGTAAATTCATAAAGACAATAAATAATTCATAAAGCAAGAAAAGAAAATTAAAACTCATATGGCTTTCGGCCATTAATCTCATGGTTTCAGTTTGGAGGTAAAACCTTCTATGTAGGTGGCTTCAGGCCACTTAATTTCATACTTTTAGTTTGGAGGTAAGACCTTCTATATAAGTGACAACATATACCATCCATAAAGGAGGACTACAATCTAATCCTTCCGTAAAGAAGGCATGTACTATATTAGAATAAAAAAAATATGACTTCTGGTCATATAATTTCAGGAATCAGACGTGTATGGCTTCTGGCCATAAGATAATAATATAAAAGAACTTGTAAAGAACACACACACACGCATGATATAAGAACTATAATGACAAATCCCTATTTTATTGTATATTTTCATATTTTATTTGGGGATTTTGTTATAATAATTTAGCTTAAAATATGTTCTCTGTCTTTATTGAGATTAAGAGTAAATATATTAAATTAGGACTAAAAAGGAAAAAATTGTCATAAAAATTATAATTATTCTTAATCATTTATTCTTGAGAAGATTTGATGTTAGGTAAATTATTTTTACTTATAGGTATTTGAAAAAGGGGATTAAAATTGAAAATAACAGTTGGGGGCCTAAATTTGCAAAATGTCAGCTTGGTCCCATGAATTTTGAAAATGCCAGTTTGGTCCTAGAGTAAAACACATCGTTTTAGTTCTCTCTTTACTCTTTTGGTCAGAATTTTTACAGCTGAAGTTGAAAACCCATTTAAGACAAAGGGTATGTTTGTTTTGACGATTCGATAAGTAACTTATTTTTACTTAAACTTATGGAATCTTAAAATTGGAAAAAAGTTAGATTGGGTAAAATGATGAGTGTTTAGATTAGCGATTAGATAAGTAACTTAAAGTAACTTATGTAAAAGTTAGGATGTTTGGTTTGACTTTTGCATAAATGACTTTTGTATTAATTAAGAGAAAAAAATTGAAAAAATTATGAAAAATGAAAAAATGAAGGGATAATTGTGAAAAAAGTTATCATTGGCAACTTAATTGTCAATGGGACTTGGAAAGATATCTACACATGGAGGGATTTTTTCACAATTTTCTCAAAAATTAACTTTGAAAATTTGGTAATGGTACAATTTTAATAAAATTATATCAAACTCTAATTTAAATTGGTACACTCTAAAAGTCTTTTCTACTGTGCACCTCTAGCTTAAATCTTATAAATTATATCAAACTCTAATTTAAATATTAAATCCTAACTTATATTTTCACATAGCTCAAAATATAACAAAATAATCCGATTAAAATCTCAATAATACCTCCAATAATCCAAATAAATTATTTAAACTAAATTTAATGGATAAAAAAACTATATAGAAACTAATTTATGACATGTTTATAAAAAAAATTGATTATAAAATCATAAAACAACTAAATAATAAATCTAAATTGATTAAAATAATTATTAATTATTCTCTACATTTCTACAGTCATATATTAACAAAACTCAAAACTTGCTTAAATTTTTATCCCAAAGTATTCTTTAATTAGTAGAAGATTACTATCTAAAGAAAGAGAGAATTATTTAAAACATTTTTCATAAAAGAAGTTTTGTGATTAGAAGTGATTTTGAGTACCTCATTGATCCCCAAAAATATGAAAATACTCATATCAATATTTTTTTATACACATACAGGCACATAAGCTCCAATAAGCTTTATTTTGAGGCTTATGACTTTTTCCAACTTATGACTTTTTTCACCTTAAATCCAATCACTGAAACAAACACTCATTTTTTATCAAAACACTGTTTAAGTCTAATTAAGCACTTTTGAAATCCGATTTTCCTTCAAAACGCCGAAACAAACACGTAGATATACGATACAGAAACAGGGGGACGACCGCTTGACTCTTCTTTTATCACTTTCGCCTTCTTCTTCGTCTCTCGCCGGCGGCACCTTCCACCACCACAGCCGTTAGCGAGCATCATCCACAGCAGTGGTAGAACAAAAGCTGAGAGGAAAATCATAAAGAGCTGGACCAAAGGAGCACGAGGCAGAGGGCAGTAGCGGCGAGCTTCAATCCACACAATCCCCTCATTGTTTCTTATCACCTTCCTCTCCATTCGGTCGTCATCTCCTCCATTGCCGACAGCCTTCCACAGCAACCACCATTGTCCACCACACTTCCTCAATCTCAAGCGGCCTTCCATTTCACCAAGTCCCAAAGCCGAGCTTTAGCGAAGAAGAACTGACAAGCAGGGCTGCCGCAAGCGGAGAAAAGAAGGGAGCTGGGGGCGGAGCTTTAGCTGCAATCTTCAACACTCATCAACCAGCATCCTCCACTCATTATCATTCCCTCATTACCAAGCTCAGCTGCAGCAAATGGAGAGCAGAGAAGTAGATTTCATTTTTCTTCTTTGAGTTCATTAAGTCATAACTGTGGCTTGCTATGTTCTTCTTTTGGAAATATTTCAGCCCCTAATTTCATTGTTTATAGCTAATTGGTAATTGATTCAATATGTTACATGACTGAAACTGTGAATATGTTTGGGGAATTTGTGATGATAATTTGTAGTGGCTAAAGGATCAATCTCTTGATGATGGAAGTTAAGGGCTTAAGTTCTAAATACTAAAATTGGGAGTTTTATATTTTAACCCATTTTTAGCTTTGTAATTATGATTTTTTATCTTGGAGATTATATTTATATTGCTAGACCTTTGTTACTTGGTTAAGTACTTAGTTTGGATTAGTTGATGTTAAATTTTATACGCATCAATATATATGGTTACATATATTTTTAAGTGTAATTCCATTGATTTTCTATTGTCTTACATGATATTGTTTAGATATTGAGTTGATTTTGGAGTTACATTGAACCAATTGCATTAATTAATTTAAATCACACACTAAGAGTACTTAATAACATCTCTAGAGTATGAGTTCCTCTCTTTTGGTACTAGATTCATCGGTTGATGGGGTTTGGTATTTTAGAAAACTTAGTGATTTCAAAAATTGCACACAAAGTGATTTTTAATAGTGTTTTAAGAAGTGATTATTTTATAGGTTTAGGAATAACTATTGATTAATGCACTAGACTAACGGTGTTTGAGGTTTGGTATTTTAAGGGACTTTGGTTGTAATTACTAGTGTTTTGTATTGAGTTTCGGTTAGAGGGGTTAAACCTTACCCCGTGTGGAAGTATTTAATCAATTTAACTCAAGCTAGCTCAAAGGGTTTTTTGAGCATTTTTTACTAAGATAGTAAATTGAACTCCCATTATCATTAGATGAACTATGATTGTCTTTGCAAGCCATTTTCAAAAGATTCACTTCATTCATTTCATCTCACCTATCATTTTATATCTAAAAATACCAAAAATATTATAATTTAGGACTTTTATTATTTTCATATAGTTGTAGTTTCAAAAGATCAAAATTTCCCCTTTTTATTGTTTCATATTAATCATTGCACTTAGTTTCAGATAATTAATAAAATGCTCTTCAAGAGACGATCCGTGATTGCACCATATATTGCAATCATTAGTTTAATTTTGGAGAGGTTACTAAGGCACAAAGCCAACAATGCCTTATTCTTCATATAACAATCTCCAATCTTAGTCATGGAACCGATGTTTATAACAATTGGTATAAGTATTACTCTAATTCTATATCATGGCTCAGATTATCCCAGATTTATCAAATAAAACAAGGTATATGAAATCATTAAAGAAACCATAAGAAGATCATATCTTCATTTAGAGTTTCGTGCTGATAATGTGTTATAAAAGTATGTGTGATAAGAGAGTAAGAGATAATTTTAAGAGAGAAGATTGATAGAATTTCTAGAAAGAACTTATAGAGAACTTCTTATTTACTTTGTTTGAAACAATCGATTACAAGCCTTTATATTGAGTCAGGAATCTAATCTTGGTTATATGACCATGGTTATTTTATACAAAGTATAGTTACTTTATATCTTTTTTATGTTCTTGTCTTCTTTTGCTTTTGCTTTGTGTCATTTTCTCCTTTTTCTTTATATTAAGTTTTCTTTTCTTTAAGTAAATAGACATCCACATAATTAATATTCATAACAGTTTGGACATTTTACATGGGACCTTGAATTATTTTTTTTAAAAAAGGGAAAATTGGTAAAAGTCCATATTAAAGATAAAAATTTTTATTGGTGATGAGCACCTTTTTTTAACATTGATGAGGACCTATGTCATAGTATATCTACAAATTTAACGAAGTAATGACATATGATCGTATAAACATTTGTTAGGTAACAAAAACTTTTTACGAGGGCTTCTCCCTAATTTTTTTCCATAAACTAAACATAAAACAGGAAAAATTGATGAACAATATCTCGTTACAAAATTTGTTACGCAAATGTAGGAGCGTTCAAAGTCTGTGATGGGATCTGGATAGCCCAATCCTTGTTCCTGTCCTGATTTATGGTGAGGATGCAATCTATATTTCGGTCTAGATATGGTCTTGTTGTCGATGGTACAGGGAAATCCTGACTTATAAAATTGGACACTAAATTTGTGAAAACCTTCATAGATACACACATATTAAAAAAAACTAGGGTTAAGGGATATTTTTGTCTTGGAAGTTTTCACTAAGGGGTAATTTTGCTTCAGAAATTTTTCAAGGTAACTTTGCCTCCTAAATTTAAAAAATGGAGCAATTTTAACAGAAATGGTTAAGATCAAGCAACATCTTAATGGTTGGAAAGCTGCAAGCCTATTCCTTGCAGGATGGATAACGGTAGTCAAATCAGTGACTAACTCAATGGCATTATTTGCCATGCAACATGACAAAATCCCAATCGGGTTGATGGAAGAAATTGAAAAAGTGCAGCGACGATTTATCTGGGGAGAACAAGGGGAGGAAAGAAAATGGCATGCTGTATCTTGGGGCACCATATGTAAACCAAAACCAGAAGGCGGCATGGGAATTAAATCCATGGCACACATGAATGAAGCATTATGTCTAAAACTATTGTGGAGAATGTTTAATGAGCCAAACGAGTTATGGGGATCAGGAGAAACCAATTGTGAACTATGTCAGCATAGTTGTGAAGATAGAATACATGCCCTTGGAGATTTCCCCCGGGCACAACTTACTTGGAATCAACTTGTTCCAGCGCACAAGGAAAGGAAATTCTTTCAATTAGAATGGGACCACTGGTTGTAGGCAAATATCAAGCGCAGGGTCAACAGAGTATGAAGGATACTGGCTAGAAATTTTCGCAATAGGATGTTTGCAGATTTGGCGTTGGAGGAATGAACAAAGGCACGACCCAAATTTTAAATTTCCAAACAACCCAGGGGCCCTCGTGAGTATGAAGGATTGAAGCTATGTTGGGAACTGGGACTCCGAAATATAGAGGTCGAGTGTGATGCTTTGCAACTAGTGGAGTAACTAACTGGCTGAGACATTTTATAAAGTCCAGAATAAGGGACCAACATAGGAGGACTGCCTCGTACTTGTTCTCAGCAGAAAAGCACAGTCCCATACAAAACTTTGATCCACCTGACAAATCCTCCAACGGCTCATTCAAAGCTCAATTATGTGGTAACTCCAAATCTAATCTCACCCATAAGCACCCCTTGAAAATAAAATAGTAAAATTTAATTCAACGGCCGACATTGTTTGGATGACATGGCTAAATGTTGACCGTCAGATCCATCCCTCTGTTCCTATGATGAGATGGATGGTCTGACTCTGACTATCTTGTTCGATCGGTGGGGGGTCCAGTTGAATCCAACAGAACAATATTAGTATTGGGAGCGCGGCGAATCCAACTGCTTGGGCGGCAAGACAATGGGAGTGAAGGGTCTCTGGGAACTTCTTGCCCCCGTTGGTCGTCGGGTCTCCGTCGAGACCCTTGCCGGGAAGAAGCTCGCCATTGGTACTCTCTTCTTTCCCCTTTCTCTTTCAATCTTTATTCATCACTCTCTCCCGATTTCAAGATTGTCACTTGGGCGTGTGATTTTCGCAGATGCCAGCATATGGATGGTTCAGTTTATGAAGGCCATGCGGGATGAGAAGGGAGAAATGGTTCGCAATGCTCATTTGCTCGGCTTCTTTCGCCGAATTTGTAAGCTGTTGTTCCTCCGGACTAAGCCTGTTTTTGTCTTTGATGGCGGCACGCCTGTTCTCAAGCGACGGACTGTGATTGCGCGTCGGAGGCAGCGCGAAAATGCTCAGGCCAAAGTTCGAAAGACTGCCGAGAAATTGCTTCTCAATCATGTGAGTTTCTGCTGTTCTATTTGATATTTTCGCTATAGCATGTGAATTCCAAAAATTTTACCTTTAAGTGCAGTTTTGCATCAGTCAGCGTTGCTTGTAAGTGTATTCCAAATACTTATGTTATTAAAATCCATTATTGTCGTTTTTCTATCATTTGCTCTCCTGCGAGCTTTTAACCGACTCGTGCATATAGTAGGATATTCGTTCTGTATTTTTTTTGAGAAATTTGTACTTGATTCTCTAACCTGTGGATTTAGTGTTTTCTAGTTATTCATAATAATGTGATGTTCTTTTATAGTGTGAGAGGTGAGGAAAGGATACTCAGAAATTTGTATTTGAGCGTGTTCTTGTTTTGATCCGTTAAATATGAAGATACCCTTTTCCTAACGTGTGACTCAGATTGCAAAGGACTCCTGATTTCACGGTCACAGATGTTTGAAAATGTTGGATTTAGCCCTTTCTGCTTATTGTATTTAGCGTTAAATACAGCACCACCATTCATTTTATACTAATGGCCGAGCAGGAACAGCAAAATAAGCACATAATGGTGATTCATCAAATATTTTGTATTGGCTACTGGAATTCAGTTATCTTACCTGGTTTTTTTATTCTTTTATCAACATTTTTTTAAATTTCTGTTTACAGTTAAAGGCATTGAAGTTGAAAAATCTTTCAGATGATGTCAAAAACCAGAGGTTGAAGCAGAATGGTGATGCTAAGGGTCAGAAAAAATCAGATCAGGTGGATTTAATTGGCTGTGATTTAGGAAGAAACAATGAAAAAGAGCAAGATAAAACGTGAGTTGCATAAGCCACTCCGATTCTCTAGTCTCTTTAGGAGTTATGAGCAAGCTTTTATTTTGATTGATTTATATATTTAGATGTGGAGCTGAAGTGGACATGAATATATCCAAGGCTACTGTATCAACAAGCTGCAATCAGGAGGATCTTGATGCAATGTAAGATATCTGTACATTTATTCTGAACAAATAGCATACGGCAAATAAATCATAATTTATCATTTTTTTGGTTTTGTATGGGTATTATCAGATGTGGTGGATAACTCTTCTGTCTGTCTGGATGTGCAAATATAGGTTGGCAGCGTCTATTGTTGCAGAGGAAGATGAATTATTAGCTGGTAAAGCACCATCTGATGTAGTCAGTCTCTCTGAGGAGGAAGATGATACAGATCCAGAAATAATATTGGTGAGTTTGCAGCAGGGGATAGATAGAATGGCCTGAGTTATAGGATTTGGTGAAGTGAGGCACTGAGTTACACTCTTAAGACGTCAACTGGCAATCTGTGAGCTTATATGCCCACAGTTTGCAAAGTTGTATTTTCAGTGTACAGGTTAAGAAGTGTTCGTTTTGTTAAAACCAACTCATGCTACCTCCTCTTGACCAGAAAACCGAGCCTATAAGCATTGAATCTTTTTCTTTCAAAGTCAACTTAGAAGCTGAAGATTTTTAATTGTATTTCTCTTGCACTTGATTTTTAATTTCTCTGGTTTCCTAACTGTTCTTTACTGTTTAAATTTAATTCCTTTTAAGTGTGGGCCTCATTTTGATTTTTTAAATATTGAATTATAGCATATTATATAATTCATATTTTATTTTAAGTAGTAATAGTTATGATATCCATATTTCTTTCAATATATAACCATCTAAGGAATCACTATTCACTATATATATATTTCATGCACCTGCACTTGTAAATTTATACTGTTTGACTCTTTCGAGGATTCACACCTACGGAATAATTTGTGTGAGCAAGAGAATACTGGCTGGCATTCCAATTTTATGAGCTGTCATATAACTTTTGTGGATACTGTTATATATGTTCGTTGATTGTACTTACTTTGAATGCGTCATTAAACTTTTAGTGGCATATAAGGGAACATCTTTATGCAGTTCTCAGATCCTAATGCTTGTTGTTAATGCTTTTGAATTGCTTAACTTTTAGATAACTTGTTAACGTTTGGTTTTTCTCCTTGCAGCCATCGTTAGTTGCTGAAGTTGATCTATCTGTGCTAGCTGCTTTACCGCAGTCGATGCAACTTGACATTCTCTCTCAGGTCAGTTTTTGAATATACTGTAGATGGTCACTACTTAAGCTTGACAATTTTCGTTTTTCCATGTTTTATGGAGTAAAAGTGAGAACTAACATCTGTGTTGAGTACACATCAATTGGAATGGAATGTTAGAACTAGATATGGCATTTTCCACGATTTTATACCATAGGATATAATGTCTCCCTTCATAACTTGGACGTTGTTTACTCTTAATCATGTTGTGTATTGACTATTTTTGATTGACTTGCTTACACTTCCATGATATGCTGGTTTTTCTTTATATGTTCTTAGTTTATATTTGTTGTCTGATAACAGCTTAAAGGGAAAAAGGTAGAAGGACCACTGAAGGATTCTAACAACCAGAAACAATTTGAGGTCAGTGAAAAGGACAGGGGAAAGGGTGAGGGAATTCTGTTGCATGAAGTCGACACAGTAGGATGTAGGTCAAGCAGTGATGATATGGTGGCAAAGAAATACAATCAGGACAAAGTGGATGAAATGTAAGCTGCATGTAATTTCGTGATTTTCTAATCCTCTTACTGTTGGCTTGGTAAAGGTTGATTATTTTGGTGAGTGTATTAGGTTGGCTGCATCTATTTTTGCTGAGGAAAATGAAAAGTTAGTAAACAATGCATCAACATCTGGTGGGCCTGTCATCTCTGAGGAAGAGGATTTCATTAATGATGAAGACGAAGAAATGATCTTGGTTAGTTCACTTTTGAATCTTGAGTTATTCTTCCTCTCATTGCAATTTCTGCAATTTTCAAAGTTGGCCAGAGCTCTTCATAATAAGGACAATCTTGGAAAGTAAATTGAAGAATTTGAGAATGGCTTGTTAGACACTTGTTTGGGGAAATAAAACTTCCTCTTTCGGGTGTGAGAGTTTATGGATCAACTATAATAATTTTGATACTTAGCTGCCTAATCATAAAGATGATGTGCTAACTTCATGTAATTAAATTCTGCAGCCAGCGATGCATGGTAAGGTTGATCCAGCTGTTCTAGCCTCTTTGCCTCCATCAATGCAACTTGACCTTCTTGGTCAGGTAGAAGCGCAGATAGAGTACTCTCTAACTTCAGCCCCTCTTAATTTATTTGGACGTTAGCCATTAATAAACATTGCTGCAGATGAGAGAGGGACTGATCGCAGAGAACAGACAGAAGTATCAGAAAGTCAAGAAGGTTGGTCAGAACTCGTAAACATTTTTGATGTTTTGGTGATCAATGAAAATATAGAACACATATCCAATTGTACTTGTGGCACCAATGCAAAATATTAGTGCATACTGTTAGAAGTTTCCTTTCTGTCACTTTTCTGTAGAATTTGAAATTAGAATGTGTTTCTGCGTGCTATTTCTTTAATTCTTAAAATTGAGTGTCAAGCAAATCATTGGTACATTTTATGCATTTCTTGCCAGTAATTTAGTGTGGTGTTATATTGAAGATTTATTTAGTATTTGCAAGTTTGGATCTGTTTATCTCTACCATCTCATGTAGTATTGTTAAAAAGTACATATTTTCAATACTAAATATCTGGGATTACTGTAGTCTGACAGCATCTTTGTGGAACCATTCAGGATCCCTCAAAATTCTCTGAATTACAAATACAGGCTTACCTTAAAACTGTTGCTTTTCGTCGGGAGATAAATGAAGTGCAGAAAGTTGCTGCAGGGGGAGTGGTAGGTGGTGTACAGACTTCTCGTATTGCATCTGAAGCCAACAGAGAGTATATATTTTCAAGATCTTTTACTGGTGATAAACAGTGAGTTGTCTGATTTCATTATTTTGTGCTGATATCAGCCCCAATTGCACCTCCGTTTTAATTATTGGATATTTATTCGTTATTGGTGTGCTGGATTATTGCCTTAACAATTTCATTTGCTCACCATATTATTATGTTGCAGAGAACTTACTTCTACCAGCTTAGAGAAAAATAAAAACACACATCAGAAGACTCTAGGAAACCATTTTTCTCAGGGTTTTGTGAGTAACGGTGATCCTGCCAATGATTCTAGTACCTCAAGTGGGTTGGTTTGCAATGAAGCTGGAAGTCCATCTGATGATAATATCCAAACTTATCTGGATGAGAGGGGCCAATATCGTGTTAGCAGACTTAGAGCTATGGGGATGCGTATGACCCGTGACATACAACGAAATTTGGATCTGATGAAGGAGATTGAGCAGGAAAGAACAGTTGTAAATAAGGCAGCAAATAATATTGCAATTCTTAGTGGGGAGAAAAATGTTGCATCGAAAGCTTCTAGCAACCTGCTTGTTGATACATCTGACGGATCAAATGTTGACTTAGTTGGAGATAATTCTAGAAATGAACGCACTGCATTAGCAGGGGATGCTTCTTTAGAGATATCCTTTATGGATGATGGTGATAACAAGTGCCTTAATGATGACGATGATGATTTATTTGCTAGTTTAGTAGCAGGTAGTTCAGTAGCATTTTCTAGTGCTGACAAGAACTCATTGAAAGAACAAGTTTCTGATTCTAGTTCTGATTGTGACTGGGAAGAAGGAATTGTTGAAGGTAAAAGTGGTGTTCATGTGGAAAACAAATCACCTGTTTCAAAAGATAATTATAATGATGAGTCTGATGTAGAATGGGAGGATGGAGTTTGTGATGATGCCAACACAACAGTGTGTGCAGCTGAGGCACAGAAAAAAGCATCTCGAGGTTGCTTGGAGGAGGAGGCTGACTTACAGGAGGCAATACGGAGAAGCCTGGAGGTCATGGGGGACCGCAAACTTAATGGCGCATCATCCAAGCATGATTACTCAAATGCTGACGGGGACAGATCAGATTATGCATTAAACCAAGATGATAATTTGGTTGATTCTGGAGTGAAGAGTATTTGTGGCAATTTTGGAGCAGTGAAGAGAGACACTGGAATGGGTGCGTCCACTTTGCATAGGGAAGGTAACACTGAACACACAGAATCAAATTATAAAATTACAGATGATAAAATGGATGGCACAGTGAGAAGTAATAAACAAGTTTCCCAGTCTCCTGAGGAACAGTCAAAGTCATCTGTGGCGTTTGATTCTGAGAAGACAGTGTCATTTATTAAGAAGCCTCATTCATTGGAGATAGGATCACATTCTGAAGATTTGTTGCCCACTGCAGATGAAAGTAGGAGGAATGAGATTCACAAGGCTGCAGAGCAACTCTTGGGTACCTTAAATGAGGATGGCAAGGTGTTTGCCAGCGGTAACAAATCTCCTGTAGCCGACTCCCTCGGTGCTTCAAAAGAGGAGAAAAAGAACTGCAGTTATGAAGCTGAACCTTTTGGTAATTATTCTGAGAAGCCTGAGCCTGTTGCTCCTTTTGTGGATTCCTCCTCAGAAGGATTAACAGAAGACCTTGACACTCAGCCAGAGTTACGTAGAGAGAACTGTGGAAGCTTTGAGAAAAGGAAGAGTGACCTTTGTAAAGATGCAATGGAGCCCCCAGGGCCTTTGTCTGCCGAAGACCTTGAAACTCAGTCAGAGTTGCCCGGAGAGGATAACCATGGAAGCTTTGAGGAAAGCAAAAGTAACCTTGTCGAAGATGCAATGGATGCGCCAGGTCACCTGTTTGCAGACGCAATCGAGCATGGTTTGGAGGAAGAAATCCAAATTCTTGGTCAAGAATATACCAACCTAGTATATGAGCAGAGGAAGCTTGAACGCAATGCCGAGTCCGTCAACAGTGAATTATTTACTGAATGTCAGGTTTGACTACTCATCACTGACATGATGCATGGCTCTCTTAACCATGTCAAAGAAGTTGTTTCTTGGGTGTCTTGTGCTTTTCTGCTTCTGTGTTACTTCTGTGTCATCCACTATGAAATAATTCTTTAGTAAGTATTTTTCATTGACTACCTGAATCAGTATGAAAACAAGTGCGTGCTTTATTACTCTGTAAAGACAATAAATTTGTTGCGTTAAATATGTCCAAGAATTTTGTTATTAAATTGAAGTTATGGAGAAGTACACTGACCTTGAAACATGGCTAGCTCTACCTTGCTCTGAAAGGTCAAAGCACCTCTATTTCGTATCTAAATACATTTCTATAAGACTGGGCAGCAAGTATCTCAATATAGCCTACTTGCCAGCAGGTGTTTGATAGGTTTTCAAAAAATAATCCATCTAGAAGTTTGGGCTGGCAAGCACCAATTCTAAATGACTTTTTACCAACTAGATGGTATCAACTAGGTTAGACTCTTAAGCCTTGTGACGATATCAATGCATTAGTTTTCCCCACTTTTTGAGACCTAACTTATACAACACAGCTTGATTGAAGTTATTCTTGTTTTTGGCTGACAGAAAAGGCAGCTTATGTTATGTATGACTGAATTTATACTTCTTTACAGTTGATATTCCATACATATGAGAAGTAGAACTTCTGATCCCTTGTGTTGTTGAAGCATCTGATTTTTTGTAGGAACTATTGCAAATGTTTGGCTTGCCATATATTATCGCTCCAATGGAAGCAGAAGCACAATGTGCTTATTTGGAACTTGCAAAACTGGTGGATGGTGTTGTGACTGATGACTCTGATGTCTTTTTATTTGGGGCACGTAATGTCTACAAGAATATATTTGATGATCGCAAATATGTGGAGACATACTTCATGGAGGTCTGTTCCTGTGTAGGATGAGTAACTTATATCTTAACAGTTTCTTGCTTTAACATTTTTTGGGTTCTTGGTTCAGGACATTGAGAAGGAGTTTGGATTGACCAGAGAAAAATTAATCCGCATGGCTTTGCTTTTGGGGAGTGATTATACTGAAGGTGTAAGGTGTGATAACTAATACCTCAATAAGCCATGGTATTGTTGTGCTAGTGATGCAATCACGATCTGCCTGGAACTCATATTTGGGTTTTTCTTTATTGTCTGAATTGGTTTGTTTACTTAGATGGTAGATGTCTGATTACAGAACTACTTTGCAGTTCGGTGATATGATCGAATATACAGTTATTAGAGTTAGGTAAATTGACTGCATCTTCTTGTATGGTATGTCATTGTAGTGGAATTGGAATTGTAAATGCTATTGAGGTCGTAAATGCATTCCCTGAGGAAGATGGCCTTCTGAAATTCCGGCAGTGGGTTGAGTCACCTGATCTTACCATCTTTGGGAGGTTTGAGACAAAAAGTGGATCCAGTACCCGAAAGAAAGGTTCAAAAGTTGAAGAAAATCTTCCTGGCAAAAATTGCAATATAGAAGAGACTATGACAGATCGAAACATTTCCCATGCTCAGGAACATGACTCATCAGATGACATCCAAGAAACTAAGCAGATTTTTATGAATAAACATGTAATCATATTTGTTTTGCATTAACATATGGATGGTTCTTGCATATGGTGTCTTAGATTTGATATAAATTTTTTCTTCTATGGTCTCTTATACAGAGAAATGTAAGCAAGAATTGGCACATTCCTTCTTCTTTTCCAAGTGAAACAGTTATATCTGCCTACTCTTGTCCACAAGTGGACAAGTCAACTGATCCATTTGCCTGGGGAAAGCCAGATCATCTTGTTCTTCGCAAGTGAGTATAAATGACATTTTCTACTCTATATTAGTTTTTAATTCTCACTAAGTGAGCATCTGGAACAGTTGACTTTGGATGGGCATTGAAAAAGGAGGGGAGTATAGGGTTGTCTTTAACGTCATAATTCAACCAAGTGAATGAGGCTTCTTTCTTTTTATTGTTTGCATGTGCATTTTCACGATAATATTGGTTTTTGTTCTGTGCTCAAACATCAGAAATGGATATTTGTTTTTGAGAGTCTGCCTATTGACAGAAATATGAAAGTTCTGAATTTAATGTCAGCTTTTGAAATTGCAGCTAGACATTTTATGATGTTCTGAATAACTGTTTGCATACAGATTGTGCTGGGAGAAGTTTGGCTGGACTAGTCAGAAAGCAGATGAGTTGCTTTTACCTGTTTTAAAGGAATACAACAAAAATGAGGTCATCGTTACATTCTTTATCTTCTCTTCTTGTTAAACATGTTGTCATTCATTGTTTACTACTCCCTCTGGTCCTACATATAAGACATAGTTGATTTTTTTGGGAGAGATTAAGGAAGCTAAATAAGTTACTTAATCATGTCATATATTGTGTATCATTAGATTATATATTAGTTTATAAGTTAGGCAAAATCGTTTAAAGGAAAAATGATAAATATAAATATTTTAAAGTAATTTAATTAGCTTCATTAATCTCTCCAAAAAAGTCAATTTTGTCTTAAATTTAGGACCGGAGGGAGTATATTATATTAAAAAAAAATGAAAGTAATTTGGTCCATGTAAATCTCAAAGCTTTTCAATGGTGGATTATATGATGCATACATTTCACAGGTTTAATTTTTATGTAAGAATATACTGATTTTCATTTGATCTCCTCATTTCAGACTCAATTGCGATTAGAAGCATTTTATACTTTCAATGAAAGATTTGCAAAAATTCGCAGCAAGAGAATTAAGAAAGCAGTGAAAGGAATCACTGGCGATCACCCTTCAGAGTTTACAGATGAGCCTGCAGAGGGCTCGTCTAAGAGTAGGAAGAATGAGACAGGAATTCCTGCTGAACTTGGGATTAGCAAATCAGAGACCTTTAAGGGAACAGGAGAAAGCCCTGCTGACATGAAGCCGTTAAATTTAAAACAGTCAAGGAAAAGGAAGAATTCTGGAGATACTGTTGCTAAGACACAGTCAAGGAAAAAGGGTAAATTGAATGCTCCTGCATCAGCTTCTGGTCTGCCCGAGGTAGATGTGCAGACAGGAGCAGAGCAAGCTCAGCCAAGTGATGATAATGGTTTGAGTCGGAAGAGAACTAATAAAGGCAGGGGAAAAGGTGCAAGAGTTCCAAGAGGAAGGAGGAAGAGAAGTCTTGGTACTGATTCTCGTAAAACTACATCTAGTGATAGTGAAAGTGATGACCATGAGCCTGAAGTACGTGGTATAAACTCAAGGGGCACTGAAGGGGTCCGAAGGGTGAGTCTTGTCCTGTTTCTCCTAACTGATAAAAATATTGGAATAGATTTCCTCTTTATATGTTTTGTTGTTATGCAGCTTTTTCTTTATTTTTTGAGAAGAAAAAAAAACTGAGGAGGAAGTGCGGAGTTTAAATTTGACTTTTACTGTTTGATGTGGAAAATAGGCTTACTTTATATTTCTAGTTTGTAATCATAATATTGAAAGTCGTATATTATTCATGTATACACTAGGTATTTATATACAAAGTAGGAGCCTCAACATTAATGGCTCATTATAACACATTATGGTGAGAGATACTAATCACAATCCCTAATTATGTGGGATACTAACAATCCCTAGTTAAGTGGGATATTGTTTCCTAACACTCCCCCTCAAGTTGGAGCATAGATGTTAATCAAGCCCAACTTGTTACAAAGATAGTCAACCCGTGTGCCATCCAAGGCCTTAGTCAAAAAATCACCCAACTGATCACTTGACGGTACATATCCTGTAGAAATGAAGTTCTCTTTGATCTTGTCACGTACAAAATGGCAATCAATCTCAATGTGTTTCGTACGTTCATGGAACACGGAGTTAGAGGCTATATGTAGGGCAGCCTTATTATCACACCACAACTTCGCAGGTAATGACGTGGCAAGACCAACCTCCTTCATTAACTGGTGAATCCACACAATCTCCTGTACGGATTGAGACATAGCTCGATACTCGGCCTCCGCACTAGACTTGGCCACTACGTCCTGCTTCTTGCTCCTCCAAGATACCAAGTTTCCACCAACAAGAACGCAATAGCCTGTAGTGGACCTCCTAGTCGTCTTTGACCCCGCATGATCTGCATCACAGAAACACTCAATCTTTGTATGACCATGATTCGTATAGAGTATACCACGACCAGGGGACCCCTTCAAATAATGCAGGACATGTTCCAAAGCTTCCCACTGAGCAACAGTCGGTGCTACCATGAATTGACTGAGTCTACTGACAGGAAATGTGACATCAGGGCGAGTTACCGTGAGATAGTTTAATTTTCCAATCAGCCTTCGGTACCGCTCAGGGTAGGCAAACGGTTTAATCTTCTCAGGATCAATCCTTTTTCTTACATCCTCGGGTAGTTCATCAAATGGCACACTATCATCAATGTCCAAAAAGGGATTCGGAATCATGGGACAGCTACTCGGTGTCGCCCCAATTTTCCCAGTTTCTTTCAGTAGATCAAGGACATACTTCCGTTGGGTTAGGAGAATGCCTTTCTTGCTTCTCATAACTTCGATCCCAAGAAAATACTTTAACGGACCCAAATCCTTTGTTTGGAAATGAGAATTAAGAAAGGCCTTGAGTGATGAGATCCCTGACGTATCACTACCTGTAATAACAATGTCATCGACATAGACCACTAGGAGAATCATGCCAGCATCCGTTTGTTGATAAAACACAGAATGATCACATTTACTTTGATTCAGACCAAACTTCTTAACCACAGAACTGAATCTGTCGAACCAAGCACGAGGGCTCTGTTTTAAACCATATAGAGATTTCTGAAGGTGGCATACCTTACCATGCTCCCCCTGAGCAACAAAGCCAGGCGGTTGCTCCATATAGACTTCCTCAAGAAGATCACCGTTTAAAAAGGCATTCTTAACATCCAGTTGATGAAGATCCCAACCATGGGTAGCTGCCATAGAGATAAACAGACGAACAGAGGACAATTTGGCCACAGGGGAGAAAGTTTCGGAGTAGTCAACGCCATACGTTTGAGCATAACCCTTAGCAACCAATCGAGCTTTCAATCGTTCCAAGGTGCCATCAGCTTTCGTCTTCACAGCAAACACCCATTTACACCCAATAGCCTTCTTTCCAGGAGGTAAATCAACAAGAGACCAGGTACCAGCCTTATCAAGGGCCATCATTTCCTCTTCCATCGCAGCACGCCAACCAGGATGGGTCAAGGCTTGGGATAGGTTGGTGGGAATGGAAAGAGAGTCTAAGGAGGCTATGAAGGAACAAGATGCGGGCGTCAGGTGATTGTAGGAAACAAATGAAGAAATCGGGTACGTACACGTGCGTTTACCTTTGCGGAGGGCAATGGGAAGGTCATCAGAAGGGGCAGTAGGGTCTAGAGTATCAGGCACTGTTACAGGGTCAGACACAGGAGGAGGCGTAGGAGCGGAATGCGGATCAGGCGCCGAGGCGGGTATTGGTAGGTCAGAAAGACGAGCAGCGGCATTACTCTCCTTAGGACGTCTCTGATAAACATGGTGGATCGGAGGTGGAGCAGGTGCCGGTACAGACTCTTGCACTGGTGGGAAATGGACCTCATACACTAAGAGGTGATCAAGACTGGGGTCAGGGTTAGAAGATGGAGGTAGGGCAGGGACAGGGAAGAACGGAGTGGACTCATGGAAAGTAACATCTGTAGACACAAAATAGCGCCGAAGATCGGTAGAATAGCACCGATATCCCTTCTGGACCCTAGAATAGCCAAGGAAGACACACTTGAGAGATTTTGGATCAAGCTTAGTGACACAGGGACGAATATCACGGACAAAACAGACACAACCAAAGATTTTGGGATCAAGAGGAAACAGGGGTTTGGAAGGACACAAAGTTGTGTACGGAGTGTCACCACTGAGGACAAGAGAGGGCATACGATTAATAAGGAAGCAGGCTGTGGACACAGCATCAGCCCAAAAGGTTTTAGGAACATGCATTTGAAACATTAGAGCGCGGGCGACTTCTAATAAGTGCCGGTTCTTTCGTTCAGCTACACCATTTTGAGCAGGTGTATCTGCACAGGAAGACTGATGAAGCATGCCATGTGTAAGCATATAGTCGTGAAATTGGGTAGAGAAATACTCTTTAGCATTATCACTTCGTAAGGTTTTCACAGAAACACCAAATTGAGTTTTGATCTCGGCACAAAAATTGCAAAAGTGAGAAAATAACTCAGAACGATTTTTCATTAAATAAAGCCAGGTGGTTCGAGAGAAATCATCAACGAAAGTAACAAAGTACTTAAAACCAGACATGGAAACAATAGGACAAGGACCCCAAACATCAGAATGGACCAAGTCAAAGGGGGACGCAGCCCGTTTATTGACGCGAGGTGCCAGGTGAACACGGTGGTGTTTGGCAAACTGACACGACTCACACTCTAAGGACGACAAATGATGAAATTGAGGAAACAACCTCTTTAAGGATGACAATGACACATGACCTAAACGACAATGAACGTCAAACGGAGAGGAACCACCAGAGCAAGCAACTGAACGCGGCACCCGATCGTCAAGAAAGTAATGACCGCCAGATTCATATCCCCTACCAATAATCCGCTTCGTCGTAAGATCCTGAATTACACAATGGTCAGGAAAAAGTGAGATAAAACAGTTTAACTGACGAGTAAGCTTGCTAGGGGACAAAAGGTTAAAAGCAAGGTCAGGAACATTGAGGACAGACGATAAAGAAACAGAAGACGTAGGTGTAACAGTGCCAGATCCAAGGACACGGGAAACAGAACCATTGGCAATAGTGATGGAGGAAGGGTTGGCATAAGGTGCATACGTAGAGAACAAATGATGGTTACCTGTCATGTGGTCAGTGGCACCGGAATCAATGATCCACTTCGAGGAAGAAGTAGCAAGGCATAAGTCACCGTTACCTGTGGCAAGTGCACTGGGAGTGGATGGAACATTGGTCGGCTGGTCAGAGGATTGTGCCATATGAGCAGCTCCAGCACGTTGCAACTTGTTTTGCAACTTGCGACAGTGACGCTTGGTATGTCCAGGTTCTTTACAATAGTAGCAAACAATAGGACCAGGGGTTGGGAGATGGTTGCCTGAGCGAGGAGGACCTTGGTTCCGTGAATCAACAGAGGTCGAGGATGATGTACTATTTCCAGACGGCAAGAAACTCTGGCTTCGGTTATCAGTAGGACCACGGCCGGCTAAGGCACTAGCATTAGGAGCAGAAGCGGGATGTAAGAGACTATCTGCACGAAGCACACGAGAGTACACATCCTGAAGCGAAGGAAGTTCAGAACTAGACAGAACCTGGGAACGAACGGTCTCATAGACCGGATCAAGGGCAGTAAGAAAGCTAAGAATCGCCAGTTTCTCCATATTATCAGCCTGGATCCGAAGGTCAGGGGTAGGTGGCATTAACATCTTCAACTCTTCATACATTTTCTTGAACTCCACATAAAAGGTCTTCAACGAACGGCCCTGCTGTTCAGCACGATAGAATCCCTTGCAGGCATCATGAATGCGAGTAATATTTCCTTTCCCAGAGTACAAAAATTCCAAGCAACCCATAAGTTCCTTAACAGTGTTACAATGACTAACCGAGGGGAGGATTTCGCTGTCAATAGAGTTCTGGATTTGCAAGAACAAACGGGCATCAGCTCGGGCCCAAGCCATCTTAGGGTCATCCGTAGGAGGCGTATCAGTCAAATGGCCCTCCTTCTCAATACTGAGTAGGTACATGCGGACGGTTTTGCTCCAATCCATATAGTTGGTCCAGGTCAATTTGTGTTCAGTGATTTTGTTAGTCACAGGAATATTGAAAGTCGTATATTATTCATGTATACACTAGGTATTTATATACAAAGTAGGAGCCTCAACATTAATGGCTCATTATAACACATTATGGTGAGAGATACTAATCACAATCCCTAATTATGTGGGATACTAACAATCCCTAGTTAAGTGGGATATTGTTTCCTAACATAGTTAATTGGCCCAAAAAACAATCTGTTTCTTGTTCCCCTGAATTCCATGAAATCTCTCTAGGTCAAGGAAGAAAAATTATCATATGATGTAAAGTAAAAAAAAGGAAAGAAAAAAATCTGCAAATACTGGTCATGAGGGGATTATAATCTGGATGAAATTTATAGGGATAAATTTAGGTATTTCCTATCATGTTATCAGATGAAATGGATTTTTCCCCCTTAAAACCACATACTAATTTTTATTGTAAAACCTAATTAAAAACTTTGAAGATCTTTACCCAGGTATTGTCCTTAGATATTTCCCCTTCTTTTCTGCTTCTTCGGTGAGACTGAGAACCTTTTCACTCTGTTGCTATTCATGTTGGACCACAGCAAAACATCTTTTTTACTTCCCACTATGATATAATTGTACAATTTTACATCATGTCTAATTTTTACACCCATGAAATATGCGCACTATCACCAAAAGATTAAGTGGAACTTATCATGTTATCTTGTCAATATCTAAATTACTGTCTTCTTGAATTAATTGTGGCTCATTTACTTGTTACTTATCGGGTGGCATTGCATAGCAGCCTGTTCCTTGGGAACTTGTGGCGGTTTCCATTTTATTCTTTCTTTTATTGTTCTGGCTTTTTTGTTTGATGCAATGATACTTCTAGGGAGATACTGAGTTATGATTATTATTTCATGTTCTTCTGATAAGCATACTTTGACTTGCATCTTGCCACTAGTTTACAGTTTTTATCTTTCCAGAAATTCTTTTTTACACTCTTTTCATGATATGCTGTCTCTCCTTTTTCTCCCTTCTTTTCATTCCAATGTTTCCAGTCTCTGCGATCTCGGAAGAGCGTCAACTATGCCATGGACAACATTGAAACCGAAGATACTGTTGCCTCATCTGATCAGAGCAATAAGACAGACTTGAATAGAGAGCAGACAGATGAAATATTTTCTGGGCTCCATGATGTTTGCGGCAATGATGAATCTGGTTTCAGCAGACACAAGGAAAGCACAATAAATATTTCTCCTAAGAAAGATTTGCCTAGAAGCTATCTTGAATCTGGAGGTGGTTTCCGTACTGATGAAGAAAAAACTAGTCATCCAGGAGCGAGCAATTGTGATAGCTCTCATGATGCCGACTACCTTAAAGTGGGAGGTGGATTTTGCCTAGATGACAATGAGACCGGTGGCAAACATAATGAAATTCATGACGACGACGACTATCTTAGAGTGGGAGGTGGATTTTGCCTAAATGAGGATGAGACTGGTAGCAAACATAATGAAATTCATGACGATTTGGCAACTATAGTGGATGATAGTGCAGAGCTCACTCGTGGTTGTACTGGTTTTGTGGATGAGGCTGAATGTGGAAAAAATACTACTTGTCAATCAAGTTCAGTCAATAAAACATCTGGAATGGAACAGCAAGATAGAGGGAACACTAAACTAAAGAGTGTGATGAATTATGAGTCTGTGAATACTAGAAGTAATTATGATCAGCTTGAGTCTGACACGGGGCTTTGGATATCAGAGAATGCCCAAGGCGATACTGAGAACGCCGCAGCAGCATTTAGTGCCATGCCTTTTCTTAGGAAGAAAAGGAGGAGGAGCTGAGGCACGTCCAAAAGGTTGTATAACCATACTCTGCTCTCTGCAAATTGTGTATTTTTGTGTTTTGGTGATTGGCAGGATGAAAGAGCGTTTTGTATGAAATTTAAAATGAGTCATAATGTGTATATATATATATATATATATATAAAAACAGCGTAACTTATTGTATAAGAATTCTTCACCAAAAGCATAGGGCAAATTCCTAATGGAATAGCAAAATGATGTAGATGCCCACTTGTAAGAACATACAATATGCAAATGTTAGTTACCAGATTAAAGTTATCTTTTTATTTCTAAACTGATTTTGTTCAAACCATACATTTGGTACGGTTGCAGAGATACTGGCATGATAATGAATTCCTCAATTAAACATGATCTATTACTATATATATGTAAAGAATTTGAATTGTTTTGCAATGTGAAATAGAATTCAAGAAGATAAATTAAGAACGGGCCCAGAAGTTTTTGGTTTTGGGGGGGGGGGGGGGGGGGATGAGTTTTCATTAAAAAGTAACAGCCCAGAAGCAGCAATTATAAAGTCAAGAAGGGAGTACAAAAATAATAGGACTGCCTCTGCAGGCTCAGTCTGTGCCTGTTATAAGTCTACATATTTGTTCTAACCACTGCACACGGCAGCCCCTCCCTTGTTTATATCCCAATTATGTAGTTTCTCCTAAACGCAAATCTTATGTCGCACCTTCTCATTCTAATCTAATAATTATTAATAAACTATTATTTGTTATAAATATTAAATATGTGGATGTCATTGACTTATATTACTCTTCCAGTCAACTTGACATAAAGAAGAAAAGAAGATTTGACACAAAGCAAAAGCAAAAGAAGACAAGGACATAAAGAAGATATAAAGTAATCATGGTCATGTAACCAGAGTTAAATATAACCATGGTCATGCAACCAGGGTTAGATTTCTGATTCTATATAAAGGCCTGTAATAAATTGTTTCAGTTGAACTGAATGAGAACTTCTCTCTATAAATTCTATCAATCTTTTTTCTGAATTCTATCAATCTTCTCTCTTATCACATATACTTTCATAACACGTTATCAGCACGAAGCTCTAAAAGAAGATATGATCTTCTTATGGTTTCTTTAATGATTATATATATGTTGTTTTATTTTATAGATCCGGGATAATCTGAGCCACTATATGGAATTAGAGAAATACTTTTACCGATTGTTATGTAACATCGGGTTCCATAGCTAAGATTGGAGATCGTTATTGTTTTTATATATCATTTACAAGTTCTTTTATATTATTATTATTATTATTATGGCCAGAAGCCATACACATCTGATTCTTGAAATTATGACCAGAAGTCATAATGTTTTAATTTCTTATAATATGGCCAGAAGTCATATCCATTTGATTTTCTATTATATGGCCAGAAGCTATATATATTTTTCATCTTTTATCTTATTGTACGGCCAGAAGTCATGTACAACTTTTATCCTGAAGATAATAGTTAATTCCTCATCTTGAGATTAAATGGCCCGAAGCCATATATGGCCTAAAGTCATGAGATTAAATGGCCCGAAGCCATACATGTTTTAATTTTCTTATCTTGCCTTATGAATTATTTATTGTCTTTATGAATTTACAGTTATTATATTGCATATTTATATTTCATATTTTAATATTTTTATTTATTTCTTTAATTAGTTTGAACCATGGCAAACCTAGCAAAACTTGAAATTGTGGCTCTTGATATTACCGGGAAAAATTATTTATCTTGGAAGTTGGATGCGGAAATTCACCTCAATGCTAAAAGTCTAGAAGACACAATTAAAGAAGGGAATAAGGCATTCAGCCAAGACAAAACCAAATCCATGATTTTTCTTCGCCACCATTTACATGAGGATTTAAAAACTGAATATTTGATAGTAATGGACCCATTTGTCCTTTGGAACAATTTGAAAGAAAGATATGATCACCAGAAGATGGTCATTCTTTCAAAAGCTCATTTTGACTGGATGCATTTGCGCTTGCAAGATTTTAAATCTATAAGCAAATATAACTCATCTATGTTCAGAATTACGTCTAAATTGAAATTATGTCGAGAAAATGTTACTGATGATGATATGTTAGAAAAGACATTCTCCACATTTCATGCATCCAATTTGCTCCTGCAGCAGCAATATCGTGAAAAAGGTTTCAAGAAATATGCTGAGTTAATTTCTTGTCTCCTTGTGGCTGAACAAAATAATGAGCTTTTATTGAAAAACCATGAATCCCATCCAACAGGCTCAACTCCATTCCCTAAAGTGAATGTAGTAACAAATGAATTTTATTGTGGCCGTGGCCGTGGCCATGGACATGAACGTGGACGTGGGCGTGGCTACAGCCGTGGGCGTCGTCGTGGTCGATATCATGGAGGTTCAAATTCCTACCAGAAGTGGGAAAATACTGATAAGAACTAAAAAGGGGAAAGCAGTAGGCATAACAAATATGCTGATAATCCATGTTATTGATGTGGTGGCAAGGGCCATTGGTCTCGTACCTGTCGTACACCAAGGCACCTATTTGATCTTTACCAAGAATCAATTAAAAATCCGGCATCTGCATAACCAATCAGTTCATGCTTGGATACATTTGAGTAGTATAACCCTATGTCTGTAGTACCTCTGAGATAACGAAGAATGTGCTTTATTCCATTCCCATGATTTTTGTCGGATTTTTGTCTGATCCACATGATGGTAAATCACAAACGGGTTATCTGTTTACATGTGGAGGTGCAGTTATTTCATGGCGATCTATGAAACAGACTATATCAGCCACATCATCTAATCATGCAGAAATTCTAGCAATACATGCAGCAAGTCGAGAATGTATGTGGTTGAGGTTAGTGATACATCATATATGTACAACTTGTCATTTATCTTCCGGCAAAATGATCCCAACAATCCTATATGAGGATAATACTGCATGTATCGCTCAACTTAAAGAAGGCTATATCAAGAGTGATAGAACAAAGCATATTTCACCAAAATTTTTCTTCACTCGCGACCTTCAAAAGGATGGTGAAATAGATATCCAGCAAATCAGTTCAAGTGAAAATCTAGCATATTTATTCACCAAGTTACTCCCAGGTACAATCTTTAAAAAACTTGTTCATGATATTGGTCTTCGGAGATTCAAAGATTTCAACTGATATTATCAAGAGGGGGAGTCGATACACGCTGTACTCTTTTTCCCTTATCTAGGTTTTGTCCCACTGGGTTTTCCTAGAAAGGTTTTTAATGAGGCAGCATTTGATGGTGTATCAATGAATGATGTACTCTTTTCTTTGGCTAGGTTTTTATTCCACTGGGTTTTTCCTAGTTAAAGTTTTTAATGAGGCACATTCATAATGGACATTCAAGGGGGAGTGTTATAAATATTAAATATGTGGATGTCCATTGACTCATATTACTCTTCCAGTCAACTTGACATAAAGAAGAAAAGAAGATTTGACACAAAGCAAAAGCAAAAGAAGACAATGACATAAAGAAGATATAAAATAACCATGGTCATGTAACCAGAGTTAAATATAACCATGGTCATGCAACCAGGGTTAGATTTCTGACTCTATATAAAGGCCTGCAATAGATTGTTTCAATTGAACTGAATGAGAACTTCTCTCTAGAAATTCTATCAATCTTTTTTCTGAATTCTATTAATCTTCTCTCTTATCACATATACTTTCATAACATTATTTAAATTTTAAATGAAGAGAAGATTAAAAAAAAAGTAAACTTGGACAAAATATCATTTTTATCCGGTATATAATGTCAGATTTAAGTGCTACCAATTCTTTTTTTTTTTTTTGATACATTCAATTCTAATTAAAAAAAATTCTCTTAGGGCCCATTTGGTATAATGGAATTGATTTTGATGGAAATGGAAATGAATATGGAAAAGAAATTGAGGTTTAAAAGTATATTTGGTATGTCATAGAAACGAGTCCTAATTTTTATGTGAAAAGACCAAAATGCCTTTATAATTAAAAAATAAAAAATCCCTTTTCCTTCTCCATTGTCCTCATCTCCTTCATCCTCACCTCTTCTTTGTCCCCATTGTCCTCACCTCTCCTTCGTCCTTCCCTTCAAACAGATCGCCTTCATCCTCTTCCTTCTACAACGTCCTCATCTCTTCTTCCAGGAAGGTCGCCGTAATCAGAATCGAAGATGGCAGCGAACTCAAACTCTAGCGAAAAGCCACCGCTGCTGCATTGTCCTCACCTCTGCTACAAGATATGTTCCTCGTCATCACGAGCGTCTTATTTTCAAATTTCAATTTGCAATGGAGATATATATATATATAAAATTATGAATCTGCAGAGGAGGTGACAGTTTGTGAAGCATGAGGGGGAGAAGTTGGCCGGCAGGGGGGGGAGTTGGCTGACGAAGTCAGAGAGTGAGGAAGAAGATGGACTCGAAGAGTGAGCAGATTTGTAGAATGGTTGAGGATGGTCGAGCGTCTCATGGCAGAAAGGACGAGATTGGAAATGAAGACATGGAATTGCAAATCTTAGCTTTTTGGGTGGAATTGACCCAATTTGGCTTCCACAAGAAATTAAATTTCATGGGCATTTCTTTGTATTAAACATGCACAACTCATGGAATTGAATTCCAATTCCAATTCCAATTCCATGCTTTCAATTCTACCATACCAAACAGGACATTAGAGATCTTTCCTTTCCTTTTCTTTTTCTTTTTTGGATTTACATGAACTTGAGCTTGTGATCTTGTGACACTTCCTTTTTATCCCAACTTGATATAGATTTTATTCCATACATTATATAATGTCTAGTAAATAAATTATACTACTTTTTTAAGTAGTGTCGCTCATTAATATTTTTATATTTACATTAATAACTGAGAGACACTTGAACGAAATCTATCATTCTTAGTCTCGGAAAATATACTTTTTATTTATAGAAAATTAATCTTTTGGTCCCTATAATTTTGAATAGTTGCTACTCAATGCTAAAACTTTGACTTGGTGTAACTCAATTCCTAGAGTTTTAACTTGGTTGTAACTCGGTCTTTTAACTCTGACTTACTACATTTTAGTCCTTATCCTTTAAACATTCTATAATTTATTCCAAAAGACAATGACTAAATTATATAAAATGATTAAAACTATAGGGACTGAGTTGCAGTGAGTTAAAGTTAAGGAACTGAATTACAACCGGGTTAAAATTACAAGGATTGAGTCGCATCGAGTCAAAATGTGGGGACTAATATAATCAAGTCAAATTTATAGGGACAAAAAAATTAATTTTCCTTTTATTTATTTTCTACCATGGGTTCTCATCAAATTATTTTCGAGGGTTCCCTCCAATCCAAACCCTGTCTGCCCAAAAACAAAAACAAAAAAAAAAAAATGAAATTTTTGGAAAGAAAGAATGTCATGCATTTCTACCTTGGAATCCCATAGCGTGACGTGAAGGGTGGAGCCTTTTGTCCAGCCCAGAAGGTGGGGTCCAAAAAAATCCCCAGGAAAATACAAAAGAGAAACGCCAGGAATGCTCTCGTTGAGAGTCGAACTCAAGACCTCCCGCTTACTAAACGGGTGCTCTAACCAACTGAGCTACGAGAGCCGTTGATATCATCACCATCACAAAATATTAAAAATAAAATATGAAGGACATTTCGAGATTAAATGAAAGAGACCTGGGTATTTCAGGGAAAAATGCGTTTCACCCCGCGTAACTTCGAAGTCGGTAAGGCCTGTCTCACTCTCTATCTATCTAGTCTTGTTTACTCCGCTTCGCTTCACTCCTCTCTCTCTCTCTCTGACTTTCAGCCCCCTCTCTCAACCACTTTCGATTCACCCCTCACTTCCTGCTCATAACACCGAACTCCTATCCTCCTCCCCCGATCCCAACATTCCCACCTTTTTCTCCCCCTTTCGCTTCTACCATGGACTCCGATTCCTGGATTTCTGGTCGTCTCTCTACTTCTTCCCGCCGCTATCAATCTCGATCTGGTTTGTCTCTCCTCTGAAACTTACTTTTTTGGGGTTTGATTTTCCAGTTTGTTCTTCCCCCGACATGATTGTCTCCAGGGAAAGTTGATGGGAGCTTGGTTATGTTCGTTACTGAATCATCGGAGGGGAATTCGTGTTTGTGCAGATCATCAGTACCTTGGCGGTATCGAGGAAACGGATGGAGATGATGATTTCAAGGCGGAATTTCTCTGTCCTTTCTGTGGCGATGAGTACGACGTCCTTGGGCTTTGTTGCCACATTGATGAGGAGCATCCTGTGGAAGCTAAGAACGGGGTATCCATTTTGTTTCATTTCATATAATTTCTGGTTTCTAGTTTTTCATTTAATTATTACTCGTGTTTCTTGTTCTGGTATGATAAATTTTCATCTTTAACCCGATGGTTTTAATTTTAAATGCTAGTAATTTATGAGTAGGAAAATAAAGGCACCAATTGTCAAACAAGTGAGTCTATTCGATGCATTTTTATTCGGCTCCATCCTCTGGCGTCCTTCACTAAAACATGGACAACTTTTTTGACCAATAAACTTGAACGCATTAACTTTTTGTTGTAGTGTTGAACTAAACATGCGACTGTATTAAGGAAATGAAATGTATTGTTCCGGTAAACATACCTATGAGATGCTAATGCTGTGACAGTTGATTATTTTCTGCGAAGTATGTTTTTTGTCTGAACGCGGGTCTTACAAGTGCTCAATGTTAAATGCATAAGGATGACCCGTAGAGTCACAGGAGGGACCTAGAGAGCTGGTCTCCTGTTTTAAACCGGAGAATATGAGAACGTGTTTAGGTTTTGTTGCTTCTAGTACCCACACTTGCTTAGTTTGTTGCTTTTAAAGCACCCGCACAATTAATCGCAATTGGATTATTTGACGCCCAAGCCTATGATTATGCTTTTATCATTGTTTTAGCTGTGTATTTTGTTGAGTTTATATAAATTTTTTATCCAACATAGTTTGCCTGCTAACATTGATTATTGTTGTTTTTGCATTTCCAGATCTGTCCTGTTTGTGGGAAAAAGGTGGGAATGGATCTTGTTGGCCATATTACCATGCAACACAGGAATTTCTTGAAGATATCCTTTCATTTAGCATGTCAGCTCTCTATAGTGTTTATCTTTGTCGTTTGCTTTGTGGTCCATATTAGCCAATAGACATGCTCGTTGGGCATGCAATAGCTAATTTAGTTTTATCTCCATTCATTAAATCTATTTGGGGGGACAGGAATACACTTCATTTTGGATAAATTTCTTGTTCCACATTGCTATATAGTTTTAAGTAGGCATTAAAATATCATATGCTGGATTTTAAGAATTGTTTGTATACGTAGTGGTAAACACTATGAAACTTTAGTTAATTTTCAGAAAAATAAAAGAACGCTTGGTTTGCTTCTAATTGATAATTATTAGTCCGAAGTGTTTGATCATAATCAGTAGCCTGTTATACTGGTGATATTAACATTTTCACTATCTTGTGGTGGCTTCCCCCACCCTGTATGTATGCTATATGATTTAATAAATGTGTCTTCATCCACTCTAAAATCATGTAAGATAAAAACTCTCCATCTTAGGTGAACCAGTTTTATATCTCTATGCTATCACAGAAATTCTCCCCTCTAGTCTTGATACTAGCGTAAAATGTCTTGGATTTGCTTAATTCAATTTTGGGTTAGGGTGCATATCTGCCTCGGAAGTTTTCACTAAGGAGCAATGTTGCTTTGGAAGTTTTTTCAGGTTTAATGTCACATCGGAAGTTTTAAAACGTAGCAATGTTGCCCTATTCCGTTAAAAAAACTTATGTTGACCGTTAAAAAAAATGATGTCGGCCGTTAACTTTTTAACAGAAATGGGCAATATTTCTCCATTTTAATACTTCCAGGACAACATTGAACCTAAAAAAACTTCTGGGAGAACATTGCACCTTAGTGAAAATTTCCGGGGCAAATCTGCACCTTAGCCCTTCAATTTTTATGATATGTTGGACTGGGCATTTCACCATTGTTCCTTAACCACAAATTACGCTCATCACAAGAGAAGGCATAGGAGAGGAGGCTCTAGTTCAGCATTTTCATTACTGAGAAAAGGAGCTCTGCAGTCTCTTTTTGGAGGCTCTTCATATGTAGCCCCCTCCAATTCTTCACCTGATCCTCTGCTGTCATCGTTCATCCACAACTCAGTTGTTGCAGATGAATCACTGAGCTTAATGTCATGCCCTTCAGTTGAAGCTACCCCTGTAAAGGATAGCTCCAAGGATGATTTGTTGGAAAGGTAGGAATCACGATATATTATTGGTTTGATTAAAAGCTTCTCCCCGGCTTAAAAAATGAGCAGAAACTTGCATCCGCAGAAGTAGTTGATATGGAAGTCTCAGGATTGGATGACTGTGCATGTGCTTTATGTGTTGATAGATTATGCATATGGCAAAACTCGCTGCAATTTTATTTTGTTGAAGTTAAAAGACATGATCTAACCAGTGTTTTCCGTGGTGAAGCCTATGACCATTAGTCCTGGTTTCATGTCTGAAGACCTGTGTTGTCAATATCAATCATTTCAGCTTCCTATAACTTTTAGAGCTCATCTATAACTTTTACTTTCTAACACGAGTGTTTGGTTACAGAAAACCCCAAGAGTCGCAGTTGTCGGAGGAGGATAAAATGGAGAAGGCCCGGAGGTTTGAGTTCGTCCAAGGGTTGTTGACTTCCATTATTCTTGATGATTAACTTATGACCAGTAATTGTTAGCTAGTATGCTATTAGGAGCACCAGGAATAAGCATAAGCTTGAGGGAAGGGTTTATTAAGATCGTGATGAAAGTAGTGGTTGCTAGAAGGGATATAAAGTAGTAGTTGAGATCGTTATACATTTGTGTATGCATGCATCGGTAATGTATCTGTAACTATTTGCGCAATAACGCAAAGGTGGAAGACCTGCTTTTTATATCGTTTCAACTTTGTTCAATGTATTTAATAATCCAATATAATTATTTCTTTTTTTTTTTAAATTAACTTTAATTCAAAAGTTTATAATAGTTAGAATTGAAAAGGCTTGGTCCTTTTGAACCCAAAAGAAAAAAAAAGGCTTGGTACAAATTCGAGTGGAAGTGGACTTAATTTCCATGCATTTGAGATTGCACTTCGTGATAAACCACTCAGTTTTTGATCATATGTGTATCTGTCTTCGGTGAAGTGAAGTGCTTTTTATCTGAAGATTTCCATGAGCTTGTCGCCCTAAGTGTTCAAGAAGGATGATAAAGAAAGATGACTGGAAACGCGTGGATCAGATCAAACATACGAGAACAAATTGCATGTTTTATTCGGCGTGCCGGTCCCAATCCTCTCGTTTCATTTCATTCATTTTCTTGGGCCCCTTTTAATAATGGACTCATTCTCTAATTTTGGGTATGAAAAAGATATGAAGAGGACATTTTTTTCATCCTTCAAGCAACAGAATGAACTCAAACACACTGATCATGCTTGTAGAGGGTTAAACTTAGAACTTCATGCGTCTGATAGACATACTCGCTCTAGTTCTTAATATAAGATTTCCACTAACAAGTAGAGCCGATAATATGGGCTCAACTTGGGGGTCTCCTTGGGAGCCCGCGGGTTGGGGCAGGGTTAGGGTTGGGAAAATCTCAACCCACAAAAATGCGGGCTGCATAAGTCTACATTGTATGGTTTGTAGGTTGGCCCACAATTTTTTTGTTTTGCATATAATAATTTCACAAAAATTATGAGTTGTCTACTCCCATCTTGATGCCTCTCAATCCAAAGAGAAGAAATCTTAGCCTCTTCTCTTTTTCTTTAAACAAAATTATTATATCTTGGTTGCTTGTGGATAATTTTATGTTTTTTTTTTTATAAACTTTGACAAATTCGATAACTTTAATTCTTGAATTGTGGATTATGTTTTTAAATTTTTATAAGAGGAATGATTAATGCTAGGAAAGTAAATTTAATGACTCATAGATACGTGTATCGTACTTTCGGCCATTTTTAAAAAATAGGAAATTTTTTTTTTTAAAAGCGGGTTTGCGGGCTAGCCCACAACCCGAACATTGTGCGTTAGCATTTTGCTAGCCCGCAAAAGTGCTGACACACAGGCTCGCACCACGTGGCTTGCTTGTTGCTGCGGGCCAAACAGCAACCCGCGGATTGGCCCACATTCCCAACTCTACTAACAAGTATTTTTGGTTCTTTTCATGAGGCACTTACTAATTTCCTAGGAGTATTAAATAATTTTTCCATAAATTTCCATATTTAATAAAGATAGTGGGAGAGAATAATTATTAATATGATATTAGGGTTTAGTATAATTGATAAGAATAATATTAAAAATTATTTAAATTTTAAAATAAATTTAATACTTTTAACTATTTTTATTCGTTTGTGAGAATTAGTTGTGAGTATCTTATAATTAGAATTAGAGGGAGTAAGGAGGTGCTTGGGGACAATTGACTTGTGTGCCTACGACATCATGATGATATAGTGGGGCAAGAAAGTGGTAAGACAGAGGATTAAATTTGATAAAGATATAAATGGCCGTATTTATTGGCAAAAAAAAAAAAAGGCCGTATCTAAGCCATGGACCCCACTCCACTCCAAACCAGGCAACCATATAATTGGATGACATTTGAACTTACAGGTGAAAACTGTCGCCTACCAACATTTGATATCCACTAGCACCAAACAGTATTAGAGAGACCCCAGTCCATTTGATATCCACTATCAACGAACAACATATTACCTCCGGTCCTAAATATAAGACATAGTTTGTAGTACAAATTACACTATAAACTATGTCCTATATTTAGGATCGGAGGGAGTATCATTTAATTGAACACCGCATCTTGTATAAAACTTAATTCATTTCAATTTTTCAAAAAGACATAATATAACATGTCTTAAAAAGATTTGGTGTTTAATATTTCCTCCTATGAAGAATAGGCTTCATTTATTAACAAACTGTTGATTAAGATAGTAAGCGGTTTCACCAACTAAACAAAAGGTCAAATCCTAGGAAATACATTTATTGAGAGATGAATAAACCCTTTGCGCACTACATTTTGAAACTCGAAAGGGATTAATATGCTTAATCAAATTACAAAAAAAAAGAAAAAAAAAAAGAATAGGCCTCATCTATGGACGGAAGTTTGAAAGCGAGATGGTAAATCTTGTGTTTCAAGGCTTTTCCTCGTTGTTCTCGCTTAAGTAAATCCTCTGGCTTCAATATTTTTGGCCTATTTGGGCTAGTGGTGGATTTTGGTGGCTTAGCATAAATTTGGTGGTGTCCAATTGGCCGGGGGCGGTTTGGGGTTGCTATTTGGAATTGTAGGTAGCCAATGTGTTGTTGCCGGTTCTGGTACTCTTCTCCTCACGAGATGAAGGTCATGTGATTATTTCAAAACTGCTTTGAGAATAACAGTTACGTCATTAAGAGGGATGAGGTCAATGGGGCGGTAATAAACCCATCATTTGTTTCCGGTGTGCTTACCAGAGTTTTTTTTAGTACTTTTCCTATGTGTTCACCAAAGTTTCCTATAAATAAACAGTTGAAGACTTGTATAAATATCTTTCGCCATTGCTTGTCTTTGATCTCTGAGATAGCGCCTCTCGATCTATGAATAGAGATAACTGCAAAATAGAACGCGGTCAGAAGGAAAAAACTCAAGTTCTTCTGACTGGCTTAATATCACAGTGATGGCAACCGGAGATAGCTGCTGTCAGTCAGGGAACTTCAAGGAGTTTATTAGGTTTTATCGCTCAAATATTTTAGTTGGCTGTCAAATGAAAATGTGTGTTTTTCACCATCAGAGCTAACACTTAAATAACCGACCAAAATTTTACCTTACCTGGCCTAGATCTGATTTTGGGATCATACTCAGGATGTTTTATTTAATTACCTAAAATTTCTCACATCCGTATCTGTCGCATTCATTAGTAAGATGCGAGACTCTGGCCAGCCTGAGTTGATGATGGCCCAATAAATGATTCCATAGGAATTTAAACCATGAAGAAGATGGACCACCATATCACAATACCCAAATCCGCAATTTCTGACAAATCTATCTCCCTCATCGTGTCAACAAAGTGGAAAAACAATTGAAAGAACGTTAATGTGAAACCAAATCCATCACCAGCAACCTCAATTAATAATGAACGAAACTTCATCACCTAACCTCGGCTCTACATTACTACAAAAAGTCTAATCCGTAGCGTTTATTTTTTGTTTTTTGTGGCACTTTTGAGGTGCTACAAAAACCTATGCTACAATAAATTTTTGTAACACTTTTTAGGTGTTATCATAGGCAGATTATTTTATAACACTTCATTAGAAAAGTGCTATAATAGATAATATTTTTTTTTAAAAAAAATATTCATATATTGTAGCTCTTCCTTAAAGAAGCATTATAAAAGGTCTAATTCGGCTCTAGCTAGCTCTATAAATATGTTCCATGTCTTGTCTCATGAACCATCTCACTCTACTAGTTAACCAAAAATCTAGCTTCCACCATCCTCCTCCATGTCATTTTCTCATTTTCATAATGGGAGTTTTCACTTTCTCCGAAGAGAACATCTCCGCCGTTGCTCCGGCCACACTCTACAAAGCTCTGGTCATTGATGGCGACAACCTCATCCCTAAGGTTGTCGATGCCGTCCAGAACGTTGAGATCCTTGAAGGAACCAGCAGTGCACCTGGAACCATCAAGAAGATCAACTACCTCGAAGGTCCCATTTCTTCTTTTGTTTCGTGTCATATCACTCAATAATGAGTTTGGATCTGTTTTACTCCCTTCCTTCTATAATATAAGACATATTTATCTAATTTGATTAAATTAAGAAAGTCAGTTGAGTCAGTTAATATAATATGTATTTTCTAAAACACCTTAGTCATCTTTCTTAACTCCTTCATTCCTACTCCTCTTTAATTATTATTGAGGGAATATTAATAGGGGGGAATTATGAAAAGATTGACAAATATGAAAACTATGTCTCATGTTTAGAACAAAGATAAACTCCTCCAATATATCTTATATTAAAAATCGTTCACTTCCATAGATTTTTATGAGAAATGTGGTATATATTATATGTGCAGGTGCACAATGAATCCGGATTCTCTCCCATACTTTTCCCCTCCCTTACATAAAACAGCACCGTTTAGGGTCTAAAAAACAGGGGGTTGAGTCCTTTTTAAAAAAAAAAAAAAATATATGTAACATCCTGAAGTATTTTTTCAGTACCGCCCAATATCATGACATAATGTTTTCTACATTTAGTATGGTAAAATATTTTTCTAATTGCAACGAACAGTCTAAACTTTATAGAGTAGTGATAAAAAAAATATTTCAAGGGATTAGATGCAACAAATAATTATTTTAAGATATTGGGTATTATTGAAAAAAATATTTAAGGTACTGAATGAGTTAAAAAAATTATCATACTAGATGTTACTACAAAATACTTTAGAATGTAGTTTGTTAGACAACAGTTACTACTAAAAAATTATTTAAGGTGCTGAGTGAGTTAAAAATTAATTTATGATACTGGGTGTTACTAAAAAAATACTTTAGAGTGCAATTTGATAGACAATAGTTACTACTAAAAAAATATTTGAGAGTGATCAGTGTAATAAAAATTATTTTAAGATATTGGGTGCTATTTAAAAATTATTTTATGATACGGTATTGAAAAAATACTTCAGTATGCTACATATATATATTTTTTTAAAAAGGACCCAACCCCCTGTGTTTTGGATCCTAAACGGCACTGTTTTATCCAAGGGAGGCGCAAGGGAGGGTAAAAGTATGGGAGAGAATCCGCATTCGTGGACAATTGCACTACGCGAAGTACAAGGTGGAGGCAGTAGACAAGGACAGCTTCGTATACAACTACGCCTTAGTGGAAAGCGACACCTACCCTGAGACTTTGGAGAAGATCGCCGTGGAGACCAAGTTGGAGGCCGCCCCTAACGGCGGATCCGTCGTGAAGGTGACCATTAACTACGTTACAAAGGGAGACGCCAAGCCCAGCGAGGAAGAGCTTAAGATTGGGAAGCAGAAGGGAGATGGACTCTTCAAAGCCGTTGAGGCTTACGTCTTGGCCAATCCCTCTTACCACTATAAATGAAATAGGAGCAATATGAATATATATATATATATCTCTATATATATATATATATATATATATGTATCAGAGTCTTCGTCATCAATAAGACCTTCCATTTAAGGAGGTTATTTATGAGTTTATCGTCAATTATATTATTAGGTTTCTTCTGATGATTCTCCTTGTGTGTGTCTTTTGTAATGGCTTGCAATTGATATATGTCCTTTGTGGTTCTTTTCCTTCCGTAATACAATATATTTGGAATCTTGAGCAAAAGTCAAGTGTTTTTCTCACGAGTGGGGTGCCTATGAGCTCATCTTACGTGATCTAGAAGGTCTACATTTGGATTTTTTTAGTTTTTTTTGTTAAAAAGTTATTTTAATAGATATAAAATCTAAAATAAGGCTAATCTAATAACTAACATGTTTTCCAAAAAAAAAAAAGAGAACTTTTTATTTAAAAATCATCATTTGAAAAAAAATTAAATCTAGACCATCTAGATATGATATAAACGGTCTAGATTAGACGAGCTTATGATATTTATTCTTTGGATAGTCATAAAAACTCGTTTGTGTCTTGGGAGATTTAACTAAAACCAACACGTACGTTTCTACATAACAACACAAATAAATCTAATTATGTAATTGTAAATATTGTACTCCTTCCTGTCCTATTTTATTTTTATAAGCAACAATTATCTAAATTACACAAAACAATTTGCTGGTTAAAAATAGTTAAAAATAATAAATGTGTAATAGATGTGATTTTTTTTCCAAATATACCCATATTTATGTAGATGATGAGTGGGAAAGAGAATAAGTGATGTTTATCATTTTCTCTTGCCCTAGGCCGAGCTTTTCCTCTCCCTCTCTAGAACTTTTTCGAGGCGGTGAGAGCTTTTTTCCTTGCCTTTGTGCGAGCTGCTGTTACGGCGTGTCCCTACCTGACGGTCTCTGTCGGCAAAGGGGACGCCCATCTTTTCTTACTTCTTTGGTGGTGTTGGGTTTTAATGGTGGTGTTCTCTATTTTTTAGGCAATTCTTGATTAGATGTTAGCTTGAACGTTAATAGATCATATCCCAACTTGATGGTTAGATTGGCGTTTTTGGGGAAAGGGTTTTGTCGATGGTCGCTGCTGCTATATGCTTTACCTTTCAGAGGACCATTGTTAGGTTTGTTTGATGGTGGCGAATCCGAGGCATTAATGTTGGCCATATGCATCATCAAGAGATGTTGTTCGGTGGGTGGTTGACTGTGAGTTATCTTCCTGCTCCAGTGTCGTATTTTTGCTGGATGTCTGTGGGTGTTCTGCTTATATGGGTTCTCTCATACTTTTTAAAACCATTATTGGTTGTTTTTTTGCCTATACAAGAGGGGTGGATCCTTTGAGATTGGTTCCTTCGAACACCCCCTTACAATGGTGTCAGTGCCGATGACGGCGATTTCCTCCTTGTAGATTCCGGTGAAGAGATGGTGATCTTGTTGGCAGCTACTCCCATTAGTTTGGCTATTATTAAGATTAATTTTGTTGCTTGTTAGGGTTTATGTTTTGGGCCGGGCTTTTAGTTTGTTGGACTTTCTGTTCTTGCTGAACTTTGTATTTCCTTATCTTTATTAAAGAAAATATCATTATATCCGGTCAAAAAAGGAAGAGAAAATTAAAATAAAGAACCTAGAGAAAATAATATTTATTATAAAGGACTATAAAAATTATAATTACATAGAAGGACCGAACAGCCTAATATAAATTCAAATTAATAAATTCTCCTTAACTAGACCTTATATATTATCTGTTGTATTCATAATTGAAAAATGGGAAAATCCCATATAAATACCTTTTGAAATAACAAAACCCCCAAAAGTCTATTATAACATGATAAAGACAGAAAAGTGCTGAGGGACCTTTCAGGGATATTGAAGTGTTGTGTAAAATACTAAAATGCCCCCTTTACTCGTTCGACACGCTCGATCAAGGCAACACAACGCACTAAGTCTTTTCAGTTCTCATAGAAACACACTGGAGGAGCCATAGCGTGTCGCCGTCTTGAAATCAGAAACGGTTGTGGGTGCCATTCTCTTCTACTGCCGGCGACGTCGATGTGGGTGAGGGAATGTTCAGTTGTTGGTTTGTCCGTTTAAGTTTTGTGTTCGATTTCTCCTCCTCCTCGTGCTTATGTTCGATTCCAAAATGCTAGTGTTTGATTCTCTTCTGCAAATGTTGGTGTGAGCAAAAAAGGGAATCTTTGAAACCGAGCTTCCTTCTCCGAGTGATTAGACGCTGCTGCTGATCCATTTCTGTGATCAATGTTTTTAATTCTCCTTTTATGGCGGAAGAGGCAATTGAGGAAATCCATGGCAGACCTGAACAGACATATATATTAATATCATGGATATGTGATCGGTTAAAGGAAAGTGATGACAAGACTTGTTATGGTAGTTGTTGTCATAAAGAATTTGGTGTTTTGTTAATTTCATTACTGTATTTGTCATTTCCATTACAACTCTTGTTAATAATGTCAGTTTGTTGTAATTAAAGTAAACATGAAGGAACACGTTCTTTTGGTTCATGACTTATGTACATTAAGTGTAGATGGAATGAGTAATGTTAAATTTTTTGCTGACAATGTTTTTGGTAGGTGCTGTCAATAAGAATCTGGTGTTTTGTAAATTCCATTACTGTACTTGTTATTTCCATTGAAACAGTTGTTAATGGTGACAGCTTCCAACCATTTAATTATAGTTAAAGGAACGCCTTCTTCTGGGTTCATGGCTTGTATGCATTGGGTGTAGATGGAATGAGTAATGTTAAATTATCATTTGAACCCTTTACTTGGTAGTTGCTGTGATAAACATTGGTGGTTTTTGTCAATGTTCATTCATGTGCACTTTAATTACATCACATGTCATCATTAACAACTGTTTCCATTGACAATTACATTAAGAGTGTAATTTTGTCTTTTATGCATTGGGTGTAGGTGGAATGAATAATATTAAATTTTTTGCTGACAATGTTTTTGGTAGGTGCTGTTAATAAGAATATGGTGTTTTGTAAATTCCATTACTGTACTTGTCATTTCCATTGAAACAATTGTTAATGGTGACAACTTCCAACCATTTAATTATAGTTGAAGGAACGCCTTCTTCTGGGTTCATGGCTTGTATGCATTGGGTGTAGATGTAATGAGTAATGTTAAATTATCATTTGAACCCTTTACTTGGTAGTTGCTGTGATAAACGTTGGTGGTTTTTGTCAATGTCATCAGAACTTATCTTTACCATTATGAAACTTGTCATTCCCATTACCATTTTCGTCAAAACTATTAAATATTTTGTTAATTCCATTAGTGAATTTGTCAATGTCGCCCCTTCTGGGCAAACACTTGGCCACATAAAGTTTGGAACCATTATGAAACTTGTCATTTCCATTACCATTCTCATCAAAACCATTAAAGACTTTGTTAATTCCATTAGTGAATTTGTCAGCATCCCCCCTTTAGGCAAACACTTGGTCCAAAGGAGGTGCGCAACTACTTGACTCGTGTGATGTATAATAGACGTAATAAATTCAATCCATTTTGGAACTCACTTGTAATTGGTGGTGTGAAAAACGGGCTGAAATACCTTGGCATGGTATGCATTGGTTTATTGTCTTTGATTTCAATGTGAGAGTGAGTTGCCTCCAAGATTTAGTTTTTACTCAGTTTTTTGTGAATTATTTCCAGGTTAACATGATTGGCATTAATTTTGATGACAACCATATGGCAACTAGGCTTGGCAACCATCTTGCAAGGCCAATTCTTCGTGATGAATGGAATACAAATTTGACCTTTGAAGAAGGTGTCAAATTGCTGGAAAAATGCATGCAAGTACTTCTATATCGTGATAGGTCTGCAGCAACAAGATGCTTATTTTTTGGTGTGTTATATATGATTCATGGTATCTTTGAAGTTTTTCATGTTGGGGTATTCTTATTGAGTTTTAACTGTTTGCTGAGAAACCTTAAGTTGGGGTGAATTTCCTAGGATCACCTGTTGTTATTGAAAAAGAAATTGAAATAAAGAAAGAAATAGAAAACATGCGGATGTGCTTTTGATAGCATACTTTTTATTTCAGTTTCATGTGCTTGTTCAACGATATATTTCAGGAATTAAATGCTTGTATTTGATTGAAAATCTTATGCATAAACTGATTTAGCTATTTACTTGGTTTGATTTGATTGGTTATTACAAAAACTGGTTATAACTGAAATGCAATGAAATGAGGCTGTATTTTTTAATTGAAGTTGGTTTGGTTGTTTTTACTTCTCCCTGATTTATATTATTTGTGTATCACTTAATTGTCACAGAGATTGTTATGTAGATGGCATATTTTATTAGTGATTGCAAAGTTACTTATATGCACTGGATAAATATAAATATTTTGAAAATCTTTAAGAAACTTTGCTGTTGGACTCTGAACCGAATTATTCAAAACTCAAAAGGTCTTAAGGTCGTAGTCAGAACTTCAAATATATTTCAAAGATAGCTTAATTAGTATATTTAAATTAATTACCATTTTCATCCAACTGTTACGTTGTTTCAATCAAAGATAGCTTAAATTAAACTGTGACATTGTTCTGTAGGTGAAAGTTAGCTACTCTTATCCAATGACAAGTAAAGAGATTGCAGGCCATGATGTAGACATGGAGGGTCAGCATGAAGAGGTTGGTGTGAAGAGAAAAGAAGTCTATGCGGAGAACATTGATGTGGAGTCACATGAAAGAGTGGGGGATAAAGTGGATATGCAAAAAAAAAAAGATGTGAGGAATGGTTACACTTTGTTTCCCATGGTTAACTATAAAATGAATAGCAAGAGAGAGGAAGCATTGAGACTGGTGACTTCATGAATGACCCTGATCAAGAGGAAATGACTGACAAAATTACGCTCTTAATGTAAATTTTTAGTCTTCAAGTTAGAATTTTTTTTTGGAATTCATCATTGTTGTAAGGAGATTGACACATGTCGTTTAACTTAGTAACCAAGCTTTGAATTTTGGGGTGACATAGTGAGGATCATTTTGATCACTTATCTTGTATATTGATGCATAGTTGTGGCCTTGTGTGTGTTGTCCCAATAAGGCTGGACGCTGACAAGTTGACTAATGGGAATGACAAAGTTTTCAATGGTTTTGACAAGATTTATAATGGGAATAACAAGTTTAGTAATGGTAATGACAAGTTCTGTTGTGACATTGACAAAAGCCACAAAAATTCATGACAACAAGTATCAAGTAAATACTCCAATGGCTTCTCAACATTATTCATTTCACCTACACCTAATGTACATAAGGCATGGACTAAAAGAACGTATTCCTTCATATTTACTTTAATAACAACAAATTGACACGATTAACAAGAGTAGTAATGGAAATGACAAGTACATTAATGGAATTAACAAAACACCAGATTCTTTATGACAGCAACTACCGTATACATTGTCAAATGACAATTTAACATTACTCATTCCATCTACACTTAATGTACATAAGTCATGAACCAAAAGAACGTGTTCCTTCATGTTTACTTTAATTACAAAAAACTGACAAGATTAACAAGAGTTGTAATGGAAATGACAAATACAGTAATGGAATTAACAAAATACCAGATTCTTTATGACAGCAACTACCATAACAAGTCTTGTCATCACTTTCCTTTAACCGATCACATATCCATGATATTAACATATATGTCTGTTCAGGTCTACCATGAATTTCCTCAATTGCCTCTTCCGCCATAAAAGGAGAATTAAAAACATTGATCACAGAAATGGATCAGCAGCAGCGTCTAATCACGCGGAGAAGGAAGCTCGGTTTCAAAGATTCCCTTTTTTGCTCACACCAACATCTGCAGAAGAGAATCGAACACAAGCATTTTGGAATCGAACATAAGCACGGGGAGGAGGAGAAATCGAACACAAAGCTTAAACGGACAAACCAACAACTGAACATTCCCTCACCCACATCGACGTCGCCGGCAGCAGAAGAGAATGGCACCCACAACCGTTTCTGATTTCGGGACGGCGACACGCTATGGCTCCACCAGTGTGTTTCTATAAGAACTGAAAAGACTTAGTGCGTTGTGTTGCCTTGATCGAGCGTGTCGAACGAGTAAAGGGGGCATTTTAGTATTTTACACAACACTTCAATATCCCTGAAAGGTCCCTCAGCACTTTTCTGTCTTTATCATGTTATAACAGACTTTTGGGGGTTTTGTTATTTCAAAAGGTATTTATATGGGATTTTCCCTTGAAAAAATAACTAAAATCAAAACTAAAACCACCCATATAATAGATTACTTATATCACTAAGTTACTCAATTTATATTATCAATGTTATTATCAATTAAAATATTTCTATAAAAATATAATGTATTATATAATTAACATCTTTCTATGTAATACATTACTTAGATTTTTTGTTAATTTTATTAACATTGAATGAATTTTTTAACCGACATAAATTTCTTCTAAAACAAAAATAAATCATATAAACTTTCTTGCTTAAATGTTAAATTATAAAAGACCTTGAGTTTTATTAAAATTATATAATTCTATTTTTAATTAACTTCTTTGTTGATTTTAAAAAAATTATATTTTACAAAATTGAAGAATGTGTAATTTTTTCAGAGATATATGTGCAAGTTGTGGAAAATGAAAATTGAGAAAAATGTTGTTTAATTTAGTGAAACTTAGAATTTTGTATTAGTTTTAAAAATAGAATGTGGGAGAGAATGTATGAGGGAATGCAGAAAATTTTGTTAAGGTCATTTTAATATTTTTAATTTTATATTTTTTCATTTGATCATTCTAAATAATTACAATTTTTATGGTCCTTCTCTATAAATATTTTTTCTCCCAAGTCCTTCATTCTAATTTTCCCAAAAAGGAAAGAGAATAAGTGGCTGAAGAGATGGGAGAGAATAAGGGCTTGTTTGGTATGTTGGAATTGATTTTGATGGATATGGAAATGAAAATGGATATGGAGATGAAAATGAGGTTTAAAAGTATGTTTGGTATGTCATGGAAATGTGACCTAATTTTTACATAAAAAGACCAAAATATCCTTCTAATTAAAAAAATAAAAAAAATAATCCTTCTCAAAACTGCTTCTTTGCTCACAGTCGAAATGGGCATTACCTTTTTCTCATTTCTTACCTTTGCTAACCATTAGCCATGAACCCAAGAAGGAAGATACTGTGCAAGTAATGGAAGAATCAAAGGAAGATTAGCTGAACAAGTAGTTCATGGGTATGGACAAAGATGATGATACAGAGGGAGAGGAGATAGGAGATCTAGCATGATGATGGCCCATCGTTGATCGAAGATCTAACCCTTTAAAGCACTGTTCTGCCGTTGCCGCCGATCTACAAGTTTGTGCTGTCTCTTAATCCGCTGCCATAGATCAGATTTGAAATTGTGCTTTGTTCATATTTTCTTTTACTTCAACTATCATGAACCTAGATCCAAATCGTGATGGATGTGATCGTCGAAGAACAATGATGAAGATGAAGGGGCTGCTGTGTTGTGTTCGCTAGTAATGGCAGCGGTTTGTGCTCATGCTTAGCCGTGGGTTTTAGTCATCGGTGAGTTTTGTACTTGTGTCCATGGAGATTAGTGAAGATGAAAAATGAGAGGGGTAAAATTAGAATTCCATGGAATTATTTACAAATAATCTATGGGTCATCACATGGAATTCAAATTCAGCAATTTTGGTGGAATTGGAAATGGAATTTTTTCCAATTCCATCATACCAAACATACATCTTCATGGAAATCATTTCCAATTCCATTTCCATGCCCCTCAATTCCACCATACCAAACACACCATAAGTGAAAAAAAGAGATGAGAGGGACATATAATTAATTGGGGTAAAAATGAAAAAGTGCAATAAACTTTTAGATAAAGTCAAATTGTTGTTTATATATAGGACCAACCCATGTAAGAGAATACTCCCTCTAGTCATTTTTATAAGAATATAAAATTTGAATTGTCTTGGTTCTTTTTATAAGAGCCTAACAAGAGTTTTGTGAACATTTAACTAGTTTTTCCCATTTTTACTCCTCATTAATTATATATATTTCATTAATTAAAAGATTGGTGATACCTATATTTATTTTATTTCTCTTTCTTACTTGTCCCTTTATAAATAAGTGCATACTTAAAAAATAGTTCATTCAAACACACTTATTATTTTTAATGAATTTTATCTATTTTCTTAAACTGTGTGATTTAGTTATCAAATTCTTATGAATAGGACAGGAGGAATTACGACTTCAACTAAATATGCTTTGTAGAATAACTAGAAAGTGGAATTCTCTATTTCAAAAGGCTTATTGATTACTTTTCCGTTCCGTTGGGGTGCTATATATAATATATATGGTAGAAAAAACAATAATGTTTAGTATACATTCTTATAACATGGCAACATAAGGAAATTAGTATTCTTCTCCGATCAAAATGGGAAGATTTTGAAAATCACTGTCACACTTAAATGGAGGATTATACTCTCATCCTTCCTCACAAAACTTTCCTTCTTGATGCAGAGATTTTTAAAATATAGCCGTTAGGAGTTTAAGAATGGCTCCATCCATCCTCTCAGTACAAATAATACTCTTCCCTCAAACAAATGAGATATCGAAATCTCTGAAAGATTTTCTCTCTATCAATTCAAAGAGCACAAAGAGATATTGTGAAAATCTTTTAGGCTTGCCTGAGATTTTCTCTTGGATTATTATCTTTATTCTTCGATCTCTTTACAAGATTTTGAGATCATGATTTCAGGTCGGTGTGCAGCTTGTAAGAGTCAAAGAAGAAAGTGCCCTTCAGATTGCATTTTCTCTCCATATTTTCCTCCCAACGATCCTCAAAGATTTGCTTGCGTTCACAGAATATATGGTTGCAGCAATGTCGGAAAAATGCTTCAGGTAATTAGTAAATAAATAACTAAACTCAATTCATGTAGTAGACAAAATAACAAAATACACATAATATCAAAACAAATAAAAATGATCGTCTCTTAACCACGTGGCCTAATACATGGGGCTTAGCATAGTTGGCACTTATTTAGATTCCTTAACCACCTAGTTAGTGGTTTGATTCCTAACGGTGTGTACGGAGAGTTCACATGGCTAGCACTAAAGCCCTTTTCAAGAAGTCTACCGTACGAGCAAAAATTAGATTTAGTTATTTGATATTTATTAATATTTCTGTGAAATTATAATATTTGCAGCAAATGCCAGTGCAAATGAGAGCACAAGCAGTGGATACATTATATATGGAAGCAAGATGGAGGATAGAAGATCCAGTGTATGGTTGTGTTAAGCTTATATCTCAGTTGCATCAGAACTTAGATGATACAGAAAGTGAATTAGCCAAAGTTAAAGCTCTTATTGCCTTCTACAAACTCCAAACCTCACAAGTTAATGAACTTCACCAACCCAACTTGGATGCTTCACAAAGCAGTATGGAGCAGTTTGATCAGTTCAATTATTCTACCTAGAATGCTTGGTTTATTGATTAGAATTAGTGTCTTTCTTATTACGCATGAATGAATGGCGAGTCTTTTCTTGATTAATGTTCTGCTCTGATAGAATTGATTTTATATTTTTATGTCATATATGGGATTTTTTATCTTAATAAATATTTAGAGGAGTACTGTGTTTTCAATTTCTTACAGGGAGAAAACGGTACTAACATGCATTATTATTATCCCATATATAGAAACATGAAAGAAAATTAAGCAGCCACATGCTGGATGCTAGATGCACGCCTCGACATCAATCCAACCTGATGTAAATGAAATATATATAATAAAGTCCTCTGTTTTAATACCCACACATACACATATTACTACCTCTTGTCCTTAATATATAATAAGACCTAGCTGACTAATTTGGAAAGATTAATGAAGTTAAATAAATTACTTAATTATAACATATATTACATGATTTCTCTGAAATAGTTATGTGTATCATTAGATTATATATTAGTTTATAAGTCATGCAAATTAGTTTGAAAAAAAAATATAAATACTTTAAGCTAATTTATTTAGCTTTTTTAATTTCCCTTGAGTCAACTGGATCTTATAATAAGGACAAGAGGTTGTAGAATATAAGAGTCCCGCATCAATTAATTAGAGAAAAGATTGAAAGTATATATTATTAAAGGGATTACTATATATCACATTGGCTTAAACTATTTTAATACAAAATAATCCCAATATACACCTATATCTTAAAAATCCAATAATATTATATTCTCCATTTAAAAGCTAAAATAGGTTCTAACAAGAAGTGTCAATGTTCCCCACATGTCACATGTTCAAACAAACATGGGGTAAAGCAGGTTCTAACAAGAAGTTTTAGGGTCTGTTTGGGAATCCATTTGGGGGCTAAAAGCCCCAAAAGCTCATTTGGTGTGTTTGGGAGAGCGTTGGTGATGGATGGGCTTCTGCAGATGAAGATCAAAGCTACTTTTACTTAGATGGAGATAAAAAAAAGTCACTTCTGTCACCGCCAATCCAAACACAAATCACATATGTAATCTGACTTTTTTTTTATATGACTTTTTCAAAAGCTCATCTGCAAAAAAAGCTCATTCTCCACCGCTAATCCAAACAGGCACTTAAAGGGAGAAGCCAAGCAAAATGAAGAAGAGATTCGGAAGCGGAAGGGAGGGGTTTGGATCCTCTGCTATCCTTGCTCTCATTTTCTTTTTATTCATTGCATCCACATCTTAGATTAAAAAAATAACGGTTGAGACTTAACATCTTATAAAATTATGATTATACTATTACATAAAAATAAATAAATGAATAAATTTAAATTATTAAAATTTGATCTGAAAAATTTACAACTGTTGACTGCTTGAAAATAAAAAAAGTAATAGTTTTAGAAAATATTTAATAATATTTTTTATTCTGAGATAGAGACAAGATAATGAGAAGAAAATGAGGAGAGGATATAAATCTAGGAGGGAGACAGTCTCTCCAAGGCCATTGAGATTTAAGTCTTGTTGGCCAATGCCTCTCACAAATGAATTGTCAAACATTAATATGAATATTATAGATAATAAAATTGATGTTTCTAAAATTCAAAACGATAATCAATAAGTTTTATTATATGGTGATCGATGAGTTTCGTTGGGGGTCCCGATCTATCAATTTATATAAAGGTCAATTAGCTTGTTGATTAAGATTAATTAAAGTTTTTTAATCTGATCTTTGAGGGTGTCATTTGTGTGTGTGTTTGATTTTGCTTCATTATATATAAGTTCACGTGTCAAGATATGATCTGATTTATTCTTCACCTATTCTTTTTCTCCCTAACAATTCAAAATTTAAACTTAAATTACTACATCTCAGAAAGCAGTGACATAAAGTTAAACAATTAATTAATTAACAAAGATTACCGCGTCCAAGTTCGATCAATGTGTTTGCCACTACTGATTAAAAATAACAGTTAGAAATATTTTCTTTCTTTTATTTTTTTATGAATATTGTGATGCTGAAAAAATTCCAGAATAAAATAGAAGTGAAAAATTTATGTTATTCAATAAAAATAACAATAAGCTATTTTTAAACATTTAATTATCTAGTGTCCAATATAAAAAAAGGAAAATCAATTGTCCTTATCATTATCAAAGATCTTCATATATAAGAAGCACCAAAAATCAGTTGCATTTGGAAAACATCTCTACAGAGTTACTTTCTTCCAGTCACTACTACAGAAATTGCGATATATGATAGTTATTAACTACCACATATTATGATTCTGAATCGTCATATATGCGGGCACTATAAAAAATCGACGTAGATACATTATGGTTCCGAACCGTTATTTATTCGGGTACTATTGTAACAGTTATAATATAACACATGTTATGTATTGAGGTTTTGATATGTTCATTGCTGTGACAATAATTAACGGGCACACGTAAACACCATCATAATATATGGTAATGTTTGCATCATACATAACGGCTTCACTTTAACAACCATTACATATGTTAACATATATAACGGTTTTTTTAACAACTGTTATATATAGTTTATATAAATAACGGTTGTTAGATAACAACCGTGATTTATTGAAACTAATTTTTTTAAAAAAATTTTAAGGGGGGGTTTTGCTTTCGATATTCCCCAGCATATAGATTTGGGCACAACAAATCACAATATATATTTATATTATTCATACACAACAATATAATAAATCAAAATATATTCATTTTTATTCGTGTCCACTACAAAAAAACACTCGATTGCCGACGGAATTTGTGACGGAATGCGTTTTTGAGGGAATTTGTGACGGAATGGATTCTGTCGGTAATAATAATGTCACAAAAAAATTTGCAATGGAAATTCAATTCCGTCGGAAATTTGTGACGGAATTTGTTCAGTTGCAAATTTCGATGGAATTTGCTCCGTCACAAATTCCGACGGAATTTTTCGTCGGAAATTCTGACGGAATCCAATTCCATCGCAAATTTCTGACGGAATTCGTTTCTGTCGCAATTTGTTTTAAAAAAAATCAAATTTTTTTTTAATTTATAAATGCCATGTGTTTGCTCCTCAGAGTGCCACGTGTCCCCTCATCTAGGAGCCACATGTCGCCTCCTCATAATTCCTCCAAATGCCTCTCCTCTCGTTCGAATTTGCGACCTCAGGGTGCAGACGCCTTCACACCCGAGTCTTTGCCAATTGCACCGGAATGAACCTATGTTATATTATTACATATTATTATATATATAATATTATCATATATACATAAACATACATACATACAATTAATTAATTATATACATATAATTAATTATTAATTAAATATAATATTATTAAAAATAATGAAAAATTTAATAAAAACAAAAAAAATATTTATATATTTAAATTAAATAATTTTGTAATTAAAATTACGTAATAAACAATAATTTAATATTATAAATATTATTTTTAATATAAAATTATAAATATAATATTACTAACATATATATTAATAAATAATAATATAATTTTAATAATTAAATTTAAATATAATTATTTAATAATTAATATTTTACTTTTATAGATATTATTTTTTTAAAAATTAATAATTTTTAATTTTTCAGACGGAATTTTCGACGGAATTTTCGGTGGCAAATTGCGACGGAAATTTCTGTCAGAAAACTTTACGATGGAATTTTTCGTCGGAAATTCCTTTTGAATTTGCTACGGAAAAAATTCCGTCGAAAAATTTTCAAAGACAAATTCCGACGGAAATTTCCGTCAGAAAACTTTGCAACAGAAAACTTTGTGACGGAATTTTCGTCGGAATTTGCCACAGAAAAAATTTTGTCAGAAATTCCGTCTGAAATTGGGTGTTTTTTTTGTAGTGTACATGTATAGACTATTTAAACCAAAACTTTAAAACAAACAAATAATCAGTATCTAGAAATTTATAGTCATTCTATATGTATTTACTCTCCCATTGATGTTGCACAGATGTCGCCAACTCTTAAGAAACTTCTTCTATCTGTGAGTTGCTAAACACCGTGCAGGAGGTATCAAAATATTGTGCGAAGAAAGGAAACAAGATGGAAGTTAGATATTGTAATATATAGTTGACCGAACAATCTAGCATGTAATATACCTTAGTTGTATCAATATTTTCAGGACCGTGGGTGATGATGTCCTTCATGTACTGCATTACGTAGTACCCACAATTGTTGCTGTTGTCCGGTTCCTTTGGGCAATGTAAAGAAATGAGAAGAAAAATTTGTTAGTCCAGTTCCTTTGTGCTTCATTAGTGAATAATATATATATCTTCGAAAGCAGCCATTGGAAGAAGCATCTATAACTGCCATAAGTGAGATTGTTTTTGTTGCACTCGAGACTGTTTTGAGTGTGGCAAGTGTAGATAGCTCTAAGAAGATATAATAAAAAATTATATATACAGAAACATGCAAAGTGAACTGAATTATAAGAGATGATAAATGAATAACTTACTGATTGAAAGCCTCTTGCATGTATGGTCTCTTGTCTGGAACCCCGCTCATAGAGTCATAGTACTAAATCTGTTTGCACAATAGATTTACGACTATGAGTATCCAGTAGTTCCTAAGTACAATAATAGATCATACCATTAAGATAATTACAAATAAATAAAACTAATTCAAGCAGAGTTAATGATGTTTTACCCTTAAATGTAAGGCACCAAGAAGTAAGTGTCACTTCTGGCTGGCGCCCACTTAAGGAATTCCTCCTCTAGAAATGTTGTGTGTCGTTGCTTGGCATCTTCCTCCATGACCTCACCCTGGTTATTGATTTGGTCATGGCGAATGAACTTGATCTTGTCCTAGAGGCCACGGGGGATGATGTAATTATGGTACAAGTGCTTGAAATGTCAAAACCAACATATCAAAATGTAATCAAAGTTCAAAACAGCCAACTATTCAATCACAGTTGAAGAAATATGACATAAAGAAGTTAACATATATTGAACTTGCCATGTCCTTGTTTAAGATCTCAGAAACAAGCTCTTCGGTTATAGCTTCTACTTGGTCTGTAAGGTCAAAGACCTCTCTCTCAAATGTGATCAGTGGACATGGGTATGAAGCAAAGCACTTGTCAGAGAGCTCTTAGAGGGAATGATTTTATTTTGTGAAGAAGACTTCTTCCCAGATTGATCATTGGGGGTGGGATGCTTCCTCTTCTTTGACTGGGTGGGGGTCTTGGACTGGGTGGGGGGCTTGGACTGATTGGGGAGCTTCGACTTGGTAGCCAGTTTCTTTTGAGCGGTCGACTTTTTTTGAGTAGGGGGCTTTCATACTCTAAGTAGACGACGATGCCACACAACAAAGCTGCCCATAGTCCCTCCCATTGTATCCGTGTCTTTGGTAGGCACAGGGAGCAGATAACTGGGGTCAATATTGGTGTTGATTTATACCTTCACATGCTTATGAGGTATAGGCTCATTATGAGCTTGTTATCCTCCAGACAGTTTAACATGTGGCCCATTGCAATTGTATGGTGTCTAGGGCTATCGGCAAAATACTCAACATCTACCAAAACCTCAGGCAGATCATATGGGGAAATGTGCAACTTAGGCTATCATTTCCCCTTGCTGCTTCGTAGAACACTTCTTCATCAACTCTTGTGTGAGAAACTGTATTTGTTTCTGCATTTCATCACACTATTTCTGGAGCTTCTCATACTTTTTGTCCCTGTTATTTCTTTAAGGTTGTGGTTGACCATAATATTTTGTCTTGGTTAATCCAAAGCCGATACCCCTAAGAAGATCGGACGGTTAGGCCTCAATGTCTTGGCCAATACGTCCTTATTCGTAGAAAGGCAGCCCCCTGTGTTGTAACTTGCTGGGATATGACTTCATATGCATTTAACAATAATATTAATATTAATAGTTAATTGAAGACATTACTTCCATGAATCAGGGACTAATATTAATACATACCGTTTTATTGAGGCCTTTTTCACCTGAGGATCGTCGTAAGAGCCTTCTTTATTTTGCCTTGCCACTGACTAAAGTTCATGACGGGGAGGTTTACTACTGTCCCTACTCTTAGCAGCCAACTTTTCAACAATCCGAGCATACCCCGTTTGTACTCCCTTGTACAGATACTTATTGTTCTTCACCCTCCTCCTATTCACCCGACTTAATTCCTACAAAACACATAACCCTCGAGTTAATATTAAACAGATACATGTAGGTCTTATGAATTACAATAACAATTACCTGGAATGCTGGGTTGTGATGTGAGATGACACAATTTCTCTAATCATCTGGTTTGATGGTGACCGAAGATCCATAGGAACTTCTGTCTCATCAGCTTCTTTAGGATTTTGCAGATATTCTTTCATTAATACATGACAGAGTATGCGTAGTGATTGGCCATCCTTCTTGATAACAAAGTCCCTGATGCAATCTCCATCTACATGATATGTAAACTACAAAGCACATAATTCAAGTTGATAATTTTTAAAAGTACATAACAAGTAATTAGCAGGCATATATACCTTACCCTGACATTTTCCCAAATAGCTTCTGTACAACCTTCTTGTGCTCGGCTCCAGTTACTCGCCAAGATAGGATAGATATATAGGAATCCAAATCTGCAGAATCACTCGTGTTATGATCTTCTACATCCTAGGTCTTCCCGTTCCTTTATCTGGCTTATGTTCTTCATGTAGCATTCAGACCGAATGACTCTATGAGATTACGTCGATACTTCCACATATTACGGGTAACGTAGGAGACATCTCTATTTTTCCCCGGGGGAATCCTTAGAATTACCACTGCTTAGCTTTCAATTCGCCTTTGACCATCAAATGAAATGTGAATAACCCTCTTTGAAAACATTGGTCCTTGCCGTTAAGCCAATGTAGCTGTTGAAGTATGATGGATAAAGAGGTTGACCGTCATTGTTCCATTTCACCTCAAATCTTCTACCTACAACCTTTGCTTCATTCACAAAGTCAAGGTGCAGTGGCCCCTCCTTACAATATTTTGTACTCGTTCTAACTCCTGTTGTGTGGTCTCATTTATGGTTGCCCATCGGTACCAATGGCAACATTATTATAACTAGAGGTACTATCAGAGCCATGGGAAGTAGAACTAGCCATTTTAACTAGAAAACAAAGCTCATTCAGTTAGCGACAAGGAACATAGCAATGGGTTTTCTAGAAAAACATGATGCACGACTAAGGTCAAAACCTACCTAGGCAAGACAAAGTGAAAAATAAGGAGAATGTGAATGCAGAATGGAAATTATACCTTAAAATAAGAAGAACAAAGCACACAAAGGAATGCAACCTAGCTAGGGCTTTTAGAAGAAACAACAAGTTAGGGTAATCAAAGCGACTTGTGTGCTGTCACACCAAAGTTCAAAGAAAGTAGTAGAGGATGTGGTTCACCGGGATGCGACTGTCGAATGCTAAAAAAGTCAATCGGAGTTGTGAGGTTCTAAGGATGGTAGATAACGTTCAACCAAAGACAAGCGTGTTAAATGTAATAACTTGAGAAAGTGAAGATGCGCGAGATAGTGGGTATATATTTTAAAAGACTTGACTAAACTTGCTCACAGTTCTAAGTTTAGAGCTGTTATGAAATGCGGCCTTTTCTTACTATTCTTAATTCACAACCATAATGCACATTTGAATGAAAGTTCATAGTTTAACATCACAGTCGTTAGGTTTTGTAAACAGTGATGGTGATTTCTTAATAACTGTTAGGTATTTGACATGATATTCTGAAAAGTGACAGATTTTACATAATAACCGTAACTTCTTTTACTTTTTTTAATAATTTTTAAAGTTGATTGTTCAACCCCATAGTATAATCAAAAAATTAAAAAAGAAAATGAGTGTGAATAAAAGGGAGTGCGAATGAGAGAAGTCAGTCCCCCTTGCTATTCTTATCCATGCGTCCTTGCTCTCCAAAGTAATCGATGGGTTTCACGGGTTATCCAACAGATCATGTCCTTTGGAATGGAAATGGTTACGTTATAGAGCCAAACGTGTCAGTATAAATTGCAATGGTTAACTAAGAAATGGTTGTTTACTAATAACCATGAACATCCCTTAAATTAGTAATGATTTTTTTACTAATAACCATGAAGAAACAATTGTTTTTTAAAAAATATTTTTGGGCTACATTACCCTAAAGATTAATTATTTTTAATATTAAAAAAAAAGCAATAGTGGTTCAATAATCACTACTACTGTTGTCCTCCTCCTCCTCCCCCTCCCCCTCGTTCAGCACATCATTGACATTTAAGGAAGAAGATGATGGGTATAACTATAAGTGATAATATACAACTTGATTATGAGCGTATCTAGCGAGATGCCTTATGGACCTATCAAGGCTAGCTAATGTCTGCAGTAGAGCCTCCATTTAAAGAGGAGGTAGAAGAGGTGGAGGGGGAGGGGGAGGAGCTTGTGGAGGTGGTGGTGGAGGAGGAGGCGGTGGTGGAAGAGGAGGGGCTTGTGGAGAAGGAGGGTAAGGATGACGAGGAGGAGGAGGAGGCCAGGTGAATGGAAAGAGTTCTCTAGTGTTTGACCATGATGAGGGAGAGAAGGACGACGTTATGAAAATGTGGTTTTTAGACAAGTACTAAGAACAAAAGGAATAGGTCAATATAAATAGAGTTAAACACTTCGCTCTAAAGTATATTTAACTTAGGAAAACTGGTACTTGGTATTGGATCAAACGAGGTTTTGAAAATGTGCTTTTTAGATCTGTTCATTACATGACGGTTGTTTATTATAAAATGTCATTTTTTTCTTTCATACTTTATGGTTAAGTGATATAACCATTATATTTGTGTTTTCGCTAATGTAAGGTTGAAAGATGAATCATTTGTAAGTGTTACACGACAATTGTTTTTAAAGAACTATCACTTTTGTCATTAAATAAATGACGATTACTAACTATAACTGTTAATTTTGTTTTTTCGTGAATTCCGCTTCACAATACATGATAGTATAGTGTGCATAATTAACCATTACTTTTTTTTGGTAACGAAATTTTTGGAAGGGGGAGCCCACAATCCAAAGGTAGGGCACCTAACCCAGATCCACGGGGACTGTTCCAGGCCTATGGAGTACACACACCTCCACCCGTAGCCTGATAGTACACCTGCTTCACCAGGGTCAAAGGAGATGCCTCTCCAAGCGCAGCGATTGGAACCACAACTAAGTGGTACTCCCTAGGGATCGAACACACTCCAAATAGTTGCATGTTTCACCCCTTTGCCAGCTGAACCCACTAACGATGGGTATTAACCATTACTTTTAAGCGTTATATATCTTTGTACGACCTTCGCCTTGACATATATGATAATGCTTATTAACTATAACCATTATGTATTAAGCGTTATAAATGCTCAAATCTATAGTATTGAGTCAAAAAATACTCAAATTTAACCTGATAATATCAAATAATATATTTAAAAAGTATAAATAGTGAACAACTTGAATCTGGTGTCATTTCTAAAATTAGAATTTGTGTTATTGCATAAACTGTTCACTTGTTGTGAGACTTTTTTATAATTACAATTTTTCCTTACGGCTTTATAGCAGTTTTTTTTTTCTAAAAGGTTGTCATTGAATTAAAAAAAAAAAAGCAATTTTCAATGCATACAAGATTAAATGCAGCTTAAAATCTAAATCAGTTAATTGTCATGGATTTTAAATTTTTTTTTATGGGAAATGGTATCTAAAGTTTATTGTGATTGAAATTTTAATATCAAACATATCTTAAAAGTTGCTCAAAAAAGTTTTGATATTATAATATCCAAATAGGAACTTCGAGACACATACATTTACAATAGAATAATAGAGAACAAGTTGAAGAAAGCGAAAGGCTTATTAGGTAGGTAGGTGGCAATCTTATTTAATTTCATTTTTTTAATTATCGTTTTCGGTCTTGAACATGTCCACACGTCCTCTATTCATCTAACACCGCGCTTTCGGTTTGATTTAAAAGAAAAAGACAACATCCATCAAACATATACGGTGCTACCTCGTGAAGTGTTCAATATAAAATTCAGTTAATTAATTTAAAGAGATTAATGAAGTAAATAAATTATTTTAAAATATTTATTTTTATCATTTTTCTTAAAACTAACTTATCAATTTTATAAATTGATATATAATCTAATGATACATATAAATATTTCAGAGAGATCATGTAACATATGCTATAATTAAATACTTTATTTAGCTTCATTAAGTTTCTAAAATTAGTCTTTTTATATTAGGGACCAGAATCCGGATGTAGTAGATATAAATATGAACAAATTAAATTGTAGTTTATTGTGTGCATGCATTATCTTACATGCTTCTGAAGAAAGAAAACATATCAAAAGCAAACTCAAGTCAAATGAAATGATGTTACTTGTCTAAAATTAAACCACTATTTCTACCGATGAGTTATCATTTAGTACAAAAAATTGACTTAATTATGTTTTTTCAGCTATGAAATCTTGACTTCTCAATTCTAAAAAATTCACTTATGTATAGTTATTATTTTTTTTTTTTATCAAAACTTATGTATACATATAATGTTAAATAATTTCACATGTCACGCTCACTTTATCTTTATGTATCAAAGTTGGGAAAAGGACCAAGAATTATAAAGAAACTTAATAACAATGTCCGCTTTAGGTTGGCCAAAAAAAAGTCCGCTTCAGAATGAGGGTAGCTAGCTATAAATTATTTTATCTGCTGTTATGGGTAAAAAGGAAGGTATTAAAATTCGGACCGGGCATTGAATCGGTCGGGGTATTGGGTTAATGGTCAGTAGGTTAAACCGGGGCCAAACCAGAGCTAAACCGGGACCAAACAGATAAGAAATTGTAAATTTTAGACTTATAGTATGAAATTCTAGAGGAAAAATGTAAAATTTTTTTTTTTTAAATGTCAACCCGGACCGGACCGGTTTACCGGCCGGTTCACAGGTTTCCTGGCCGGACTGGTCCGGGTACAACAACCATGGTAAAAAGATGATTTGGCTCCAATAAAATATTATTGTAAATTTTGGTGATGATATAATGAATTTTAAGAACAATGAATGGCTGAATGCTATATATCAAAGTCTTTCATGAATTAAGTTTTGGCTTTTTATTATTAAAAATCATAAATACATCAAATATTTTAATACTAAAAGAATCACCTAGCTAGACAACTTTATTGAATGGAGAGATAAAAGTTAGCAAAGAAGAGGGAAGGCTATTTTTTTTTTTTTTTTTTGCTCAAAAGAAAAGGCTAATTCAATTGATAAATGTGAAAGTAAGAACAAAAAGAAAAAAAAGAAGGAAAAATATAAATGGAGGAGAAAAAAGATGCATGCTGCTCACATATTTTTTCTCTCCACAATTTTCACAAACCTGTCCTAAAAGATTTTGCAAGCTCTCTAGGCATAAAACTCACATCTTTTCTATATAGGTATTATTAGGAAATAGATTTTATTATTTTTTTTCTGTTTATCTAAACATTAAAAAAAATATTTTCTCTCCTCTCTTTTCTACGTCTCATTTTCTCGTTACATCTTGGTAACGTTTTGAGCAATATGATTTGAAGTTTTCAGCTTTCCCTTTAATTTCTTTAATTCATTCATGGTCTTTTTTGGAAAACAAAATATCCGTGTGTTATACGGATTAATATTATTAAAGTAATATTAATATTTTGCTTTAATATACAACTTTGTTACCATTTATATATTTTGCCTTAAACTACACACACACACACACATCTATATATAGTTTCTCCTTTTAATACAAAGAAGAAGAAGAAAAGTAATGCAACTGAATTATTGATTCAAAAGAGTCTAGGTACGTCCTCTAGAAGATGCCATGCTTTTTCAAACCGCCTTCTTTGACTAATTCATCAGTTTCCTTTGAAATTAGGCCATCTAAAGTCTTCCTCCCATGCCACCAACAATTTAAAACCAAGGAGAAGTAGACACTGCATAAAATTATTTTTATAATTATCTAATATTTTATACTACTACACTCCATTTAAGTAATATTAAGCATAAAAAAGTGCAGTCCTCCAAATTTTTCATATAAAATTCTAACCTCTAATTTTATTTAAGAGGCATTAATTCCCCATACTCCTCATTGATGTTAAAGTGCAGTCTATTAAAGTGCAGTCTATTCTTATATATTAGAGTACTCCTAATTTTATTAAAGTGCAGTCTATTCTTATATATTAGCAAATTTTTTTAAAGATTACCAATTATTATTTATAAAATATAGTAATAACATGCCTAAAAATAAAAATATTTTGAAAAAAAAGTTACTTGTTTTTACCTATTTATGCATAATTCAATTTTTTTTTTGGTCATAATTCACGCAACAATTATATCTATGTAGAGATTTGAACTCATAACTTTGAAAAGATTTATAGAAGGAGTTTGGTGTTATTAATTAGGTTAAAAATTCTCAACGTAATTGAATTATTTTTCGGTCGAAATCGTAATTTAATTTTTATTTAGATCTTATAATAAAAAGAAGGTGAGGTAACATATATCACTAATGATGGTTAGAATTAGTGAAATAATATATTGAAAGCAGTGGTAATGAAGCACAGTCATGAGTAATGAGCAAGTGTGGCTATAAATAGCAGCTTCCACTCTGCTACATAGCCACACCTATCCATCCACTTCTCAATTTTCTTCATCTTCTTCTCCTTCTCCTTCTTCAAGTTCATCAGAATCATCATGGGAGTTTTCTCATACGAGCACGAGCACACCTCCACGTTGCATCGGGCCAAACTCTTCAAAGCTTTCACTAAAGATTCCGATGAGCTCATCCCTAAGGCCGTCGAGCCCATCCAGAGCATCCAAAACGTCGAGGGAACCGGCGGCCCCGGCACCGTCAAGAAGCTCACCATCCTTGAAGGTGTATACACACACACAGATTAATTCCACTCTCAACTTTCTCGTCATCATGATCTTGGAAATTTCTACAGAAACAGAACTTGGATCATCAAAAACAGATATCTGAGAATAAAACATATTAAGATTCCATCAAAGATATTTACGTAGTCTATTATTTAGATCTGAGAGTTACAAGGCTCACTCTTATATATATGTGTGTGTTCATCCGAATTGAAATAATACATAATTTTTTGCTACAGTTTTTCACAAATTATATATGCGCAGGAGGGAAGACCCACCATGTGTTGCACAAAGTGGAAGCAGTGGACGAAGCAAGCTTTGTATATAACTACAGCATAGTGGAAGCGAGCGATTTCCCGGAGACGGTGGAGAAGATATCGGTGAACACGAAGCTGGTGGAGGGTCCAAACGGAGGAACGGTGGCGAAGATCAGTGTGAAGTATTTCACCAAAGGCGATGCTCAGCCGACCGACGAGGAACTCAAGACAGGCAAAGCCAAGGGCGATTCTCTCTTCAAGGCCATTGAACTTTACCTCTTGGCTCACCCTGAATACAACTAAATTAATTAATCTCTTTAATTATGCCTTAAATTAAATATGGCTCTTAATTAAGGATTTGTATGTGTGCTGCTGCTGCTGCTGCTTTGTATTGGTTCGGTTGGTTCGTGTTCAGCGATCGAGGCTATATGTGATGTCCTTTTGTAATTTGATGAAAAGCTTGAGTTTGTCTCTGGGTTTGATGATATAGTAATAAGGTTAAATCTGGAATATGTTTGATATATGGTTGAAGAATATAATATATTTTCAGATCGGCTGTTTCATTCTTGTTTATCTAGTTCACTTACGTCCAGGAGCATTTACTCATTTTTGTTGGGAGAAAAGATGAATAAAATTAGTCCCTTTCTTTGATGAATAATCGACTATTACGTTTCTCCAAGAACAACTAAGAAATAAAAGGCAAAAACTTATCTCGGTCCACTAACTATACATACAGTGTTAATTTAGTCCTTTAATTTTTTTAAGGCATCTTGGCTCTTCAAACAAAACACTGTTAGTCTATGTTTTTGTGTGAATCATTGTTATTTTTAAAATTAAACTTAATATATCAACATTTGAGACTTTTTGTCCATATTTACAATTAACAAAAAAAAAACAACACTTTAATTATAAAATTAAAGAACTGACATGAAAGCTTATGTAAAAGTTAAAGAGCTAGAAGTACACTTTTGTCTAAAAAATTATGTTTACATGATAACGACAAGCTTTGTGCATTCTTTGACAAGTTATTGATGTATAAATCTGTAACTTTGAAAATAAACACAATGAAATGACAACATCTTCAATATTTAGAGCACAAGAATGTGAAACATATATATAGTTGAGGACATGATATTGTATGCTAGCTAGCTAGAGTAAAAGTGTTCACTCTAGTTATGTTTAATGTTTGTTTATATTTTATCCAAAACAAAATTAAAAGGGAATATTACTAGAATCAATGGGATTATCCACTCAAAAAGTGACATTTAGAAAGTCATATATATGGGCTTAATCCACCTACATATAAACAATTCGTGGTGGATCTATTACTTAATTTCTCATATACTTTTTATAAGAGTCCAAAATTTAAATTGTCTTGATCTTTTTTATAAAAAGCTGATACAAATTGTTTCAACTTTTAACGACTTTTTTTTTTATTTGTGCCTCTCATTAATTATATATATTGTATTAATTAAAGGGTTTGTGGTACCTATGTCTATTTTATATCTTTCTCTTACTTGTCTTTCATAAGGGCATATTTAAAAAAAAAAAGTTTATTTTAAGATATACTTATTAGTTTTAACTAATTTAACCATTTTATTAAGCCGTATAATTTAGTTATTGGGATCTTATTAATAGATATGGAGGGAGTAATTTAGTACTCCTTTTAACATTTGTATATGTATTAATTACCAACCATTTAGTGGGTCTGCGCATAATATATATTTAGTACTAAAATTTAGGTGCCTCGATATATACACACCCTGTATAAGTTCATTGACTAAGTGCGTGTTTGTTTCCGCGTTTTGGAGAGAAAATTGGACTTGAACAATGCTCAATTGAACTTGAACAGTGTTTTGATAAAAACTGGATGTTTGTTTCAGCGATTGGATTTAAGGTGAAATAAGTCATAAGTTGGAAAAAGTCATAAGCCTCAAAATGAAGCTTATTGGAGCTTATGTGCCTGTATGTGTATAAAAAAAATATTGATAGGAGTATTTTCATATTTTTGGGGATCAATGAGGTACTCAAAATCACTTCTAATCACAAAAATTCTTTTATAAATAATGTTCTAAATAATTTTCTCTTTCTTTAGATAGTAATCTTCTGCTAATTAGAAAATACTTTGGGATAAGAGTTTAAACAAGTTTTAAGTTTTGTTATAATATGACTGTATGTAGAGAATAATTAATAATTAATTTTAATCAGTTTAGATTTATTACTTAGTTGTTTTAAGATTTTATAATCAATTTTTTTTATAAACATGTCATAAATTAGTTTCTATATAATTTTTTTACCCATTAAATTTAGTTTAAATAATTTATTTAGATTATTGGAGATATTATTGAAATTTTAATCGGTTTATTTTGTTAGATTTTGAGCTATGTGAAAATATAAGTTATGATTTAATATTTAAATTAGAGTTTGATATAATTTATAAGATTTAAGCTTGAGGTGCACAATAGAAAAGACTTTTGGAGTGTACCAATTTAAATTAAAGTTTGATATAATTTTATTAAAATTGTACCATTACCAAAATTTCAAAGTTAATTTTTGAGAAAATTGTGAAAAAATCCCTCCGTGTGTAGATATCTTCCCAGGCCCCATTGGCAATTAAGTTGCTAATGATGAATTTTTTTCACAATTATCCCTTCATTTTTAAATTTTTCATAATTTTTTTAATTTTTTCCTCTTAATTAATACAAAAGTCACTTATGCAAAAGTCAAACCAAACATCCTAACTTTTACATAAGTTACTTTAATTTACTTATTCAATCACTAATCCAAACACTCATAATTTTACCCAATCTAACTTTTTTCCAATCTTAAGATTCCATAAGTTTAAGTAAAAATAAGTTACTTATCCAATCGTCAAAACAAACACACCCAATATACCCTGAAATTAAAATAGATTTTGACTTATATATCTATAAATTATAGATTTGTATTTTGCACATATTAAAGGCCTCAATTTCCGAAGCATGACAAAAGCAAGCCTTTCTTTCAGAAGAAATTCACAATTTTGTATGCCCATTTTTTTGGTACACAATTATATTGAATAAGTTAAACTAGAGCTTGGACCGCATATATCATTCACAACTTTATACCAAGTATGATTTTTAAAAAATTATACATATTTATTGATGATTGATTTGCTTCAAGTTTAGGAAAAGAGTGGTATAAAAAATAAAAATATTTATGATATTTACTATAATTAAGAATATAAATTGTAACATTTTCACGCTAGGAGACTCTCCTTCATTTACGGCTTGCAGGGCTTGAATCCGAAACATCAATGAGCATAGGATATTGTTCGCCGAAAAAAAGAAAAAAAGAGCATAATAAGGCCTCTCTTTTAAGGAAGCCCACTTGATGTGGGGCTCATTATATTACAATCAATGTGATGATCACAAGCCCAAAGAGAGTTCATCTCAAAAGACTAGCCTATTAGGAGGGAGAGTTTCCTGACTTATAAATCACACTACACTTGTGAGGTTTCCCAATATGGGACTCATAACATACGATATTTGATATGGAATTTTCTTAAAATATGTAAATTTTCCCATTGATTAATAAATGTGAATTACTCAATAAATAAATAATTGGCAAGAGCAAGGCCGGCATGGACATTGATATCTGAGATTACCTTTGTTAGGTGGAAAGCAAACAGAGGAACATGGAAGAAGGAAAAGGCCAATCTTCTTTTATTATTTCTATATTAACAGTTCATATCTCTCTTTTAAACGAAACTGCGTCATTTTGGTGATGAGAATTTTTTTTCTCATCACTCTGATGAGCCGGAAATGCGAACGCTTATTCATTGTCTGGGAGTACCTGAATTTATTTAAGGACTTAGGTATAATCTATCTTTAGTGAGTATAACTCTTCTTCAGTTATGTGTAACCTATATTCATTTATATATATAAGTTGCACACAGGTGAAGATAATTTTCATTGAGTCCTTAAATATATTTAGACAATAAATTATGTAAAGAGGAATTTTCAGCAATATGCTTCCTTGTTTCAAACAAAAATTTCAATTGATTTGATAATGAAGAAATTCCAGCTCCCTCATTAGAATTTTGCACCCCATATATGGGAGTGTTTGGTTGGGCTTAAAATAGCCAAATAAGCCCGTTTTGACTAGATAAGCCCGAAAAAAAAAACGTGACCCAATTTGTAGTGTTTGGATGGGCTTTTTCAAATTGGGTTTGAGGTAAAAAAAATCCCATTTCAGAAAAGCTACTGGACCAAGCTTTTACAAACCCGTTTCACGTTTTATTACCGTTGGATTTACTTCTCTCACATACTATTTTTAATTTTTCACTCCTCTTCCTTCAAAGCTGCTCGACGCCTGCTGCAAACGAATCTTTTTTCACATGCTCTGCTTCAGTTGCCTGTTGCTGTCGCTGTCGCTGGTCTTCGTCTCCCTCTCGTCGGCGGCGAGGGTTGTAGCCGATGAAGCTGTGTAGTCCGTCTTCCCTCTCTAGCTGTCTCCGTCGTCTTCCCCCTCGTCGCTCGGTTTTCCGTCTGTGACAGATCCTATCCCAGGTTCGTCCGTGTCGTCGACTGCATTATAGTGTCGGAGGTCACTCGTAGAATCTGAAAGGCGTGTCCATCTTTATTCGTGCTCAGCCGTGTCGGATCTGTGCTTCAACCGAGTGCTCTGCCATCTCCGATCTGTGGTTGAAGCTGAAGAGGCCGTTGTTCTTCATCTGCGATCGATGCGGGTTTGTACGAGGAGATCTTCAACCTTAACAGGGGCGTGATCTTCATCTAAGACTTGGAGGTAATATGAACTTGAAATGTATTTTATTCCATAGAGAGTGTGACTGGTTTTGTTTGCGTGTGGCCTGCGTTTCTGTAGTTAGTTAGGGCTGTTGGGGGATTAACTTCACTGTTTTGCTACCTTGCACTCACCTTCTATTAGATGCACAGTCTGCATGTGGAACAAAAATGGGTACTAGAATATCCAAAAAAAAATTGCTCAAGTCACCAACATGATAGGAGAGGCGAAAATTTTTCATGAATGCACAAATATGTGCTGAACAGTTGTTTAAATTTACCCCTGTTTCCATGTTTTTTAAATTTAATATATTTTCATCTCTTGGTTAGGAGGACTGAACAGTTGTTTGTCCTTCTTGATGATTTAACACAAGACGACTCCATGATTTCAAGTGGATTATGAAGGTGTAGGTGAATTGCTAGGGGGACAGCTCATTCACAAGTATCATCCCATTCATTTTCATTGTTTTACTGTTACAATTTTATAGAATCTGTAAGTATAAAATCACCAGAAAAATACATCATTTCTACTGCATTGATAATTCGATAATTAAGTGAATCAGTTAGGGATTAAAACATCATATGCGTATTTTTAAGACCATGTGATGCTCTCGCCTATAACCTTCAACGACAACCAACATAGTGAACAACAAATGATGAATATCCAATGAAAATAATCTTGTCATTTAGAAATTATATTTAGACCATAGAAACTCATAAATGGACAAAACATGAAGGCCTCTCTCAAACCATCCAAATAATATTGTAATTGAAATTAGGATGAATTCCTTAACAAAATCATTTATCCTAACGGCAACCTCAGGTTAGCATCAATATCAGCATGCTTTTTCTCCGCATCTAAATTTCTTGAAGCCATAGCTGCTAGTTTCACTTCATACTCAGCTACTTCTCTTTGGATTCTTAACAAAATCTTCAATGTTTGTGGGATGGAAGCATCAACTTTGGCATTTCTTTTGTATTATTCATAATTTGTTTGGCCTTGTCATTATTTCAGAAGAAGCCTTCATCCATATTGGCGAACTGATCTTCAACCTGAACAGGCCTTCATCTTCATCTGTGGTAAGATTATAAGTTCATCCTAAGCACAATTTCTGGTTTCATGTTATTGATTGGCACCTGCTAATGTCATTATTCAGTTGAGGCTTTTGCTAGTGTGGTCTCTGTTTCTTCATTTTTCATCTTCATATGAGGTGTTATGAATGTTACTTATGTTCAGTAGATTGTTTATCCCTTGTGCTCATTAATTAATTGAACAAAAGAAGCTTCACAAATTTTGACGGATACATGTATTTTCAAAGTAAATGTTGTTGTAGAATGTGCCGTTTATTGTTTTTTGTTAATCTGGTTGCTTCATGAGAAGGTAATAACTAGCATATGTTTATAGTCCACACTGTAAAGTTAAACTTTTCTATAGAAAAATGAATGACAGAGCACTGTGGGATGATGAGACAACAGAAATTTTTGTCCATGCAATGATGGAACAAATTTTAAAAAAAGAACGTCGAGGGTTGTCTTTCTCGAAGGATGGATGGGACGCAATTGTTGGTGCATTCAATGAGAAGACAGGGAAAGCATACAACAAGAAGCAATTGAAGAATAAGTTTGATATGTTACGGAAGGATTTAAGGACTTGGGATGCCTTAACAAAAGAGATTGGTGTTGGTCGAGACCCAATAACCGGAAATGTCGTAGCGGATCCGGAGTGGTGGCAGCAGAAATGTCAAGTAGTAATGCCTATAATTACTTATAACGTTGCATAATAGTAATTCCGTTGCCTCAATCAGCTTGTTTTGTAATAATTTCATGATTTTGTTACACCTCTGTATGCAGGAGAGGTCGGCGTATAGGAAGTTTCACCGTTCAAGCCTCAAGAATGAAAGAGAATTGAGGCTTATATTCAAGAATGTCGTGGCAACAGGGGAGGATGAGTTGAATCCAGCTTTCATAGGGACACAGACAGAGGATGCAGAGGAAGAAGATGTGTACCGACCTACTATGGATGAGGAGGAAGGTTCAGGGGACAGCGAGGACGAAAATTTTGGAGTTAACCCAACAGTTAGCACAGGAGTGACAGATAAGCTAGCGAGCATTGGGTTATCAACTCAAACCCCTCCCTCTGATCTAGGCGCACCCTCTTTTCATACTAATTCCGGAAGTCAGGGAAAGCGGAAATGATTTGATCCCTTCGGGAGGAAAAAGAAGCAGAAGATGCTAGCCTCAAAGCAAATTGCGGATGCGGTCAGTGTCATAGCAGAAGCATCGAAGAATAGAGCTGCAACCATTAGTGAGATTCAAGCAAGGAGTGTTGATGCTGCTCTTGCAGACCTGTTTGAGCTGGAAAAAGTGCAAGAAGATGAGGACTTTCAAGTCCGATGTATCAGGCTGCTTATGGACAAGACTAGTCGGGACACGTTTTGCTCACTTGTTAAGAGGAGAAAGGATTCTGTGATTGCGTAGCTGCGTTATATGGTTACGACCCTTGATTGAGTCGCTATGGATTATGTTGTTGACTATTGATGCGGCTTTCATTGGATGACACCATCCTGATATGAACTTTATGACAAAATAGTTTAGTGTTTATTGTATGCATGCTTGTTCTTTTGTTTTCACTAGACCAACAATGCAAATTTCGAATATATATTATGTATGTTTTAATCCAACGTTCCTTTTATGAATTATGTTTATGTTATATACGTTTGGATCCAATGCATAGGTTACAGCTGCAATGGAAAATTGGATGGAGGAAGAAGACGACGACTCTCGGATACTAGCTCTTATCGATGAAGAGATAACAGAGTATGAACAAATAGCTGCGTTAGTGTGTCAATATTGGATTCCTTTCATGTTTAAGAACCTTGTAAAACAAGTTCACGACCCGGTCATTTCTTTGTCCAAGAAATTTTGGCAGAGTATGAATCACAATGTCATGACATGTTTAGAGTTGAAAAACATGTATTCTACCGGTTGTGCAGTAAATTGGTCGAACATGGGTTACAAGATTCTAAGAATGTCAGAGTTGAAGAAATGGTTGCGATGTTTTTGCTCACAGTTGGCCATGGCGTCGGTAATAGGATGGTCCAAGAGTTGTTTCAGCATTCAGGGTAAACTGTCAGTCGGCTATTGCACTTGGTACTAGAGGCTTGTTTTAGCCTAGCTCGAGAATATATCAAACCCTCTGATCCCGAATTCAAAGGATGCCACCCAAAAATCCTCAACGATCTTCGCTATTATCCCTACTTTAAGGATGACATTGGACCCATAGATGGAACTCACATCAAGTATGTGATCATTGGTCCTAACCGCGAAAGATATATCGAGAGAAAAGGTTATACAACACAGAATGTAATGGCTGTATGCGATTGGGATATGTGTTTTACGTTCGTGTTGGCGGGTTGGGAAGGATCCGCACATGACGCTCGTGTGTTTGAAGCTGCTGTCTCAAATCCAGCTCAGAATTTCCCTCATCCACCTGCAGGTATATTTTAAGCCCATTCAGTTTAATTACTTTCTGTGCGCACTTTGCTTAATCTAACACCTTCAAAATGATTTGAGACATTCATTAGGCAAATATTACTTAGTCGACGCTGGATATCCCACACCAGTTGGGTATCTTGGGCCCTACAGATGTCAGCGTTATCACCTGGCAGAATTTCAGCGTCGACCTGGTTTGGCAAATGCTCAAGAGACCTTCAATTACTATCATTCCAGTTTGCGGTCAACTATTGAAAGGACTTTTGGCGTGTGGAAGAATAGATTTGAATTATTGCAAAAAATGCGCAAATACACCTACCAAACGAAAGTCCGCTTAGTTGTGGCAACTATGGCCATTCATAACTTTATTAGGAGAAATTCTCAGAGTGATGTTGATTTTGGCGCAGCAGAAAGTGCCAATGTAGCTCAGGAAGATAATAATACTGTAGACGATGCGGCTTCCTCATCCAATGTTGCTACGACATCTTCAACCAGAATGAATCGCATTCGTGACATGATTACACAGCAACTTGTACGGAATTTATGATCCCAATTAGTTATGTAATAGTTTTTTGTGAAATTATGTAATTTCCTAAGTTATTTGGTTTTTTGAGCTCAACGTTACCTACGTTTGGACTTCGTATTACAATTGTGGCCATTGAAATTCTAGATTGGGAATTATTTGCTCTAGTGGCATAATAGAGTGAATCTCAATGTGTTTATGCTGTTATAATTTCTGAAATTTCATTCCAAGTTTGGACTTCATTTTACGATTTACGAGTTTGCATTTTAGATATCTTCCAGGCCCAGATGATATGTTACTGTTGGATATCACATATATGATCTATCTAAAATTTGAAGAATATACAAATGCCTTTCAACTTTTTATTTTTAAAAATGCACTTATACAATCGCTAATCCAAACATGTTTTGACTTATGAAAAAGCACATTTTCAATCGCTCATCTAAACATAAATCACGAATCAAAAATTCACTTTTCTTTTAAGTCATTTTTAATAAGTCAGAATCACAATAAGTCATTTTTCCTACCGCTATCCCAAACACACACATATTGTACATTTGGTGAAATTACTGGTCTGGCTTACGTCAACTGAACAACGCTCATCAGTCAACCACCAATTTAATTGAGCTTGACTTATTGGCGAAATCACTCATCCCAAGCCACAATTTTCTCAACAAATTGCAAAAGCAGGCTTTGGTTGGGATAATCAATGACTAAAAATCAAACTTTTTGTTGTGAATATTATATGATGTGGATGTCTATAAACTATCCAACTCTTGACTTTTCATATGCCCTTCACTCTATAACCTCTCACTTTTAGAATTTCATGTGTTCAATGCTATAACCTTATAACTTCCTCAATGAATGGCTTATGAGAGTTTCTTATAATTAATACCATTATACTCATCTTTATTTCTTTGTAACCATATGTATAGAATTCAATGGTTAGAGGCCTATAAATAGAGGTCATGTACAATGTATTGGTACCAACAACAATGAAGTGAATAAAAACCCCCTTACTTTCTCTCCAACTTTCTCTCATCTTTTTCATCTCCCTCTTCCCTCATCCCTTATATTTTCCCAATTTTCATAACACGTTATCAGCACGATTTCGCTCAGAAGACCTATGGTCTAGTTTTCTATCTCTTCTACTCTCTAACTTTCTCATTTCCATACTATGTTTTATATGTTGTTTATTCTCTATGTTATTTTATCTTTCTAGTCTACATTATCAATCTATTGTTCTATATTATTTTTATTTTACGCTATCTATTTTTATCCATTCTATTGTTGTCTTTTACATATATTTGGGATAATCTAAGCCATTATATGGAATTAAATAGACTCTTTTACCAATTGTTTTATGCATCGGGTTCCATGGCTAAGATTTGAAATTATATTATCCTTCGCAAGTTTTCTTTCCTTTCAGTTTTATTTATCGTTTTCCGTTAATCTCTTATTATGAAAAATTTATATTTATTTATTTTATATTCTAGTTTCTTTACATTTTATGTTATTATATTATGTTATTTCATTTTATTTACACTTATTTAACATTTATATTTCTTTATTTTATTTACATTTTATGTTATATATTATTGTTTGTTTCTTTATTTTATGTCATTTATTTCATCTTGTTTTATTGTTATTTTATTTACATTTCATTTATTTATGTTAATACATTATTGTTATATCATTATGTCAATCTTTTATTTTCATTTGTTTATTATATTACATTAATATATAATAGTATTACATATGAGCACGTAATGTGGTCTATATGATCATGGACTTATCTATTATTTATATTTGATTATGAATGTGAATTTACTTAATATATTTTCTAGTATTTTAATTTTATCGAAAGGCCAGAAGCTATAATATTCTTAATTTTGTGATCAGATGGCCAGAAGTCACATTACTTTTGTAATAGCTCTTATAAAAAAGAACGCTATTGGTTTCATTAAATTGCAAGACTGACAAGAAAAATTTTGGCACTTTAATGATTTAATTGTTACAAATATCAAAGCCATGAAGGCTAAATGTTGAAATATCAATCTAAACAAAAAAAAAAAGGCTTTGCAAGATTTTTGCTATGGTCCGGAAGACTAATATTTGGAGAAATTGATGATGCTATTGAAAGTAGGGGTGTTCATGAGGCCCAAAGGCCCGCAATGTCCGTCCGAGCCCGACAAAAAAATGCCCAGCCCGGCCCTAAAAAATACGCCCATAAATCATTTGGGCATCTTCGGGCCGGGCCAAATACCGGGCAGGGCTGGGCACCGGGCAAGGTGTGCTGCCCTGCCCAATATGTATGTATAATTGTATTTAAAATATATATATATATATTGTATATATAATTGAATAAGTATTTTCTTACCATTCAATTGGAATTTAATGAATAAACATATTTTGTATTTACTAGGCATATTTTTTCATACATATATTTAATTAAGAAGTGGGTAAATTAAGTTTTTGAAAAGTAAATTATTTTCAAATAATAAGAAAATAATCTCTATTGAATTAATTTGTTTTATTTGCCCATGAATCGAATCTAAGTAATAAAATCTTAAAAGGACTATAGCATAAAATATGTTTTTGAAATATCAAACTATATATTTTTTCTGTATTATTATTATTTAATACTTTATTATTTTTAAATTTTTGAGAGATTTTTGGGCACACAGGCCCGCCCTACCCAGCCCCACCCAGTCCAGCCCGAAATTACTCGGGCTTTCATTGGGCAGAACCGGGCAACGGGCCTCAAAACGTCGCCCATTCTTTTTCCGGGCTGGGCATCGGGCATGGTCCATGCCCTGTCCAGCCCTGCCCATGTACACCCCTAATTGAAAGTAAAGAACATATGCAAGAGTGAAAATGAACATGATCACATTGCAATTGTGGAATTGATAGTTGAAAGCTAAGAATACTTTATCTTAGCTATTGAATTATAATCGTGGAAATAATAACATTTCTAAGGTGATTAAAATTATGAGCAAATATCATACTATGACTAGAAGTCATATGGATAGAAAAAAAAAGGTATAATATGACCAGAAGTCATATAGACTAATATATACTAATTTATTAAAAATAAAGATCAAAATGGCTGTGAAGCCAAAAAGACCATGAGATATTTTGAAAAATATCAAAATTAGGTATGATGCTTAAAGCAATAAGTTATGGAGAAAGATGATCAGCTTGTAAAGCCAAAAGAAACAATTGTAAGTCATAAAGGCTATATGATTTTGATTAAGAAATAATTGTAAGACCTGAAGGCTATATAATTTTGACTCTTTATGTTTAAGTTTAAATGTAAATTGATTGTGATTAATTTGTGAGAGAGAAATTATTATTTAACATTGCGATATCAACATGAGTGATATATGAAATCAAATAGATAAAAACGTAATTATTGGTCATTTTAAAATTTCAATATAGTGTCACTTTACTTACAAATTTAAACATTATGTTGTAAAATACTAATTAAGGTGGATGTCCATAAGCTCCCAACTCTTGACCTTTCATTTTCTACATCCCATAACCTTTCCAATGAATGATCTTTAGAAGTTTTCATGCCCATAACTCAAAGGTTACAATGTGTGCACTCATGAGGATTAAAGTTTACCATTTACTTTGTGTAACTCTTAGTTGTGGTTGAGGGCCTATAAATAGAGCACTATGTACTACACTTTGTTGGCATCCAAATGAATAAGAATCACTCCCTCCTTGCTTTCTATTTCTCTCTTGTATTTCTTCATTCCCTTCATCTCAATCTCTTATACTTTCTTGATTTTATAAGACGTTATCAGCACGAATTCGCTCAGAAGACCTATGGTCTAGTTTTCTATCTCTTCTACTCTCTAACTTTCTCATTTACATACTTTGTTTTATATTGTTTATTCTCTATGTTATTTTATCTTTCTAGTCTACATTATCAATCTATTGTTCTATATTATTTTTATTATTTTTCTTTTACGATATCTATTTTTATCCATCCTGTTGTTATCTTTTACATATATCTGGGATAATCTAAGCCATTACATGGAATTAAATAGACTCTTTTACCGATTGTTTTATACATCGGGTTCCATGGCTAAGATTTGAGATTATATTATCCTCCACAAGTTTTCTTTCTTTTAACTTTTATTTATCGTTTTCCATTAATCTCTTATTATGCAAAATTTATAGTATATTCTAGTATTCTTTACATTTTATGTTATTATATTATGTTATTTCATTTTATTACACTTATTTAACATTTATATTTCTTTATTTTATTTACATTTTATGTTATATATTATTATTTTTTTCTTTATTTTATGTCATTTATTTCATCTTGTTTTATTGTTATTTTATTTACATTTCATTTATTTATATTAATACATTATTGTTATATCATTATGTCAATCTTTTATTTTCATTTGTTTATTATATTACATTAATATATAATAGTATTATATATGATCATGTAATGTGGTCTATATGATCATGGGCTTATCTATTATTTATTTTTGATTATGAATTTGATTTTTTTTTAAATTTATTTTCTAGTATTTTGATTTTACCGAGATGCCAGAAGCCATAATATTCTTATTTTCGTGATTAGATGACCAGAAATCACATCACTTTTGTACTAGCTCTTATGAGAAAGAATACTATTGGTTACAAATATCAAAATCCTGAAGGCTAAAAGTTCAAATATCAAACTAAACAAAAAAAAAAGCTTTGCAAGATTTTTGCTGTGGTCCTGAAGACCAATATTTGGAGAAATTGATGATGCTATTGAAAGTAAAGAAAATATATAAGAGTGCAAATGAACATGATCACATTGCATTTGTAGAATTGATAGTTGAAAGCTGAGAATACTTTGTCTTAGCTATTGAACTACAATCATGGAAATAATAACATTTCTATGGTGATCAAAATTATGAGCAAATATCATACTATGACTAGAAGTCATATGGATAGAAAAAAAAATGGTATAATATGACCAGAAGTCATATAGACTAATAGGTACTAATTTATTGAAAATAAAGATCAAAATGGCTGTGAAGCCAAAAAAGACAATGAAATATTGTGAAAAATATCAAAAATAGTTATGATGCTTAAAGCAATAAGTTACGCAGAAAGATGATCAGCTTGTATAGCCAAAAGAAATAATTGTAAGCCCTGAAGGCTATATGATAATTGTAAGCCCTGAAGGCCATATGATTTTGATTCTTTATGTTTAAATTTAAATTGATTGTGATTAATTTGTGAAAGAGAAATTATTATTTAACATTGTGATATCAACATGAGTGATATATGAAATCAAATAGATAAAAAGGTAATGATTAGTCATTTTAAAATTTCAGTATAGTGCCAATTTATTTAAAAATTTAAATATTATTGGTAATTATTTATATATTTTGATTTCATGGCCTTTTAGGATTCTAACTACCTCATGATTAATTCCTATAACTCCCATATCAAATGGTTTTCAGTATTTAATCATATAACCTTCAATTATAAGGTTAAGTTGTTTAATTACCTTCTTTATGTATAATTGTACAATTTATTTGTAATTTTAAATATATTGTGTATGTGAATACTATTCATACATCAATGGAGTTTACCATCTCTATTTTCTTCTTAGGACTTGTATTTCTCTGTTGCACCAAAGATTTCCCAACAAACATTCAACTCATATACCTCAACATCAAGGTACTTTCTTTCATTATTAGTCATATTTTTCATTTTAGCTTTGTCTTCCATATCTTTTCTCCTCTTGAGCACTATTATGTTGCCTTATATATATATATATATATGCAATTTTTCTTAGTTCCAAACTTTCATTATTGAAAGGCATACAAATACTTCTCAATTTGTATTTTATTTTAGTATTGATAATTTATTGCCTCCTCTCCCAATTCATTGTATTGAAATTTCTTCTACTCCTTAACATTCTTATATGATATGTGCAAGTTTCATACATTAATTATGATATAATATGATATATATTGGAATCAAATTGGTTATAATATGATATATATTGGAATCAAATTGGTTTTAAGCGACATTTGTGAAAAAAATCCTATATCATATTTGAATTAAGAGAATGAGAAAATTCATTATGAATAGTTTATGATTTGTTAGACAAAATCATTTTCGTAATGTGCATGAATTATATATATAGTGCAAGTCAAATTTATGGATGATCAAACAGTAAGGAATATTTGAAAGAAGACTATGTATATCATAAGTATTTGTTATTTTATATTATAATGCATTTGTCTTTACATTTCTTTCAAATTAATTTTAGCCCCTAAACATCAGAATTCATTGCAATAAGATCTTTATGTATTTTGATTATGGATCTCCTCATATTTCTTTATGTAGTGGAAAATTCTAAACATTTCATATTTTGAACATGCATCAAAAGAGGCAAATTGAAGCATATTATTATTAATAAGTAACAAAATTATATAAATATGCAAGAATATATGTTAGTTCCTGAAGAACATAAATGTAACAAAGTTGATATAGTTCATGAAGAACTAATATAGTTTTTCTTAAATTCTATGGGTAGAAGAAGAATTGATTAAGGAAAGTTATAACCCATAGATTTACATTAGAGTTTTACTCTATTACAGGGTTTAAATGATAGCCCAATTGACTGAAATCCATGATTAATTGTGAGTTATGAAGTACTTGAGTTTTGAAATGAAAGATATATTATTAGTTTGCTATATACAAATTTGTCTTTGAAATAGAGAAATAAAGAAAGTATATTTTTATATGACTCACACTTGAGGGGGAGATTGTTAGAATATAATTGTGAATTAATATTGAAAAGTTTTACTCATATACTTCCTCACAAAACCTATTGATCTCTGAAAAATGGATGTCATATTGACATTTTATATCAATACTTATAAAAATTGAAAAGTTTGTTGTTGGTTAAGCAACATGTTACATTAAACTAGTAGTTTACTGATCCAAATAAAATTATGTTGGCATGACTTGTTTGATTCATCCGAGTCATATATAAAAGATTACATGTGACATCCATTGAAGAACTAGAAGATTCTTCATAAATAGCCAACATATTATATAATTCAAGAGTTATTATGTGCTGCTTGTTCTCAAAGAAATTTAATTATGAGAGTATCACAAGTTATGATTTGGAATGGATCTCTATATTTCTGAAAATATATCAAGCTGATATATGGGCCCATTCAAATAACATGTAAACCATACAAGTATTCAATGAATTTGATAGATGCATCTATAAGATTGTTACATGTAATATTAATATTAGTTTGCAACCTGAAGTTTGCGAGAATATTTGAATAAATTATTATGTTATGCGCAATTTCCAGATTATACGATTCATTCATTGAAGTCTCCATAAATAACTAGATTAATACTTATGAGAACAAAATTTATATTTCAATATTGGCATATTTGATCTTACATATTGCAGCACTTATATTAGCCAACCAAATTCTCCCGATATAATTGGCTTTTGGTCAGGAGTCAAGTATATTCCATCTTAAAAAGTTGGAATGTGCATTCCTATTGATTCACCACAATGCACATAGATGGATATTTAAAGGAAATTGAGATAAATGTTGGGTAAGAACCTCCTTATTCTTATTTGTCTCTAAATGAAACAAAGAGATGTTTCTAATGGAAACAAATGGATTTAGGAGACTTATACTGCATGATTAGTTGATTGTCATTTGACAAAGTTTTCCTAACATGAGGGGGAGAAATTAAATAGCTGGAAAAGAAAAGAAAAAGAATGCATTATTACTATCAAATATAGATCCTCAAATATAACAATATGAACCAGAAGTTTATTTGGTTTGCATTCATGAAATATTACATAAAATCTGCCAGATGCAATTACTGACCTAAATGGGAATTACTAAATCTCATATTCCAGCTATAAGTGGTCTAATCAGCAAAAATGAAAGTGAGACATGCCTGAAGTATGAGAGAATAATCAGTTCCAAAAGAAAAAAGAAAGAAGCAAATAATCAAGATAATCATATTAAGGAGGCAGACACTCTAGAAGAGGTCAATACATAACTACTTGCAGAACCCTCAAAAGAGGTTCAGGTACCTGAAAGTAATAAAGAGATCTCAATGAATTATGTCACAACAAGAAAAATGGAACTGAAAAGATAAAGTTGTCGACAACAGTTTTAGTAATAATATCACATGATCAAATGAGGATCTTATACATAAATATGTCGGTAGAAAAAAAAAGGTGATTGGCCAACTAAAGAAGGGGACAAGACGCAATGAAAAATGTTCTTTCAGCATATGAAATTTATGGACCTGTAGTCTAAATACGGACCTGTAGTCCAAAACATTTGAAATATTAAGTTATTTGTGATATATGAATATTCATGTGAAAATAAAGATTTTCACAAGGTTTAATGATGATTATGATGAGGTACAACATTTAGTAGTGGATACAATAATTGTTGCATATATTATTAGTCTGGCAGTATATGCAAACAAAATAATGCGTCTATTAGATATCATTATATATAGCATATGCATATGGATAGTGAATATTACATGAGAGTCTTTGAAGGATCTAAAATGCCAGAAGCATAAACAAGAAAATCATTCTATATATAAAATGTTGTGCGAGTTTGAAAATAATTCAAGCATATATAATTGATTGAAAAATATATTGAAAAATGAGTAATTTTACATTTTACTTGACTTGTAGATCAAGTTATCAAATGCATCAATGATTTCAAAATCATATATTTTTACCGTGGTGAATTTTCTTATAAAGATACATTGAATTTAATGGTCCATAAGTACCTTATAATTTATGAGAATATTTTTGTATTATGCTAATATTGTATCTATTATGATTTTATTGATAAAAATTAGTTCTTGCAAGTGCACAGTGGATAACAAAAATGAAATTTGGTGTGATAGTCCTATTAACATATTATATAATATTATTTTGTTCAAAACAAACTGAATATGTGGATGTAAGATATATTTTGATGATTTTCGGAATAATTTTTCTTCATTGTTTTCACGATGAATAAGATAAAGGCATAATATACTGATATTTTAGTATATCCAGAAGATATGTAAGAGGAATACATCTAGCATAATATTTGGTGACAATGTAAAAAGAATGATATGCTCAACAATATATTAGAAGTGATGTTCTTATCAGGGAAGTAAAATTGATGTTATTATCAGGGGGAGTAAATACGATATTATCATCGTGTGAAATAAAGACCTTGCTGTACTCTTTTCCTTAACCAAGGTTTTGTCCCACGGGGTTTTTCTAGTAAGGTTTTTAATGAGGCAGTTTCAATTTGTATTGTGTACTCTTTTTCCTTCACTAGGTTTTTGTCCCATTGGGTTTTTCCTAGTAAGGTTTTAATGAGGCACAATATTTTTTTTTTTTATGGACATCCAAGGGGGAGTGTTGTAAAATACTAATTAAGGTGGATGTCCATAAGCTCCCAACTCTTGACCTTTCATTTTCTACATCCCATAACCTTTCCAATGAATGATCTTTAGAAGTTTTCATGCCCATAACTCAAAGGTTACAATGTGTGCACTCATGAGGATTAAAGTTTACCATTTACTTTGTGTAACTCTTAGTTGTGGTTGAGGGCCTATAAATAGAGCACTATGTACTACACTTTGTTGGCATCCAAATGAATAAGAATCACTACCTCCTTGCCCTCTATTTCTCTCTTGTATTTCTTCATTCCCTTCATCTCAATCTCTTATACTTTCTTGATTTTATAAGACATTATTAGTAATTATTGATATTTTGATTTCATGGCCTTTTAGGATTCTAACTACCTCATGGTTAATCCCTATAACTCCCATATTAAATGGTTTTCAGTATTTATTTATATAAGATTCAATTATACAATTAAGTTGTTTAATTACCTTCTTTATGTATAATTGTACAATTTATTTATAATTTTAAGTATATTGTGTATGTAAATACTATTCATACATCAATGGAGTTTACCACCTCTATTTTCTTCTTAGGACTTGTATTTCTCCGTTGCACCAAAAATTTCCCAACAAACATTCAACTCATATACCTCAACATCAAGGTACTTTCTTTCATTATTAGTCATATTTTTCATTTTAGCTTTGTCTTCCATCTCTTTTCTCCTCTTGAGCACTATTATGTTGCCGTACATATATATGCAATTTTTCTTAGTTCCAAACTTTCATTATTGAAAGGCATACAAATATTCTTCAATTTGTATTTTATTTTAGTATTGATAATTTATTGCCTCCTCTCCCAATTCATTGTATTGACATTTTTTCTACTTCTTAGTATTTCAATTGTACTTGTGAATGTGCAAAACAAGCCAAGGGCAGTAAACTTTCCTGTTATGCATTTTCTACGAGAAATTGAATCTGTGATATCAAGATATCAAGATAAATATGATGAAAGTTTGTCTCCGATCTTAGCAATAGATTTTACTGTAATCCTTCAATGACACTATAAATATCGATTAGAACTTCAAGTTTTATCAAAGATAATGACGTCAGGTCACCGAGGAATGTATAAAAATATCCATTAGAACTTCAAGCTCCATCAAAGACAACGAGTTCAGGTCACATGGGAATGGAAAAATAATTGGTGTAGAAGGAGAAAATAAAATAACAATATCAAAATAAAGAGTATTAAAATATCATACTCTGACTAAAGCTTTGTGCTGATAATATGTTATAAAATAAAAGAGAGAATATAAGAGCAAGAGAGAACAACTCTTGTTCACGATTCTGATGTGAGAAATATATAACATATGTCTTCTATTTATAGGCACAACTCTCTAATATACAATTAATGTGATCTCATAATCATAGAAAATAATGGATGGGTAAATAAGAAATAATGGGGGATACAGATGTCCACAAATATTATATTCATAATAGAAGAAAAATTTTGGGAGAATTACAGTTAGGTCCGTCTAAAGGAAAAAATGAAAAATTGGTCCCACTAACAACCTCAGGAGCCTGAATTAACAATCCGAGGAGCGAGCCTAACAACTCCAAGGGACCAATTTTTCATTTTTTCCCTTGAACGGGACCTAACTGTAATTCTCCCAAAAATTTTCCATCCGCTCCACTTGTAGGGTCATTTGATTTAGAGCCCGGAATCAGAATTTATAAACTTGAGCTCTGAGATTGAGTTAACGTGATGTCCTTTCAGTTTTTCCCAATTTGTTCCCTTTTCTCCCTGTGGTATTTAGTATCAGTATTCATTATATCGTTGTTTACTATATCTGAAACTTATCTAATAGTCCGATTTTTTTAATAAAAAATAGCTTAAAAGTAAATATATTATGCAAATTCATGTTTATCAAAGAAAAAAAGTTCACATCAAGCTAAGCCCATATGATTTGTCATTCTGAAAGCTACTAAAGGTTGAAGGATTAAGACCACAGCGTCCCAATATCCCCTAAATCACTCTTCTACCATAAGCTTCCTCACTCCGCGCGCGATATTCTCTATTATAGTTACCTACATAATATCCACAATATCAGCATAATATCCTACTGTATAATATGAATAATGATGCCGTATCTGGGACGATCGTCAACATATTGTACCAAAGCAATATAAAAGATCTAACATAGCAAAAACCATTACAATGGAGCTAATAGTCAAAACATGAAACATTTGGATTCACCATGGTAGAAATAGCTTTTTCTTAATCTGACTTTTGCAAACATATAATAGGATAAAAGTCAGATAGTATAATGTAATTTATGTTTGAATCAGTAGTGGCAGAAGTGACTTTTTAAACTGAAACATGTTTGGATGATTATTTTAAAAAACAAGTTTAGATGGAAAATAACTGAGAAGGACGTGAACCTTATTAAATAATGCATATATATAATGTTTATATTGTGATAATTTTAAGAGAAAAATTAAAATTTAAATCTAAATTATACAAAAAATATAAAATTAGTTAATTTTTTTTATTATTGAGCAAAATTTGAAAATACAAAAATACCGCCTTGCGATCGCTCTGAGAAAAGAGATAGTGATGCTCATGAGAAAAGAGAATCAGGAGTAAAATCAGGTTTTTTGAAAAAATGTTAAATAGCCTAAGGAACAACTGGGCTAAAAGCTAATCCAAACGTTCAAATTTTCCTAAAAGCTCATTTCAACCGATTGAGCACATTCAGTCGAGGATCCAAACACACACATTATAGTCAAATGTTCTTAATGGCTTTTGACCTGTATTAAGTTTTTATTTCAAACTTTTAAAAGTTAACCCAAAATTAAGGGTAGTTTTTTGTATTTTAACTTTAAATCCATGTATTTCCTTCAAATTAGTAAAAAAAAAAAAAAGCTAAAGAACACACACACACACACATATATATATATATATATATAGCTAAGCCACATGAAAAAATGAAAACGGTGCAGGCCAAAAACCAAAATCAATAGCCATTTATTGTAATTTTTCCCCACTACCAACCCAGGGAGAAGGATGTCTTCATTGACCTTCCTCTCCATTTACTGTCCATTAAATGTATCTACCATTATATCAACTTTTAATGGTTGAGATTTAATGATAAATTTTTATTATATTTAAAATTATAGTAATATTTTGAGTAAAATACTCTGACCACCCTCCAGTTTTGCCTTAATTACACAAACCTCCCCTCTATTTTAAAAACATACATTTAAGTTCAAACAGTTAACTCCGTTAAGAATATTCTAAAACGATTCCAAAAATATATTTTTGTAATTAAATTTATTTTTTCTTGCACATTTTGACTAAAGTTGTTTTAAAGAATTTAATAGTTTTTTTTATCTATTCCTTAATTTCTATTTTTATCTTTACAAGTAGTTATCTGTTTGATAATTTTAGCATTGGTTAATGTAAATATCACAAACGTTGAATATTCAAGCAAAATTTTAAACAAAAATATGCTTGATCAAGTGTGTTTATAAATATTTGTGGAAAAAATATTAAATTATAAATTTAAATGATACATACAATCTCATAATTATATAGTTATTTGATAAAAATATGTGTTTAATATATATTTTAAGTCAAAATTAATTTATAATATCAAAATTAATAAATTTTTTAAAAAATTAGAAAGTTAGAGAATCTAATAGAATAAATTTATGGTTGTATAAATTTTTATTAGCCCCTATATATATATAAATAATTTTAATACTGAAGAAGGGCATTTTGGTTAAAAAAAGTTTAAAAGTCAAACTTAACGGTCAACTAACGGTTTTGGTGGATGGAAATAAAATCTCAAACTATAAGGAAGGTTTGTGTAACATATATTTTAGTTTTAAGGGAGGTTTATATGGGTTTCCAAAATAGAGAGGAGGTCTGTGTAATTAAGATAAAACAGAGGAGATGTTAGAGTATTTTACTCTAATATTTTTATATCTATCATTAAATCTCAACCATTAAAAGTTGATCTAATGGTAGAAACATTAAATAAAGAGTAAATGGAGAATGAGGACAATGGAGACACCCTTCTCCCGCGAACCCAACATCCACCATTTGTCTGTTCAAATATCTCTTTTAGTATCCAAATTTGTTACAGACGAGATCTAAAGCAAAGAGATCTTTTTTGGTCATCAAAACAAATAAAGTTGATGCTTCCTTGTAGATTGATGAAACCGGAGTCAACTATGGAGAACCTCCTTGAAGAATTGAAACTAGAAATCCTTCTGCGTTTGCCCGTTAGTTCTCTAGTGAGTTTAAAGCGTGTGTCCAGGTCATGGTGCTCAAGAATCTCAAACCCTAATTTTGCCAAGTTGCATCTTCAACTATCTAATTATTCCCAACACCCCAATCGAATCCTTCTCATAACTTCTCCTCAAATGAGATCCATAGATATTAACGAGACCGGGGTGCCTGCTGTGCGGTAGGTGCTGCGCGGCAAAAATGGGAGGCTTCCCAGGTTTTTTTTCTTACTTTTTTATCATTAGATTCTAAATAAAATAAGTGACATTTTGATAAATTATAGGTAAAAAATAGAACTGTTTTTAATTTTTTATGATTTTTCAAAGATTCAGTACTTAAAGTGAAAAATAAAATTGTACCATTTTCCTGAAATATCTTTGAAAAATCATAAAAAATTGAAAACAGTTCCATTTTTTACCCATAATTTATCAAAATATCACTCATTTTATGTAGAATCTAATGATAAAAAAACAAGAAAAAAACTTGGGAAGCCTCCCTTTTTGCCACGCAGCAGGGTGCGCAGCACCTACAGCACAGCAGGCACCCCGGTCTCAACATATTTCGTTTGTGAAAGAAATATTCCATCTTCAGCTTGATGAACTTCAAAGCCAAGAAAGTAATGTAATAAACCTATATTTGACATCTTAAACTGATTCATCATTTGTGACTTAAATTCATTCACAAGAGCATTAGAGGAGCTAGTATAAATGATATCATTAACATAAAGACAGACAATGATGAAATCACTACCTTCTTTCTTGGCATATGAGGTGGGCTCATTTTCACTTCTCATGTATCCCTTTTTTTGAAAGTATCCATCAATTCTGTTGTACCATACTTGAGAAGCTTGCATCAACCCATACAACACCTTTTTCAACTTGTACACTTTTGTTTCATTGCCCTCCTTTATGAAACCTTCTCATTGTGATTAATAGACTTCCTCTTGTAACTCTCCATTAAGGAATGCCAACTTGACATCAAATTGTTAAACTAGTCATTGTAATTGTGCAGCTAAAGCAAGGACAAGCTTCACATTTTCAAATTGAGCAACTAGTGAGAAAGTTTCCTCGAAATCAACACCATATTGTTAGGCATACCCTTTTGCCACAAGATGAGCTTTGTGCTTCTGTAGGCTCCCATCTGCAGCAAACTTTGTCTTGACCACCCACTTCAAGCCAATTACATTTTTGCCTTTTGGTAAGTCCACCATATCCTATGCTCCATTCTTTTCCATGGATTTCATCTCCTCCACCATTTCTCTTTGCCATTCTTCCTTTTCAGCTACTTCTTCATAATATAATAGATCTAAAACAATAAAAGCTAATTGACAAGTATATATGTGGTCAGTATATTTGGGATTTGGCTCTTTTACTCTTGTTGATCTCCTCAATGGAAATGGCTCAGTTGAATCTTCTTCAAGAGATGTAGATGAAGGGTTGTTCCTGGATTGTGTTATCAATGGTGATGAGATAATAGGCGAGCTTGCTGAATTTGCTTTTTTCCACCATCTAGAGGGGCACTTCAGTAGGGTCATAAAGCTCCTGTTGCACCTAGTTTTCATTCCAATTTCAGCTTGCATTTTTATCAAATATTACATCCCTTCTAATTAAAATCTTGACATTAAGAGGGTTATATAATCTGTATGCTTTGAATTTAGTACAATAACCAATAAAAATACACTTTTTAAATTTTTCATAAAGCTTTTGTCGAGCTTGAGAATTTATCAAAGCATAAGAAATACACCCAAAAATTTGTAAGCGACTTACATTTGGCCTCCTTCCACACCAACCTTCATATGGAGTTTTATTCATGACAACCCATGTTGGTGAGAGATTCGACAAGTAGACAGATGTTGCTATAGCTTCTGTCTAGAATATATTTGAAAGTCCTTTTGCTTGTAGCATGCTTCGTGCCATCTCCACAATAGTTATGTTCCTCCGTTCAGCGACACCATTTTGCTCTGGAGTATAAGGAGTTGTTAATTCCCTATAGATGTCATTTTCTTCACAAAACAAATTGAATTCATTGGACACAAACTCTCCTCCTCTATCTGTGAGGAGAACTTTGATTTGATATCTACTTTGATTTTCTACTAAAGCTTTAAATTTCTGAAACTTCTCAAAAGTTTTTAATTTGTTTTCCAAAAAATACACCCAATTCATATGACTATAATCATCAATAAAAAACAAAAAATAACCACTCCCACCAAAGGAGTTAGTTTGTATAGGCCCACATAGACTAGCATGAATTGATTCTAAACATTTAGAAGCTCTCCAAGCTTTTCCAATAGGAAAAGAACTCCTAGTTTGTTTTCCATAAATGCAACTCTCATATAAATCAATAGAATCAATAGTAGGCAGTCCAAGAACCATACCTTCATCACTTAGCAATTTTAGGCCCTTTATATTGAGATGTTTGTTCCTCAGATGCCACAGCTTTGAGTCATCCTTTGCACTTGTAGCTAGAGCACAATTCTCTATATTTGCAACATCTAGTTGAAACATCTTGTTTGGAGTCATGTTGATGTGAACCTTTTTTCCTAACTTCTTATTTGTAATGACATATGGATCATCATCAAACAGAACAGAACATCCACCAACCATTAGTTGTCCAATACTCAACAGATTGTATCCTAAATCAGGTACATATTGTCTAACATTTTTACTTTGCCAAGGCTAGTGTCAATAGCCACTATACCTTTTCCTTCAACTTGCATCTCCCTTTTGTTTCCAAGTTGCCACAGTTATCCTCTGTGACTCATCAAGCTCCTTAAATAAGGATTTGGTGCCCATCATATGATTCGAACAACCACTGTCACAAACCATAAATCACTTGGTTTATGGTTTTAGTATCAACACAGGCCATAAAATGCATGTTGTCCTCCTCATTCTATACTACAAAATTCATATTCTAATCTTTAAACCAGCAATCAGCTTGTATATGCCCATATCTGTTGCAATAATAACATTTGAATGCCATTTTTTGTGTTACCTTGCTCAGTAAATAGTCTTCCCCTGCTTATGCCACCACGAACACAGCCACTACCACCACAAAATCTTCCCCTTCTATGACCTCTACTTGCTGGTCGGTCATTTTCTTCATGCTTGGTAGCTGTCTCTTTCACTTGGAATGCCTTCTCCTAAGTCTTTTCCACTGATCAATTGATTCTTGCCTCATAAGCTTGAAGAGAACCCATCAGTTCATCTACAAAAAGAACTGACAAATCTTTGGCTTCTACCATGGCAACTACAACATGATCAAACTCTGCAGTCAAGCTTCTCAACACTTTTTCAACAATTGTCTCATCCGAAATTTGTTCTCCGTAGGATCGCATGTGACCAACTATTGCCATTGTTCTTGCCAAAAACTCGGCAACTGATTTATCATTCTTCATTAATAACGTTTCAAAGTCACGTCTTAATGATTGCAATTTCACAACAATTACCTTTGAATCAACTTGAAACTCCTTTTGCAGAATTAACCATGCTTCCTTTGATGCAGAAGCTACTGAAATCCATGAGAAAATAGTCTCATGGACTGCTTGTTGAAGGATGAACAATGCCTTAGCATCTCTCTGCTTAGTTGCTTTCAACCTCTTCTCTTCTTCTTTAGTGGGTTCCAAAATGTTGACGAACCCATATTCCATTAGGTCCCATAGGTCTTGTGATTTGAGCAAGGTCTTCACTTTGATGCTCCACCACTCATATTTTTCTCTATTTAAAATGGGTAAGAGCATTTACATGAATGCCCTTACTTTATTTTTTCATAAGAGTATTTACAAGACAAATATAGGCATTTATAAGATAAATAAAGAGATTTACAAGACAAAGAAAGAGATTTAAACGAATCTAGGGAGTTAACAAATTTTGGTCATTCACATATTTGTCTTATAAATGCCTATATTTGTCTTTCCACTGACAAAACTTTATTTTATTTTGACCTAATGGGGTGCAGTAAAATTTTTGTTAACTCACTATATTCTTTTAAATTCCTTTATTTGTCTTGCAAATACCTTTTTTTTTTGTCTTGTAAATGCTCATATTTGTCTTGTAAATGCTCTTATGAAAAATAATTGTGTTGGGTGCCCATAGAGAAATAGTTCATTGCTAAATTTACACTTTAACCCTTCTAAAAATATATTAAAGTAATAGGGAGTGATAAGACTGGTGGGACCAACAATGCAAAAAGTAACAGAAGTTAACTTGGGTTAAATGTGTTGCTATATATGCTTCCAAATAAATTGATTATATCTACTTTACACATGAATGTTGAGTGCCCAAAAAGAAACAGTTGGTTGCTAAATTTACACTTTCACCTGAATAAATTGATTATCTTTCACTACTTTGGCATTCTCCTCTGAAAAGTTGGAAAAATGCAAACTGCAATCCTCTTTATTTGAAATTCCACCATTCAAGATAAATAATGAAGGATGGATATATAGTTACCTCATAACCATAAGGTTGTGAGTTTAAATTCCGTCGATACGAGAACCTTGTTGGTCGGTGATTTATAAGTACCTTTTTAAATACTCTTTGAGCATGCCTTGGTGAGCCCCAGCCACTTTAATTTGTCATCGCGGTTCACCTTTGCAGAAATTTCTCTGGAGGAAACAAAGTAGTGGCAACTCTTTGTTCTTGCTAAAATGCCTTTGTGCTTCTCTCAACTGGATTCATAATTCGAGTTTCTTAACAGCAGATCGAAGTTACAAGATAGATCCTTTTTCCTCAAGAAGCAATCTATTAAGCAAAACTGTTTGACCAGCTCTTCAGCTGATCGATGTCATTAAGCAAAATACTCTTCAGCTGATGCAGCCTTCTTTCTTTTATCATTTGGTTTCTTTTTCTTGCTTTCCCAGTTTTTTTTTTTCTGTACTTTAAAACTTTGTATGATTCTTGATTCCTTATTAATATCATTTTGTTTACTATTAAAAACATGAAAAAGATAGAGAAACAACTTTAAAAATAAGCAGAGATAGATAGGTATTTCCAATATTCATACTACCATAAAATTGTTAGGCTAGATTTGTCCTTTTTTAAGTCAAAAGGAAATGACACAAATAGCCTCACATATTTTTAAAAAAAAAAAAAAGTATCCCTCGCCCCCCTCCCCCCGGCGGCAGGTGACATACCCCTGCCGGCAATGGAGCTTTGGTGGCAGGCCGGCTTGCCGGTCTCCACCGCCAAAGCTCCGACAAGAATAATTATTAGCAAAGTAACAGGATTTGTTAAGAATTTCACCATATTTTATTAGGTTTTAATAAATTTCGTTTACTAAGTAATAAATTTATACTATCAAATCATTCACAATTTTATTAAGGAATTCACCACAGGTTTGATAACTTTCGTTTATCAAGTAAAAACTTCACACTGTCAGGTCATTCACAACTTTTGTTAAGAGATTCACCACATTGCATTAGATTTTAACAACTTTTGTTTTCCAAGAAACAAATTTAAACGAAAGTTGTCAAAACCTAATGAAATGTAGTGAATTCCTTAACAAAATTTGTGAAAGACCTTATAATGTAGGTTCGTTACTTCGTAAACAAACGTTATTAAAACTAATGAAATGTGGTAAATTCCTACAAATCTTGTTACTTTGCCAAAAATCATTCCCGTCGAAGCTCTGGCGCCGACCACTGAAGCTCCGCTGCCGGTAGGGATATGTCGCCGGTCACCAATAGGGGGTGGGGGTGGGGGTGGGGGTGGGGATTAATTTTTTTAAAAAAAATATGTGTGAGGGCATTTGTGTCATTTCTTTTTTATTTTAAAAAGGATATAAATCAAGCCTATTACTTCTCTACTATTATGAATATTGAAAACACATTTTTATTAATTTTTTTTTCTATTTTTAAAGTTATTTTTCTATCTTTTCCAAAAAAAAAGCCATTACAAAAAATTAAAAGTTTAAGAATATTGAACCACAAAGCTCTCCCTAACAAGAAATTTACTTTACTTCAAGACGCCTTTAAAGTGCAAGCCAAAAAAAAATCACGGTGATATAGTTCAGGCCTTGTCTCTTAGTTTTGAAAGAAGTGTTGTGCATTTCTTTTAAAACCAAGAGACACACACACACACTATTCTCAATTAAAGAAAGACATATTCCTTTTAGATTAAAGTGAATGCTGACTTTGTGACAAGGACACCTAATTATTGGACTATCGGTCTGCAAAATTTACCAAATGACACTGAATGCGAGCATAAAAATCATCAATACTAATTAATACATTAATATATAATGTAAAACTTATAGTAAATTATTCTATCTACAAATTATGATTTGCATGGAGTTTGATGGGAGCCATAATATACCTAGAATCTTTCGAACAAAAAAATATATATACCTAGAATAATATGATTGTTTTTATAGGTTTTACTATATATATAGATATACAGATTGTGATTATAACTCAGTAACTTCTTGAAGAAAGTCTAAAAATACTCCTCTACCTATTTAACTAATTGGGTTAAGGTATAAATTCGCCCAAGAAATATTCAAAAATCTTAATGTTACCCTAAAAGTTTTTTCCAGTCTTAATATCACCTCGAAAGTTTTAAAAACACAGCAATGTTGTCTCTAACCATTAAGACATTAACAAAGTTAATTTTGACCATTGACTCTTTAATTTGACTTAAATCATACAATGGCACTCTTATAACTCTTTTGTTCTAAGTGTCATAATATGTATTTTTTTAGTCAAACTAAAAATTCAACAGTCAAAATTAACTTTATTAATTGTCAGAGACAATATTATTACGTTTTAAAATTTTTAAGGCGATATTTTTACTAAGACGTAATAATCATCATCCTTAACTCCCCTGAAGGCCGTGAAATCATGAATCTGTATATTATGCTCGCATGAGAATGAGAGCTATACAGAGTGATATTTAAAGAGTGAGCAGTGATGCATGTGAGCGGCAAACTTGATCCTATACTAATACCCAGACCTAGCCCTAACTAATCTTGCGCTGAGCTATTTACAATTGCATGTGCCTAATATCACTACGTTACATTATTAACAGATGTGGGCGTGGACTTGGATTAGCTTTTAGAGAATAATTTTTATAATTTACGAGGTAAGTATGTGAGAGGAGTTTTATTTCGGCTTGTAGAAAATAGCTTCTAAAACCATGATTTCAGAGTTAACCAAACCCTCACTAGTCTTCTTCATTTTTGCTCTAACTAGATTGACAATGAAACTTGACCAAAGAAACCTAAATCTCGGTGCATCAAACCCCTTCTTGCTTATTATTGTTGAGGAATTATCAATAGAGACAACTAGAAAAAAAAATCAAGGTATTAAAATTCGGACCAGGTACTGAACCGGCCAAGATACTGGGTTAAAGGTCAGTGGGTCAGATCGAGGCCAAATCGGAGCCAAACTGGTGAGAAATTGAAGATTTTAGGCTTATTCACATGAAACTCTAAAGAAAACATTTTTTAAAACAGTGACGGACCGGACCCCGGACCGGACCGGTTTTCCAGCCGGTTCGCCTATTTCTGGGTCGGGCAAGACAGGCCGGGTTCACGAACCCTAAGAAAAATATTACTACCTCCAGTCCTAAATATAAGATCCAATTGACTTTTTAGAAAAGATTGAGGAAATTGATTAAATTACTTTAAAATATTTATTTTTTTATTTTTTTCTCCAAAATAATTTGTCTAACTTATAAATTAATATATAATCTAATGATATACAACATATAATATGATTAAGTAACCTATTTAGGTTCTTTAATCTCTCCAAAAAAATGTCAAATGGATCTTATATTTAAGCTGAAGGAGTAATAAATATAAGAAATAAGTCTTATAGTTAAGATCAAGATTATATTAATGACTGAGGGAGTATGTTGTTTTGTTCTTCCTAATAAATAAATGGTCGAGAATGTGGTCCTATAATCTTTGTTTAATGCATGATTCCACCTACATAACAAACCCGAGTTTCAACCTCTTCTGATATAAAAATCATGAGCGATTCCTAGAGAGGAGTGGATATCCTTCAACCACAAAGCTACTTTGATATCCTTTTGAATACACACTGGTCGGTTTTGGATCATACCGTAATTCTTAAATCTCTCTTCATTATAAAATGGTCATCCTTCATAAAGTAAAATTCTCATCATTATTGCAGAATGATACAAGCTCATCAACAATCCTATAATTATCCCATTGCCTAATCTAAGCTTAAGAAAATGAATTCCATGGACCAATCAAGCAATACCAGCTCTTTCTCTCTTCAAAAAGATATTCTCTTTTTTAGTCCCCACTTCTTTCTTTGCCTTTAAGATATTCCCTCACCATATACAAATAGATGCTACTCACTGATTCTTCAGCCATAGATAGACACATTTCTTAGTTTCTGCAATTCCACAGCTTCACAAGAATTCTTATATATAAATATATAGCTCTCTCATTGTTCATCATCAAATGCAGAAGCCTCAAGTCACAGACATACAGGTCCGAATGGACTGTAATGGGTGTGTGCGGAAGTTAAAGAAAGCACTCAGCGGCATTAATGGTAAGCATGTGACAATTCTTATCTCCTAAATCATTCTGCTACATCTACGACTTAGCCACCATGACCTAAGCCTAACTATGTGATAAACTAACTTTACCTTTAAATAGGTATATATGATCTCTATATCGATTTCCCTCAACAGAAATAACAGTTATTGGATGGGCTGTTCAAGAAAATACTGTGAAAGCTATCAAGAAGACAAGGAAGACTGCCACCATTTGCTCTCTTGCTGAACAAGTGGAACTGGAATCTCCATATCAGCCAGCAGAACCTGCACCTGCACCTGAAGGATCTTCGCCGGCTCCCGATCTGGCCCAGCAACCGCCGGCAGAGGCCCCACCGGACGAAACACTGCCACAAGCAGAACCACCAGAAGATACACCCCCACCGCATGGGGAAACCATAACTACAGATAACAATACAAGCCAAAAGTCAGAGAACGTCCCAAGAACAAAAGATTTAGAAGAGTTTCATGAGATACACCCATATTCGCCATATTATGCTAACAGATTCGATTCTGGCAGGTACCATAATAGCACAATATATTCACAGGAGCCATCCCCTTCAATGTATAAGCTACACAGCTACTATAACATAAACAAGCCATCACCTTATGTGACAGAATATGAATATGTCAGATCACCACCAAGGCAATCTTATCAGAGTCGTCTGGAATACTACAGTGGAGACTACCAAAGTGGCAATGCAAACATCACATCTATATTTAGTGATGAAAATCCAAATGCATGTCGGATAATTTAAACTTCAGGTCATCGAGAACTGCTAGGCTGGTAAAGAGATGACTCTGGTTTTAGTTCAGATGCTTTGATAGTAAATAGTCGGTAAAAATGGTACAACTTGAAAGAGGGAAAATGGAGATATTGGGGTACACATGTAAGAATGGAGAAGAATAAGATTCCTAATTCTTATCTTACAAAAAGATTCGGAATTCCTTTCAATATTTTATGTATAGAAGCATATAGACATATACAAAGCCTTAGTTTTCAACAAAATTGGCGCCAGTAAATCTCTGCCTTTTCATTCAACAATTAATCTTCCTGGAACTCAATGGTCATGTGGCCAAAAAGGGGGGGGGGGGGGGGAGCATGCTGGATAGGCATGAGCATATGGAAACAAACGTATATGTATTATGAAATTATCACTTATTTTGTCGATCTGAAAATAAGGTAATAACAGGTCTGTGCATACACGGACATGCTCGGACAGGATGGTGTGTGCGCGCGCGTGCTAAAGCCAATATATAGAACAGGCATCCCTAAAACAGTTCCAAAGGGCAAAAAACACGAGTAAAATTAGAGAACTAGATACGTTTATGTCGGTATATTACGCAAAGTCAAAGAACAGAGCCGCAGGTTTCTTGGTTTAATCCAACTTATGATAACTTTTTCTATATATTAATGATATGTATGTAAGGTCTTTTTTTTCTTTTTATGGAATTAACAAGGGTGTCCCCAAGCCATAGGCTTGAAACTAATTCTTTTCAAGACTTAAAATACATTAAAAGGTTAAAGGGTTTTCGCCTCTCAACAGATATATTGCCCAAGATTCGAGTATGTAAGGTCTTTCAAATCAGAGTCTATGGCATTCATCTGGATCAATGTTAACTGGAGTATCCAAACATGTCTTGAAAGTTTACCCACTTTAACCGTCCTTGAACAAAAGAAGCTTGATAATAGTAAAATAAATAAATGCTACACAATTGAGACATGCATATGAACCTAAAACAATCGATACAGGCTGAGTGAGAAGTTAAGAACTAATCCAGCTAATGCATATGACAACAAACACTTATGCTATACTAGTCAAGAGGCGTGGATGTTGTCTTTTAACCTTGGAAAAAAATAATAAATAATTTATGGACTGTTACATTTAATACATCTGTAATCCGAGTAGAATCAAAATTCTCGCTGAGCGGAAACTCACTATATGGTGGGGGAAAATATCCTCCCAGTAAGTTTCACAACCGAGCTCAATTACTCATGGAACCTTTTTGAAGAGGCCAAAATTAAAAAGCCCCAAGTCCCAACCCATTTAAATTACAATTATCTCTGCCCCCAATGGGGGGAATAATAATAAACAAACCATCTAATTCACCTAAGAGGTTATTACATAATATGCGTAGAATACAATAACTTCTTTTCTTTACATACATCTCATCAAAATTCCAACTAGCTGTCATCATCATCACTACTTATTTCAGATGCATCGTCTCCTTCCTCTTCAACATAATCCTCTTTGTCCTCGTCTTCGCTTTCTTCCATTTGCGGATCTCTCACTGAATGAGTTGTATTTTTAGAAGCTTTGTTAATCTGAAGGAATTTTAAACAAGGCCATTAGACACCAATAGCTCTCAATAGAAAGACCAAATAAATTAGAGGGATTTAGATTAAACCTGTGTTGTCACCAATTGCAGGCGACCTGATAATTGTAACAAAGTTTCAACTGCAGATCCTCTAGAGCCAGCTATCTGAAAGGTGATATGTGCTATTTCAATTTCTCAAATTTTCATTTTTTTCAGATTGTAACAACAGCTTGACGAATTCAAATCGTGACAACAGATATGAAGCATTTAAATGAGGAAGCAAACTAGAAACGTAATCTTTGCCATAATACCTTGATCAAGGAATCAAGCATGTGTGTCACATTTTCCTGAGAAATTACGTAGTGACCGTGAATCACTAATATGCTATATATCCACGGAAGTGCGTACTTGCCAGTAGATGACCTGCTCAAAAAAAAATTATTCACATCAATTTTATCAAGTGTATTGGTTGAAGCATTTTAGGGAAGAAAACAATTGTTCAGATCTGAAGGATAACATAAATCAATTCTTCGCTGTCTTTAACAAAATAAAGCTAGCTTCATAAGTTCTTACCATATATACTCAACCAACAAAAATTTTTCTGCTCTCACAGGCCACATGAATATATACATAATTACATTTGGCAAAATATATATATATATACACACACATAATCACATATTAAGTACTAACAGCTTAAAACAGGGAAAACTATCAGCCAGATTTTTAAGGAAGTAACTGTTTCTTATAATCTTTGTCGCATGATTGCAAGTTAACATTGCACATCATGCTTCTAACATGCCTGAGCCCTTTGTTCATCAAATTTTAAATAGTAAGTCTCGATCTTTTTATGTGAGGTTGTGTTCGAGAATTACACATACTTGTCTATCTACAAAACTTTGCTCATTTCTCTCGGCATATTAAACAGCTATTATAAAGATAAATTTGACCAAAAGTATTATAATCAATTCCCACAGCTATCTATAAGACTATAAACTATTAAAAATTGAAGTTTACCCAAGAAAATCAAATACTAGTAAAAACAAATGAGAGGAGATCATATGCCCAAGGACCCAATTTTTTGTCTGCACATTTACCCTTGAATTACTCCTCTTCACGTGAGAGCAATTGCATTTAAAGTAAAACTACGCCAAGCATGCTGTTAATTGAGGTCACTACATTCTTAGAACAATAATTTTGTTGGAAGTCAGAATCAAGATCCCATAAATCTCTCTGATTGATTGACTCTTTATTACTCCTAATTCATAGTGATCTGATTAGGGTAATTATCATTTAACGCAATTGCATGATTCTCTCCTCTTATGGCTCACTCTTGAGCCTATATATTGTAATGCTTTCAACTGAATAAAAAACACAACACAGAGTGATTGATACCACTGTACAAACAAATTCCGTGACAATAAAATGGCAACTAAACAGTCAGTTTTAAGTTTAGCCATACTACTCTGGTCCACAATATAGATCTAGTTTTACAACCTCACAAATAAAAAATGGGGGTTAAATGGAGGTTGCATCATTAGAGATGTGCAAAATTTGTAGTGTTTTCCAAATCTACTCTTATCAAAAATTCAACATACATTAAATATAATGCATTAATTATTTAAAATATTTAATTACAGAAGGGCAAAATTAAAAAAAAATATTAAATGCCCTAAATATTATCAAATTGGACTTATATTTTGGACCAATCCCAAGAAAAGGACTTAAATTGTGAACCAGAGAAATACGTTGTGTAAAACAAAATGGAGATGCAACAGAAACCAAAATAGGGGGAAACACTGCATTTCCTCGTGTAAGACACCTTACTAAAAGATCAAAAATAAAGTTATCAAACCTTAATTGCCAAACAGTCAGCAAAACTTCCAGGAGCCTATATGCTTCAGATGGCTCCATAGTAAAGACGGTTGATCTTATCTAATGAATAAACCAATTCAGGGGTATAAATAACTACATGTGGTGCAACTTTAAAAACGGAAGTAAAATATAGATTATGAAGATAACTAGAATCATAATTCATAAGAGAAAAACAAATGACAATGACTCAACTAGAGAAAACAAACCTTTCGAATTGGAAGAGTAGCTTCAAGATCAACACCCTTTAACAATGAAGAGCTCAATTTGATATTTGATTCAAGATCATTTTCATTGTCAAGTATCCCAAGAGATCTCATCTGGTCCTCCATGCAGATCACATCAGTCTCGCCCTTGGCCATCTCATCTGCACAGATTGATGAAATCAACACGGGAAGTCAAGTGCCATTCCATCTTTCAGTATCAAGAAGACAGAGGCTTATGAAAATAAAAATGGGTTTCATATTTGAGGGAGCAAACAACAAGCAATGGCAAAACCTGCAGCAATGATGGAGGAAAAAAAGATTACATTTCATTGAATTGTTTAATTTTTTCCTAGCAAGAAAATATAAAAGACACAGATGAATGCTTATAATCAAGGTTGCCATTATAGTTATTTAGACAGTAAAATCCAAAGATCTTAAGATTTCCCCTCCCTAAAACCACCCTGAGCCTACGTAGTATGAAAAATGGCAAGAACCATGCTATCCTAGCTGACCCTGGAAGATTGCATGCGTAATTTTACCTTATTGCAGCTTTCTAGCCCAAATTACCCTTCTATGATTAAAGTTGTTGCTTTTTTTCTTTTTATTGTATGTTGACCATTGTTTTTCTTAAAGTTTGTTGGATAGGCTAGATTATTGAATGTGTCTAGGTCTAACTGATTACTGAAAAGTTTTTATCTTGGAAATTGTTACTTTTAATGCATGGATAATTTCATATAGTAGCTATAAGTTGCGTTGAGATGTGAAATTTTGTGACTTTTGCAACTCATAACTCATTTTATTGAAGTATTATGAGGTTTTAGATGGTTTTACACTCATATCATAAGTTTATGTAATTTATACAATTTTTTTTGCCATAAGAGTTAGCATCTAACAAATTCAATCTTTTAACCCCTTATTGATCCTACATAAAATTTTGATCTTAATGAACCTGTTTCCAGTAAATGTAATTGTCAAGAGCCACGTCCAAATCAAAAGTTTAAACAGTAGAGGCCTATAAGCAGTTTTATTATAAACTCTAACATTGTTTATATAGCTGATGTATTATCCAAGCACTTCATTCAACAATAAAGATGATAGACCTTAGCAGTACCTTCAATCTCCATAGAAACAGATTCATTACTTCTAACCAAATCATCCATAACCTCCATGCCTGAAGAGTCTTGAAATTGTTTCTCTTGCACATAAGAATCAAAAAGCTTAGGAATTGAGAGCAAGGCATCCTCCGCATTAGCACGGTCAAGTGCAGTAACTGTCAAATGCAAGACCAACGGTTAATATAAATGAAAATAATATCAACAAAGGCCGAGAAATTTTATAGGATAGATGCTATACACAAATTAAAAGGATCGAATGACAAGATTATGATCACCAAAACCAGCATATCATAAGTCAAATTAATGAGAAGTTCTCATTCATGAGAACAGGGGAAATGCTGATGAAAGTTCTGTAAAGACAATAAATTGTCACCTTTTTTTACATCTTTTGTCTTCTTAGACTTTACAAGGGACTTGTTCAGCCGAAGAAGAATACCATCCTCAGAGAAATTCAATTTGATGTCTGAGCCAGATTGCACTGAAATTTTTTGAAATGATGGTTTTACAAGCAACCCATGAACAAGTAAAACCTCCCCAGAGGTATGATTGTCAATGCTTTCTAACTTTGCAGCATATACTGCTGGTGATGCACCCATGTAATTTCTGGAAGATATGTCTTCCAAAGATAATGATATTTTTGTGGGCTTCACATTGTGTAGTTCCTCAAAACTATTTCCAAACCAAACATAACAAGCACCAACTTCTGAGATAGCCAAAATACATACACCAACATTGTCAAGCTCCCTGCTAGGAGTGCACCTGCTATCAAGAAAAACAGCAGGATGCTCCATAGCAAGAACACAACAAACTGACTTCTTTTTGGCCCCATCAATCTTCCAGACAGCAACATATCTTTCACCAACAGCAGATGATAGAATATAATTCCCATCTTCAGTGAAGACAAGACACCGAACAGATCCCTATTAATTAAATTTAAAAAATTTATTATACAAGTAACACAATGCTCACAAAGATGACAAAGAACATTCATGCTTATGTTCAGGGACAAACGCAAGGGAAAATAACACAATAGTGCATGTATAATTACACACACACGACACTCACAGGATGGCCAAAGAACTTCTGTATCTTTTTGTGATCAGAAGAATCAAAAATCTTTAGTTGTGCCGCTGCAGTAGCTATTGTCTTCCCATCTGATGCAAGTGAATTAAATAAAACAGCAAATTCAGAAGTGACTACAATGTCAGAATTTTGAGGTTAAGCTAAATAATGATAATGATTTGCCGAAGACTTTTTGAGTGATTACCACAAAGGAAGTATTGTCTATAGCTTAGCATAAGCCATTCAACAACCATAGAGCTAAAAGGAATGGTTGTTTTTCATTCGATTTAAAGCAACTATGTGACTAACTGGAGAGTAGATGCCTCGTTACAAAATGCTTACTTAATCAAGAAACATGAAACCTAAGCTTCCTAGTCAGTAGTTATTGTCCTTTACAGTACACAAGAAGCTCCCCAATTTCCTAGGAAATTTTATATCCTACTTCAGATTATACTGTCAGTAAAACAAATTTGCCAACTTCCTTTCCTACTGTCAAAACCAAGTCCTGCAAAAGCTGTGAAGGATACGTACCTGAAGAAACAGACATACAGGATACTGCCTTTGTAGAAGCTTTGAATTTTTCCAACAGGTTTCCTGTCTTGCAATCAATCTTGCAAACCATTCCATCTGCCCCTGCAGTATAAACACATAATCCATTTGCGGAAGATGAAACAGCTTTCACGCCTCTGCAGGTGCATAAGCAAGAAAGAGAAAAATGAATCGGTAAACATCATATTCTTATTTAACAGTGAGGAAGTAAATATCATCCAACCCATCAAAGTGATAATGAATTTAATCTGGGATAAACTTATGAAGAGATTAAGAAAGGAAAAAAATTATCGAGTTCTACATAACACAACAAAATTCCATATAGTCAACTCATTAGAAACTCAAGCCCTTGCTAGAAACAAAGGAGCAAAAATCATAGAACGTAAGAGATGAAGAAAAGAAATACTAATCTTACAATTACATTGGAAATGCAGAGAGCCAATAACTCTATATGATAGGCCTAAAGTTTTACAGCACAAATAGCATTAAAAATTTTAAAAAATATGACAAGATAAAGAAAACGTGTTGACTATACTCCTTTCCATGCAACCAATACATGCAAATATTATGGCGTTGGAGTTACAAATCTACCATCCGAATAGCCAATATCATATTTCAAAATGCTGTGAAAAGAGTGATGGCTGATTGCAAGTCTTTGTAAAGGACAAAGGATCTAGAACTTACCCAGGATGGCAGTCATCAACTCTCCAATTTAATTGACCAGCAGACACATCAAGTGCCAACACGTCACCACTACCTGTCCCAAGTACTAACAATGAGGATGTGTGTTTCCTTTTTTTCTGCAATAATTGGCAGTATCAGGAGCAAGTATTCTGTGAAGGCAAAAACAAATTACAAAATATAATTACAATGAACCAACCAACCTTTCCTTCTAATGACAACCATTTCATGCACGTATAATCTATTGAAAGATGACCCTTCATTGATCCTGCATATGTACTTGTTGCATCACTTGATGTGATGTCTGCAAACTCCGTCTGAATATGACCATTTAGTGCATCCCATATCTATAAAAGAAATTGTAAATGTGTCATATAAATTCTTTGAATGCAAGAACATTTGTCTTTGATCATTTAAATTCAAAATTGTTCTCATGAAGAATAAGGGTACATGTTAAGTCAGAAATGCACGATGTGAAGTGGTAAAGGCAGCCACTTTACATATTAAAATCCAAGAATTATAGGCCAAACATTTGGTTGTTGCCATTAGAGCTGCTAGAATATTCACGATATATGGCCTTGAAATGTTCCCTTTCCAACGCATCATTCAACAAGCTACAAGAATAAAGCATAGCTACATTCTACTTGTGTGGTCAGTTAATAATTAAGAGCTATGAAGCACCCAAAAAAATAGTTGTGACTGAATTTGACATGTGTTGCAAGCTTCTATTCACACTCATATTGAAACCTGTTGACGTGGGCCTAGCCGCCACTTGTGGGCCTATCTCACTTAAACCCTAATTTATCTAATCTATTATGTAATCAAATCTGTTATGTGATCAAATCTATTTAAATTTCAAATTATTGTTTCCTTGATTATCGTAGAGAATCTGGCGATTAGATTAGGTTAACCTTTCAGCAATCAGATTAGATTAATTATCTATGTTTTTTCTCCTATATATGTACACACATATCAGATGAATAAAACACAAAGCTGCAACTCTGATTTCATGGTATCAAAGCCAAAAGCTCAATGTCCTACAAGGCAGCTCTAAATGGTCAGCCGCGGGTCTTTGCCAGAGACGATGGAGAACACCATTCCTCATCAACTGCAAAGAACCCAAACAGGACTGACCAGCCAACTATCGCGGGAAACCATGGTGCTAGCTCATCATCATCATCAGGTCTGGTAGGGGCAGCACCGGATTCCCTCTCCCAAATACTGATTGTTCATCGGTTAAATGAAAACAACTACCTTCAATGGTCCAGGAATATATTGATGTATGTTCGAGACAAGGCGGCGGCAAAGTAGCTTACCGAAGAACCTCCTCCAGCCGATTCTACAGAATTCGAAACTTGGTGTGCATAAAACAATATGGTTATGGCATGGCTAGTAAATTCTATGACTGTGGAGATAAGCGAAAATTATCTTCTTGCTGCTACCGCCAAAATTCTGCCCGAAAAACCTTCTCTGTTCGGGAGAACATTGCTGCAATTATTCAAGTTAAGCGTGCACTCCGGAAATCTGTCACTCAATATTACACCACTCTGGTGAAGTTGTGGCAGCGATTAGACTTGTACGAAACTTATGAGTGGTCCTGCCATAATGATGTCATGTATCACAAGCGTTTACTTGATCGACAAAGGTGCTGTGATTTTCTCCTTGGTCTAAATGATACATACGAAGATGCATGGGGACGCATAATGCGTATAAAGCCTCTACCTTTTTTGGAAGATGCATTCAATATGGTGAAGTGTGAAGAAAGCCAAAAGTTCTTAGACTCAAGGCTCTCCCAACTCAATCCAAATTCCCCAGAAGACATCTGCCCTTGTTCCTCGAGGAAATCATGGAGATATGAAGACTAGAAAATCTTCAAAGTGGTGTGACTATTGTAATAAAGGTGGTCACAGCAAAGATGAGTGCTGGAAATTACACGGCAAGCCTCCAAATATGAAGCCAAAAGGGAAGGTATGATAAGAAAGGATTGGCGATTAGTACCCCTAAAACTGAAGGTGACACCCTAAGCATCGAAGAACTCATGGTTCTACAAAAGATTCTAGACAAACATGATGCATCTTCCTCAGCCAAACTCTGTGAGAAAACCACTCCTTCTGTTACCTTGGCCAAATCAAGTACTGCCCTTACATGCACTCTTAGTGACATGACTATATCTAAGGATAGTTGGGTTGTCGATTCATGAGCAACGGACCATCTAACAGGTTTCAAGGAATTGTTTTTTGATTTTACTGAATATTCCAAGCATAAGTTAGTAGAAGTAGCTAATCGCCAATCTTCAAAGGTTCTAGGTTCAGGCACTGTGGTTATCTTTGAAAACATCATCTTAAAAAATGTCTTATATGTTCCAGAGATTGAGTACAACTTGTTATCTGTCAAATGAATTGTTGATCATCTAAGCTGCATAGCCACTTTTGACAAATCCGGTAGCCATTTTCAAGACTTGGCTTTGGGCAAGGTGATTGGGAATGCTAAAGTGTGGAATGGACTCTACTACATACGAGGATCACTCTCAAATAAACCTCGTGCTGTGCTCTCTATCATGCCTGCTGAAGACATTAAATTGTGGCATTCTAGGTTAGGCCACCCTAGTCTCAATGCTACACAATTTCTGTTTCCAAACATTAGTAATAAATCTGTTTCAGAATTTCATTGTGACTTGTCAATTAGCTAAACAAGTTAGAAATTCCTATCCTTCTCATTCTTATAATCCCTCTCATCCATTTGCACTAATCTATAGTGATGTATGGGGTCCATCTAAGGTTGCCACAAATTCTGAAGCCAGATGGTTCGTAACATTTATTGATGATCATACTTGGTTAACTTGGGTTGCTTTAATGAAAGAAAAATCTAAGGTGTTCACACTTTTCAAAAAAATGTATACTTTTGTCCTAAATCAATTTCAAACCTCCATTAAAATTCTTAGAAGTGATAATGGTCGAGGGTACTTAAACATAAACTTCAATAATTTTTTGACTGAAAAAGGCATCCATCACCAAACTTCTTGTGTTCATACCCCCCAACAAAACAAGATGGCTGAAAGGAAGAATTGTCACCTCCTTGAAGTAGCTGGGTCTATTATGTTTGAAAGTAATGTTCCTAGCAGATTTTGGGGAGATGCCGTTCTTACTTCAGCCTATTTGATTAACCAAATGCCCTCAAAAATCCAAAATTTTCGTACTCCTCTTCAGACCTTTACATCAACTTACCCTAATTCTCCACTTATCACTTCTCTTTCCCAAAGGGTTTCGGCTGTACAGTTTTTGTTTACAATGAGGGAGGAGGAGGAGGAAAACTAGACACCCGAGCTCTTAAAATGTATTTTTTTGGGCTATTCTTCAAATCAAAAAGGTTATAAGTGTTTTTGTCCAATTACAAATAAATCCTATGTCACTATAAATGTGAGGTTGAAAATCAACCTTATTTTTCAAAACCACCCATTCAGTAGGAGAGTAGAAGTGACTAGTTGGTTTATGAAACTGAGCATGATCATCAACATGTTTACTCAACTGGACAACCTGTTAATAATCCTCAAATACCTATACATATTCCAGATTCTTCACCTATCTCTTCTAATAAAAATAATTATGTTCCCAGATCTGTGCCAAACTCTGATTCCATCGGCAACAGCCTTGAATCTAATTCTTCAGCCCATAACACTCCCAAAAATAGACATCAGCACAGCCCCAAGCCAGTTGAACTCCAAACAACAAATCTATTTGAGCCTCTTAACCTGATTTCTGATTCTGAAACATGTGAGACTAGGTTGGACGAACCTAATACAGCCACGGAACAGCAAAATGATGAGGTAGATACCACTTCCACACCTCAGCAAACTCATGATCCTATGCCTGAGACAAGCCTTGAGGATTATTATTGGCCTATTGCCTTAAGAAAAGGGAAGAGAAGCTGTACCCAACATCCTATAGTTAGGTATGTCTCATATAATAAACTTTCACCCCACATGAAAACCTTTGTGGCAAATGTTGAGAAAGAAAGCATACCTAGAAATTTTGAGGAAGCTATGTCTAATCCAAAGTGAAAACAGGCAATAAAAGAAGAATTGAGGGCTTTGCATAAAAATGGAACATGGAAAATCACAAATTTACCTAACGGGAAATTTGTAGTCAGCAGCAAGCGGGTGTTTACTGTGGAATATAATCCTAATGGGAGTGTGAATAAGTACAAAGCCTGACTAGTTGCTCGAGGTTTTACCCAAACTTATGGCATTGATTATCAAGAGACCTTTGCCCCTGTAGCAAAACTTAACACTACAAAGGTTTTGCTATCTCTTGTAGCCAATCTAGAATGGCCACTCCATCAAATGGATGCGAAAAACGCCTTCTTAAATGGGGATCTTGAAGAAGTATACATGGAGGTGCCATTGGGACTAAGAAATTCAGAAAATTCCAACAAAGTATGTAAGCTTTTACAAGTCATTATGCGGACTGAAACAATCACCAAGAGCATGGTTCGAAAGATTTACTCAGGCCATCAAGGCTTGGGGTTACAAACAATGCCAAGCAAATGATACACTGTTTATAAAGGACCGAGATGGAAGAAGGACACTACTCATTGTATATGTTGATGATATTGTCTTAACTATGTTGATGATATTGTCTTAACAGGACAAAAGATTGATGCTCAAAGCAGTTCGTATCTCGCCACACAACCCCATTGCTCGTCTTTGAGATGCAGCAACTCTTGGTAACTTTCAATAATGCCCAAACTAGAGAGTTAGCATCAGACAAAGACAACGATGAAGAAAGGGGAGTCGATGGCACGAGAAGAAGAAGAATTGCCGACATCACCAACCTACAACCAAATCATTAACAATTAGAGAGAGCCATGAAGAGAAGAAATTCAATGGCAAGAAGAAAGTTGGAGTTGAAAGAGAAGAAACAATCGACTCCTTGCTTGAAGGGGTGTCGTGCCACACAACCAGAAAATGTCTCAGTCTTAACTCAAATACCCATAAACCCTAGATGAGATTTGTGTGTTCACCTTCACTCAAAATCTCTAGTCCAACGCCTAACGAAGTCATCTGCGCATCAGTGCTAAGTGCCGCCACATGTGAATCTGGCTGTGTTGGCCCCAGAAGATTTAATCGCTTGGTCCGGCATTCATCTTCACTATAGTTTCTTGCTTAGAAACAGGGGGTTCAAGAACCTCATCTTCTTCCTAAACTTCGTCAAGAGCCTTGTGGTCAACCCGACCTTCTTGGGGATCTTCTAACTAAAGTTGTTCCTCCCGCAACGTAAATCTACCATATCTAGTTTCATGAACCAAAGCTCTTGTAGAATTGAGGCCATCTGTTCAACCATCTTCGTCATACTCTGAAGATGTTCTTCCACCCTTCTTGAAAGGAATGGAGAATTTGGAGTAGCCATTGACTAGTAGGATTTTTTTTTTCTTTTTCTTTTGAAATCGCAATGGGAAGGCCAAGAATCGATGGATCTAATGCCACTATTACAGAATATCAATTTTGTATATAAATAAAAGGGAGGGAAAGAGGAAAGAAGAGAGAAAGAGAGAAAGAAGCCAGAAATACAAGTGTAGAAGAAGGAGATAGAGAGATCAAGAGAGAAACAGAACCAAGAGAGAGACAGATAAATCCATTATTCCATCATCAATTATAATCTACATTACCACAGGGATTAGACTCTTATTTATAGGCTAGACTGACTAAATGACTAAACTAAGGCTAAAACTAACTAACTAACCCTTCTAATTCCCTAACTAACTGACTTTGCAACTGTAATTAGCCTAACGGCTATATCTTCAATTATTTATTATGCTTACATATCATATACATATTCTCCCCATAAGCCTTTTATACCTCAGAAACCGTTAGTCTGCATAGTTTCATATCCACCAATCAACCATCTATAATCGACCTTCACCCCATTATTTCCAGGTCCTTAACCTAATTGATCCAAAACTACCTAAAAATAAAAAATAAATACTCAATTTGCTCTAACATAGAAGACATTTTATCTTTTTAAAGCCTAACTCTCGGTGATCCCGTCCAACTTTGCAAGTGATTAGCGTATTGAAGACAATGGCATTCAATGGAATGGATGAAAAGTTTCTCGCACAGGGAAAATGGTGCAATACTAATGCCACCATAATAAATAGAATAACAACCATTGTAATGCTTCGTTAAACCCATCAATACTTGTAATTTTCAATCAAATGTAGCTGCTACTAAAAAGAATCCCATACCTTTATGCGACCATCTCCAGCACTGATAGCGAACAAGTCTAATGAAGGACTAAACGCTGTTAAAACGTCCCTAATGTTCGGTGAACCCATTCTCCTAAAACACATAAAAGCAACTTCAGAAAATTGAAATCTCACTGGCATGAACAAAACCACAAGAAAATGCACATAGTCCAAGGACTTCCAGCACAGAATATACAAAACATACAAACTCTTAGGACCACGAATATTTCCCAAAGAAAAAAACAAACGAAAACACATGCAACACGGAGAAATTATCCATTAACAGAAGACACAATTCAAACTTGTAAACTATTAATACATCACATATCCAGAAGAAGAATAAATAAATTTACTATTAATCCACCATTTCTGATCTTACCTTCCTATTTTTCATATCAGTAATAAAATATACTTCAAAGATTTTGCTAAAACACTTCAAAGATCTGGACGGATTCGAAAGGAAGAGAGACTAATCCACTCACAACACGTCGCCAATACATCATTTTGATCTCCAGCAATATGTTTTTAAGCTAATTATAGAGATCAAATTATCAAATATAACTGCGTAATCAGAAGAATCAGTAATTCTCAACACAAAGGGAGAGCGTAATGATAGGTGAAGAGAGGAAGATTTTTCCAAAAAATTACTTACAAGTCTCAAATAAAAATAAATAAATACGGGGAAGTATAAAAAGTTAATATACATGTACAAACTGTCGGCCTTGCCCTCTTGCATTCGTTTAAAAAAAAACAAGAAACACACACATCAAAACCGAGCAAGCCACTGAATCCAGCAAACAAAATTTTGTACTCTTGAAATAAAACAGTGAGACACCCACATCAGAAAGCAAGCAAACATTCCAAACAACAGAACCAAGCAAGCAATCAGAACCAATGAATCTAACAAGCAAACAAAAAAACAGAAACACCCACATCAGAAAGCTAAAATACAAGTAACTCATTACTTGTGAGGGTGTGAGACCGAGTAACTCAGAAAGCTAAAAAAACAGAACCAATGAATTAAGCAACTCATGTGAGGGTGTGAGACCGAGTGAAGTGAAGCAACTCACCCAAGTGAGAGAGGACGCTGAGACGGCAGATCGAGGTTTGCTTCCGGCTGATAACTGGACTGACCGACCGGACTGATGAGGCTGAGAGTTCTTACTCGACAGAGACGCCGAAGTGAGAGTGAGAAGGCGGAGACGGCCAGATAGACGCCGAAGTGCGAGTGACGAGGCAGAGTCGCAGAGACGACGTTTTGCTTCTGGCTCTGTGAGTCGGGACTGAGACTCTTGAGGAGAGTCGGGTCAAACTCTGAAGGCAGAGAGCCAGAGAGGGCGAAGTGAAAGACGAGAGGCTAGGGGCTAGGGCTTAAGGCTTAAGTAGAGGTGGTGATTCGTGCTGGCTCGCGGGTTGCGGTCTAGAAGAACAGGGTGGGCTGTTGTAGCCCGCCCTTTCGCGGGTTAGCTTATCAGCTCGTCAATTTCTTTTTTAATCTCTTTTTTTTTTTTAATTCTCATCTTTTTTTTTTTTAACCTACTCATATCATTTTTTTTTTTTTATACATTTATATTAGGAAATCAATTTCATTCTTACATTCCCTTTTTTTTATATACTCACATCATAAAATCATATAAGCACATCTCTTTTAAATTTAATAATAGTAGAATAAATAAATATAATATAAAAATAAAAATATTAAATAAAAAATATGAAGAAGTAATTGAACAAATCATCAAAGGAAAAGAGATTAGGGTATTTGGATTTATTTTATAAAAAAAATAAGTAAGCCAGCCCATTGGTTAAGCGAGATGTGCTACCCATGGCGGGCTGTCATTTAGCTAGCCCAAATACACCAAATTTGGCACGAAGGCCCAACCCTTTTTATCTGAGTGAGGGTATTGGGTTTTTTTCCCTCAAAGTTGGGTATTGGGTTGGGAACTTGGGATGTTGGGGTTGGGTATTTGGTTTGGTTGTTTGGCTTGGGTCCATTATCTAAAAGTAAATATTGAAAGCAAATAAAAAAAAATACATAAAACGACATCATTTTAGTAGAACTTCGGTTATTCAGTTAAAACCGAAAAAATTTCACAAAAACTACATTGAAAACCGAAATATGCCTATTTCATAAATCGACTAAAAACCGAAAATAAAAAAAACCAAAATGCATTTGGTTCGGTATTCAATTTCTGTTGAGATTTGCTCACCTAGACCTGTGCGCCCAGCCTCAAACAAAAAGATGCCTCCAATGATTGCTTTACTAGTTTTGGAATCCCATGCAACTACTGCTTAATTTCTTTCATATTTTTTAAATTTCAATTCTTATAGAATATATTTTAAAACAGTTGTTTTGGGAGTATGGCTGTTTGGACTTTTGTGCCCTTACCAATGTATGCATACAAATGCTACCTCAACCCAATAAGGCTAAAACAATGGGTGTTTTAATGGTGATGAGAATAATACTAGCACAAATGTGTCTAAATAAAAGAGTTATATAATTAACTTATAAATAGGGTTAATACCATTACTTGTAGGTTTTGATCATTGTTTGTTTTCAAATAGTTGGTTTTGATCCTTACAGCTTCACAAAAATGTAATTTAAGTTTAACATTAGTCTTTATACTTTTAACGAGTTTTTGTTTTAATTTTTATATTAAACTCAAACCAAGTTATTATAAAATTAAAGAGACCAAAACCAACAATTTAAAACTATAAAAACTGAAACCAAAATTTAAACAAACATTAAAAGAGCCAAAAAAAAAAAAAGGCTGGTACTCTGGTACATGTATGTAGTAAAATAAAAAGGGATCTTAATAGAGATTAGTTGAGACAACTTTCAGACCAAAATAGTATAATAATTTATCTATTGGAATATTGGATGAACACAGTTTGCTTTATGCTTACCAGGTACCACCAAGTCTTTACACAAACAAGAGACATATATGGCTCAAAGTTGAACTTTTCTTTAATTGGAAGTATCACCCAAATCCAGTACATGATTTACAGCAATTGAGGGGGGAAAAACAATCACAATAAAACTGAAATGCAAAAAATAACCAAATGCTGAACCCTCCTGTTGCGATACTAACAAAATTTCATTACAGCATGAATCAAGATATGAAACTGTACAACAAATAATGATGGTGAAGAAAAAAATGAACAACCCGGACAACTCTTGTCTTATTGGGGAACAAATGTGACCTAATCTGAGATAACACAGGGCAATTCATTCTTTTCCAATCAATGTGAATACATAGCACACAGGAATTTGAGTTTCCACTTGAGGAAGGAACTTGCAAGCAGTCCTTGATATGTTTGTTATCAGATCTTCCAACGAAAAATCACCTACGGACAATTCATTTTATCATCAATCCTCTCAAAAAAAAACTGTCCGAGTGTGAAAATTTAATTGGCCAATTCAACGACAAGCACTCAAGTAACTGCAACTATGTATGGATATTTCACAGGACAGAGGTTTTACTGTTTCCATGGATGCTGCTGCTGATGAGGGTGAAGCAGGATGAAGAAGAATTCCAGGAGCTATTAAGGTTGGGGCAAGGTTCCGGGAGAACTGAGACCGAATAACCAGACACATCTGAGCATTCCCAGGAAAATGGAGAGACAGGATTTATAGATAAGGATATGTTGGAGAGGCATATGTTAGTGAAAGGAGATTCCAGAATCCCAGTGAAGTTTCCGGCGATGGTGATGTTTGAGCCAGTCACATCCTGCAAGGTGATGTGATCCAATTGTGGAAGAGCATGAGGATCAAATTTATCATCTGGGTGAGACCCACAATGTCCTGTGGCTGAAAATGCCTTGTAGATATTCTCCATTTCCACATCTGAAATGAAGATTTCTCTGATATACCCGCCTCGGCCTTTGGTGGTTCTGAACTCAATCCCACTGTGTGAGTTGTGAAGATGAACATGCTCCACCAGAACATTCGAGATGCCTCCAGACATTTCACTTCCAAATGCAAGTGTAGAGCCAGAAGATGCTTCAAGATAAATATTTCTTATATGCACATTCTTGGTGGGCCTCCCGTAGGCGATTCCGTACTCATCCCACCCACTTTTGAGAGCAATTGCATCAAAACCCATGATGATAATACAATCTTCTATACATATATTATCAGAGGAATCTGGAAAAATGAATTGCACAAACATATTTAAGCTTTTCAGCGAAGTCTTGCGAATAATAGAGTGAACTTCTAAGTTCTAACTACTGGATCATATAGTTTAGGATTTGTCTGATAAATCTCAGTCTCAGCAAATGAAAAACAAAAGAGTTCATCGAGGACAACAAACCTGGTACTATGCCAACAGTATAAGGTGAATCTGGAGGAGCAGAGATTGAAATATTTTGAATTATTACATTGCTGCATCAGATAACAAGAAGTCGACTTAGTCAGTACAGCTTAATCCAATACAAGCATAAGATCGTTCAAAGTTTGGATGAACACAAAGATACCTGCAATAAACTGGGTGAATGCTATATGCAGGAGCATTTAAGATTGTAAGATTTGAAACAACTACGTATTCAGAGGCTACAATTTCGACCAGATGAGGACGGCTATAGTTTAAGGAATGAGAGCTAAATTTGTCCCACCAAACCATTCCCATCCCATCAATAGTTCCGTTGTTGCCTGGTAAATTACATAGAGATGTTAAAATCTTACTGCTAGAAGAAGATGCCAATTAGAAAAGTTGTAAAAGAGGTTTTGCTGAAAGAGGCAAAGGCTGGTGAGCAAGAAAATAAACCTGTTACGACCACATCTTCTAATTTGTATCCATTTATCAAGCTCTGATATCTTCCTCCTGGAACTTCCGTCCCTCGGCCGTACGAAGGTAAGGGTGCAACCACATCCCAATGAGATAGATCCTAAATACAGAAAAATCACGAGTAGAAAAATCAAAGTTTGTGAATTACCCTCGAGAGAAGAGCATAAGGACACTAACTAGCATTCAATGTCTGTGATGTATGGTGTCATTATCAATTCAATACTCAATTAATTCCTCTATATGTATCTAAAAGTCTGTTTTTGTTTCAACCCAGAAAACTTTTATCCTCAGTAAATTGTGTTAGTATCGTCATCTTAGTAACCCTGAAATGGAGAAGTTGAAACGAAGTTCAAACCTTTGCAGAATCAAATCAAGTTCGGGGTAAAATACCTGAGATCCAATAATAACAGCGCCTTTTTCCAAAAAGAGGGTTAGATGGCTGGTGAGATTGAAGCTTCCAGTGAGCCATTTTCCTGGGGGCACATATAGCTGAGCGCCACCCTTGTCAGCGAATGACTTAAGATAGAATATGGCATTCTGAAAAGCAATAGTGTTCAATGTTTTGCCATCTCCAACTGCACCAAACTCCCGAATAGACACACTGTGTGGTCTTGGATCTAGTTTTGGTATAGAATCACATTTTCCATCTCCATTGATACCCACGGCATTGCTCAATGCCAATAACAGCAAGAGCAATGCCACCTGAAAGAGAGTCAACCACAAAATTTAGAGACAGATTATATGATATTCTTCTCTGGGGAATTACATCATATAGCTTCCATGCATATCTGATAAGAATGCGCATGAGCTTTGATAACAAATCTGAGTAATTCAATCATCCAGAAGAAACACTGTTACTGGATTGAGAGCAGTAAAACACTGAAGCATACAGAAAATGACCAAGGACTTCAAACAAAATGCCTGGTCAGAGGAGTACTAAAAAGTTTCTACTTTATCGGATCATACAGAATTTGATCAGAGCCAGCCATGGGGGGTAAGCAATAGGAGCAAATCCGATATGAGAGAATCCAAAGCAAACAAAATTTTGACCCAAAACTTTCTAAAACCCAACTGAAGATTGGAAAAAACTGTTCAAAACCAGCCATCCCAGTTCATCTACCAAAAGTAATCCAGTAAGGGGATTCTCAGATTATGCTCGAGCGACAAGTAGAAGAAGAAGGAGAATGAGAAAGCAGGGCAAAATAAAAACCCATAGGAAAACGAACAAAAGAAACGTACTTACTAGCATCTTCTTGGGTCAAAGCCGAAGGAGACAAAGACCGGCGCTAATGCCCAAGCACAAAGAAATAACTAAAGTGCAGAGAAGAAGCAGAGAAATAAAGGGGAAGAGAGAGAGAGAGGAGGAAGAAGAAGCAACCCACAGAACTGGGGCAGCTTTATGCAAGGTTTGAGAGTGTTATAAGCATTAATTATATAAATGACAGCATCAGATTAAACAGCACTGGCCTCTAATCATTTTTCCCCTACATAAGCAGGAAGCATTACAAATAAGGGAGATACTCCTTTTACAAAAAAAAAAAAAAAAACGGGAGATACTCCCACCAATAAACAATGACAGCTTTCGAAGCATTAAAAAAAATATGGTATAATATAACTCACTCCTAAAAAAATATATTAATGCATAATATAAAATATTTAGAGAGTAATTAATACTTATTTACCAATTTTATCATGTTTAAATACCATTTTTTATTTGGATTAAATGATCAAAGTGTTTTATATTATGAAGTGAAAAGAGTATAACAAGAAAAAGCCATCCAGACAAATCAAGAAGGACATGGACAAGTGGGGGAAGAGAATAATGTTGGGGGTGGCAAAAATAAAAACACAATATATTAATTAATAATTAAGTGACACTAATTGCAATTTACTCTGTTCATCAATATGATGGAATAACGTCTCTCGCCGACAAAATCGTTTGAAACGGTCCTCCCTGGCTGCATTGGAACACAGAGAAAGAGCGTGTGTCCGTGCTTGTTTACCCATAATAATAACCTTTTCTTTTGTCTGAACATGTAATAATAAGCTAAAAGTTAAAACAAAATACAGTGTAAAAAATTTTGCCAATTCCCTGCTTTAAAATTTAGTAAAAACTATAACTAAATATAAAAATTCACAATATCAATCAATACCAAATAGCAGGCCAAAAAAAACCATTGTTATAAACTAAGGGCAACTTCAATAGTATATCCCGCACAAAGATTTAATTTTTTTTCCTAGGCTGTATAAATATTAAATTGAAATTCATAAAATTAAAATCATGAGATTGTTAGAGTTGAATCTAATAAAAGAAGTTAGTCATTTACAACATGTCAGACCAACGTTTTAATTTTCATTAGGAGGAGTATTTAAATTTAGTACCTAATAATGTTTGAAATAGAATTTGTATCTAATAGAACAATACATATGTTTAACGAAAAAAAAATTATACGAAAATTTCTTGTAAATACTTGATTGGAGAATTAATTGCTTAATGGTATCCAATGCGTGTACAGGTCCTCCTTTAAAATATTAATAAAAAAAGGCGATTAATTTTCTAAACAGCTATTTATGAGCAATTTCCTCTGAAATTATTGGTCAGCAGAGAATGTACCAAACGTGTTAAAATAGGGATTGTGTCTGTATGGTTAAGTGTATACGTGGGAGAGAGGAAACAGTGTAATGGGGTAATAGCTGGTTTACATTTGTCAGGCAGTGATTAGCGTGGGAAAACATTGGACTGGCTGGAGAGGGGAAACGATAAGGTCACGGAGAGATTCAGGAAATCAAAGCTTGGAAATGTGACACGTAAGGGTGAGATCTGAGGGAGGTACGAAGGAGAGAGTGCACCGGGGGGTGAGAAGAGAAATAAAAGAGAATAATAATAAGTGAAGGAGTGCATGGGGCATTGAGAGAAGGCATGTGGATTGACAGAACAGATGGGGGTACAGTGGGGGCCACGTCAATCATGCCAAGGATGCTAGCCTGGCATGACAGAACATTAACACATTTCAAATATAATCAACCAATATCAATAAAAAGTCCAACTTCTCTTCGACACGTCACCCTTTACTTCCCCGGTTTCCCCCACTTTGAGCTGGACTTTTCCATTTTTTTAAATAAATAAATAATGATATTTACTACTCACACAAATTCCAAAATAAATCACTAAATATAAATGAACAATACGAATCAATATTTCATCCATCCATATCACTCGACGCGGGGTATAATATACCAAAAAAAAACTTAGAGAGTTAGTTAAAGATAATAAATACGTCAAAAAATATTTATTTTACTTTCTAAAACAGCTCATACTTGTGGAGAGAGAGAGTGAATGAGAGAGATAATAAGTAGAAAAAAGATGTGTGTGAGATAATTAATGGGATCAAAAAATGGGGAAAAAATGAGTTAATGGGGCAAAAAAATTTTAAAAAATGGTTAAAATTACATACATGGGGTAATTTGGGATGAGAGATTTGGATGGGAGGAAGGTTATGGGAAATTTTTATGAGTTGAATTTAAAAAATTAATTATAAAATTTTAATAAAAAAAATACGTGAGATACAAAAGTAAAAAAATTTAATTAAAATATTTTAACCTCACTTCCCTATTTTTTTTTTTTTTAAATCCAACTAAAAAATCCCCCCACCAAACAAATATATATGACCAAAAGAGTAATGTTGTTGATATTTTAACTATTGTTGTTTTACTAAATAATAATAATCTTACAGTTACAATAAAATAATGATAAGTCATATATATATTGATACACTGATACAAATATCCATGTTTTTTTTAATAGAGATACAAATATCAATGTTAAATATAAATTTTATTGGAAAAAAAATATTTTTTATTTTTCTTAATATTTTTTTTCAAACTCCACATGCTAACACTATCACCATCACCTGCCAATGAGGGGAACAACGTTAAATTAGTGTTTTGGCTAAAAACATTGTCATCTCATAAAAAGGAAGACACTACAGATTTAAGAACCAAACTTATATCGCTATCAGAAATACCCAACAGATTCTCACAAGAAAAGGCTGTCACGGCACGAAAGTGAAATGAATACAACAAATCAGTAATTGAGCAGGCAATTTTATATAAATGTTTAATTGCCTGAATTTCATAAAAGTTATTCAACTTATACAATTTTTTCAATAAGAATTTAAAATATGCACACAAAATTCCATACCAAACACACAGACAAAAAAAAATATTTTCACATAAAACATACGCACAGACTTATAAAATTACAATACAAAGAAACATGATTTTGGGCCTTCCTTCTTATATAAAAAAAAATTATTAAAATGTCTCAGAAAAAAATACTATTTTTTTTAGTTAACATGTAAATAGTCAATATTATACACACACATGTTACAATTTTATCCTAATGTTATTTTCCCTGTTCAAAATCAAACATGATTTTTAACTCTGAACCTTCCTTGTTTTATCCAAAAAAATTATCGAAATATGTCTTCAAAAATAATATTTTTTATTAAACATGTAAATAGTTAATACTACCTCAGATGGTAAATATAAGGTCTAATTTAATTTTTTTGGAGAGATTGGGGAAGCTAATTAAATTACTTTAAAGTATTTACAATTTTTTTTAAATTAATTTGTCTGATTTATAAACTGATATATAATCTAATAATACACAATATATGATACTCCCTTCGGTCCTAATTATAAAATAAAGTTGACTTTTTTGAAGAGATTAAGGAAGCTAATTAAATTACTTTAGAGTATTTTTATTTTTATGTTTTTCTTTAAACTAATTAGTTTAACTAATAAATTAATATATAATCTAATTATACATAACATATGATATGATTAAGTAACTTATTTAACTTCCTTAATCTTTCCAAAAAAAGTTAACTTTATCTTATATTTAGAACCAGAGGTAATATAATTAAACAACTTAATCAGCTTTGTTGATATCTAAAAAAAAAAAATCAACCAAATCTTATATTTAGGAGTAGAATGAGTATTATGCATACGTACATATGTTACAATTTTATTATAATATTATTTTCCGGCTTCAAAATTGTAAATTTAATTAATTTTAACCATAATTTAGTTTTGCTTATGATGGTTCTCTTGAAGTTGTCCAGCTAATGGAGGAGCTAACCATCCGTTAAGAATTGAAATCAATGGGGTATTAGAAGTATCATTCTGTTTGGATTGAGACATTGAAATCAAATATACTCCGCCAGAAACTATTCGATGTGATGACTACCATCTAGCTGTTTTGTAATCTTCAAAGATGCAAGCTTTCCCTTTGATTTTTTTTTTTTATATATATCAAAAATTTCGTCTTTGTTTAATATTTATTACTATTTGCTGTCTTGCTCATATTAGTGTGTGCGTGTATGATTGAAATGATATTATTGGCACTAGATTTTTGGAAATTAATATTCTTATTCACTTTTTATTGCTTGATATGGCTTGATAGTTACCAAGTTACCAATTTAAATATTTGACCAACCATTAATCATACCAAACTTCAAGACTAGCATGAACAATAAAATGTTTTTCCCCCTAATCCCTTTTTTAGTTAAAAATCTAAACACAAAATATACATTTATTTTATCAAGGTTATTAAACTTTGACTAACCTTTCAACCAGTTAGGGTAGTGGGTCAATGTTTAGATCGGAGTCAAACTGAAGATAACTTGTGCCAGACCAGTAAGGAAGTGAAGATTTCAAAATTATTAATATAAAATTCTGATAAAATAAAAAATTAATTAAATTATTTTAAAATAAAAATAATGAACTGGTTATATGGCCGAACTGGGCCGGTAGGTGACCGGCTCACTAGTTTCCGACTTGAACCAGTTAGTCTAATCAAGGTTTAATAACCCTGTATTTTAAAAAACAGTAATCTTCATTTTCTACTCACAAAAAATCAACATAAAAAGTCCTGAGTGAGATCTCTTTCTATGGTAAAAAAAAAAGACAGTGATTAAAAAATTATAACAATGAACCATACATCTCATATATCATCACATAGCCATTTTTTCCGAAATTTATTAAGGGAAAATCCTAGAAAAATACCTTCAAAATAGGGAAATTTTGATTCAATACTCCGAATTCCAAAATCCCGGATCAGTACCATGTCAGTACGGATGAACAGTGCAGGGGGCGCCAAAAGACGATTTTGCCTTTCAGCCCTCATTCTCGCCACTTCAGAATAACAACACAAAGCTCTTAATTAACAACTCCGGATTCTTGATTAACAACTCCAGTTTCATCTTTTTATTTTCACAATAACAATACCGGTCTTGTTATTAACAACACCATATTATACATTAACAACTCCTATTTCTTATTTCACAACTTCGTAATTTAAATTTCAGGGCCAATAACAACACCTCTTTCTTTATTAACAACATCGTATTTTACATTAACAACACTATATTTTTTAGAGGCGAATATGTGAAAGAATAAAGCGGAGTTGTTAATTAAGAGCCTCGTGTTGTTATTCTGAAGTGGCGAGAATGAGGGCTAAAAAGCAAAATCGCCTTTTGGCGCCCCCTGCACTATTCATCTGTACTGACATGGTACTTATCCGGGATTTTGGAATTCAAAGTACTGAATCGAAATTTCTCTATTTCAGAGGTATTTTTCTGGAATTTCCCCATTTATAAATGCAAAAATGAAAATTGTCCAATTTAAGCAGAAAATACGGAAAGAAAGGCATGAAAAAGAATTAGGTCCAGAACTTCTTTTTTTTTTTGGGCCAAAAGAACTTTATTTGAATAATGAAGAAAACCCCAGTCACACTAATATTGTTGGTAGCTCGTTAGTCAAGAAGTCCGGCCAACGGATGGTGCGTGAGGATCAACTGGGTCGAAAATTGCAGCAACTGTGGGGACGTAGAGGGGAAGTCAAAACTATTGAGATAGGATCTGGATATTTTCTGGTACGTATGAGCAATGAGGAAGATTATGATTTCGCGTTAATAGGTGGCCTTTGGTTATACATGGATCACTACCTGGCAGTGCAACCATGGAAGTCAGAGTTCGATCCCGACACTAGTGAGGTTTCCAAAATCGCGGCATGGGTAAGAATTCCTAAATTCCCAGTTGATTTCTATGATAAGGGTATTTTATATGTGGTGGGTAACCAAATTGGAAGGGTCTTGAAAGTAGATACAAACACCCTTCGGCAAACCAAAGGGTGGTTTGCCCACATATGTGTTGAGGTTGATTTGAGTGCGCCCTTGCTCCCATCATTGATGATTAATGGTAAAGAGAAGAAGATCGTTTATGAGGGTTTGCATTTGATCTGTTTTTCATGTGGACGGTATGGCCACGATACGGAGCATTGTCATAATAATCAACCAACAAATATGTCAAAGTCATCTATCATAGCGAATCCTTTAGATCCTACAACTACCACGAAGTCGCCTAATCGCTCCGAGACCGACAACTTAATGTATGGGGAGTGGATGGTGGCTCCGCGTAGAAGAAGGGGTCAATGGATCTCGAACATAAGGAATGGCAGTTATGGGCGTGAATCTAGACGTGATTTAAATTCTCGAAATATGGGAAGAAGATCACGATTTGATGCTCTTAATTCTGAAGATATAGGAATTAATGATGGAGGTTATGGTGACAGCGCAAAGCAGGGGAAATTTAGTGTTAGTTCAAAGCCAACAGAAAGATCGCGGGAATCAAGGGGGAAATCTGGTTATCTACTTGATTTAAATAAAGGGAGCAAGGGGAATAATGGATCAGATACTTTGACTGTAGGGAAAAAGGAGAGAAATTGTGATACTGTGAATAGTGTTGGGCAGCTAACTAAGTTGAATAAAACTCGAGGGAACCAAGAAGCTAAGAAGAAGGGGATTGAGGAGGGAATTTCCAAAGGAAGCTTGAGTATGGGCCAAAAAAAGCAACAAATGAAGACACAAGGGGAATGTTATATGTTGAATTCTCAGCTATCAACTAAAGAAGCAGGACCGTCGTGCAATTCAAGTGGGGATGTGGGGTTAGGAATTAATAATAACGTTATTAAAATAGATCCTAATCCTTCCACTATCGGCCAACAAGCCTCCAATCCTCTTAACCCAGGTGCAGAAGGAAAGGAGACTTTTGAAACCCGAATTAATCTACTCAGAGCGGATGATGATGTGGTGATGCATGGTGTTGGTGAGGTGCAGGAGGGACAGATGTCTCAATAATGCCCAGTTTGGTTGTGCTGTTTTTCTTTTTTATTAAGTTTTTAATGATTATTATGACTTGGAATACTCGGGGTGCGGTGGTGCCTCTTTTTGCAGATTACTTAGGGATGTTGTTGTCAAACATGGTGTTAATCTCTTTGCTCTGTTAGAGCCCAGGCAGGTAGGGATGAAAGCCAACCTCATTGCTAGGAAACTGGGATGGACGAATACGTACGTGGTAGAAGCTCCGGGCTTTAGTGGAGGTATTTGGTTATTTTGGGATTCTACATTTAACTTTTTTGTGACTTGTTCTGGTGATCAATTTGTTCATGGAATGGTTAACAAAGGCACAAGTGAAGAGTGGGTGCTTACTATGGTGTATGGCCATCCTAATATGGTTATTAGACGCCAGTTATGGCCCACTCTTGAGGGTTTTCAACAATCGATTGTTGGAGGTTGGGTTGTGATTGGAGATTTCAATGCTACTTCATGTTCTGAAGAGCGCTGGAGTAAGAAACTCAGGGAGAATACTGGTATTAATGGGTCATTCCAAAATTGGCTATTGGGTAGCGAATTACTTGATATTGGTTTTAGTGGACCTCGATTTACATGGGGCAATTTGACTAGCCAGAGCAGAATTGACAGGGCCTTGGTGAATAATTGCTGGTTTACAGAAAATCCTAATGCCACAGTGACTCATTTGCCAAAATATAAATCTGATCATTGTCCGGTGCTTCTTGATACTGAATCTCATGTTCTTACTACAAAGAATCGAAGGCCTTTTAGATTTTTTGCACCCTGGGTCATGCATGATGATTTTAAGCTTTTTGTACAGTCTCAATGGGGGGTAGGAGGTGACTGGTGCAGTTCCGTAAACAGTTTACTGAGGATTTGAGGTTATGGAATAAGGAGGTTTTTGGTAACATCTCCTATATGAAAGAAAGTTTATATCGACGGTTAGATGGGATTAATGCAAAGATAGCTTCAGTAGGTATCTTGGAGTATCTTGAAAAATTACGAGCGGAGCTATAGGCCGAGCTTGAAAAGCTTTTGGCACGGGAAGAAGTTATGTGGCTACAGTACTCTCGAACTAACTGGTATGTTGATGGGGATCGTAATACCAAATATTTCCATTCAATGGCTAACGGCAGACGAAGAAGGAATAGAATAGAGGCCTTGAAGCTAGACTCTGGGGAATGGACATATGATGCGGCAGTTATTATGAGAATGGGAAGCCAGTTTTTTGAAAGTTTATACACTGAGAACCAAATATATAATGGATCCTTGGTATTCGGATGCACTTATCCTGAAATTAACGATGTGAATATGCGAATTATGGGGAGAATATTTGAAGATCACGAGATTAGACGAGCTTTGTTTGATATGGGGCCATTGAAAGCGTCAGGACCAGACGGTTTCAATCCGTTATTTTATCAGAGCCAATGGGAGACGGTAGGACCGTCAGTGCTTGACTTAGTTAAACGAGTCTTTAATGAGCCTATGTGGGTACAACAAATCAATGCTACTCATATAGTACTCATACCGAAAGTGGAACATCTTGAGACGATTAGAGATTTCCGCCCCATAAGTCTTTGCAATGTTGTGTACAAAATTGTTACGAAGGTTATATCAAATAGACTCAAGGCAGTCATGCCTTTAGTGATAGCCCCGAATCAGTGCAGTTTTGTGAAAGGATGCCAGAGCTCGGACAATATTATCCTAGTACAAGAGATCATTCACTCTATGAAGTCATTAAAGAGGAAAAAGGGTTTCATGGCCATTAAGATCGATTTCGAGAAAGCTTATGATCATGTCAGATGGAGTTTTATATCTGACTGCTTAAGGGAACTCAAGATTCCTGACTATTTTCTTAAAGTTATTCAAGCTTGCATGTCAACGTCACAAATGCAACTGCTTTGGAATGGTGAAGCTACTAATATATTTTGCCCTTCACGTGGGGTTAGACAGGGTGACCCAATATCACCGTATCTTTTTGTTATCATGATGGAAAGGTTGGGGCATCTCATACAAACAGCTATAGGAGAGGGTGAATGGCAACCATTTAGGCTCTCCAAACGAGGTACTCCCGTCTCTCATATCTTTTTTGCTAATGATCTCATTTTGTTTGCAGAAGCAGATCTAGACCACGCGGGGGTTGTGAAGGCCATCCTGGATGACTTCTGTGACATTTCAGGCCAAAAGTGAATGTTGGAAAGTCAAGAATTTACTTCTCAAGAAACGTGAATCATATCAAGTGCAAAGAAATAAGCGAGTTCTTGAATTTTACTCCGACGTCGAATCTAGGGAAATACCTGGGAATGCCTTTATTACATGATCGAAGTTCTAAGGCAACATACAATTTTCTCCTGAATAAGATGGATACTCATTTGGCCAACTGGAAGTCAAACATGTTATCCATGGTGGCCAGGAATACTCTAGTGTCTTCTGTAATGTCAGCTATGCCTTATTATGCTATGCAGACAGTGCCTCTTCCTTTGGGAACCTGTGATGAAATTGATAAACGATGTCGTAATTTCCTCTGGGGTAGTAGCTTAACCAGCAGAAAACCTCATCTAATATCTTGGGATTTGGTGTGTGCACGTAAGGAAGATGGAGGACTAGGTCTTAAGAAGGCTCGTTACCAGAATCAAGCGTTTATGATGAAGCTTGGATGGAGTATGATTAATAGACGAGATTCGCTCTGGGTTAGGTTCTTGTGAGAAAAATATAAAGCTGGCGATGATATTATTCCTAAAGTTGAGAAGCGCAGGTCAGAGTCAAGGACGTGGAGGGATATCCGTAATAGTTGGGAGAAGGTCACAGATAGTATAACATGGAGAGTTACTAATGGTGAGAATATTTCTTTCTAGGTAATCAAACTTACTCATATCACACTTGGACAAGCTTCAGGGTTTGGCAATCCGAGCATTACCTAGAGATGTTACTGAATGGAGAGTAGCTGACTGCATCTCTCCATCCGGACAGTGGGATATGAGTAAGTTTGATTACCTACTTCCAAGACATGTATGTACAGCTATCAGCCGCGTCAATATACGTCAGCGAATTGGGGAGGATTTCCCGGCATGGAGATGGTCTTCTGATGGAATTTTCTCCCTCAGCTCTGCCTATAAATACATCGTGGGTACCCCACGCCCCCATAATAAATACAGGTGGAGATGTGTTTGGAAAATGAAGGTCCCTCAAAGGTATCATACTTTCTTGTGGCTATGCCTTCATGGTCGCTTAATGACAAACATGGTGCGGTTCCATCGTGGTAGTCACCCCTCAGGGACTTGTGAAATATGTCATATTTCACGCGAGTCAATACTACATGTTCTACGAGATTGCCCAATCACTTCTGAATTCTGGAATAGTTTCTTACCGGAGGATTGGCGTGATCTATTTTTTGGTATGTTTTGACAGGAATGATTGGCTTGCATGGCGTATGGAGAGAAAGGATGTAATTCAGGGATTCGAGTTTCGTCTTTGGTTTACGGTCTTATGTAGGAATATCTGGTTGGCTCGTAATGACAGCTGCTTTAACAACAATACTTGGAGTACAAAGGCCATTTTAGCTCGTGCTCGGGCATGCTTAGCATGGGGTAATACAGGCCTGTTTAAAAACCATAACGAGGAAGGAAGTCGTCCCCATTGGAAGCCACCTTCGTCTGGGTGGGTGAAGATTAATACTGATAGATCCAGGAGTGACATATTAGGGACGTGCACTTGTGGAGGTATAATGCGAGATCATAATGGTGAGTTTATGGGGTCTTAAGCTTGCATGGGATAGAGGATACAGACAAATTCTGATTGAGAGTAATTGTACTGAAGTCATGGAACTGATTCATACCTTGGTGCCTCAAAAACACCCAGATTTTCATCTTATCGAGGAGGCTCACACGTTGATAGATCGAGACTGTGAAGTAGAAATGTTACATTATACTCGAGATGTTAATACAGTTGCAGATGCTATGGCAAAGGAAGCTTGGAAGATGGCGATGGATCTCCATATAACTAATTCCCCGCCCGAAGTTATTAAGAGCTTATTACTTAATGATGAAAATAGGTTGAGACAGCATGTTGACTTAGAAGGATAGCTTCTGAGATTTTTTTTTGTAGTTTTCATGTACTATAAAAAAAAAAAAAAGAAGTCCGGCCAACCTTGTGTTTTTGGAACAGCAATTATAAAATTATTTTTTTTAATTTGATTTTTTATAATTTTATTTTTGATAAAAGTCAAATTGTGTAATGTGATTTATGTTTAGATTGACGGTTGTATAAATGACTTTTGTAAAAGTAAAACTTGTTTTGATTAGCGCTTAAGCATAAATGACTTTTATGATAATGGTAAGAGAGAGTGGGTGAAAAAATATTTAAAAAATTAAGTAAATATTTAAAAATTACTTTAAAATATTAGGTACTACTGAAAAAATATTTTAGAGTGGGTGAAAATCAATAAATCTGTATTCTAAGTTTTGAGTGTTCTTTACTATTAAAAAAAATACATTAAAGGTAAAATTGTAGTCAATCTCCTAAGATTAAGTATAACTGAAAAAATATTTTAAAGTAATTTTTAGAGCTGAAAAAGTACATTAAGGCTAAAATTGCAATCAGTCTGATAACACACTGGGTACAGTTGGAAAAATATTTTAAGGGATTAAAAGCACAACAAAATATTTTGAAATGATTTTTGGAGCTGAAAAAGTACATTAAGGGTAAAATTGTAATAAGTCTGATAACACACTGGATACAGCTAGAAAAATATTTTAAAGGGTTAAAAGCACAAAAAAAATATTTTAAAGTAATTTTTGCAGCTGAAAAAGTACATTAAATGTAAAATTGCAATCAGTCTAGTAGTACACTAGATACAATTGAAAAAATATTTTAAGGGGTTAAAAAAACTAAAAAAACATTTTTTTGATACCACATGCTATTCAAAAAATAGTTTGGAAAATTAACGTCAGAGTCAGTATATTTGGATTATATGTTAGTTTATAAATCAGGCAAAATAGTTTAGAAAAAATAATAAATATAAATATTTTAAAGTAATTTAATTAGCTTTCTTAATATCTTTAAAAAGTTAACTCTATCTTATATTTAGAACTATAAGAAATATAAATTAGTGATACATATAAATATTTTTTTTATTTCTTTCTCTCTCTCAATCACAAGTATAAGCTCCACATTATTGTTTTTGGTAAAAGTTACTCAAGATTGCAAAAGCTCTTAACGCAGAGCACTCAACCAAACACTTAAAAAAAAAAAATAATTGCAATTGCCTATCGAGCTTATACCTTTGGATTGCACCATTGATGGATCCAATCGTGGATCCAAACACCTACTTAAACTCATTAACTTATGGGATTGGTTTAGTATATAAAATAAATTGAAAAAACAAAATAATGATTTTATTAATAAACATATTTAACTCTTTTGAACAAAAATAAAGTAAAATTGTAAAAACTTAAGATTGACTGTTTTTTTTTTTTTGCCATAAAAAACTTAAGATTGACTAGTAGTATACTTCTCCTCACCTTAACATAAGACTTAATTGATTTTTTTTAAAAGGATCAATAAAGTAAATTAAATACTTTAAAATATTTATATTTATTATTTTTCTTCAAACTAATTTGTGTGATATATAAAGTGATATATATTCTAATAACACACAATATATGTTGTGATTAAATAATTTATTTATTTTTATTAATCTCCCTAAAACGTCAGTTGGATCTTACATGGAGCTGGAGAGGGAATAATAAATAAATAGGTATATATTGTAAATGTTTTTGTTGCCAACTTACAATAGAAATTTTGAAAATCATATTTAAGTACTTTTCAATTCTCTCTATTTATACACACACACTTATGCAGTTCTTCTGGTTCTTTACGGAATGAATCAACATTTGCAAAAAAAAAGGTATAATATTAATAAATATTAAAATTTCCACATTTATTTATGTATTTATTTACAGCACAGCTATCCCTTTTTTATCAAGGCCACCATACATCTTGATACTTCTGTAATGCAATGCAGATTCTCTTCTGGTTGTGTATGTCTCTCATTTTGAAAATATGTCTAGATAGTTTGGTCGAAAAACTATAATTATATTTTATCTTTAATACCAACAAATTTAAAGTAAAAAGAGTACACCTTTTCAAAATATGACAAGTATATAATAGTGTAGCTTAAACATTTTAAAGCTAGATATACAATATTAAGATAGAATTATTATAAATATTTGGGTCAATAGATTAATTAAAGTTATTATTCAGTCCATTGAGTCGACACATGAATAGGCTTCCCAGTCAACAAGAGTATAAAAAGAGCCAAGTACCATCAGGTGTCGATATTATCGAGATAATAGACATTATTAATTTTAGGCTATGAAAAATTAACCATTTTCTTTTTGGATCAAACAAAAGGAGAAGTTAAAGTGGTTGCATTATTATAAGTCTTTTAAAAATACTATTAAAAAGGTGACATAGTTTAGTTTGTTTGAACTCACCTAATTAAACATTATATTCACTAAAACTATACTATATTCTTCTTTTTCAAGAATAATATTGTATTAAGTTATTAACTAGTAAAAGTATAACACATCTTATAAAAAATTACATAGATATATAGATAAAATTATAGAAAATCAATCTGACTTCACATAGATAGATAAGGTGTAACGCTGGAGATGAAAAATGAGAGTGTTTTTTTTTTTTTTTTGCAATTAATGCAAGTGTGCAGTATTAGCAAGGTTCTGAAATCTGGATCGATCACTAGATCGATCGGGGTACTGGGTCAAGAGTCAGTGGGTCAGATCGGAGTCAAACCGGAGTCAAACCGGGATTAAACCGGTAAGAAATTGAATATTTTAGGCTTATTAATATGAAATTATAAGAAAAAAAATTAAAAAATCAATTTAAAAATAAAAAAAATGGTGAACCGGACCGGACCGGTTTATGGTCCGGTTCACCGGTTCCCGGACCGGCCGGTCCGGTTTGGGTTCCAAAACAGTGAATATTAGATATAATGCAAGCTTTTTTTTTTTTGAAGTAAATTTCCCAAAACCAAGATTACTTGTTGAAAGGTTTCAAGAAAAATATTGGCATCAAAATTTTTTTTCTCACAGGGTATAAATTTAAGAATTTTATTAAAAAAAATAGAAATCCATATGATGTGAAAGGGGTTGGAGGAAGGGGAGGAGAGAGAAACTAGCGGAGGAGGAGAGTGAGGGGGGAATCGAAAGAACGGAGGGGAGGTGAGAGAATATTCAAAAGAAAATGAATGCTTATTCAATCCATCAATTAAAACTGCCTACAATTGAGAACCCTAGCTCTATTTATAGAGCTTAGGAAATAACAAAGTAATAATAAAATACAGGCTCAGTGATCAATGGAGACTTCCGCAATTGTTGCCAATTATAACATTCCTGACCTCAAGAGTGACAAGTTACTGCTTGGTGATCATGTCAACAACGTTGTCCCGGTGGAAGCAGAGTTGTCTATAGTTGAAGTTCATTGGACAACAACCTCATCTCCCTAACGCACAACACTACCTAAGGCAACCCCATTTTTCACACCCCTTATCTTATTTTCACCTTTTTCAGAGTATTTACGGAAAATGATACGCAGTTCAATGGGCAGCAGAGGAGTAACATAAATATACTGATATTATGTGCATGAATACGGAAATTCCCCATAGAGGTTCGTACTTGATAATTACAATTAATTTAACCTCACAGCGCTACGCGGATGTCTAAACCCGTCCTAGGGAAAACGGAGACATTTTTCAGTCTTTGTTCCACCACGGCATTCCCCTCATATGGTTCTCTTCTTGGCTCTCAGCATAGCTTCTGTCTTCACCTGTCTAAAGGGGAGGTTGAGATTCGAGAGAATCTCATTAAGAAAGCAATACTAATATACATGCAAGAAAAGTGCTTAATGCATGACATGCTTGCATTACATATCTCATGTTCACACAATGACATAGTTGTGTGCTCAATGTTTCAAACAACATTCGTATGACCATAACATAAACAGAAATAAAGCTTCAATTATTCATATACGTTTCACATAATCAAGCAAAGCAACAACATGCATCAATACACCAGTACATATATCAAATACATGCAGGAGGGGTAAATTCCCTACCTTAATCGCCCTTTTCTGATCCTCGAATAACGTGCCTTGATTTACGTGCCAATCCCTTGGGCTCTCAACTCGGTCCTAAAATATCAAATGTACCATTTAGACGCTTTCATAGTATTTCTGGAGGTTATATGAGTTTATATTGAAAAATAACTAAAATGTCCCCGGGACCCCGCCCCCACCGTATCCGGTTCGTTCGCACCTTTCCTGAAATTTTGACCCAGGCTATTCTAACATATTTTCGTCCAAGGAATCCATTTTTTACCTTGGTTTTCTCAAATTCCAGCCCCAATTACGAATTTACCCTTGGCGGCCCCTATGTGAGGGTTTTAAGGTTGTTTTCGTCATTTCACTTTCTAGGGCTTTTCTCACTTCGCACCCAACATGAACCCTGCATAATTTTCCATTTTAAACACAATGGAATTATAAAAAAAATACCAAAATCTAGTCCAAATACAGTCCAAAACAGAACTGGACGAAATTCCATAAAAATTGGAGAAAATGGAGTTTTATGATTTCAACCCATAAAACACCTTCTTATCACCTTTAATCACTTGTTTAACCACTTAATTACACTTTCCACATGATTAATCCAAATTTGGGCAGCACCTCCCCTTAGGGTTTAATCTTCCCAAAATTAAAAACCAAGTAGAAACAAGCAAGAACCAATAACAACCATCAACAACCAATAAGAATCAACAAGAGGAGCAAGGTTGGTGGTTTACCTTTGATTTCTCTTCTCTCTCAACATTTTTCCATCTTCTTTCCCTCTTTCTTTTGAGTTTTGCTTGGCTAAACCATGATTTCCATGAAGAATAAGAGATTAGAGAAGAGATTACACACGTTAGAAGGTAAAATCACATGAAACTATAAGACTTTACCTTTGATTTTGCTCCTCATTCTCTCTAAGACTCCAAGCTCTTGAGCTCTCACACTCTCTCTCTCTATTTTCTATTCTTGATCGTGTAAAATGGATGAGGAAGAGATGATAAAAATTTTTAATAAAATATATCATTTTCTCTTTCTTTAGAATATAATTTTTAATCATATTTTTATGACAACTTTTATTTGATCTTATCTCTAGCCAATTTGGGTTATATAATCCTATTGCAATTTAACTAGTCCCTTCATCTTCCCTTGGCCTAAAGTCACGCCCCCTTAGGGCCCTTCATAAACCAATTGGTTCCATCCAATTACATGTACAAGATAATCATATTTTAATCTAATTCCACATGTGCTCATACTCCAACAATTATAATTTAATCTCTTAGCTTTAGATGATGCCACTTGGTGTAACCCTATCACGATCAAGACTGAGATTAGTTCGTAAAAACATAATTAAGTTTGAATTAGAGACCATGCATGATTTAGGGACTTAGACAAAATAAAATTTCCCAAAATCAGGATTTTCAAAAACTTTTACAACACCTGTTCTACCATAGTCTCATACTCACATTTCAAACATAAATGGCCTGTACGCATTGATTCCATTCATACATATCATAGTATAATGCAAATTTCTGACACCCTCAGGTTCCATTCAATAAATAAGGGTTCTACAAAGGCACAAAGCCCATAAAATTTTTCCTTTTTTACTTGGGGATTATACAAAATTATACTATAAACCCCAATATATACAATTGTTTCCCAAAACATCCAAATAATTTTACATGCTAACCAATATCCAAAATAATTTCCTACACTGGAACTCTATCCGCTCTTCGTCGCCCGCTTTCCCTTAGATCCTTCGGCCCTGTCCAAAAATTTGTTTTTGGGGGAGTGATAAAGAATCCCCGTAGAACAAATCAATCATAATATGCACAACATCAAAGCATGAAAGTAAATCACCTATACAACACACAGTAATCACAACAACAGTTGCAACGACCGGGGTAGGTATCATGGGCATCACCCCCTACGACGGCTCACGCTGAACTGCTAGTTGTACTGCACATCCACATAAATATACCACATATATCACCACAGTTGGGATCTATATAAAATATTTCACAACACGCAGCCCAACGGACTGGATACTCAAATAGGAATCCATGATTCCATAACGCAGCCTCGACACTTACAACGATCGGGGTAGGTATCATGAGTATTGCCCCTCCTACAACAACTCACGCTGAACTTCTCGCGCTGTAATGCCCTATGGCCGATAACACATTCATAATGATAAACATGCATACCAAGTATCATACATAGCATGAGAGAAGAGTCACTACCTTGATCCTTCTGGGCATATTCTTGCACCGGTCTCTCCCGAGTAGGGCAAATGTCAAATACTAGAATCATAATTAAGGACGAAGAGTTATACTCTATTCCAAGACTTAATTTACTTCATAACACTTACATTTGGTTATCATAATTGACCCTTAAGAGGCCACAAATGCCTCTAATAAAAGCCTTAAAAGGTTGGAAAATAATAGGTTGAAGATCACTTTTCAAAAACTTAAAGTCCTGGAACATAGGGGTTGGCCGCGGCCAGCCATCTTGTGCCGCGGCCAAGAAATTCCTTGATTTTTGGATGAACTTCCAAAAATCATAACTAATTATAGAAAAATTGAAATGAGGTGATTCCAAAGCCAAATGAAAGGTATTTAAGTCCTCTTTACAGGAAAAATATGAACCATAACTATAAATCACCACAAAATTCCAGAATTACACAAGATTCAACACTACTCCAAAACAGAGTTCAGTTTTTGTTCCAAATTTTGGTAAAGCATAACTCTCAGTTCACAAAATGAAATGACATGAATTATGTGTCTATTTTAAAACTTGGAATGTGAACTTTAAGAATGGAAAGTTTCAAAATTTTTCAACACCATTTGGTCATTCAAAACTTTCATGCAAACTGACTGCCCAGAACAGAGTTCACACTTGACAGATTTCCAATTTTCTACCAAAGTGTCCAGTGACTCCAAAATCAATAATCAAAATTATTTCCATATAATTTCTCACAAGGAATACAATGAAAACCTCAAAATGACCAAAATCACAACCCATTGACATGCCCTATTTTTGCCTAATACACAAAATCAACACAAAGTTGTCAAACTTTACATTTAAGCTTCAATTCAATTCAATTCAATTCAATTCATTCAAAACACCAAACAAGGCACCATTTCCATGACAACAATAAATCATACTCCCCATGACCCTAAATCACGAAAATTAGGGCAAAATTTCTAGAAATCCAAGGCCCAACCAATGGCCATAAAACTTATATGAAAATGAAGCTTTCACTCACCTCAACACTTTCCCAAAAAAGTTCCTTGGTCCTCCAACTTCTAGATTTCCTTGTGTGCTTAAAACACCACCAATGGAAAATCTAAAACTATAGGATGAAAGCTCTTAACAAGATGAACAACTTTAAATGAGGAGATTTTGGCATTCAAGGTCAAGATCTTACATAAATTTTGAGCTTTCCTTTTCTCTTTCTTCCTTCAAAAATGGCGCACAAGAGCTTGAGAGAGAGAAAGTGTGTGATGATGAAGATGAGGGTGAAGTGCAGAATTTCTGCTCCCTAGCCATTCCATACGCATGAGAGAGAGAGAGAGAGAGAGAGAAGAGAGGAAATGAATAAAAAATGGTTCTTTGACTTTTCTTCTCATCTCTCTTCATCATCAAGTGAGACTTGTTCACATCTTATGCATTCTCATAAAGTAAGTAACTACTTGGTTACTCTAACAACTCCATTAGCCATTTAGTTGCATATCTCATTTCTTCTTAGTTAGTAATTAATCTCTCCATTAATTACTAACTTATGGCCATTCTTTCAATTTCTCACTGATTATGACATATTATTTAAAATTGCTGCATAATACATAATTAAATTCTTTTCCTTTTCTTTATGCGCCATTTACCCCTATTTTAGCCCAAATAATTATTTGTCATATAATTATACTAAAATACAGGGTGTTGGTCATTTCCAATAATAATTCGGATCTCAAATCCATTTTGATTCACAAAATTATTCACAATAATCGTCATTAGCCTTTAATTGAAATTTGGGGCGTTACACTTGGCATATTTATCTTCCAAGTAAATATTTCCCTTCTCCCAAATATCCACCAATAAAAGGAAAATATGAGCTTTTACTTTATTCCACAATTTACACATTTGCCATTGCATTTTATTTGCCAATTTCGCAACAATTGGCAATTTTGGCAGATTTTCTGCCCAAACTTTGAAAAATCATAACTAAATTTGTAGACATTGTTTCGAAGTGATTCAAAAGGCTATAGAACCCTCATTGAGTCTAGTTTCAAGGAAATATATAGAATTTAGCCAGTTGGAAGCATATCATTCCCAAATTTCATTTCTTTGACCGCTGCTCCAGAGACTTTCCAAATTTTCTAGATTAACTTCAAAAATTCATATCTTTTTGTATATAGCTTTAAATGATTTATATGACCTATCCAATTAAAGCTTAGGATGTCTACTTTCACCCTGTAAAATTTCATACTTTTTTCTCATCATCCGATCTTCCAAAATCCTAAGTCAATCTTATGGCCTCACATGAAATTTCAATAGATGCATAATACATTCTCCAAAATTCACCATTTCACTTTTTTTAATACCCCAAGGATATAAGAAAGATTAGGGAATAAATTTAGGGCTCTTGCTAAACTAAAGCTTGGCAGTCCACTTATTTCAGGCTTGTTCACTAGCTTCCAATCCCAAAATTTGGGGTATTACATCATTACTAAATAATCCTCTCCAACAATACCTTGTCTGTTGGAAAGGTTTTTCAGATACTCTGCAAAACTCAACAACTCATCTCGACCAAGATGTTCGCTTTCAGTACTACACGTGTTGGAAAGGATTTCCAAATCGAAGTATTGTGTTGAAATATTAGCCCTTTCTCCCTCCCAGATTTGTGCGTTACTTTTAACTCGTTAAGAGCTGAGTCTTTCAAGCCGAGGAGGAATGGTGGGATATGAGATAAGAAATATCTAGGGTTTAATTAGAAGATCTAGGGTTATCCATTAGGGATATGAAATAAGGATATTTATCCATTAGATCATGATTTATTAGATTTATTATTTTAATATTTGCAGTATCTCAATAAAATAGGATATATAGTATCCTATGATCTTAGTTAGGGTTTAGATTTGAATTTGAAATTTAAATCTAGGATTTAGATTTGAATATAGGATATCTAGTATCCTATGATTTTCCCTTCCTTCTTACTGTCCTCCCTCCTTTAGTCTCTCATCTCTCTCCTCTTATTCTGCAACCTGATTCATATCAATGCTTGGCTCCCATCTCCTTCCCTGTGCCTAAAACTTTCTTTTGTGTCACCCAGACACCCCCTAACCTCTAAAGTCACCATACCTGGGACTATTTTGGGGCTCCAGAGTCCAAACTCATTGTGTGATACCTGTCAACCAAGATTCCGACCACCGTGAGCTTTGACCAAAACCCATTAGATCTAATTATCCTGTGCTGTGACATAGTCCTACATATGTCGTCCATCCTCTAAAATCACATATACTAGGTTGTTGACACCGTTGGCTTCCTCTGTTCCCTATCTTCACAACATTAGAATGTGGTGACACCCCCCATTGGAAGCTTCTCGATGAAATCAGACCACCACTGGAGTCTCACTACTGAAGGTTAATAGATGAGTTGTCATACGAGTAAAGGAAGTTAGGCATCCCAAATTTCCTGGAATTTGGATTCAGTTCGTTGTTCCTTGACAGCCAAAGCTTCACTAAGGTTTTCCATAGTCTTGGTTAAAGTAGCAATGCTTTGGGAGTTTTGGCTCATTTGGGAAGTGAGTGATTCAATCTTCTCTGAAAGGGTAGCAATGGAGGTTTGATGGTTTTGGGAATTTTGGTCCATTTGGGAAGTGAGTGATTTAATGCGAGCTTGAATGGAGTCAATTTGTTCATCAAAGTAATCTTGTTTTCTTTTTTGCTAAGTAGTCCTAGGCTAACACAAAGGCAAAATAAATTAAGCATAGGAAGCTGCAAATAAGCTAAAATAATGACCCTTTTTGTTGTTGTTTTTTTTTGCTAGGAAATAATAAACAATTTTGGAAAATGGCCCTAACTAATTTGTTGCAATAATAAGTTGAGATAGCAAAAGCAAATAATTGAATAACAAACAATAACCTGCAAACATGCTTAAAGTCAAAGTAATTTACATAGAGAGTCAATTGGGAATTACCGGTGAGACTTAAGGAAGTCGTAAGATGAAAGATGACCCTAACGGATTTGGTGTGTTTGCTCTGGGCTTCGAGAAGGTGTATGGTGGAAGAAAAGACGCAAAACGAGGTTAGAATTGCGAAAAAAAACTTGATCTAGACCAAACCAAATGGCATCAGTGTGTGAAAACTATTGCCGGAATTTGACTAGCTAGTGGTGGCTCGATTGGCAGCCGGTGATGTGGTCCATAGATAGTTAAGTCGTGCTCTTTGATACGGTTCCAACGGAGGTAGTTTCGTCATGTTCTGACGTCAAGAAGGTCGTAAACAAGAGTCCCGAAGTGACATTGCACAAAAAAAAAAGTGCATCAAACGGATTAGGTATGACAACATTGGCTCTTTATGCCAAAATTGATGTGAGAAAAGAGTTTTGGCACACGAAAGGAGATGGAAATAGGTTCTGATGCCAAAATTAATGTGAAATGGGTTGGGGAAAGAGGAGAAGAGAGAGACTAGAGGGGAGAGAATAGCAAGAAGTAGCGGGAAATCGGATAAATGGAGAGAGGAAAAAGAATATTCAGAGGGAAAAGGAATTTTTGTTCGTTCCATCAATCAAAGCTGCCTACAACTGAAAACCCTATATCTATTTATAAAGCTTAGGAAATAATAAAATAACAATTCAAAAGTCATATTTAAATCATAAATTTAAAATTCAAATTCAAATGTAAATCCTATATAAGATAATAGGATACTAGATATCTTATTTTATTGAGATACTGCAAATATTAAAGTAATAAATATAATAAATCATAATATAATGAATAAATATCCTTATTTAATACCTCAAATAAATAACCTTAGATCTTCTAATTTATATCCTAGATATACCTTAGCCCATTTCCCACCACCGTACCAAAAAAATAAATAATATGACACACTTCTTTCATTGGATTCTTTTCACCTAGGTTTTCTTACTATAGACAAATCAAATGTAAGAACAGTAATAATTTGATTTTCATTCTTTGAAACAGTACTTGTTATAAAACTTATTTTTTGAATGAATCGTTTACCCCCAATCTAGGTCATTGCCCACCTAATCCCTATACATTAAATAAGCCGAATCCCGGCCACAAAATGGCTTCTTACACGTGTTAAATATATATATTAGATATAGATAGATTATACTTGTACATTAAATTAACCAAAACTCCATTAACATAGAAAAGCTGTTTGTAATTTATAAATATAATTAAATTCATTATACATACATTTTATAGTTGAACAGACAAGCTGGTCATGTAGTATACATGTAAAAACTGAAAAATAGATCTCACACCACCCAGGACCAAGGTTATAAGAGGTCATGTTGTGTGTATGGTACTAATCGATTTGTAATATGTACATAATGCAATTAATTATTTATTTTCTTTATTATCTTTTATCTCCATGTTTGAGTTTCTAGCGTGATTTTTTATTCTTCAACATATACATTATTTAATTTACATCGAGTGTTTAATTACTATAAATTTATAAGTAACTCTTTTACGGGGGTCACTTTGTCCCCATTGAAGAAGTCTTTTTGCTCACTGGTGTTTCCAAATTTTATTACTCTCTCTCTCTCGTCTTTAATATAAGACATATTCATTTAATTTGATTATAATAAAAAAATTAGTTAATATGATATATAATTTTTAAAACACCATAATTAGCCAGCATTCTCCCTCATTCCCTTCTTCTTAATTTTTGTTGAGGGAGCTTTAGTGCGGATAGATTAGGAAAACTTGACAAATATAAAAAAAAAATGTTTTATATTTAGAATGATCAACTCTTAAATATGTCCTATATTAAAGATAAGAGGGAGTACTTTTTTTAATAAAATAAATACACATTTCTTAAAATATTAATGGATATAAATATTATTAACATGCTCTCATTTTTTTAATATTTCATCGTACACATTCTTCTATACACACACTACACATGGTACTGTGAGAAGTGAGCATATTGCACATGATCATAAATGGTGTGAATAAATCATAGAAGGTGGGGTTGTTTTGTTCCTTGAGCTTAAGGGTATGTTTGGTGTGAGGGATTTGGAGGAAAAATGAGGGGAGAAAAAATTTTTATGAGTTGAATTTTAAAAGATTGAAAACGTGGGGTAATAAAATTTTAATAAAGATAATATATAAGATAAAAGAGTAAGAAAAATTAATTAAAAATTTTTAACCCCACTTCTCCAATTTTTTTAAATTCAACTCAAAAATTTTTTTTCTCCACCCACTTTCCTTCCCCTTCCCCTCAGATCAAACAAGAATGGGGTATTGAAATTGGCCAATAAATGCCCAGTTTTGAGCAGAGGTCAGAAATGGATCAAGGACATGTTCAGATGCATTTCAGACTAGGGAAAAGGAAGTGTCGACATTTTGACCTGGAGTCATTAATACACACCAATCCAACACAAACACTTCCCAGTGTTACATTCATTGAATGAAAATGATGGACCACAAAACGAACACATTTATTACTCTCACCACCAGCATACCAACCTTCCCCATTTGTCTGCACTCTCATCCCTTTCTCTAACCTTATTTCTCTTCCTATTGTCTTTTATGAGCATTCAAAGTTTATGAGTTGGGTTTTGAAGATTTATCAGGTCAAGGTATGTCTTCAAACTCAAAAAAGATTATGTCCTCCTCAGGTCCTATATATACGATAGAGAGAGAAGTTTTTTTTTTTTACTCTATTTATAAGACATGTCGTTAAAGTTTTGATATGAATAAACAATTTAATATGTCATCTATTATTGTATTGAATTTATTTTCATTTTGTATTATGTTTATTAAATAAGGGTAGAATTGTAAAATTGTTGAATTTTATGACAAAGTTAATGAGATTTAACGTTTTCCTTGATTTATATGAAAAATGTTGGAAGTGCCTTATAAATAGAGGCAGGGGAGCAGAAACTTATAGATAGCTTACCGACAAAATCCACATACTACAATTATCCTTTATAGTTATATATAACCTACTATACTAGTATTTTCCTCCCAATCATTTACCCAATAGGATTAGACTTTTTGAAAAAATTATAGAGAAATACTATGGAAACATATCAAAATATTAAATTAGTTTTTTTTACCACACTTTATTAGTTATTTACTATACTTGAAGAACAAATGGCATCACGTTTTAGTAAGATTTACTGATTTGGGATTTTTAAATTATGAAGGTGATTAGTTAGAACTTTCATTAGATTTTTTATATATTGAGGAAAATAAATCTCTTTCTGACACTTAAATAGATGTTATATTTTAACCCACATAATATATTTCCTTTGATCCAATTTATAAGGGTCATTTCAGAATATTTATCTAGTCCTTAATATAATGCCATATAAATCATCTAGATTGTTTTTTTCCCGGTGATAAGATTATTAATATTTTCTTAACTCAAATGCATTTTCTCTGGAATGAGGGCAACAGCACATTAATTTATTAATCCACTTTAAATGCGAGCAATTAAAAAAAAATCAAATTTAAGGTGTATATTTAACAACATTATATTGACTAATTTTAACTAAATCACCTGTGAGGATTAGCAAATCCTTATAAAAAATATAAGGGGTGTTTCTTGTCAACCTTTTATCCAGTCCTTATCATAAGATGCTTTATAGAAAGAATATATGATCTTTATTATAAGTCGTGGAGTCGAGTCGAGTCGGATATTAATTATATTTTTTTAAAATTATCCTTATTTAAAATCACATTATTTCACCTTCTATGGCTTTTTAAGTGTAATTCATGATGTTAAATATGGGCAAGTTTAAAATTTTATGTTATTTTCAAACCAAGTTAATGATATAGTGCTTGTTTGGATGTGTGATTGAAATATTTAAAAGCAGCTTTTCAATCGTAATTTACAGTATATGAGATAAGTATGTGAGAGGAGTTGTGTCTCAATCTACGTGAAAAACTACTTATAAACAATCTGATCGCTAAAACAAACATGTGCATAACCGCGTCTCTTTAATTTTGTTTTTGGGGTCGAAAGCATCTCTTTAATTTTGATGACGTAATTCTGAGGTGTCTCTTGTTATGTTTGTGTCCTGCGTGTGGCACATGATCGGTGGTTTTTTCATGTGGCAGCACTAAGTTTTGGTTTTCAAATTTTAATATCCCACAACAATTATTTAAAATTATGTTTGGAATAGTTTTTTTTAGAAAGAAAGTGTTTATTATGTAAGTTATAAGTTGAAATAAAACTCATCTCATATAATTATCTCATATACTGTAAATCACGATTTATAAATACTTATAAATAAAAAATAAACTATATGAAACGAGCATTAAACTATATAGCCCCAACGTGCACAGCAAAACGACCAAAATATTCCATTATTTTCTCACTAAACGACGATATCCCCACATGGCTCAGAATAGCTCGTGGTTTAATTTTGTTTCTTTTTTATTTGATTAATGTCCTTTTTTCTATGCAACGGGACAGACAAGCTTCTTGTTTCTGTAGACTTCACGCGCCCACACTAATCCAAATCTGAAGTGTGACATGATCTTTTTTTTTTTTTTTATAGAAAAAAGTTTAGGTAAGTTCGGCACCAGTCCCCTACCAAAGTCAGGGCACGGCCCCAGGGCTCTTCGAGCGCTTACAACTTTTATAAATTGATGTAAGCGTTTGATGGTTGTGATTAAGGTCCTTTGCTTAAGGGGTTGATCATGTTTTTTTATTTTGTATCCATCAAGTTAATTATTGTGTGACTTGGTTCCAATCTCATTCTTAATTTTTAGTGTGTGTTTGGATTAACTTTTTTTAATAGCTTTTACGACTTACGAGGTAAGTGTGTGAGAGGAGTTTTGTCTCGGGTTTCGTAAACCATGGTTTGAAACCATGGTTTGGAGGATATCCAAATACACACTTAAGCTATATAAGTATTTAAGATACGATTATTTCAAAGGCATAATCTATATTCCTTTTACAGCTATATATATATAATCTCTCTCATAATTACGTGTATATAGCTGTCTTGGTTCCTTCTAATATTAATGCTTTTGAAATTCATCGATAAATGATAAAGCTGAGCTGTATCCTGCTGGGTTTGAAAATTGGTCTATTTATATGTTTTCTCGTACCATGTTAAACAAAAACAAAATATAAATATCACTGTCTGATGGGTTCTGTCAGTAAAGGACATACTTTTTTTGTTTTTTGGTTTTTGCCTCAAAATGATAGAACCATATTTATATCCGGTTTTTTATATTTATTATATTAAATTTTTCAATTAAATTTAACTATGTGTCCTATTTTTTTAATATAATTTTATAATTAAATGATAAAAATTTAAAAATAAGATATATAATCATGTGTAATTGAAAAATTTAACGAAATAAATATAAAAAACCTGACATAAGTGTTTTTCATTAATAAATTCTTAGCTGGCTAACATTTGTCAAATCACAACTATTTTTAGTTTTTGTTTAAAGCAAAGATGCTTTAATTGACTGTTTACAAAATTAATTAGGGAAAAAGGTAAAAAAAGAAATTTGAATTTGTAAAATTTTAAATCAAGTATTTATAAAAAAAATGAGGATTGAATTGTTTATCAAGTTTCATAGGCCTTTTATCAATTCTTGATAACAAAATAAATTTAAAATTTTATAATTTCAAAATTTTTTTTTGTATTTTTTCTAATTAATTATTCTAGTTCCCAACAAATAAAAAAGGGATGAATTCATAAAGGCTCTATTAGAAGCATCTTCATTTGTAGAATCTATCCTTCCTAATAAAAGAACTCTAAATCAAGTGAAAGAAACTCCACCTCATAGTAAAATGATGTAATGTTATATAATTGGCGGAAAAGCGTCCCTCTGAGATCAACAAATATTATTTTGAAATTTCAAAAAAATACCTTCAAAGTTTGAAAATTCTAAATCAGTGATTTCTCGTTAAAATGAGTTATGAATTGATAATCAAGTATAATCAATTTCTAAGCCAATGTAGAAAACAAAACTGATTTGAGATTTTGATATTTTGAAGGTATTCTTGTTTTAATTTTTTTAATATTATTTGGATAACTTTTATAAAATTACGATAAACCAGGATTTTATCTCCTAATCGCAGGTAATTAGCAGAAATAATAAAGAGATGCTTTTGTTCTACGTTTCAAAAATCATGATAGAGATTTATGCAATCACAATTTCTCCATCCTGTTCTTCCCTCGCATTTTTTCCTGTTATGCCGACAATATTTTCTTCACCTTCTTCCTTATTATTTCTCAATTAAATTGCCGAATTCTTGGTCTTAATTTGATTAGATATATTACTGATTATGCTACTAGTTTTAATTATATTATTCATTTTAGATAAATCTTTTGTTGAAAAGGGGATGCCTTTTATTAAAATCAAGTACTTCACTTAATAATCATAATCATGATGTGATGGTGATGATGATGATGATTTTTCTTCAGCTATAATTTTAAAAAATATTTTAATACCATCTCATTATTTTAATTATATTGGGTTAATATAACTTTTGGTCTCTGAAATTTCACCCAATTTTGGTTTTGGTCCCTCAAGTTTGAAATCGGTGGTTTTGGTTTCTCAAGTTTGAAATCGGTGGTTTTGGTCCCTGAAGTTTCACCCGATTTTGGTTTTGGTCCCTCAAGTTTGAAAAATGACTTAGTTTTTTCCAGGTCGGGTCGGGTTTCAAAAATGGGTCGCCAAGTTCTTTTCAAACTTGATGGACTAAAATCAAAATAGGGCGAAACTTCAGGGACCAAAACCACCAATTTCAAACTTGAGGGACTAAAACTAAAATTGGGTGAAACTTCAGGGACCTAAACCACCGATTTCAAACTTGAGGGACTAAAACCAAAATTGGATCAAACTTCAGGGACCAAAAGTTATATCAACCCAATTATATTTAATAATTGTTAAAATTATATAATAGAATAATGTGTTATAATTATAGTCTTAACCTTAATATAAGTAAGGCTTACTCCTTCCAGTTTTTTTTATTAGACATATGTATCCTCCTATTAGAAGCAATCTTGTTTGAGACATTGTTGAGCACTAAAAATTGGCAACTTTCTCACTGGAGACTCGAACCTTAGTTTGTCACATTATGAGAGATTATACCTTTTCGTTAAACTCAATCCCCATTGGTTACTCTCTCCAATTTTAAATATACGACACTTCTAAACATTGCACAAGTACTAATAAGAGACGGTTAAATCATTAAAATGAACCAAAGATAAAATGGCTTGCATAATATTTACCTCAATTAAAAAGCCTGTATTTTATTTTTTACAAAAATGTCCTGAAAAATTGTAAATAACAGTGACTTTCGAAAAAACAAATTAATACTCCACCTTTTTAAATAAGGCAACTAAAATACGAGATTATCCATTTTTTGATAAAAAAAATGATATTAAATCATCATATTTAAAGGCTACATGTGAAATTAAGAAATTACAGATAAGGGAACAATCTGGGTGTTAACAATAGAAAAATATAAAAGCAATGCCAAGAGTTTCAACCAGCGGATATCGAGCACTCTGTAATTGAGTGTCCAGGAATGTGAATGAAACCTTTGTTGACACATTAAATATTGAGTGGAACATCGGGATCAATTTGCAATAAACCTGAGTTCTTCAATTTTCCTTTTTCATTTCAGTCAAAATTGAATTAGTTAATTTGGACGGTTAGTTAAAATCAACATTTTTTTGGGTGATAATACCTGTAGAATACATGAGGCAACAATGATATAATGATTTCATAAAAAAATTGTTATGTTAATTTCTTTAATATCCTATAATAGTGCAAAAACTCAATTCAGTTAAAAAAAAGGAAATAAAATGTTTAGAAAGTTAAAAAAAAAGTAATGACATAGATCATATGGAAAGTTGGCAAAAAAAATCATGTTGGAAAAGCAAGAATAACACCAAACTAAATAAAACAAAAAAAGTCAAATGGGCTAAAACACAAAATCAAATCTAAGTTTTCAATATTTCCAACCTAACTTGCCCATTAAAACATTTTGTTTCATTAATAGGGCCAAAGCCCATAATTTTTTTGCCAGCAGGCCGAAGCCCGTAATTGTATATTACCTTTTTGTACGCTCTTCGGCGGAAAAAGGCAAGCTATTCCCAAACTTTTCGAGGAAATAAAATTACTAAACACTTTAAATAAATTTTTAAAAAAAACATCTTCCATCTTAAAAATAAAAGACGTATCTGTTTATCACACAGGAAAACTCAGCCCAGTTACAAAAACACTTTCATTTGGAATATGATTTATTAGAAGGACGAAGTGACTCTATTTTATTCAAGTTTATACCTATTTATTAAGATTGTTATATTTTTATGTCCCTTCTCTTTCTTAATGCAGCAAGGTATTGTATTATTTCTCAAGAGTTGCTTTGGAAGAGGAAGAAATGACCATGGCTTACTCGCAAAAAAAAAAAAAAAAAGATTATGGAGAAACATAGAGTGTTTGGCTGGCTACAACAAAACCATAATTTTATAGAAAAAAATGCTTCTGTATTTTTTTTCTTCAAAACACCATATCCAACTTTATGATTTCTTTTTTTCATAATGAAAAACAATTTTTTGAATTTCATATGATTTATTTTATTGATATATATATAAATTAAAATTACAGCGAATTGCCATTGTAACTATTGCACACATTAGTAGTTAGTATAGTGCTATAATTTTTTATAAAAAATCTTAGGTGAGTTGTTTCTTGTGATTTACTAAAGTCAGGATATGTCTCCAAACTCAAAAAACATTTACAGATATACTTACAGTCAGCCTCGCTGACTGATAAGGTACTCATGTAAGCATTGTGATTTGAACTCACAACCTTTATTGACATATTAAATAATTTTAATGAGTGCAATTTTTCACTTATGGTTAAGTGTGTGTTTAGATTAGTTTTTGAGAATAGCTTTTACGATTTACGAGATAAGTGTGTGAGAGGAGTTTTGTTTCGGGTTATACAAACATAGGTTTGAGATCTTCCCAAACACTCACTAAGACTTAAGAGATTAATTAAAAGTAAGTTAATGATACTAAGTGTGTATTTGGTTGGACTTATATTTGGACAATAAGTCCTTATTATGTAAGTCGAAATACTCCTTTCACATATTTACCTCGTATACATTGAATTACGATTTATAAGCACTTATTATCTAAAAATAAGCTATTCCAAATTAACATTAAAAAAACTTTTAAAAATCAGATGAAATTTCACAATCTCACACTTCCACCGAAGTTTTGTTTTGTATTTTTGAATACCTACAGAAAAAGAGTATCGCAATAGGCCAATAGCCCTGTTAACCGGTCCCAAGTTCAATCCCAAAACCCCTAATAAACCTCACCTCATGCCTCGCCAAAGAGAACAGTAGCGCTCGGGCTTCGATCGGCATCCATGACGGCGAAGAAGCAGCAGGTCGACAAGACCAAAAAGAGAAAGCGAATTCCTGGTTCCAACACCGAAGCAGATAAACCATCTCCCTCGAAGGTGCCCAAGCTTGCTGCCTCGAAACGTTCCTTCCCTCCGAAGAACAAAGCCTCCGGGAAGCCCTCGAAATTCATTAAAAAGGGACCAAATGTTACTGATGATAAAGACAAGAAGGCTCCGCTTACAGCTCGAGAACGTCGATTGCATGCCAAGGTTTTGTTATTTACTTTCAATTTTTTTTACCAATTTATAATAATCTGGAGGAACTTGTGACGCTAAAATATGCCGCAGGCACTTTTTTTTTTTTTTATTATCTATGTTAGTTATGTGTCTTAACGGTGTTTTGGTGAACCTGGGAATCACTCACTTTGACTAGTTGCATCAATTGGGTTATTGCAGGAACTTGCAGAGGCTAGGAAGAAGAAAAGAAAGCGGCATTACACACTTGAACAAGTGAGTTTTATGTTCACGATTTTCATTTTGGTAGCATGGGTAGACATGCTACTTATCACAAAATATTCTAATTTGAACAGGATCTAGCGCGTCTGTGGGAGAAAATGAGACGCCGTGACATTGCTAAAGAGGACAAAGCTAAGTATGTTCCTCTAAACTATATTTAATAATCTCATGGTTACTTCGAGGCACGCTGAAGTTAAATTTATCTTCTCTTTTTTCCTCTCATTTTGCTTTACATATATTGTCTGAAAAGGCTGGTAACAGAAGCTCTGCAAAAGATGAAGGGGAAAATTACTGAGATTGTAGGGTCTCATGTGTCTTCTCGTGTACTTCAGGTATATGTTTTCTTTAAGTCCAAGGCATCCTAATATCAGTTTTTATATTATTTTAGAACTACTTGTAGTTTTAACCGTGTCTTTCCTTATCAATAGACATGTGTAAAGCATTGTTCACAAGCTGAAAGAGATGCAGTATTTGAAGAGCTTTGTCCGCATTTTATAACTCTGTCATACAATGCATATGCAGTTCACTTAGTAAAAAAGATGCTGGACCATGGTAATTGTCTACTTGAAAGCTTTAATATATTTAATATTCATTCAATTTCTGCTTCATAACTTGTTATATAATGTTTTGTGTCACTTTTTCTTCTAACTTGGCACACTTCTCTTTCAGCTTCCAAGAAACAGCTTGCGGGCTTTATCTCCTCTCTTCATGGGCATGTTGCTTCTCTTCTTCGTCACATGGTTGGATCAGTTGGTAAGTAAAATATGTCTTTTTGGCTTCTGATGTATTTCGTAGTACGTCAAAATTTGGTAAGATAATTTTCAGAGTTTGTGATGACTCAATGGAGCACTTTGCCATCTGATTTTTATTGCGTTCAGCAATATATGGATTTGTAAACTAAACTTGTAATAATTCTGAGGATGTGAAAGGATCTAAAAGGACGAGAAACAGATAAAGACCAATGATTTTCCCCCTCATGCAACTTATCTTTCTGCTGAAATTTTATCCATAAGATATAAATTGTCAAAAATGCATGTTGACAGCATCTTGCAAAATGCAACCTCTGTACAGTAAGTCTTGTGCTTTTCCATGTTTCACAGTTGTTGAGCATGCTTATGAGTTAGCTACTGCGGCCCAAAAGCAAGAGCTTCTGTTGGAATTATGTTCTACAGAGCTTCGGTTATTTAAGGACCTAGTCTCAGTGAAGGAAGGAAGGTAAAAGTTCAACTTTTAGAACCTGTAGCTGTGGTAAACGGCTTTCTTAAGTTATATCTCTCAAGTTTCTCATTTTCCATCAATCATTTTTAAGAGTACAAGCATATCGAGGAGAAATAATTACTGGGATTTGGATTATATAGTTGGCTTGTTGCTCTCTTGGAAAGTTTATTGCCTGCAAAACGTCAAATCCATCCTCTGCACACAATAAAGATGAAACGTCTGTTCTAATGATTTCCTTATTGTCTAGCATCTGTGTGCTCTATTTCATTGAGCTTGATTGGATTAATCAATCACACTTTGCTTTTAGAAGCTGATGATCTATGGAGCAGTATTAGCAAAAATTGCTCCTGCTCCTATCCTAAGTTGATATTTATTAATTTTTCTTTTTCCAATAATAGTTTTTATCTTTCTCTAATGCCCCAATCATTTCATGACTTTTAACTTCATATCAGGTTAGTAGATGTAATTTCCAAGTTAGGACTTCAGAAAGGTTCAGTTTTGCGACATATGACATCAGTGATCCAACCAATTTTAGAGAAAGGAATAGTTGACCACTCTATAATACACAGACTATTGACGGAATATTTAAGCATTGCTGATAAGGTTCTTCTCTACCTTCCCTCATTAACTCTGCATGCTTTGTATCATGACCAAGAAATTTGGCAGTGGCCACATCTCCTGTTATCTAAAGTGAATTTGTGAAAAGTCCTCTGTCAGAGACATAATGGAACAGCTGTCCAGTCCACTACTGGTTAGAATGATTGGTTCAAGGGATGGGGCCAAACTTGGGATTGTTTGTGTAAAGCATGGGAGTGCCAAGGTATCGTTTAGCTTTGTCCTGCGTAGTCAATTAAACTATATGCCTTTTGATGATTTTATTCTTACATACGATTGTTTTTTTTGACATTCCCTTTTAGGAAAGGAAGAAGATTATCAAAGGAATGAAAGGTCACATAGACAAAATAGCTTATCACAAAAATGGATGCTTGGTAAGGAATATGACTAAGTGGTTATGTTTTGTAGCTAAGGCATTGCTATCTTGTAAAGGTATATTTCGGGTTTAATCATATAATAGCATCATTAAATTACTTGTAAATATGTTTCTACTTCCTATGGTCAATATTTAGGGAAATGACCAGTTATGATCTGGCTGAATTTGAATATGCTTAACGTTAAGTTACTATGGATGGATAATATGCATTAAACATGTCATGGAAGGTTTAATTTTCTTGGGAGACTCATTGCAGTTTCGCTTACTTTTGTACAGAATTGCTTTCATTTCAAATCTTTGCCTCTGCAGTTACTTGAGACCACCCTTTTTTTCTACTGTGTTTGAATGCATCTTTAGGATTGCCTAAGAATAAAAGAAAAAAGAAAAAAGAAAAAAGAAAAAAGAAAAACTGTACTTATCAAGGATAGGGGATCATGTCGCTGTTCTAACTGCTTACTATTATAAGTTACTTTCTGCTGAAGTTTTAATAGGGGATCATTGTTATACTTTCAGGTGCTAGTCTGCATAATTTCAGTTGTTGACGACACAAAACTGATAACAAAGGTTGCTTCTTGTGCTACTTTTCTCTTTATTGCGTATATCTAAAGAATGCCTATCTCATATTAAGGTTTTAAATTTTTCATGTTACAGGCTATCATTTCTGAGCTTCAAAGAATTTTGAAGGAGCTTATTTTGGATAAGGTGTCATCTACGGTCTTTGTCCCTTTAATGTTAACGGTTATAAAAGACATAATACAGTTTTTATCAAGTGATGGGGACTAACCCTCCCCAAAGTAACATGGAAGGATTATGTACAGTTTGTATCTTATGATTTGGTTTTTAATGCTTTCCGGTTCTATGCCTCTAACTCCTGTTGTTTTATTTGTGAAATTTTCAGACTGGACGGTGTGTTTTACTCCAGTTGCTTCATCCTAATTGTTCCCGCTATTTCAGTCCTGATGACCTTGCTTCCTTGAATTCATATATACCATCACTTGTCAAGGTTACTGATGATTCTATTTCTTTTATTTTCTGATATTCAAAGAAGAGAAGTCTCATTTCAGTTGAATTTCATTCAGGATCGTTCAGAAGCAAGCACTCAGAATGAAACTTCCAAGGTTGAAGAACCTTGTGACAAGGAACCTGAGGAGGACATGGAAGTGACAGCAGATGAAGCCGGTAAAGATAAAACTTCTAAGGTTGAAGAAAATAGTGACAAGGAGGCTGGGGAGGACATGGAAGATGAAGCCAATAAAGATAAAACTTCTGGGGAGGATTCTCACCTAGTTGAGGGTGGGAAAAAGGATCCAACTGTTAGAAGGCAAGAACTATTGATCAAGAGTGGACTTGCAGAGGTGGGTAAAATGACTACTATGCATAGTCATGTTTCCCTCTTTTCTTATTTCCTTAAATAATTCGTCCCCTTTCGTTTTGATTTCAAATTGTGATTTACATATTGTTTTGGTAAAATGACTACCATGCAGAGTCTCATTAATATATGTATTGAGGATGCTGGAGAACTGATACAATCAAATTTTGGCAAAGATGTCATTTATGAGGTAGTAAATATGATATTGATGATCCATCAATTTTGCAAGTTGTACGGATTTTTGTTGCCTGAAAGTCGCATTTTCTGAAACCTGAGAATGAATGCAGATTGCAACTGGGGGTTGTGATGGCATACTCCACCCAGCCTTGGATGATAAGATAAATTTGCTTCACGAAGCAATAGCATCTCATGCAGCAGCACCGAAATCAGAAGAGAAGGAGCATGTTCTTGAAAATTTTCATTCCAGTCGGACCATTAGAAAGCTTGTGTTGGATTGCCCCAATTTCGCTTCTACCTTGTGGGAGAAAGCCATAAAAGGAAAGAGTGAGATTTGGGCACGTGGTCACAGGTAGGCTTCACTGGAACTTCATACTATTTCTCTGGTCCTTAATAGTTAATATAAGAGTTACTTAAATAATTTAGATAGATTAAGAAAGCTCGATAAATTATTATAACGAATATGAGCCGATCTCCCTAGCATGCCTCTTTATAACATCGGATTTTGCACCAGTTTATAAATTAAGTAAATTAGTTTGTGGAATAATGATAATTATGAAAGATAAAATGGATAAAGGTCTTATTTTTCTGACTAAGATTAACCTCATAACTAGCTCCTATAATTAGGATCAGAGGAGTATTATTTAATACATTATCTCCCCCAATTAGGCAGGTTGCGAAGGACTTAATTACATCTTGTTTGGGTATTATGGTTGTGATTTGCAGCTGTAAGGTTATTTCTGCGTTTGTGGAATCATCAGATGCGAAGGTAAAGGATCTTGTGAGAAATGAGCTGCAGCCTCTAGTTGACCAAGGAATACTGAGAAGCCAGCCAAAGCCATTGAACTAGCAATTGATGTTAATGATAAACGGCAGAGACAGCTGTTTTTGTTTTTTTTTTCCCAGTGGAATGAATACACGGCAGGATTTGCCATACGCTGATCAGGGGCCAATTTTGTGGAGAAAGCTGTTGTATTTTGTTTAGGGAAAATTACATTTAGGTCACAGACAAGAGAGAAAATGAAAAAATTGTCCCAAGAACTTGTTAATGGCGCCCCTGGTGTTGTCAACAGGACCATTTTTTCATTTTGAAATATGAAGGAACTATGTTTTTATTTTTTCTCTTGTCTAGGACCTGAATGTAAATTTCCTTTTTTTTTTTTTAAATCTACTTTGTTTTCAATTTATTTTTGGTCAGAATATTTTTCTATTAGAGCTTAATTTTGTTTAAATTTTTGACTTGTCCAATATGATCAATATTTCAATAATCAAATTCATCATTGGATTGATATAAAAAATGAGTTACAGTTCAATTAATCAAACATTTTCTAAACAAGAGTTTGATTGTTGTTAAATATTCGTGAAAAATATAGATATATATTATATAAAATATGAAAATTGTTAATACTTTTCAAATATGACAATAACCTATAAAATGGAATAAGTAAATTTAATTAATATTATTAGATAATGTTGAGGTTCTGATTTAAAAAAGAATAAGAAATAATGCCAAGATTATTCTTGAATAACATAAGAAATACTACCTTCTGTGGTGAATGGGAGGGAAGGGAGGGAATTTGATTCCCCCTCCTTAATTAGCCAGAAAAAAAATTTAGGAGTTTTGGGGGGGGTTTTCAAAAATTTTTCCTTTCCTCTCCTCAAAACAAATTGGGGGGATTTGGAGGGGAGGTTAAAAAACTTAGAGTAGTTGGATGAAAATATCCACAGAATTTTTGTGATAACCCAACATTGCCCTTCGTTCTTGTTTATTCTCAACAAAGCCTCTGAACCATTGTGCAGCTTCAGATGCTTATGTTTCTTTGTTTTCTCTTCAGGTACTTTGTTCATTGAATTCTGCTTATGTTTCTTTGAATTTTATGCGTCTTTGAGTTTTTTCTTCAGTTCAATTAAAAGCACGTCATTTCTCTCTCTGCAAACCATGCTCCCTGCTCTTCTAAAGTTGGCAGTAGCAGTTAGCTTCTCTTTCTCTTTGTTCTCTGTTTTTTTTCTGGCTCCAAAACCAAAAGCGTATGTATATAACCCCAGCGTAGCTTTCAGGCTGAAGAACTGGGGCGTAGGAGCCAATGAAAATATCACCATAGACCAACCCAGCCAAGCCCCCACCGACCAATGGGCTTTTTACTCTCTGGAATGAACCCAACTTGTGCTTGATTAGACCATGTTTATCTTAAGATTAGTAACTATATAAACACATTTTGGCTCAAGACTATTAGATATATATGTGTAATGCCTCACTGTGAGATCTTAACTGAGAAGAAGCTGTGCTCCTTTGTTTAGGTGTTAATTCAGAAAAGCTAATTGCAGATGAGTTTTCTAGTTTTCATGTTGTTGTAACTTGTGAAGCCAAGTGAGACTATCTCGTCTCATTTTTAGCATATCTTGTCCTGCGTAATGCATATGAGGAACTACTTATTTTGAGAAATGACATGGTGTTTGGTTTTCTTGTCTTATATTTTTTTTTTTTGAATACAAAGCTGGATATCATATCTCAGTAAACAAGGGTACAACAGTGATTATCAAGACTTACATTCTTTCATCATTTTCCACCTCGTAGATGTTAGGTGGAGGATGATCATCTTGTCTTATATTTGATTACATTTGATTATAATTTAGGATATAAAAATTTTATTTATATTTAAACTTTATTATACATTTAATAGAGTTTAGAAAAAATCACTTCTAACATAAGGGTAAAGTTGTCCATGCGAAAATAATTTCCCTCTCCTCCTAAACCAAATAAGGTAATATTAAAATTCTTCCTCCCCTCTTCTATTCAACCCAAACAAGGTAACATTAAAATCCCTCCCTTCCTCTCCATCGAACCAAACAGAGCCTAAGACCTAGTTGAGAGTTAGATTTAATCCTAAATATAAGATCTCAATATATTTTATTTAAAATTTGAATTAAGGGATAATTTTAATGCAAATGATTTATTAGGATATTATACGAAAATTAACACATTTTTTTTTACAAATAACCAATTTGATTAATTTTTTTAATCTATTTAACTAAGTAGATATTATATTACGAACAAGAGATGGTAGGAGTAAATAATTTAAAATCATGATTCATTTAGTTATTTTTTAATCAAACGTCGTAGTTTTGGCAAAAGGGAAAAAAAATCGAACAAATTAGTTAGGTCTAACTCATGATACATAGCAGGAGTATTTTCTAACTTCATACACTAAGTTTTATTTTCTGAATTCTTGTTGATATTTTTGTGGAACATGATCCATATGAGTGCTTGGGTGACCCTGGGAGTGAGTTCGATCCCTGGGAGTGGCATTTAGTTATGTCTCTAGTTGCGACGGTAAAAATCCCCTACCTACCTGTGTGGATTGGGCGGCTTGTTAACTAGGAGCCCACAGGGACAGGCCTCCAGTGGATCATGAGTTAGGGGCCCTGCCCTTGGATTAGGTTAAGCCTGAACCCCTTCCTAAGATTTCTTTATAAAAAAAAAAAAAAAATCTGAGGAGCATGTTTCAGCAGTCACAATAATCTAATAATAGTGACAGTACGTCATTCGCATATTTTGAGATTATAGTATTAAAAAGTTGACCTTTTACATGATAACTTATTCTCTCTCGTTTTTTTGGCCAAAATTTCTATTGTCTACTACCTCATCTCTTAAAATAGAGCCGGTAATATGGGTCAAATCCACGGACTCAACCCGTGAGCCCGCGGGTTTTGACGGGTTAGGATTGAGAAAATCTCAACCCGTAAAAATGCGGGTCGCACAAGCCCGCACCGCATAACCCGAGAGTTGATGCGGGCCAGCCCTCGGGTTGGTGGGTTAGCCCGCAAAATTTTTTATTTTTTATTTACATATAATAATTTTACAAAACCTATAAGTTTTTCATTCCTATCTTAGTACCTCCCAATTCAAAGAGAAAAAATCTTAGCTTCTTCCCTTCTTCTTTAAACAAAATTATTATATCTTGGTTGCTTAAGGATAAGTTTATGTTTTATTTATAAACTTTAATAAATTTGATAACTTTATTTCTTAAATTGTATATTATGTTTTTAAATTTTTATAAGAGAAATGATTGATATTAGAAAGATAAATTTAATTACTCATATATATATATATATATATGTGTCTCATATTTTCAATCATTTTTAAAAAATATAATTTTTTTTTTTCAAAAAAAAAAATTGCGGGCCAGCCCGCAACCCGCACACTGCAGATTAGGGTTGGCATTTTGCCAGCCCGCAGAAGTGCAGGTTGCACAGGCCTGCACCGCGCGAGCTTACCCTTATTCTCAGCTATATCTTAAACGATGGGTCTCTTGAAAAAAAAAAGCTGGTTCAAATTATAAGATGTCTAATCAAATTATCAAATGATAATGTATTTATTTACTTGAAATATTAGTAGTCGAGACTTAAGAAAATCTGACAATTTTTCTGAAAAAAGATATGTTTCAACTTTCAAATAAGAACCAGGGGAGTGATCAATTATCCTCGCTTTTGTTGAGTTAGATCCACCTACCAACCAATCATGTTCCACCGCGAGCCTCTGACTGCAGCCAAGGACCCACCTTACTTTATATTGGTCCCACTCACTTTTCTACATTTGTCCAACAAAACACATCTAAAAGAATGTGAGGAAGAATTTTGAAATTATAAAATATTAAATTAGGTTTGGTATTATAAGTTGATAAAGAAATGATGGGATTTAATAAATAATTTATAATTTATTTTTTGAGAAATACTTGATTTAAAATTTTTTAAATTTAAAAACATTTTTCTGTCATTTTTTTAAAGAATGTTTTCATTTTAAAAATATTTTTCGTTATATTTATAAAAGGTAAAATCCCTTAAAAAAATTTAAAAATGTCAAAAGGAAAAAAGTATTCTAAATATTCATAATACTAAAGAGGTATTAAGGCCTGATTCATTCTTTTCAAAATTAAAAGAAAATGTTAGAATTGTCTCTCAAAATTTAAAATTAAGAAGAGAGAGAGAGGCACGCTTTTATAAATTCTGATAAAAGTTTTCACAAATTTAGATAATGTTTTCATAATTTTTCATAAGAATTTCACAAGTTACAAATCAAAATTCCCAAGATTTGATAACGGTTTTATAAGTTCGGATAAGGTTTTCACAAATTTTCAAAAGAATTTCACAACTTCCTTAAAGAATTTTATAAGTTATGAATTTGAATTCACAAGTTCGGATAAGGTCTTCACAAGTTTGGAAAATGTTTTCATAAGTTTTCAAAATAATTTCACAACTTTCTTGAAGAATTTCACAAGTTGTAAATTTTGATTCGCAATATTTGATAAGGGCTTAACAAGTTCTGATAAAAACTCTTACAAGTTCCGATAAGGTTTTCACAAGTTCTTGAAAGAATTTCACAATTTGTAAATTTTGATTCACAAAACTTGATAAGAATTTCACAAGTTCGGGGAAGGTTTTCAAAAATTCTCAAAAGAATTTCACAATTTCCTTAAATGATTTCACAAGTTGCAAATCAAAATTCACAATATCTGATAATGATTTCATAAGTTCTGATAAATGTTTCATAAGTTCGAATAAGGTTAATTCTATCAAAATGAAAATTAAACTTTAAGGGACAATTCTGTCATTTCATTTTAATTTTGAAATGAATAAATTAGGCCTTAACACCTCTTTGACATTATGAATATTTGAAACATCTTTTTAGCTTTTAACATTTTTAAAATTCTTTTTAAGGGATTTTTCCTTTACAAAATATTTTAATAATAATTTTCAATTATCAAAATTTGGAGCATTTTTAAATTTTAATGAAATTAACTAAACTTGAGAAAACAAATTATAGGTTCCCCTTCGTTCATTAAATTGTTTATGAAAATATTATCATTAAACATTGAATCAAGTTTTTTTTTGGATTCATCTGCTAGACTGCTCGCGAAAAAAAAAGCCGACTAATCTAACTTTGCTACATCCAAGTAGTTATTGCAGTTGGACACCCAATGTAGGAATACGACACCACTGGTTAAGCTACAACGATCCACAGTCAATCGATTTAAATGCTTGGCTATAACATTAAATTAATTTAAACATACAAGGCAAAAAAAGTTAAATATAATAATTTTAACGTTTTACTAATAAATGAAATTTGAAGTGAGAAAAGAGTCATTAATTTGCATTGCCAATAAATACTAGTCAGTTAAATTTCAAAATGAATATTGTTAGATTAATATATCCCATAAAGATTTCTTTTAATAAAATAATAGCATTTAATTAACATAATTTAGCATTGCACTATTTCTTACATGGTCATTATTTGGATATAATCTGGTAATCCTGTTTTGGAAGAATTCTAAATAAATACCATTTGAACTTAAAAAACCTCAAAAAGTCTGTTAACACATAGAAATAACAAATAGGTATCAAGGGACTAATATGAGATTTCGAATTGTTGTGTTTTTACCAAAATGCCTTTCAAATTTTTTTTTTAAAAAAAATGAAAAACCCCTCGCCGGCGCTGAAGCTCCGACGGTCGGCACCACCGTGACGGCAAGCCTCCGGCACTAGCGGCCATTGCTTTGGTGATAACTTGAATAATGAGATTGATTACTTGAGTATATAAATTGAATATTTGAGCTCTCTAAGTCCTATCAAACGTAGTTGATAAGTTGAATAAAAGAAATGATAACTTGAGTATTGACAATGACAATTTGAGTGTAACCATTAATAATCCTCGGGAGTACAATTTGTCAATCGTTATACTCAAATTATCATTATTTTTATTCAACTTGTTAATGACATTGGATAAGATTTATGGCACTCAAGTAATCAATCTTATTACTTAAACTGCAATCGAAGCTCCGATTGCCTGCACGAAGCTCTGACGGCGGGCACCTGAGTCCCACCTACAGGGGTGGTGTTGGCAGCGGAGCTCCAACTTTGGCGAGGGTTCTTTCTTAAAAAAAAAAAAACTTTAAGGACATTTTGGTAAAACACAACATTTCAAAATAATCCCTTAAAATCTATTTGTCATTTTCATATATGAACAAACTTTTTAGAATTTTTCAAGTTGAAATAATATTTTTTTCATTTTTTTAATTCATATAATATGATCAATGATTATTCCTAGTGCTCGTTTGGAATAGTTTATTTTTGAACAATAAGTGCTTATAAATCATGATTCATGGTATATAAGATAAATATATGATAGGAATTTTATTTCGGTTTACGTAATAAACACTTATATTCCAAAAATAAATATTCCCACTCGTAGTCGCTTCGCGGAACTCTGAATATGATGTTTGCCGGTATACTCAATAAATAAAAAATCAACACTACCTCCACCAGAACGTACTTCATTTGTTCCCCTCAATCGAAATATTTCTTCTTTTTCTTTGATTTTGTTCAAAAGGTTTTTCCCCTAGCAAGATTTGTGTTTTTCTTGCTCGTTTCTCCTTCACAATCAAGAATTCTTTTGTGGTGATACTAAATTGATTCTTGTATAGCAGTTTGGGTGGTTTCTGCGTATGAGTGGAACCAATTTTTTCTGGATTCTGGCTTGGTAGTTTCTTCTCAGTAATTAGGAACTTATTCCATGGCGGCTGGGACGGTGGCGACCGCAGCCGGAGCGGCGATGATGCTTTACTATGTTTTGAGTAGAAGATTGGCGAGGAAGGCTGAAGACGACGAGTTTCCTGACGGGGATTTATCGAGATCCCGAAGATCACTAAGGAGGAGAAGGATTGCTCGCAGGCCAGCTCAGCCTCCGGCGACTCTGTTGGAATCAGTCATTATGTTATCAGAAACCTTGAGGTTCACCTATTCGGAGACTTTGGGTAAATGGCCCATCGGTGACTTGGCTTTCGGCATTAATTACTTTATGCGCAAACAGGTGCGTCTACTGAATCCAATTTCTGTTTGGGAAAGGTGCATGATTTTCACTTCAGCTTGTCGGATCCAACATTGAATCTTGAAGTCTGAGTTTCAAAAGTTACAATGTTCTGTGTATAATTTGAGATTTTAACGGGTATGGGATGCTTGCAGGGTAATTTACGAGTTGCAAGTGTATATGCGGGAAGTGACTGTGTTCAACTTAAAAGCCCCAAAATTATATCAGAGTTGCATGATCTACTGAGGTTGTTGACAATGTGTATGCTATTCTCAAAGAAACCATTTCCAGTGTTTTTAGAATCTGCTGGATTCTCCTTAGCCGATGTCCTTCTACAGAAGCCCAAAGCAGGGGTAAGTTATACATATTTTGTCTCTCTATTTTTCACTTTTTGGGGTGGGATTGGAGAAGAGTAAGCCAGATTAAAATAAAAGCTTCCCCGCTGACTTGGATTTTATGGTCCTCATCTTGAACCAGTAATTGCAACTTTCCTTGAAATTTGAGGCATGGTATCTAGTGCTATACAATGACTTGCATCCTCTGCTTCATCTTTGTCCCTAGATTCAGTAAATGAGTTAACATTCAGAAACTGGGTAGCTTTCTTGAGTCTTGTATTAAGGGAAGAGGTAGGTTTCATCAGATTAGAGGGACAATCACAAAACTATGGTCCCCGCTGTATCAAAATTAGGTATTCTGAAAGAGACCCGTGTTTTCCGTGTGGACAGTGAGACCACCTATGCCATTCGAAACAAGGCAACTAATGGTTTTGTAGCACCAAAACCCAATCTAATATTTTCTAGCGGAAATGATGATTCCCACTTGCCCATATGGAACACGTGGGATCCAACTAAAGGAAACTAGTATAGTATTTTATTAGACAAGGTTAGGTTGACCTTTTAATAGTGCTAGATGTGTCCATGCCAGAAAGTAAACCGTGGGATGACAACAACATGGATGGGCCTAACTTTCACTGTCCGACCAGATATTAAAATATTACTGTAACAGATAAATGATTTTATTGGCATGGAATTTTAATGCAGCTTCTGAGACCTGCTTTCACGATTATTCGTGATGCAAAATCAAAATGTTTTCTGCTTTTGATCCGGGGCACTCATAGTATAAAAGACACACTGACGGCGGCAACTGGTGCTGTGGTGCCCTTCCATCATTCAGTTTTAGATGATGGTGGAATTAACAACTTAGTTTTAGGATATGCACACTGTGGTATGGTAGCTGCAGCTCGTTGGATCGCAAAGCTCTGCACTCCAACTCTGCTTAAGGCCTTTGCTGAATGTCCTGACTTCAACGTAAAGGTATTTTACTTTCATCTAGACGCTGCATTTTTAGTTTTCTTTAAAGAATACGTTCACCAAAATGGTGTTTTTTTTTTATCTTCATTAGATTGTTGGGCACTCTCTTGGTGGTGGCACTGCTGCATTGTTAACTTATATCCTGAGAGAACAAAAAGAATTCTCTTCAATTTCCTGTGTCACATTTGCCCCAGGTATGTAGCTGCTAGCTATGATGCCATCTTTTTCCATTCAAAATTATTCTCCGTGTACTTACTAAAAGGACCTTGATTGATTTTTGCAGCTGCCTGTATGACGTGGGAGTTAGCAGAATCGGGGATGCATTTTATTACCACTATTATAAATGGCTCTGACTTGGTGCCTACCTTCTCAGCTTCCTCAGTTGATGATCTTCGCGCTGAGGTGCTTTGACTCAATCTCCTCAAAAACAATTATCTTAATTTTCTTGAAATTTGATGCTTTTTGTTGGAGCTTTCCCTGTTCTTACTCCCGTTACTTGCCCATAGGTTACCGCATCATCTTGGTTGAATGATCTACGGGATCAGGTTCAGCGTACAAAGGTCCTGAATGTTGTCTGTCGCTCCGCAACTGTGCTTGGATCACACATACCTTCAATATCTAGTGCAAAAGCCAGGGTAGCTGGTGCAGGTGCTATTCTGCGGCCAGTAACCAGTGGCACTCAGGTAAGCTTCCATCTCTGATTTCTTTTTGAAATAGGTATTGACAATGTTTGATGCATAGTGTTCTTTGATATGTTATTGGCAACAAAGTTCTGTTGTTTAGTAATAGGTCTGAATATGCATATGATATGAAGGAGTGAATAAGAAGTACTGTCCGAGACAAGTAGCAAAATTTCTATAGATGATCATTTTGTATAGGGGATTCTTCATACATAATGTGCGTATGGTGAGAGTGAGATTCTGCTGTTTTTGCAGGTTGTGATGAAGAGTGCACAGAGTGTTGCTGAAGCTGTTGTCAGAACTCGATCATCTTTATCAACATGGTCTTGCATGGCCGCACGCCGCCGAAATGTTGACCTATCATCTAACTCCAAAATAGAGAACTTGGCTACTGAAGCTTCTCTAATATGTGAGGCAAGAACCGAATCTGTTTTGACCGAAGAGATGGACACTGAGCCAGTGCTGGATAAAGATGATCACTGCTACTCAAGCAGAGTATCGAGCCATGATGACACAGATGAAGAGATGCAACTCCTTCCTGGTAATCAAGGTGCCACCAGTTCCACCGCCGATGACTTTACTGAAGGTCAATTGTGGTGTGAGCTGGAGAAGAAGCTTCAGAAGCCAGAAAATGCATCAAACATTACCCAGGAGGAAGAAGAGGCAGCTGCAGCTAAAGAGATAATAGAGGAAGAGAATGAGCTTGTTGTTGATGCTGCAGAATGCAGCAACACAAGTACATCGTCCAACAACTCCGATAACCATCGCTTTTATCCTCCGGGGAGAATCATGCATATTGTGTCTGTACCTTGTGAGGCAGATTCGGACTCAATTTCTGATGATCCTGTTGAGGAACGCGTCTGTTTATATGGAACACCCAGAGAGCTGTACAGCAAGCTCAGACTCTCAAAATCAATGATCAATGATCATTATATGCCAATGTACAAGAAGATGATGGAACTACTCATCCGAGAACTCGAGAAAGATAGCACTCGTGACACCACAATGTAAAAAAAAAAAAAAAAAACCCCAATCTTGTATCATCAGTAGATAAATCTATTTATAATACGGCATGAAATTTGAAAAAGAAAAAGAAACTGAATTTTGGAGCCTCTCTTCTATTTACAGCTTCATATACCAAAATTTACCGATCTATCAATTTGGCACTTTGCTCTCTGACGTAACGCGATTCTCACTCATTCAAAGTTCAAACCTCCGTATTATCCTAGACGACGGCAGAGAAAAGCACGCAATACTAGAGAACACGTTGTTTGTATTGCAATGAAGGAAGCAACAGTCCATGAGATTTCTAGCAATCAAATGCGTGGTTGCCAGTGAAGAACGCGTCCAAGTTCACCGGGAACGGTGCTTGGGCTTTGAATTAAATTATTAAGGGTATTTTTGAGTCAAAGACATTTTGATCGTGATTGTTGTAGATCAATTGGTTGCTTAATTTGCTTTTAATTTCCATAACCTTGCATACTTGTACGGTTATACCTATTTGATTTTTGTAGCCTCTGCATTATATTCTGTCAACAAGTCCAATGGTACTCGTTGAAATCCAACGTTCAATCCTTGCTAAGAGAGACAAGTTGATACATATATTAACTGCTTCGAGCGACGTTTTAAGACAAAATCTGCGACGAAATTAGTGGAAGAGAATTAGTGAGCCTCCCTGGAGAAGAGAGAGGCTTCCAAAAATTGACGGGCGGACCCACCGAAAGTAGGGCGGAAACCGCTCGTCTGAAGAGGTGTGTTCTCCATTAAGGTGTCGGCACGACCCGCCGTCTCTGAACGATCATTGACGAGTCGCCTTTCACCCCTGACAGGACGGGTTAAGCCAGCTTCTCTTACGCTTCCATTATTTATATGCACCTTCCTACCATTTCTTTTACAAATCTACCGATGTGGGACTTTTTGGAAGGAACAAATAAGAGAAAGTATTGATTTTGTCCAAATTTAAATTATGCAGATGCCAGTGAGATTTACGACATGGAAATGTAGGCAAGCCAGCGGTTATGGACTCTATAACAGGGAATCACTTACAATAAGTCATAGAAGAACTGCAATCATTTAACTATTTTTTTCAAAACAGTTTGAGCATCAAAGAAATATATAAGTGATAAGGCTTGCTTCTGAAAACACAATAATGTGATACATGGGCTTGTTTTACATCTTCGGTACAGCCACCCTTTCTATTTGCCAACAACTATTACCGAATTATTGTCCATGTCTTCATCGTAAGAAATTCTGGTCAGAAAAAAAAAAAAAAACCCAAGAAATCTGTCATATTGGTACAAGACCCCCTCTTCTCAAGTTTAATTTTGAATTTGTGACCCTCACAATATGAAATTGACGAAAATAATAATTTTCCAGAAACAGCTAAAAGCTGAGAGCCTTCACTGGAAAATACACGGTTTCTTGCTTTCATCAACCGCCACAACGGTCTTTTAAAGATTCGGGCGTTTCTTCATCCATAATGCCTGTTCCCACCTCTTCTAAGTACTGATGTATGGTTGTCTTACGGTCCCCAAGGAAGGTATGATCCAGAAAATTATTGTAAGCTTCATCACCAAGGTGTTTTGCCGCCAGCAAACTGCAGTAATTCATTATATAAGCAGATTCATATGACAATATAATATAGTTTAAGGGGCAATTTTGTCCTGGAAGTTTTAAAAAGGGAACATTGTCTGCACCTTAACAAAAATGATGTGGATGACTTGTGAACTGTCAGCTCAGCATGTTTGGTTAACTAACAGTCAAAATAAACTGAGATTACGGCCAGGACAAAATTGCTATGTTTTTAAAACATCCAGGGCAAAATTGCACCTTGACCCATATAATATTCTAATGTCAATTCTTTAAATATGAAAATTATGCCTCATATTTAGGGCTAAGATCAACTCTCTAAATATATTTTATATGAAAAACCGGAGGAGAAAGGTGCTTAATAAGAAATCCTTGGGTGGGAGAAGTAGTGGTAGATGATAGTCCTGTTTTTTGATATTTGAAAGTCTATAACTTGATTTTTTTAAGTGTAGTTATAATGATAACGAAATAAACTTACTCCTGTTTACCAAAAATAAATTAACTTACTCCTTGCTATTTTATAAAATGGTAGCATCTTTATTTTTCTAACTAATTTCGTAGGGGTTATGATCTTTCTAAGCAACTTGGTAATATATATATGGACCATTTCTTTTCATATTATTTTACGAACAAGATGATCATCCCTGTGCGATGCACGAAAGTTGTGCATAGTGTTGATATGAAGAATCTAAAACAGAATATTATATTTTAAAATATTTCAAATTTTAAATATTAAACTAAACACACATTTAATGTTTGGAATTTATTGCAAAGAAAGAAAAATTAAACCAAATCAATTAATAAAAATGACCTTATTGATTATATAGACAATACAAATGGACCAATAACAAAATAGCTAATACTGTTAAAGATATATATTGACATCTTGATGATTCCCAACTAATACTTTTGTTCATATGCTTTAATATTCTTTTTAATCAGGAACCTTCACTAACTCATCTTTTTTCCCAACTAAAACTTTCAGGCAGAGGACAGAAGACTCATTCCCCAAAACGTACAACTGCATACAATATCATAATATTTAAATTTATACTTTCGCAAAAGTTAGTTTGATAAATAGATGACCATTATGCCTCTAGTTGAAATGGAGCAGAAGTCTAGAGCGGGAATGCTTTTGATGCAATAAAAGATAAAAAATGGATTATCATAGATTAAATTTAAATATAAAATTTTAATTATATTTTTAACCATTAATTAACTAAAAATATTGACATCAAAACTAACGTGGATATGATAATTTCTAGCCGGCGCTGAATTGAAAAAATTAATCAATATTAATTTGTTATTTTTAAAAAATAAAAATTCCTAACCAACTTTCACAGCAACTCGCACGACCCATGCTCGTCAACCCACCCTCACGACGCACCCATCACCTCCCCATCCTCTTTGTCGGCCACCGTATCACTGTTGTATCCGCATCGCACTTCGTCTCCTTCCTTTCTGCCTCCCTCCACCTGTGAAGTTGCGTTCTACAAACCGTAGCCCATCGAACTGTGGTCCATAGATCTGCCATAAATTGGCTAGACTATGGGGAGGCAGCGACGGGGACTTTGTCGCCATCGATCTCGGAGTCCGTCGCCGTCGTCAATCGCATCCTCTATCGATCTCGATCAACATAATCCTCATCTTTTGCCATCTTAAAAGTCTGATACTTTTTTTTTTTCTCTTTTAATCTCCAAGAAAATTGTTACTGCTGATGTCAAGTTTCGTAAACGATGGGAAGGGGTTCATTGTTGGGCACCTTTTCTTCAGTTTTGTTATATGGAAACAGACTTGTTAATTAGATGAATATTTTTAATTGATAGATTGTTTTTTTTTTTAATGGATTGTTGATGAATTTCTGGAGCAGAGATGAATCGAGAGTGGAAGAGTTATTATCATTATTTTTTTGTGTTAGATCAGTTGAAGATACTGCTGGAGGTCGACTGGTGGCCTTTTGCTTGGGAACCTGATTGAGTGACTGACAATAGAACGCTTCCCACCTGAAAATTATAAGGGTGAATTACGTTTAGGTCCAAGGAAGAAAATAAATGAGAAAATGATTTTTAAAGATTGTAAAATGAAAAAAATAGTCTTATTAATAGTCTGTATTGACAACTTCATTAGACCATTTTTTCATTTTATAATCTTTAAAGATATTTTTTTATTTCTCATCTTTTTTAAGACTTCAATGTAATTCTCTCAGATTATAATGGCCACGTCACCTTTCAAATCAGTTTTTCCGGTCCACTAACTAGCGGGGATTACCGGTGCTTGGTTTTCTTTCTCTAGTTTAGAAAACTTATAGGTGATTTATCACGGAAAATACATACTCTAGGAACATCAACTCATTTATGTTCTGATTAATCAAAATACAATAAATAATCTTATTTTAATTCCATGTGGCTAATGAATCATATGAAAAAATTCAAATTTTATGATTTTAAAAAAATATAAACTTGATAATTTGGAAAAAATAAAAAATGCAATTCCCTCCATTGAGTTTTTATTTTTTAAAATCATAAAATTTGAATTTCTCTAGATCACTCATAAGCCATGTGGGATTAAAATAAGATGAGTTGTTGTATTTTAATTAGTCAAAATACATATAAGGTGACACTCATAAAGTATGTAAGTATTCCTCCTTTTGCACCTTCAAAAAAATATATGGTGTTAGAAGCACTTTTAATAAAAACTCATGGGTATTTTTGCACGTTAACTCAATAATTTATTGTCAAAATAGATTTGAAATTATATCACAAGAGATTTCAAGTTTATTTTAGACTATTTATTAGTAAATTCTTAAGATTAATCATAATCAACCAACAACACTATTGGAATGTTATACTAAATTGATCTTCTTTAGGAATGTGCAGACATGTTTTCCAGATGAAAACAAAAGAGATCGATAGGCATTTCATGTGCACACATAATATGTAGCACAAAAACGATGACCACAATCACATCCCACAAAGTAGGCGTCCATGATACCATACAATAAGATAAAATAAAATAATTGATGTTATAATGATTATTTAATTTCCTGCCTTGGGGCCAAATTCAAAGCATCAAACCTGCAACTCACAAACAAGCCATTTTTTTCCGGGTGATATTTTCATCTGGTATCCGGTTTGGGGTTTGTGCTCCCCCTCTTAAGATATGTCCCATTTAGAACTTGAACTCAAAACCTAGAGAGATCTAACATGACCTTACACTGTTAAACCAACTCTATGTTAGCCACAATCAAGCCTATTATTTTGCGCACATGGCTTTCTAGAAAAATTTCATCCTAACGACTGATCAGGAACTCAAACCACAGAAAAGATTATTCTAGATAACAATTAACACGTTTATTATCTTGAAGGCAACCACTACTCAGATTATATGGCAAATTGTGCTTATGGCTTCAGTATGCATTGTTTTGATTGACATAAAAATGCATAAATAACCCACTGAATGATTGATTATTCGGGAGGGTGTCCATTTCATGGCTTTGCCGTGTGTAAAAGTTTCTGGACCAAGAAGAAGAGACCTACAGGGAACTTCTATACATACTGTCCGGCGCTGAGAAAAATAAGAATGTAATGAAGAAAAGCATGACAGTAAATCAGTGTTTTATTGAGCAATGAATTTTAAACAGCTAGCTTTTATATGATCTCTGCAAAGGAAACCCAACAAAAAACTACCTATAGCCTCTCTCTCTCTCTCCCTCTTGCAGAATTTTAAGAAAAACAAATTCTGCAAACAATAAATCAAGAATTCCCTGTGATAAAAAAATGCTTGATGATTTACACTACGACCAATCATATTTCAATGGAAAACCTGAGTAGCAGCATAGTATTCGCTTTCATTAAAAGCAGGTCTTAGATTTTCTTGACACATGAACTCCAAGGGAAAGGAAACAAGATGACCCCTCACTGATGCCAATCTTTCCAAAGGGTCAGTTTTCTTGATACCTCCATCTTGATAGGATTCTAAATTTTCTGGGGCTATTCCTAAATCAATGGTAGTATGGCCAATTCTTTCTTTCCAGAAAGCTGTGCTTTGCCTGAAAGCAAGTCTGCACAATAACACGATTTTAGAAGCGATAAATTAGATGAGCCACCCAAAACAGGAACAAGGACGAAAATGGTCACTGCCATACCTGGTGTGTATCAGATCATTAGGTACACAAGAAAAAACATCCTGATAAATTGCAGTATTTGTCTGCAAAATGTATCCAAATACAATTTTCAGCATATTCGTTATGCAATAACAGTCAGGATAAAACTAAATGGGAACATGTTCTAATATGAAAATAGATTTGATTTAAATATCGAAGTAGAAGATTAGATGAAAAATTATCCTCCTCAGACTAGAAATTTGAAAGGCTAAAAAAGGCAATGAAAAAAATCAAAATACTTGAAATGAAGAGGCAAGTACATCAGCCACCATAAACTTCAGTTCTATGGACATTAACATGATAGGGCACATTTCTCAAACGAGTTGAAGTCCAAATTTTTAAATTTTGGTTGTGTTTGATGATCTCTAAATTTCTTTTTAATTTTCTATTTATTTTCTGAAAAATAATAAAAAATTGAAAGCTGGGAGGCATCAGGTACCAAAGTTGATATAAAATCATTATAGGACTCTTCTCTTTGTTTTATAATTCTCTCTAACAAAATGGAATTCTGGACTTCAGAGTTAAGCCTGGTGTTGAAAAGTTCCAGGATGTTGTCATAAATATTCAACACGGTTACAGTTACAAGTATGAAGACATGTTAACATTATATTTTCTGATCACCTTTGCTGTCGCCATCCAAATATCCTTATATGTGGACTCAGCAATTGGGTCCATTATTTGATTGATCTGAGCAATAAGAAATAAACAGCCATTAAAGAACAACAACATAGAACAACTATTCCCTTAGAAACATTGAAATGCACTAACCTCCCCTGCTTGCAGGCCTAAGTGTTCAGACCATAATGACAACCGCAGAGTCAGAGAGAATTTCCCTGCTTTCCATGATTTTCCCCCCATAAAAGAATTGATCAATTCTTTGTCTTCTATAATTACACCAATCTGAAATTCACAGAAGAGACGGAGAGGGATGAAAGGGGTGCAATAACTGTGCATTAGTTAACTATGGATTTTTCCCCGGCCAAGAGTTAACCATATAAGAATTGTAGAAAAATCCAAAATGAAGCATGTAGCAATGAACAGATCAATCAGCATTCTAAGTTTTTTTTGGGTGATTACGATGCTGGCAGCAGGAAAGACATTTGAGACCATCACAAATTGAGAGGTTCAGTACAAGTTATAGTTATTCTAGCATTACTTATAATATTCGATATTTCAGGTCCAGTAGATCACCTGGAGAAAGAAACTCCAAGATATTGATGGAAAACCAATTAACAAAAATGCATGCTTTACTCCAGATCTTCAGGGGAAAAAATTCATTTTTTTTTTCCAAAAAGAGAGCTAGAAAAATGTAGAACAACAAGTGTTTGATGGAATATGGAATATGTGGCTCATTTCCACAAGAAAAAAGTTAATGCATAATTAAAGAATGTAAAGAAGGGGTACCTCAGAATCTCTGGAGCCAAGTAAACTCCTATCATTAATATTAGAAGATCCAATCAAAGTTGTACAGTCATCAACAATCATGATTTTACTGTGAACATACACCTGCAGTATGCCTCAATGATTAATGTCAGATGATCCATTTACTTAAGCATAAGACGTGTAAATGCAAGAGAATACCTGGCTGGTTGCCACAGGACCACCATCAAAGAGTCTACCATAAGCCCTAAGGCCATAGAAAGAGATGTAATCATGTATTTTTGAACCAAGAAATTCTAATAGATTATGTAATATAGAGTTTTGTCCTCTGCAAATGGTTCGATACTGCCAATGCATTATTGCTCTGACAGATGCTGCACCGCTATCATCGAGACCTCCCTACATAATTAAGAAGTAAGTCCAACATCCATGGAAAAAAATACAACATCCATAGTTGTCAGTGTTGAAGCAGTCACAAAACATAAAGAATTAGAACCTGGAAGCCAGGCAGGAGGGGTATGACAATTATGACCCTAAATGATGTTTTGTCATGGTAAGCTCGCATAATCCGTCGATATAAAGCTTCCAAAACACGATTTCGTATCATCTCATCTCCTGAAAGACCTGAGATAAAAAATTGATTCTGGAGCAAGTTGCCAGGGATGAAATGGAACAATCAGAACAAGGTTTAGAATGAAGATCAAGCATACAAAACAAGGGAAAACCCTCCATGCAAGGAAATGTGACAAAATATATTTATTGTATCACTTCATCAAGGCTGATTCAGTTAAGTCCATGAAAGGCGATGCACAAAATACACACACATCAATATTGAATTCATTATAGATAAAACAGGCTGTCCGATTATATTCAATGAAACCCTGCATTTTCCTTTTACTGAGTGACAATTTTTAAATAGTTTTGTTCTTGATCTCTGGAGATAAGGTCTTTAATTACCCCGAGCCCCTCTCCTTTTTGCCTCTGTGCTAATTGGTTATTTTTTTCATTTATCTAAGAAGCGCTCCTCCTATTTTCAATACTAGGCTGCATGCTAATTGCAGCATCCTCTCTATTCTTGTTAAATTATTTTTTTTTTTTTTACAAAAAAAGCAACTGATCCCCTTCCTTAAAAACATCTTTTACCCTTCATATAAGTGCATTGAATTCCTGTGTGGCTTTCCAGCAACCAAACTACAATTTAGGGTCTTCATGCAAACTATTACCTGAATAATTAGAGAACGGTCATCTTCCTCTTCAAAAACCTAAATGATAGACAAGTATTCTAATGTGTCGTAAAATATTATAGTGGTAATGTCCATTAATTATACATGCACCCCACTCAGCTCGCTATTGGCCCTGTTGCAAGGAATTGGCCTTTGGCACAGAAAGAAAGGAGGCACAGTCTATTAATTATATTCAGTATTAAGGAAAAATGTAGTATAGGGGAATATGGCTGACTAGACAAGCAAACAATGAGTGGCAGCTTTAGGACTGTTGGACTAAGATTCACATTATATTTTCTGAAACAAGTTGTTAGTCAGGCCCAGATTCAGTCCAGCAGTCCAAAAATTGCCACACAGGTATTTGTACAACAAGTGCAAAAGCTTGCGCGGTAGTGTTGGCCTATGCATCTGGTCATGAAAAATAAGCTTTTTCCCCTTTTCAAATAAAAACATTAGAAAAGTGAAAATCGAAAGGCATTAAAGGAAGAACTTATCTTAAAAATTAAAGAAAAGAACATAAAAAAAAAGGAGCCTCAGAACTGATGGTCATGGCATCAGGATAAAATGAGGCCTAGTTATTGCTGACATGCCCTGTCTTTTAACAGCTTAATAAAACAGAAGATGAAATATGTGTGATATCAACGAGACAACTAAACTGTACTTCTAATTAGTCAATTACGCATTGAGTTCATCTGATCAATCATAGTCCAAACTCCAAATCAAAGCGGAAGCAAAGAAATATAATGAAAGCCAGGGATTTTCCTCCCACATCATGTAGGGATGATAAGCAAGGAAATCATTATACCTCAATGTAGATGAAGTGTTCTGCTTTCTCAATAAGAGAGCAATAAGCATTGTGGATACTCTCTTCTGTTTGGCTAGTTCCAGCAGACCATTGACTAACACTCCGAATAACCTAAGGAACAATTAAAGGATTTGAATACTAGAAATAGAGTCCAAAATAAACAAAAGTAAGTACCTGTATCACTAACCTACTAAGTTATTTTAGAATATATTTTGCACAAGAATTGACAAATGCAAGGGGATTCAAGATATTTTGCTTCTCTAACAAATAATTTAGAATGATGTAAATAGCTTCTACCACCTTTCAAATATATGAAGCTCTTGTTCAGATTATATAAATATATGACAGAAAGGATACATGCAGAGTCATTGACACATCTATGTTTGAGAACAATGATACTTGGACAGAATGAGAACAACACACCTGGCAACGGCAGGATACACGAGGACCAACTTCGCCAGATTCATCTGCAAAACTTCCTTGGTCACCACGTTCTTGTGTCTCCCACCATTCTGGACCTGAATTGTGTACGCTAATGTGAGGTACTCTATCCATAGGCATCTTCCAATGATGATCCTCTGAGTCAAGATCATCTACAAAGCCCTTCATTGGTGTATCTGGACCTATTGGTTCAATTTTGGCCTTCCGGAAAGAAAAAGCACGACCACTGCTGACCCTGGTTGGCTGGTCAAGGTGATGTGAAAAGGAGCTTAACTCATTTAATGCTGTGTCTCCTACAGAAGCATCCATCCCACCAGAGTCCTCAGGTAAAAGGAGAGGAACATCTTGGGATGAGGAAAGGGAATCTTCCCTCTTCATGCCTATATGATAGTCAGTATTCTTGCTTTCAATCTCCTCCTCTTTGCTTCTTCCCAAGTAGTGTGGGATAACCATATGATGCTGGGGCATGAGTAATGGAATTGCTTGTTCATTTGGAGCTTTGTTCCTCTGATGGGGGAAACAAGAACTGCATTATATCTCTCTAGAATTTAGGATTAGAATGCTTGGAGCTATGATGAGATTGTTGACAGTCTCACCTTTGCATAATTCCACCGCTGAACAAAATGCCTAGCAATGTCACGACAAGGTGGTCCCCAAAGGGCACAATGAACATCATGCCATGGCATTCGAGGATATTTTACCCGATCAAATTCATCGTTCATTGCATCTTCCCATGAATTTGGCTCGGATTCCCTGGTAAAATTGAACAGGAGCCCATTAATTATATCCAACCAAGGACAGTTGGTCTTTGATTAACAAGAAGAATGATTAACATAACCACATACCAATTGCAGAACCTAGTGCATAGTTCTCTTAATCAGAATGACCACTAGAATGAAAGTGAAATAAGCATGACAAAAAGCATCCAAGTGAACTTGCACAGGCAACCACACAAATTGTCTACATGATCACTAAATGCCATTGCATCAACAGGAAAATGCAATCTATGAACATTCCGATTCAGTAATATAAATAAGAACAGCATATCATCATTTTACTCTTGTGCCCCTATCTTTGGGATTATGAGAACATACATGTAGTTCCTTTGCCTTAATCTTTTATGATACCAGAAACATACCTAGGATTATAATAGTCCTTTCCTGGCCATATCAGGGGAGTGGAATCTCCCACTGTGTGTTCAGATGTATCGTAACGACCAAAGCATAAATCCAATCCTCCAATAAAACAAATCTGGTGATCAACAATGACAAGTTTTTCATGGTGTGACCTGTATATAATCATGAGCACATATCAAAAACAAAATGTGTGCATTATAATGCATAACTTTAAAGAAAACAAAACATTAGGAAACAAAAGATAATAAAGCTTTCCAGGAATATGCGTACCACAGGTAAACACCAGAAGAAAAGTGGTCAGGATAGCGTAGGACCCTCACATTTTCATGAATGCTAAGAAGCTTTCTCTTGCTATAGACGCTGTTAATTTTCAAAGCAAGAGCCACCTCTTTATATAGAAGAATGTAGATCTGCATTAAAATAAGAGCACTGATGCCAAGTTCCAACACCTCCTGACTCTATGCCAGATATAAATCAACTCAAACAAACATCATCTAGGTGAATGTAAGTCACTCAAGCACCTTAAATTAGTCAGCTCGTAGGCTACTGAATTATCAGTAATAAATTATTTAATTGAATTCCCTTGGTGGCTTCTACATATACCATTCTGAAGAGGAAAATATTTCTTAAAAGCTGACTTCTGCTGTCAAACAATATTGTTCATTTAACAACAAAGTATATTATACTCTAAAAGGTATGCAGAGAGAGAGAGAGAGAGAGTGTGTGTGTGTACATTTACAGACAACTAAGGGAATTAGCAGTGACTCCAGTGAAAAATTTAAACATGAGAATATGTACTTTAGTACATCTACAGGGATCGAACATTATTTCCAGTGAAAGTTTAAACATTATTACACTTCAAAGAACAAATGATTGACTGAAAACCAGAATCATGATGAATAACATCAGAATGACTGTGTTTTATAAGTTCAACAGTGCAATAACAAAATTAATGCAAAACAATAATTATTTCCTTAAAAATGAGGGGCATTGTGAAGGAAATGTCCAGAAGTTTCCATTTTAGATTTACCTGAACCCCTTGCTTAGCTTTTGCTTCCAGCAAATTATCAAGCCTTGATGAAGCATGAGTATGAAAAGGACGCCGCAAATACAGTTCCGGGCAAACCCACCACCCACAAATAAATATCTGCACAAACCTTTCATCGTATATGAACTTGAAAACCATCATTATTATTGTTCTATTAACAACATTTAACTTGTCAAAATGTTCTTGAATGCTCTGGTTCTGGGTAAACTAACCTCTGATTTAGCATCCTCAATTGAAGAAGCTATGGCCTCAAATGCTGCCCTGCCATCAACAAACCACTGGGCCTGACTTCCATCTTCAATCAAGCCTCTTGGAGGAGCAAATGAACCATGGCGATGAGGATGACACCATCCTTCAGGAGGCCTGAGACCAGCATCATTAATTGCAGCAACCCAATCTTTGACTTTACCACTACTCTTTACTCTTATCCTAATGCTTCGGTTTCCACAAGTCATCTAGAAAATGTGACCGGTTAAAATTTAGCTTTCTTAGCATATTTTCATTAGACAACTGATAAATTCACTGGTGATCTAATCACTGTTAAAAAAAATATGACTATGATACCCTGAGAGAGAATATGAGAACCCACACTCTACTCTTTAAAGCCACAAGCCTATGAAAAAACAACAGAGATTGAGCACCCCTCTCACCTTGAATGAATGGCGTAAAGGATTTCGTTCTTTTATTTCTTTTGCCAGTGATAAACGACCATCCCCATTCCCATCTGAGGCAGGGAGAACATCAAAAACAATTATGTCCAAAGGTTGGCTATCAAGTGGATCAGCCAGCAATGCCAAGAATCCAGGTTTTAGGACAGCCCAAACCTGCACTTGACAGGAAAGTAATATGGAGGAGTTACATCAATTCTAATAGACGTCACTCAAAGACAACTAAAATAACATCATTGCACCAATAATGCTCCATGCCATATAATATAAGCCCATGAGCAATTATAATATCAAACCACAAAGAACAATCTAGGAAGACTGGACACTGAACAAACATGAGATATGGCATGCCACACATGGCAACACTACAAAACCTTAGGCATCCATATGTAACAAGGATTTTTCTTGATGCTCTTGAAACGCTTCAACCGGGAGGAAAATGCCATTCTACCTTACTGATCTAGGCCCACAATCTGGATAAATTCTACTATGTTTAAGAAACCTACTACAACATAACAGCATATCAGTAAGAGTTTCAAAAGAGAGAAATGCAACAAATAAATGTCAAACGTTTTCCTGTTTTGCACGCACATTGCAGTTTCCCCTTATTTAAGCCATATGAATGTATGCGTGTATGACTTCTTTAGTTGCGCAAAGACCCCACATTTTTGTTTTACATGCTTCTACATGTGTCAAGAGAAACCAAAGCAAGTGCAGCATATCACCCAACTTCAGAAGCAGGATTTCATTACCTTCGGCCAGTCGTCATTGCAACAACTAAAACACCAAGATAAACGACATTTTCTGGAATCATCATCCTTAGGAACTGTTGGCAGATGCTTAACCATCACATAATCTTCCTTCAGGCTAGGGCCATACTCAGTTGTGAAAGATAACTTTGATACCTCCAAAAACTTGCAAACCTACAGTACCCAATTGCTTCTTGTAAAGACCGGTAACTAGTGATTTTAAAATTGTACAAATGCAACAATAAATCAGAAAAAGAGATTAGAAAGCCAACAACCAACCATAATTGAACAAACATATGCATGGGGATTAGCCAGAAAAGAAACATCCTTACAAGTCCAAACTTCATATAATATTACCATGTACTACGTACAGCAACCAAGAAGTGGCATTAATTCAGAAAAATTTGAGCCTACCAGAAGCACCACAAACATGCCAGCCTTGTAAGAAGATTCCGTTTTATTTCTTATCAAGGAATTAGTGTTAGTCTTTGCTGCTGCTCGATTGCAAACACATGGTCCCTTGTATTAAAACAATTTTTTACTTGTCATATAAGAAAATTGAGATGATTGAATAATTTAATAATTCAAATTTTAATTCTTCATTTGTAGATAAAAGTTTTTATAGTTTTTTATAATTAGAAAATAATAAATAAAATGTTAATCACTCTTTGCATGTAAAACTATTTGTGGAGAAAATCAGTCTGAATACTTCGTAATGTTATTCATCTGGTGGTGAGTTTATATACACATATTATAGAATCAGAATGAATCAATCCCAAGAAATCAGGGATATGAATCAATCATACTAACTTCTATTAACTACCCGATTCTGATCTTATAAAATCCCATGTAATCTGCCTAATATTTACATATTTACTACACTATTTTTTATAATTTTAAATAATAAAAAGAAGTAATGGGAATTTACACAGTATCTGAATAACTAATTCACCATTCTTTTATATAAAGGCAATGCATCATAAAATTAAATAGCTACCTACCCTCTTGCGTGAAACGATTAAGTTTTACACTTTGAAATAGATGATTTGTATTTATTGCTGAGCCGAGACACCAAAATGTCTCTCTCATAGACCATTAGATATATAATTGTCATCTACTGAAACATATTTAGAGCCTCAGCAAAGATTTTATCATGATATTAAACTTTTGTTTGAATTCAAGCAAAATGAGAAAGCAGGTTTTCTCTTCAAACAGATTCGGCAAGGCTTGTCATTCATGCGCATTTTCATATCTTCTGATACCAATTTATTTCAGGACAACCATAAAAGGCATATTCAGAGTAAGGAGTGCAGAAAAGCAAGATAAAGTTCACAATCTCTACTGCCTCAAGCATCTTTACTTCCGTCCAGCTCAAAATGGGACTTTTATAGAATTTGAAGATTCCTTGAAAAACGCATAATCATCATCCCTTCACTTTTTCCCCCCTCTTAATTTTGCCTGAGGCTGCATGCAAAACTGCAGTGTTGTGGCATATATAGCTACAAAACTATAGTTTAAAAACGTTGAAAAAATATGCATATAATTTTAAACTTTTTGCATTGCTTTGCTTTTAAATGTTAAAAGATAAACTGATAACACTAAGATTTATAAGCTTTGTCATCAGGTTTTCATGATGAATATCATAGTCAACCCCAGCTTACTGACAAAATTGCCTTCATTTTACATATAAATTACTAAATTGATGTGAAGTCCATTGACATCAATATCTGATAAACATCTTATAGGTATATGATATACTCAAGCCAAGACAATAAATCAATGTCAAAGCATAGGAAGAAATGCTTCCATAACATCGTAAGAATAACTTATTTTCAGTTATGTATGCACAAAGCATACCTCTGGAGAGTTAACAATATTGATATTTCCTAAAAAGTGATTCAAATATCCTTGCATTGCAGTCTTTGCTCTGTCTGACATAGTATTCTGTCGACCTATGGCTGGCCGTATAATTGGTAGAGCAGCACTAGATGGTACATCTCTGGACCAAAAACCAGCTATTATAAGCATGAATATTCCAAGATTGCTCAAACACAAAAAGAAAAAAGTATTGCTTGTCACCTGTCCTTAGCACTTTCATCATGATGTAGATGAACAGTTTCATCATCAGCTTCATCATCATCTTGCACCACAGCAGTGTGTTCTCCTATTCCTAGATTGTGAAGCCATTCTTTAACCTTTAATATAATATTTCAGTAAACATTACATTACAATCCAAACTTTGCTAGATATACAAGATATCATCAAATAAAATGGAAAAGTGTTGCACATACTGAAAGCATGGACAATATTGATTGACAAATACCTGCTCTTGCTTCTCATGAATTTCCTCAATAAAGGCACGTTTCTTCAATGTAAAATGCAAATAAAATACGTGAGAAGCCTTCTTCACCAATTGCCACTTGAACTGGTATGAAAAAGAGCTGCATAAGCACACTCCTATAGCAAAGCTTTCTAAAATCTCAGCTGTAGTGAAGGAATTCCCCCCTTTTTGCTTGGGGAGAAAAAGTTCAGTACATATTAAAAGAAAAACATTAAGCGAAAACAGGCTCAAAACCCCACGTCCAGACTAATGCGAGGTGAGTGCCAATTGTAGAACGCATATCGATTGGTTAACAAAAGAACGGACGAAGAAGTCACAATATCAAGCGTCAAAGGAAAGTATTTCTAAAAGGAGAGATTAAGCTTAATGCTATAACTATATAGCAGCCCTTTAGAGACCAAAAATAGGACTGCGTACATCCATCAATCCAGCACAAACAATTGCATTATGCTTGCTGGTAAAGTTATGTACTACGTGCTGGTAAAGTTATGTACTACGTGGATGCAACTGCAGCATAAGAAAATAAATCACTCGAGTAACCAACCCAATTTCATTTTCCTGCTCTATGATTGGCTTCTTCATCCCAATTCAGATATCCATGTATTAGATGGAATAGGATCTCAGCTTGTAATCGCAGGACTTTGAAGAATTCCCCAAAAAAAAAAAAGTAAAAAAAAACACAAGTACGAAGAGAAAGACGATACCTGTTTATAACGAAACTCAATTGTGTAAGAAAGAAGCATGGGACTGATGTCGCCGGCATCGGGACGAGAGACGGAGACGATGGTGGCTTCTGGCAACTCATCGAAAATTCGAGTAGGCTCAGGGCCACCGCCAAACCGGAATGACGCAGAAGAAGAAATCGCCGTTGACTGCTCCGATTGCATTTGAACGTAGCGGGGACCCCCACCAGACATCAACTGCTCCGTCGCCATTGAAATCGAAGGCCCCCGATGTAGAAACTTTGAGGAAATCGAAAATTCAACACTGTCGTCGTTGGTCGTTTGGATCCAAAACAATCCCGATTTGCAAAAAAGGAAAAAAAAAAAAAACAGAAGGATGCGTTGTTGTGATGTGCTTGGGAAGAATATCATATAATAAAGGGATGAGGCAGTTGAATTGAAGAAGGAACGTCAAAGACTGGACAAGTTTGATTTTTATTCACTCTCTTTTCTGGTTACTCAAGCTTTCCAGAGGATCCGCGTGCCGGCGTGCGACCCGCTGTTTCCTTTCTTCTTCAACTGTTTATTTTTTATTTTATTACTATCGGTTCTTAGTCGACACCTAATTAAATTATTTTTAAATATTTATATTTATTATTTTTCTTAAAATTAATTTATTTAACTTATAAATTAATACATAATTTAATCACACATAACATATAATATGATTAAGTAATTCATTTTATTTCTTTTTGAGAGATTAAGGAAGCTAAATGAGTTACTTAATTATATTATATATTATATATGATTAAATTATGTATTAATTTATTAATCAAACTGTGGATTCTGAAAAATTTTAATTAAGTCCCGCGATTAAGACTTAAATTCAAATAGGTCTCAAAGAATTCTGGAATTCCAATTTAGATTTTAGGAATCAAAATCAAATTATGTTTTAATGTGAAATAACAAAACGCCCGTACTTTAATTTTTAAAAACAACAAAAATTAGTAAATTAACAAGTATAGCAAGGAAACTAACAATGCAAACACATTTCATTTCCATATTCTTAAAATGTCACCAACAAAAAACAACAAAAAATAGTAAATTAACAAGTAAGGGTAATAACAACACAAAAGGAATTAACAATTCCCATTCTTCATATTCTCAAAATTTTTCCAGTGAAAAACAGTAAAAATTAGTAAATTAATAAGTAGAGTAAGGAAATTAACAACTCTCATTTTTTTTAAAAAAAAAAGTAAAAGAATTTTCGTCATTTCATGTCAAAACATAATTTCATTTTAGTTTCTAAATACTAAACTGAGATTTCAGAATTCTTTAAGGCCTATTTGAAGTGAAGTCCTGATTGTGGGACTAAACAGAAATTTTCCCGTGAAAATTTCATTCAAGTCCCACAAACACATTTTAAAATGAAATTCTATATAATGAAATTTAATTAGAATATATATTTTAAAGATATCTATAGGAGATTTACATGATGTGTGTGTGGATCCAAGGGGTATGGATGTCCTTTTAAGTTTTTTAGTTTTTACCTTCTTTTTGGGCCCAGGGTCTCTACCGCCGATAACGGTGATCAATTCCCTCACACCGTAGACTTTTCAAAGGGGTTTTAATACTGGTCATGAGACCTTCTCCATACACACCACTAATGATAGAACCATTGATTAGATGCTTAACTTATCATACATCTTTTATTTTAGTTATGGGTGTTCTCGGGATAGGACGGGATCGAGAAACCCTGTTCCCATTAGCATTAAGGAAGGGCTTTCTATCCCGATCTCCCGGGACTACATTATGAGGGATTGGGATTGACATTAGTATTTAGATTAGAACTGGGGCTGGGGGTGGGAATATATGTTTTTTTTATCAAAGGTGAACCCCCATTATTAGCCAAAACAATATAGCATAGTAAAAAACCATCAAACAAATACCAAGCGCACTACTACAAAAAACATTTTTAACGTCTCCCTTTTTTAGGCCTTTTAACGTTTGAAAACAAGGAAACGTCTATGTGAGCGACGTAGTAAAAAATGGCAATAACGTCCGTAGATAAAAAAGGAAGCCTAAAGTCAGGACTTTAGACGTCCCCACTTTAAATAGTAGACGTCCCCACTTTAAAGTGGGGACGTCTAAAGTGGTTTTTTTTAAAAAAAAAAATTCATTTATATTACAAATATGGACTAAACAGTATTTAAAACCAGAAATCATATATCATCGTCAATGAAATTACAGATTTAGTATCTGAAATCCAAAATCTACACAATAATAACTCCAAAGCTGAAATTTTATAGGCAGAAGATGAAAATAATAAGAGGAATTAGTTACAAAAAACTTATCTCCTTCTATTATTGAAATTTATTTTCTCGTAATAATGAATAGAGAAGAGCGACAGGGAGAGATGAACCTCGTTTTCTCAACAGGAACGTGGTCTTGAAGCATGTTTCAGAGTTCTGATCTACAAGCCATAACAACACAAGTTAGAAGATAAAATAGAAGAGAAACTTAAAGAAAAAAGAGAAAGAAGATAAAATACAAAAGATGGTAAGAAAGCATAGCAGATCTGGCGGTGAAAAAAAAAAGAGAGATGAACCTCGTTTTCTCAGCGGGAACGCGGTCTTGAAGCATGTTTCAGAGTTCTGATCTACAAGCCATAACAACATAAGTTAGAAGATAAAATAGAAAGGAAACTCAAAGAAAAAAGAGAAAGAAGATAAAATACAAAAGATGGTAAGAAAGCATAGCAGATCTGGCGGTGAAAAAAAAAGAGAGAAAGGAAGAAACAAGAGTAAAAAGGGCATATAAAGAAGAAGAAGCAAGAGTTAAAATGCGTAGTGGTAGTGGCTCTTCTTATGTTTACGGCGATGGGAAGAGAAAGATGAATGTAAAACTAATATAAAGCTGACAAATAAAGACTGTCAGAAAAAATTTGAATTGTTTTTTACATCCCCAATTTAATTTAGGGACGTCTAAAATTATCCATTTTTTTTTTACTTTAGACGTTTCCAATTCAATTAGGGACGTCTAAAATATGTAAAGTTACACTTTAGACGTCCCTATATATATTGGGTACGTCTAAAGTTTTTTTTAATTTTTTTAATGAGGGACCCGCTTTGGCGTCCCTCATATATATGGGGACGCCAAAGGGCGTCCCTGTAACATACATACATATATATATATATATATATGTATGTTACCTAACATACATATATATATATATATATATGTTAGGGACGCCATTCATATATATATATATATATATATGTATGTTACAAATGGCGTCCCGCAACAGGGACGCCCTTTGGTGTCCCCATACATATGAGGGACGCCAAAGGGTGTCCCTCATTAAAAAAAAAAGTTAAAAACTTTAGACGTCCCCAATATATATAGGGACGTCTAAAGTGTAACTTTACATACTTTAGACGTCCCTAATTGAATTGGGGACATCTAAAGTAATTTTTTTTTTTTAATTTAGACGTCCCCAATTCAAATAGGGACGTCTAAAGTCTGTAAAGTCACACTTTAGACGTCCCTATTTGAATTGGGGACGTCTAAAGCTATTCAGTTCTCACCCATAATTACAAAAATGTCACCGTCTTTATTTTTTACGTCCCTTTTTTAAAAAGGGACATTTTTTAGGGACGTAAAATGTATATTCTGTAGTAGTGGCGAAAAGACAAAGTCTAGAATGCATCAAAGGTAAATAAAGCTAATAAAGAAGTAAATTAGTCAACACCTGAACTCTTATTGAGTGGAGAAGCATCCACTGGTGACTCACGAACCTCCTATGCATAAGATGTTAGAATAGCAAGCAAAGAGAGTGATGGTTGCAACACTCACCCAACTGGGCACACTCCCTTAAAAGCATCTGCTGCAAGATGATCTGTTGCAGCATTTCTATTTCGTGGAGAGAAATTCAAAGAGAACCCAATATGAGATGCTAGGAGGTTGATAATGTCTTGGATTATACTCCTACTTCACCACTCATAAAGGTCTGGCTATTGACTGTCAACACATTTTTGCAGCAATTGAGAGTCAATTTCAAAGATAGCTTTCTCATGCCCTACATCAATCGCTAGCATCAAGGATCATTTCAAAGCGAGTGCTTCAGTCATAAAAGCAGAGAGAGATTTTGCTTTGTCAGCAAAACCCCATCCAAAGCCCCCAAACTCATCCCTTAGATAATCGCCACTGCATTTTGGTCTCTGTGGTTTGTGAAAGCACCATCACAATTTATTTTGACAAAACTAGCTGGAGGGGGTAACCACACTTGTTGTTGTATCTCAGGTTTTGAAGGGTTGGACTTAATTAATACGGCCCAAAATTCAGCATTTAAACGAGCAGCCATATTCATAAACATAATCGGGTTATGTTTAATATCATTGAATAGTTTCCCATTTTGTTGTTTCCATATCAACCAGAGAATCCAGCATATATGAGCAACCCCTCGAGCCATATGTGATATCGAGCCACCATTTTATGAAGTTAAAAACTTGGCTGTAATTCTGTTTGGCACCAAAGCTACTTTTGAACCATACACATCGGGTCCAAGGACATTGAAAGAATAGGTGTTCAATGGTTTCAGTCTTAGTTTTGCATATGGGGCAATAGGGAGTTACATAACGCTTCCAATGAAACAGAGCTGTATTCGTAGCTAACACCTTATTCACCACCCACCAAATAAAATGTTAAATTCATGGAATGACTCGAATCTTCCAAATTAATTTCCAATCCTTCAGAGCCATCAAGGCAGAAGAATTAGGGGAATTATTAATTATTATCCTCTCCTCTTTTGCTTTTTTGTAACCCAACTTAACCACATATTCGCCATTAGCAGCACACATCCACATCAGCTTGCCCTACATGCCATTAGCTGGGATTGGAATCTTAAGGATAACAGAGATAATCTCCTTTGGACTAGATCCTGGATTGGTGATAGACACCAGGTCCCATCTACAATTAAATCGCTGACCATGCTGCATATAATAGTTGGGATTACTAGCATCTTTCCCTAGAAAAGAAATGTTCGAAACCTAGTTATCACCCCATATTCGAATGGAGCTCCCGGAGCCAATGTCCCATAGTAGTTCCTTATGTAGAAAGTTCCTTCCCTATAAGATACTAGACCAATACCATGATGCCTTATATCCCTTCTCCGCCTCCATAAATTCACATTTAGGGCTTGTTTGGTATGAGGGGAGGGGAGGGGAGGGGAGGGAAAGTGGGCGGAGGGAAAATTTTTTTGAGTTGAATTTAAAAAAATTAGAGAAGTGGGGTTAAACATTTTTAATTAATTTTTCTTACTCTTTTATCTTACTTATTCTCTTTATTAAAATTTTAGGGTTAAGGTGCAAAAATAGCAAAGAACTATTTTGTGAAGTGCACTCAGCACAATTAACTATTTTTGGGTGCAAAATTAGACATCAACAATATTTTTCGGTGCAAAACTAGACATCAACAATATTTTTGGGTGCAAAAGTAGCAACGCCGTTAACTCATGATAACTTCCGTTACTTTAACACAATTTTAGAATGGTTAAGGTGCAAATTTAGCAACAAACTATTTTCTTATGAACACCAAACACAATAATTTTTCACACGAGCATTTACAAGACAAATATGAGCATTTACATTAATAATCTTACTTTATTTTTTTCATAAGAGCATTTATAAGACAGATAAAGGGATTTCAAAGAATCTGGGGAATTAAAAAATTTTGGTCTTTCATATATTTATCTTGTAAATGCCTATATTTATCTTTCCATTGACAAAACCTAACTTTTACTTGACTGAATGGGGTGCAATAAAATTTTGTTAACTCACTGTATTCTTTTAAATCTCTTTATTTTGTCTTGTAAATTCTTTTATTAGAAAATTGGTGGCACCCATATTTTCTAAAAGGGTTAAGTTGAAAATTTAGTAATGAATTATTTCCCTATGGGCACTAACGCAATTATTTTTTCTTAAGAGCATTTACAAGACAAATAAAGAGATTTAAAAGAATACAGTGAGTTAACAAAATTTTGCTGCACCCCATTTGGCCAAGTAAAAGTTAAAGTTAGGTTTTGTCAGTGGAAAGATAAATATAGGCATTTACAAGATAAATATATGAAAGACCAAAATTTTTTAATTCCCCGAATTCTTTGAAATCCCTTTATCTGTCTTATAAATGCTCTTATGAAAAAAATAAAGTAAGATTATTAATGTAAATGTTCCTGTGTAAATGCTCATATTTGTCTTGTAAATGCTCGTGTGAAAAATTATTGTGTTTGGTGTTCATAAGAAAATAGTTTGTTGCTAAATTTGCACCTTAACCATTCTAAAATTGTGTTAAAGTAACGGAAGTTATCATGAGTTAACGGCATTGCTACTTTTGCACCCAAAAATATTGTTGATGTCTAGTTTTGCACCCAAAAATATTGTTGATGTCTAATTTTGCACCCAAAAATAGTTAATTGTGCTGAGTGCACTTCGCGAAATAGTTCTTTGCTATTTTTGCACCTTAACCCAAAATTTTATTACCCCACCTCTTCAATCATTTAAAATTCTGTTAGATCAAGCGTTTCACCCAAGAGGGGGGGTGAATTGGGTGATACTGGAATTTCTTTCGAAAATATAAAACTTTGACAACAGAATTAAAACAGTAATGAGTAAGGAGAAATATCACCGAAGTGTACACCGGGAGTTATACTGGTTCGGTCACAACCACTTTGACCTACGTCCAGTCCTCAGAGCTTCTCTGAGAATTTCACTATAACTTCCAAGATTCAGTGGGTTCTTGGCACCTCAGTACAAGCAAGTTCCTTACACCTGGACACTCGCTCCCCCTTACAGGTTGTAATCCAATCCCAACTCAAGGTTCCACAACCTTAAGTTATCTCAATAACAAATATTGAGTTTGAATGAAATATCTCTCTCAAAGAGTAAATGATAATCACTGAAGCATATGAATACAATTTCAACGTGAAAACAGAGCAATGAACTTAATGATACGTTCGTATGGATGCTTAGTTGTTCTTCTCTGTTTGAAGGTTCCCATATATATAGATATGTTGGTGATGACCGTTGGAACGTTTCCTTTCGTCCGTTGGTGAGTGCGCAGCCACTATTGACTTTTCAAGTTTTTGAAAAATATCCGTTGGCGGTGGTTGGCATTTGAACGTTTGATTTGACTTTCATCTCTTGATATGATTTCTTCATTGTTTCTCTGTAAATATACTAAGAATGCTAATACAATGAAAGGTTAATCATATAGAAACAATATAATGAAAGTTTGAATGATTTCTAAATTTCTGGGTATGCTTACTCGAGTAGCTCCTCGAGTAACCCTTGAAGTTTACTCGAGTAGCTCCTCGAGTAACATCGTGAAATCATTGTTTATTTGAAATTCCATGAAGATAAACATGATTACTCGGGTAGTGCATGGAATAAACTAAATTTCAAACCTTTGGGAATAGTTATTTACTCGGGTAGCTACTCCAGTAATGCTTCTGCAACTTCATAGATTACTGGGGTAACACCTCGAGTAATCCTTTGAAAAACTTTTGATTACTCGATGCTCTACTCCAGTAATGTTGGCAGGATTTCAAAGCCGAGAGCAATTACCTCATTACTCGAGTAGGGACTCGAGTGATGCATTCATTTTTGCATAGGTTACTCGGGTAGCTCCTCGAGTAACTAAGACTTTTGAATATGATTTACTCTGGTAATGACTTGAAGTTTACATTGAAAACTTTTGCATATACTGGGGTACATACTCGAGGAATCCACTTAAAATAAACCATGAAAAACTTGTCTAATGGAGTAAGTACTCGAGGAAGATGAAAAAGAGAAATCAAGTTAATCGGGTACTAACCTCAAGTTTTCACTCACCTTAATGCATTACTCGAGTAGCTCCTCGAGTAACATTGGCAGTGGTACAAAGTGCCGAGAGCTTGACATTTTCAAATACACGGTTACTCGAGTAGCTCCTCGAGTATCATAGAAAACTAACTGGAAGTTTCTGACCTGGTTACTCGAGTAGTTCCTCGAGTAACATTAGCAGTGGTACAAAATGCCGAGAGGTCCATATTTTAGGAAACACAGGTACTCGAGTAGCTCCTCGAGTATCATGGGGAAAACTTGAAGTCAACTGGAAGTTTTCACATGGTTACTCGAGTAGCTCCTCGAGTAACATTAGCAGGCCGAGAGCAACCTTAAAGTTTTACCTGGTTACTCGAGTAGCGCCTCGAGTAATGGTGGCAGGTAACTGGAAGTTTTGCTTGGTTACTTCAAGTTTTGGCTCATTACTCGAGTAGCGCCTCGAGTAATGCCTTAGAAAATGCACTTCTGATCAGGTTCCTCAGCATTTTCTCTTGGCCAATCTTCACTACTTCCATGCTTACTTCAAGCAAAGCTTATTCCTGTCATTACTTAGTTCAAGCTTGATTATTAAACATTTCCTTTTCAAACCATTCTTTTGTTATCATCAAAACATGAGATCTAACAAATTCAACTCATAAAAATTTTTCTTCCCCTCCCCTCCCCTCCAAATCCCTCATACCAAACAGACCCTTAAGGAAGTAAAGGCTCTTTATAACACGTGCCTGTAATTCATTGGGATTCTTAAGCAAATGCCAATCAGTCTTTGCTAGAAGAGCATCATTCATAGCAAGAAAGTCCCTGAAGCCCATACCACCGTCAGCCTTTGCATGTGTAAGGGTGTCCTAAGCCTTCCAATGTGTTTTGCCCCTAGCTACACTACCATCTCACAAAAAATTAGAGATAAGGCTATTAAGTTCCTTGTATCTCTATTGGGAATTTAAAACAGTTCATATGATAGACTGGAATGGCGTTAAGGACTGATTTAATCATTACTTCCCTCCATGTATACGAGAGAGTAGCTTTGCTCCAATCTTGGATCTTTTGGCAGACATGTTCTATGATATATGCCATTGCTTGTTGGTTGTTGCTTGGTTTTACCCCATAAACTTGGGATGCCAAGATATCTCTACCTGGGTCAGCTGAGTCTTTAATACCCAAAATATCACTTACTTTCCTTTTCACATCCGCAGGCATATTGTCTGAGAAAACTATACAGGACTTGTCTAGGTTAGCAGCTTGACTAGATGTTTCAACATATTGTTTTAGAATATTTCCCAATCTCAAACAATTTTCCTCACTGGCATTCATAAAGAATAAGGCGTCATCCACAAAGAATATATGCGAAAGCTCCGAACACATGAGACTAAGTTTTATTCCTTTCAGGAGTCGAGCTTCTTGGCTTTTTCTAATCATTCTACTCATGACTTCAGATACAAGGATGAATAAATAAGGTCACAGCGGGTCCCCCTGGCGTAGTCCCCTACTAGGAACAAAAGAAGCTAGTTTTTCTCCTAAAACACACAAGTTAAGGGAGACAGAATTGACACATTTCATAATAAGCTACACTTAATCAGCATAGAACCCGAGTTTCAGAAGAATAGATTCCATGAAGTTCCACTCTACTTTATTATATGCTTTGCTCATGTTAATTTTAAGTGCAAACTCATACTTTTTCCCCATTTTCTTCCTGCTCAAATAATGGTAAACTTCGTGAGCAATGATGATATTGTCATGAATAATATGACCAGGGATGAAAGCACTTTGAGTTTGAGAAATGTAATAGTCTAGGAGAGGTCTCATACGATTCACAATAATTTTAAAGATAATTTTATTGGAGAAGTTGCACAGGCCAATGGGCCTAAATTAAGAGACAACTTCTGGCTTCATGATTTTGGGGATCAAAGTCACATTTGCTTCATTAATATCACGCAGAAGGGCTTTCTTAGCAAAAAAATCCAGAACCATTTCACAAATAGAGTCACCAATTTCTGGCTAGGATGAATGATAAAGGTACTTGAAAAACCATCTGGTCCCGGCGCTTTCGAACTGCCAAGGCTAAATGCAGCTTGTCTAATCTCCTCTCTCGATATAGGCAGCATCAATTGAGTATTCATCTTAGCCGTAATCTTTGGTTCTACAATATCCAGGACCTTGTGAAAAGACCTCTCTCCTGATGGGAGAAATAATTCCTGAAAATACATTGAGATTATAGCAGCAATTTCGTCTTTATCTGACATCCAAACTCCATAATCATTTCACAGCCTGAGAATGCTATTATAAGTCTTGCGTTTAAGAGTAGAGAGGTTGAAAAAATGGGAATTTCGATCTTGTGCTTTCAACTATTCAATTCTTGACCGTTGCCACCAATACTATTCTTCTCTGTCAAAAACTTTTTCTATGGCCAGATGGATATCTATTATGCCCGCATATTATCAGAAGTGAGGTTAGATTGGGAATAAGTCTATAATTGAGCCTTAAGTGTAGATATCAATGCTCTATTATTTGGGAACTCAACTTTGCTCCATTTGATCAATTCATCTCTGCAATTAGTTAGAAAAGCTATGAAGGAGAGAACAAGTGATAAGATAGTACTTACAGAGTTATTCTTCCACCCATGTATGATCACATGCAAAAAATCATTATAGGTTGGCCAAGCAGCTTTAAACCTAAAGCTTTTTTTTTCTGCGCTGATTCTTTAGACAACAGTCAATTAGTAGCAGGTGGTGGTCAGATCCAACTGGATCCAGGTGAAATACTTGCAATTAGGGAAAATCTTCTCACAGCTTAATGTTCCCAAATGCTTGGTCTATATGCTCCCTTATTGTATCTTGCCCTTCTCTGTTATTGCACCATGTATTCCCACTTCCATTGAAGCCAAGATCAGCTAGACCACAGTCAGCCACAAAATATTGAAAATTGAGAATTTTCCTTATTGCTTGTGGGTTGCTTTTAAGTTTCTCATCCCAGGAGAGAATATCATTAAAATATCCTACACAAAGCCATGAGTGATTTATCCCTTAGCAATTCTATGGACTTCTTGCCCACAAAGATTCCTTTCATTTTCATTTGGCGGACCATAAACAAATGTAATATAAGCCGAGGCATCGTGTACGTCTGAGGAGATACTGGTATAGATTATATTAGACTAATGGAAAAGAATATTAACCACCATCTCCTTCGACCACTAAAGAGACAGTCCTCCGCTTCTTCTAATGGGGTCTACCATCCATTCTTCCAAAAAGCCATATTTCGTTGCTTTTGCTTAGTTTCCATTAGAAATACAATTTGGGGTTTCTTTATGAGGCATTCCTCCTTTAGATTCCGAACTGTCAAGGCGACCCCAATTCCTTGACAGTTCCATGATAAGATATTCATTATGCACTGGTGGTTGGTCCCATCCAACTACCGGCATTTTGAGAAAGAGCATGAGAGAGTACAACATTAGAGTGAACTGAAACAGGAGTGTTACCATTTCGATAATCTGTTGTGAGTAATAAGGACGAGTTGCCGGACTGGCTTGAAAGGTTAGTTCGGTTGGGATCACGAAGAAACTTCTTCACCGATTGGTGGCTTTGTCGTGGGTTCTTCGGCTTCATTTTGACTATTATAGGATTTTTATCCTCAACTTTGGTTTCCTCAAAATATAGACGATAATGCCTTATTCGGAGCAGGGAATCTTCGTACTCTGCTATTGGCCTTTTTAAGTTTATGCCTTGAAGTCTGATAGTAATAAAGGACATTGGTGAAAGCCTACTAACTAGAATCATAGCCCTGGTCAAGTTTTCATCTTCTTTTGGGAACTCAACCCGATACTTGGGGTTGGGATTAGAGCCCACTACTGCATCGCTGTTCACTATATTCGAGGAAACATCTTGGTCCATTTGTTTATCTAGAATATAGGGCAATTTAACCTTTGGTACAGGGGGCCAGGACCCATTATTGATTACCTCCCCAATTGACATATTGGGTGCGGTTCAGATTGGGGGCCCACATTAGTTACTTCATGTGGGGTATGGTTGACTTGTTAACTTAATACGCATATTTGCCCGATTCAGCACCCTCACCATCAGTGGTAATAAATTTCTTATTACATCCAACAGATCCCATGCCTAGATTTATGCCTTCTTCCTTATCATTCGCCGCGACTAATGTTTTTTTAAAAATAGCTTCCCTCCCTGTTGGCATGCTTTTCCGGAGGAGCTTCGACACCATAAACTCTGGCTAATTCTCCTTACACACCACCAAGTATTCATCAAAAGTTTTGACATGTGGGGTACTCAGCCAATGACTAAAATCTTTTGCCTCTTCCACCGAGTCTTCCTTGCTATTGCCTTTCTTACACCCCCTACTATCATGCCCGATCCTACCGCATTGATAGCAGTGGTTCTGAAGTCACTCATACTGAACATTCACCCAAGTTGGATCTTTATCTTCATGAGGCACCCAGAAACCATCAACCAATGGTTGTGATAGATCAATCAGAGAACATACCCGAACGAAACTTCGAGTCAACTTGCTATTTACCTTAAGATTTTCAAACATAACGGACTCACGCATTGCATTACCAAGAATAATCACATTGTCTTGATCAAAAGCTTCCAGAGGGAGATCGTGGAATTGAACCCAAAAAGAGGAGAGGGAAAAGTCAACCTCGTTCAGAACCATATAATCTTCCTAGATTTGTAAACTTAATAGATGGTCTTGAATAGACCAAGGTCTACCTTTTAGTATTCGTAGGAAGTGTTCCACTTTTACAAAGCGGAATAAAAAAATCAGTTTAGTCCTATCCAACTCATGGATCTCAACTTCATCATCCATCTGCCACCCTTTCTTGATCATAGAGATCACAGTTGGCTTATTTAAATTCTTTTCCATCATAAGCTTCCCCACCAGAGCGCCTCCCTTGTTTTTGACCAATTTCTTAGTCAAATTCAAGAGAACCTCCTTAGATTTTTTAGAACATCCCGCCTGCCCAACCTTCATGCCTCCGATCACCTTTTAGGGACACACACACGCTAGCACCCACACACACACACACACACACACTCCGTTGGAGAAATATGTGAACATAGTACAGAAATAAGAGAAGGGGAATGAGGATAGAAAGGGAGGGAAAGGGGAATGGGGATAGAAGAGAAGTCAGACGTTGTTCAAATAACGATGACGACAAAGGTCATTGGGGCGACCTCATCGCACTCTCACTAGGGAGAGGAAAAAGCTCTTACTAGGGAGAGGAAAAAAGGGAGCACCCTAATCTTTATGAATATAGGTTTAAAATTATGTTTGGTATGTGATAATATTTCATGAAATTAGATGGATTAATTTTATTTTATAATCAAATATAAAATATCAAAATACTATAATATCCTTTTCAATAAATTTAAAAGAAAGCAAAACACTTCCACACTTGCCCTCCTTGTCGCCTCCACCCTTTTCTCCCTCCGTGGAGGCTTCTTTTGTACAGAACCTAATCCCTTTTCATGAAATTGTTTTGTTGAAAAATGCAAATCTTTTTGAAGGCATATATAATGACTAGATCAATGAATTAATTAGTCGTTGTTTATAGTTATAATGAGTTTACTTGCTGCTCAATGATTGACATGCCTTGCTCTGAGAGTCACTGCTAACAAAGTTCAAACCTTGAGAATAAGAAAGAGAAAGTAGTGATTACATACAAGCCCATTCTCACCACCAAATTGAAGGCATAAGATAAGAAGAAAATAAGAGTAGTACAGCATTGTATATTGAATTGGGTGGAATTTACAGACATAAATGGAAATACTCATGAAGAATGGTTCGAATAGTGTAATAGTGCATCTCGAGGCACAGCATATCAACATTAGTATGTATAGTGATAGATTAATGATTGTGAAACTTACTCCTTTTTACCCATTGTAATGGCTGACAAATGTGTTGTTCTTGGGGTGAAGAGAGCAACGGAGAGACGGTTTCAGAGGGAGACAATGATAGCGGCCGTGATTAGAAGGGATAGATGAGTTTATCTTAGAGCAATATTAAAAAGGGTAGTGTTGTCCAAAAAATATTATAAATAGGGATATTTTCATCTTCAAAATTTCCAATCCCAGGATTGAAAAAGCAATACCACGAGATGTGGTTTTGGTCCAATTCCACTTATGTGGTATTGTCTATTGCTATGTTTGGAATAGTTTTTTTTTTTGTGGGAAATAAGTGTTTATTACGTAAGTCGAGATAAAACTCCTCTCACATACTTACATTGTATATCATAAATCACGATTTATAAGCATTTATAAGTAAAAAATAAGCTATCCCAAATAAGCACTATCTCTCTCTGGTTATTATTAATCCTACGTTTCAAATCATACAATTTGGCCCAATTCCGGACCCAATCCTAATCCCAACCCCTAGTCTTGCGTAGCAAACAAGGCCTAAAGAATCCAACTAAGTGTCAATTGTGTTAGGCCTTGTGATTAAGATGAATTTCTGATCTGTCCGTTAAGCACTAATGCACTATGTAATATGTATGACAAAAATAAAACACAATATTTTAAGATGAATTTGAAACTTTGAAAAAAATTATGGCCCAACTTTTTTTCCTGAAATCATGACACAATTTAAACTTATGGAATTAATTTAAAACGATAAATAAAATTAAAGGGCTAAATTATTATTTTAAGAATTATTTTTAATTAAATAAACGTACTTTGATTTCATATCAAAAAAACAAAAATAAAGTATATCATAAGTAGAATAAAATAGCACCATATTCATGTCAATAAAATAAAATGTAAAAAGTTATGTGATCAATTTAATTCGGTGTTTCGAATCTTGAGAAATACTTACATACTCCAGTAGCATCACCTCATATATACTCTAACTAATTAAAATATAACAATTCATCTTATTTTAATCCTTCATGGCAGATGAGTCATATGGAGAAATTCAAATTTTATTATTTTATGATTTCAGGGATGATTGGGGGAATTGTGTTTTCTGTTTTTCTAAATTAAGAAGTTTATATTTTTTAAAATTATAAAATTGGAATTTCTCCAGATGACTTATTTGTCATGTAGGATTAAAATAAGATGAGTTATTATATTTTAATTAGTTAGATTACAGATGAGTTGGCACTCTTTGTAATACCCCAAATTTTATATTCACCAAATATATTGTAATTATTTGAGAAATTCAATAAAATGGTAAATATTCATGAATTTGGAATTTATGGATTTTGTAGATGTTCAATTTCATGAGAAATTGGGCAAAAATAAATATGAAATCGTAATTTGGCCAATTTAGTACAAAATTAATTATTTTCCGATTAATTGAACTTAATTTCAATTAATTAAGGAAAAAAAAAGAGAAAAATAAATTTATAATATTTTGGTCAATTTAATATGAATTCATGAAAAATTTGAGCAAAAAATACAATTTTGACCAAAATTAAAACTTTACGTGTATACGTAACTTGGACAAGTTGTGAAGCCAATTGAGACTATAGGGAGGGACCCTTAGGTGCCTCCTACATGTGGCATAAATAAGAAAATATTGGTTGGATATGATGGTATGGTTACATGAATGTAGGAAGTTATGTCATGTATAAAAATTAGTTTTGGAATTTTTAGAAATTCCATAAATTATTAACATGATATATGATATATTAGCATATATCATCGTCACCTTCTTCCTTCAGCATTTCACGCACAGAATAGACCTGAAATAGAGAGAGAATGTGTGAAAATCCTAGAGAGAGAAAGGAGAAGAAATCTAGTAAGATAAACCGATTTCTCCGACGATTTAGCTCTTAACGCATATAATTCCGATCCTAAGCTATTCTTCTTTGTTCTTTAAGGTTTGGAGGCTCAAAAAATTTGTTGTATAAAGGTTAGGGTTTCAGCCATATTGGGAAAAAGCTAGTGGGAGCCTGAGGTAACTTCCAAACCTTTTTTATATTAACTATTCTGGCTGCTGTGGGCAATTTAATTGGTGAAATTTCACCGAATTGCCATTGGTTTCAAATTTCGGAAATATGTGTGCCTAAGGGTTATACTTCCCAATTTAGTTCAAATGGTAGTTATAACTTAATTAGATGGTTAATAAAGTGCTCAGGAGTAGAAAGGAACGTGTTTACGAAGCCGAAATCGCAAAACCCTGATTTTTCCCAGAGAATACCGTAATTTCGGCCAGGGATGTTAGAGGGCCTTATGGTTGAATTTTCAATGATTTGATGGTTCCATTGGATTCATGAGGGAAAATTAGGTGGGGTTACAGTTGGGCACTTTTTCGGAAAAGGCCGAGAAAGTATAATTACGGAAACGCCCCTGAAACTCTTAAAGCGGGACTGCCAAGGGCAATTTTGTAATTTGACATTGAATTTGATAATTTTGAATCAGGAAATAAATTCCTTGGGTGGAAATATGTCAGAATAGCTCTAGTCAAAATTTTGGGTAAAGTACAGCCATACCGGGTACGACGGGGTTGGGCCGGGGTCCTGAAGGCATTTTGGTAATTTTCACCATAGGCTAATATAAGCACAAGAAACACTATGGTAGTGCCTAAAATGATACATGGATAGGTTATAACCTATTTCTTGTACATTTAATATTTTAGGACCGAGTTGGAAGCCGGAAGAGACATGTTTTATGAGGCACACTTAAAGGTGGTCTTTGAGATAATACTTCCCAACCCTTTATGCATTTGTTTGGGCTTCTAGTAGCCACCAAAGGATCTTTAATGATAACCAGATCTAAGTGTTTTGAAGTCATTTGAGTATTGGAATAAGTGTTAATGCGTCGTCCTTAATTATGACTATATGATTTGATATTTGCCCGGAACGTAGAAGGCCTATGCCTGAACAAGAATGGAAAGAACAAGGTAGTGACACTTTATCCTATACAATGTTTAATGCATTGCTTGTTTGTATTTATCATTGAATGAGCGAAGGGATGTGGCGGTTAGCTCGACCTTGAATAGGGGACGTGGCATTAGCCTGGCCTTGAATGAGGGGATGTGGCGGTTATCCCGGCTTTGAATGAATAGGGAACGTGGCGGTTAGCCTGGCCTTGAATATTGTGATATATGTTTACTTGCTTTGTTTAATTATGTATCATATACGTAAACTGTTGCTATTGGGATTCTTTTGAATCTCACTCTTTCCAAATAACAATTTTAGTCAGGGCAAGTGGATCTCGGGACAAGCAAATGAGCAAGGACAACTAGGATTGCCGGTGACAGCCTTAATTTCTTTTTGATTTTTGGTTATCATTTGGACAATTGTATATATTGGATTGACCATAGATTTGTAGTTATTGTGTAATCCCCGGTATGAGAAACTGAGATGGGCAATGATGCCTTGTAAAACCTTGGGTTAATGATATTATTCCAGGTGAATGTCGGGAATTTTGTTAGCACTCTAATATTGTATATGTGACAAATCAAATAGGCCAACTATTTTTATTTCAAATGAATGGAGATCGTATTGTACAGATTTTTGTAAAAAGTTTTTAATTGCCCTTGATCTTCCATTACTTATAAAACGAGTTTAAACACTAATTACGGCCTAGATGATGGTGGGGGTTACACTCTTAGAGTATATAAGTATTTCTCTAGAATCTTGTAATCCAATATTATTAATTAGAAAAATCTGGGGTTAAAACGTAACAATAAATTGCATTTTGCGGTTTATATGTTTGAGAAATTGCCTTGCACGGAGGACAGGTTAACTCTTGATTCTTTAATTTTTTTTAATACCTTCAACCAAATACTTGGTTTCGGGCTTCATGGCTACCCCTCCCAATACAAGTGTCTCCAAATACTTGGTTTCGGGTTTCATGACTACCCCTCCCAATACAAGTGTCTCCTTTGAGACTTAAACTCAAAACTTAGAGGGATTAAATAGGACCTTACACTACTAGACCAACTCTATGTTGGTTAACTCTTGATTCTTGAAGGCCACTAAATTGTATACAGAGTATTCTTGGGCAGAAAAATAAAAGCACGTCTTATCTATTTGTTTTCATTATTCCCAACTTCTCATTACCTACACCCTAGTTAATTATGATAGTTGGCACTCAATTATTTAGGAGTTTATGGCTTCCCGACAACAATGCCAAATTTGATCTCCGATCCATGTCACCTTGGCGTCAAATTAATTTTAGGACATGCTTATCTGAGAACAATGTGTAACTTTTTACATTAACTTAAGTCCACTCACATTTTGTGCTAATCATCTATAACTGAAGTTCACTCAAATTCTCACTCACTCTCTCTCTCTCTACAAATCTTGTGCTGATCATCTATGACTACAACACAAAATTCAAAATTACTTCAAACTCCTGCTTTTATAGCGCTTGTGATCCCATGCATTTTTTTCTCCCTCTGTTTTAATTATATATAATCAACTCAGAATGACTAAGACAACTCCCTCTAAACAATTGTAACAACTCCCTCAGAATGATTATGTCCTATGTTAAAAACAGGAGGAGCATTACATTTAAACCAACCGCACGTAAATATTGGTTCTTTGCTCCTTAGGAGGAAGTCAACGTACGCAAATTCATCACATGCTCGGTTTTTTTTTTTTTTCTTTAAAAGCAAACAACCCAAAGATATCGGAAACTCCACTGTTATCATCATGGGGAGATTTCTTGAGATTATACGTACACGACAAACAAAAGTCACATGAATTCATAAAAATAATTGAGAGTCAACCCGATTGATTTGGATCAAGCTAGTCAGCAGCAACTTATTCCCCTCGTGTCTAGGTGAGTGTTTGGGAAACGTCAAAATTGTGTATTCAAAAGTCTTTTTCCTTAAATTGAGACAAAACTCGTGAAATCTATTCTCCAAAAACTAATCTAAACATGCACTTAGGTGATCTGTTTGCTTAACATGGATAGGAAAAAATTGGGAATGTAAATATTAAATTTAAATGTCAAGTAGTCAAATAAAATTAAAAAAATAGATAAATTTTATGCATGCAAGTGTGGAAAGAAATAATAAATTGTGGGAGTTCACTAGTGGAAAAATCATTTTTAAGACCGGTTAAAAACGACATTTTAGACTGGTTATGGATGTGATCTTGATACAACCGGTCTTAAAAGTTTGCTACTTTTTAGACCGGTGAAAGAGCCGGTCTTAAAAAAAGTTTTAAGACCGGTTATTTATAAAACCGGTCTAAAATAATTATTTTTAGAAAATTCAACTTTTTAGAATTCTCAAAAAAACCGGTCTAAAATGTTTAAATTGTTATACCGATTTTCTAAAAAGTATTACTTTTAAGACCGCTTATTCATAAAACCAGTCTAAAAAGTATGAAAAACTGATCTAAAATGTATTTTTTAGACTAGTTTTGAAAAGAACCGGTCTAAAAAGTTTTTTTTTAAAAAAAAGAATTGCTTCATTTAAAACATTTACCCAGCCAGCAAGCCAGCCATTTCCCCTGTTAAAATATTTTACTCAGCAACCAGCCATTTCAACGACACAGATAGAATTACAGACAGAATAAACTCACAATCATAGGCAGAATCATAAAATTATGGCCAAAATTAAATATTTCATACACTATCTTCTCAGGCAACCCAAACTAATTGAAATGGAAACAAAGTTCATCATCATCATCATCATCATCATCATCAACACTTATTCATTATGGCCAAAATACTTTATACACACTCTTTTCAGGCTGATGATCACTAGCTGGCTTGGAGCATCTACACTAAGACACCTCATATGCTTCATTTTCCTGTGACAACATCAAAAAAAGTAGTTTTAATTTATATATACCAATAATAATAAACATAATTCAAATATAGTTCATGATAATTATTTTAGCTAACTAACCTTGAAAGTATTTTTATAAAGGGATATCCTCTCATATCCCTTCATGATGATCGTTTCTTGTGCCGTGTTCATTGTCTGCTTTATCTTCTTCATTCAATTCTGGTAGACCCCTAGAAAAAGAAGGAGTATCAAAAAGATCATTCATTGAATGACTTTCCTGATTAATATCAACGACCCTTTTTCCTTGGAGAGTTACAAACCATATTTTATTTGCCTGATCAGTAATATAGAACACTTGTTTCGCTTGATATGCCATAATAAAAGGTTCATCTCCAAAACTTCTACTAATTAGATCAACCAATGTAAATCCCAACTGATCAATCATCACACCATTGTTGACATCAACCCACTTGCATTTGAAAATGAGAAATTTAATTTTAACATAATCAACCATCCAAATCTCTTCAATAACCCCATAATAAGGTATTGTTGCCAATCTAAGGTTCTTATCTTTTGAACTAGAGAAGTGCATAGATTCAGCCACTAACATAACCCCACTGTTCTGGACTGTGCTCCTATTATCAAGGGACTTCGTGTAAAATGTATAACCATTGATCACAAATGAAGTCCAACTCATGACATCAACCTTAGGCCCATGTGCTAACCATTTAATTGTATCGACGTGTTCCATCGAATATCCTCTCATCCATATCTCAAATTTTTTGCATCATTTTCATTAGCAAACAAGAACTTGAACCTTGGTATGATTGGAAGATATCACAACACTTTTGCAGGGGTGTTATTTGATTTGTACCTCGAAGTTTCACATATCAGAAACTGTTGTTCCTCTTTATGCTTTTTTCTATACAATATACAATCATTAGGGCATGCATGGATCTTTTTATACGTCATCCCTAGTAGACACAGTATTTTCTTAGCATCGTAGTATGGAGAAGGCAACACATTATCATCTAGAAGTATGTCCTTAAAAGCCTCAAGCATTTCTGAAAAACTCTTGTCACTCCACCCATGCCATGCTTTCAAGCTGACCAATTTCAATACTGCTTTCAATAATTGATATTTTTTACACCTCGGGTACAACGGCGTCTCAGCATCACTGCACATATTACCATATGCATGTGATTGCTCAAAATCCTCTTCTCTTACATCATGAATAATATCTTCTATCTGATTATCCGTATCCGTGTCATTATCATCAAAGGTCACTCCTGCCTGTTGAGATGAACTTGGTATATCTAATTCTTCACCATGCCACATATTTATACTGTATAACTCTTACAAAATCCTTCACAAATTAAATGTGTATATATCTGTAGCACTTAATCGCTTCTCATTCAAACATACTACACAAGGGCAATAAAACTTCCCACTACCATCATCGGCATTTCTTCTAGCGCAGTCTAAAAAACCCCTTACCCCATTATCATATTCAATACTCGTTCGTTTAGCGTTTATCCAACTATAATTCATATATATCTCAACACTTGTAGCACCCTATATCCAACAGCAAAATGATAGACAAAAAACAACAACTATAGTGTTTTAGAGATTTCAACGAATTTTAACATGCACAATTGGAAACTAGTATTGTTTCAATAAACCAATAGCACTGACAATCAAACAATCACACTAAATTAAAATAGAACTTAGAATGCTATTACTCCAAGCCAAATATCACAAGTCAAAGCATCATATTTACTTTGTCCAAAACAAGGAAAACATATATGTAGTAATAAAATCATCACACAGTTTTCCCTTTCACCTTAATTACTTTTTTCTGCAATTATTTCGTGTCTAACTATATTGTCAGAGTTAATATTGTTGAGAATATGCAAATACAAGCTGAAAGTTGAGGGCTTTTAATTAACATAACACTAACCCAATTGAAGACCAAGGAGTGAGATTCTACCTAAAGTCACGGTGACGTCGACTGAGGTTAAAATAAAGTCCTCAAATTTATGGCATTGACAAAGGGAAGTCACGACAGAGGAGAATGGTCACTATGGAGAATAGAGGTGGCGACAGAGGAGAGTGACGATGATTAAAGAATAGCGATGACGAACACAGCAATGACAGTGATAATGACGGAGGAGAGTTGAGCAAATGCGGAAGGCGCGATGGACGAGTTCAGAACATGCAGGGGCAGAGCTCACAGAGAAATGGCGAAAAGAGAAGAAAGGGTTCATGGAACGCATGAGTAAAAATACGGGCGAAAAAGCTCACTTTTTAGATCAGTTTTTGATAAAAACTGGTCTTAAAAAGGGGGGATATTTTTTTAATTTTTCACATTTAAGACCGGCTTTAATTAAAACCGGTCTTAAAAGGTTCAAATTTTTAAGTTTTAAATTATTTTGATATTTTAAGACCGGTTTTATTTATAACCGGTTTAAATAATTTTTTTAAGACCGGTTTTTTTGAGAACCGGTCTTAGAAGTTCTATATAATTACAAAACTACTACCGGTCAATTTTTTTAGACCTTATCCGTCATAACCGGTTTAAATGTGACGGTCTAAAAAGGGAATTTTCTACTAGTAGTTACACATCTTTTAAGAAATTAACTTGAAGTAACAACTGATTATAGGTGCCAGTAACCTAAAATTTCAAAAGAAAATGTAAAGCCAAGCGACATAATTTTATTTTAAATAAAAATTATATATAAGTAATAGTAAAAAGTAGTGTCATATACTCATATGGACGTGGGTGCGTATATTTTCTAATAAAGATTGGCATTATATACCACCTTACATTAATGAACACATATACTGTAAAAAGATTAAAACTCAATAATATAATGTCATAGCAAATTAAATGGAAAACAAAAAGCACAATGAGATTAATGATACAATATAAGGATATTCCTTCAGCGTATTATTAGAGGGAAACAAAAAATATTGGATTCTCATCAAATGATCCCGAGATAATAGCCCCATGAAGAAAAGACCAACAAGTTACTGGTGGATATGTTTAATATTAATATTAAGGGTTAAGGTGCAAAAATACACATGAACTTTTCTTAAAAGTGCACCCAACACCAAATGCTTTTTTTAGGGGAAAAAGTAACTATGTGGTTACAAAATAGGTGCAAGAGTCACAGTTTCCGTTAATGTCAGAAAAACTCCGTTACATTTCCTTAACTATGACAGTTGAAGCCCACGTGTAATTTTTTTTGATCAATGCCCATGTGTAATTTACTCATCATTTTTCCCTTGTATAATTCATTGAGCTCAGTATGCGTTCGAACTGCATGAACCCACTGGAGAAAACAAAAATAAGTTGCCAGAAAGAACTCGCAGGAAACTGAATATAGCCGTCGAAAAATTCAGATTAGCTGGAAAAATGCCCAACGGTACTCTGGAAGATGGAAAAGGAAATGACAGTGGGGGCGAAACAGTGATGGAAGTGCATGAGAGTGAGGGAATGGCAGAGTTGGATATTGACGGAAATGAAGAAAAATAGGGGAATGAAGGAATGGAAAGAAACAGAGAGTGTCGATGGTGTAGTGTGTTCCAGCGATAGAGGAGATAACGATGATGGTGGTTGGTGGTGTTATGAGTCAACGGTCTCCTTCAGAAACTGAAGCTTCGCAGTTGACGGTGGAGTTGTTGGTGATGTCGGAAGTCGATCTAGAGAGGTTTTTACTTCTTTTTTTTGGTGTTGATGTCTCTTCCTTATAAAAACATCTCCAACATCCTTGTTCTTCTTCCTCCTTCCTTCTTTTTTTTTTCCTTGTCACCGGTGGCACTCTCATATTGATGATGTCATCATGTATGTATTTATAGAAGACACACGAATGGTTTCATGCTGGAAGAGAAATGAGAACATGATGCATGGTGAATGGTACTGTGGCTTTAGCGTGGTTGGAAGTTTTGGCAGCTCTCCTATTCTAAGTTCTCAGCTCTACAATTTGTGAGGAAAAGAGGTCACCGGAACTAGGGAAGTTGGCCAGAAAACTCACCAGAAATTTACGAACACCGCTGGAATGACGCAAAAGGTGGCCAATGAGACTGATTTGATGGTTCTTTCCGGGTGAGAACAATGATAGTAGTGAGAAACAGGGATTAAAGGCCGTCGGAAGTGAGACTCGCCGGAAGTGCGGGCCAGAAAACTCAAGTAATCGTCGGAAAAATGCAAAATTGAGTTCTATGGTTCTAATCTTCACAGCTTCAGGAAGATAATGCTGGACTGTGCTTTTGGAGAAGAAATACGATGAGTCTGTAGTGACTTACAACACCATCGATGGTTGTTGAGGAGTTCCGGTGCAGAGGTGACGGTGGTGTCGGAAATGGTGCCCTGAAACTAATAGAAACAGAGTGGTGCAACTGTGGTGACTGAGTGATAAACGTGTAGTAGGAAGGAGAGGTCAACAGTGGTAGTAACAGAAAGACGATGAGTGGTGCTCTTACTCTCCCCGAACTCAAGCTTGCGGAGCTGCAACATCTGAGCTCTGTGTACGATAGAGATGAAGGTCATGCTGGAGACAGAGGGACGGTGATGTTGGGATAACAAAGAGAAGATGGTGAAGCTGAGAATAGAGAAAGCCGACAATGTTGTAAGAAGAAGGGTGACGATGATGTTGGTGGAGATTTTAATGGTGAAGGTAGTTGGTGAGAAAGAAGAAGGGATGACGATGGTGATGAAAACGGTGGCTGACATCATCAATATAATTTTTTTCATTAGTCAATTATTTCAGTCAGCAGCCTAATCACCTACCATGTCAGCAAAGTTAGTCAGCAACCTTGCTTTTAACGGTCAACTAACAACTACTGTGACTTTTGCACCTATTTTATAACCACATAGTTACTTTTACACCAAAAAGAAGCATTTGTTGTTGGACGCACTTTCAGAAAAATCACATGTGCATTTTTGCACCTTAACCCTAACATTAATGATAGGAGACAGTAAAAATTATAATTATAATCTCTGTGATAGTTAAATTATTTATATATAACTCTTATACATCACACCCCATTTTAGTGCAAGATATTCCTTATACATGTAATAAAGAATTTGTGAACTTATGTTTCAGTTTATATATGTATTGTAGTACTCCCTCCGTCTTTATATATAAGACTCTCTTTTTTGAATGGACTTGTCCCTAAATGTAAAATCTTTTTTGAGTTTGTCTAAATAATAAATGCACTTTTTTCAATTTTGCCCTCAATTAATTATTATATTGCATATACTCTCTGTCATCATTTTCTCATTATTACTCTCTCTCACCCATTCATAAATAGGGGTATTTTTGGGGGAAAAAATTAAATTTCCTACATAATTATTATATTTACACTACTATAGAAAGCAATTTTAACGTTCGTTTTTAGGCCCTTTAATTTCTACGTTCTTTTACATGGGGACGCCTATGTGAGTGACGTAGTAAAATTTGGGAATAACGTCCATTAAGAAAGGGATGCCATAAGTATCTTATGGCATCCCCATTTTTACGGACGTTGAAAGTATTTTTTTTAATTTGTTTATATTTTGCACATGACGACTCTCTTGTTGTGAGATTGACCTGAAGCCCCACCGGACACGTCAGATTGAGGTCATTGATGCAACCGGCATAGCTACATTTCCCAGATCCCTTGAATGGGGTGATGGAGATCAGGAAGTTGTAGTCGTCGACGGGGCTGACATCGTAGAAGTCTTGGTCTTTGCCGAAAGTGAACTCCATGAGGGTTGCCAGAGGGGTGCCGCAGATGCCATTGTAGAAGAGCGATCCGTCGCAGTCCCTGATGGTGTAGTGGCCGCGGCTGTTGCCGAAGGTGTATAGCTATAACAACCCTAGAAATGGATGAACTAGAGAGGAGGAAGCTAAAGAGAGTAGGCCTTGTTTGGTGGGAGCTTGAAGCCTCCATAGGCCAAAAGGGGTTTGTCGGTGTCGGGTTGAGTCCTCGGCCAAATAGGGTACGAACACTTGTTGTAGAGTATAACTGATGTTGTTGAAACCTCAAGAACTGGTTAAAAAAATATAGAGATTTAAGCCACATTGCGATTGTAACCCAAGTTATAAAAGAAAATAGTGGATTTGTGTGTGTTTGAGAGAGAGAGAACCTATGAGGAAATGAGGAGAGAGGTGAGGAAGAGAGAGAGAGTAGTGAGAGCATTGTGAGTGTTTGTGGGTGAAATGCGAGAAGAAAATGGGGATGCGGTGATTGTAAAATTTGTTGGGGAATGAGCTTCTTTATGCAAAGGTGTGAAGAGAGGTTTTTATAGAGAGAGAAAGGGACCTTTAGGTGTCCCTTTTAGATTTGGGACGCCCTAAAATAGTACTTTAAGCATATGACTTTTGGTGCCTTTTTTATATTAAAAGGGACGCCCAATATGTCAAAATTTTAGCTCATAATTATAAAAACGCTACTGTCTTTATTTTTTACTTCTCTTTTTGAAAAATAGACAGTTTTTGGGGAAATAAAATCTATGTCTTGTTGTAGTATTAACTACTTTTAACTATTTTTTAGAATCGTGCGATTTGGTTGAAATGCTCTTATATATAGGAACAGAGGAAGTAAGTACGTCAGACTTTTTTAAAAAAAATTAAAAATGTAATATTTTTAGTTTGGGGATGGATTCTAGCTTCTTTCAAATTACCTTCCATCAAGGAGCTGAGAGACAGCTTCAATATTTGAAGGTTTATATGAGGACGGTGGTTGGGTGGAGCTTTATTGCCATTCTCATTTCCTTAGCTTGGGATCAATAGATACGTTTTCACTAATTAACTGGACTCCGGCATTATCTGAAGGATATCAATTGCTAGATGATCCTTTCTCAATAAGATTTAATTTGAGCTTTATCAATTGAGTTCGAAGCTCACTTCCATGGAAATGTCCTTCAAGAGTGAGAGAATGATATGCTTTTAGCACGATGGTTAGCGTTTTATTCCTAAGGTTTGGTATCAGAGCCGAGTTTGAATCCTCATAATGTTTAGTATCAGAGCCAACATGAGTTCGAATCCTATTTCCATGGAAAGGTCCTCTAAGAGGGAGAGAATGATATGCTTTTAGCATGATGGTTGATGCTTTCTTCCTCAGGTTTGATATCAGAACCAACACGGGTTCGAATCTTAGTTCCATGACTCAAAACACAATTTCGAACAAATTAACCAAGCACACCAATAGAATAGCACTGCATTCACTTTCTAACATTTGCTACTTGAGGTGCTTCTTGATTTTATGATATTCATACATGTGCCCCTCCACACTGTTTAATTTTTATGGGGGTGAATTTTAAATCCTCTTTCTCTACATCAGGATCTGTCCATATCTTGAATAACTCGTCATCAAACTCATCATTGAAGAGGAAGGAGTCACCCTTTGCAACATCACCACCCGCAGGTTCCTTCTTGAGGATGTTTTTGCCCTCAGACAAAGCTTTTAAGCACATCTTCAATTCTGAACTTGGAATCATGATTTCTTTTTTAATTTTATCATAGCTAAGTACATCACGATCATTGAACAACATCAGCACAAACATTTAGTACGGGATACCATTAGTTCATACTTTTAACCATTTCTAAGGGTCACTCTAATGACTGCATACCCCAAATGTGTTCCCATGTTAAATTTAGCGTGGTATTCATAGTTATCAGGAAAAAAAAATTCAAAATTCAGAAGACATCGAATAGAGAAAAGGAAAAAGACGGTCGATCTCAATCACACGACGGAGCAAAGTGGCACTCTCGTAGTGGAGCGATGGGTTGCGCTCACAGAGAGGAGCGATTTTAGTTGTGAGTTGGGTACCATGACTTATAAGAGTCAGGTAAGAAATAAGAATCGAATTGAGATGCTTCAGAATGATCAGGGGCTATGGATCTCTGACCAAGAGGTTCTCAAGCAGCAAGCTCTCACCTACTTCATGAACCTTTATTCGGCTAACCAAGAAGTGCTTCAGATGTCTGACTGGCCGGTTGCCTATCGCCATCTGAATGATGCTCAACTATCTCATATCCACCGAGCTGTGTCTGTGATTGAAATTAAAAATGCAGCTTTTCAAATGGAGGCTTTCAAAGCTCCGGGTCCAGATGGGTTGCAACCTCACTTCTTCCAAAGCCAATGGGAGACGGTGGGTCCTAAAATCTGCGACCTCATCTTTTCCATTTTTGAGAATCCTGGCAGACTGAAAGAAATAAACCAAACTCATATTATACTGATTCCCAAGGTGGACAATCCTTGTTCTTTGAAGGAATTCAGACCGGTCTCTCTTTGCAATGTCTGTTATAAGATTCTAAGCAAAGTGCTTGCAAATAGACTAAAAGATGTGATGGAATACTTGATTCACCCCACCCAGTGCAGCTTTATAAGAGGTCGCCATAGCTATGAAAATATCATCCTCGCCCAAGAAGCCATTCACACCATGTCATCCACTAAGAAGAGGAAAGGGTTCGTAGCAATTAAGGTGGATATGGAGAAAGCATTTGATAGATTGGACTGGAATTTCCTTCATTTTAATCTGCTGAGCCTGGGTTTGAATCATCAACTGGTACAACTATTGATGCTATGTGTCTCTTCCCCTGAAATGAAAGTTTCTTGGAATGGATCTCTTTCAGATCCTTTTCATCCTTCAAGAGGAGTGAGGCAAGGCGACCCTTTAAGCCCTTATCTGTTCATTCTTTGTATGGAAAGACTTAGCCAGCTGATAAACCGGGAAGTGGATGATGGCAGATGGAAACCGCTCCAGCTTAGCCCATCAGGCCCGAAGATCTCACATCTATTCTTTGCAGACGATTTGATTCTATTCAGTGAGGCTTCTTTGAGTCAGATGGAGAGGATCAGAGATCTGATGTCGTTTTTCTGTAGAGTATCGGGTCACAGAATTAGCCTACAAAAATAAAAAATGTTCGTTTCAAGGAACGTTCAATTCCAAAGAGCTGTCGAACTCAGTGATACTCTGGGAATTGGTATCACAGCTGATTTGGGCAAATACTTGGGGGTTCCCCTGTTGCATAAAAGAACCACAAAACTGACCTTTGCCCCGCTTGTTTCAAAAGTTCAGAACAAGCTATCATCCTGGAGGGGGAAATTTCTGAGTATGGCTGGCAGAACAGTGTTGATCAAGTCCGTCCTCTCAGCTCTCCCGTTCCACCAAATGCAAACTACACTCCTCCCCAAGGGGATCTTGCAGGAGCTAGAGAAGATCAGCAGGAATTTCTTTTGGAACCAAGAAAGGGAAACCAAGAAAATGCACCTTATAGCCTGGGAGAACATCAAAAAAGACAAAAAAGATGGGGGCCTCGGGATTAAAGATCTTTCTAGCCAAAACAAAGCTTTCATTATGAAACTGTGTTGGGACTTCATTACTAAACCTAATTCCTTATGGGTGCAGGTTATTAAAGCAAAGTATGGCTGTGGAGATAGCAGGCTTCCTAGAGTTGCTAAGGCGAGAAAGCAATCAGCAGTATGGAGTGCAATAACATCAGTGTGGGACTCATTCAGGAAAGCGGTGGGAAGTAAACTGCGAAGTGGTACCTCTACCAATGTTTGGTGGGACCTTTGGTCTCCTTTAGATCAACCACTGATGCACTATGCTGACAGAAACCACCATCTTATCAACCCTGATGACAGTGTTAGCCAGTTTGTTCAGCCAGATGGTAGGTGGGACGTTAACAAATGGAGTTTGTTCCTTCCTAATTGGGTGATTGACAAAATTAAGTTAGTTCGCCCTCCCAATTTTCTTGGTAGCGACATATTCTGGTGGAGGAAATCTTCTGACGGGAACTTCAGTGTCAAATCTGCCTATTCGATGATTCATCAGCAGCAGTCTGATGATAGCGATCCTTTCTGGCACAGTATCTGGAGGTGGCCTATTCCAGAAAGAGTGAAATTTTTCATGTGGCAACTGTTCCAAGAGAGAATCCCTACTAATTCAATCAGAGAGAAGAGAGGAGCGACAAACAGTTTTGAGTGTCCTTTTGAGTGTAGTTGTGAGGAAATAGCAATACATGCTTTGAGAGACTGTGAAAGTGCGAGTGAAATCTGGTTATCTTGCATTAACCCAATATATTACTCTGCTTTTTTCTCTTGTAACTTGCAGGTATGGCTAAAATGGAACATGCAGAATTCACCGGGAATTTCCAAATTTCGTCACTGGCCTTGGCAGAAAGCATTTGGTTCGCTGTGTTGGCTCATTTGGAAGAACAGATGTAACAAGGCAATGGAAGGAAGTGGTGACCAACCACAAAGACTAATTCATAGAGGTCTTCACTTCTTACAGGAGACAGTCGAAGAAGGACGTTTCAGACACAAAGTCTTCAGAATTCTGGACAGACCTTCAGACAGATGGTATGTACCCCCAGAGGGATTCACTAGAGTGGATGTAGATGCAGCATTAGACAGTCATAGACAGGCAGCAGTAGGTGGAGTTGTTCGAGACAGCCATGGTTCGTGGATTAGTGGATTTCAACAAAACATAGGCTTCTCGTTGGGTTCAACAGTGGCGGAGATCCAGGCTATAAGGATTGGACTCCAAGTATGCCAATCCTTAAAGCTCACCAAGGTTCGACTGTACACGGATTCATTGGAGGCCATCCGTCTACTTTTGCATTCACACGACTTGGATCATCCTCTCAATTCGGAACTACAGGATACACGGAATTTAATCTTTCTTGATTGGGACTTAGAGATTCATCACACTCACAGGGAAGCACTTAAGTGTGCGGACTTTTTGGCAAAATCAGCTTTAGACTCGAACAATGAGCTAACTATGGTACATTTACCCCCGGTTTTTTGTTCGTTCCAAATGCTAGCTGATCTTAGCTAACATTTGGTAGTCCTAGTATACTGTTTTCATGTTGTACTGGCTTTCACGGCCACCAAGAGACCTTTCTCTTGTCATTTTAATTCAAAAAAAAAAAAAAGAAATATGCATGTTTAGCCAAACTGATAACAGCATATGATGATCTAACTAAGAACTTCAAAACAAGACGTGAAGTTTCAAGGGGGTATTATTGGTTTGAAATGATTACGGTCAATTCCCAATAACAAAGAAAACAAGCAAGATTGGTCTAAGTCATTTGCAGCTTTGCATTTAATGCAGAATTATAAGGGGAAAAGGACAGAGTAGAGGAAAAGAAAGCCACAGTACAGAAAGATAAAAATGAAAGGAAAACAAAAGCACGTCTTATCTATTTGTTCATATATGCATAGTTGTCTTTGTTATGTCGTTTTCTCATCAACCTAGAGTATGTATTTTAAAATTTATTAAAAAAAAGATCACACTATTCATAATAATTATTTACACAACTCCTCTCAAACTTCTATGATTTCTTGCAATACATAGGCCATTTTCCTTTTTAATGTAAAAGGAAATACTAATACGTTAACCACTCCTCGTAAACATACAAAATAATCTTTTCAGACCTCCGTCCCTATATTTCATAATCACTAACCTTCTAAAATTTATATTGACTCATTTTATAACATAAAACATAGTCAATAATGCTTATTGTATAAAAACTTGATGAAATTATATTTCTGTTTTTTTTTATTATAGGGTGCTAGACTTTTTCTTTAAAATTAAAATTCAAAATATGATATTTTAAATTGGATATGTTTCCACTTTCTTTCAAATTTCCTTCCTAAGAGACATAGTTTCACTACTAAGAGACTTGTGTGAGGATGATAGTAAGTAGGAGGAGTTTTATTTCTTCCAACTTATTCTTACGTCTATAAATACATTTTCATTATTTTATTGAATTATGTGGTCCTCTGGCGAACATCTATGCAAAAACAGGGTCTCCATATAATTTAAGATAAGAAAACATATGTACTCTATTCAGACTCGCCTATGATGATGGAAGTATTGTTATGATGGTCAAAATAAAATGGCGAATTACAATTTAGCTTTAAAGATAAAAATAATCAATATTTCTTTATTGAGCAGTAATTGTTCTTTTATTATTTTGATTGTTAATCTAACATAATATTTACTTTAAATTTAATCTTTAATTAGAGCTATATCAAGATTAAAACCTCAGTTGTATAGGACGTTGGGTGTGATGATGAGATGAATATCTAATTTTAAAAAAATTTGATATAAAGATCCATGAATTCAAATAAATTCATGAAAATGGTTGAAAATTTGGGTGACATTGAGAAAAGAGTAAACAATGTTTAATTGCACCCAATAATTGCAACCAAAGATTTTTACCTCTTTAATTACCCCAAAGCAATCAAATCTTTAACCGTATTCATATTTATAAATTCATCATGGAGATTTTTATGTCAAATTTTTTATAAAACAGATATGTGTCTTCATCATCACAACCCACGCGTCATATAATTGAAGCTTAGTTTTAATAATATAGCTCAATTTCATAAACAAAATAAATTTAAAATAAAAATATTATGTTATATCATTAATCAAAATAAAATAGAAGCAATTATGGTCAGATATAAATGAATACTGATTGTCTTTGTCTTAAAAACTAAATTTAACTTTGCTTATTTTATTTGACATGAATTCATAACAATCCCTCCATCAACGTAATCGAAACTAAATATAGTGCATATATCCTTTATCATAAATTGTATTAAGATCTTATTTAAGATGCATATTAGTCAAAGGACCACAAAATAACATAGAATAATAAAAATATATCTATAGATTTGAGAATGAGTATGGAATGAAAACAATAAGGCTTGTTTGGTCTGAGGGGAGGGGAGGGAAAGTGGGCAGAGGGAAATTTTTTTTTAGTTGAATTTAAAAAAATTAGAGAAGTGGGGTTAAAAATTTTTAATTAATTTTTCTTACTCTTTTATCTTATATATTCTCTTTATTAAAATTTTATTACCCCACTTCTTTAATCTTTTAAAATTCTACTCATAAAAATTTTCCCTCCCCTCCCCTCCAAATCCCTCAACACCAAACAGACCCTAAAACAGTAAATCACTATGCATGGCAACAAAAGCCATGGAATTAAACAGAAAAATATCATGCTAGCAGAGAATTTTTGGGGCATATACCAAATGTCAAATAACAAGTTTAACAGAACAAGCTCTAGTTTAACATGCATTCTTTCCAAAAATCATCTGACTTTTAGTATTTAGAAATACGTGAATTAATAAAAAGTCAGATTTTGTATCACATATTCTTATAACAAGAAATCACAGTGAAGAAAAATATCTGCAAGTTTATAGAGCTTTATATAAGAGACTACCAAGCCCTGGTGAAAAGGAATATATAGAAAAATGTTTCCCCTTTGTTTCATCTTTGGAGTTTGGACACTACAAGGGAATTCTAATAATTTCCACAAACAAAGTTTTTTGCATCTTTTTATTTACTAAAAATTAAACTTACTTTAAATTCTTTGGATTTTTTTTTTTTTTTGTGACAGCCAGTTTCCTACATACTCCCTCCGGTCCTAATTATAAGACAAAGTTGATTTTTTTGGAGAAATTAAGGAAGCCAATTAAATTAATTTAGAGTGTTTATATTTATAATATCCTTAGATTATATATTAGTAGTCAAATTAATTAGTTTGGAGAAAAAAATAAAAATAAAAATACTCTAAATTAATTTAATTGGCTTCCTTAATTTCTCCAAAAAAGTCAACTTTATCTTATAATTAGGATCAGAGGGAGTATTATGTTTCCAATTTGCTGAAATCAAACAACTGCCTCCACAAAGTCAATACCGTAAGTTGGAAGAGTATCTGGCCAAGAAAGTTTCATAGACAAAAACGATTAAATGAGGTCATATACATAGACTTCAGTGTTCAGAGAAACATTTCGTTGGATTTTTCCAGCTAAACCAATGATCTGTAAATTATGTTCTACATGGTGAGAAAAAGTTTGTTCCAAATCAAATTAGCAAACAAAGAAAAGCACTAAAAGGAATCAAACATAACATCAATTTTCAATGAAAATAAGTAACACTAGAGCTTACTTATGAAATCATCTGATTTTTAGTAGTTGAAATACATGAGTGAAAAAGAAGTCAGATTTTGTATAACATATTCTTCTAATAAAAAAATCACAATATAATGAAGAAAAATATATAGAAAATGTTTCTCCTTCTGTTTCATCTTTGGAGTTTGGAAACTTAAAAATGAGACTCGCACCTCACCATGCTATAAGCTTTAGTGTCTATAACTTTATTGAATGAAGCTCAGCACATATTTAGTTTAGCCCAAAAAAGGGAAGATAAAGTGATAAACATGAGATGGAAAGTGCTAGTTCAGTTAAATTCTTCAACACTTAGTTTCACGAAAAGAAGGAAAGGAAAATCTGAAGATTTGAGGACAAGGGAATTCCAATAATTTCACAAAGAAATTTTTACATCTTTTTATTTACTAAAAATTAAAATTTTTTAAAATTCTTTGACTCTTTCTGGCAGCCAGTTTCCTACATATTATCCTTTTAATTTGCTGAAATCAAACTGCTGCCTCCAGAAAGTCAGTAACTAGAAAAAAATCAAAGAACAAAAGAAGTTTAATTTAGTACAGCTAAAGTAAAGAAAAAAAATAACAAGAATACGCTAGTCAAAGACACTTTTATAATGGTCTCTGGATTTAGTAAAATAGTAGAGAAAAAAAGTTGGTAAAATAGTGAATGAGGCCAAAAGGTTAGTAAAATACTTACCGCGGTTTCAAGCCAAACAATCACCAGCTTCTCTCTCCATTTCCTGCTTCTAAGGCGAAACCCTCCCCTTTATTTGGCGCTCTCAGCTTCTCCAGCTCTCATTACTTGTCACTGTGATTCAGGTTTCTTTCCCAAACTTAAAAGAAAAGATAATATGATGATTAAGAGCTACTAAGGCCACACTGTATACCGTAATGAGTGCACACCCTTAAAAATGGTAACTTTTTGCAAAGAAAAGAAAGAAAGAAAGATTGCTTTTTACCATACTTGGGAAATGCTATTCCATAGGGTAGAATATGAATATGAATCTCTGAAATATAAACTCTTTCGTTTAGAAGATGATTCAAGAGTGATAAAAATAATACTTTAGCTTCAAACTTTCAATTGGTTAGCTTAACTAGAAAAGAATCTTAGTCGAAAGTTAAAATATATGATATGATATGATACCAGCATCATATAAAATTAAAATAAAGCAACCTTTTGAAGACGAAATGGGACCAAAGAAGAGCCCACAAGAGGCAAAAAATATGACTTGCGAAGGAACAAGTATGAATCTAGGTTAAACAAAGGTTTAGCTCTTACCAGACGATCAGTAGAGCAGATCCGCCACCAACACAAAGTCGGTCTATGGCTGTGCTAGATTCCTCTGGGTCTCGATTTCAGAGTCCTAGAGGAATCACTTATAGTGGGAAAGGTGGCCAAGAACCTGAACCGGATATCGAACGATAATTTCAAAAAAAAGTAGACAGCAGATGGGCGACGAGACAATGGAGAAGAGAAAATGAGTAGAAGACCGTTGGCCTAAGAGAAAAGGAAGATAAGAGACGCGTGAGGGAGAAAAGATGGAAGGGAATTTATTCTGAGGTGATTTGTCACGTGATTGATTCTGTGTTGCTTCTGATAATAATAAAGGTCTCATGCAGAATCGTCAAAGAAGGAAAGCATGGTACAGCAGATAATTAAGAGAGTAATAGCTGCATGTGAATAAAGCTGCCAGAATCATAAAAGCAAAATCTCAGGGAATCACGAAAATGAAAACAAAAACCTTTGAAAATCATAAAAGCTGTGTCTGATGATGATGACATGGTCGGACATGTTACCGTATTTTATTACTGTAATATAATATAATAGGAGTACTAATAAAAGGGGAAAAAAAAATCAAAGGCAATGTTGAAGCCTATCAAATATAAATTTGTTACGGTATGCCACGCATCAATTGGTGCACAGGTAAGAGTTGTGTCAGATGAATAATTACAAAGTATGGTGCCACATTTGTAATGGGTGGTTTGTAAGAGTTGTGTTAGATAAACCGCTACGAAGTGTGAAGGCCGGCACCAAGTTGGTGTTACATTTTTAGCAGTGGGAGGAAATAAAATTACACTATTATTACATGGTAATATATGAAAGTTATACTATTTAGCTTGTTTTGGATTATTATATAAAATATTATAATCTCGTGGCAAATAACATGGATAGTAGTACGGCTTTATCTTGACAAATACATACTAACATCCTCACTAGCTGCCATGTCAACATAATACTTTATGTAGCAATCTAATACAAAATAAAGTAAAATAACATTCATATATTAAACAAGTTGTGACAAGAATAATTTTTTATACTAACAAAACAAAAGAGAAATAAAATGTAAAATATTATTATTAAATTAATGAAAAGAAGCCACAATTAACTTACTTATAGGGGATATTGTGAAACAAAATTTTTCATTTTTTATCTAATAAAAAAAGATAGTGAAAAATTGTAGAGCTGTTTGAAAGAAATTTGTTTACTTAATCTTTATAATGTTCGATATAGCAGCAGCTATCATCAATAATCAATCAATCAACTTTACTTTCTAAATCTCGTGTGACCTGCTTCATAACCCAATTACACTTGAATTGAGTCGAATAATCACAATCCTAATTACATTAAAATATATTTATGATGATTGGAAAATAATAATTGGACGTAGCCTTTCAAATTTCAAATAATGACTGTAATCTTCCACGATTGTAGGAAATAATAAATTTAACGTTCCACTCCTAATTAAATTAAAACACATTTATGATGATTGGCAAATAATAATTGGATGTAGCTTTTTAAATTTCAAATAACCTAATTATATTGAAATACATTTATGATGATTGACAAATAATAATTGGATGTATCCTTTTAAATTTCAAATAGTGATTGTAATCTTCCACGGTTATAGGAAGTAATAACTTAGGAAAATTGTGAAAAAATCCCTCATTGTCAACTTATTTGTCAAATAGGACATTCGTGTGCAGATTATCTTCCACGTGTGCAGAATATCTTCCATGGTGTGCAGATGATCTTTCATGTGTGCAAAATTCTTCCCTATACGTGTGCAAAAATCTTCCTTCCGTGTGCAGATATCTTCCCTCCATGTGCAAGATCCTAAACTCAAGGAACAACAATCAAGAGATCTTGATTTATTTCCTAATATTCTAACAGTTTGTTAATGTCATTCTTGTTTTATGCTTTAGCATTGTTACGTTCTATATCTTAGAGTGTGGACCAGATTCAGCCAAAGTCGGCAGAGATTGGAGGCCCTTGTCTGGTCTGGGTTAAAAGAAATTGTGGTGGGCTTCTACTACCCGTTTAAACTTTTAGCAAGATGATTGGCGCTTCATTCCTATCTAAGGTTTGGTATCAAAACCTCTGATACTTTGATGCCATTTGGTATCAGAGGATTTGATTTAATAAAAATATTGATTATCTATTGATACATCCTAGGTCTTAGTGGTGTGGTTGGGTTCATCCAAGTGGCACCTAAAGTCAGTGGAGAGTGGGGCTCGTATATAATATGGGTTGAAGAAGTTGGGGTGTGACTCTACTACCAGCTTAAGCTTTTAATAGGATAATTGGCTTTTCGTTCCTAAGGTTTGGTATAAGAGCCTCTGATACCGGTCGGATACCAGTTTAGGGTTTGTAACAGAGGATCTTATAGGTATCAGAATTTTTGATACTCTGATATACTCTGGTACCGACTGGTATTAGAGACTTTAGTACCAATTGTTATCAAAGGCTTTGATACCAAACTTTGATTTATAGAAAAGGCCAAATGCTATAGTCCCCCAACCTACATGATAGTACAAAATTAGTTAGAAAAAGTAAAGATGCTACTATTTCAAAAAATATGAGGAGTAAGTTAATTTCATTATTATTATAACTGCACTTACAAAATTCGAGTTATGGACTTTCAAGTACAAAAAAAGAAAAGTTGTCCGAGTCAACCGGAGGAATATAATCACATGGAAATCTCATAGCAAGTTTTGAATATGAGATATTCTCCCATAATAGTACTATCATCTACCAGGACTTCTCCCACCCAAACCAAGACCTTCAATTGAGCCATTTGTTCGACTCTCAACCGAAATTGAGCCACTGGCTAGACTCTCATCCCAATTCTTTTGCAATCATCACATATCTCTCTCGCCCTCCCTCTAAAATTTAATTTCAAGAATTGGAGGGTGCGAAAAACTTGGGCTGATATTTTTCTACCTTGATTTCCTGTCAAGGTTGTCTTAGGTAACTATATCTATAAAGTTTTCATTTAAGTTCACATTTTCCTCCGTCTTATGTGCTGCTTCTTACCATTTTCTGTTTTAAGAGAAAAGATACTTTGTTTCTGTGTAGCTAAACAAGTTGGATGGCTCAACCCTTCTCTCTCTCATTTGCATACTTTTCTTTTGCTAGAGCTTTGGTATCTCTAGCACTACAAAAAAAAAGGTATTTTGTAGCGGTGCAATTGTAGTGGTTATATTAAACCACTACAAATTATAGTATTTATAGCGGTTTTTACCTAAACCGCTATAAATTTGTAGCGGCTAGGTTTTTTTGTAGCGGTTGGGTACACAAAACCGCTAGAAATTTGACGCAAAATTCCCGCCAAAACTTGTAGCGGTGATTTTGTAGCGGTTAATGCACAGAAACCACTACAATATTCCCGCCAGTTGGCGCGCCAACAGTGTAGCGGTTATTTGTAGCGGTTACAGCAATAGAACCGCTACAAAATACCAAAGGTTAGAAGTTTGTAGTGGTTATGCCCCTATAATCGCTACAGAATTTCAAGAGTCTCGACATTTGTAGCAGTTCTGGGCAATAACCGCTACAGAATTTCAAACGTTGTTATCTTTTGTAGCGGTTATTGTAGAACCGCTACAAATAATTAAATTTGTAGCGGTTATTTGAATAACCGCTACTAAAATCTTGTCTATTTAAGCCACCGCCTCCCTCATTTCTCCTTTTGCTCATTTTGTTTCCTAAGGTTTCTCTGAGTGATTTCTTCAAGATTTGAGCGTTCAGACGTTTATATAGGAAATTTTGCTCAGTATTTCTCAGTATTTGCACTTGAGGTACGTATATAACACGTATTTTATTTAAATTTGTATTTTTATTATATTTTTGCATAATAATGTGACTATTTTTTTTTATTTTTACAGTTGATATGGCTTCAGGACAGGATAAGGGGAAGGCCCCTGAGGTCCCCAGACCGATTTTACGGGGTGGCAGCAGCCGGGCAGGGGGCAGAGGGAGGGGGCAGCGTGGAGGCAGGGCTACCGCGGCATCTCAGCCTATCCCCCCACAGGAGTCGGCCCTACCATAGGCACCACAGACGATCCCACAGGCGACGACCGCACCAGAGGTGCCTGAGGTTGGGGAGCCAGATATTAGCATTGAGGACTTCCTCAACGAGGAGGAGTTCGAGATTCTGATTGGGTTCAGGGAGATGGAGCAGTTCCTCGATGAGGAGGACGCTCGGGAGCAGAACAACCCACGAGGGTTGTCTTCGCGGTCCACTGGGTTTGATGTGTAGGTCGAAGGTAAATTAATTTTTTAATTTAGTAAATTATTTATTTAAATTAGAAATGTTAACTTTGAATTACAATTTATCTAAGTTGCGGTAAACTATGCAGACGAGCAGGGGAACGTTTCGACGAGGAGGCTAGACGTGGCCAGTGTGAACAGCTTGGATCGGAGCCTGCGAGTTATAGTGCCGTGGAATGAGGGCACTGACCAGCCGATCCACAATGGGGGTCACCTGCTCAACCGCTTCCTGAACGACCTGGGCGTGAATTGGATGCGGTTCCCCTTTCACTTCAAGACGTGGAGGCACGTTCCGAGGGGGCCGAAGGACCAGGCTTGGGAGGAGGTGGTTCAGGTAATTAAAATTATTTAATTAATATTTTTTGTAATTAATTATATTTAATTAATTTTTTTTAAATTATGTTTTTTGTAATTATTGATATTTAAATAATTTTTTTTCAGCTGCGGTTTGCCGTCCGGGCCAACCGGAAGAGGTACACCCTCGTGAAGATGGGTGACGCCTGGAGAAACAGGAAGAACCGTCTCTTCCACAGGGTGGATAAGGACGGGACGATGCCTCTGGAGCAGCTGATCGAGAGTGTCCCGGATGGCGTGCCGCCGAACGACTGGGCGATTTTCGTCCAATTCAGGAGGAGCCCTAAGGCGCAGGTAATGTATTTATTAGATTTTTGATATATAATTTTGTAATTGTTAAATATTAAATTATAATTTCAATTTAATTTGTATTTAATTTTAAATTATAATACATTTAATATTTTTTTTCCAGGAGCTTTCTCAGAGGAACACCGAGATCCGGGCGCAGCAGATGATCCACCACACAGCAGGATCGAAGACCTTTGCTGTGACCTATAGCGAGCTGGTAACTTTTCAAAATATCACTTACTTTTAGCTGATTATTTCATAATACTAATTGAATTTTGTAATTGTTTCAGGAGACGAAGGCACAGCAGGAGAACCGTCAGACGGACTATGGGGAGTTGTACACCATCACACACAGACACCGTGACGGGACTGCGACCTCTCAGCAGGCAGAGGCGGCCATTGTAAGTAATTTTATTATTATATTTTTTTATAAAACCAAGTTAATAATGAAAAATGCTAATTAGTAATTGTTTTATAAAATGGCAGGAGCGGATGCAGCAGTCGCAGGCTGAGCTGCGACAGACCCAGCCTGAGGAGTCACAGGGGTCAGTGGACCTGATGGCTCCTTTGAAGGCTGGTCTGGCTCAGGCTGAGCACCCCTGACACGTGCGGGGGATGGGGATAGGCGCCAGACCTAGCATGGCCTACGACAGGAGCGCCGCCTCTGAGGCTGGCAGCTCTAGAGGGGTCAGACGTCGGAGGGACGAGTCTATTGACCAGCTGCGGTCAGAGTTGGAGCAGCAGATGGCGCAGCAGCAGCAGCAGATGCAGGTGCAGCATATGTAGCAGATGCAGCTGCACGCTGATATGATATACGCTCAGCAAACGCAGTGGCGTGAAATCGCGAACAACATGCTCGAGGGAGCATGGAGTCGCCTGTTCCCGAACGAGCAGCATCCAGCGGTTCTCCCTGTCCCTCGCTACGTCGTCCCGAGTACTACTCCTCCTGCTCCTGCTCCTGCTGATGACAATGGTGCGGTTCACTCTGCGCAGCGGCCCTATCCAGCAGCACCTGAGGGAACCCCACCTGAGGGAGCACCAGATGATCAGCCCCCAGCTACTTAGTTTAGGACATTTTTTTTGTTGAAACATTTGTAAATATATATATATATATATATGAGTTTTTATTTCAGAACTTTCTTATTGTGTTTAATATAATTATATTTATATTATTAGATCGCGTTGTTTAATTTATGAATTATTTATATCTAAATTAAAAAAAATAAAGCGTATATATTTGTAGCGGTTTTAAGTTAAAACCGCTATAAATATATATATTTGTAGCGGTTCTACGCCAATAACCACTACAAATGTATATATATAATTGTAGCGGTTTCTCTTGAGAAACCGCTACAACTATATATATGTTAGTAGCGATTTTACACTAATAACCGCTACAAATGTATATATATAGTTGTAGCGGTTTCTCTTGTGAAACTGCTACAACTATATATATGTTAGTAGCGGTTTTAAAATAATAACCGCTACAAATACTCATCATTTGAATTTTGAAATTTGCCGCCTTTGTGCACATTTGTAGCGGTTATGTTATGTATAACCGCTACAAATTAAAAATTATTTTTAAATTTGCTGTTCAACGGCTTTAATATTAGTAGTGGTTTTATATATATAACCGCTACAAATACTCAACAAGTAAATTTTGAATTTCCTACCAATGTGTAACGGCTTGAATATTAGTAGCGGTTTTATATATATAACTGCTACTAATATTTTATAACTGTAGCGGTTGGTGTAGCGGTTTAAGAACCGCTACAAAATTATAAACGTTGGAATTTCAGAATATAAAGTTCTTGGCATTCGTCATTATCTTCTCACTCATCTTCTTCTCTATACTTTCTTCTCTCTCACTTGTAGCTATGGATAAATCATGGATCAGGTTGCCGCGCAATTCTCCTAAATATTTGTACGGATTAAACAGTTTCTTGGATTTCGCATTCACTCATGCCAGCTGTAACGGCAAGATCGTCTGTCCGTGTCGGAAATGCAAGTTCAAGAAGTGGCATGCACGAAATGTTGTGAAGGAACATTTGCTTGTGAAGCCTTTCCCTGAGGACTGTACGTTCTGGGCAGTTCATGGTGAGAAGGCCGGCATTAGATATGACGATGCTCTTCCTCGAAGTTCTCAAGTAGGCGTTCAAGTAGATGAAGATGATCCTGTGAATGCTGTTGTGCGTGATGCGTTTGGATTTCAAGGCGACAACTTCAACGAAGAAGTGCACGGCTCTGAGCCGGTTTTTATGGGGAATGAAGCAGCTCAGGATTTTTACAGCTTGATGGATGAAGCAGATCGTCCTTTATATCAAGGTTGTCGCAAATATTCTAAATTATCTTTCTTGATCAAATTGTATCATATCAAGTGCTTGTGTGGGATCACAGATAAGGGAATGTCGATGTTTCTCGACTTATTACAAGATGCATTCCCCGACGCCGAGATTCCCATAATGTTCTACGAGGCCAAGAAGATTATCAACAGGTTGGGGTTGAATTATCAAAAGATTGATGCATGCCCAAATGATTGTATGCTGTATTGGGGAGACGATTCTAGCAGGGAGACGTGTAAGAGATGTCACACATCGAGGTACAAGACAATTCGGAAGGGGAAAAAGCAGAAGAAGAAACCTGCAAAGATTCTCAGGTACTTCCCATTGAAACCTCGTCTACAAAGATTATTTATGTCATCTAAAACTGCTGAGCACATGAGGTGGCATGCCGTTGATAAAAACGAAGACGGTAAATTAAGACATCCGCGGGATGCAGCTGCTTGGAAAACGTTTGACAACGACTTTCCAGATTTTGCGAATGACCCTAAAAATGTTCGGCTTGCGTTGGCGACCGACGGTTTCAATCCTTTTGGGAATCTTAGAACAAGTTACAGTATTTGGCATGTAGTCTTAGTTCCCTACAACTTACCCCCTGGATATGTATGAAACAAAGCTCTTTCATTATGTCTATGATCATTCCAGGCAAAAAGGCACCGGCCAATGACATCGATGTGTATCTCCAACCGCTTATTGCGGAATTGCTTGACCTGTGGAATGTCAGCTTGGAAACGTATGACGCTTACAGCAAGACTTTGTTCAACATGCGTATAGCCTTGATGTGGACGATTAGTGACTTTCCTGGCCTTGGTATATTATCTGGTTGGAATGTGCATACTAGGTCGGCGTGTCCAACTTACAATTTTGACTCTGACGCATTGCGCCTTCCCCACAGCCGAAAGTGGTGCTTTATGGGGCATCGGAGGTTTCTTGATGGAACGCATAAGTTCAGATTGCAACGAAATCGCTTCAATGAGAAACCAGAGAAAAGAGGACCACCTCAGACTTTGTCCAGTACAGATATCTTACAGTAGCTTGAGCATGTTGACTTCGAGTTTGGAAAAAACGACGATTCAGCACAAACTCGCCAAAAGACGCGCAGGACTTCGGCGCCTCAGCAGTGGAAGAAGATAAGTATTTTCTTCACGCTTCCATATTGGAGATCTAATTTACTTCGCCACAGTCTTGATGTAATGCACATTGAAAAGAATGTTTGCGACAATGTGCTGTATACGCTGCTTAACGAACCCGGCAAGACAAAAGATCACCTTCAAGCGAGGAAAGATTTACGCGACATGGGAGTTCGTGAAGATGCTTGGCCAGATGAGCATGATAGATTTACACCGGCAAAGTTTACCCTCACAAAACTGAACAAGGAAGTGTTCCTCACGACGTTGAAGAAATTAAAAGTTCCTGATGGGTATTCAAGCAACATTTCTCGATGTGTCGACTTGCAGGCTCGAAAGGTTGCTGGCCTGAAGAGTCATGACTCACATGTTCTTATGCAGCAGTTACTCCCTCTGGCTATAAAGAATACACTTCCTCCTGATGTTTCCATCGTTTTGGTGGAACTTTGTTCTTTCTTTCGGAAGTTGTGTTCTAAGGTTTTGATTGTTGAGGAGCTCGATCAGCTGCAGTCGAAAATCATTCTTACGCTTTGTCATTTGGAGATGATCTTTCCTCCGTCCTTTTTTACTGTGATGGTTCACCTCACAGTCCACCTCGTTCATGAAATAAAGCTCGCTGGACCAGTACAATATCGTTCGATGTATCCGATTGAGAGGTACTCATTTTAAATATGTGCTTTAATTTATTGTCCGTATTTAATGTTTGCTAGTCGTCCTTTTCATCATTTTATATCAATTTTCTCTTCTGTACTTCGTAGGTTCCTTGGGAAATTAAAATCTTACGTGAGGAATAAGACGTGGCCAGAAGGTTCTATAGCTGAAGGTTATATAGGGGATGAGGTGCTATATTTTTGCTCAAGGTACTTTGATGATCTTGAGATGGCTTTCAACCACTCGCCTCGTGTTGACGATTGTCCTGAACCTGCGCTGACATCAGGAGAATTTATCCCTCGTGTTGGTAAACCAGTTGGAGCAACTGAGAACTTCAAACTAACGGCAACTGAGAAGTTCTAAGCACATAGACATGTCTTGATTAATTGCACTCAAGTTGAACCTTTCATACGGTAAGAATTGTACATTCACATGTTATTAGATCTATATCTTTCGTAATATTTCTCACTTTCATTTCACTATCGCCTTTCCATTATTAATTGCAGGGAATTCAGAAGTCATGTTAAGCGTCAACTCAGGATTCGTACATAGACATCCTCGGAAGTTGATAGGAGGGTCCACAGAGAATTCCCGAGCTGGTTTGCGCGCAGAATACTAAATGACCACAACCCATACTCACCAAATTTCAGAGCTCTCGCAATCGGCCCTCTTGATCATGCAAAACGGTTTACAGCATACAATGTCAATGGTTTTAAGTTTTACACGGTTTCACGGGATCAAGAATTGCAAACACAGAATTCGGGTGTTTATGGCACATTTGGGACAAGGAGTTATGCGAGTAGCAGTAACGCCAACATGTAGTTCGGAGGCGTCCCTTACTATGGCAAGCTTCTTGATGTGGTCGAGCTTAATTATCAAGGCCATTTCACCGTGACGCTGTTCAAGTGTTTGTGGGCAATTACCATTACTTCTTGGGGACTGATAACTGACGACCTAGGGATCACATCAGTCAATTTCTCACGGCCGATTCATACTGGTATTTCTCAAGATGATGAGCCGTATATTCTAGCTTCAGAGGTACATCAGGTTTATTATGTCGAGGACGAGAGGCATAGGGATTGGCACATGGTCGTTCATTTAAAGCCAAGAGACCTTTACGACATGGGTGAAGGCGATAACATCGCCTACGAGAATGAGCCATTTCAGCCAGCTGATTTTGAAAACTACTTCCCTGAAGGCGATGACAATTTACCTTTACTGCGGTGAGTTTTTTTAAATCCACGTCATTTGAATTAAATTTTTTAAATTTAATAATACATCAATAACAATAATTTTTCTACAAAATTTCTGTAGGGATGGCGACGATGAGTGATCAAATTCAAATTATGCTTTTGTCTTTACAAAAAATGCAAAAATTTTTTTAAAATAAAATGTAAAAAAAAAAATTTTAAAAAAAATTAAAATAATATTTGTAACGGTTATTAAACCGCTACAAATAAAAAATTAACTGCTACTAAATGAATAACCGCTACAAAATGGATACATTAACCGCTACAAATAGCACTATGAATATTAAACCGCTACAAAAATATAAATAACCGCTACATTAACCGCTACAAATAGTACGTGGATCCCTATAAATACCCTTACCATAACTCATTTCAAACACTCCCCAATTTCTTTTCACATTACCTTTCTTTCATTTTCTCTCATTTACAACTTCTTTCATATGAGTAGAGGAGCTGAATAATACGATCAAATATGGTAACAAGATTTTTAATTTTTTTTAGAATACTTCTTTCCTTTCTATAAAATTTATTCTAACCATTTTTTTTCTAGATATATCATAACTGTATCTCATTTTCATCTATTTTTCATACACAATTACATTATATTAGATAACATAATAATTCCTTATTACCTACATATCCTTAATAATATTATTAATATAAATTTTATACTAATCCAATTCAATTACATTTTTCCTTTTTATTTATTAATAAGTTAAACTATTGAATAACAAGCTAATTGAAATAGATAAAATAATAACAAAATAAACTATTTAATTTAATATTGAAAAAACAGAAAAAAATAATTGTATATTTTTTAAATTTTTTTTAAATATTTGTAGCGGTTATTAAACCGCTACTAAATAACGCGCCTTTTTACAACTCAATTTAAATTTTTTGGCGCCAATTTTGAATTTCATGAAATTAGTAGTGGTTTTCAAAACCGCTACTAATTTCATGAAATTCAAAATTAGTAGCGGTTTGTTAACCGCTACAAAATAAAAAAATGTCATGTTTTTTTTGCCAACAAATTTTCAATTTTTAATATTTGTAGCGGTTTTTTAACCGCTACAAAATAAAAAAATTCTTTTTTTTAGCTCTCAAAATTTCAATTTTTTATATTTGTAGCGGTTATATAACCGTTACAAATATCTTTGAAAAAAATTTCGTCCATGTGGGTGTTGTAGCGGTTAAGTTGAACCGCTACAAAGGATGTAGTGGTTATTTTTGATTGAGTAGCGGTTTTATATAACCGCTGCAAAACTGCTTGCAACGTACGATTTAGTAGCGGTTCGAGTAACCGCTACTAACCTTGTTTGTAGCGGTTAGAACCGCTACTAATACCCATTTTTAACCGTTACTAAATCACGTTTTTTTTGTAGTGTAGGTTTGGATGCTTTCATTTATGCAATTACCCACCTTTTTATTTTGTTTGATATTCTGGTTGCAACCTATAGGAATAAGTTCTTTATATGATGTTTTAATTAAACCATTAGTTTGTATGATGTTATTGCTTTAGTAGCTGAATGGTATGGCATTTAAATTACAAATATTATTCGTTTCAAACTTTTTATCTTCTTGATCCCTCTATATGACTTTGGAGATAAAATGTGACTGTAAAATTACATGAGAGCACACTCTAAAGGTCTCACTTTATAAGTGCAGCGAATGCTATATATTCATAGCAACTTTATTTCATTTGTTTAATTTCTTGATGACTTTATAGCCCTTCGTTGACTGTACGTTTCAAGTTCTGTGTAGTATAAATGAACACAACCTTGTCATTTTGCAACAAGTTTTTAATATGAATGAGACATAGTGCAGCCTGAACAAGTTGAAGCCAATCAAAATAAATGCATATTGATGAAAGATCACTTTAAGCAAAATTCCTTCAAAAAAAAAAAGATGCTCCCCTGCAGTAAAAGTTTGCAACGTATATAGGTTTTATAGCCTAGTGGTATGGATGCTTTTTTATAAGTGGGAGGTTGCGGGTTCGATCCCGCTTGTAACACATGTCGTTAGTGCATGTCCTTCTAACTCAAAAAAAAAAAAAAAAAAAGAAGCTTCAACAATAATTAGGGAGTTGATGTTAGTCCTTAAAATAAAACTTATTTCATATTTTTATCAATTTTCTCTCAAATTAATCCTATTGATATTCCCTCAACAATATATAATCAAGTGTGTGAGAGGGAGAATTGAGGAAGATAATTAAGGTGTTTTAGAAAAAATATACTATTATATTAACTAACTTAACTAACATATTTAATTTATTTAAATTAGTTAATTAGATTTCATATTAAGGACTGGAGGAGTAGTTTGTATTACATTATTAGAGTAGAACCATACATTTTATCTAAATACAATTTTTTGGCCAAAATCTAGATACAAAAAATTGAAAAAACAATCTAAAGGAAGGAATAATAGATCACTACTACAAAAAAACACAAGCTGTGATACTTAATTTAAAGAATACTATGATGTTTGGGAAGCCCCGTAGCTTTCCAGCACCGTTAAAATAAGCTACGACGCTTTTTAAATATAGGAAAGTGTCATAGCTTGATTATTATTATTTTTTAAAACATAACTTCCTACAGCGCTTCTCCAGGGAAGGGCCGTAGGAAGTTAACTTCCCTAGAGAAACGCTATAGGAAGTCTTTTATTAAAAAAAATATTTATGACTTCCTATGGCATTTCCCTGAAGAAGCGCGGTATGAAGTCTTTTATTTTAAAAAAAAAATAATTTTATGACTTCCTACGGTCTTCCTTGGAGAATCGCCATAGGAAGTCTTTTCTTTTAAACAAAATTATTTTTCATAATTATTTTATTTTCTTGATGAAAACCTCCATTTACAATTCAAAATCCACAATCCATAGCAATTTACAATACAATCCACAGTAAAATGAAATAACATAGCACGTATCTTTTACAGTATTGCGTCTTCATGTATTAAGCATAAAAGAACTCCAACATTTAAGTTGCTTAAACTTGAGCCATACACGTTACTTCTACGGAGGATTAAACTAAGTATTATTATATTTGTAAGCTCAAAAATTAAAAAAATTACCATGTATAAGAAGTTCAAGAAAACAGAGTTGAGAGAAATATTTACATACTCCATGAGCACCACCTCATTTATACTCTGACTAATTAAAATACAACAAATCATTTCATTTTAATCCCACATGGTTGATGAGTCATTTAGATAAATTCAAATTTTATGATTTTAAAAAACATAAACTTCATAATTTAGAAAAACAAAAAAATGCAATTCTCTCCCTTGAGTTGTTATTTTTCAAAATTATAAAATTTGAATTTTTCTAGATGACTCATCAGCCATGTGGGATTAAAATGAGATGTGTTGTTGTATTTTAATTAGTCAGAGTACAGTGAGGTGGCACTCATGGAGTATGTAAGTATTCCTCTAGAGTTGATACTTCAAATAAATACATGAAAAAAAAATTATGAGCACACATATAAGATTTATGATAGATTTTAACTAAAAGAAAATGTGAGCCAAATGTTGAAAAAAGAAAAACACTTACAGGCCAGGGAGCTTTTGAAGGAGGCCGAGACAAGAAAAAAAAACACATGGAAGAGGAAGATTTCTACAGCAATGGAGTTCTAGGAAATGGGGGAGTTAGAGAGAAAGCGGGAAGATGAAAATAAAAAGGAAAAAGAAAACGGCGGGTTATGGAAATTAAATTATAAGGAGGTAGAAGCTAGGACGCTTTTTGTCAAAATGCCGAAGCTTCTCAATTTGAAAAAAAAGGAAGAAGCTTCGACGTTTTTTCTCAAAATGCCAAAGTTTCTCAATTTTAAAAAAACGATGGCCAATTTTTTTTAAAAAAAAGTCTTAGATGGCGCTTGATTACCAAGTGCCATCCAAAACTGAGCCTTGGACAACACTTAGTTTCCAAGCACCGTCCAATGTGCCTCAAAATGTCAAGGCACCACGTGGTGCCTTGAGTGCCTTGGATGGTGCTTGGTATCCAAGTGCCGTCCAAGGCTTTTCCAAGTGTCGTCCAAGGCCACATCTTGGACGGCGCTTCATAATGAAGCGCCGTCCAAGGTCTTTTATTAAAAAAAATTAAAATTTTTTTAAATAGGGATGATTTATTTTTAGGTTTTAACCTTTAAATCGATTCTTAAATTTAATTTTTGTTTCTTAGTACAGGCAAACTTTCTCAAAAAAGCATCTTATCATAATAATGGAGCTTTGACACTCACAGAATTTCTATTGTTCCATAGTTGCCACAAGTTTTTTTTAATTGTAGTAAAGGGATTAATTTTTTTTAAAAAAAATAACCTCTTGTATGACATTTTCTCAGGCAAGCGCCATACAATGTATTAAGCAACTCGTCGTAGCTATCACATGTATTTTTTTAAAAAATAAGAAATCTCCTCCAGCGCTTGTTTGAAGAAGTGTCATAATTAAGATTGGCATCACTAAATCCATATTTTGTAGTAGTGGAGGGATTGATTAGAGGGTTAAGGGATAGTTTTGCCCTGAAATAAAGTTTTCATCAAGGGGAAATTTTGCTCTAAAAGTTTTTCGGGGGGCAACTTTGCTTCTGAAGTTTCTAAAATGGAGCAATTTTGCCTTGACTGTTATCGCAATTAATTTTGACTATTAGTTAACCTAATATGCTGAGCTGGTACATGTTATCTATGTCATTTTTATTAAGGTGCAAATTTACCCCATAAGTTTTAAATATGACTTTGAAAAAAGATAAAGTAGATGTACATGGACGACTGGTCCAAATTTTCACCTTAACAAAAATAACGTGGATGACATGTAAACTGTCAGCTCAGTATATTTAGTCAACTAACAGTCAAAATTAACTGAGATACTGATTATGGCAAAATTGTTTCATTTTAGAAACTTCTAGGGGAAAATTGGCCCCCGAAAAAATTTCCAGACAAAATTGCTTCTAGGTGAAAATTCTGAGGCAAAATTTGCCCCGTAGCCCTTGATTAAAAGTTATAGTTCATTATTAAAGAAAAAACGTTGATATAATGAGGGAAAGATGCCCCCCAAAAATATATTTTTTTACAAAGAAACCTATGGTTTGAGTGAGAAATCATGGTCTCTCATAAGCTTTTTATCCCCCTTTTTTAGAAGCTACTCTCCAAGATTATTTTCTAAAATCATTTTATTATTTTTCTGTCTAAACTATTTTTTTTTCAAAAACTAATCAAATTACACAATTATTAATGTTAAAGCAAACCACGGTACCAAAAGATAAACATGACTTTTTTTTCTCTTGATATTATCATCTGATAGTCATAGTCGGTTTGACGTTTGTAGTTGTTCCTCCCACTATAGGTTTCTATTTTGAGATTGGAACTCGAAACCCAATGAGATCTAGTGGGATCTTACACCACTAGATTAACTCTGTATTGGTATCTCTTCCATGCCTCTTCGAATATCTCTTTTTCCCCTCTCTATCCTCTTTCCTTCTATTCCATTAATTTATTTCTTACAAGGTTATTATTAAGATGTTAAATTATAAAAACGTAATTAATTAAACTTAAATTTCTAAATTTTGATATGAATAATTTAATACTACAATAAATAAAATAAAAAATTATTTTGTATAAAACCAAATCTCTCGATCATACAAATGTTAATATTAATTTGATGACTACTGTTATGCCCTGTTTGGTATCTTGAAAGAGTTTTTAATGAAAGTGGAAGTGGAAAAAGAAGTGGAACTAGAAGTGGAAGTGGAAGTGAGAATAAAAGTGTGTTTGGTATGACTATGGAAGTATGATATAATTTTTAATTAATACATTTATTTTAAATATGAAATGACCAATTTACCCCTATGGAAAAAAACCTAGCCTCCTCCCAAATCAGTTCCAACCAACCTCTACAGGAAAACCGGTGACATTGCCGGCGACCATCATAAAAATCGCTGGCACCCATGGAGGAAGATGATTACAACAACTAGAATCACCATAAGCAAGAAATCAAACCAAATCAAGCAAGAAAATAACAAAAAAACTTCAGAGTAAGAAACTATGAACAAAATCGAGGAAAAAATTATGAACGGAGTGCCATTTGGTACAATGGAAGTTTCATCGTCTTTTGTTGCAACTGAAGTGCCGTCATGTGTTGGAGATTTGAAACTGGAGTGTCATCAATCGTGCTTCACTGTCACAGATATGAAGAGGGAGTAGAAGAAAATGAAGCATTGCTTTTACCATCCACCGACGCCTGCGCCGTTGCCTTTGCATATTGTAGATCTAACCATCACTACTGCGATCTTCACTTTTGCCATCCACTGATGCCTTTGTTGTTGCCTTCACCATCCGCCGTTGCCTTTGCCATCACCATCATTGGTCATCCTTGCTCTCATCACCAGATGTGAAGGGCAAAAGGGTCATTATTTTTGACTTCCATAGAACTGATCTTAGTTCCATTAGGTAAGGGTTGGAACTGTAACCCCCGTCGTCATCAAGGCCGAGATTAGTGTGTAAAAGCGTACTGATAAGGCTATCACAAACATTCTTCTCCATATGCATCACATCAATACTGTGTCTCACGTCAAGCGAACGCCAATATGGAAGATCAAAGAAAATGGATCTCTTCTTCCATATGTTCTTCTCACCCGCAATCCTCTGATTCTTACCAAAAGTGACATTGATACGTTCCACTCGACTATAAACTTCCTCTCCGGTTAATGACTTTGGAGCCATTCCATACTCCGGTAAGCCGTTAAAACTCTTTCTTAGCCTACGATACGGGTGGAACCGATGAAGAAACCTCCTGTGGCCAAGGTAGACAGTTTTTCTTCCATGCTTTAGTTGTTGGAAGTGTGTGTCTGCTTCACATATTGGGCATGCTTTATGACCCTTTACGCTGTACCCTGACAAGTTTCCGTTCGCAGGGAAGTCGTTTATCGTTGTGAAAATCATTGCACGTAGCTTGAAAGACTCCTTCTTATAAGCATCAAACACATCTACGCCTTCCTCCCACAACTTCTTCAAGTCCTCAATCAAAGGCGCCAAATAGACATCAATATTGTTTCCTGGCTGTTTTGGTCCAGAAATCATCATAGATAGCATCATATACTTACGTTTCATACATAGCCAGGGAGCCAAGTTGTATATTATAAGGAGAACCAGCCAAACACTATGTGTGCTAGTAAGAGTTCTATACGGATTGATGCCGTTTGTACAAAGCCCAAGCCAAAGGTTTCTCAGCTTACTGCCAAATTGAGGGAACATTTCATCTATTTTTTGCTATTGTAGAGAGTCAGCTGGGTATCGAAGATATTTCCCATCAGATATTCTCTCATCAGAGTGCCATCTCAACTTCTTTGCTTTTGTTGCAGTCGCAAACAAATGTTTAAAACGTGGTATTATTGGAAGATACCACATAACCTTTAAAAGTTGCCTTTTACTTGTCACATCGCCACAACCACCATCTTTTTTCACTTTGTATCGTGCAGTTTTACACTTAGGACCTCACTAAGACCTCCATACTTATTTCTGTACAGTACGCAGTCATTAGGGCAATCATGTATCTTTTTATACTCCATACCCATCGTAGACAGGATTTTCTTGGCCTCATACATTTGATTTGGAAGTACATTATCCTCTGGAAACATATCACATAATAGTTCAAGTAGCAATGTGAAACTACTATCGGTCCACCCACAAGTTGCCTTTAAGTTAACCAAATGTAATGTTCCCGTCAGCCGCGTGTACTTACTCCCACGGTACAATGGTGTTTCTGCATCACTCCGCAGGCTGTCATACTCCTGCGACTGCGTAAAGGATTCTACCTCAACATCGTGAATCATTTTCTCCATTCTATCTTCATTTATGATATCCACATCTTCCTTCTTGTGCGACGGACAATCCGTTACTTCCTCACCATGCCATTTCCACCTTGTGTATCGCAGATTTATTCCATCAACATCCCAAAGTAGGTGATTCTTTATGACATCAACATCCCATTAACTCTCATTCAAACAATTGACACAAGGACAAAAATACTTCCCATTTTTTGCAGGAGCATTCTTTTTAGCGAATTCAATAAATTCTTCCACCCCATTCTCATATTCTTCACTAGTTCTTAAAGCATTCATCCAACTATGATCCATTTTGTTACCACCTAAGGCATTCCCAATAACATTCACACGTTTAGTACAATTGTCAACGACATATGATGGGATTGCCTTTTTTCACATTTTTCAACAAAAATTTGGACAGCATTTCCCCTTAAAAGTAAGACATCCTAAAATTTCAAGCAATCATATCTCTCCACTACATGAATAATAATCATACTACTTACTATATTATTATATTAAGGAAACTACATTAATAATCTTACTAATCTGTTTAATTGTTGTTAATTTCATCAAAATCATTCAAAAGCTCCATTTATTTATAATAATATATATACATTGCCTTTAAATTACATGGAATGGCTGTGTATGAAAAGAAATAATTAAAACCATGAATAGTAGCTTATTTTAAGTTCTATGAAAAACATGAGTCCATATAATAATTTTCTATATAAAACAGAATAATTTTTTTCCCAAAGATGACAAACGAAGACATGAAGATAGAACATATACATATTTTGCAGTTTTGTTATAAAATCCTCAAAAAAAGGGTGATTTGATTAAAATTAAAATAACCCCTACTCATTCAAGTAAATTTATATCTCAAAAAGAAAATAAACCATTGCAGTGGAGTTCCTGAATACAATTTAAGCAATATAAGCACACCAAACACACCAGGCTAATCTCAACCATCTCAATGTAAGCAATATATAAGCACAATTAACATGCTATTTCCTATTGCCTAGGCTTTTCACATTGCAAGTTTTACTTTAATTTATTCAAGTAAATTTATATTTCAAAAAGAAAATATACCATTCTGTTACAAAAAAAGAAAGAAAATAAACTAACCTGATCAAGGGGGCGCCGACTGCTATGTATGCTGGAGAGGTAGAGAAGACGTTGGAGATCAGAGGTGTATGCACGGTGGAGAGGTGCACCGGAGGGTGGAGAAAACAAAGAACCACGGTGGTGTGGAGGTGTGGATGACAATGGAAGGAAGGAGGTGGAGGAGAGCAAAAACCAACACTGTGGAGGAGGTGAAGTTTTAGAAGGGTGGCCTGGTGCGTGCGTCCTTCAATGGATTTCAGGTGGAGGAGGGAGGAGTTGAAGAAAGAAAGAGTAGTTGAAGAAGGGAGGAGTTGAAGAAAGAAAGAGCTAGGCCGACGGACAAGCAAGGAGGGGGAGGAAAAAGAGTAAAGCATGGTCAAAAAAGGAGGGAATAGGAGTGAAATTGAGAAGACGCATGTCAGACAAGTGTCTGACATGCGGACAGGACGCCTTTAGGAGTCCCAAATGCCATTTGGGACGCCTAAAGGTGACTTTAGGCGTCCCAAATGGATTTGGGACGCCTAAAGTCTGGGTTTAGGCTTCCCAAAATTATTTTGGGATGTCTAAACCCAGCTCCTGGCGCTAAAAAAAAGTTACAAAATTTATATTTCGTGCCTGGAAGAACTTTAGACGTCCCAAATTCAAATTTGGGACACTTAAAGGTTTCCCTGCATACATATAATTATGAAAATGCCACCGCCTCCCTTTTTAACCACCCAATTTTAAATTTGGGACGTCCTTGGGGGTGGTTATATCCTAATTCTGTAGTAGTGACTTAATCGCTTCTCATTCAAACATATTACACAAGGGCAATAAAACTTCCCACTACCATCATCAGTATTTCTTCTAGCGCAGTCTAAAAAACCCCTCACCCCATTATCATATTCAACACTCATTCGTTTAGCATTTATCCAACTATGATCAATATATATCTCAACACTTGTAGCACCTTATATCCAACAGCAAAATGATAGACAAAAAAACAACAACCATAGTGTTTTAGAGATTTCAATGAATTTTAACATGCACCATTTGAAATTAGTATTGTTTCAACAAACCAATAACACTGACAATCAAACAAGCACACTAAATTAAAACAGAACTTAGAATGATATTACTCCAAGCCAAATATCACAAGTCAAAGCATCATATTTACTTTCGGTCCAAAACAAGGAAAACGTATATGTAGTAAAAAATCATCACACAGTTTTCCCTTTCACCTTAATTACTTTTTTCTGCAATTATTTCGTGTCTAACTATATTGTCAGTGTTAATATTGTTGAGAATATGCAAATACAAGCTGAAAGTTGAGGGCTTTTAATTAACAGAACACTAGCCCGATTGAAGACCAAGGAGTGAGATTCTACCTAAAGTCACAGTGGCGTCGACTGAGGTTAAAATAAAGTCCTCAAATTCACGGCACTGACAAAGGAAAGTCAAGGCAGAGGAGAATGGTCACTACGGAGAATAGAGGTAGCGGCGGAGGGGAGTGACGATGATCAAAGAACAGCGATGACAAACATAGCAATGGCAGCGGTAATGACGGAGGAGAGTTGAGCAAATAAGGAAGGCGATATGGACGAGTTCAGAACACACAGGGATAGAGCTCACAGAGAAATGGCGAAAAGAGAAGAAATGGTTCATAGAACGCATGAGTAAAAATATGGGCGAAAAAGCTCACCTTTTAGATCGGTTTTTAATAAAACCGGTCTTAAAAGGGGGAATTTTTTTTTTTAATTTTCATATTTAAGACCGGCTTTAATTAAAACCGGTCTTAAAAGGTTCAAATTTTTAAGTTTTAAATTATTTTGATATTTTAAGACTGGTTTTATTTATAACCGGTTTAAATAATTTTTTTAAGACCGGTTTTTTTTTGAAAACCGGTCTTAGAAGTTCTATATAATTACGAAACTACTACCGGTCAATTTTTTTAGACCTTATCCGCCATAACCTGTCTAAATGTGAAGGTCTAAAAAGGGAATTTTGTACTAGTGGTTACATATCTTTTAAGAAATTAACTTGAAGTAACAACTTATTATAGGTGCCAGTAACCTAAAATTTCAAAAGAAAATGTAAAGCCAAGCGGCATAATTTTATTTTAAATAAAAATTATATATAAGTAATAGTAAAAAGTAGTGTCATATACTCATATGGACGTGGGTACGTATATTTTCTAATAAAGATTGGCATTATATACCACCTTACATTAATGAACACATATACTGTAAAAAGATTAAAACCCAATACTATAATATGTCATAGCAAATTAAATGGAAAACAAAAATCACAATGAGATTAATGATACAATATAAGGATATTCCTTCAGCGTATTATTAGAGGGAAAAAAAAAATATTGGATTCTCATCAAATGATCACGAGATAATATCCGCATGAAGAAAAGATCAACAAGTTACTGGTGGATATATTTAATATTAACACTTATGATAGGAGACGATAAAAATTATAATTATAATCTCTGTGATAGTAAAATTATTTATATATAACTCTTATACATCACACCCCATTTTAGTGCAAGATATTCCTTATACATGTAATAAAGAATTTGTGAACTTATGTTTCTGTTTATATATGTATTGTAGTACTCCCTCCGTCTTTATATATAAGACTCTCTTTTTTGAATGGAATTATCCCTAAATGTAAAATCTTTTTTGAATTTGTCTAAATAATAAATGCACTTTTTTTAATTTTGCCCTCAATTAATTATTATACTGCATATATTCTCTTTCATCATTTTCTCATTATTACTCTCTCTCACCCATTCATAAATAGGGGCATTTTTGGGGAAAAAAATTAAATTTCCTATATAATTATTATATTTACACTACTATAAAAAGCACTTTTAACGTCCGTTTTTAAGCCCTTTCTACGTCCTTTTACATGGGGACGCCTATATGTGAGCGACATAGTAAAATTTGGGAATAACGTCCATTAAGAAAGGGATGCCGTAAGTATCTTATGGCATCCCCATTTTTATGGATGATGAAAGTATTTTTTTTTAAATTTGTTTATATTTTGCACATGACAACTCTCTTGTCGTGAGACTGACCTGAAGCCCCACCGGACACGTCAGGTTGAGGTCGTTGATGCAACCAGCGTAGCTACATTTACCAGATCCCTTGAATTGGGTGATGGAGATCAGGAAGTTGTAGTCGTCAACGAGGTTGACATTGTAGAAGTCTTGGTCTTTGCCGAAAGTGAACTCCACGAGGGTTGCCGGAGGGGTGTCGCAGATGCCATTGTAGAAGAGCGATCCATCGCAATCCCCGATGGCGTAGTGACCGCGGCTGCTGTCGAAGGCTTATAGCTATGACAGCCCCAGAAACAGCCGAACCAGAGAGGAGGAAGCTGAAGAGAGTAGGCCTTGTTTGGTGGGAGCTTGAAGCCTCCACAGGCCAAAAGGGGTTTGCCGGTGCCAGGTTGAGTCCTCGGCCAAATAGGGTATGAACACTTGTTGTAGAGTATAACTAATGCTATTGAAACCTCAAGAACTGGTTAAAAAAAATACAGAGATTTAAGCCACATTGCCATTGTAACCCAAGTTAATAAAAGAAAATAGTGGATTTGTGTGTGTTTGAGAGAGAGAGAACCTGGGAATGAGGAAATGAGGAGAGAGGTGAGGAAGAGAGAGAGAGAGAGTAGTGAGAGCATTGTGAGTGTTTGTGGGTGAAATGCGAGAAGAAAATGGAGATGCGGTGATTGTGAAATGTGTTGGGGAATGAGCTTCTTTATGCAAAGGTGTGAAGAGAGGTTTTTATAGAGAGAGAAAGGGACCTTTAGGTGTCCCTTTTAGATTTTGGACGCCTAAAATGGTACTTTAAGCATATGACTTTTGGCGCCTTTTTTTATTAAAGGGATGCCCAATATGTCAAAATTTTAACTCATAATTACAAAAATGCCACTACCTTTATTTTTTACTTCCCTTTTTGAAAAATAGACAATTTTAAGGGAAGTAAAATCTATGTCTTGTAGTAGCGTTAACTACTTTTAACTATTTTTTAGAATCGTGCAATTTGGGTGAAATGCTCTTATATATAGGAACAGAGGGAGTAAGTACGTCAGACTTTTTTTAAAAAAATTGAAAATTAAAAATGTAATATTTTTAGTTTGGGATGGATTCTAGCTTCTTTCAAATTACCTTCCATCAAGAAGCTGAGAGACAGCTTCAATATTTGAAGGTTTATATGAGGATGGTGGTTGGGTGGAGCTTTATTGCCATTCTCATTTCCTTAGTTTGGGATCAATAGATACGTTTCCACTAGTTAACTGGACTTCGGCATTATCTGAAGGATATCAATTGCTAGATGATCCTTTCTCAATAAGATTTAATTTGAGCTTTATCAATTGAGTTCGAAGCTCACTTCCATGGAAAGGTCCTTTAAGAGTGAGAGAATGATATGCTTTTTGCACGATGGTTAGCGTTTTGTTCCTAAGGTTTGGTATCAGAGCCGAGTTTGAATCCTCATAATGTTTAGTATTAGAGCCAACATGAGTTTGAATCCTATTTCCATGGAAAGGTCCTCTAAGAGGGAGAAAATGATATGCTTTTAACATGATGGTTGATGCTTTCTTCCTCATGTTTGGTATCACTTTTGGTATCAGAACCAGCACGATTCGAATCTCAGTTCCATGATATTTCGAACAAATTAACCAAGCACACCAATAGAATAGCACTGCATTCACTTTCTAACATTTGCTACTTGAGGTGCTTCTTGATTTTATGATATTCATACATGTGCCCCTCCACACTGTTTAATTTTTATGGGGTGAATTTTAAATCCTCTTTCTCTTTTCTCTACATCAGGATCTATCCATATCTTGAATAACTCGTCATCAAACTCATCATTGAAGAGGAAGGAGTCACCCTTTGCAACATCACCACCCACATGTTCCTTCTTGAGAATGTTTTTGCCCTCAGACAAAGCTTTTAGACACATCTTCAATTCTGAACTTGGAATCATGATTTCTTTTTTAATTTAATCATAGCCAAGTACATTACGATCATTGAACAACATCAGCAGACACATTTAGTACGGGATACCTTTAGTTCATACTTTTAACCATTTCTAAGGGTCACTCTAATGACTGCATACCCCAAATGTGTTCCCATGTTAAATTTAGCGTGGTATTCATAGTTATCAGAAAAAAAAATTCAAAATCCAGAAGACATAGAATAGAGAAAAGGAAAAAGACGGTCGATCTCAATCATGCGACGGAGAAAAGTGGCGCTCTCGTAGTGGAGCGATGGGTTGCGCTCACAGAGAGGAGCGATTTTAGTAGTGAGTTGGGTACCATGACTTATAAGAGTCAAGGTAAGAAATATGCATATTTAGCCAAACTGATAACAGCATATGATGATCTAACTAAGAACTTTAAAACAAGACGTGAAGTTTCAAGGGGGTATTATTGGTTTGAAATGATTACGGTCAATTGCCAAAATAAAGCTGACCAACGAGGGTGACATAAATTTTCATACATCACACAAAATATACAAAATTTTGCTCGTAAATAGACGTTGAAGTCCCTAATGATCAATTAATCTACCTCAATATTGAGAAGAAGTGTCATGCATCCCTGACCTTTCATTCTGCCACTTCTGCATCAACTGGAAACACATAATGATCAATTAATTCTACCTCAATAATTAGTAAGGACATTTCTTGGCAAATGTTTCTCAGGACAAAAACAGCAAAAACCAAGTACGTACCCGGTGTGTACACAACTCCATAATTAAACAGCGACAAAAATTTCAGTCTTATTTATGACTCGATTTTCACAAATCTTCTAGCTGACCAAGGAGAAGCAGGAAGGCGAAATGGTTTTGAGATAACTGCAGTGTCAGTACATTTTCTGTCAGCCTACTTCCAGCTAGCTCAGTCCATTTTCTTCCAGTTCTTTTACATAGGAAAATAAGTAGCAACAAAAAATAGCAAAGAAAGAAGACAAGCCTGGCGAATTCGAGGCCTATGCCACTAGTTGATCCGGCGACAAGGCAAGTAAGGTCATAAGTAGGAGGAAGAAGCATAAGGCTTTGCAAGTGACCTAACACAATTTTCTTTGTTTTTTTTAATAGAAAGGCAAGACAAGCTTGAAAATCACATACTGAAGGTCAGAGACCCCAATAACAAAGAAAACAAGCAAGATTGGTATAAGTCATTTGCAGCTTTGCATTTAATGCAGAATTATAAGGGGAAAAGGACAGAGTAGAGGAAAAGAAAGCCACAGTACAGAAAGATAAAAATGAAAGGAAAACAAAAGCACGTCTTATCTATTTGTTCATATATGCATAGTTGTCTTTGTTACGTCGTTTTCTCATCAATCTAGAGCATGTATTTTAAAATTTATTAAAAAAAGAAATCACACTATTCATAATAATTATTTACACAACTCCTCTCAAACTTCCATGATTTCTTGCAATACGTAGGCCATTTCCCTTTTTAATGTAAAAGGAAAAACTAATCTGTTAACCATTCTTGGTAAACATACAAAATAATCTTTTCATACCTCCTTCCCTATATTTCATAATCACTAACCTTCTAAAATTTATATTGACTCATTTTATAACATAAAACATAGTCAATAATGCTTATTGTATAAAAACTTGATGAAATTATATTTCTGTTTTTTTTTATTATAGGGTGCTAGACATTTTCTTTAAAATTAAAATTCAAAATATGATATTTTTAAATTGGATATGTTTCCACTTTCTTTCAAATTTCCTTCCCAAGAGACAATAGTTTCACTACTAAGAGACTTGTGTGAGGATGATAATAAGTAGGGGGAGTTTTATTTCTTCCAACTTATTCTTACTTCTATAAATACATTTTCATTATTTTATTGAACTATGTGGTCCTCTGGCGAATATCTATGCAAAAACAAGGTCTCCATATAATTTAAGATAAGAAAACATATGTACTCTATTCAGTCTCGCCTATGATGATGGAAGTATTGTTATGGTGGTCAAAATAAAATGGCGAATTACAATTTAGCTTTAAAGATAAAAATAATCAATATTTCTTTATTGAGCAGTAATTTTTCTTTTATTATTTTGATTGTTAATCTAACATAATATTTACTTTAAATTTAGTCTTTAATTAGAGCTATATCAAGATTAAAACCTCAGTTGTATAGGACGTTGGGTGTGATGATGAGATGAATATCTAATTTTTAAAAAAATTTGATATAAAGATCCATGACTTCAAATAAATTCATGAAAATGGTTGAAAATTTGGGTGACGTTGAGAAAAGAGTAAACAATTTTACTTGCAACCAATAGTTGCAACCAAAAATTTTTACCTCTTTACCCCAAAGCAATCAAATCTTTAACCGTATTCATATTTATAAATTCATCATGGAGATTTTTATGTCAATTTTTTTTATAAAACAGATATGTGTCTTCATCATCACAACCCACGCGTCATATAATTGAAGCTTTAGTTTTAATAATATGGCTCAATTTCATAAACAAAATAAATTTAAAATAAAAATATTATGTCATATCATTAATCAAAATAAAATAGAAGCAATTATGGTCAGATATAAATAAATATTGATTGTCTTTGTCTTAAAAACTAAATTTAACTTTGCGTATTTTATTTGACATGGATTCATAACAATCCCTCCATCAACGTAATCGAAACTAAATATAGTGCATATATCCTTTATCATAAATTGTATTAAGATCTTATTTAAGATGCATATTAGTCAAAGGACCACAAAATAACATAGAATAATAAAAATACATCTATAGATTTGAGAATGAGTATGGAATGAAAACAATAAAACAGTAAATCACTATGCATGGCAACAAAAGCCATGGAATTAGACAGAAAATATCATGCTAGTAGAGAATTTTTGGGGCATATACCAAATGTCAAATAACAAGTTTAACAGAACAAGCTCTAGTTTAACATGCATTCTTTCCAAAAATTAAACTTACTTTAAATTCTTTGGATTTTTTTTTTTTTTTGTGGCAGCCAGTTTCCTACATACTCCTTCCGGTCCTAATTATAAGATAAAGTTGACTTTTTTGGAGAAATTAAGGAAGCCAATTAAATTCATTTAGAATGTTTATATTTTTAGTATCCTTAGATTATATATTAGTAGTCAAATTAATTAGTTTGGAGAAAAAAATTAAAATATAAATACTCTAAAGTAATTTAATTGGCTTCCTTAATTTCTCAAAAAAAGTTAACTTTGTCTTATAATTAGAACCGGAGGAGTATTATGTTTCCAATTTGCTGAAATCAAACAACTGCCTCCACAAAGTCAATACCGTAAGTTGGAAGAGTATCTGACCAAGAAAGTTTCATAGACAAAAACGATTAAATGAGGTCATATACATAGACTTCAGTGTTCAGAGAAACATTTCGTTGGATTTTTCCAGCTAAACCAATGATCTGTAAATTATGTTCTACATGGTGAGAAAAAGTTTGTTCCAAATCAAATTAGCAAACAAAGAAACGCACTAAAAGGAATCAAACATAACATCAATTTTCAATGAAAATAAGAAACACTAGAGCTTACTTATGAAATTATGCAGGAACCAAAGCTAATAAATAATAGTACTGCTCAACACAATATAGCACAATCATGGTAATTTTTCAGAACTTGCGGAATCATTTCGATAGGGCAGCTTAAATAATGAAATTTAAGGGCACAAACCTTATTTATGACCCATGAGAGCTCATAACTGTTGTCCGTTGTTGCCGGAAGTTACACCCAATTCTATAAAAATAACTATTGGCTACCTATATTTTCAAAGCGAAAGCGAAGTGTATATCTATACCATCAGTGAGGTCTAATATCTAGTATAAATGCTTCACCTCACAAATTTCTATGAGCAGCATCTACTGATCTTTTCTTTATAAAGGCCTGATGAAAGAGTCTGACAGACCATTGGGTTGGTGTTCACTGTTCTAAATAAAATTGGGGAATCTGTTGAAGTAAATGAAATTGCGTGACCGCGCCTAAAAAGACATTCCTTCTATTTTGAAAACCTTTAGGTATCTCTTTAAAATCAAAATATATGTTGTAGAAATCTCATTTCTATTTTTAGGATTCAACTTTTATTCACACAACTGTTAACATAAATATTACTTAATAATCATTTAACCATATAACTTTATCCAAAATTAAAATTAATTTTAACATATATATATATATATATATTTAAATTTTTTGTCATAATGTTAAATTGATTACCATATCACAGAGTTAATGAATTTTATAATTAAAATTTTTTTATTTTTTTAATAAATTTACATGTTTAATCTCTTTTATTTATTAAAATTACTTATGATGTAATTTTTTAAATGCATATGTTGGCTAAAATAAATTTCATTAAACATATGTCTATTAAATAATTATTCTAAATTTTTTTATAATGTTAGATTTTTTCATGTAATTTCCCCCCCCCCTAAATTTAGTGGAAATATTAGATAGTCATTAACATATATTAATGTTGAAAATTAAATTACGAATTTGGAGCGAGCAAAAAAATTAGGGATTTGATATAATGAGGGGTAAATTAGTAAACAAGAATTATTCTAATATAGTTTTTAATCTAAAAAATATAGTTCAAGAATATTTTCAAAATATTCTTTAACATTGTTAATGGTTTGGATTAAAATATATGATTTCAAAATATAGGGGGTGTCTGTGCAATTAAAATAAAATAAAAGGGTGGCCATTGTATTTTACTCATGATTTAATAACACTTACATTTTCTTTCTTTTCTTTTATCGACATAGAAAATTATTGTTATCAACTTGTTGGTGATATATGAAAGATCTATTATTTAGTTGGTTTTGGATTACTATATAAAATATTATAATCTCACGTGGCAGATAATAAGGATAGTAGTAGGGCTTTGTCTTAACAAAGACATACTAATCAACGTACTCATTAGGTGCCATATCAACATAACGCTATACATAGCAATCCAGACAAGAAGAAGAAGATAATTTATATCATGACCAAGTTGTGTGACAACAAGAATAATTTTTTATGCTAACAAAACAAAAGAGAAATAAAATGAAAAATATTATTAAATTATTAAATTAATGAAAAGAAGCAACAGTTAACTTACATGTCGGGGAAATGGTGAAATAAAGTTTATCACGTTTCATCTAGTAAAAAAAAATATAGGAGCTATAGAGTCGATAGATAGAAATTGGTTTACTTAATTTTCACTCCAGTATGACAATAAGCACTTATTACGTAAGCCGAGATAAAACTCTTCTCACATACTTACCTCGTATACCATAAATCACGATTTATAAGCACTTATTACCCAAAAATAAGCTATCCCAAACGAACACGAAATCGATTGTGCTCCATGTTTACGTATAAAAGCCGTATATGATTATAAGTTTTTTGAAATATTCTGGAGATAACAATAATGCATAAGCCTTTCTAGAGATTTATTATCTCTAAATTCAATGTGAAAACCATTATAAGTATTGTTAGCAAATATTTCAACTTGATGCGTGGTAAAAGAAAAATAAACAGAATAATATCATACTAGTAGAAAATTTGGGGTATATACCAAATGTCAAAAAACAAGTTTAGCTGAATAAGCTCTAGTTAAACATGCTTTCTTCCCCAAAATCATCTGATTTTTAGTAGTTGAAATACATGAGTGAAAAAGAAGTCAGATTTTGTATAACATATTCTTCTAATAAAAAAATCACAATATAATGAAGAAAAATATATAGAAAATGTTTCTCCCTCTGTTTCATCTTTGGAGTTTGGAAACTCAAAAATGAGACTCGCACCTCACCATGCTATAAGCTTTAGTGTCTATAACTTTATTGAATGAAGCTCAGCACATATTTAGTTTAGCCCAAAAAAGGGAAGATAAAGTGATAAACATGAGATGGAAAGTGCTAGTTCAGTTAAATTCTTCAACACTTGGTTTCACGAAAAGAAGGAAAGGAAAATCTGAAGATTTGAGGACAAGGGAATTCAAATAATTTCACAAAGAAATTTTCACATCTTTTTATATACTAAAAATTAAACTTTTTTAAAATTCTTTGACTCTTTTTCTGGCAGCCAGTTTCCTACATATTATCCTTTCTGGCTAAACTAAAGGAAAAAAAAAATAACAACAATACGCTAGTCAAAGACACTTTTATAATGGTCTCTGGATTTAGTAAAATAGTAGAGAAAAAAAGTTGGTAAAATAGTGAATGAGGCCAAAAGGTTAGTAAAATACTCACCGCGGTTTCAAGCCAAACAATCACCAGCTTCTCTCTCCATTTCCTGCTTCTAAGGCGAAACCCTCCCCTTTATTTGGCGCTCTCAGCTTCTCCAGCTCTCATTACTTGTCACTGTGATTCAGGTTTCTTTCCCAAACTTAAAAGAAAAGATAATATGATGATTAAGAGCTACTAAGGCCACACTGTATACCGTAATGAGTGCAGACCCTTAAAAATGGTAACTTTTTGCAAAGAAAAAAGAAAGAAAGAAAGATTGCTTTTTATCATACTTGGGAAATGCTATTCCATAGGGTAGAATATGAATATGAATCTCTGAAATATAAACTCTTTCGTTTAGAAGATGATTCAAGAGTAATAAAAAGAATACTTTAGCTTCAAACTTTCAATTAGCTTAACTAGAAAAGAATCTTAGTCGAAAGTTAAAATATATGATATGATATGATACCAGCATCATATAAAATTAAAATAAAGCAACCTTTTGAAGACGAAATGGGACCAAAGAAGAGCCCACAAGAGGCAAAAAATATGACTTGCCTTGAAGAAGGAACAAGTATGAATCTAGGTTAAACAAAGGTTTAGCTCTTACCAGACGATCAGTAGAGCAGATCCGCCACCAACACAAAGTTGGTCTATGTCCTCTGGGTCTCGATTTCAGAGTCCTAGAGGAATTATTTATAGTGGGAAAGGTGCCCATGAACCTGAACCGGATACCGGATACCGAACGATAATTTCAAAAAAAGGTAGAGGAGACAGCAGATCGGTGACAAGACAATGGAGAAGGGAAAATGAGTGGAAGACCGTTGGCCTAAGAGAAAAGGAAGATAAGAGACGCGTGAGGGAGAAAAGATGGAAGGGAATTTATTCTGAGGTGATTTGTCACGTGATTGATTCTGTGTTGCTTCTGATAATAATAAAGGTCTCATGCAGAATCGTCAAAGAAGGAAAGCATGGTACAGCAGATAATTAAGAGAGTAATAGCTGCATGTGAATAAAGCTGCGAGAATCACAAAGCAAAATCTCAGGGATTCACGAAAATGAAAACAAAACCTTTGAAAATCATGAAAGCTGTGTCTGATGATGACATGGTCGAACATGTTACCGTATTTTATTACTGTAATATAATATAATAGGAGTACTAATAAAAGGGGAAAAAAAATCAAAGGCAAAGTTGAAGCCTATCAAATATAAATTTGTTACGGTATGCCACACATCAATTGGTGCGCAGGTAAGCCACGATATTTTGTAGCAGTTGTGTCAGATGAATAATTACAAAGTATGGTGCCACATTTGTAATGGGTAGTTTGTAAGAGTTGTGTTAGATAAACCGCTACGAAGTGTGAAGGCCGGCACCAAGTTGGTGTCACATTTTTAGCAGTGGGAGGAAATAAAATTACACTATTATTACATGGTAATATATGAAAGTTATACTATTTAGCTTGTTTTGGATTATTATATAAAATATTATAATCTCGTGGCAAATAACATGGATAGTAGTACGGCTTTATCTTGACAAATACATACTAACATCCTCACTAGCTGCCATGTCAACATAATACTTTATGTAGCAATCTAATACAAAATAAAGTAAAATAACATTCATATATTAAACAAGTTGTGACAAGAATAATTTTTTATACTAACAAAACAAAAGAGAAATAAAATGTAAAATATTATTATTAAATTAATGAAAAGAAGCCACAATTAACTTACTTATAGGGGATATTGTGAAACAAAATTTTTCATTTTTTATCTAATAAAAAAAGATAGTGAAAAATTGTAGAGCTGTTTGAAAGAAATTTGTTTACTTAATCTTTATAATGTTCGATATAGCAGCAGCTATCATCAATAATCAATCAATCAACTTTACTTTCTAAATCTCGTGTAACCTGCTTCATAACCCAATTACGCTTGAATTGAGTCGAATAATCACAATTCTAATTACATTAAAATATATTTATGATGATTGGAAAATAATAATTGGACGTAGCCTTTCAAATTTCAAATAATGACTGTAATCTTCCACGATTGTAGGAAATAATAAATTTAACGTTCCACTCCTAATTAAATTAAAACACATTTATGATGATTGGCAAATAATAATTGGATGTAGCTTTTCAAATTTCAAATAACCTAATTATATTGAAATACATTTATGATAATTGACAAATAATAATTGGATGTATCCTTTTAAATTTCAAATAGTGATTGTAATCTTCCACGGTTATAGGAAGTAATAACTTGGGAAAATTGTGAAAAAATCCCTCATTGGCAACTTATTTGTCAAATGGGACATTCGTGTGCAGATTATCTTCCACGTGTGCAGAATATCTTCCATGGTGTGCAGATGATCTTCCCTGTGTGCAAAATTCTTCCCTATACGTGTGCAAAAATCTTCCTTCCGTGTGCAGATATTTTCCCTCCATGTGCAAGATCCTAGACTCAAGGAACAACAATCAAGAGATCCTGATTTATTTCCTAATATTCTAACAGTTTGTTAATGTCATTCTTGTTTTATGCTTTAGCATTGTTACGTTCTATATCTTAGAGTGTGGACCAGATTCAGCCAAAGTCGGCAGAGATTGGGGGCCCTTGTCTGGTCTGGGTTAAAAGAAATTGTGGTAGGCTTCTACTACCAGTTTAAACTTTTAGCAAGATGATTGGCGCTTCATTCCTATCTAAGGTTTGGTATCAAAACCTCTGATACTTTGATGCCATTTGGTATCAGAGGATTTGATTTAATAAAAATATTGATTATCTATTGATACATCCTAGGTCTTAGTGGTGTGGTTGGGTTCATCCAAGTGGCACCTAAAGTCAGTGGAGAGTGGGGCTCATATATAATATGGGTTGAAGAAGTTGGGGTGTGACTCTGCTACCAGCTTAAGCTTTTAATAGGATAATTGGCTTTTCGTTCCTAAGGTTTGGTATAAGAGCCTCTGATACCGGTCGGATACCAGTTTAGGGTTTGTAACAGAGGATCTTATAGGTATCAGAATTTTTGATACTCTGATATACTCTGGTACCGGCTGGTATTAGAGACTTTAGTACCAATTGTTATCAAAGGCTCTGATACCAAACTTTGATTTATAGAAAAGGCCAAATGCTATAGTCCCCCAACCTACATGATAGTACAAAATTAGTTAGAAAAAGTAAAGATGCTACTATTTCAAAAAATATGAGGAGTAAGTTAATTTCATTATTATTATAACTGCACTTACAAAATTCGAGTTATGGACTTTCAAGTACAAAAAAAAGAAAAGTTGTCCGAGTCAATCGGAGGAATATAATCACATGGAAATCTCATAGCAAGTTTTGAATATGAGATATTCTCCCATAATAGTACTATCATCTACCAGGACTTCTCCCACCCAAACCAAGACCTTCAATTGAGCCATTTGTTCAACTCTCAACCGAAATTGAGCCACTGGCTAGACTCTCATCCCAATTCTTTTGCAATCATCACATATCTCTCTCGCCCTCCCTCTAAAATTTAATTTCAAGAATTGGAGGGTGCACAAAACTTGGGCTGATATTTTTCTACCTTGATTTCCTGTCAAGGTTGTCTTAGGTAACTATATCTCTAAAGTTTTCATTTAAGTTCACATTTTCCTCCGTCTTATGTGCTGCTTCTTACCATTTTCTGTTTTAAGAGAAAAGATACTTTGTTTCTGTGTAGCTAAACAAGTTGGATGGCTCAACCCTTCTCTCTCTCACTTGCATACTTTTCTTTTGCTAGAGCTTTGGTATCTCTAGCACTACAAAAAAAAAGGTATTTTGTAGCGGTGCAATTGTAGTGGTTATATTAAACCACTACAAATTATAGTATTTATAGCGGTTTTTACCTAAACCGCTACAAATTTGTAGCGGCTAGGTTTTTTTGTAGTGGTTGGGTACACAAAACCGCAAGAAATTAGACGTGAAATTCCCGCCAAAACTTGTAGCGGTGATTTTGTAGCGGTTAATGCACAGAAACCGCTATAATATTCCTGCCAGTTGGCGCGCCAACAGTGTAGCGGTTATTTGTAGCGGTTACAGCAACAGAACCGCTACAAAATACCAAAGGTCAGAAGTTTGTAGTGGTTATGCCCCTATAATCGCTACAGAATTTCAAGAGTCTCAACATTTGTAGCGGTTCTGGGCAATAACCGCTACAGAATTTCAAACGTTGTTATCTTTTGTAGCGGTTATTGTAGAACCGCTACAAATAATTAAATTTGTAGCGGTTACAGTAGCGGTTATTTGAATAACCGCTACTAAAATCTTGTCTATTTAAGCCACCGCCTCCCTCATTTCTCCTTTTTCTCATTTTGTTTCCTGAGGTTTCTCTGAGTGATTTCTTCAAGATTTGAGCGTTCAGACATTTATATAGGAGTTTTTGCTCAGTATTTCTCAGTATTTGCACTTGAGGTACGTATATAACACGTATTTTATTTAAATTTGTATTTTTATTATATTTTTGCATAATAATGTGACTAATTTTTTTTTAATTTTTACAGTTGATATGGCTTCAGGACAGGATAAGGGGAAGGCCCCTGAGGTCCCCATACCGATTTTACGGGGTGGCAGCAGCCGGGCAGGGGGCAGAGGGAGGGGGCAGCGTGGAGGTAGGGTTACCGCGGCATCTCAGCCCATCCCCCCACAGGAGTCGGCCCTACCACAGGCACTACAGACGATCCCACAGGCGACGACCGCACCAGAGGTGCCTGAGGTTGGGGGTCCAGATATTAGCGTTGAGGACTTCCTCAATGAAGAGGAGTTTGAGATCCTGATTGGGTTCAGGGAGATGGAGCAGTTCCTCGATGAGGAGGACGCTCGGGAGCAGAACAACCAACGAGGGTTGTCTTCGCGGTCCACTGGGTTTGATGTGCAGGTCGAAGGTAAATTAATTTTTTAATTTAGTAAATTATTTATTTAAATTAGAAATGTTAACTTTGAATTACAATTTATCTAACGTGCGGTAAACTATGCAGACGAGCAGGGGAACGTTTCGACGAGGAGGTTAGACGTGGCCGGTGTGAACAGCTTGGACCGGAGCCTACGAGTTATAGTGCCGTGGAATGAGGGCACTGACCAGCTGATCCACAATGGGGGTCACCTGCTCAACCGCTTCCTGAACGACCTGGGCGTGAATTGGATGCGGTTCCCCCTTCACTTCAAGACGTGGAGGCACGTTCCGAGGGGGCCAAAGGACCAGGCTTGGGAGGAGGTGGTTCAGGTAATTAAAATTATTTAATTAATATTTTTTGTAATTAATTATATTTAATTAATTTTTTTTAAATTATGTTTTTTGTAATTATTGATATTTAAATAATTTTTTTTCAGCTGCGGTTTGCCGTCCGGGTCAACCGGAAGAGGTACGCCCTCGTGAAGATGGGTGACGTATGGAGGAACAGGAGGAACCGTCTCTTCCACAGGGTGGATAAGGACGGGACGATGCCTCTAGAGCAGCTGATCGAGAGTGTCCCGGACGGCGTGCCGCCGAACGACTGGGCGAGTTTTGTCCAATTCAGGAGGAGCCCTGAGGCGCAGGTAATGTATTTATTAGATTTTTGATATATAATTTTGTAATTGTTAAATATTAAATTATAATTATAATTTAATTTGTATTTAATTTTAAATTATAATACATTTAATATTTTTTTTTCCAGGAGCTTTCTCAGAGGAACACCGAGATCCGGGTGCAGCAGACGATCCACCACATAGCAGGATCGAAGACCTTTGCTGTGACCTATAGCGAGCTGGAAACTTTTCAAAATATCACTTACTTTTAGCTGATTATTTCATAATACTAATTGAATTTTGTAATTGTTTCAGGAGACGAAGGCACAGCAGGAGAACTGTCTGACGGACTATGGGGAGTTGTACGCCATCACACACAGACACCGTGATGGGACTGCGACCTCTCAGCAGGCAGAGGCGGCCATTGTAAGTAATTTTATTATTATATTTTTTATAAAACCAAGTTAATAATGAAATATGCTAATTAGTAATTGTTTTATAAAATGGCAGAAGCGGATGCAGCAGTCGCAGGCTGAGCTGTGACAGACCCAGCCTGAGGAGTCACAGGGGTCAGTGGACCTGACGGCTCCTTTGAAGGCGGGTTTGGCTCAGGCTGAGCACCCTTGACGCGTGCGGGGGATGGGGATAGGCGCCAGACCTAGCATGGTCTACGACAGGAGCGCCGCCTCTGAGGCTGGCAGCTCTAGAGGGGTCAGACGTCGGAGGGACGAGTCTATTGACCAGCTGCGGTCAGAGTTGGAGCAGTAGATGGCGCAGCAGATACAGGTGCAGCAGATGCAGCTGCACGCTGATATGATATACGCTCAGCAGACGCAGTGGCGTGAAATCGCGAACAACATGCTCGAGGGAGCATGGAGTCACCTGTTCCCGAACAAGCAGCATCCAGTGGTTCCCCCTGTCCCTCGCTACGTCGTCCCGAGTACTACTCCTCCTGCTCCTGCTGATGACGATAGTGCGGTTCACTCTGCGCAGCGGCCCGATCCAGCAGCACCTGAGGGAGCCCCACCTGAGGGAGCACCAGATGATCAGCCCCCAGCTACTTAGTTTAAGACATTTTTTTGGTTAAAACATTTGTAAATATATATATATATATATATATGAGTTTTTATTTCAGAACTTTCTTATTGTGTTTAATATAATTATATTTATATTATTAGATCGCGTTGTTTAATTTATTATTTATATCTAAATTAAAAAAAAAATAAAGCATATATATTTGTAGCGGTTTTAAGTTAAAACCGCTACAAATATATATATTTGTAGCGGTTCTACGCCAATAACCGCTACAAATGTATATATATAATTGTAGCGGTTTCTCTTGAGAAACCACTACAACTATATATATGTTAGTAGCGGTTTTACACTAATAACCGCTACAAATGTATATATATAGTTGTAGCGGTTTCTCTTGTGAAACTGCTACAACTATATATATGTTAGTAGCGGTTTTAAAATAATAACCGCTACAAATACTCATCATTTGAATTTTGAAATTTGCCGCCTTTGTGCACATTTGTAGCGGTTATGTTATGTATAACCGCTATAAATTAAAAATTACTTTTAAATTTGCTGTCCAACGGCTTTAATATTAGTAGCGGTTTTATATATATAACCGCTACAAATACTCAACAAGTAAATTTTGAATTTACCACCAATATGTAATGGCTTGAATATTAGTAGCGGTTTTATATATATAACCGCTACTAATATTTTATAACTGTAGCGGTTTAAGAACCGCTACAAAATTATAAACGTTGGAATTTCAGAATATAAGGTTCTTGGCATTCGTCATTATCTTCTCACTCATCTTCTTCTCTATACTTTCTTCTCTCTCACTTGTAGCTATGGATAAATCATAGATCAGGTTGCCGCGCAATTCTCCTGAATATTTGTACGGATTAAACAGTTTCTTGGATTTCGCATTCACTCATGCCAGCTGTAACGGCAAGATCGTCTGTCCGTGTCGGAAATGCAAGTTCAAGAAGTGGCATGCACGAAATGTTGTGAAGGAACATTTGCTTGTGAAGCCTTTCCCTGAGGACTGTACGTTCTGGGCAGTTCATGGTGAGAAGGCCGGCATTAGATATGACGATGCTCTTCCTCGAAGTTCTCAAGTAGGCGTTCAAGTAGATGAAGATGATCCTGTGAATGCTGTTGTGCGTGATGCGTTTGGATTTCAAGGCGACAACTTCAACGAAGAAGTGCACGGCTCTGAGCCGGTTTTTATGGGGAATGAAGCAGCTCAGGATTTTTATAGCTTGATGGATGAAGCAGATCGTCCTTTATATCAAGGTTGTCGCAAATATTCTAAATTATCTTTCTTGATCAAATTGTATCATATCAAGTGCTTGTGTGGGATCACAGATAAGGGAATGTCGATGTTGCTCGACTTATTACAAGATGCATTCCCCGACGCCGAGATTCCCACAACGTTCTACGAGGCTAAGAAGATTATCAACAGGTTGGGGTTGAATTATCAAAAGATTGATGCATGCCCAAATGATTGTATGCTGTATTGGGGAGACGATTCTAGCAGGGAGACGTGTAAGAGATGTCACACATCGAGGTATAAGACAATTCGGAAGGGGAAAAAGCAGAAGAAGAAACCTGCAAAGATTCTCAGGTACTTCCCATTGAAACCTCGTCTACAAAGATTATTTATGTCGTCTAAAACTGCTGAGCACATGAGGTGGCATACCGTTGATAAAAACGAAGACTGGTAAATTAAGACATCCGCGGGATGCAGCTGCTTGGAAAACATTTGACAACGACTTTCTAGATTTTGCGACTGACCCCAGAAATGTTCGGCTTGCGTTGGCTACCGATGGTTTCAATCCTTTTGGGAATCTTAGAACAAGTTACAGTATTTGGCCTGTAGTCTTAGTTCCCTACAACTTACCCCCTGGATATGTATGAAACAAAGCTATTTCATTATGTCTATGATCATTCCAGGCAAAAAGGCACCAGGCAATGACATCGATGTGTATCTCCAACTGCTTATTACGGAATTGCTTGACCTGTGGAATGTCGGCTTGGAGACGTACGACGCTTACAGCAAGACTTTGTTCAACATGCGTGCAGCCTTGATGTGGACGATTAGTGACTTTCCTGGCCTTGGTATATTATTTGGTTGGAATGTGCATACTGGGTCGGCGTGTTCAGCTTGCAATTTTGACTCTGACGCATTGCGCCTTCCCCACAGCCGAAAGTGGTGCTTTATGGGGCATCGGAGGTTTCTTGATGGAACGCATAAGTTCAGATTGCAATGGAATTGCTTCAATGAGAAACCAAAGAAAAGAGGACCACCTCAGACTTTGTCCAGTACAGATATCTTACAGTAGCTTGAGCATGTTGACTTCGAGTTTGGAAAAAGCGACGATTCAGCATAAACTCGCCAAAAGACGCGCAGGACTTCGGCGCCTCAGCAGTGGAAGAAGATAAGTATTTTCTTCACACTTCCATATTGGAGATCTAATTTACTTCGCCATAATCTTGATGTAATGCACATTGAAAAGAATGTTTGCGACAATGTGCTGTATACGCTGCTTAACGAACCCGACAAGACAAAAGATCACCTTCAAGCGAGGAAAGATTTACGTGACATGGGAGTTCGTGAAGATGCTTGGCTAGATGAGCATGACAGATTTACACCGGCAAAGTTTACCCTCACAAAACTGAACAAGGAAGTGTTCCTCACGACGTTGAAGAAATTAAAAGTTCCTGATGGGTATTCAAGCAACATTTCTCTATGTGTCGACTTGCAGGCTCGAAAGGTTGCTGGCCTGAAGAGTCATGACTCACATGTTCTTATGCAGCAGTTACTCCCTCTGGCTATAAAGAATACACTTCCTCCCGATGTTTCCATCGTTTTGGTAGAACTTTGTTCTTTCTTTCGGAAGTTGTGTTCTAAGGTTTTGATCGTTGAGGAGCTCGATCAGCTGCAGTCGAAAATCATTCTTACGCTTTGTCATTTGGAGATGATCTTTCCTCCGTCCTTTTTTACTGTGATGGTTCATCTCACAGTCCACCTCGTTCATGAAATAAAGCTCGCTGGACCAGTACAATATCGTTCGATGTATCCGATTGAGAGGTACTCATTTTAAATATGTGCTTTAATTTATTGTCCGTATTTAATGTTTGCTAGTCATCCTTTTCATCATTTTATATCAATTTTCTCTTCTGTACTTCGTAGGTTCCTTGGGAAATTAAAATCTTACGTGAGGAATAAGACGTGGCCAGAAGGTTCTATAGCTGAAGGTTATATAGGGGATGAGGTGCTATATTTTTGCTCAAGGTACTTTGATGATCTCGAGACGGCTTTCAACCGCTCGCCTCGTATTGACGATTGTCCTGAACCTGCGCTGACATCAGGAGAATTTATCCCTCGTGTTGGTAAACCAGTTGGAGCAACTGAGAACTTCAAACTAACGGCAACTGAGAAGTTATAAGCACATAGACATGTCTTGATTAATTGCACTCAAGTTGAACCTTTCATACGGTAAGAATTGTACACTCACATGTTATTAGATCTATATCTTTCGTAACATTTCTCGCTTTCATTTCACTATCGCCTTTCCATTATTAATTGCAGGGAATTCAGAAGTCATGTTAAGCGTCAACTCAGGATCCGTACACAGACATCCTCGGAAGTTGATAGGAGGGTCCACAGAGAATTCCCGAGCTGGTTTGCGCGCAGAATACTAAATGACCACAACCCATACTCACCAGATTTCAGAGCTCTCGCAATCGGCCCTCTTGATCATGCAAAACGGTTTACAGCATACAATGTCAATGGTTTTAAGTTTTGCACGGTTTCACGGGATCAAGAATTGCAAACACAGAATTCGGGTGTTTATGGCACATTTGGGACAAGGAGTTATGCGAGTAGCAGTAACGCCAACATGCAGTTCGGAGGCGTCCCTTACTATGGCAAGCTTCTTGATGTGGTCGAGCTTAATTATCAAGGCCGTTTCACTGTGACGCTGTTCAAGTGTTTGTGGGCAAATACCACTACTTCTTGGGGACTGACAACTGATGACCTAGGGATCACATCAGTCAATTTCTCACAGCCAATTCATACTGGTATTTCTCAAGATGATGAGCCGTATATTCTAGCTTCAGAGGCACATCAGGTTTATTATGTCGAGGACGAGAGGCATAGGGATTGGTACATGGTCGTTCATTTAAAGCCAAGAGACCTTTACGACATGGGTGAAGACGATAACATTGCCTACGAGAATGAGCCATTTCAGCCAGCTGATTTTGAAAACTACTTCCCTGAAGGCGATGACAATTTACCTTTACTGCGGTGAGTTTTTTTAAGTCCACGTCATTTGAATTAAATTTTTTAAATTTAATAATACATCAATAACAATAATTTTTCTACAAAATTTCTGTAGGGATGGCGACGATGAGTGATCAAATTCAAATTATGCTTTTGTCTTTACAAAAAGTGCAAAAAATTTTTTAAAATAAAATGTAAAAAAAAAATTTAAAAAAAAATTAAAATAATATTTGTAGCGGTTATTAAACCGCTACAAATAAAAAATTAACTGCTACTAAATGAATAACTGCTACAAAATGGATACATTAACCGCTACAAATAGCATTATGAATATTAAATCGCTACAAAAATATAAATAACCGCTACTAACTAATAACCGCTACATTAACCGCTACAAATAGTACGTGGATCCTTATAAATATCCTTACCACAACTCATTTCAAACACTCCCCAATTTCTTTTCACATTACCTTTCTTTCATTTTCTCTCATTTACAACTTCTTTCGTATGAGTAGAGGAGCTGAATAATACGATCAAATATGGTAACAATATTTTTAATTTTTTTTAGAATACTTCTTTCCTTTCTATAAAATTTATTCTAACCATTTTTTTTCTAGATATATCATAACTGTATCTCATTTTCATCTATTTTTCATACACAATTACATTATATTAGATAACATAATAATTCCTTATTACCTACATATCCTTAATAATATTATTAATATAAATTTTATACTAATCCAATTCAATTACATTTTTCCTTTTTATTTATTAATAAGTTAAACTATTGAATAACAAGCTAATTGAAATAGATAAAATAATAACAAAATAAACTATTTAATTTAATATTGAAAAAACAGAAAAAAATAATTGTATATTTTTTAAAAAAGTTTTAAATATTTGTAGCGGGTATTAAACCGCTACTAAATAACGCGCCTTTTTACAACTCAATTTAAATTTTTTGGCGCCAATTTTGAATTTCATGAAATTAGTAGCGGTTTTCAAAACCGCTACTAATTTCATGAAATTCAAAATTAGTAGCGGTTTGTTAACCGCTACAAAATAAAAAAAATGTCATTTTTTTTTTGCCAACAAATTTTCAATTTTTAATATTTGTAGCGGTTTTTTAACCGCTACAAAATAAAAAAATTCTTTTTTTTAGCTCTCAAAATTTCAATTTTTTATATTTGTAGCGGTTATATAACCGTTACAAATATCTCTGAAAAAAATTTCGTCCAAGTGGGTGTTGTAGCGGTTAAGTTGAACCGCTACAAAGGATGTAGCGGTTATTTTTGATTGAGTAGCGGTTTTATATAACCGCTGCAAAACTGCTTGCAACGTACGATTTAGTAGCGGTTCGAGTAACCGCTACTAACCTTGTTTGTAGCGGTTAGAACCGCTACTAATACCCATTTTTAACCGCTACTAAATCACGTTTTTTTTGTAGTGTAGGTTTGGATGCTTTCATTTATGCAATTACCCACCTTTTTATTTTGTTTGATATTCTGGTTGCAACCTATAGGAATAAGTTCTTTATATGATGTTTTAATTAAACCATTAGTTTGTATGATGTTATTGCTTTAGTAGCTGAATGGTATGGCATTTAAATTACAAATATTATTCGTTTCAAACTTTTTATCTTCTTGATCCCTCTATATGACTTTGGAGATAAAATGTGACTGTAAAATTACATGAGAGCACACTCTAAAGGTCTCACTTTATAAGTGCAGCGAATGCTATATATTCATAGCAACTTTATTTCATTTGTTTAATTTCTTGATGACTTTATAGCCCTTCGTTGACTGTACGTTTCAAGTTCTGTGTAGTATAAATGAACACAACCTTGTCATTTTGCAACAAGTTTTTAATATGAATGAGACATAGTGCAGCCTGAACAAGTTGAAGCCAATCAAAATAAATGCATATTGATGAAAGATCACTTTAAGCAAAATTCCTTCAAAAAAAAAAAAGATGCTCCCCTGTAGTAAAAGTTTGCAAAGTATATAGGTTTTATAGCCTAGTGGTATGGATGCTTCTCTATAAGTGGGAGGTCGCGGGTTCGATCCCGCTTGTAACACATGTCGTTAGTGCATGTCCTTCTAACTCAAAAAAAAAAAAAAAAAAGCTTCAACAATAATTAGGGAGTTGATGTTAGTCCTTAAAATAAAACTTATTTCATATTTTTATCAATTTTCTCTCAAATTAATCCTATTGATATTCCCTCAACAATATATAATCAAGTGTGTGTGAGGGAGAATTGAGGAAGATAATTAAGGTGTTTTAGAAAAAATATACTATTATATTAACTAACTTAACTAACATATTTAATTTATTTAAATTAGTTAATTAGATTTCATATTAAGGACTGGAGGAGTAGTTTGTATTACATTATTAGAGTAGAACCATACATTTTATCTAAATACAATTTTTTGGCCAAAATCTAGATACAAAAAATTGAAAAAACAATCTAAAGGAAGGAATAATAGATCACTACTACAAAAAACACAAGCTGTGATGCTTAATTTAAAGAATGCTATGACGTTTGGGAAGCCCCGTAGCTTTCCAGCACCGTTAAAATAAGCTACGACGCTTTTTAAATATAGGAAAGTGTCATAGCTTGATTATTATTATTTTTTAAAACATAACTTCCTACAGCGCTTCTCCAGGGAAGGGCCGTAGGAAGTTAACTTCCCTAGAGAAACGCCATAGGAAGTCTTTTATTTAAAAAAAATATTTATGACTTCCTATGGCATTTCCCTGAAGAAGCGCGGTATGAAGTCTTTTATTTTTTTAAAAAATAATTTTATGACTTCCTACGGTCTTCCTTGGAGAATCGCCATAGGAAGTCTTTTCTTTTAAACAAAATTATTTTTCATAATTATTTTATTTTCTTGATGAAAACCTCCATTTACAATTCAAAATCCACAATCCATAGCAATTTACAATACAATCCACAGTAAAATGAAATAACATAGCACGTATCTTTTACAGTATTGCGTCTTCATGTATTAAGCATAAAAGAACTCCAATATTTAAGTTGCTTAAACTTGAGCCATACACGTTACTTCTACGGAGGATTAAACTAAGTATTATTATATTTGTAAGCTCAAAAATTAAAAAAATTACCATGTATAAGAAGTTCAAGAAAACAGAGTTGAGAGAAATATTTACATACTCCATGAGCACCACCTCATTTATACTCTGACTAATTAAAATACAACAAATCATTTCATTTTAATCCCACATGGTTGATGAGTCATTTAGATAAATTCAAATTTTATGATTTTAAAAAACATAAACTTCATAATTTAGAAAAACAAAAAAATGCAATTCCCTCCCTTGAGTTGTTATTTTTCAAAATTATAAAATTTGAATTTTTCCAGATGACTCATCAACCATGTGGGATTAAAATGAGATGTGTTGTTGTATTTTAATTAGTCAGAGTACAGTGAGGTGGCACTCATGGAGTATGTAAGTATTCCTCTGGAGTTGATACTTCAAATAAATACATGAAAAACAAATTATGAGCACACATATAAGATTTATGACAGATTTTAACTAAAAGAAAATGTGAACCAAATGTTGAAAAAAGAAAAACACTTACAGGCTAGGGAGCTTTTGAAGGAGGCCGAGACAAGAAAAAAAACACATGGAAGAGGAAGCTTTCTACAGCAATGGAGTTCTAGGAAATGGGGGAGTTAGAGAGAAAGCGGGAAGATGAAAATGAAAAGGAAAAAGAAAACGGCGGGTTATGGAAATTAAATTATAAGGAGGTAGAAGCTAGGACGCTTTTTATCAAAATGCCGAAGCTTCTCAATTTGAAAAAAAAGGAAGAAGCTTCGACGTTTTTTCTCAAAATGCCAAAGTTTCTCAATTTTAAAAAAACGATGGCCAATTTTTTTATAAAAAAAAGTCTTAGATGGCGCTTGATTACCAAGTGTCATCCAAAACTGAGCCTTGGACAACACTTAGTTTCCAAGCACCGTCCAATGTGCCTCAAAATGTCAAGGCACCACATGGTGCCTTGAGTGCCTTGGATGGTGCTTGGTATCCAAGTGCCGTCCAAGGCTTTTCCAAGTGTCGTCCAAGGCCACATCTTGGACGGCGCTTCATAATGAAGCGCCGTCCAAGGTCTTTTATTAAAAAAATTAAAATTTTTTTAAATAGGGATGATTTATTTTTAGGTTTTAACCTTTAAATCGATTCTTAAATTTAATTTTTGTTTCTTAGTATAGGCAAACTTTCTCAAAAAAGCATCTTATCATAATAATGGAGATTTGACACTCACAGAATTTCTATTGTTCCATAGTTGCCACAAGTTTTTTTTTTAATTGTAGTAAAGGGATTAATTTTTTTTTAAAAAATAACCTCTTGTATGATATTTTCTCAGGCAAGCGCCATACAATGTATTAAGCAACTCGTCGTAGCTATCACATGTATTTTTTAAAAAAATAAGAAGTCTCCTCCAGCGCTTGTTTGAAGAAGTGTCATAATTAAGATTGGCATCGCTAAATCCATATTTTGTAGTAGTGGAGGGATTGATTAGAGGGTTAAGGGATAGTTTTGCCCTGAAATAAAGTTTTCATCAAGGGGAAATTTTGCTCTAAAAGTTTTTCGGGGGGCAACTTTGCTTCTGAAGTTTCTAAAATGGAGCAATTTTGCCTTGACTGTTATCGCAATTAATTTTGACTATTAGTTAACCTAATATGCTGAGCTGGTAGTCCACATGTTATCTATGTCATTTTTATTAAGGTGCAAATTTACCCCATAAGTTTTAAATATGACTTTGAAAAAAGATAAAGTAGATGTACATGGACGACTGGTCCAAATTTTCACCTTAACAAAAATAACGTGGATGACATGTAAACTGTCAGCTCAGTATATTTAGTCAACTAACAGTCAAAATTAACTGAGATACTGATTATGGCAAAATTGTTTCATTTTAGAAACTTCTAGGGGAAAATTGGCCCCCGAAAAAATTTCCAGACAAAATTGCTTCTAGGTGAAAATTCCGAGGCAAAATTTGCCCCGTAGCCCTTGATTAAAAGTTATAGTTCATTATTAAAGAAAAAACGTTGATATAATGAGGGAAAGATGCCCCCCAAAAATATATTTTTTTACAAAGAAACCTATGGTTTGAGTGAGAAATCATGGTCTCTCATCAGCTTTTTATCCCCCTTTTTTAGAAGCTACTCTCCAAGATTATTTTCTAAAATCATTTTATTATTTTTCTGTCTAAACTATTTTTTTTTTCAAAAACTAATCAAATTACACAATTATTAATGTTAAAGCAAACCACGGTACCAAAAGATAAACATGACTTTTTTTTTCTTGATATTATCATCTGATAGTCATAGTCGGTTTGACGTTTGTAGTTGTTCCTCCCACTATAGGTTTCTATTTTGAGATTGGAACTCGAAACCCAATGAGATCTAGTGGGATCTTACACCACTAGATTAACTCTGTATTGGTATCTCTTCCATGCCTCTTTGAATATCTCTTTTTCCCCTCTCTATCCTCTTTCCTTCTATTCCATTAATTTATTTCTTACAAGGTTATTATTAAGATGTTAAATTATAAAAACGTAATTAATTAAACTTAAATTTCTAAATTTTGATATGAATAATTTAATACTACAATAAATAAAATAAAAAATTATTTTGTATAAAACCAAATCTCTGGATCATACAAATGTTAATATTAATTTGATGACTACTGTTATGCCCTGTTTGGTATCTTGAAAGAGTTTTTAATGAAAGTGGAAGTGGAAAAAGAAGTGGAACTAGAAGTGGAAGTGGAAGTGAGAATAAAAGTGTGTTTGGTATGACTATGGAAGTATGATATAATTTTTAATTAATACATTTATTTTAAATATGAAATGACCAATTTACCCCTATGGAAAAAAACCTAGCCTCCTCCCAAATCAGTTCCAACCAACCTCTACAGGAAAACCGGTGACATTGCCGGCGACCATCATAAAAATCGCTGGCACCCATGGAGGAAGATGATTACAACAACTAGAATCACCATAAGCAAGAAATCAAACCAAATCAAGCAAGAAAATAACAAAAAAACTTTAAAGTAAGAAACTATGAACAAAATCGAGGAAAAAATTATGAACGAAGTGCCATTTGGTACAGTGGAAGTTTCATCGTCTTTTGTTGCAACTGAAGTGCCATCATGTGTTGGAGATTTGAAACTGGAGTGTCGTCAATCGTGCTTCACTGTCACAGATATGAAGAGGGAGTAGAAGAAAATGAAGCATTGCTTTTGCCATCCACCGACGCCTGCGCCGTCGCCTTTGCATATTGTAGATCTAACCATCACCACTGCGATCTTCACTTTTGCCATCCACTGATGCCTTTGTTGTTGCCTTCACCATCCGCCGTTGCCTTTGCCATCACCATCATTGGTCATCCTTGCTCTCATCACCAGATGTGAAGGGCAAAAGGGTCATCATTTTTTACTTCCATAGAACTGATCTTAGTTCCATTAGGTAAGGGTTGGAACTGTAACCCCCGTCGTCATCAAGGCTGAGATTAGTGTGTAAAAGCGTACTGATAAGGCTATCACAAACATTCTTCTCCATATGCATCACATCAATACTGTGTCTCACGTCAAGCGAACGCCAATATAGAAGATCAAAGAAAATGGATCTCTTCTTCCATATGTTCTTCTCACCCGCAATCCTCTGATTCTTACCAAAAGTGACATTGATACGTTCCACTCGACTGTAAACTTCCTCTCCGGTTAATGACTTTGGAGCCATTCCATACTCTGGTAAGCCGTTAAAACTCTTTCTTAGCCTACGATACGGGTGGAACCGATGAAGAAACCTCCTGTGGCCAAGGTAGACAGTTTTTCTTCCATGCTTTAGTTGTTGGAAGTGTGTGTCTGCTTCACATATTGGGCATGCTTTATGACCCTTTACGCTGTACCCTGACAAGTTTCCGTTCGCAGGGAAGTCGTTTATCATTGTGAAAATCATTGCACGTAGCTTGAAAGACTCCTTCTTATAAGCATCAAACACATCTACGCCTTCCTCCCACAACTTCTTCAAGTCCTCAATCAAAGGCGCCAAATAGACATCAATATTGTTCCCTGGCTGTTTTGGTCCTGAAATCATCATAGACATCATCATATACATACGTTTCATACATAGCCAGGGAGGTAAGTTGTATATTACAAGGAGAACCAGCCAAACACTATGTGTGCTAGTAAGAGTTCTATATGGATTGATGCCGTCTGTACAAAGCCCAAGCCAAAGGTTTCTCAGCTTACTGCCAAATTGAGGGAACATTTCATCTATTTTTTGCCATTGTGGAGAGTCAGCTGGGTACCGAAGATATTTCCCATCAGAAATTCTCTCATCAAAGTGCCATCTCAACTTCTTTGCTTTTGTTGCAGTCGCAAACAAATGTTTAAAACGTGGTATTATTGGAAGATACCACATAATCTTTAAAGGTTGCCTTTTACTTGTCACATCGCCACAACCACCATCTTTTTTCACTTTGTATCGTGCAGTTTTACACTTAGGACCTCACTAAGACCTCCATACTTATTTCTGTACAGTACGCAGTCATTAGGGCAAGCATGTATCTTTTTATACTCCATACCCATCGTAGACAGGATTTTCTTGGCCTCATACATTTGATTTGGAAGTACATTATCCTCTGGAAACATATCACATAATAGTTCAAGCAGCAATGTGAAACTACTATCGGTCCACCCACAAGTTGCCTTTAAGTTAACCAAATGTAATGTTCCCGTCAGCCGCGTGTACTTACTCCCACGGTACAATGGTGTCTCTGCATCACTCCGCAGGCTGTCATACTCCTGCGACTGCGCAAAGGATTCTACCTCAACATCGTGAATCATTTTCTCCATTCTATCTTCATTTATGATATCCACATCTTCCTTCTTGTGCGACGGACAATCCATTACTTCCTTACCATGCCATATCCACCTTGTGTATCGCAGATTTATTTCATCACAAAGTAGGTGATTCTTTATGACATCAACATCCCATTAACTCTCATTCAAACAATTGACACAAGGACAAAAATACTTCCCATTTTTTGCATGAGCATTCTTTTTAGCGAATTCAATAAATTCTTCCACCCCTTTCTCATATTCTTCACTAGTTCTTAAAGCATTCATCCAACTATGATCCATTGTGTTACCACCTAAGGCATTCCCAATAACATTCACACATTTAGTACAATTGTCAACGACATATGATGGAATTGCCTTTTTTCACATTTTTCAACAAAAATTTGGACAGCATTTCCCCTTAAAAGTAAGACATCCTAAAATTTCAAGCAATCATATCTCTCCACTACATGAATAATAATCATACTACTTACTATATTATTATATTAAGGAAACTACATTAATAATCTTACTAATCTGTTTAATTGTTGTTAATTTCATCAAAATCATTCAAAAGCTCCATTTATTTATAATAATATATATACATTGCCTTTAAATTACATGGAATGGCTGTATATGAAAAGAAATAATTAAAACCATGAATAGTATCTTATTTTAAGTTCTATGCAAAACATGAGTCCATATAATAATTTTCTATATAAAACAGAATAATTTTTTTCCCAAAGATGACAAACGAAGACATGAAGATAGAACATATACATATTTTGCAGTTTTGTTATAAAATCCTCAAAAAAAGGGTGATTTGATTAAAATTAAAATAACCCCTACTCATTCAAGTAAATTTATATCTCAAAAAGAAAATAAACCATTGCAGTGGAGTTCCTGAATACAATTTAAGCAATATAAGCACACCAAACACACCAGGCTAATCTCAACCATCTCAATGTAAGCAATATATAAGCACAATTAACATGCTATTTCCTATTGCCTAGGCTTTTCACATTGCAAGTTTTACTTTAATTTATTCAAGTAAATTTATATTTCAAAAAGAAAATATACCATTCTGTTACAAAAAAAAAAAGAAAATAAACTAACCTGATCAAGGGGGCGCCGACTGCTATGTATGCTGGAGAGGTAGAGAAGACGTTGGAGATCAGAGGTGTATGCACGGTGGAGAGGTACACCGGAGGGTGGAGAAAGCAAAGAACCACGGTGGTGTGGAGGTGTGGACGACAATGGAAGGAAGGAGGTGGAGGAGAGCAAAAACCAACACTGTGGAGGAGGTGAAGTTTCAGAAGGGTGGCCTGGTGCGTGCGTCCTTCAATGGATTTCAGGTGGATGAGGGAGGAGTTGAAGAAAGAAAGAGTAGTTGAAGAAGGGAGGAGTTGAAGAAAGAAAGAGCTAGGCCGACGGACAAGCAAGGAGGGGGAGGAAGAAGAGTAAAGCATGGTCAAAAAAGGAGGGAATAGGAGTGAAATTGAGAAGACGCATGTCAGACAAGTGTCTGACATGCGGACAGGGACACCTTTAGGAGTCCCAAATGCCATTTGGGACGCCTAAAGGTGACTTTAGGCGTCCCAAATGGATTTGGGATGCCTAAAGTCTGGGTTTAGGCTTCCCAAAGTTATTTTGGGATGTCTAAACCCAGCTCCTGGCACTAAAAAAAATTTACAAAATTTATATTTCGCCCCTGGAAGAACTTTAGATGTCCCAAATTCAAATTTGGGACACTTAAAGGTTTCCCTGCATATATATAATTATGAAAATGCCACCGCCTCCTTTTTTAACCACCCAATTTTAAATTTAGGACGTCCTTGGGGGTGGTTATATCCTAATTCTGTAGTAGTGACTTAATCGCTTCTCATTCAAACATATTACACAAGGGCAATAAAACTTCCCACTACCATCATCAGTATTTCTTCTAGCGCAGTCTAAAAAACCCCTCACCCCATTATCATATTCAACACTCATTCGTTTAGCGTTTATCCAACTATGATCAATATATATCTCAACACTTGTAGCACCTTATATCCAACAGCAAAATGATAGACAAAAAAACAACCATAGTGTTTTAGAGATTTCAATGAATTTTAACATGCACCATTTGAAATTAGTATTGTTTCAACAAACCAATAACACTGACAATCAAACAAGCACACTAAATTAAAACAGAACTTAGAATGATATTACTCCAAGCCAAATATCACAAGTCAAAGCATCATATTTACTTTCGGTCCAAAACAAGGAAAACGTATATGTAGTAAAAAATCATCACACAGTTTTCCCTTTCACCTTAATTACTTTTTTCTGCAATTATTTCGTGTCTAACTATATTGTCAGTGTTAATATTGTTGAGAATATGCAAATACAAGCTGAAAGTTGAGGGCTATTAATTAACAGAACACTAGCCCGATTGAAGACCAAGGAGTGAGATTCTACCTAAAGTCACAGTGGCGTCGACTGAGGTTAAAATAAAGTCCTCAAATTCACGGCACTGACAAAGGAAAGTCAAGGCAGAGGAGAATGGTCACTACGGATAATAGAGGTGGCGGCGGAGGGGAGTGACGATGATCAAAGAATAGCGATGACGAACATAGCAATGGCAGCGGTAATGACGGAGGAGAGTTGAGCAAATGAGGAAGGCGATATGGACGAGTTCAGAACACACAGGGATAGATCTCACAGAGAAATGGCGAAAAGAGAAGAAAGGGTTCATAGAACGCATAAGTAAAAATATGGGCGAAAAAGCTCACCTTTTAGATCGGTTTTTGATAAAAACCGGTCTTAAAAGGGGGATTTTTTTTTTAATTTTCATATTTAAGACCGGCTTTAATTGAAACCGGTCTTAAAAGGTTCAAATTTTTAAGTTTTAAATTATTTTGATATTTTAAGACCGGTTTTATTTATAACCGGTTTAAATAATTTTTTTAAGACCGGTTTTTTTGAAAACCGGTCTTAGAAGTTCTATATAATTACGAAACTACTATCGGTCAATTTTTTTAGACCTTATCCGCCATAACCGGTCTAAATGTGAAGGTCTAAAAAGGGAATTTTGTACTAGTGGTTACACATCTTTTAAGAAATTAACTTGAAGTAACAACTTATTATAGGTGCCAGTAACCTAAAATTTCAAAAGAAAATGTAAAGCCAAGCGGCATAATTTTATTTTAAATAAAAATTATATATAAGTAATAGTAAAAAGTAGTGTCATATACTCATATGGACGTGGGTACATATATTTTCTAATAAAGATTGGCATTATATACCACCTTACATTAATGAACACATATACTGTAAAAAGATTAAAACCCAATACTATAATATGTCATAGCAAATTAAATGGAAAACAAAAATCACAATGAGATTAATGATACAATATAAGGATATTCCTTCAGCGTATTATTAGAGGGAAAAAAATATATTGGATTCTCATCAAATGATCACGAGATAATATCCGCATGAAGAAAAGATCAACAAGTTACTGGTGGATATATTTAATATTAACACTTATGATAGGAGACGATAAAAATTATAATTATAATCTCTGTGATAGTAAAATTATTTATATATAACTCTTATACATCACACCCCATTTTAGTGCAAGATATTCCTTATACATGTAATAAAGAATTTGTGAACTTATGTTTCTGTTTATATATGTATTGTAGTACTCCCTCCGTCTTTATATATAAGACTCTCTTTTTTGAATGGACTTGTCCATAAATGTAAAATCTTTTTTGAGTTTGTCTAAATAATAAATACACTTTTTTCAATTTAGCCCTCAATTAATTATTATATTGCATATACTCTCTGTCATCATTTTCTCATTATTACTCTCTCTCATCCATTCATAAATAGGGGCATTTTTGGGGGGGGGGGAAATTAAATTTCCTACATAATTATTATATTTACACTACTATAGAAAGCACTTTTAACGTCCGTTTTTAGGCCCTTTCTACGTCCTTTTACATGGGGACGCCTATGTGAGCGACGTAGTAAAATTTGGAAATAACGTCCATTAAGAAAGGGATGCCATAAGTATCTTATAGCATCCCCATTTTTACGGACGTTGAAAGTATTTTTTTTAAAAAAAATTTGTTTATATTTTGCACATGACGACTCTCTTGTCGTGAGACTGGCCTGAAGCCCCACCGGACACGTCAGATTGAGGTCGTTGATGCAATCGAAGTAGCTACATTTCCCAGATCCCTTGAATGGGGTGATGGAGATTAGGAAGTTGTAGTCGTCGACGAGGCTGACATCGTAGAAGTCTTGGTCTTTGCCGAAAGTGAACTCCACGAGGGTTGCCGGAGGGGTGCCGCAGATGCCATTGTAGAAGAGTGATCCGTCGAATCCCCGATGGCGCAGTGGCCGCGGCCACTGCCGAAGGCGTATAGCTATGACAACCCAAGAAATGGCCGGACCAGAGAGGAGGAAGCTGAAGAGAGTAGGCCTTGTTTGGTGGGAGCTTGAAGCCTCTATAGGCCAAAAGGGGTTTGCCGGTGCCGGGTTGAGTCCTCTGCCAAATAGGGTACGAACACTTGTTGTAGAGTATAACTGATGCCATTGAAACCTCAAGAACTGGTTAAAAAAAATACAGAGATTTAAGCCACATTGCCATTGTAACCCAAGTTAATAAAAGAAAATAGTGGATTTGTGTGTGTTTGAGAGAGAGAGAACCTGGGAATGAGGAAATGAGGAGAGAGGTGAGGAAGAGAGAGAGAGAGAGAGAGAGTAGTGAGAGCATTGTGAGTGTTTGTGGGTGAAATGCGAGAAGAAAATGGAGATGCGGTGATTGTGAAATGTGTTGGGGAATGAGCTTCTTTATGCAAAGGTGTGAAGAGAGGTTTTTATAGAGAGAGAAAGGGACCTTTAGGTGTCCCTTTTAGATTTTGGACGCCTAAAATGGTACTTTAAGCATATGACTTTTGGCGCCTTTTTTTATTAAAGGGATGCCCAATATGTCAAAATTTTAACTCATAATTACAAAAATGCCACTACCTTTATTTTTTACTTCCCTTTTTGAAAAATAGACAATTTTAAGGGAAGTAAAATCTATGTCTTATAGTAGCGTTAACTACTTTTAACTATTTTTTAGAATCGTGCAATTTGGGTGAAATGCTCTTATATATAGGAACAGAGGGAGTAAGTACGTCAGACTTTTTTTAAAAAAATTGAAAATTAAAAATGTAATATTTTTAGTTTGGGATGGATTCTAGCTTCTTTCAAATTACCTTCCATCAAGGAGCTGAGAGACAGCTTCAATATTTGAAGGTTTATATGAGGATGGTGGTTGGGTGGAGCTTTATTGCCATTCTCATTTCCTTAGCTTGGGATCAATAGATACGTTTCCACTAGTTAACTGGACTTCGGCATTATCTGAAGGATATCAATTGCTAGATGATCCTTTCTCAATAAGATTTAATTTGAGCTTTATCAATTGAGTTCGAAGCTCACTTCCATGGAAAGGTCCTTTAAGAGTGAGAGAATGATATGCTTTTTGCACGATGGTTAGCGTTTTGTTCCTAAGGTTTGGTATCAGAGCCGAGTTTGAATCCTCATAATGTTTAGTATCAGAGCCAACATGAGTTTGAATCCTATTTCCATAGAAAGGTCCTCTAAGAGGGAGAAAATGATATGCTTTTAGCATGATGGTTGATGCTTTCTTCCTCATGTTTGGTATCACGTTTGGTATCAGAACCAGCACGATTCGAATCTCAGTTCCATGATATTTCGAACAAATTAACCAAGCACACCAATAGAATAGCACTGCATTACTACAAAAAAAAGGCATTTTGTAGCGGTGCATTTGTAGCGGTTTAATATAACCGCTACAAATTATAGGATTTGTAGCGGTTTTTACCTAAACCGCTACAAATTTATAGCGGCAAGATATTTTGTAGCGGTTTCCTACAAAAAACCGCTACAAATTTGGCGCGAAATTCCCGCCAAAACTTGTAGCGGTTACTTTGTAGCGGTTAATGCACATAAACCGCTACAAAATACCAAAGGTCAGAATTTTGTAGCTTAAAAACCGCTACAGAATTTCAAAAGACTCCAAATTTGTAGCGGTTCTGGGCAATAACCGCTACAAAATTTCAAACGTTGTGAGTATTTGTAGCGGTTATTGTAGAACCGCTACAAATTTGGATATTTGTAGCGGTTATAGTAGCGGTTATTTTAATAACCGCTACTAATTACTGGCCTATTTAAACCACCCACCTCCTTCATTTCTCCGTTTGCTCATTTTGTTTCCTGAGGTTTCTCTGAGTGATTTCTTCGAGATTTGAGCGTTCAGACGTATCTATAGGAGTTTTTGGTCCGTATTCCGCAGTATTGGCACTTGAGGTACGTATATAACACGTATTTTTATTTATATTTGTATTTTTATTATATTTTTTCATAAAATAATATGACTAATTTTTTTTTTAATTTTTACAGTTGAGATGGCTTCAGGACAGGATAAGGGGAAGGCCCCTGAGGTCCCTAGACCGATTTTACGGGGTGGCAGCAGCCGGGCAGGGGGCAGAGAGAGGGGGCAGCGCGCAGGCAGGGCTACCGCGGCATCTCAGCCCATCCCCCCACATGTACCGCAGACGATCCCACAGGCAACGACCCCACCAGAGGTGCCTGAGGTGGAGAGGGCAGAGATTAGCGTTGAGGACTTCCTCAACGAGGAGGAGTTCGAGATCCCGATTGGGTTTAGGGAGATGGAGCAGTTCCTCGATGAGGAGGACGCTCGGGAGCAGAACCACCCACGAGGGTCGTCTTCGCGGTCGACTGGGTTTGAGGTGCAGGTCGAAGGTAAATTAATTTTTTAATTTAGTAAATTATTTATTTAAATTAGAAATGTAAACTTTGAATTATAATTTATCTAACGTGTGGTCAACTGTGCAGATGAGCAGGGGAATGTGACGGCGAGGAGGCTGGATGTGGCCGGTCTGAATAGCATGGACCGGTCCCTGCGAGTTATAGTGCCGTGGAACGAGGGCACTGACCAGCCGATCCACAATGGGGGTCACCTGCTCAACCGCTTCCTGAGGGATCTGGGATCGAATTGGATGCGGTTCCCCCTTCACTTCCCGACGTGGAGGCACATTCCGAAGGGCCCGAAGGACCAGGCTTGGGAGGAGGTGGTTCAGGTAATTAAAACTATTTAATTAATATTTTTTGTAATTAATTCTATTTAATTATTTTTTTTAAATTATGGTTTTTATAATTATTGATATTTAAATGTATTTTTTTCAGCTGCGGTTTGCCGTCCGGGCCAACCGGAAGAGGTACGCCCTCGTGAAGATGGGCGACGCCTGGAGGAACAGGAGGAACCGTCTCTTCCATAGTGTGGATGGGGACGGGACGATGCCTCTGGAGCAGCTGCAGGAGAGCGTCCCGGACGGCGTGCCGCCGAACGACTGGGCGCGTTTTGTCCAGTTCAGGAGGAGCCCTGAGGCGCAGGTAATGTATTTATTATATTTTTTATATATAATTTTGTAATTGTTAAATATTAAATTATAATATCAATTTATTTTGTATTTAATTTTAAATTATAATACATTTAATTTTTTTTTCCAGGAGCTTGCTCGGAGGAACGCCGGGATCCGGGCGCAGCAGACGATCCACCACACAGCAGGATCGAAGACCTTTGCTGTGACCTACAGCGAGCTGGTAACTTTTCAAGTGCTTCACTTACTTTTAGTTGATTATTTCATAATACTAATTGTTTTGTAATTGTTTCAGGAGACGAGGGCTCAGCAGGAGAACCGTCAGACGGACTATGCGGAGCTGTACGCCATCACACACAGACATCGTGACGGGACTGCGACCTCTCAGCAGGCAGAGGCGGCCATTGTAAGTAATTTTGAATTATATTTTTTATAAAACCAAGTTAATAATGAAAAATGGTAATTATTAATTATTTCATAAAATGGCAGGAGCGGATGCAGCAGTCGCAGGCTGAGCTGCGACAGACCCAGCCTGAGGAGTCACAGGGGTCAGTGGACCCGACGGCTCCTCTGAAGGCGGGTCTGGCTCAGCCTGAGCACCCCGGACGAGTGCGGGGGATGGGGATAGGCGCCAGACCCAGCATGATCTACGGCAGGAGCGCCGCCTCTGAGGCTGGCAGCTCTAGAGGGGTCAGACGTCGGAGGGACGAGTCGATTGACCAGCTGCGGTCAGATTTGGAGCAGATGCAGCAGATGGCGCAGCAGCAGCAGCAGATGCAGGTGCAGCAGCAGCTGCTGCTACAGATCCACGCAGACACTATGTACGCGCAGCAGACGCAGTGGCGTGAGATCACGAACACTATGCTCGAGGGAGCATGGAATCGGCTGTTCCCGGACGAGCAGCATCCAGCGGTCCCCCCTGTCCCTCGCTACGTCGTCCCGAGCACTACTCCTCCTCCTACAGCTCCTCCTCCTGTTGATGAGGATGGTGCGGTTCAGTCTACGCAGCGGCCCGATCCAGCGGCATCTGAGGGAGCCCCACCTGAGGGAGCACCAGAGGATCAGCCCCCAGCTTCTTAGTTTAGGACATTTTCTTTTCTTTTAAACATTTGTAAATATTTATGAGATTTTATTTCAGAATTTTCTTATTGTGTTTTATATAATTATATTTATATTATTATATCGCATTGAAATAATTTATAAATGATTTAAATCTAAATTTAAAAAAAAAATAAATTATATATATATTTGTAGCGGTTTTAACTTAAAACCGCTACAAATGTATAGATTTGTAGCGGTTTTTAACTTATAACCGCTACAAATTTACTTATATATTTGTAGCGGTTTCCCAAGGGAAACCGCTACAAATATATATCTTTGTAGCGGTTATTTACTAATAACCGCTACAAACACTTAAATCATTTGAATTTTGAAATTTGCTGCCTTTGTGCACATTTGTAGCGGTTATCTTATGTATAACCGCTACAAATTAAAAAATTATTTTTATATTTAATGTCCAATGGCTTTAATATTAGTAGCGGTTTTATATATATAACCGCTACTAATTCGTTGAACATTAGTAGCGGTTATATATATAAAACCGCTACTAATACTCAACAAGTACATTTTGAATTTCCCACCAATTAACGGCTTGAATATTAGTAGCGGTTTTATATATGTAACCGCTACAAAATTATAAACGTTGGAATGTCTGTAGCGGTTGGTGTAGCGGTTTAATAACCGCTACAAAGTTATAAACGTTGGATTTTCAGAATATAAGGTTCTAGGCATTCTTCATTATCTTCTCACTCATCTTCTTCTCTATACTTTCTTCTCTCTCACTTGTAGCTATGGATAAATCTTGGATAAGGTTGCCGCGCAATTCTCCTGAATATTTGTACGGATTAAACAGTTTCTTAGATTTCGCATTCACTCACGCCAGCTGTAACGGCAAGATCGTCTGTCCGTGTCGGAAATGCAAGTTCAAGAAGTGGCATCCACGAAATGTTGTGAAGGAACATTTGCTTGTGAAGCCTTTCCCTGAGGACTATACGTTCTGGGCAGTTCATGGTGAGAAGGCCGGCATTAGATATGACGAGGCTCTTCCTCGAAGTTCTCAAGTAGGCGTTCAAGTAGATGAAGATGATCCTGTGAATGATGCTGTGCGTGATGCGTTTGGATTTCAAGGCGACAACTTCAACGAAGAAGTGCACGGCTCTGAGCCGGCTTTTATGGGGAATGAAGCAGCTCGGGATTTTTTCAGCTTGATGGATGAGGCAGATCGTCCTTTATATCAAGGTTGTCGCAAATATTCTAAATTATCTTTCTTGATCAAATTGTATCATATCAAGTGCTTGTGTGGGATCACGGATAAGGGAATGTCGATGTTGCTCGACTTATTACAAGATGCATTCCCCGACGCCGAGATTCCCACAACCTTCTACGAGGCCAAGAAGATCATCAACAGGTTGGGGTTGAATTATCAAAAGATTGATGCGTGCCCAAATGATTGTATGCTGTATTGGGGAGATGATTCCAGCAGGGAGACGTGCAAGAGATGTCACACATCGAGGTATAAGACAATTCGGAAGGGGAAAAAGCAGAAGAAGAAACCCGCAAAGATTCTCAGGTATTTCCCTTTGAAACCTCGTCTACAAAGATTATTTATGTCGTCTAAAACTGCTGAGCACATGAGGTGGCATGCCGTTGATAAAAACGAAGACGGTAAATTAAGACATCCGCGGGATGCAGCTGCTTGGAAAACATTTGACAACGACTTTCCAGATTTTGCGACTGACCCCAGAAATGTCCAGCTTGCGTTGGCGACCGACGGTTTCAATCCTTTCGGGAATCTTAGCACAAGTTACAGCATTTGGCCGGTAGTCTTAGTTCCCTACAACTTACCCCCTGGATGTGTATGAAACAAAGCTCTTTCATTATGTCTATGATCATTCCAGGCAAAAAGGCACCGGGCAATGACATCGATGTGTATCTCCAACCGCTTATTGCGGAATTGCTTGACCTGTGGAATGTCGGCTTGGAGACGTACGACGCTCACAGCAAGACTTTGTTCAACATGCGTGCAGCCTTGATGTGGACGATCAGTGATTTTCCTGGGCTTGGCACATTATCTGGTTGGAATGTGCACACTGGGTCGGCGTGTCCGGCTTGCAATTTCGACTCTGACGCACTGCGCCTTCCCCATAGCCGAAAGTGGTGCTTTATGGGGCATCGGAGGTTTCTCGATGGAACGCACAAGTTCAGATTGCAACGGAATCGCATCAATGGGAAACCAGAGAAAAGAGGACCACCTCAGACTTTGTCCGGTACAAATATCTTACAGCAGCTTGAGCATGTTGACGTCGAGTTTGGAAAAAGCGATGATTCAGCACAAACTCGCCAAAAGACGCGCAGGACTTCGGCGCCTCAGCAGTGGAAGAAGATAAGTATCTTCTTCACGCTTCCGTATTGGAGATCTAATTTACTTCGCCACAGTCTTGATGTAATGCACATTGAAAAGAATGTTTGCGACAATATGCTGTATACGCTGCTTAACGAACCCGGAAAGACAAAAGATCACCTTCAAGCTAGGAAAGATTTACGCGACATGGGAGTTCGTGAAGAAGCTTGGCCAGATGAGCATGACAGATTTACACCGGCAAAGTTTACCCTCACAAAATCGAACAAGGATGTCTTCCTCGCGACGTTGAAGAAAATAAAAGTTCCTGATGGGTATTCAAGCAACATTTCTCGATGTGTCGACTTGCAGGCTCGAAAGGTTGCTGGCCTGAAGAGTCACGACTCACATGTTCTTATGCAGCAGTTACTCCCTCTGGCTATAAAGAATACACTTCCTCCCGATGTTTCCATCGTTTTGGTGGAACTTTGTTCTTTCTTTCAGAAGTTGTGTTCTAAGGTTTTGATCGTTGAGGAGCTCGATCAGCTGCAGTCGAAAATCATTCTTACGCTTTGTCACTTGGAGATGATCTTTCCTCCGTCCTTTTTTACTGTGATGGTTCACCTCACGGTCCACCTCGTTCATGAAACAAAGCTCGCTGGACCAGTACAATATCGTTGGATGTATCCGATTGAGAGGTACTCATTTTAAATATGTGCTTTCATTTATTGTCCGTTTCCTAGTCGTCCTTTTCATCATTTTATATCAATTTTCTCTTATGTACTTCGTAGGTTCCTTGGGAAATTAAAATCTTACGTGAGGAATAAGGCGTGGCCAGAAGGTTCTATAGCTGAAGGCTATATAGGGGATGAGGTGCTTTATTTTTGCTCAAGGTACTTTGATGATCTTGAGACGGCTTTCAACCGCCCCCCTCGTGTTGACGATTGTCCTGAACCTGCGCCGACATCAGGAGAATTTATCCCTCGTGTTGGTAAACCAGTTGGAGCAACTGAGAACTTCAAACTAACGGCAACTGAGAAGTTCCAAGCACATAGACATGTCTTGATTAATTGCACTCAAGTTGAGCCTTTCATACGGTAAGAATTGTACACTCACATGTATGTTAATCGATCTATATCTTTCGTAACATTTCTCACTTTCATTTCACTAACGCCTTTCCATTATTAATTGCAGGGAATTCAGAAGTCATGTCAAGCGTCAGCTCAGGATCCGTACACAGACATCCTCGGAAGTTGATAGGAGGGTCCACAGAGAATTCCCGGGCTGGTTTGCGCGCAGAATACTAAATGACCACAACCCACACTCACCAGATTTCAGAGCTCTCGCAATCGGCCCTCTTGATCATGCAAAACGGTTTACAGCATACAATGTGAATGGTTTTAAGTTTTGCACGGTTTCACGGGATCAAGGATTGCAAACACAGAATTCGGGTGTTTATGGCACATTTGGGACAAGGAGTTATGCGAGCAGCAGTGACGCCAACATGCAGTTCGGAGGCGTCCCTTACTATGGCAAGCTTCTTGATGTGGTCGAGCTTAATTATCAAGACCGTTTCACCGTGACAACTAACGACCTAGGGATCACATCAGTCAATTTCTCACGCACGATTCATACTGGTATTTCTCAAGATGATGAGCCGTATATTCTAGCTTCAGAGGCACATCAGGTTTATTATGTCGAGGACGAGCGGCATAGGGATTGGCATATGGTCGTTCATTTAAAGCCAAGAGACCTTTACGACATGGGTGAAGGCGATAACATCACCTACGAGAGTGAGCCATTTCAGCCAGCTGATTTTGAAAACTACTTCCCTGAAGGCGATGACAATTTACCTCTACTGCGGTGAGTTTTTTTAAGTCCACGTCATTTCAATTAAATTTTTTAAATTTAATAATACATCAATAACAATAATTTTTCTACAAAATTTCTGTAGGGATGGCGACGATGAGTGATCAAATTCAAGTGTAAAAAATTTGTCTTTACAAAAAATGCAAAAAATTTGTGTTAAAATAAAATGTAAAAAAATATTTTAAAAAAAATTAAAATAATATTTGTAGAATTCAAGTGTAAAAAATTTTTCTTTACAAAAAATGCAAAAAATTTGTGTTAAAATAAAATGTAAAAAAAAATTAATATAATATTTGTAGCGGTTATTAAACCGCTACAAAAATATAAATAACCGCTACTAAATAAAAACCGCTACATTAACCGCTACAAAAATATAAATAACCGCTACTAATTAGTAACCGCTACATTAACCGCTACAAATTATACGTGAATCCCTATAAATACCCTTATCACAACTCATTTCAAACACTCCCCAATTTCTTTTCACCTTACCCTTCTTTCATTTCCTCTCATTTACAACTTCTTTTGTATGAGTAGAGGAGTTGAATAATACGATCAAATATGGTAACAAGATTTTCAATATCTTTTAGAATATTTCTTTTCTTTCTATAAAATTTATTCTAACCATTTTTTTTAGATATATCATAACTCTATCTCATTTTCATCTATTTTTCATATACAATTACATTATATTATAAAACATAATAATTCCTTATTACCTAACTATCCTTAATAATATTATTAATATAAATTTTATACTAATCATATTCAATTACATTTTTTCTTTTTAATTTATTAATAAGTTAAACTATTAAATAATAAACTAATTGAAATAGATAAAATAATAACAAATTAAACTATTTAATATAATATTGAAAAAAAAAGAAAAAAATCAACGTATATTTTTTAAAAAATTTTTAAATATTTGTAGCGGTTATTAAACCGCTACTAAATAACGCGCATTTTTAAAGCTAAATTTAAATTTTTTGGCGCTAAATTTGAATTTCATGAAATTAGTAGCGGTTTTTAAAACCGCTACTAATTTCATGAAATTCAAAATTAGTAGCGGTTTCTTAACCGCTACAAATAAAAAATGCCATTTTTAACAAATTTTCATTTTTATATATTTGTAGCGGTTATTAAACCGCTACAAAAAAAAAATTCTTTTTAATAAAATTTTTTATATTTGTAGCGGTTATATAACCGCTACAAATATCTCTTGGTGTTGTAGCGGTTACTATGAACCGCTACAAAGGTTGTAGCGGTTATTTTTGATTGAGTAGCGGTTTTATAGAACCGCTACAAAACCGCTTGCAACGTACGATTTAGTAGCGGTTTTCGTAACCGCTACTAACCTAGTTTGTAGCGATTAGAACCGCTACGAATACCCATTTTTAACCGCTACTAAATCACGTTTTTTTTGTAGTCATATCTTGAATAACTCGTCATCAAACTCATCATTGAAGAGGAAGGAGTCACCCTTTGCAACATCACCACCCACATGTTCCTTCTTGAGGATGTTTTTGCCCTCAGACAAAGCTTTTAGACACATCTTCAATTCTGAACTTGGAATCATGATTTCTTTTTTAATTTTATCATAGCCAAGTACATTTCGATCATTGAACAACATCAGCAGACACATTTAGTACGGGATACCTTTAGTTCATACTTTTAACCATTTCTAAGGGTCACTCTAATGACTGCATACCCCAAATGTGTTCCCATGTTAAATTTAGCGTGGTATTCATAGTTATCAGAAAAAAAAATTCAAAATCCAGAAGACATAGAATAGAGAAAAGGAAAAAGACGGTCGATCTCAATCATGCGACGGAGAAAAGTGGCGCTCTCGTAGTGGAGCGATGGGTTGCGCTCACAGAGAGGAGCGATTTTAGTAGTGAGTTGGGTACCATGACTTATAAGAGTCAAGGTAAGAAATATGCATATTTAGCCAAACTGATAACAGCATATGATGATCTAACTAAGAACTTTAAAACAAGACGTGAAGTTTCAAGGATAAAACGGGTATTATTGGTTTGAAATGATTACGATCAATTGCCAAAATAAAGCTGACCAACGCGGGTGACAAATTTTCATACATCATACAGAATATACAAAATCTTGCTCGTAAATAGACGTTGAAGTCCCTAATGATCAATTAATCTACCTCAATATTGAGAAGAAGTCTCATGCATCCCTGACCTTTCATTCTGCCATTTCTGCATCAACTGGAAACACATAATGATCAAATAATTCTACCTCAATAATTAGTAAGGACATTTCTTGGCAAATGTTTCTCAGGACAAAAACAGCAAAAACCAAGTACGTACCCGGTGTGTACACAACTCCATAATTAAACAGCGACAAAAATTTCAGTCTTATTTATGACTCGATTTTCACAAATCTTCTAGCTGACCAAGGAGAAGCAGGAAGGCGAAATGGTTTTGAGATAACTGCAGTGTCAGTACATTTTCTGTCAGCCTACTTCCAGCTAGTTCAGTCCATTTTCTTCCAGTTCTTTTACATAGGAAAATAAGTAGCAACAAAAAATAGCAAAGAAAGAAGACAAGCCTGGCGAATTCGAGGCCTATGCCACTAGTTGATCCGGCGACGAGGCAAGTAAGGTCATAAGTAGGAGGAAGAAGCATAAGGCTTTGCAAGTGACCTAACACAATTTTCTTTGTTTTTTTTTAATAGAAAGGCAAGACAAGCTTGAAAATCACATACTAAAGGTCAGAGACCCCAATAACAAAGAAAACAAGCAAGATTGGTCTAAGTCATTTGCAGCTTTGCATTTAATGCAGAATTATAAGGGGAAAAGGACAGAGTAAAGGCAAAGAAAGCCACAGTACAGAAAGATAAAAATGAAAGGAAAACAAAAGCACGTCTTATCTATTTGTTCATATATGCATAGTTGTCTTTGTTATGTCGTTTTCTCATCAACCTAGATTATGTATTTTAAAATTTATTAAAAAAAAGATCACACTATTCATAATAATTATTTACACAACTCCTCTCAAACTTCCATGATTTCTTGCAATACATAGGCCATTTCCCTTTTTTAATGTAAAAGGAAATACTAATACGTTAACCACTCCTCTTAAACATACAAAATAATCTTTTCATACCTCCGTCCCTATATTTCATAATCACTAACCTTCTAAATCTATATTGACTCATTTTTTAACATAAAACATAGTCAGTAATGCTTATTGTATAAAAACTTGATGAAATTATATTTTCTGTTTTTTTTACAGGGTGCTAGACTTTTTCTTTAAAGTTAAAATTCAAAATACGATATTTTTAAATTGGATATGTTTCCACTTTCTTTCAAATTTCCTTCCTAAGAGACATAGTTTCACTACTAAGAGACTTGTGTGAGGATGATAATAAGTAGGTGGAGTTTTATTTCTTCCAACTTATTCTTACATCTATAAATACATTTTCATTATTTTATTGAACTATGTGGTCCTCTGGCGAATATCTATGCAAAAGCAAGGTCTCCATATAATTTAAGATAAGAAAACATGTGTACTCTATTCAGGCTCGCCTATGATGATGGAAGTATTGTTATGGTGGTCAAAATAAAATGGCGAATTACAATTTAGCTTTAAAGATAAAAATAATCAATATTTCTTTATTGAGCAGTAATTGTTCTTTTATTATTTTGATTAACATAATATTTACTTTAAATTTAGTCTTTAATTAGAGCTATATCAAGATTAAAACCTCAGTTGTATAGGACGTTCGGTGTGATGATGAGATGAATATCTAATTTTTAAAAAATTTGATATGTGACTTCAAATAAATTCATGAACATGGTTGAAAAATTGGATGACTTTGAGAAAAGAGTAAAAAATTTTACTTGCAACCAATAATTGCAACCAAAGATTTTTACCTCTTTAATTACCCCAAAGTAATCAAATCTTTAACCGTATTCATATTTATAATTCATCATGGAGATTTTTATGTCAATTTTTTTTTTATAAAACAGATATGTGTCTTCATCATCACAACCCACGCGTCATATAATTGAAGCTTTAGTTTTAATAATAAGGCTCAATTTCATAAACAAAATAAATTTAAAATAAAAATATTATGTTATGTCATTAATCAAAATAAAATAGAAGCAATTATGGTCAGATATAAATGAATATTGATTGTCTTTGTCTTGAAAACTAAATTTAACTTTGCGTATTTTATTTGACATGAATTCATAACAATCCCTCCATCAACGTAATCGAAACTAAATATAGTGCATATATCCTTTATCATAAATTGTATTAAGATCTTATTTAAGATGCATATTAGTCAAAGGACCACAAAATAACATAGAATAATAAAAATACATCTATAGATTTGAGAATGAGTATGGAATGAAAACAATAAAACAGTAAATCACTATGCATGGCAACAAAAGCCATGGAATTAGACAGAAAATATCATGCTAGTAGAGAATTTTTGGGGCATATACCAAATGTCAAATAACAAGTTTAACAGAACAAGCTCTAGTTTAACATGCATTCTTTCCAAAAATTAAACTTACTTTAAATTCTTTGGATTTTTTTTTTTTTTGTGGCAGCCAGTTTCCTACATACTCCTTCTGGTCCTAATTATAAGATAAAGTTGACTTTTTTAGAGAAATTAAGGAAGCCAATTAAATTCATTTAGAATGTTTATATTTTTAGTATCCTTAGATTATATATTAGTAGTCAAATTAATTAGTTTAGAGAAAAAAATAAAAATATAAATACTCTAAAGTAATTTAATTGGCTTCCTTAATTTCTCCAAAAAAGTCAACTTTGTCTTATAATTAGGACCGGAGGGAGTATTATGTTTCCAATTTGCTGAAATCAAACAACTGCCTCCACAAAGTCAATACCGTAAGTTGGAAGAGTATCTGACCAAGCAAGTTTCATAGACAAAGACGATTAAATGAGGTCATATACATAGACTTCAATGTTCAGAGAAACATTTCGTTGGATTTTTCCAGCTAAACCAATGATCTGTAAATTATGTTCTACATGGTGAGAAAAAGTTTGTTCCAAATCAAATTAGCAAACAAAGAAAAGCACTAAAAGGAATCAAACATAACATCAATTTTCAATGAAAATAAGAAACACTAGAGCTTACTTATGAAATTATGCAGGAACCAAAGCTAATAAATAATAGTACTGCTCAACACAATATAGCACAATCATGGTAATTTTTCAGAACTTGCGGAATCATTTCAATAGGGCAGCTTAAATAATGAAATTTAAGGGCACAAACCTTATTTATGACCCATGAGAGCTCATAACTGTTGTCCGTTGTTGCCGGAAGTTACACCCAATTCTATAAAACTAACTATTGGCTACCTATATTTTCAAAGCTAAAGCGAAGTGTATATCTATACCATCATCAGTGAGGTCTAATATCTATTATAAATGCTTTACCTCACAAATTTCTATGAGCAGCATCTACTGATCTTTTCTTTATAAAGGCCTGATGAAAGAGTCTGACAGACCATTGGGTTGGTGTTCACTGTTCTAAATAAAATTGGGGAATCTGTTGAAGTAAATGAAATTGCCGAATCGCGCCTAAAAGATATTCTTTCTATTTTGAAAACCGTACCTCCTTAAAATCAAAATATATGTTGCAGAAACCTCTTTTCTAGTTTTAGAATTCAATTTTTATTCACACAACCGTTAGTTGACTGTTAAATCAAAGTATTGACCTATTATTTTGACTAAATTGCCCCTCCTTAACGTAAATATTACTTAATAATCATTTAACCATATAACTTTATCCAAAATTAAAATTAATTTTAACACACATATATATTTAAATTTTTTGTCATAATGTTAAATTGATTACCATATCACAGAGTTAATTAATTTTATAATTAAAATTTTTTATATTTTAATAAATTTACATGTTTAATCTATTTTATTTATTAAAATTACTTATGATGTAATTTTTTAAATACATATGTTGGCTAAAATATATTTCATTAAACATATGTCTGTTAAAGAATTATTCTAAATTTTTTTATAATGTTAGATTTTTTCATGTAATTTTCTCTCTCTAAATTTAGTGGAAATATTAGATAGTCATTAACAAATATTAATGTTGAAAATTAAATTACGAATTTGGAGCGAGCAAAAAAATTAGGGATTTGATATAATGAGGGGTAAATTAGTAAACAAGAATTATTCTAATATAGTTTTTAATCTAAAAAAATATAGTTCAAGAATATTTTCAAAATATTCTTTAACATTGTTAATGGTTTGGATTAAAATATATGATTTCAAAATATAGGGGATGCCTGTGTAATTAAAATAAAATAAAAGGGTGGCCATTGTATTTTACTCATGATTTGATAACACTTACATTTTCTTTCTTTTCTTTTATCGACATAGAAAATTATTGTTATCAACTTGTTGGTAATATATGAAAGATATATTATTTAGTTGGTTTTGGATTTCTATATAAAATATTATAATCTCACGTGGCAGATAATAAGGATAGTAGTAGGGCTTTGTCTTAACAAAGACATACTAATTAAGGCAAAAAAAACAAAGACATACTAATTAACGTACTCATTAGGTGCCATATCAACATCACGCTATCCATAGCAATCCAAACAAAAAGAAGAAGAAGAAGAAAATTTATATCTTGACCAAGTTGTGTGACAACAAGAATAATTTTTTATGCTAACAAAACAAAAGAGAAATAAAATGAAAAATATTATTAAATTAATGAAAAGAAGCAACAGTTAACTTACATGTCGGGGAAATGGTGAAATAAAGTTTATCATTTTTCATCTAATAAAAAAAATATAGGAGCTATAGAGTCGATAGATAGAAATTGGTTTACTTAATTTTCACTCCAGTATGGCAATAAGCACTTATTACGTAAGCCGAGATAAAACTCCTCTCACATACTTACCTCGTATATAAATCACGATTTATAAGCACTTATTACCCAAAAATAAGCTATCCCAAACAAACACGAAATCGATTGTGCTCCATGTTTACGTATAAAAGCCGTATATGATTATAAGTTTTTTGAAATATTCTGGAGGTAACAATAATGCATAAGCCTTTCTAGAGATTTATTATCTCTAAATTCAATGTGAAAACCATTATAAGTATTGTTAGCAAATATTTCAACTTGATGCGTGGTAAAAGAAAAAAGAAAAATAAACAGAATAATATCATACTAGTAGAAAATTTGGGGTATATACCAAATGCCAAAAAACAAGTTTAGCTGAATAAGCTCTAGTTTAACATGCTTTCTTCCCCAAAATCATCTGATTTTTAGTAGTTGAAATACATGAGTGAAAAAGAAGTAAGATTTTGTATAACATATTCTTCTAATAAAAAAATCACAATGAAGAAAAATATATAGAAAATGTTTCTCCTTCTGTTTCATCTTTGGAGTTTGGAAACTCAAAAATGAGACTCGCACCTCACCATGCTATAAGCTTTAGTGATAAACATGAGATGGAAAGTTCTAGTTCAGTTAAATTCTTCAACACTTAGTTTCACGAAAAGAAGGAAAGGAAAATCTGAAGATTTGAGGACAAGGGAATTCAAATAATTTCACAAAGAAATTTTCACATCTTTTTATATACTAAAAATTAAACTTTTTTAAAATTCTTTGACTATTTTTCTGGCAGCCAGTTTCCTACATATTATCCTTTCTGAAATCAAACTGCTGCCTCCAGAAAGTCAGTAACTAGAAAAAAATCAAAGAACAAAAGAAGTTTAATTTAGTACAGCTAAACTAAAGGAAAAAAAAAAATAACAACAATACGCTAGTCAAAGACACTTTTATAATGGTCTCTGGATTTAGTAAAATAGTAGAGAAAAAAAGTTGGTAAAATAGTGAATGAGGCCAAAAGGTTAGTAAAATACTCACCGCGGTTTCAAGCCAAACAATCACCAGCTTCTCTCTCCATTTCCTGCTTCTAAGGCGAAACCCTCCCCTTTATTTGGCGCTCTCAGCTTCTCCAGCTCTCATTACTTGTCACTGTGATTCAGGTTTCTTTCCCAAACTTAAAAGAAAAGATAATATGATGATTAAGAGCTACTAAGGCCACACTGTATACCGTAATGAGTGCACACCCTTAAAAATGGTAACTTTTTGCAAAGAAAAAAGAAAGAAAGAAAGATTGCTTTTTATCATACTTGGAAAATGCTATTCCATAGGGTAGAATATGAATATGAATCTCTGAAATACAAACTCTTTCGTTTAGAAGATGATTCAAGAGTGATAAAAATAATACTTTAGCTTCAAACTTTCAGTTAGGTAGCTTAACTAGAAAAGAATCTTAGTCGAAAGTTAAAATATATGATATGATATGATACCAGCATCATATAAATTTAAAATAAAGCAACCTTTTGAAGACGAAATGGGACCAAAGAAGAGCCCACAAGAGGCAAAAAATATGACTTGCCTTGAAGAAGGAACAAGTATGAATCTAGGTTAAACAAAGGTTTAGCTCTTACCAGACGATCAGTAGAGCAGATCCGCCACCAACACAAAGTTGGTCTATGGCCGTGCTAGATTCCTCTGGTTCTCAATTTCAGAGTCCTAGAGGAATCACTTATAGTGGGAAAGGTGGCCATGAACCTGAACCGGATACAGGATACCGAACGATAATTTCAAAAAAAAGTAGAGGAGACAGCAGATCGGCGGCGACGAGACAATGGAGAAGAGAAAATGAGTGGAAGACCGTTGGCCTAAGAGAAAAGGAAGATAAGAGACGCGTGAGGGAGAAAAGATGGAAGGGAATTTATTCTGAGGTGATTTGTCACGTGATTGATTCTGTGTTGCTTCTGATAATAATAAAGGTCTCATGCAGAATCGTCAAAGAAGGAAAGCATGGTACAGCAGATAATTAAGAGAGTAATAGCTGCATGTGAATAAAGCTGCGAGAATCATAAAAGGAAAATCTCAGGGAATCACGAAAATGAAAACAAAAACCTTTGAAAATCATGAAAGCTGTGTCTGATGATGACATGGTCGGACATGTTACCGTATTTTATTACTGTAATATAATATAATAGGAGTACTAATAAAAGGGGGGGGGGGGGGGAAATCAAAGGCAAACTTGAAGCCTATCAAATATAAATTTGTTACGGTATGCCACGCATCAATTGGTGCGCAGGTAAGCCACGATATTTTGTAGCAGTTGTGTCGGATGGATAATTACAAAGTATGGTGCCACATTACGGGTAGTTTGTAAGAGTTGTGTTAGATAAACCGCTACGAAGTGTGAAGACCGGCACCAAGTTGGTGCCACATTTTTAGCAGCGGGAGGAAATAAAATCACACTATTATTACATGGTAATATATGAAAGATATATTATCTCTAATCCTAAATATAGGACATGGTTTCTAGTGTAAATTACACTATAAACTATATCCTATATTTTGGACGGGAGGGAGTACTATTTAGCTTGTTTTGGATTATTATATAAAATATTATAATCTCGTGGCAAATAACAAGGATAGTAGTACGGCTTTATCTTGACAAAGACATACTAACATCCTCACTAGCTGCCATGTCAACATAATACTTTATGTAGCAATCTAATACAAAATAAAGTAAAATAACATTCATATATTAAACAAGTTGTGACAAGAATAATTTTTTATAATAACAAAACAAAAGAGAAATAAAATGTAAAATATTATTATTAAATTAATGAAAAGAAGCCACAATTAACTTACTTATAGGGGATATTGTGAAACAAAATTTTTCATTTTTATCTAATAAAAAAAGATAGTGAAAAATTGTAGAGCTGTCTGAAAGAAATTTGTTTACTTAATCTTTATAGTGTTCGATATAGCAGCAGCTATCATCAATAATCAATCAATCAACTTTACTTTCTAAATCTCATGTGACCTACTTCATAACCCAATTACGCTTGAACTGAGTCGAATAATTACAATCCTAATTACATTAAAACATATTTATGATGATTGGGAAATAATAATTGGACGTAGCCTTTCAAATTTCAAATAATGACTGTAATCTTCCACAATTGTAGGAAATAATAAATTTAACGTTCCACTCCTAATTAAATTAAAATACATTTATGATGATTGACAAATAATAATTGGATGTAGCCTTTCAAATTTCAAATAACCTAATTACATTGAAATACATTTATGATGATTGACAAATAATAATTGGATGTATCCTTTTAAATTTCAAATAATGATTATAATCTTCTACGGTTATAGGAAGTAATAACTTTAACATTCAAATCCTAATTAAATTAAAGCCATTCAATCAATACAGGTCAACGCTATTTCCAACAATTGCACTCTAGCAAGAGTAAATTGCGGCATACAATCCTGTGAACAAAATTGCTCTAAAAGGAATAATTAGGAAGGAAGGAAGCTAGAGGTTGTATTAGGAAGAAAGAAAGCGGGAAGATGAAAATGAAAACGAAAAAGAAAACGGCAGGTTATGAAAATTAAATTATAAGGAGGTAGAGGCTACGACGCTTTTTGTCAAAACGCCAAAGCTTCTCAATTTGAAAAAAAAAAAGATGGCCAATTTAAAAAAAAAAGGAAGAAGCTTCGACGTTTTTTCTCAAAACGCCAAAGCTTCTCAATTTTAAAAAAACGATGGCCAATTGTTTTTAATAAAAAGTCTTAGATGGCGCTTGATTACCAAGTGCCGTCCAAAATTGAGCCTTGGACAACACTTAGTTTCCAAGCGCCGTCCAATGTGCCTCAAAATATCAAGGCACCATGTGGTGCCTTGGATGGTGCTTGGTATCCAAGTGCCGTCCAAGGCCACATCTTGGACGGCACTTTATAATGAAACGTTGTCCAAGGTCTTTTATTAAAAAAAAATTAAAATCTTTTTAAATAGGGATGATTTATTTTTAGGTTTTGACCTTTAAACCGATTCTTAAATTTAATTTTTGTTTCTTAGTATATGCAAACTTTCTCAAAAAAACATCTTATCATAATAATGGAACTTTGACACTCACAGAATTTCTATTGTTCCATAGTTGCCACATGTTTTTTTTAATCATAGTAAAGGGATTAATTTTTTTTTAAAATAACCCCTTGTATGACGCTTTCTTAGGCAAGCGCCATACAATGTATTAAGCAACTCGTCGTAGTTGTCACATGTTTTTTTTTTTTAAATAAGAAGTCTCCTCTGGCAGTTGTTTGAAGAAGTGTCATAATTAAGATTGGCGTCGCTAAATCCATATTTTGTAGTAGTGGAGGGATTGATTAGAGGGTTAAGGGATAGTTTTGCCCAGAAATAAAGTTTTCATCAAGGGGTAATTTTGCTCTAAAAGTTTTTCGGGGGGCAACTTTGCTTCTGAAGTTTCTAAAATGGAGCAATTTTGCCTTGACCATTATCGTAATTAATTTTGACTGTTAGTTAACCTAATATGTTGAGCTGACAGTTCACATGTTATCTATGTCATTTTTATTAATGTGCAAATTTACCTCAAAAGTTTTAAATCTGACTTTAAAAAAAAGATAAAGTAGATGTACATGGACGACTGGTCCAAATTTTCAGCTTAATAAAAATGACGTGGATGATATGTAAATTGTCAGCTCAGTATATTTAGTCAACTAACAGTCAAAATTAACTGAGATAATGATTATGGCAAAATTGTTCCATTTTAGAAACTTCTAGGGGAAAATTGGCCCTCGAAAAAATTTCAAGACAAAATTGCTTCTCGGTGAAAATTCCGAGGCAAAATTGCCCCTTAGCCCTTGATTAAAAGTTATAGTTCATTATTGATAATGAGGGAAAGATGCGCCCAAAATTTTTTTTTTTTTTTTTACAAAGAAACCTATGGTTTGAGTGAGAAATCATGGTCTCTCATAAGTTTTATATCCCCTTTTTTAGAAGCTACTCTCCAAGATTATTTTCTAAAATCATTTTATTATTTTTCTGTCTAAACTATTTTTTTTTCAAAAACTAATCAAATTACACAATTATTAATGTTAAAGCAAACCACGGTACCAAAAGATAAAGAGTAAATAAGATAACGTGTCACAGAACAAAAAATCCCAACCAACTCTGCTCTCCTTAACAGTATCTTCACGTCTTTTACTAAACAAACAAAAATAAATGTAGTTTCATAAAGTGACAAGAAGAGCCGAAGAGGGCTTCCCCATAATTTTTGAACCAGTAAAGTTAAAGAAGTGGACTTCGTTTTAAATACAAAACACAAATAATATATATTGAAATAGATTTATATAAGCTATTAGAGTCGAACTGATATATTACTCAAATCATATAAAAGTCAGAGTAAGTTTTCAGTACGTAAAGAAAGATGTTGAAGAAGGAAATAGAAAGTGACAAGAAGTTTAAAAAAAAAACAGAGAGAAGAAGAAGGATAGCAGAGGGCAGAATCCACAGCAGCCAACTGGAGATATCTGCGTACCCGTGCAGTGAAATTACCTTTCAGTCCCCCCTCGGCCCTTGTATTACTATTATCATTACCTCTCTCTTTTCTTTTTTCGGCTCAAAAATCATTACCTCTCTTTCAAATCTCGCAATTCCCTCGCTTTGATTTTCAGGCTCCTCCTAGGCCCTTGCCTATTGACAACGAAGGGCCTCTTATTGGGCTCTCAACTTAGCCCAATTCTTTGGCCGTCATCCCACACACACAATAAATATTTATCTCAAACATGTCTTTTTTTTTTCCTTCTTGATATTATCATATGATAGTCATAGTCGATTTGATGTTTGTAGTTGTTCCTCCTACTATAGGTTTCTATTTTGAGATTGGAACTCGAAACCCAATGAGATCTAGTGGGATCTTACACCACTAGATTAACTCTGTATTGGTATCTCTTTCATACCTCTTTGAATATCTCTTTTCCCCCTCTCTATCCTCTTTCCTTCTATTCCTTTAATTTATTTCTTACAAGGTTATTATTAAGATGTTAAATTATAAAAACATAATTAATTAAACTTAAATTTCTAAATTTTGATATGAATAATTTAATACTACAATAAATAAAATAAAAAATTATTTTGTTTAAAACCAAATCTCTGGATCATACAAATGTTAATATTAATTTGATGACTACTGTTATGCCCCGTTTGGTACTTTGGAAGAGTTTTTAATGGAAGTGGAAGTGGAAAAAGAAGTGGAACTAGAAGTGGAAGTGAAAGTGAGAATAAAAGTGTGTTTGGTATGGCTATGGAAGTATGATATAATTTTTAATTAATACATTTATTTTAAATATGAAATGACCAATTTACCCCTATGGAAAAAAACCTAGCCTCCTCCCAAATCAGTTCCAACCACCATCAACCTCTACAGGAAAACCGGCGACATTGCCGGCGACCATCATAAAAATCGCTGGCACCCATGGAGGAAGATGATTACAACAACTAGAATCACCATAAGCAAGAAATCAAACCAAATCAAGCAAGAAAATAACAAAAAAAACTTCAGAGCAAGAAACTATGAACAAAATTGAAGAAAAAATTATGAACGAAGTGCCATTTGGTACAATGGAAGTTTCATCGTCTTTTGTTGCAACCGAAGTGCCGTTATGTGTTGGAGATTTGAAATCGGAGTGTCATCCATCGTGCTTCACTGTTATAGATATGAAGAGGGAGTAGAAGAAAATGAAGAGCTTTTGCCATCCACCGACGCATGCGCCGTCGCCTTTGCATATTGTAGATCTAACCATCACCACCGCGATCTTCACTTTTGCCATCCACTGACGCCTTTGCTGTCGCCTTCACCATCCGCCGTTGCCTTTGCCATAGCCTTCACCGTCCGCCATCGCCATCATTGGTCATCTATCCTTGCTCTCATCACCAGATGTGAAGGGCAAAAGGGTCATCATTTTTTACTTCCATAGAACTGATCTTAGTTCCATTAGGTAAGGGTTGGAACTGTAACCCCCATCGTCATCAAAGCCGAGATTAGTGTTGAAACACGTTTTGTAATCGAATAAGAGATCAAACGTAATTAAAAACTTTTTACAAAACCTGTACAACAAAATCTCCATTCATTTCGAAATAAAAACAATTGCCCTGCATACCATTAGCTGGGATTGGAATCTTAAGGATAACAAAGATAATCTCCTTTGGGACTAGATCCTGGATTGGTGATAGACACTAGGTCCCATCTACAATTATGCTGCATATAATAGTTGGGATTATTAGCATCTTTCCCTAGGAAAGAAATGTTCGAAACCTAGTTATCCCATATTCAAATGGAGCTCCCAGAGCCAATGTCCCATAGCAGGTCCTTCTGTCGAAAGTCCCTTCCCTCTAAGATACTAGACCAATACCATGATGCCTTATATCCCTTCTTTGCCTCCACAAATTCACATTTAGGGCTTGTTTGGTATGAGGGGAGGGGAGGGAAAGTGAGCGGAGGGAAAAAATTTTTGAGTTGAATTTAAAAAAAATTAGAGAAGTGGGGTTAAACATTTTTAATTAATTTTTCTTACTCTTTTATTTTACTTATTCTCTTTATTAAAATTTTATTATCCCACTTCTTCAATCATTTAAAATTCAACTCAAAAAGTTTTCGTCCCCTCCCCTCCAAATCCCTCACACCAAACAGACCCTTAGGGAAGCAAAGGCTCTTTATAACTCGCGCCCATAATTCATTGGGATTCTTAAGCAGATGCCAAACAGTCTTCGCTAGAAGAGCATCATTCATAGCAAAAAAGTCCCTGAAGCCCATACCACCATCAGCCTTTACATGTGTAAGGGTGTCCCAAGCCGTCTAATGTGTTTTGCCCCCAACTACACTACCATCCCACCAAAAATTAGAGATAAGGCTATTAAGTTCCTTGTATCTTCATTGGGAATTTAAAACAGTTCATATGATAGACTGGAATGGTGTTAAGGGCTGATTTAATCATTACCTCCCTCCCTATTTACGAGAGAGTAGCTTTGCTCCAACCTTGGATCTTTTGGCAGACACGTTCTCTGATATATGCCATTGCTTGTTGGTTGTTGCTTGGTTTTACCCCATAAACTTGGGATGCTAAGATATCTACATGGGTCAGTCAATACTCGGGGTTGGGATTAGAGCCCACTACTGCATCGCTATTAACTAGAATCATAGCCCTGGTCAAGTCTTCATCTTCTTTTGGGAACTCAACCCGATACTCGGGGTTGGGATTAGAGCCCACTACTGCATCGCTATTCACTATATTTGAGGAAACATCTTGGTCCATTTGTTTATCCAGAATATGGGCAATTTAACCTTTGGTATAGGGGCCGGGACCCATTATTGATTACCTCCCCAATTGACATATTGGGTGCGGTTCAGATTGGGGGCCCACATTAATTACTTCATGTGGGGTATGGTTGACTTGTTAACATAATACGCATATTTGCCCGATTCAGCACCCTCGCCATCAGTGGTAATAAATTTCTTATTACATCCAACAGATCCCATGCCTAGATTTATGCCTTCTTCTTTATCATTCGCCGCGACTAATGCGTTTTTAAAAATAGCTTCCCTCCCTGTTGGCATGCTTTTCCGGAGGAGCTTCGACACCATAAACTCCGGCCAATTCTCCTTACATACCACCAAGTATTCATCAAAAGGTTTGACATGTGGGGTACTCAGCCAATGACCAAAATCTTTCACCTCTTCCACCAAGTCTTCCTTGCCATTGCCTTCCTTACACCCCGTACTATCATGACCGATTATACCGTATTGATAGCAGTGGTTCTGAAGTCACTCATACTGAACATTCACCCAAGTTGGATCTTTATCTTCATAAGGCACCCAGAAACCAGCAACCAATGGTTGTGATACATCAATCAGAGAACATACCCGGATGAAACTTCGAGTCAACTTGCCATTTACCTTAAGATTTTCAAACATAACAGACTCACACATTGCATTACCAAGAATAATCGTATTGTCTTGATCAAAAGCTTCCAAAGCGAGACCATGGAATTGAACCCAAAAAGAGGAGAGGGAAAAGTCAACCTCGTTCAGAACCATATAATCTTCCCAGATTTGTAAACTTAATAGATGGCCTTGAATAGACCAAGGTCTACCTTTTAGTATTCGTAGGAAGTGTTCCACTTTTGCAAAGCGGAGTAAAAAAATCAGTTTAGTCCTATCCAACTCATGGATCTCAACTTTATTATCCATCTGCCACCCTTTCTTGATCATAGAGAGCACAGTTGACATATTTAAATTCTTTTCCATCATAAGCTTCCCCACCAGAGCGCCTCCCTTGTTTTTGACCAATTTCTTAGTCAAATTCAAGAGAACCTCCTTAGATTTTTTAGAACATCCCGCCTGCCCAACCTTCATGCCTCCGATCACCTTTTAGGGACACACACACGCTAGCACCCACACACACACACTCCGTTGGAGAAATATGTGAACATAGTACAGAAATAAGAGAAGGGGAATGAGGATAGAAAGGGAGGGAAAGGGGAATGGGGATAGAAGAGAAGTCAGACGTTGTTTAAATAACGATGACGACAAAGGTCACTGGGGGGACCTCACCGGACTCTCACTAGGGAGAGGAAAAAGCTCTTACCAGGGAGAGGAAAAAAGGGAGCACCCTAATCTTTATGAATATAGGTTTAAAATTATGTTTGGTATGTGATAATATTTCATGAAAATGGATGGATTAATTTTATTTTATAATCAAATATAAAATATCAAAATACTATAATATCCTTTTCAATAAATTTAAAAGAAAGCAAAACACTTACTTGCCCTCCCTGTCGCCTCCACCCTTTTCTCCCTCCGCGGAGGCTTCCTTTGTACAGAACCTAATCCCTTTTCATGAAATTGCTTTGTTGAAAACTGCAAATCTTTTTGAAGGCATATATAATGACTAGATAAATGAATTAATTAGTCGTTGTTTATAGTTATAATGAGTTTACTTGCTGCTCAATCATTGACATGCCTTGCTCTGAGAGTCACTGCTAACAAAGTTCAAACCTTGAGAATAAGAAAGAGAAAGTAGTGATTACATACAAGCCCATTCTCACCACCAAATTGAAGGCATAAGATAAGAAGAAAATAAGAGTAGTACTGCATTGTATATTGAATTGGGTGGAATTTACAGACATAAATGGAAATACTCATGAAGAATGGTTCGAATAGTGTAATAGTGCATCTCGAGGCACATCATATCAACATTGGTATGTATAGTGATAGATTAATGATTGTGAAACTTACTCCTTTTTACCCATTGTAATGGCTGACAAATGTGTTGTTCTTGGGGCAAAGAGAGCAACGGAGAGACGGTTTCAGAGGGAGACAATGATAGCGGCCATGATTAGAAGGGATAGATGAGTTTATCTTAGAGCAATATTAAAAAGGGTAGTGTTGTCCAAAAAATATTATAAATAGGGATATTTTCATCTTCAAAATTTCCAATCCCAGGATTGAAAAAGCAATACCACGAGATGTGATTTTGGTCCAATTCCACTTATGTGGTATTGCCTATTGCTATGTTTGGAATATTTTTTTTTTTGTGAGAAATAAGTGTTTATTACGTAAGTCGAGATAAAACTCCTCTCATATACTTACATCGTATATCATAAATCACGATTTATAAGCATTTATAAGTAAAAAATAAGCTATTCCAAATAAGCACTATCTCTCTCTGGTTATTATTAATCCTACGTTTCAAATCATACAATTTGGCCCAATTCCGGACCCAATCCTAATCCCAGCCCCTAGTCTTGCGTAGCAAACAAGGCCTAAAGAACCCAGCTAAGTGTCAATTATGTTAGGCCTTATGCTTAAGATGAATTTCAGATCTGTTCGGTAAGCACTAATGCACTATGTAATATGTATGACAAAATAAAACACAATATTTTAAGATGAATTTGAAACTTTGAAAAAAATTATGGCCCAACTTTTTTTCCTGAAATCATGACACAATTGCTCGTTTGGGATAGCTTATTTTTGGGCAATAAGTGCTTATAAATCGTGATTTACAGTATACAAGGTAAATATGTGAGAGGAGTTTTATCTCGACTTACGTAATAAGTGCTTATTGACCCCTAATAAGTAATACCAAACACAAAACTTATGGAATTAATTTAAAATGATAAATAAAATTAAAGGGCCAAATTATTATTTTAAGAATTATTTTTAATTAAATAAACGTAGTTTGATTTCATATCAAAAAAACAAAAACAAAGTATATCATAAGTAGAATAAAATAGCACCATATTCATGTCAATAAAATAAAATGTAAAAAGTTATGTGATCAATTTAATTCGGTGTTTAGAATCTTGAGAAATACTTACATACTTCAGTAGCATCACCTCATATATGCTCTAACTAATTAAAATATAACAATTCATCTTATTTTAATCCTACATGGCAAATGAGTCATATGGAGAAATTCAAATTTTATGATTTTATGATTTCAAGGATGATTGGGGGAATTGTGTTTTCTGTTTTTCTAAATTAAGAATTTTATGTTTTTTAAAATCATAAAATTTAAATTTCTCCAGATGACTTATTTGTCATGTAGGATTAAAATAAGATGAGTTGTTATATTTTTATTAGTTAGATTACAGAAGAGTTGGCACTCTTTGTAATACCCCAAATTTTATATTCACCAAATATATTGTAATTATTTGAGAAATTCAATAAAATAGTGAATATTCATGAATTTGGAACTTATGGATTTTATAGATGTTCAATTTCATGAGAAATTGGGTAAAAATAAATATGAAATTAATTTGGGTGATTTAAAAAGCCCAATATTAAGGCCCAAAAATGAAGAAATATTAGAGAAAATATTTGGTCCAAAAATAGATGAAAATTGGCCAAAGAAAAATAAGAAAAGAAATTGAAATAAAAAGGTAATGGCAAAATCATAATTTGGCCAATTTAGTACAAAATTAATTATTTTCTGATTAATTGAACTTAATTTCAATTAATTAAGGAAAATAAAAGAGAAAAATATATTTATAATATTTTGGTCAATTTAACATGAATTTATGAAAAATTTGAGCAAAAAATACAATTTTGACCAAAATTGAGACTTTACGTGTATACGTAACTTGGACAAGTTGTGAAGCCAATTGAGACCATAGGGAGGGACCCCTAGGTGCCTCCTACATGTGGCATAAAGAAGGAAATATTGGTTGGATATGATGGTATGGTTACATGAATGTAGCAAGTTATCTCATATATAAAAATTAGTTTTGGAATTTTTGGAAATTCCATAAATTATTAACATGATATATGATATATTAGAATATATCATCATCACCTTCTTCCTTCAGCATTTCACGCACAGAATAGACCTGAAATAGAGAGAGAATGTGTGAAAATCCTAGAGAGATAAAGGAGAAGAAATCTAGCAAGTAAACCGATTTCTCCGACGATTTAGCTCCTAACGCATATAACTCCGATCCTAAGCTACTCTTCTTTGTTCTTTAAGGTTTGGAGGCTCAAAAAATATGTTGTATAAAGGTTAGGGTTTCAGCCATATTGGGAAAAAGCTAGTGGGAGCCTGAGGTAACTTCCAAACCTTCGTATATTAACTATTATGACTGCTGTGGGCAATTTAATTGGTGAAATTTCACCGAATTGCCATTGGTTTTAAATTTTAGAAATATGTGTGCCTAAGGGTTATACTGCCCAATTTTAGTTCAAATGGTAGTTATAACTCAATTAGATGGTTAATAAAGTGGTCAAGAGTAGAAAGGAACGTGTTTACGGAGCCGAAATCGCAAAACCCTGATTTTTCCCAGAGAATACCATAATTTTGGCCAGGGATGTTAGAGGGCCTTAGGGTTGAATTTTCAATGATTTGATGGTTCCATTGGATTCATGAGGGAAAATTAGGTGAGGTTACAGTTGGGCACTTTTTCGGAAAAGGCCGAGAAAGTATAATTACGGAAACGCCCCTGAAACTCTTAAAGTGGGACTGCCAAGGGCAGTTTTGTAATTTGACATTGAATTTGATAATTTTGAATCAGGAAATAAATTCCTTGGGTGAAAATATTTCAGAATAGCTCTAGTCAAAATTTTAGGTAAAGTACAGCCAGACCGGGTACGACGGGGTTGGGCCGGGGTCCCGAAGGCATTTTGGTAATTTTCACCATAGGCTAATATAAGCACAAGAAACATTATGGTAGTGCCTAAAATGATACACGGATAGGTTATAACCTATTTCTTGTACATTTAATATTTTAGGACCGAGTTGGAAGCCGGAAGAGACATGTTTTACGAGGTACACTAAAAGGTGGCTTTTGAGATAGTACTTCCCAACCCTTTATGCATTTGTTTGGGCTTTTAGTAGCCACCAAAGGATCTTTAATGATAAACAGATCTAAGTATTTTGAAGTCATTTGAGTATTGGAATAAGTGTTAACGCGTCGTCTTTAATTATGACTATAGGATTTGATATTTGCCTGGAACGTAGAAGGCCTATGCCTGAACAAGAACGGAAAGAACAAGGTAGTGACACTTTATCCTATACCATGTTTAATGCATTGCTTGTTTATATTTATCATTGAATGAGCGAGGGGATGTGGCGGTTAGCTTGGCCTTGAATAGGGGACGTGGTGTTAGCCCGGCCTTGAATGAGGGGACGTGGCGGTTAGCCTGGCTTTGAATAAATAGGGAATGTGGCAGTTAGCCTGACCTTGAATATTGTGATTGCTGCATTGTTATATATGTTTATTTGCTTTGTTTAATTATGCATCATATACGTAAACTGTTGCTACTGAGATTCTTTTGAATCTCACTCTTTCCAAATAACAATTTTAGCCAGGGCAAGTGGATCTTGGAACAAGCAAATGAGCAAGGATGACTAGGATTGCCGCTAGTAGTCTTAGTTTCTTTTTGATTTTTGGTTATCATTTAGACAATTGTATATATTGGATTGACCATAGATTTGTAGTTATTGTGTAATCCCCGGTATGGGAAACTGAGATGGGCAATGATGCCCTATAAAACTCTTGAGTTAATGATATTATTCCAGGTAAATGTCGGGAATTTTGTTAGCATTCTGATATTGTATATGTGACAAACCGAATAGGCCAACTATTTTTATTTCAAATGAATGGAGATCGTATTGTACAGATTTTTGTAAAATGTTTTTATTTGCCCTCAATCTTCCATTACTTATAAAACGAGTTTAAACACTAATTACGGCCTAGATGATGGTGGGGGTTACACTCTTAGAGTATGTAAGTATTTCTCTAGAATATTGTAATCCAATATTATTAATTAGAAAAATCTGGGGTTAAAACGTAACAATAAATTGCATTTTGCGGTTCATATGTTTGAGAAATTGCCTTGCAAGGAGGACAGGTTAACTCTTGATTCTTGTTTCTTTTTAATACCTTCAACCAAATACTTGGTTTCGGGCTTCATGGCTACCCCTCCTAATACAAGTGTCTTCTTTGAGACTTAAACTCAAGACCTAGAGGGATCAAATAAGACCTTACACTACTAGACCAACTCTATGTTGGTTAACTCTTGATTCTTGAAGGCCACTAAATTGTATACAGAGTATTCTTGGCCAGAAAAATAAAAGCACGTCTTATCTATTTGTTTACATTATTCCTAACTTCTCATTACCTACACCCTAGTTAATTATGATAGTTGACACTCAATTATTTAGGAGTTTATGGCTTCCCGACAACAATGCCAAATTTGATCTCCGATCCATGTCACCTTGGCGTCAAATTAATTTTAGGACATGCTTATCTGAGAACAATGTGTAACTTTTTACATTAACTTAAGTCCACTCACATTTTGTGCTAATCATCTATAACTTAAGTCCACTCAAATTCTCTCTCTCTCTCTCTACAAATCTTGTGCTGATCATCTATGACTACAACACAAAATTCAAAATTACTTCAAACTCCTGCTTTTATAGCGCTTGTGATCCCATGCATTTTTTTCTCCCTCTGTTTTAATTATATATAATCAACTCAGAATGACTAAGACAACTCCCTCTAGACAATTGTAACAACTCCCTCAGAATGATTATGTCCTATGTTAAAAACAGGAGGAGTATTACATTTAAACAAACTGCACGTAAATATTGGTTCTTTGCTCCTTATAGTCAACGTACGCAAATTCATCACATGCTCGGTTTTTTTTTTAAAAGCAAACAACCCAAAGATATCGGAAACTCCACTGTTATCATCATGGGGAGATTTCTTGAGATTATACGTACACGACAAACAAAAGTCACATGAATTCATAAAAATAATTGAGAGTCAACCCAATTGATTTGGATCAAGCTAGTCAGCAGCAACTTATTCCCCTCGTGTCTATGTGAGTATTTGGGAAAGGTTAAAACTGTGTATTCAAAAGTTTTTTTTCCGTAAGTTGAGACAAAACTCGTAAAAACTATTTTTTAAAAACTAATCTAAACATGCACTTAGGTGATATGTTTGCTTAACTTGGATAGGAAAAAAATAATTGGGAATGTAAATATTAAATTTAAATGTCAAGTAGTCACATAAATAAAATTAAAAAAATAGATACAGTTTATGCATGCAAGTGTGGAAAGAAATAATAAATTGTGGGAGTTCACTAGTGGAAAAATCACTTTTAAGACTGGTTAAAAATGACATTTTAGACCGGTTATGGATGTGGTCTTGATACAGTCGGTCTTAAAAATCTGCTACTTTTTAGACTGGTTAAAGAGCCGGTCTTAAAAAAAATTTTAAGACCGGTTATTTATAAAACCGGTCTAAAATAATTAATTTTAGACTGGTTATCGAAAAAATCAGTCTAAAAAGTTCAAATTTTTAGACTCGTTCTAAAAAAAAACCGGTCTAAAATGTGAAGAGAGGTTTTTATAGAAAGGGAAAGGGACCTTTAGGTGTCCCTTTTAGATTTGGGACGCCTAAAATGGTACTTTGAGCATATGACTTTTGGCGCTTTTTTTATTAAAAGGACGCCCAATATGTCAAAATTTTAACTCATAATTATAAAAATGTCACTGTCTTTATTTTTTACTTCTTTTTTTGAAAAATAGACAGTTTTTGGGGAGTAAAATCTATGTCTTATAATAGTAATATTAACTACTTTTAACTATTTTTTAGAATAGTGCGATTTGGGTGAAATGCTCTTATATATAGGAATAGAGAGAGTAAGTACGTCAGACTTTTTTAAAAAAAAATTAAAAATTAAAAATGTAAGATTTTTAGTTTGGGGATGGATTCTAGCTTCTTTCAAATTGCCTTCCATCAAGAAGCTGAGAGACAGCTTCAATATTTGAAGGTTTATATGAGGACAGTGGTTGGGTGGAGCTTTATTGCCATTCTCATTTCCTTAGCTTGGGATCAATAGATACGTTTCCACTAGTTAACTGGACTCTGGCATTATTTGAAGGATATCAATTGCTAGATGATCCTTTCTCAATAAGATTTAATTTGAGCTTTATCAATTGAGTTCGAAGCTCACTTCCATGGAAAGGTCCTTTAAGAGCGAGAGAATGATATGCTTTTAGCGATGGTTAGCGTTTTGTTCGTAAGGTTTGGTATCAGAGCCAAGTTTGAATCCTCATAATGTTTAGTATTAGAGCCAATATGAGTTCGAATCCTATTTCCATGGAAAGGTCCTCTAAGAGGGAGAGAATGATATGCTTTTAGCATGATAGTTAATGCTTTCTTCCTCATGTTTGGTATCAGGTTTGGTATCATAACCAACACGGGTTCGAATCTCAGTTCCATGACTCAAAACACAATTTCGAATAAATTAACCAAACACACCAATAGAATAGCACTGCATTCACTTTCTAACATTTGCTACTTGACGTGCTTCTTGATTTTATGATATTCATACATGTGCCCCTCCACACTGTTTAATTTTTATGGGGGCGAATTTTGAATCCTCTTTCTCTACATCAGGATCTATCCATATCTTGAATAACTCGTCATCGAACTCATCATTGAAGAGGAAGGAGTCACCCTTGCAACATCACCACCCGCAGGTTCCTTCTTGAGGATGTTTTTGCCCTCAGACAGCTTTTAGACACATCTTCAATTCTGAACTTGGAATCATGATTTCTTTTTTAATTTTATCAAATACATCACGATCATTGAACAACATCAGCACACACATTTAGTACGGGATACCTTTAGTTCATACTTTTAACCATTTCTAAGGGTCACTCTAATGACTGCATACCCCAAATGTGTTCCCATGTTCAATTTGGCGTGGTATTCATAGTTATGAGAAAAAAAAATTTCAAAATCTAGAAGACATCGAATAGAGAAAAGGAAAAAGATGGTCGATCTCGCACATGCGTCGGAGAAAAGTGGCGCTCTCATAGTGGAGCGATGGGTCGCGCTCAGAGAGGAGCGAATTTAGTAGTGAGTTGGGTACCATGACTTATAAGAGTCAAGGTAAGAAATATGCATGTTTAGCCAAACTGATAACAGCATATGATGATCTAACTAAGAACTTTAAAACAAGACGTGAAGTTTCAAGGATAAAACGGGTATTATTGGTTTGAAATGATTACGATCAATTGCCAAAATAAAGCTGACCAACGCGGGTGACATAAATTTTCATACATCATACAGAATATACAAAATCTTGCTCGTAAATAGACGTTGAAGTCCCTAATGATCAATTAATCTACCTCAATATTGAGAAGAAGTCTCATGCATCCCTGACCTTTCATTCTGCCATTTCTGCATCAACTGGAAACACATAATGATCAATTAATCTACCTCAATAATTAGTAAGGACATTCCTTGGCAAATGTTTCTCAGGAGAAAAACAGCAAAAACCAAGTACGTAACCTGGTGTGTACACAACTCCATAATTAAACAACGACAAAAATTTCAGTCTTATTTATGACTCGATTTTCACAAATCTTCTAGCTGACCAAGGAGAAGCAGGAAGGCGAAATGGTTTTGAGATAACTGCAGTGTCAGTACAGTTTCTGTCAGCCTACTTCCAGCTAGTTCAGTCCATTTTCTTCCAGTTCTTTTACATAGGAAAATAAGTAGCAACAAAAAATAGCAAAGAAAGAAGACAAACCTGGCGAATTCGAGGCCTATGCCTCTCGTTGATCCGGCGACAAGGCAAGTAAGGTCATAAGTAGGAGGAAGAAGCATAAGGCTTTGCAAGTGACTTAACACAATTTTCTTTGTTTTTTTAATAGAAAGGCAAGACAAGCTTGAAAATCACATACTAAAGGTCAGAGACCCCAATAACAAAGAAAACAAGCAAGATTGGTCTAAGTCATTTGCAGCTTTGCATTTAATGCAGAATTATAAGGGGAAAAGGACAGAGTAAAGGCAAAGAAAGCCACAGTACAGAAAGATAAAAATAAAACAAAAGCACGTCTTATCTATTTGTTCATATATGCATAGTTGTCTTTGTTATGTCGTTTTCTTATCAACCTAGGGTATGTATTTTAAAATTTATATAAAAAAAAAATCACACTATTCATAATAATTATTTACACTACTCCTCTCCAACTTCTATGATTTCTTGCAATACATAGGCCATTTCCCTTTTTAATGTAAAAGGAAATACTAATACGTTAACCACTCCTCGTAAACATACAAAATAATCTTTTCATACCTCCGTCCCTATATTTCATAATCACTAACCTTCTAAAATTTATATTGACTCATTTTATAACATAAAACATAGTCAATAATGCTTATTGTATAAAAACTTGATGAAATTATATTTCTGTTTTTTTTTATTATAGGGTGCTAGACTTTTTCTTTAAAATTAAAATTCAAAATATGATATTTTTAAATTGGATATGTTTCCACTTTCTTTCAAATTTCCTTCCTAAGAGACATAGTTTCACTACTAAGAGACTTGTGTGAGGATGATAATAAGTAGGTGGAGTTTTATTTCTTCCAACTTATTCTTACATCTATAAATACATTTTCATTATTTTATTGAACTATGTGGTCCTCTGGCGAATATCTATGCAAAAGCAAGGTCTCCATATAATTTAAGATAAGAAAACATGTGTACTCTATTCAGGCTCGCCTATGATGATGGAAGTATTGTTATGGTGGTCAAAATAAAATGGCGAATTACAATTTAGCTTTAAAGATAAAAATAATCAATATTTCTTTATTGAGCAGTAATTGTTCTTTTATTATTTTGATTAACATAATATTTACTTTAAATTTAGTCTTTAATTAGAGCTATATCAAGATTAAAACCTCAGTTGTATAGGACGTTCGGTGTGATGATGAGATGAATATCTAATTTTTAAAAAATTTGATATGTGACTTCAAATAAATTCATGAACATGGTTGAAAAATTGGATGACTTTGAGAAAAGAGTAAAAAATTTTACTTGCAACCAATAATTGCAACCAAAGATTTTTACCTCTTTAATTACCCCAAAGTAATCAAATCTTTAACCGTATTCATATTTATAATTCATCATGGAGATTTTTATGTCAATTTTTTTTTTATAAAACAGATATGTGTCTTCATCATCACAACCCACGCGTCATATAATTGAAGCTTTAGTTTTAATAATAAGGCTCAATTTCATAAACAAAATAAATTTAAAATAAAAATATTATGTTATGTCATTAATCAAAATAAAATAGAAGCAATTATGGTCAGATATAAATGAATATTGATTGTCTTTGTCTTGAAAACTAAATTTAACTTTGCGTATTTTATTTGACATGAATTCATAACAATCCCTCCATCAACGTAATCGAAACTAAATATAGTGCATATATCCTTTATCATAAATTGTATTAAGATCTTATTTAAGATGCATATTAGTCAAAGGACCACAAAATAACATAGAATAATAAAAATACATCTATAGATTTGAGAATGAGTATGGAATGAAAACAATAAGGCTTGTTTGGTCTGAGGGGAGGGGAGGGAAAGTGGGCAGAGGGAAATTTTTTTTTAGTTGAATTTAAAAAAATTAGAGAAGTGGGGTTAAAAATTTTTAATTAATTTTTCTTACTCTTTTATCTTATATATTCTCTTTATTAAAATTTTATTACCCCACTTCTTTAATCTTTTAAAATTATACTCATAAAAATTTTCCCTCCCCTCCCCTCCAAATCCCTCAACACCAAACAGACCCTAAAACAGTAAATCACTATGCATGGCAACAAAAGCCATGGAATTAAACAGAAAAATATCATGCTAGCAGAGAATTTTTGGGGCATATACCAAATGTCAAATAACAAGTTTAACAGAACAAGCTCTAGTTTAACATGCATTCTTTCCAAAAATCATCTGACTTTTAGTATTTAGAAATACGTGAATTAATAAAAAGTCAGATTTTGTATCACATATTCTTATAACAAGAAATCACAGTGAAGAAAAATATCTGCAAGTTTATAGAGCTTTATATAAGAGACTACCAAGCCCTGGTGAAAAGGAATATATAGAAAAATGTTTCCCCTTTGTTTCATCTTTGGAGTTTGGACACTACAAGGGAATTCTAATAATTTCCACAAACAAAGTTTTTTGCATCTTTTTATTTACTAAAAATTAAACTTACTTTAAATTCTTTGGATTTTTTTTTTTTGTGACAGCCAGTTTCCTACATACTCCCTCCGGTCCTAATTATAAGACAAAGTTGATTTTTTTGGAGAAATTAAGGAAGCCAATTAAATTACTTTAGAGTGCTTATATTTATAATATCCTTAGATTATATATTAGTAGTCAAATTAATTAGTTTGGAGAAAAAAATAAAAATAAAAATACTTTAAATTAATTTAATTGGCTTCCTTAATTTCTCCAAAAAAGTCAACTTTATCTTATAATTAGGATCAGAGGGAGTATTATGTTTCCAATTTGCTGAAATCAAACAACTGCCTCCACAAAGTCAATACCGTAAGTTGGAAGAGTATCTGGCCAAGAAAGTTTCATAGACAAAAACGATTAAATGAGGTCATATACATAGACTTCAGTGTTCAGAGAAACATTTCGTTGGATTTTTCCAGCTAAACCAATGATCTGTAAATTATGTTCTACATGGTGAGAAAAAGTTTGTTCCAAATCAAATTAGCAAACAAAGAAAAGCACTAAAAGGAATCAAACATAACATCAATTTTCAATGAAAATAAGTAACACTAGAGCTTACTTATGAAATCATCTGATTTTTAGTAGTTGAAATACATGAGTGAAAAAGAAGTCAGATTTTGTATAACATATTCTTCTAATAAAAAAATCACAATATAATGAAGAAAAATATATAGAAAATGTTTCTCCTTCTGTTTCATCTTTGGAGTTTGGAAACTTAAAAATGAGACTCGCACCTCACCATGCTATAAGCTTTAGTGTCTATAACTTTATTGAATGAAGCTCAGCACATATTTAGTTTAGCCCAAAAAAGGGAAGATAAAGTGATAAACATGAGATGGAAAGTGCTAGTTCAGTTAAATTCTTCAACACTTAGTTTCACGAAAAGAAGGAAAGGAAAATCTGAAGATTTGAGGACAAGGGAATTCCAATAATTTCACAAAGAAATTTTTACATCTTTTTATTTACTAAAAATTAAAATTTTTTAAAATTCTTTGACTCTTTCTGGCAGCCAGTTTCCTACATACACTACAAAAAAACATCAATTTTGCGACGGAATTTGCGACGGAATCAAATTCCGTCGAAAAACCGTCGGAAATTCCGTCGGAAAATTTTCCGACGGAATTTTTTCCGTCGCAAAATTTGCCACGGAATTTGCCACGGAAAATATTCCGTCGGAAATTCTGACCTTTGCCACGGAATTTCCGACGGAAAATTCCGTCGGGAATTTCCGACGGAATTTCCGACGGAATTTTGCGACGGAATTTGATTCCGTCTCAAATTGAGAGGGAATTTCCGACGGAAATAAATTCCGTCGCAAATTCCGACGGAATTAAATTCCGTCGGAAATTCCCTCGCAATTTCCGATGGAATTTCAGACGGAATTGAATTCCGTCTCAATTTCCGACGGAATTGAATTCCGTCGGAAATTCCCTCTCAATTACCGAAAAATTTATTATTTTTAATTAATATTTTAAAAATTTAAAAATATTAATTAAAATTCCGTTAAAAAATTTAAAAATTATTTTTTAATTATTTAATATTTTAAAATTTATTTAATTTAATTTAAAAAAATTATTTTTATAAAATTTATTATTTTTAATTTAATTTTTATTATTATTTTCTAATTTCTAAAATATTTTTAATTTTCAATTGTAGGTTTTGGTCCTTATAGGGGCAAAATAGTCATATAAAAAATAAAATTTATTAGTTATTAATTAATATTAGTAAATAAAATATTAGGTAATAATTACTTATTAGTTATTAATTAATGTTAATAAAAATTTAATTTTAGAAATTAAAAAAAATATGCACATAAGATTATATATATAATTGTGTGTAATAATAGAACACCAAAGCAGTCGAGCTCATCCGGTAAGGCATCGCGCGCGTACGGACGAGGTCGTGGGTTCGAACCAAAGGATGGGCAAGTTGAGTTGCATTTCCAGGAAATATGAGGTTGCGACACGTGGCGGAGGGAGGTTGCAACACGTGGTGGAGGGAGGTTGCGACACGTGGCGGATCTGGGGGTCGACGACAAGGTGGATGCCGCCGGAGATGCCACGCGCTGTCGCCGGCGATGAGGGGGCGGTGGCCGGAGTTGCCAAGTGGATTTTTAAAATTTAAAAAAAAAAATTTGCGACGGAAATAATTCCGTCGGAAATTTCGGACGGAATCTGAATTCCGTCGGAAAATTTTTTGTGACGCTGTTATTACCGACGGAATCAATTCCGTCGCAAATTCCGTCGGAAATCATTTCCGTCGCAAATTCCGTCTCAAATTCCGTCGCAAACTCAAATTCCGTCGCAAATTCCGTCTCAAATTCCGTCGCAAATTCAGTGTTTTTTTGTAGTGATATTATCCTTTTAATTTGCTGAAATCAAACTGCTGCCTCCAGAAAGTCAGTAACTAGAAAAAAATCAAAGAACAAAAGAAGTTTAATTTAGTACAGCTAAAGTAAAGAAAAAAAATAACAACAATACGCTAGTCAAAGACACTTTTATAATGGTCTCTGGATTTAGTAAAATAGTAGAGAAAAAAAGTTGGTAAAATAGTGAATGAGGCCAAAAGGTTAGTAAAATACTTACCGCGGTTTCAAGCCAAACAATCACCAGCTTCTCTCTCCATTTCCTGCTTCTAAGGCGAAACCCTCCCCTTTATTTGGCGCTCTCAGCTTCTCCAGCTCTCATTACTTGTCACTGTGATTCAGGTTTCTTTCCCAAACTTAAAAGAAAAGATAATATGATGATTAAGAGCTACTAAGGCCACACTGTATACCGTAATGAGTGCACACCCTTAAAAATGGTAACTTTTTGCAAAGAAAAGAAAGAAAGAAAGATTGCTTTTTATCATACTTGGGAAATGCTATTCCATAGGGTAGAATATGAATATGAATCTCTGAAATATAAACTCTTTCGTTTAGAAGATGATTCAAGAGTGATAAAAATAATACTTTAGCTTCAAACTTTCAATTGGTTAGCTTAACTAGAAAAGAATCTTAGTCGAAAGTTAAAATATATGATATGATATGATACCAGCATCATATAAAATTAAAATAAAGCAACCTTTTGAATACGAAATGGGACCAAAGAAGAGCCCACAAGAGGCAAAAAATATGACTTGCCTTGAAGAAGGAACAAGTATGAATCTAGGTTAAACAAAGGTTTAGCTCTTACCAGACGATCAGTAGAGCAGATCCGCCACCAACACAAAGTCGGTCTATGGCTGTGCTAGATTCCTCTGGGTCTCGATTTCAGAGTCCTAGAGGAATCACTTATAGTGGGAAAGGTGGCCAAGAACCTGAACCGGATATCGAACGATAATTTCAAAAAAAAGTAGACAGCAGATGGGCGACGAGACAATGGAGAAGAGAAAATGAGTAGAAGACCGTTGGCCTAAGAGAAAAGGAAGATAAGAGACGCGTGAGGGAGAAAAGATGGAAGGGAATTTATTCTGAGGTGATTTGTCACGTGATTGATTCTGTGTTGCTTCTGATAATAATAAAGGTCTCATGCAGAATCGTCAAAGAAGGAAAGCATGGTACAGCAGATAATTAAGAGAGTAATAGCTGCATGTGAATAAAGCTGCGAGAATCATAAAAGCAAAATCTCAGGGAATCACGAAAATGAAAACAAAAACCTTTGAAAATCATAAAAGCTGTGTCTGATGATGATGACATGGTCGGACATGTTACCGTATTTTATTACTGTAATATAATATAATAGGAGTACTAATAAAAGGGGGGAAAAAAATCAAAGGCAATGTTGAAGCCTATCAAATATAAATTTGTTACGGTATGCCACGCATCAATTGGTGCACAGGTAAGAGTTGTGTCAGATGAATAATTACAAAGTATGGTGCCACATTTGTAATGGGTGGTTTGTAAGAGTTGTGTTAGATAAACCGCTACGAAGTGTGAAGGCCGGCACCAAGTTGGTGTTACATTTTTAGCAGTGGGAGGAAATAAAATTACACTATTATTACATGGTAATATATGAAAGTTATACTATTTAGCTTGTTTTGGATTATTATATAAAATATTATAATCTCGTGGCAAATAACATGGATAGTAGTACGGCTTTATCTTGACAAATACATACTAACATCCTCACTAGCTGCCATGTCAACATAATACTTTATGTAGCAATCTAATACAAAATAAAGTAAAATAACATTCATATATTAAACAAGTTGTGACAAGAATAATTTTTTATACTAACAAAACAAAAGAGAAATAAAATGTAAAATATTATTATTAAATTAATGAAAAGAAGCCACAATTAACTTACTTATAGGGGATATTGTGAAACAAAATTTTTCATTTTTTATCTAATAAAAAAAGATAGTGAAAAATTGTAGAGCTGTTTGAAAGAAATTTGTTTACTTAATCTTTATAATGTTCGATATAGCAGCAGCTATCATCAATAATCAATCAATCAACTTTACTTTCTAAATCTCGTGTGACCTGCTTCATAACCCAATTATGCTTGAATTGAGTCGAATAATCACAATCCTAATTACATTAAAATATATTTATGATGATTGGAAAATAATAATTGGACGTAGCCTTTCAAATTTCAAATAATGACTGTAATCTTCCACGATTGTAGGAAATAATAAATTTAACGTTCCACTCCTAATTAAATTAAAACACATTTATGATGATTGGCAAATAATAATTGGATGTAGCTTTTTAAATTTCAAATAACCTAATTATATTGAAATACATTTATGATGATTGACAAATAATAATTGGATGTATCCTTTTAAATTTCAAATAGTGATTGTAATCTTCCACGGTTATAGGAAGTAATAACTTAGGAAAATTGTGAAAAAATCCCTCATTGGCAACTTATTTGTCAAATAGGACATTCGTGTGCAGATTATCTTCCACGTGTGCAGAATATCTTCCATGGTGTGCAGATGATCTTCCATGTGTGCAAAATTCTTCCCTATACGTGTGCAAAAATCTTCCTTCCGTGTGCAGATATCTTCCCTCCATGTGCAAGATCCTAAACTCAAGGAACAACAATCAAGAGATCTTGATTTATTTCCTAATATTCTAACAGTTTGTTAATGTCATTCTTGTTTTATGCTTTAGCATTGTTACGTTCTATATCTTAGAGTGTGGACCAGATTCAGCCAAAGTCGGCAGAGATTGGGGGCCCTTGTCTGGTCTGGGTTAAAAGAAATTGTGGTGGGCTTCTACTACCCGTTTAAACTTTTAGCAAGATGATTGGCGCTTCATTCCTATCTAAGGTTTGGTATCAAAACCTCTGATACTTTGATGCCATTTGGTATCAGAGGATTTGATTTAATAAAAATATTGATTATCTATTGATACATCCTAGGTCTTAGTGGTGTGGTTGGGTTCATCCAAGTGGCACCTAAAGTCAGTGGAGAGTGGGGCTCGTATATAATATGGGTTGAAGAAGTTGGGGTGTGACTCTACTACCAGCTTAAGCTTTTAATAGGATAATTGGCTTTTCGTTCCTAAGGTTTGGTATAAGAGCCTCTGATACCGGTCGGATACCAGTTTAGGGTTTGTAACAGAGGATCTTATAGGTATCAGAATTTTTGATACTCTGATATACTCTGGTACCGACTGGTATTAGAGACTTTAGTACCAATTGTTATCAAAGGCTTTGATACCAAACTTTGATTTATAGAAAAGGCCAAATGCTATAGTCCCCCAACCTACATGATAGTACAAAATTAGTTAGAAAAAGTAAAGATGCTACTATTTCAAAAAATATGAGGAGTAAGTTAATTTCATTATTATTATAACTGCACTTACAAAATTCGAGTTATGGACTTTCAAGTACAAAAAAAGAAAAGTTGTCCGAGTCAACCGGAGGAATATAATCACATGGAAATCTCATAGCAAGTTTTGAATATGAGATATTCTCCCATAATAGTACTATCATCTACCAGGACTTCTCCCACCCAAACCAAGACCTTCAATTGAGCCATTTGTTCGACTCTCAACCGAAATTGAGCCACTGGCTAGACTCTCATCCCAATTCTTTTGCAATAATCACATATCTCTCTCGCCCTCCCTCTAAAATTTAATTTCAAGAATTGGAGGGTGCGAAAAACTTGGGCTGATATTTTTCTACCTTGATTTCCTGTCAAGGTTGTCTTAGGTAACTATATCTATAAAGTTTTCATTTAAGTTCACATTTTCCTCCGTCTTATGTGCTGCTTCTTACCATTTTCTGTTTTAAGAGAAAAGATACTTTGTTTCTGTGTAGCTAAACAAGTTGGATGGCTCAACCCTTCTCTCTCTCATTTGCATACTTTTCTTTTGCTAGAGCTTTGGTATCTCTAGCACTACAAAAAAAAAGGTATTTTGTAGCGGTGCAATTGTAGTGGTTATATTAAACCACTACAAATTATAGTATTTATAGCGGTTTTTACCTAAACCACTATAAATTTGTAGCGGCTAGGTTTTTTTGTAGCGGTTGGGTACACAAAACCGCTAGAAATTTGACGCGAAATTCCCGCCAAAACTTGTAGCGGTGATTTTGTAGCGGTTAATGCACAGAAACCACTACAATATTCCCGCCAGTTGGCGCGCCAACAGTGTAGCGGTTATTTGTAGCGGTTACAGCAACAGAACCGCTACAAAATACCAAAGGTTAGAAGTTTGTAGTGGTTATGCCCCTATAATCGCTACAGAATTTCAAGAGTCTCGACATTTGTAGCAGTTCTGGGCAATAACCGCTACAGAATTTCAAACGTTGTTATCTTTTGTAGTGGTTATTGTAGAACAGCTACAAATAATTAAATTTGTAGCGGTTATAGTAGCGGTTATTTGAATAACCGCTACTAAAATCTTGTCTATTTAAGCCACCGCCTCCCTCATTTCTCCTTTTGCTCATTTTGTTTCCTAAGGTTTCTCTGAGTGATTTCTTCAAGATTTGAGCGTTCAGACGTTTATATAGGAAATTTTACTCAGTATTTCTCAGTATTTGCACTTGAGGTACGTATATAACACGTATTTTATTTAAATTTGTATTTTTATTATATTTTTGCATAATAATGTGACTATTTTTTTTTTAATTTTTACAGTTGATATGGCTTCAGGACAGGATAAGGGGAAGGCCCCTGAGGTCCCCAGACCGATTTTACAGGGTGGCAGCAGCCGGGCAGGGGGCAGAGGGAGGGGGCAGCGTGGAGGCAGGGCTACCGCGGCATCTCAGCCCATCCCCCCACAGGAGTCGGCCCTACCACAGGCACCACAGACGATCCCACAGGCGACGACCGCACCAGAGGTGCCTGAGGTTGGGGGGCCACATATTAGCATTGAGGACTTCCTCAACGAGGAGGAGTTCGAGATTCTGATTGGGTTCAGGGAGATGGAGCAGTTCCTCGATGAGGAGGACGCTCGGGAGCAGAACAACCCACGAGGGTTGTCTTCGCGGTCCACTGGGTTTGATGTGTAGGTCGAAGGTAAATTAATTTTTTAATTTAGTAAATTATTTATTTAAATTAGAAATGTTAACTTTGAATTACAATTTATCTAAGTTGCGGTAAACTATGCAGACGAGCAGGGGAACGTTTCGACGAGGAGGCTAGACGTGGCCAGTGTGAACAGCTTGGATCGGAGCCTGCGAGTTATAGTGCCGTGGAATGAGGGCACTGACCAGCCGATCCACAATGGGGGTCACCTGCTCAACCGCTTCCTGAACGACCTGGGCGCGAATTGGATGCGGTTCCCCTTTCACTTCAAGACGTGGAGGCACGTTCCGAGGGGGCCGAAGGACTAGGCTTGGGAGGAGGTGGTTCAGGTAATTAAAATTATTTAATTAATATTTTTTGTAATTAATTATATTTAATTAATTTTTTTTAAATTATGTTTTTTGTAATTATTGATATTTAAATAATTTTTTTTCAGCTGCGGTTTGCCGTCCGGGCCAACCGGAAGAGGTACGCCCTCGTGAAGATGGGTGACGCCTGGAGAAACAGGAGGAACCGTCTCTTCTACAGGGTGGATAAGGACGGGACGATGCCTCTGGAGCAGCTGATCGAGAGTGTCCCAGACGGCGTGCCGCCGAACGACTGGGCGATTTTCGTCCAATTCAGGAGGAGCCCTAAGGCGCAGGTAATGTATTTATTAGATTTTTGATATATAATTTTGTAATTGTTAAATATTAAATTATAATTTCAATTTAATTTGTATTTAATTTTAAATTATAATACATTTAATATTTTTTTTCCAGGAGCTTTCCCAGAGGAACACCGAGATCCGGGCGCAGCAGATGATCCACCACACAGCAGGATCGAAGACCTTTGCTGTGACCTATAGCGAGCTGGTAACTTTTCAAAATATCACTTACTTTTAGCTGATTATTTCATAATACTAATTGAATTTTGTAATTGTTTCAGGAGACGAAGGCACAGCAGGAGAACCGTCAGACGGACTATGGGGAGTTGTACGCCATCACACACAGACACCGTGACGGGACTGCGACCTCTCAGCAGGCAGAGGAGGCCATTGTAAGTAATTTTATTATTATATTTTTTATAAAACCAAGTTAATAATGAAAAATGCTAATTAGTAATTTTTTTATAAAATGGCAGGAGCGGATGCAGCAGTCGCAGGCTGAGCTGCGACAAACCCAGCCTGAGGAGTCACAGGGGTCAGTGGACCTGATGGCTCCTTTGAAGGCTGGTCTGGCTCAGGCTGAGCACCCCTGACGCGTGCTGGGGATGGGGATAGGCGCCAGACCTAGCATGGCCTACGACAGGAGCGCCGCCTCTGAGGCTGGCAGCTCTAGAGGGGTCAGACGTCGGAGGGACGAGTCTATTGACCAGCTGCGGTCAGAGTTGGAGCAGCAGATGGCGCAGCAGCAGCAGATGCAGGTGCAGCATATGCAGCAGATGCAGCTGCACGCTGATATGATATACGCTCAGCAGACGCAGTGGCGTGAAATCGCGAACAACATGCTCGAGGGAGCATGGAGTCGCCTGTTCCCGAACGAGCAGCATCCAGCGGTTCCCCCTGTCCCTCGCTACGTCGTCCCGAGTACTACTCCTCCTGCTCCTGCTCCTGCTGATGACGATGGTGCGGTTCACTCTGCGCAGCGGCCCTATCCAGCAGCACCTGAGGGAGCCCCACCTGAGGGAGCACCAGATGATCAGCCCCCAGCTATATATATGAGTTTTTATTTCAGAACTTTCTTATTGTGTTTAATATAATTATATTTATATTATTAGATCGCGTTGTTTAATTTATGAATTATTTATATCTAAATTAAAAAAAATAAAGCGTATATATTTGTAGCGGTTTTAAGTTAAAACCGCTATAAATATATATATTTGTAGCGGTTCTACGCCAATAACCACTACAAATGTATATATATAATTGTAGCGGTTTCTCTTGAGAAACCGCTACAACTATATATATGTTAGTAGCGGTTTTACACTAATAACCGCTACAAATGTATATATATAGTTGTAGCGGTTTCTCTTGTGAAACTGCTACAACTATATATATGTTAGTAGCGGTTTTAAAATAATAACCGCTACAAATACTCATCATTTGAATTTTGAAATTTGCCGCCTTTGTGCACATTTGTAGTGGTTATGTTATGTATAACCGCTACAAATTAAAAATTATTTTTAAATTTGCTGTCCAACGGCTTTAATATTAGTAGCGGTTTTATATATATAACCGCTACAAATACTCAACAAGTAAATTTTGAATTTCCTACCAATGTGTAACGGCTTGAATATTAGTAGCGGTTTTATATATATAACTGCTACTAATATTTTATAACTGTAACGGTTGGTGTAGCGGTTTAAGAACCGCTACAAAATTATAAACGTTGGAATTTCAGAATATAAAGTTCTTGGCATTCGTCATTATCTTCTCACTCATCTTCTTCTCTATACTTTCTTCTCTCTCACTTGTAGCTATGGATAAATCATGGATCAGGTTGCCGCGCAATTCTCCTAAATATTTGTACGGATTAAACAGTTTCTTGGATTTCGCATTCACTCATGCCAGCTGTAACGGCAAGATCGTCTGTCCGTGTCGGAAATGCAAGTTCAAGAAGTGGCATGCACAAAATGTTGTGAAGGAACATTTGCTTGTGAAGCCTTTCCCTGAGGACTGTACGTTCTGGGCAGTTCATGGTGAGAAGGCCGGCATTAGATATGACGATGCTCTTCCTCGAAGTTCTTAAGTAGGCGTTCAAGTAGATGAAGATGATCCTGTGAATGCTGTTGTGCGTGATGCGTTTGGATTTCAAGGCGACAACTTCAACGAAGAAGTGCACGGCTCTGAGCCGGTTTTTATGGGGAATGAAGCAGCTCAGGATTTTTACAGCTTGATGGATGAAGCAGATCGTCCTTTATATCAAGGTTGTCGCAAATATTCTAAATTATCTTTCTTGATCAAATTGTATCATATCAAGTGCTTGTGTGGGATCACAGATAAGGGAATGTCGATGTTTCTCGACTTATTACAAGATGCATTCCCCGATGCCGAGATTCCCACAATGTTCTACGAGGCCAAGAAGATTATCAACAGGTTGGGGTTGAATTATCAAAAGATTGATGCATGCCCAAATGATTGTATGCTGTATTGGGGAGACGATTCTAGCAGGGAGAAGTGTAAGAGATGTCACACATCGAGGTACAAGACAATTCGGAAGGGGAAAAAGCAGAAGAAGAAACCTGCAAAGATTCTCAGGTACTTCCCATTGAAACCTCGTCTACAAAGATTATTTATGTCGTCTAAAACTGCTGAGCACATGAGGTGGCATGCCGTTGATAAAAACGAAGACGGTAAATTAAGACATCCGCGGGATGCAGCTGCTTGGAAAATGTTTGACAACGACTTTCCAGATTTTGCGACTGACCCTAAAAATGTTCGGCTTGCGTTGGCGACCGACGGTTTCAATCCTTTTGGGAATCTTAGAACAAGTTACAGTATTTGGCATGTAGTCTTAGTTCCCTACAACTTACCCCCTGGATATGTATGAAACAAAGCTCTTTCATTATGTCTATGATCATTCCAGGCAAAAAGGCACCGGGCAATGACATCGATGTGTATCTCCAACCGCTTATTGCGGAATTGCTTGACCTGTGGAATGTCAGCTTGGAGACGTATGACGCTTACAGCAAGACTTTGTTCAACATGCGTATAGCCTTGATGTGGACGATTAGTGACTTTCCTGGCCTTGGTACATTATCTGGTTGGAATGTGCATATTGGGTCGGCGTGTCCAGCTTGCAATTTTGACTCTGACGCATTGCGCCTTCCCCACAGCCGAAAGTGGTGCTTTATGGGGCATCGGAGGTTTCTTGATGGAACGCATAAGTTCAGATTGCAACGGAATCGCTTCAATGAGAAACCAGAGAAAAGAGGACCACCTCAGACTTTGTCCAGTACAGATATCTTACAGTAGCTTGAGCATGTTGACTTCGAGTTTGGAAAAAGCGACGATTCAGCACAAACTCGCCAAAAGACGCGCAGGACTTCGGCGCCTCAGCAGTGGAAGAAGATAAGTATTTTCTTCACGCTTCCATATTGGAGATCTAATTTACTTCGCCACAGTCTTGATGTAATGCACATTGAAAAGAATGTTTGCGACAATGTGCTGTATACGCTGCTTAACGAACCCGGCAAGACAAAAGATCACCTTCAAGCGAGGAAAGATTTACGCGACATGGGAGTTCGTGAAGATGCTTGGCCAGATGAGCATGACAGATTTACACCGGCAAAGTTTACCCTCACAAAACTAAACAAGGAAGTGTTCCTCATGACGTTGAAGAAATTAAAAGTTCCTGATGGGTATTCAAGCAACATTTCTCGATGTGTCGACTTGCAGGCTCGAAAGGTTGCTGGCCTGAAGAGTCATGACTCACATGTTCTTATGCAGCAGTTACTCCCTCTGGCTATAAAGAATACACTTCCTCCTGATGTTTCCATCATTTTGGTGGAACTTTGTTCTTTCTTTCGGAAGTTGTGTTCTAAGGTTTTGATTGTTGAGGAGCTCGATCAGCTGCAGTCGAAAATCATTCTTACGCTTTGTCATTTGGAGATGATCTTTCCTCCGTCCTTTTTTACTGTGATGGTTCACCTCACAGTCCACCTCGTTCATGAAATAAAGCTCGCTGGACCAGTACAATATCGTTCGATGTATCCGATTGAGAGGTACTCATTTTAAATATGTGCTTTAATTTATTGTCCGTATTTAATGTTTGCTAGTCGTCCTTTTCATCATTTTATATCAATTTTCTCTTCTGTACTTCGTAGGTTCCTTGGGAAATTAAAATCTTACGTGAGGAATAAGACGTGGCCAGAAGGTTCTATAGCTGAAGGTTATATAGGGGATGAGGTGCTATATTTTTGCTCAAGGTACTTTGATGATCTTGAGACGGCTTTCAACCGCTCGCCTCGTGTTGACGATTGTCCTGAACCTGCGCCGACATCAGGAGAATTTATCCCTCGTGTTGGTAAACCAGTTGGAGCAACTGAGAACTTCAAACTAACGGTAACTGAGAAGTTCTAAGCACATAGACATGTCTTGATTAATTGCACTCAAGTTGAACCTTTCATACGGTAAGAATTGTACACTCACATGTTATTAGATCTATATCTTTCGTAACATTTCTCACTTTCATTTCACTATCGCCTTTCCATTATTAATTGCAGGGAATTCAGAAGTCATGTTAAGCGTCAACTCAGGATTCGTACACAGACATCCTCGGAAGTTGATAGGAGGGTCCACAGAGAATTCCCGAGCTGGTTTGCGCGCAGAATACTAAATGACCACAACCCATACTCACCAAATTTCAGAGCTCTCGCAATCGGCCCTCTTGATCATGCAAAACGGTTTACAGCATACAATGTCAATGGTTTTAAGTTTTGCACGGTTTCACGGGATCAAGAATTGCAAACACAGAATTCGGGTGTTTATGGCACATTTGGGACAAGGAGTTATGCGAGTAGCAGTAACGCCAACATGTAGTTCAGAGGCGTCCCTTATTATGGCAAGCTTCTTGATGTGGTCGAGCTTAATTATCAAGGCCATTTCACCGTGACGCTGTTCAAGTGTTTGTGGGCAATTACCATTACTTCTTGGGGACTGATAACTGACGACCTAGGGATCACATCAGTCAATTTCTCACGACCGATTCATACTGGTATTTCTCAAGATGATGAGCCGTATATTCTAGCTTCAGAGGTACATCAGGTTTATTATGTCGAGGACGAGAGGCATAGGGATTGGCACATGGTCGTTCATTTAAAGCCAAGAGACCTTTACGACATGGGTGAAGGCGATAACATCGCCTACGAGAATGAGCCATTTCAGCCAGCTGATTTTGAAAACTACTTCCCTGAAGGCGATGACAATTTACCTTTACTGCGGTGAGTTTTTTTAAGTCCACGTCATTTGAATTAAATTTTTTAAATTTAATAATACATCAATAACAATAATTTTTCTACAAAATTTCTGTAGGGATGGCGACGATGAGTGATCAAATTCAAATTATGCTTTTGTCTTTACAAAAAATGCAAAAAAAAATTTTAAAATAAAATGTAAAAAAAAATTTTAAAAAAAAATTAAAATAATATTTGTAGCGGTTATTAAACCGCTACAAATAAAAAATTAACTGCTACTAAATGAATAACCGCTACAAAATGGATACATTAACCGCTACAAATAGCACTATGAATATTAAACCGCTACAAAAATATAAATAACCGCTACATTAACCGCTACAAATAGTACGTGGATCCCTATAAATACCCTTACCACAACTCATTTCAAACACTCCCCAATTTCTTTTCACATTACCTTTCTTTCATTTTCTCTCATTTACAACTTCTTTCATATGAGTAGAGGAGCTGAATAATACGATCAAATATGGTAACAAGATTTTTAATTTTTTTTAGAATACTTTTTTCCTTTCTATAAAATTTATTCTAACCATTTTTTTTCTAGATATATCATAACTGTATCTCATTTTCATCTATTTTTCATACACAATTACATTATATTAGATAACATAATAATTCCTTATTACCTACATATCCTTAATAATATTATTAATATAAATTTTATACTAATCCAATTCAATTACATTTTTCCTTTTTATTTATTAATAAGTTAAACTATTGAATAACAAGCTAATTGAAATAGATAAAATAATAACAAAATAAACTATTTAATTTAATATTGAAAAAACAGAAAAAAATAATTGTATATTTTTTAAAATTTTTTAAATATTTGTAGCGGTTATTAAACCGCTACTAAATAACGCGCCTTTTTACAACTCAATTTAAATTTTTTGGCGCCAATTTTGAATTTTATGAAATTAGTAGCGGTTTTCAAAACCGCTACTAATTTCATGAAATTCAAAATTAGTAGCGGTTTGTTAACCGCTACAAAATAAAAAAATGTCATGTTTTTTTTGCCAACAAATTTTCAATTTTTAATATTTGTAGCGGTTTTTTAACCGCTACAAAATAAAAAAAATTCTTTTTTTTTAGCTCTCAAAATTTCAATTTTTTATATTTGTAGCGGTTATATAACCGTTACAAATATCTCTGAAAAAAATTTCGTCCATGTGGGTGTTGTAGCGGTTAAGTTGAACCGCTACAAAGGATATAGCGGTTATTTTTGATTGAGTAGCGGTTTTATATAACCGCTGCAAAACTGCTTGCAACGTACGATTTAGTAGCGGTTCGAGTAACCGCTACTAACCTTGTTTGTAGCGGTTAGAACCGCTACTAATACCTATTTTTAACCGCTACTAAATCACGTTTTTTTTGTAGTGTAGGTTTGGATGCTTTCATTTATGCAATTACCCACCTTTTTATTTTGTTTGATATTCTGGTTGCAACCTATAGGAATAAGTTCTTTATATGATGTTTTAATTAAACCATTAGTTTGTATGATGTTATTGCTTTAGTAGCTGAATGGTATGGCATTTAAATTACAAATATTATTCGTTTCAAACTTTTTATCTTCTTGATCCCTCTATATGACTTTGGAGATAAAATGTGACTGTAAAATTACATGAGAGCACACTCTAAAGGTCTCACTTTATAAGTGCAGCGAATGCTATATATTCATAGCAACTTTATTTCATTTGTTTAATTTCTTGATGACTTTATAGCCCTTCGTTGACTGTACGTTTCAAGTTCTGTGTAGTATAAATGAACACAACCTTGTCATTTTGCAACAAGTTTTTAATATGAATGAGACATAGTGCAGCCTGAACAAGTTGAAGCCAATCAAAATAAATGCATATTGATGAAAGATCACTTTAAGCAAAATTCCTTCAAAAAAAAAAAGATGCTCCCCTGCAGTAAAAGTTTGCAACGTATATAGGTTTTATAGCCTAGTGGTATGGATGCTTCTTTATAAGTGGGAGGTTGCGGGTTCGATCCCGCTTGTAACACATGTCGTTAGTGCATGTCCTTCTAACTCAAAAAAAAAAAAAAAAAAGATGCTTCAACAATAATTAGGGAGTTGATGTTAGTCAACTTATTTCATATTTTTATCAATTTTCTCTCAAATTAATCCTATTGATATTCCCTCAACAATATATAATCAAGTGTGTGAGAGGGAGAATTGAGGAAGATAATTAAGGTGTTTTAGAAAAAATATACTATTATATTAACTAACTTAACTAACATATTTAATTTATTTAAATTAGTTAATTAGATTTCATATTAAGGACTGGAGAAGTAGTTTGTATTACATTATTAGAGTAGAACCATACATTTTATCTAAATACAATTTTTTGGCCAAAATCTAGATACAAAAAATTGAAAAAACAATCTAAAGGAAGGAATAATAGATCACTACTACAAAAAACACAAGCTGTGATGCTTAATTTAAAGAATACTATGACGTTTGGGAAGCCCCGTAGCTTTCCAGCACCGTTAAAATAAGCTACGACGCTTTTTAAATATAGGAAAGTGTCATAGCTTGATTATTATTATTTTTTAAAACATAACTTCCTACAGCGCTTCTCCAGGGAAGGGCCGTAGGAAGTTAACTTCCCTAGAGAAACGCCATAGGAAGTCTTTTATTTAAAAAAAATATTTATGACTTCCTATGGCATTTCCCTGAAGAAGCGCGGTATGAAGTCTTTTATTTTTTAAAAAAATAATTTTATGACTTCCTACGGTCTTCCTTGGAGAATCGCCATAGGAAGTCTTTTCTTTTAAACAAAATTATTTTTCATAATTATTTTATTTTCTTGATGAAAACCTCCATTTATAATTCAAAATCCACAATCCATAGCAATTTACAATACAATCCACAGTAAAATGAAATAACATAGCACGTATCTTTTACAGTATTGCGTCTTCATGTATTAAGCATAAAAGAACTCCAACATTTAAGTTGTTTAAACTTGAGCCATACACGTTACTTCTACGGAGGATTAAACTAAGTATTATTATATTTGTAAGCTCAAAAATTAAAAAAATTACCATGTATAAGAAGTTCAAGAAAACAGAGTTGAGAGAAATATTTACATACTCCATGAGCACCACCTCATTTATACTCTGACTAATTAAAATACAACAAATCATTTCATTTTAATCCCACATGGTTGATGAGTCATTTAGATAAATTCAAATTTTATGATTTTAAAAAACATAAACTTCATAATTTAGAAAAACAAAAAAATGCAATTCCCTCCCTTGAGTTGTTATTTTTCAAAATTATAAAATTTGAATTTTTCCAGATGACTCATCAGCCATGTGGGATTAAAATGAGATGTGTTGTTGTATTTTAATTAGTCAGAGTACAGTGAGGTGGCACTCATGGAGTATGTAAGTATTCCTCTAGAGTTGATACTTCAAATAAATACATGAAAAAAAAATTATGAGCACACATATAAGATTTATGATAGATTTTAACTAAAAGAAAATGTGAGCCAAATGTTGAAAAAAGAAAAACACTTACAGGCTAGGGAGCTTTTGAAGGAGGCCGAGACAAGAAAAAAAAACACATGGAAGAGGAAGCTTTCTACAGCAATGGAGTTCTAGGAAATGGGGGAGTTAGAGAGAAAGCGGGAAGATGAAAATAAAAAGGAAAAAGAAAACGGCGGGTTATGGAAATTAAATTATAAGGAGGTAGAAGCTAGGACGCTTTTTGTCAAAATGCCGAAGCTTCTCAATTTGAAAAAAAAGGAAGAAGCTTCGACGTTTTTTCTCAAAATGCCAAAGTTTCTCAATTTTAAAAAAACGATGGCCAATTTTTTTTTAAAAAAAAAGTCTTAGATGGCGCTTGATTACCAAGTGCCATCCAAAACTGAGCCTTGGACAACACTTAGTTTCCAAGCACCGTCCAATGTGCCTCAAAATGTCAAGGCACCACGTGGTGCCTTGAGTGCCTTGGATGGTGCTTGGTATCCAAGTGCCGTCCAAGGCTTTTCCAAGTGTCGTCCAAGGCCACATCTTGGACGGCGCTTCATAATGAAGCGCCGTCCAAGGTCTTTTATTAAAAAAAATTAAAATTTTTTTAAATAGGGATGATTTATTTTTAGGTTTTAACCTTTAAATCGATTCTTAAATTTAATTTTTGTTTCTTAGTACAGGCAAACTTTCTCAAAAAAGTATCTTATCATAATAATGGAGCTTTGACACTCACAGAATTTCTATTGTTCCATAGTTGCCACAAGTTTTTTTTAATTGTAGTAAAGGGATTAATTTTTTTTTTAAAAAAATAACCTCTTGTATGACATTTTCTCAAGCAAGCGCCATACAATGTATTAAGCAACTCGTCGTAGCTATCACATATATTTTTTTTTAAAAATAAGAAATCTCCTCCAGCGCTTGTTTGAAGAAGTGTCATAATTAAGATTGGCATCACTAAATCCATATTTTGTAGTAGTGGAGGGATTGATTAAAGGGTTAAGGGATAGTTTTGCCCTGAAATAAAGTTTTCATCAAGGGGAAATTTTGCTCTAAAAGTTTTTCGGGGGGCAACTTTGCTTCTGAAGTTTCTAAAATGGAGCAATTTTGCCTTGACTATTATCGCAATTAATTTTGACTATTAGTTAACCTAATATGCTGAGCTGGTAGTCCACATGTTATCTATGTCATTTTTATTAAGGTGCAAATTTACCCCATAAGTTTTAAATATGACTTTGAAAAAAGATAAAGTAGATGTACATGGACGACTGGTCCAAATTTTCACCTTAACAAAAATAACGTGGATAACATGTAAACTGTCAGCTCAGTATATTTAGTCAACTAACAGTCAAAATTAACTGAGATACTGATTATGGCAAAATTGTTTCATTTTAGAAACTTCTAGGGGAAAATTGGCCCCCGAAAAAATTTCCAGACAAAATTGCTTCTAGGTGAAAATTCCAAGGCAAAATTTGCCCCGTAGCCCTTGATTAAAAGTTATAGTTCATTATTAAAGAAAAAACGTTGATATAATGAGGGAAAGATGCCCCCCAAAAATATATTTTTTTACAAAGAAACCTATGGTTTGAGTGAGAAATCATGGTCTCTCATAAGCTTTTTATCCCCCTTTTTTAGAAGCTACTCTCCAAGATTATTTTCTAAAATCATTTTATTATTTTTCTGTCTAAACTATTTTTTTTTCAAAAACTAATCAAATTACACAATTATTAATGTTAAAGCAAACCACGGTACCAAAAGATAAACATGACTTTTTTTTTCTTGATATTATCATCTGATAGTCATAGTCGGTTTGACGTTTGTAGTTGTTCCTCCCATTATAGGTTTCTATTTTGAGATTAGAACTCGAAACCCAATGAGATCTAGTGGGATCTTACACCACTAGATTAACTCTGTATTGGTATCTCTTCCATGCCTCTTCGAATATCTCTTTTTCCCCTCTCTATCCTCTTTCCTTCTATTCCATTAATTTATTTCTTACAAGGTTATTATTAAGATGTTAAATTATAAAAACGTAATTAATTAAACTTAAATTTCTAAATTTTGATATGAATAATTTAATACTACAATAAATAAAATAAAAAATTATTTTGTATAAAACCAAATCTCTGGATCATACAAATGTTAATATTAATTTGATGACTACTGTTATGCCCTGTTTGGTATCTTGAAAGAGTTTTTAATGAAAGTGGAAGTGGAAAAAGAAGTGGAACTAGAAGTGGAAGTGGAAGTGAGAATAAAAGTGTGTTTGGTATGACTATGGAAGTATGATATAATTTTTAATTAATACATTTATTTTAAATATGAAATGACCAATTTACCCCTATGGGAAAAAACCTAGCCTCCTCCCAAATCAGTTCCAACCAACCCCTACAGGAAAACCGGCGACATTGCCGGCGACCATCATAAAAATCGCTGGCACCCATGGAGGAAGATGATTACAACAACTAGAATCACCATAAGCAAGAAATCAAACCAAATCAAGCAAGAAAATAACAAAAAAACTTCAGAGTAAGAAACTATGAACAAAATCGAGGAAAAAATTATGAACGGAGTGCCATTTGGTACAATGGAAGTTTCATCGTCTTTTGTTGCAACTGAAGTGCCGTCATGTATTGGAGATTTGAAACTGGAGTGTCGTCAATCGTGCTTCACTGTCACAGATATGAAGAGGGAGTAGAAGAAAATGAAGCATTGCTTTTACCATCCACCGACGCCTGCGCCGTCGCCTTTGCATATTGTAGATCTAACCATCACCACTGCGATCTTCACTTTTGCCATCCACTGATGCCTTTGTTGTTGCCTTCACCATCCGCCGTTGCCTTTGCCATCACCATCATTGGTCATCCTTGCTCTCATCACCAGATGTGAAGGGCAAAAGGGTCATTATTTTTGACTTCCATAGAACTGATCTTAGTTCCATTAGGTAAGGGTTGGAACTGTAACCCCCGTCGTCATCAAGGCCGAGATTAGTGTGTAAACACGTACTGATAAGGCTATCACAAACATTCTTCTCCATATGCATCACATCAATACTGTGTCTCACGTCAAGCGAACGCCAATATGGAAGATCAAAGAAAATGGATCTCTTCTTCCATATGTTCTTCTCACCCGCAATCCTCTGATTCTTACCAAAAGTGACATTGATACGTTCCACTCGACTGTAAACTTCCTCTCCGGTTAATGACTTTGGAGCCATTCCATACTCCGGTAAGCCGTTAAAACTCTTTCTTAGCCTACGATACGGGTTGAACCGATGAAGAAACCTCCTGTGGCCAAGGTAGACAGTTTTTCTTCCATGCTTTAGTTGTTGGAAGTGTGTGTCTGCTTCACATATTGGGCATGCTTTATGACCCTTTACGTTGTACCCTGACAAGTTTCCATTCGCAGGGAAGTCGTTTATCGTTGTGAAAATCATTGCACGTAGCTTGAAAGACTCCTTCTTATAAGCATCAAACACATCTACGCCTTCCTCCCACAACTTCTTCAAGTCCTCAATCAAAGGCGCCAAATAGACATCAATATTGTTTCCTGGCTGTTTTGGTCCAGAAATCATCATAGATAGCATCATATACTTACGTTTCATACATAGCCAGGGAGCCAAGTTGTATATTATAAGGAGAACCAGCCAAACACTATGTGTGCTAGTAAGAGTTCTATACGGATTGATGCCGTCTGTACAAAGCCCAAGCCAAAGGTTTCTCAGCTTACTGCCAAATTGAGGGAACATTTCATCTATTTTTTGCTATTGTGGAGAGTCAGCTGGGTATCGAAGATATTTCCCATCAGATATTCTCTCATCAGAGTGCCATCTCAACTTCTTTGCTTTTGTTGCAGTCGCAAACAAATGTTTAAAACGTGGTATTATTGGAAGATACCACATAACCTTTAAAGGTTGCCTTTTACTTGTCACATCGCCACAACCACCATCTTTTTTCACTTTGTATCGTGCAGTTTTACACTTAGGACCTCACTAAGACCTCCATACTTATTTCTGTACAGTACGCAGTCATTAGGGCAATCATGTATCTTTTTATACTCCATACCCATCGTAGACAGGATTTTCTTGGCCTCATACATTTGATTTGGAAGTACATTATCCTCTGGAAACATATCACATAATAGTTCAAGCAGCAATGTGAAACTACTATCGGTCCACCCACAAGTTGCCTTTAAGTTAACCAAATGTAATGTTCCCGTCAGCCGCGTGTACTTACTCCCACGGTACAATGGTGTTTCTGCATCACTCCGCAGGCTGTCATACTCCTGCGACTGCGTAAAGGATTCTACCTCAACATCGTGAATCATTTTCTCCATTCTATCTTCATTTATGATATCCACATCTTCCTTCTTGTGCGACGGACAATCCGTTACTTCCTCACCATGCCATATCCACCTTGTGTATCGCAGATTTATTCCATCACAAAGTAGGTGATTCTTTATGACATCAACATCCCATTAACTCTCATTCAAACAATTGACACAAGGACAAAAATACTTCCCATTTTTTGCAGGAGCATTCTTTTTAGCGAATTCAATAAATTCTTCCACCCCTTTCTCATATTCTTCACTAGTTCTTAAAGCATTCATCCAACTATGATCCATTTTGTTACCACCTAAGGCATTCCCAATAACATTCACACGTTTAGTACAATTGTCAACGACATATGATGGGATTGCCTTTTTTCACATTTTTCAACAAAAATTTGGACAGCATTTCCCCTTAAAAGTAAGACATCCTAAAATTTCAAGCAATCATATCTCTCCACTACATGAATAATAATCATACTACTTACTATATTATTATATTAAGGAAACTAAATTAATAATCTTACTAATCTGTTTAATTGTTGTTAATTTCATCAAAATCATTCAAAAGCTCCATTTATTTATAATAATATATATACATTGCCTTTAAATTACATGGAATGGCTGTGTATGAAAAGAAATAATTAAAACCATGAATAGTAGCTTATTTTAAGTTCTATGCAAAACATGAGTCCATATAATAATTTTCTATATAAAACAGAATAATTTTTTTCCCAAAGATGACAAACGAAGACATGAAGATAGAACATATACATATTTTGCAGTTTTGTTATAAAATCCTCAAAAAAAGGGTGATTTGATTAAAATTAAAATAACCCCTACTCATTCAAGTAAATTTATATCTCAAAAAGAAAATAAACCATTGCAGTGGAGTTCCTGAATACAATTTAAGCAATATAAGCACACCAAACACACCAGGCTAATCTCAACCATCTCAATGTAAGCAATATATAAGCACAATTAACATGCTATTTCCTATTGCCTAGGCTTTTCACATTGCAAGTTTTACTTTAATTTATTCAAGTAAATTTATATTTCAAAAAGAAAATATACCATTCTGTTACAAAAAAAGAAAGAAAATAAACTAACCTGATCAAGGGGGCGCCGACTGCTATGTATGCTGGAGAGGTAGAGAAGACGTTGGAGATCAGAGGTGTATGCACGGTGGAGAGGTACACCGGAGGGTGGAGAAAACAAAGAACCACGGTGGTGTGGAGGTGTGGACGACAATGGAAGGAAGGAGGTGGAGGAGAGCAAAAACCAACACTGTGGAGGAGGTGAAGTTTCAGAAGGGTGGCCTGGTGCGTGCGTCCTTCAATGGATTTCAGGTGGAGGAGGGAGGAGTTGAAGAAAGAAAGAGTAGTTGAAGAAGGGAGGAGTTGAAGAAAGAAAGAGCTAGGCCGACGGACAAGCAAGGAGGGGGAGGAAAAAGAGTAAAGCATGGTCAAAAAAGGAGGGAATAGGAGTGAAATTGAGAAGACGCATGTCAGACAAGTGTCTGACATGCGGACAGGACGCCTTTAGGAGTCCCAAATGCCATTTGGGACGCCTAAAGTCTGGGTTTAGGCTTCCCAAAATTATTTTGGGATGTCTAAACCCAGCTCCTGGCGCTAAAAAAAAGTTACAAAATTTATATTTCGTGCCTGGAAGAACTTTAGACGTCCCAAATTCAAATTTGGGACGCTTAAAGGTTTCCCTGCATACATATAATTATGAAAATGCCACCGCCTCCCTTTTTAACCACCCAATTTTAAATTTGGGACGTCCTTGGGGGTGGTTATATCCTAATTCTGTAGTAGTGACTTAATCGCTTCTCATTCAAACATATTACACAAGGGCAATAAAACTTCCCACTACCATCATCAGTATTTCTTCTAGCGCAGTCTAAAAAACCCCTCACCCCATTATCATATTCAACACTCATTCGTTTAGCGTTTATCCAACTATGATCAATATATATCTCAACACTTGTAGCACCTTATATCCAACAGCAAAATGATAGACAAAAAAACAACAACCATAGTGTTTTAGAGATTTCAATGAATTTTAACATGCACCATTTGAAATTAGTATTGTTTCAACAAACCAATAACACTGACAATCAAACAAGCACACTAAATTAAAACAGAACTTAGAATGATATTACTCCAAGCCAAATATCACAAGTCAAAGCATCATATTTACTTTCGGTCCAAAACAAGGAAAACGTATATGTAGTAAAAAATCATCACACAGTTTTCCCTTTCACCTTAATTACTTTTTTCTGCAATTATTTCGTGTCTAACTATATTGTCAGTGTTAATATTGTTGAGAATATGCAAATACAAGCTGAAAGTTGAGGGCTTTTAATTAACAGAACACTAGCCCGATTGAAGACCAAGGAGTGAGATTCTACCTAAAGTCACAGTGGCGTCGACTGAGGTTGAAATAAAGTCCTCAAATTCACGGCACTGACAAAGGAAAGTCAAGGCAGAGGAGAATGGTCACTACGGAGAATAGAGGTGGCGGCGGAGGGGAGTGACGATGATCAAAGAACAGCGATGACGAACATAGCAATGGCAGCGGTAATGACGGAGGAGAGTTGAGCAAATAAGGAAGGCGATATGGACGAGTTCAGAACACACAGGGATAGAGCTCACAGAGAAATGGCGAAAAGAGAAGAAAGGGTTCATAGAACGCATGAGTAAAAATATGGGCGAAAAAGCTCACATTTTAGATCGGTTTTTAATAAAACCGGTCTTAAAAGGGGGAATTTTTTTTAATTTTCATATTTAAGACCGGCTTTAATTAAAACCGGTCTTAAAAGGTTCAAATTTTTAAGTTTTAAATTATTTTGATATTTTAAGACTGGTTTTATTTATAACCGGTTTAAATAATTTTTTTAAGACCGGTTTTTTTTGAAAACCGGTCTTAGAAGTTCTATATAATTACGAAACTACTACCGGTCAATTTTTTTAGACCTTATCCGCCATAACCTGTCTAAATGTGAAGGTCTAAAAAGGGAATTTTGTACTAGTGGTTACACATCTTTTAAGAAATTAACTTGAAGTAACAACTTATTATAGGTGCCAGTAACCTAAAATTTCAAAAGAAAATGTAAAGCCAAGCGGCATAATTTTATTTTAAATAAAAATTATATATAAGTAATAGTAAAAAGTAGTGTCATATACTCATATGGACGTGGGTACGTATATTTTCTAATAAAGATTGGCATTATATACCACCTTACATTAATGAACACATATACTGTAAAAAGATTAAAACCCAATACTATAATATGTCATAGCAAATTAAATGGAAAACAAAAATCACAATGAGATTAATGATACAATATAAGGATATTCCTTCAGCGTATTATTAGAGGGAAAAAAAAATATTGGATTCTCATCAAATGATCACGAGATAATATCCGCATGAAGAAAAGATCAACAAGTTACTGGTGGATATATTTAATATTAACACTTATGATAGGAGACGATAAAAATTATAATTATAATCTCTGTGATAGTAAAATTATTTATATATAACTCTTATACATCACACCCCATTTTAGTGCAAGATATTCCTTATACATGTAATAAAGAATTTGTGAACTTATGTTTCTGTTTATATATGTATTGTAGTACTCCCTCCGTCTTTATATATAAGACTCTCTTTTTTGAATGGAATTATCCCTAAATGTAAAATCTTTTTTGAATTTGTCTAAATAATAAATGCACTTTTTTTAATTTTGCCCTCAATTAATTATTATACTGCATATACTCTCTTTCATCATTTTCTCATTATTACTCTCTCTCACCCATTCATAAATAGGGGCATTTTTGGGGAAAAAAATTAAATTTCCTATATAATTATTATATTTACACTACTATAAAAAGCACTTTTAACGTCCGTTTTTAAGCCCTTTCTACGTCCTTTTACATGGGGACGCCTATATGTGAGCGACATAGTAAAATTTGGGAATAACGTCCATTAAGAAAGGGATGCCGTAAGTATCTTATGGCATCCCCATTTTTATGGACGATGAAAGTATTTTTTTTTAAATTTGTTTATATTTTGCACATGACGACTCTCTTGTCGTGAGACTGACCTGAAGCCCCACCGGACACGTCAGGTTGAGATCGTTGATGCAACCAGCGTAGCTACATTTACCAGATCCCTTGAATAGGGTGATGGAGATCAGGAAGTTGTAGTCGTCAACGAGGTTGACATTGTAGAAGTCTTGGTCTTTGCCGAAAGTGAACTCCACGAGGGTTGCCGGAGGGGTGTCGCAGATGCCATTGTAGAAGAGCGATCCATCGCAATCCCCGATGGCGTAGTGACCGCGGCTGCTGTCGAAGGCTTATAGCTATGACAGCCCCAGAAACAGCCGAACCAGAGAGGAGGAAGCTGAAGAGAGTAGGCCTTGTTTGGTGGGAGCTTGAAGCCTCCACAGGCCAAAAGGGGTTTGCCGGTGCCAGGTTGAGTCCTCGGCCAAATAGGGTATGAACACTTGTTGTAGAGTATAACTAATGCTATTGAAACCTCAAGAACTGGTTAAAAAAAATACAGAGATTTAAGCCACATTGCCATTGTAACCCAAGTTAATAAAAGAAAATGGTGGATTTGTGTGTGTTTGAGAGAGAGAACCTGGGAATGAGGAAATGAGGAGAGAGGTGAGGAAGAGAGAGAGAGAGAGAGAGAGTAGTGAGAGCATTGTGAGTGTTTGTGGGTGAAATGTGAGAAGAAAATGGAGATGCGGTGATTGTGAAATGTGTTGGGGAATGAGCTTCTTTATGCAAAGGTGTGAAGAGAGGTTTTTATAGAGAGAGAAAGGGACCTTTAGGTGTCCCCTTTAGATTTTGGACGCCTAAAATGGTACTTTAAGCATATGACTTTTGGCGCCTTTTTTTATTAAAGGGATGCCCAATATGTCAAAATTTTAACTCATAATTACAAAAATGCCACTACCTTTATTTTTTACTTCCCTTTTTGAAAAATAGACAATTTTAAGGGAAGTAAAATCTATGTCTTGTAGTAGCGTTAACTACTTTTAACTATTTTTTAGAATCGTGCAATTTGGGTGAAATGCTCTTATATATAGGAACAGAGGGAGTAAGTACGTCAGACTTTTTTTAAAAAAATTGAAAATTAAAAATGTAATATTTTTAGTTTGGGATGGATTCTAGCTTCTTTCAAATTACCTTCCATCAAGGAGCTGAGAGACAGCTTCAATATTTGAAGGTTTATATGAGGATGGTGGTTGCGTGGAGCTTTATTGCCATTCTCATTTCCTTAGTTTGGGATCAATAGATACGTTTCCACTAGTTAACTGGACTTCGGCATTATCTGAAGGATATCAATTGCTAGATGATCCTTTCTCAATAAGATTTAATTTGAGCTTTATCAATTGAGTTCGAAGCTCACTTCCATGGAAAGGTCCTTTAAGAGTGAGAGAATGATATGCTTTTAGCACGATGGTTAGCGTTTTGTTCCTAAGGTTTGGTATCAGAGCCGAGTTTGAATCCTCATAATGTTTAGTATCAAAGCCAACATGAGTTTGAATCCTATTTCCATGGAAAGGTCCTCTAAGAGGGAGAAAATGATATGCTTTTAGCATGATGGTTGATGCTTTCTTCCTCATGTTTGGTATCACTTTTGGTATCAGAACCAGCACGATTCGAATCTCAGTTCCATGATATTTTGAACAAATTAACCAAGCACACCAATAGAATAGCACTGCATTCACTTTCTAACATTTGCTACTTGAGGTGCTTCTTGATTTTATGATATTCATACATATGCCCCTCCACACTGTTTAATTTTTATGGGGGTGAATTTTAAATCCTCTTTCTCTTTTCTCTACATCAGGATCTATCCATATCTTGAATAACTCGTCATCAAACTCATCATTGAAGAGGAAGGAGTCACCCTTTGCAACATCACCACCCACATGTTCCTTCTTGAGGATGTTTTTGCCCTCAGACAAAGCTTTTAGACACATCTTCAATTCTGAACTTGGAATCATGATTTCTTTTTTAATTTTATCATAGCCAAGTACATTACGATCATTGAACAACATCAGCAGACACATTTAGTACGGGATACCTTTAGTTCATACTTTTAACCATTTCTAAGGGTCACTCTAATGACTGCATACCCCAAATGTGTTCCCATGTTAAATTTAGCGTGGTATTCATAGTTATCAGGAAAAAAAATTCAAAATCCAGAAGACATAGAATAGAGAAAAGGAAAAAGACGGTCGATCTCAATCATGCGACGGAGAAAAGTGGCGCTCTCGTAGTGGAGCGATGGGTTGCGCTCACAGAGAGGAGCGATTTTAGTAGTGAGTTGGGTACCATGACTTATAAGAGTCAAGGTAAGAAATATGCATGTTTAGCCAAACTGATAACAGCATATGATGATCTAACTAAGAACTTTAAAACAAGACGTGAAGTTTCAAGGATAAAACGGGTATTATTGGTTTGAAATGATTACGATCAATTGCCAAAATAAAGCTGACCAACGAGGGTGACATAAATTTTCATTCATCATACAGAATATACAAAATCTTGCTCGTAAATAGAAGTTGAAGTCCCTAATGATCAATTAATCTACCTCAATATTGAGAAGAAGTCTCATGCATCCCTGACCTTTCATTCTGCCACTTCTGCATCAACTGGAAACACAATGATCAATTAATCTACCTCAATAATTAGTAAGGACATTCCTTAGCAAAGGTTTCTCAGGACAAAAACAGCAAAAACCAAGTACCCTGGTGTGTACACAACTCCATAACTAAACAACCACAAAAATTTCAGTCTTATTTATGACTCGATTTTCACAAATCTTCTAGCTGACCAAGGAGAAGCAGGAAGCAGAAATGGCTTTTAGATAACTGCAGTGTCAGTACATTTTCTGTCAGCCTGCTTCCAGCTAGTTCAGTCCATTTTCTTCCAGTTCTTTTATATAGTAAAATAAAGAGTACTCCCTTTGATATAATCTTAATTATAAGGCAAAGTTGATTTTTTTTTTTGGATAAATTAAGGAAGTTAATTAAATTACTATAGATTGTTTATATTTTTATTTTTTTCTTTAAACTAATTAGTTTAACTAATAAATTAATATATAATCTAAGGATATATAACATATAATATGATTAAATAACTTATTCAACTTCCTTAATCTTTCCCAAAAAAGTCAATTTTATTTTATATTTAGGACCGGAGGTAGTAGCAAAAAATAGCAAAGAAAGAAGACAAACCTGGTGAATTCGAGGCGTATGCCACTAGTTGATCCGGCGACAATGCAAGTAAGGTCATAAATGGGAGGAAGAGGCATAAGGCTTTGCAAGTGACTCAACACAATTTTCTTTGTTTTTTTAATAGAAAGGCAAGACAAGCTTGAAAATCACATACTAAAGGTCAGAGACCCCAATAACAAAGAAAACAAGCAAGATTGGTCTAAGTCATTTGCAGCTTTGCATTTAATGCAGAATTTTAAGGGGGAAAGGACAGAGTAAAGGCAAAGAAAGCCACAGTACAGAAAGATAAAAATGAAAGGAAAACAAAAGCACGTCTTATCTATTTGTTATGTCGTTTTCTCATCAACCTAGAGTATGTATTTTAAAATTTATTAAAAAAAAGATCAGTAGAAGGTAGGGAGGTCTGAAGATACTATAGAAAAGATGAGTGAGAGAGAGAGAGAAAGAAGTCGAGAGAGAGGTCCTCCGGCGCCGACGACGGAGGAGCGTGATGCTCTGAATCGTAGCAGGAGAAAGATTAACCCGAGCTTTGGTGGCTTCACTGGAGGATATCAACTGGTTTCCAGGGATGAAGAATGGATGCATGATGCGGAGAAGGATGACCATGCCAGTGGCGAGATTAAATCCGATAGAAATGGGGAGGCAACAGAGACTCATGCAGAGACTAAATGGAGGTCCTTTAAAGAAGCTGTATTACAGGAGAGGTGTGAAACAGAAGATGAAGACGACTGGTGGAATGGGGATGGGTGGAAGGACCATATCAAGGTAGAGATGACTGCCTTGGGTCCGAATGTGATCTTTTCGCTGGAAGAAAGGGATAGATTGGCTAAGCAGTGGAACAGTGCACTGATAGTAAAGCTCCTGGGGCGCATGGTGGATCCAATTTACTTTGCAAAAAAAATCCAACAGTTCTGGGCCAAGAACGGAGATGTTGAACCAATTGATGTGGGTGCTGGTTTCTTTGTGGTGCAATTCAAGGATAGAAGAGATTATGATCTCGCACTCACCGGCGGTCCATGGCTATTATTTGATCACTATGTTTCGGTGCAACCATGGCAACAAGATTTTGATCCGGATGAAGCGGAGGTGACCAAGATTGCTGCGTGGATCTGGTTTGCTAAGCTTCCGTTAGATTATTATGATAAAGGAGCGCTGTTTGTTCTAGGCTCACAGATTGGGAAAGTGATCAAAGTTGATGTGGCTACGTTGAAAAGGAAGAAGGGTAGGTTTGCTCGGATATGCGTGGAACTGAATCTCGCTGCACCGTTGAGACCCTTCATTTTGATCAACGGCAGAGTCACCCGTATTCAGTATGAAGGTATACATTTTATTTGTTTTAAATGCGGTCGTTATGGGCATGATGTACAACATTGTCCGCACAAAGAGGTAGATCCTTCTTCTAATGAATCCGTTGTGGGGAGTAAGTCGAGTGAGAAATCTGATTTAGTTGTAGAAAGCCATGAGTCGAATGTCGGGGTTGGAGGCAGGAGTGTAACTGGGAATGGAGTGAGTAGTGGGAATAAGGACATGGAAGGGGTGGGCTTTGATAGCTGGACTTTAGTCCAGAGACCAAGAAGACAGAATCGGTATAATGGTACTGCTGGTGTAGCTGGACACAGGGACGAACGAACACACTCTGCTTCAGGTGAACGGAGTTACTCTGGTTCGGATAGGCGCGGCTCTCGGTTTAATGCACTGATTAAGGAAGATATGAGGAGTGATTTTCGGAGGACAAGGACTTTTGGGGATAGAGAGCCGTTAAAGGAAATAACTAATCAACGTGCAATGAAGGAGGAAAGCATGGCGAAAATTGGGGAGACACAGCCGGTAGCATTGGATTCCAACAAAGAGGGGCAAAATCAAAGTTGTAGTGGGACCAAGAAGGGGATTGAAAGTCAAGCATCAATTGCGCTAAAAACAAAAGATAAGAAAGTGGAGGGGCCAGCGAATATGGGGCTTATAATGGAGGCAAAAACAAGGTTGGGGTTGGTGAAGAGCAACACGTTGGATTTGCAATTGGGTGGGGCCAAGTCCGTTGACCAAGTCAAGAGCACGCCTGGATCCGTGAAGCCGAGTGGGATGATTCAGAATGCGCTAGTGGATACAACAATGAAATCGGGTGGGGCCAAGTCCGATGACCAAGCCAAGATCACGCCTGGGTCCGTGAAGCCGAAAGGGAATATTCAAAGTGCGCTGCCAGTAGAGGATATATCAATGAAAAATCAAGGAAAGGCGCAACAGAATTTGAATAGACAAAGAGGGAAGAATGTTGATTATATGGGGGCTACAAATAAGTGGGATCCTGGAGAAGGCAGTGATACAAAGTGCGTGGCAAGTCAGAGTCCTGTCTTGCATGATTTGGGTGATACAGAGATGAGTGATGTGGTGAAGTCTAGTGCTAAGGAGCAGTAGCTCGGAGTTTTGAATCCTTTATTAAAATATTTTTATGGATTACAATCTATTAATTTGGAATTCTTGGGGTACTGGGAGTAAAATGTTTGCAGGTTTGATCTCTGAGTTGAAGCAAAATTATAAATTTGATTTCTTAGCTCTTCTTGAACCAAGACAGAAGGGAGAGAAGGCAAGAGTACTTGGCAAACGATTGGGAATGGAACATGTGGAGGTAGTAGAAGCGAACGGTTTCAGTGGTGGAATATGGTGTCTTTGGAAAAATAATGTTGATTTTAAGGTTACTTTTAAAGATTCACAGGTTCTGCATGGGATCTTTAATGAAGGGAAGGATTCGAGCTGGGAGTTATCGGTGGTATATGGACATCCAAACTATGTAAAGCGTCGAGATCTTTGGCGGCAACTTAATGTAATCCGAGCTAGTGGCGTGACGAAATGGTGTGTGGGTGGTGATTTCAATGCAACTTTACGGGACGAGGATAGAAGATCGGTATCTCATATACCAAGTCGGCATGATAATTTATTTATTAAATGGTTGAGGGAAAGTGGGATGGAAGAAATGGGCTTTCAAGGACCCAAATTTACCTGGAGGAGAAATGGCTCGGCCAGCAGAATTGATAGAATTATAGCAACAAAGCAATGGTTTGATATGTTTCCCAACGTATCTTTGTTGCATCTTCCTCAATATAAGTCTGATCATTGCCCGCTTCTATTAAGATGGGTGAGAGGACCTAGAGGTAGGCAACAGAAGCCATTCCGGTTTTTCGCGCCATGGGTTACAGGTGAATCCTTTTCTTCTGTCGTGGAGAATGCGTGGAGGTTAAATAGATCTTGGGAGGAAAATATTGCAGGGTTCAAGGCAGAGGTCACAGAATGGAATCAGAGGAGTTTTGGGAATATTAAGTACAGGAAAGCACGATTGCTTCACAAATTGGAAAAATTAAATGAAAGTCTAGAAGGGGATAATGAAAGGAAGTTGGTGTGGGAAGAGCTAGAACAGTGTTTGGTTCAGGAGGAATTAATGTGGTTGCAGCGTTCCCGATGCAACTGGTATACATATGGGGATAAAAATACGAAGTATTTCCATACTGTTACGAATAGTCGTCAAAGGAGGAAGCAAGTGGAAGCACTTAAGAAGGATGATGGGGTATGGATCTACAGTGAGGACGAACTTAAACGGGAAGGAACTAATTTTTTTCAGAATCTCTATACTGAGGAACAGAATCAGAGTGGAGAAGTTAATTTTGGTGGCACATATCCGTTGGTATCTGAGAGTTTGTTACTAATGATGGGGGCAGGGGTTACGGAACAAGAAGTGAAACAAGCAATTTTCAGCATGGGCTCCCTTAAAGCCCCGGGTCCAGATGGATTGAATCCGTTATTTTATCAGAGCCAATGGAATATTGTAAGAGAGATGGTGGTTAAAATGGTTCAGGATATCTTTTATACGCCTAATGAGGTTAGGAGGATAAATGGGACTTACATCGTTTTGATCCCCAAGATTGAGATCCCACAGTGCATTCGGGATTTTCGACCTATTAGCTTGTGTAACGTTATATATAAGGTGGTTACAAAAATCCTAGCGACCAGGATGAAGCGGGTGTTGCCACAAATTATTTCACCAAATCAATGTAGCTTTGTGCCTGGGAGACAGAGTTCTGATAATATTATCCTCGCTCAGGAAATTGTGCACTCGATGAAGATGATGAAGAAGAAACAGGGTTTTATGGCGTTGAAAATTGATCTGGAGAAAGCGTATGATCGTGTGCGTTGGGATTTTGTGGTGGAACGACTACATGAAATAAAATTCCCAGCTCAAATTATAGAGTTAATTTCTGCCTGTCTTACTACCCCTGAAATGCAGGTTATGTGGAATGGCAAGCCTGGACCAAATTTTAATCCGTCTCGTGGGGTTCGGCAAGGGGACCCTATTTCTCCGTACTTGTTTGTACTTGTTATGGAAAAATTGGCCCACCTGATTCAAGCGGAGGTGAACGCAAAGAATTGGATTCCCTTCAGGTTAAAGAAGCATGGGGTGGCAATTTCACATTTATTTTTTGCTGATGATCTTTTACTGTTTGCTGAGGCTTCTCTTGATCAAGCAGCAATTATTAAAGCATGCTTAGATGATTTCTGTGCTGCATCAGGAGAAAGAGTGAATGGCGCTAAGTCAAGGATTTTCTTCTCAAGGAACGTCTGTCATACCAGGAGGTCGGAGATCAGCGCTTTTCTAGAATTTACACCAACAGTGGATATTGGTAAATATCTGGGTATTCCTGTACATCATGAGAGGGTGTCAAAGCACACGTATCAGTATCTTCTCAATAAGATGGAAAACCGGTTGAAGGGTTGGAAGGCGAATACCTTGTCAATGGCTGCCCGTCATACTCTTGTATCCTCAGTAGTTTCAACTATCCCCAGCTATGCCATGCAATCTGCATGGTTACCAACAGCCACCTGTGACGAAATTGACAAGAAATGTAGGGGTTTTTTGTGGGGAAGTTCTGGTACGAGTAGAAAGCCTTCAATGGTCACATGGGATGAAGTATGTAAGCCGAAGGAGGTAGGAGGCCTGGGACTACGTCATGCACGAAAACAAAATGAAGCTTTTATGATGAAGTTAGGGTGGGGCCTTGTGAAGCGGCGGGATACCTTATGGGTGCAGTTTATGCGGGAGAAATATAAATGTGGGGAAGATATCCTGCCAGTCATCAAGAATGTGAGGAGTGTTTCTCAAGCATGGAAGGGGATACGGAATGTTTGGAATCAAGTGCAGGAAGGTGTGGGATGGCGGATTGGAAAGGGTGATCGAGTACGTTTTTGGACAGATCCATGGCTTCCACATTATGATAGTCTTTTGAGGTATTGTGTTAGAGATATTCCGGATGGCATGTTAGAAGATCCGGTGTGTACATATGTTACCTCGTCAGGTGGGTGGGACTGGGCGAAGTTTGATTCTTTTTTACCTTTCACGGTGCTTCATGCCTTACGAAGGGTCATACTGTCTGCTCGTGGATCTGAGGATGATATACCCATATGGAGGGTCTCGAATAGTGGGGAGTTTACTATAAAATCTGCATATAAACTTGTGGCGGGGGAGCAGCATTCATCTCTTAGTGGATTATGGCGAAGAATATGGAAACTGCGTACTCCACAAAGATGTAAAACTTTTCTATGGATGGCAGCTCGCGGAAGATTGATGACGAATTCATGGAGAGCAGGGTGTGGAATGCAAGCACAGCAGGATTGTTTTATGTGTGCAGAGGTGCCTGAAAGGGTGCTCCACGTTTTACGGGATTGCAGCCTAGCAAAGGGTTATTGGGCGAAGATAACAGACTCTCCAGCACAGAGTACTAAGTTTTATGAGTATACGGATATAAGCTCTTGGATAAGATGGAATTTATTACAGAGAAAAGATTATGAAGGGATGAGTTGGCCGGTATGGTTTGCAATTTTTTGTAGGCAGCTTTGGCTAAATAGAAACTCGGGAGTATTTCAAGGCCAGACCTTAGCAGCCAACCAGTTGATAGCTAAAGTCAGAGCTCAAACAAGATGGGCTGATATGAAGTTATGCAAGTCTTTTGTTGAGATAGGAGAGAGTACATTATGGAAACCGCCGTATGTTGGTTGGGTCAAAGTAAATGTGGATGGCGCGTGTAGTGCGGGAGGGAATCGTGCGGGATGTGGAGGGATTGTGAGGGATCATGAAGGCAAATTGCAGAATGGCTTTATGTATGGCTTGGGAAGAGGATCTAGTCTTCATGCTGAAGTGTGGGCAGTAATGATAGGGCTCAAGATGGCTTGGGATGCAGGGAACCGGCAAATAGTGATAGAGTCAGACTGTTTGGAGGCTTTGGAACTGATAATGGGTGGCTGGGAGGAAGATCACATGGAAGCTCAGTTACTCGGTCAGATTCAGGAGATGTTGGATAGAAGCTGGGATGTATCAATGGAATGGTGTGGACGCAGCTCTAATCAGGTGGCGGATATTTTAGCAAAGGAATCTCTGGGATTATCTGTAGGGCTTGTCTGGTTTCGTGAACCACCGGAGTGTATTCGTTCTAAGATACTTTTAGATATGGGTTAGTTTTGTAGTTTTTTGTTTTGTTTTAGTTTTAGTCTTTAGTTTAGTCATGGTATGTTTATCAAAAAAAAAAAAAAAAAAGATCACACTATTCATAATAATTATTTACACAACTCCTCTCAAACTTCCATGATTTCTTGCAATACATAGGCCATTTCCCTTTTTAATGTAAAAGGAAATACTAATCTGTTAACCATTCCTGGTAAACATACAAAATAATCTTTTCATACCTCCGTCCCTATATTTCATAATCACTAACCTTCTAAATTTATATTGACTCATTTTATAACATAAAACATAGTCAATAATGCTTATTGTATAAAAACTTGATGAAATTATATTTCTGTTTTTTTTTTTATTATAGGGTGCTAGACTTTTTCTTTAAAATTAAAATTCAAAATATGATATTTTTAAATTGGATATGTTTCCACTTTCTTTCAAATTTCCTTCCTAAGAGACATAGTTTCACTACTAAAAGACTTGTGTGAGGATGATAATAAGTAGGTGGAGTTTTATTTCTTCCCACTTATTCTTACATCTATAAATACATTTGCATTATTTTATTGAACTATGTGGTCCTCTGGCGAATATCTATGCAAAAACAAGGTCTCCATATAATTTAAGATAAGAAAACATATGTACTCTATTCAGACTCGCCTATGATGATGGAAGTATTGTTATGATGGTCAAAATAAAATGGCGAATTACAATTTAGCTTTAAAGATAAAAATAATCAATATTTCTTTATTGAGCAGTAATTGTTCTTTTATTATTTTGATTGTTAATCTAACATAATATTTACTTTAAATTTAGTCTTTAATTAGAGCTATATCAAGATTAAAACCTCAGTTGTATAGGACGTTGGGTGTGATGATGAGATGAATATCTAATTTTAAAAGAAATTGATATAAAGATCCATGAATTCAAATAAATTCATGAAAATGGTTGAAAATTTGGGTGACATTGAGAAAAGAGTAAACAATGTTTAATTGCAACCAATAATTGCAACCAAAGATTTTTACCTCTTTAATTACCCCAAAGCAATCAAATCTTTAACCGTATTCATATTTATAAATTCATCATGGAGATTTTTATGTCAATTTTTTTTTTTATAAAACAGATATGTGTCTTCATCATCACAACCCACGCGTCATATAATTGAAGCTTTAGTTTTAATAATAAGGCTCAATTTCATAAACAAAATAAATTTAAAATAAAAATATTATGTTATGTCATTAATCAAAATAAAATAGAAGCAATTATGGTCAGATATAAATGAATATTGATTGTCTTTGTCTTGAAAACTAAATTTAACTTTGCGTATTTTATTTGACATGAATTCATAACAATCCCTCCATCAACGTAATCGAAACTAAATATAGTGCATATATCCTTTATCATAAATTGTATTAAGATCTTATTTAAGATGCATATTAGTCAAAGGACCACAAAATAACATAGAATAATAAAAATACATCTATAGATTTGAGAATGAGTATGGAATGAAAACAATAAAACAGTAAATCACTATGCATGGCAACAAAAGCCATGGAATTAAACAGAAAATATCATGCTAGTAGAGAACTTTTGGGGCATATACCAAATGTCAAATAACAAGTTTAACATGAATTCTTTCCAAAAATCATCTGACTTTTAGTATTTAGAAATACGTGAATTAATAAAAAGTCATATTTTGTATCACATATTCTTATAACAAGAAATCACAGTGAAGAAAAATATCTGCAAGTTTATAGAGCTTTATATAAGAGACTACCAAGCCCTGGTGAAAAGGAATATATAGAAAAATGTTTCCCCTTCTGTTTTTGTCATAATGTTAAATTGATTACCATATCACAGAGTTAATTAATTTTATAATTAAAATTTTTTATTTTTTAATAAATTTACATGTATAATCTCTTTTATTTATTAAAATTACTTATGATGTAATTTTTTAAATACATATGTTGGCTAAAATATATTTCATTAAACATATGTCTGTTAAAGAATTATTCTAAATTTTTTTATAATGTTATATTTTTTCATGTAATTTTTTTTTCTTCTAAATTTAGTGGAAATATTACATAGTCATTAACAAATATTAATGTTGAAAATTAAATAACGAATTTGGAGTGAGCAAAAAAATTAGGGATTTGATATAATGAGGGGTAAATTAGTAAACAAGAATTATTCTAATATAGTTTTTAATCTAAAAAAATATAGTTCAAGAATCTTTTCAAAATATTTTTTGACATTGTTAATGGTTTGGATTAAAATATATGATTTCAAAATATAGGGGATGTTTGTGCAATTAAAATAAAATAAAAGGGTGGCCATTGTATTTTACTCATGATTTAATAACACTTACATTTTCTTTCTTTTCTTTTATCGACATAGGAAATTATTGCTATCAACTTGTTGGTAATATATGAAAGATCTATTATTTAGTTGGTTTTGGATTACTATATAAAATATTATAATCTCACGTGGCAGATAATAAGGACAGTAGTAGGGCTTTGTCTTAACAAGGACATACTAACGTACTCATTAGGCGCCATATCAACATAACGCTATACATAGCAATCCAAACAAGAAGAAGAAGAAGATAATTTATATCTTGATCAAGTTGTGTGACAACAAGAATAATTTTTTATGCTAACAAAACAAAAGAGAAATAAAATGAAAAATATTATTAAATTATTAAATTAATGAAAAGAATCAACAGTTAACTTACATGTCGGGGAAATGGTTTACTTAATTTTCACTCCAGTGTGGTAACAGCTACAAGTTGAAATAGATAGTACAAGTTGGGATTGCTTATTGCAGGGCAATAAGCACTTATTACGTAAGCCGGGATAAAACTCCTCTCACATACTTGTCTCGTATACCGTAAATCATGATTTATAAACATTTATTACCCAAAAATAAGCTATCCCAAATGAACACGAAATCGATTGTGCTCCATGTATGATTATAAGTTTTTTGAAATATTCTGGAGATAACAATAATGCACAAGCCTTTCTAGAGATTTATTATCTCTAAATTCAATGTGAAAACCATTATAATTATTGTTAGAAAATATTTCAACTTGATGCGTGGTAGAAGAAAAAAGAAAAATAAACAGAATAATATCATACTAGTAGAAAATTTGGGGTATATACCAAATGCCAAAAAACAAGTTTAGCTGAATAAGCTCTAGTTAAACATGCTTTCTTCCCCAAAATCATCTGATTTTTAGTAGTTGAAATACATGAGTGAAAAAGAAGTCAGATTTTGTATAACATATTCTTCTAATAAAAAAATCACAATGAAGAAAAATATATAGAAAATGTTTCTCCTTCTGTTTCATCTTTAGAGTTTGGAAACTCAAAAATGAGACTCGGACCTCACCATGCTATAAGCTTTAGTGTCTATAACTTTATTGAATGAAGCTCAGCACATATTTAGTTTAGCCCAAAAAAGGGAAGATAAAGTGATAAACATGAGATGGAAAGTGCTAGTTCAGTTAAATTCTTCAACACTTAGTTTCACCAAAAGAAGGAAAGGAAAATCTGAAGATTTGAGGCCAAGGGAATTCGAATAATTTCACAAAGAAATTTTCACATCTTTTTATATACTAAAAATTAAAATTTTTTAAAATTCTTTGACTATTTTTCTGGCAGCCAGTTTCCGACATATTATCCTTTTAATTTGCTGAAATCAAACTGCTGCCTCCAGAAAGTCAGTAACTAGAAAAAAAATCAAAGAACAAAAGAAGTTTAATTTAGTACAGCTAAAGTAAAGAAGAAAAAAATAACAAATACGCTAGTCAAAGACACTTTTATAATGGTCTCTGAATTTAGTAAAATAGTAGAGAAAAGAAGTTGGTAAAATAGTGAATGAGGCCAAAAGGTTAGTAAAATACTCACCGCGGTTTCAAGCCAAACAATCACCAGCTTCTCTCTCCATTTCCTGCTTCTAAGGCGAAACCCTCCCCTTTATTTGTCGCTCTCAGCTTCTCCAGCTCTCATTACTTGTCACTGTGATTCAGGTTTCTTTCCCAAACTTAAAAGGAAAGATAATATGATGATTAAGAGCTACTAAGGCCACACTGTATACCGTAATGAGTGCACACCCTTAAAAATGGTAACTTTTTTCAAAGAAAAAAGAAAGAAAGAAAGATTGCTTTTTATCATACTTGGGAAATGCTATTCCATAGGGTAGAATATGAATATGAATCTCTGAAATATAAACTCTTTCGTTTAGAAGATGATTCAAGAGTGATAAAAATAATACTTTAGCTTCAAACTTTCAATTAGGTAGCTTAACTAGAAAAGAATCTTAGTCGAAAGTTAAAATATATGATATGATATGATACCAGCATCATATAAAATTAAAATAAAGCAACCTTTTGAAGACGAAATGGGACCAAAGAAGAGCCCACAAGAGGCAAAAAATATGACTTGCCTTGAAGAAGGAACAAGTAAGAATCTAGGTTAAACAAAGGTTTAGCTCTTACCAGACGATCAGTAGAGCAGATCCGCCACCAACACAAAGTTGGTCTATGGCCGTGCTAGATTCCTCTGGGTCTCGATTTCAGAGTCCTAGAGGAATCACTTATAGTGGAAAAGGTGACCATGAAACTGAACCGGATACCGATCGATAATTTCAAAAAAAAGTAGAGGAGACAGCAGATCGGCTACAAGACAATGGAGAAGAGAAAATGAGTAGAAGACCGTTGGCCTAAGAGAAAAGGAAGATAAGAGACGCGTGAGGGAGAAAAGATGGAAGGGAATTTATTCTGAGGTGATTTGTCACGTGATTGATTCTGTGTTGCTTCTGATAATAATAAAGGTCTCATGCAGAATCGTCAAAGAAGGAAAGCATGGTCCAGCAGATAATTAAGAGAGTAATAGCTGCATGTGAATAAAGCTGCGAGAATCGTAAAAGCAAAATCTCAGGCCTCAGGGAATCACGAAAATGAAAACAAAAACCTTTGAAAATCATGAAAGCTGTGTCTGATGATGACATGGTCGGACATGTTACCGTATTTTATTACTGTAATATAATATAATAGGAGTACTAATAAAAGGGGAAAAAAAAAAATCAAAGGCAAAGTTGAAGCCTATCAAATATAAATTTGTTACGGTATGCCACGCATCAATTGGTGCGCAGGTAAGCCACGATATTTTGTAGCAGTTGTGTCAGATGAATAATTACAAAGTATGGTGCCACATTTGTAATGGGTAGTTTGTAAGAGTTGTGTTAGATAAACCGCTACGAAGTGTGAAGGCCGGCACCAAGTTGGTGTCACATTTTTAGCAGTGGGAGGAAATAAAATTACACTATTATTACATGGTAATATATGAAAGTTATACTATTTAGCTTCTTTTGGATTATTATATAAAATATTATAATCTCGTGGCAAATAACAAGGATAGTAGTATGGCTTTATCTTGACAAAGACATACTAACATCCTCACTAGCTGCCATGTCAACATAATACTTTATGTAGCAATCTAATACAAAATAAAGTAAAATAACATTCATATATTAAACAAGTTGTGACAAGAATAATTTTTTATACTAACAAAACAAAATAGAAATAAAATGTAAAATATTATTATTAAATTAATGAAAAGAAGCCACAATTAACTTACTTATAGGGGATATTGTGAAACAAAATTTTTCATTTTTTATCTAATAAAAAAAGATAGTGAAAAATTGTAGAGCTGTCTGAAAGAAATTTGTTTACTTAATCTTTATAATGTTCGATATAGCAGCATCTATCATCAATAATCAATCATCAACTTTACTTTCTAAATCTCGTGTGATATGCTTTATAACCCAATTACGCTTGAACTAAGTCGAATAATCACAATCCTAATTACATTAAAACATATTTATGATGATTGGCAAATAATAATTGGACGTAGCCTTTCAAATTTCAAATAATGGCTGTAATCTTCCGCGATTGTAGGAAATAATAAATTTAACGTTCCACCCCTAATTAAATTAAAACACATTTATGATGATTGGCAAATAATAATTGGATGTAACCTTTCAAATTTCAAATAACCTAATTACATTTAAATACATTTATGATGATTGACAAATAATAATTGGATATATCCTTTTAAATTTCAAATAATGATTGTAATCTTCCACGATTATAGGAAGTAATAACTTTAACATTCCAATCTTAATTAAATTAAAGCCATTCAATCAATACAGGTCAACGCTATTTCCAACAATTGCACTCTAGCAAGAGTAAATTGCGGCATACAATCCTGTGAACAAAATTGCCCTAAAAGGAATAATTAGGAAGGAAGAAAGCTAGAGGTTGTATTTGGCCATCCCGGTTTCCACAATTTGAGCAACGTTATTCCCAATCCTTTCATATTAACGTGTTCCTTTCATATCAACAATAGAACAATTAATAATAGAATAAAAATTAGGAAGGAAGAAACCTGACGTTGAACATAGACAGCGGGGCTTTAATGCATGTTATTGAAATTTTATTTATACACATTTACAATAATTGGCAAATAATAATTGTACGTAGCATCTCAAATTTCAAATAATTTAAATAATAACCTTAATCTTCCAAGATTGTAGGGAATAATAGCTAACATTCCAATCCTAATTAAATTAAAACCATTTAGTCCATGCATGTCATTGAAAGTTGTTTTTTTTTAGAAATTCCTTCACATTCAATACTTTTACACGTACCATTATATATCTCAGCATAAGCCTCCCATCCTCATATACAACATAAGAGGACAATTGTTGAAGAATTAGTTACATCAGCTCAAGCAATGGCAAACACCTCTCATGCTTTACTCAAGGATATTGATGATAGCAAGGAAACTTGGAGCATTATTGTTAGGGTACTAAGGAAGTGGACAATGGCGAAGAAGGCCCCACCATTTGAGGTCTGGAAAGTCAGTATGATATTAGTTGACAAACAAGCAAGTGTTTAATGTAGTAGTCACAGTCAGCAAGTGAAAATTATGTGTTGCTCATATTTCATCTAACTTGACTCAAACAGGGTGATCAAATTGAGGGTTCAATTGTCTAGAGGGGGCATATCCGTAGGTACATTGAGGATTTAAAAGAGGGTGAGGTGTACCGATTCAAGAACGTTAAAGTGTTGGCCAACAATGTTGACTACAAAACATGCTCACACCATTGAAAGATTACGTTTCACTCTAACACATTTTTTAAGAAACATGACTTCCAAATCCCTCTTCATGCATTCAACTTTGTCCCAGTCAATGACATCGTCAGTAGTGAAGCCACAAACGAAGAGTTGATTAGTTAGTATACATTTCTATCATGTTTTTTTTATTCAAAACATTTTATTCTAACCTGGACGACAAATTCATCCAGATGTGATGGGCTACCTACAATAATTTGGGAGCTTATAGTTGATCTGAGGAGAGACTTCAACACGAAGAAGAAATTGGATTTCACAATTGCAAATCATAAGAAACATACTCTCTAGATTTAACATTAATCAATCAAGTGATTAACATCTACTTTTGATTTAGTTCATCATCATCATAATCATATGATAACATATGCAGTGAAGTACATGTCATTGTATCTCTTTTTGGGGAGGTTGCAGTCAAAGCCTTTAAGGACAGAACAGAATATTTGGATGTGCCCACCATAGTTGTCTTACGGTTTGCTAGGATTACAAAATACAAAATTATTACATGTATCTTTAATTTCCCTATAAATTCATGGTTTTTTTTAATTGCATGCTTTTCTATTCAAGGTTATGGAGATATATGTAACGTCTTTAATGCCACACAAGTTTATTTCAACCCTAATTTTCCAGAAGTTAAGGATCTTTATGACAGGTTAAAATTCAATTGTATCCATGTTCTTTGTGCATCTAGTTACCTAAAATATATAGCGTACATGGGACTCACCAATGACCCTGAGACAAGTCAGGCTTTCACACATATCTCATCCATTATGTCGCATGAGATTACAAGTGACTCACTCTTATCATTCCCTATTAGAATTCCTTTGCATGAAATTTTGAAGTTATCAAAGGTAAATAGTTTCCATTTTAACTGTACCAGTTCGTATACAATATATCCCAATCGCATCTTTTTTTTAGCTTTCTAATCTTTGTTTATGTGATGTGATCTGTAGGTATATGAAATTGTTAGCAAGGTAACAATCCAAAAGCTTGACACAACACATGGTTGGTATTATAATATATGTCCATGTGATAAAAAACCAATCTATGAGGGCCCTAAATTGATGTGCAAGTCATATCATAGGGAAGTGCTGAAGACCGAGCCCAAGTAAGCTCAAACAATATTCAACATTCTTCAACAATGTGTTTTCATATCACTTTATGACTTAAACAATTAATGATTAATGATTTTCTGATCAATGATTAACATTACCTTTTGAATGGTTATTTCTGATAGGTTCAAAGTTCATTACACAGTGTTTGATTCAACTACAAAGTGTTCCATAGTAATGTTCAACCGATATGTATCTGAGCTTTTAGGTTGCTCGGCAGCTGAGCTTAAGACTAAGGTGTTAAATATTTTCAGACTTATTAATACTAATAACATGACATTTGTGATTTTCATCATTATGTTCTTTCAATTTTAGGCAGGGGTATCTTCATCTTTCCTAGAAGAGTTAATGACTGGAGCTATCGGGAGGGTAATCGTGGTTAAGCTGAGGGTAAAGGACAACAACATGAAATATCCAGCGAGTAACATCATGGGTGTCTCGCACTTTACTGTCGAGAAGGATATTGTTAAGAACTTTACCTATTCTAATGCCAATACCAATGAGAACATAAGCAAGCTGCATCGTAACTATTTGTTAAGAACTTTACCTATTCTGTGCAGAAGCTGTTGATCGAACATTTAGAGATATAATGAAGTACAATCGTCCCTTTGGAGGTAAATGTATTGTCATAGGAGGGGACTTCGGACAAATATTACCTGTTATCCCAAGAGGTAGCTGCGCAGATATTGTCAACTAGAGCATAAACTCTTCACATTTATGGGGTCATTGCAAGTTTTTCCAACTTACCGAGAACATGTGGTTATCTTCAAGTTCATATGAAGAAAATTCAAAGATGAATAAATTCTCAGATTGGCTTCTAGATGTTGGTGATGGTCGGATTGGTTTGCCCCATGATGGAATCTCAGATATAGAAATCCCAGAACATTTTTTAATTCTAGACTGTCATGTCCTCTGCAATCGATCATCAAAGGTACATATCCTGATCTCCTCCATCATTTGTTTGATTTTGAATATCTTACTAATAGGGCTATTTTGTAACCAATAGTAGAAGCTGTAGAGCAAATCAATGACTGCATGTGTGCCTTATTGCCTGGTGATATTGTTGAATATTTTGGCTCTGATTCTGTGAGTTCAGCAGATCGAGGCTACGTATCATTTCAAGAGTTGTACACTACAAAATTCTTAAACACAATAAAATGCTTTGGCTTACCTCCACATAGACTTTCATTGAAAGTCGGAGTTCCCATAATGCTCATGCAAAATATAGATCAAGCTACAAGACTGCAATGGAACCAGGTTAAAGGTCACATTTTTGGGGGAAGCACTTTATTAAAGTAATTGTGCTCAATGGTACAAGTGCAGGTCAAGAAGTTCTAATTCATTGTATGGATATGAATCAATCAGAGTCTAGACTCCCATTTACATTGAATCGTAGGCAAATTTCCCATCATACTATCATTTGCTATGACAATAAATAAGAGTTATAGACAATCCATGACAATTGTCGGATTATACTTACCCAGACCTGTCTTCACACATGGTCAGTTATATGTTGCTTTGTCGAAGGTTAAATCAATGGACGACATCAAGATTTTAATACTTGATTCAGACAAGAAGCCCACCAACATGACAACCAATATGGTATCAGAGCCTTTGATTTAATAAAAATATTGATTATCTATTGATACATCCTAGGTCTTAGTGGTGTGGTTGGGTTCATCCAAGTGGCACCTAAAGTCAGTGGAGAGTGGGGTTCATATATAATATGGGTTGAAGAAGTTGCGGTGTGACTCTGCTACCAGCTTAAGCTTTTAACAGGATAATTGGCTTTTCGTTCCTAAGGTTTGGTATAAGAGCCTCTGATATCGGTCGGATACCAGTTTAGGGTTTGTAACAAAGGATCTTATAGGTATCAGAATTTTTGATACTTTGATATACTCTGGTACCGGCTGGTATTAGAGACTTTAGTACCAATTGTTATCAAAGGCTCTGATACCAAACTTTGATTTATAGAAAAGGCCAAATGCTATAGTCCCCCAACCTAGATGATAGTACAAAATTAGTTAGAAAAAGTAAAGATGCTACTATTTCAAAAAAATATGAGGAGTAAGTTAATTTCATTATTATTAAACTGCACTTACAAAATTCGAGTTATGGACTTTCAAGTACAAAATAAGAAAAGCTGTCAGAGTCAACTAGAGGAATATAACCATATGGAAATCTCATAGCAAGTTTTGAATATGAGATATTCTCCCGTAATAGTATTATCATCTACCAGGACTTCTCCCACCCAAACCAAGACCTTCAATTGAGCCATTTGTTCGACTCTCAACCGAAATTGAGCCACTGGCTAGACTCTCATCCCAATTCTTTTGCAATCATCACACATCTCTCTCGCCCTCCGTCTAAAATTTAATTTCAAGAATTGGAGGGTGTGCAAAACTTGGGCTAATATTTTTCTACCTTGATTTCCTGTCAAGGTTGTCTTAGGTAACTATATCTATAAAGTTTTCATTTAAGTTCACATTTTCCTCCGTCTTATGTGCTGCTTCTTACCATTTTCTGTTTTAAGAGAAAAGATACTTTGTTTCTGTGTAACTAAACAAGTTGGATGGCTCAACCCTTCTCTCTCTGACTTGCATACTTTTCTTTTGCTGGAGCTTTGGTATCTCTAGGTTTGGATGCTTTCATTTATGCAATTACCCACCTTTTTATTGTGTTTGATATTCTGGTTGCAACCTATAGGAATAAGTTATTTATATGAAGTTTTAATTAAACCATTAGTTTCTATGATGTTATTGCTTTAGTAGCTGAATGGTATGGCATTTACATTACAAATATTATTTGTTTCAAACTTTTTATCTTCCTGATCCCTCTATATGACTTTGGAGATAAAATGTGACGGTAAAATTACATGAGAGCACACTCTAAAGGTCTCACTTTATAAGTGCAGCGAATGCTATATATTCATAGCAACTTTATTTCATTTGTTTTAATTTCTTGATGACTTTATAGCCCTTCGTTGCCTGTACGTTTCAAGTTCTGTGTAGTATAAATGAACACAACCTTGTCATTTTGCAACAAGTTTTTAATATGAATGAGACATAGTGCAGCCTGAACAAGGTGAAGCCTATCAAAATAAATGCATATTGATGAAAGATCACTTTAAGCAAAATTCCTTCAACAAAAAAAAAAAAAAGATGCTCCCCTGCAGTAAAAGTTTGCAACGTATATAGGTTTTATAGCCTAGTGGTATGGATGCTTCTCTATAAGTGGGAGGTCGCGGGTTCGATCCCGCTTGTAACTAATGTTGTTAGTGCATGTCCTTCTAACTCAAAAAAAAAAAATGCTTCAACAATAATTAGGGAGTTGATGTTAGTCCTTAAAATAAGACTTATTTTATATTTTTATCAATTTTCTCTCAAATTAATCCTATTGATATTCCCTCAACAATATATAATCAAGTGTGTGAGAGGGAGAATTAAGGAAGATAATTAAGGTGTTTTAGAAAAAATATACTATTATATTAGCTAACTTAACTAACATATTTAATTTATTTAAATTAGTTAATTAGATTTCATATTAAGGACTGGAGGAGTAGTTTGTATTACATGATTAGAGTAGAACCATACATTTTATCTAAATACAATTTTTTGGCCAAAATCTAGATACAAAAAATTGAAAAAACAATCTAAAGGAAGGAATAGCAGAGCACTACTACAAAAAACACAAGCTGTGATGCTTAATTTAAAGAATACTATGACGTTTGGGAAGCTTCGTAGCATTCCAGCGCCGTTAAAATAAGCTACGGCGCTTTTTAAATATATGGAAGTGTCATAGCTTAATTATTATTATTTTTTGAAATATAACTTCTGATGGTGCTTCTCCAGGGAAGTGCCTGGAGAAGTGCCGTAGGAAATCAACTTCCCTTGAGAAGCGCCGTAGGAAGTCAACTTCCCTGAAGAAACGTCGTAGGAAGTCTTTTATTTAAAAAAAAAAATTATGACTTCCTATGGCACTTCCTTTGAGAAGTGCCGTATGAAGTCTTTTATTTTTTTAAAAAATAATTTTATGACTTCCTACGGCCTTCCTTGGAGAATCGCCATAGGAAGTCTTTTATTTTAAAAAAAATTATTTTTCATAATTATTTTATTTTCTTGATGAAAACCTCCATTTACAATTCAAAATCCACAATTCATAGCAATTTACAATACAATCCACAGTAAAATGAAATAACATAGCATGTATCTTTTGCAGTATTGCGTCTTTATGTATTAAGTATAAAAGAACTCTAGTATTTAAGTTGCTTAAACTTGAGCCATACACGTTACTTCTATGGAGGATTAAACTAAGTATTATTATATTTGTAAGCTCAAAAATTAAAAAAATTACCTTGTATAAGAAGTTCAAGAAAATAGAGTTGAGAGAAATATTTACATACTCCATGAGCACCACCTTATTTATACTTTGACTAATTAAAATACAACAAATCTCATTTTAATCCCACATGGCTGATGAGTCATCTAGATAAATTCAAATTTTATGATTTTAAAAAACATAAACTTCATAATTTAGAAAAATAAAAAATACAATTCCCTCCCTTGAGTTGTTATTTTTCAAAATTATTAAATTTGAATTTTTCCAGAGGACTCATTAGCCATGTGAGATTAAAATGAGATGTATTGTTGTATTTTAATTAGTCAGAGTACAGTGAGGTGGCACTCATGGAGTATGTATGTATTCCTCTAGAGTTGATACTTCAAATAAATACATGAAAAAAAAATTATGAGCACACATATAAGATTCATGACAGATTTTAACTAAAAGAAAACATGAACCAAATGTTGAAAAAAGAAAAACACTTACAGGCTAGGGAACTTTTGAATGAGGCCGAGACAAGAAAAAAAAAAACATATGGAAGAGGAAGCTTTCTATAGTAATGGAGTTCTAGGAAATGGGGGAGTTAGAGAGAAAGCGGGAAGATGAAAATGAAAACGAAAAAGAAAACAGCGGGTTATGGAAATTAAATTATAAGGAGGTAGAAGCTAGGACGCTTTTTGTCAAAACGCCGAAGCTTCTCAATTTGAAAAAAAAAAGATCGCTAATTAAAAAAAAGGAAGAAGCTTCGACGTTTTTTTTCAAAACGCCAAAGTTTCTCAATTTTTCAAAAATGATGGCCAATTTTTTTTTTTAAAAAAAGTCTTAGACGGCGCTTGATTACCAAATGCCGTCCAAAACTGAGTCTTGGACAACACTTCGTTTCCAAGCGCCGTCCAATGTGGCTCAAAATATCAAAGCGCCACGTGGTGGCTTGAGTGCCTTGGATGGTGCTTGGTATCCAAGTACCGTCCAAGGCTTTTCCAAGTGCTGTCCAAGGCCACATCTTGGACGGCGCTTCATAATGAATCGTTGTCCAAGGTCTTTTATTAAAAAAAATTAAAATCTTTTTAAATAGGGATAATTTATTTTTAGGTTTTGACCTTTAAACCGATTCTTAAATTTAATTTTTGTTTCTTAGTATAGGCAAACTTTCTCAAAAAAGCATCTTATCATAATAATGGAGCTTTGACACTCAGAATTTCTATTGTTCCATAGTTGCCACACGTTTTTTTTTAATCGTAGTAAAGGGATTAATTTATTTTTTAAAATAACCCCTTGTATGACGTTTTCTCAGGCAAGCGCCATACAATGTATTAAGCAACTCGTCATAACTGTCACATGTATTTTTTTTAAAATAAGAAGTTTCTTGTTTGAAGAAGTGTCATAATTAAGATTGGCGTTGCTAAATCCATATTTTATAGTAGTGGAGGGATTGATTAGAGGGTTAAGGGATAGTTTTGCCCTGAAATAAAGTTTTCATCAAGGGGTAATTTTGCTCTAAAAGTTTTTCGGGGGGTAACTTTGCTTCTGAAGTTTCTAAACTGGAGCAATTTTGCCTTGACCATTATTGCAATTAATTTTGACTGTTAGTTAACCTAATATGCTGAGTTGACAGTCCACATGTTATCTGTCATTTTTATTAAGGTGCAAATTTATCAAGAAGTTTTAAATTTGACTTTGAAAAAAGATAAAGTAGATGTATATGGACGACTGGTCCAAATTTTCACCTTAACAAAAATGACGTGGATGATATATAAACTATCAGCTCAGTATATTTAGTCAACTAACAGTCAAAATTAACTGGGATAATGATTATGGCAAAATTGTTCCATTTTAGAAACTTTTGGGGGAAAATTGGCTCCCAAAAAAATTTTCAGACAAAATTGCTTCTCAGTGAAAATTCCGAGGCAAAATTGCCCCTTACCCTTGATTAAAAGTTATAGTTCATTATTAAAGAAAAAATGTTGATAATGAGGGAAAGATGCCCCCAAAAATATATTTTTTACAAAGAAACCTATGGTTTGAGTGAGAAATCATGGTCTCTCATAATCTTTTTATCCCCTTTTTTAGAAGCTACTCTCTAAGATTATTTTCTAAAATCATTTTATTATTTTTCTGTCTAAACTATTTTTTTTTCTCAAAAACTAATCAAATTACACAATTATTAATGTTAAAGCAAACCACGGTACCAAAAGATAAAGAGTAAATAAGATAACGTGTCACAGAACAAAAAATCCCAACTAACTCTGCTCTCCTTAACAGTATCTTCACGTCTTTTACTAAACAAACAAAAATAAATGTAGATTCATAAAGTGACAGGAAGAGCCGAAGAGGGCTTCCCCATAATTTTTGAACCAGTAAAGTTAAAGAAGTGGACTTCCTTTTAGATACAAAACACAAATAATATATATTGAAATAGATTTATATAAGCTATTAGAGTCGAACTGATATATTACTCAAATCATATAAAAGTCAGAGTAAGTTTTCAGTACGTAAAGAAAGATGTTGAAGAAGGAAATAGAAAGTGACAAGAAGTTTAAAAAAAAAGAGAGAGAAGAAGAAGGATAGCAGAGGGCAGAATCCACAGCAGCCAACAGGAGATATCTGCGTACCCGTACAGTGAAATTACCTTTCAGTTCCCCCTCGGCCCTCGTATTACTTTTATGCCCTCGTATTACTTTTATCATTACCTCTCTCTTTTCTTTTTTTTGCTCAAAAATCATTACCTCTATTTCAAATCTCGCAATTTCCGCGCTTTGATTTTCAGGCTCCTCCTAGGCCCTTGCCTATCGACAACGAAGGGCCTCTTATTGGGCTCTCAACTTAGCCCAATTCTTTGACCCTCATCCCCCACACACAATAAATATTTATCTCAAACATGCCTTTTTTTCTCTTGATATTATCATATGATAGTCATAGTCGGTTTGGTGTTTGTAGTTGTTCCTCCCACTATAGGTTTCTATTTTGAGTTTGGAACTCGAAATCCAATGAGATTTAGTGGGATCTTACACCATTAGATTAACTCTGTATTGGTATCTCTTCCATGCCTCTTCGAATATCTCTTTTTCCCCTATCTATCCTCTTTCCTTCTATTCCATTAATTTATTTCTTACAAGGTTATTATTAAGATGTTAAATTATAAAAACGTAATTAATTAAACTTAAATTTCTAAATTTTGATATGAATAATTTAATACTACAATAAATAAAATAAAAAATTATTTTGTATAAAACCAAATCTCTGGATCATATAAATGTTAATATTAATTTGATGACTACTGTTATGCCCCGTTTGGTATTTTGGAAGAGTTTTTAATGGAAGTGGAAGTGAAAGTGAGAATAAAAGTGTGTTTGGTATGACTATGGAAGTATAATATAATTTTTAATTAATACATTTATTTTAAATATGAAATGACCAAATTACCCCTATGGAAAAAAACCTAGCCTCCTCCCAAATCAGTTCCAACCACCATCAACCTCTACAAGAAAACCGGCGACATTGCCGGTGACCATCATAAAAATCGCTGGCACCCATAAAGGAAGATGATTACAACAACTAGAATCACCATAAGCAAGAAATCAAACCAAATCAAGCAAGAAAATAACAAAAAAACTTCAGAGTAAGAAACTATGAACAAAATCGAGGAAAAAATTATAAACGAAGTGCCCTTTGGTACAGTGGAAGCTTCATCGTCTTTTGTTGCAACCGAAGTATCGTCATGTGTTGGAGATTTGAAATTGGAGTATCGTCCATCGTGCTTTACTGTCACAGATCTGAAGAGGGAGTAGAAGAAAACGAAGCGTTGCTTTTGCCATCCACCGACGCCTGCACCGTCGCCTTTGCATATCTAACCATCACCACTGCGATCTTCACTTTTGCCATCCACTGACGCCTTTGCTGTCGCCTTCACCATCCGCCGTTGCCTTTGCCATTGCCATAATTGGTCATCCTTGCTCTCATCACCAGATGTGAAGGGCAAAAGGGTCATCATTTTTGACTTCCATAGAATTGATCTTAGTTCCATTAGGTAAGGGTTGGAACTGTAACCCCTGTCGTCATCAAGGCTGAGATTAGTGTTGAAACAAGTTTTGTAATCGAATAAGAGATCAAGCGTAATTAAATTTTTTTTACAAAACCTGTACAACAAGATCTCCATTCATTTCGAAATAAAAACAATTGGCCTGTTCGGTTTGTCATATATACAATATCAGAGTATTAACAAAATTCCCGACATTCACCCGAGATAATTTAATTAATCCAAGAGTTATACAGGGCATTATTGCCCATCTCAGTTTCCCATACTGGGGATTACACAATAACTATAAAGCTATGGTTAATTCACTATGTACATTTATCCACAATGATAACCAAAAACCAAAAAGGAATCTAGCTAAGACTACCACCGGCAGTCCTAATCGTCCTTGCTCACTTGCTTGCCTCTTGATTCACTTGCCCTGTCTAAAATTGTTATTTGGAAAGAGTGAGATTCAAAAGAATCCCAGTAACAACAATTTACGTATATGATGCATAATTAAACAAAGCAGGTAAGCATATATCACAATACAGCATAACAGTATTCAAGGCCGGGCACACCGCCACATCCCCTCAACAATATTCAAGGCCGGGCTAACCGACACGTCCCCTATTCAAAGCCAGGTTCACACCACATCCCCTATTCAAGGTCGGGCTAATCGCCACGTCTCCTTGCTCATTCAATGATTAATACAAACAAGCAATACATTATACATGATATAGGATAAAGTGTCACTACCTTGTTCTTTCCATCCCTGTTCAAGCGTAGGCCTTCTACGTTCTGGGCAAATATCAAACCCTATAGTCATAATTAAGGACAACGCATTATCACTTATTTCAATACTCAAATGAATTCAAAACACTTAGTTTTGGTTATCATTAAAGTCCCTTAAGTAGCTATGAAAGTCTCTAACAATCACCTAAAAGGATTGGGAAGTACTAGGTTGGAAACCACGTTTCAAAATCACAAGGTGCTGAAAATAGGGATTGGCTACAGTCAAGAAACCTCTGGTGGTGGCCAGAAACAGGCCAGAAGGTTTCTGGCTACAGCCAAGAATTTGCTGGCTGCGGCCAGGAAAATTTTATTTCTTGGCTGAACTTCGAAATATCATAACTAATTCTAAAAAAAATTGAAATGAGGTGATCCCAAAGCCCATTGAAAGCTATTCCATTGAAAGCTATTTAAGTCCTCTTTACTAGAAAAGTATGGACCATTACTAGAAATCACCACACAAATACAAAATTCAAGAAATGTCCACACTGCTCCAGAATTGATCCTAGATTTAACATCAAACTTTGGACAGTCATAACTCCTAGCCCACAAATCAAAATGACATGAATTATATGTCCATTTTGAAGCTTGACATGTTAACTTTAAGATTGAAAAGTTTCATAAGTTTTAGACACCATTTGGTCATTAAAAACTTTCATACAAACTGACTGCCCAGAATGGAGTTCTCACATGATAGCATCCCAATTTTCTACTAAAATGTCCAATGGCTCCAAAATCAATAATCAAATCTATTCCCATATAAATTTTCACAAGGAGTCCATTGGAAACATTAAATCAACCAATTTCACATTGCTTTCCAAGATATAACCAAGACAACAACAAAATGCCAATTTCCAAAAACTCCAAATTTCATGATTCAATCTCAAATCCATTCTATCAATCCAAAACACATCACAAGACACTAAATCCATGACCACCACATGCCATACACACCATGATCCTCATTTTCGAAAATCAAGCCAAAAATCCCAGAAAATCACAGCTCAATCATATGGCACAAAACCTATGTAGAAAGGTTTCTCTTACTCACCTTAACAACTTTCTCAAAGGTGTTTCTTGGTTCTCCAACTTCTAGATTTCCTTGAGTGCTCAAACACCACCAAATGAAAAATCTAAAACCATGAAATTGAAGCTCTCAACTCAAGGAACAACTTTATAGAAGGGAGTTTTGGCATTAGAGGTCATCTTCTTACCTTAAAGTCAAGCTTTTCTTCCTCCTTCTCAAGCTTCCACGACTGCTTGCACAAAAGAGAGGAAATGAGAGAGAAGAGTGATGAAGGAGATGAAATGATGGCTTGCCCATACTTCTTTGCCCCTTTAGCCGAAAATATGGGAGGGAAGAGAGAGAAAAATGATTTTTTTTTTTTAATTGCACATTTGACTTTCTCAACCACTCACCTACCTTCTCATTTTGATACATGTCCAACCCTCATTGGTTCTCATAAAGTGAGTAACTAGTTAGTTACTCTAACCCCTCCATCAGCCATTTAGTTACACATATCATTTCTCTCTTAGTAATTAATTTCTCCATTAGTCACTAACTTATGACCATTCTTTCAATTTCTCACTGATTATGACATATCAATTAAAATTGCCACATAACACATAATAACTCAGATTTAATTCACAAATTATTCTCAACAATCATCATTAGCCCTTAATCAAAATTTGGGGCGTTATAGGAACTCACTTTCATCATTTTTTATGGAAGTGGCTTCAATGAGGAAGTGGAATCCATGGTACCAAACAGACAAAATGGTGGAACTCACTTCCACTTCTCCACTTTGAATTCCTTACTACCAAACGAGGCATTACTCTCTCCCTCGCTCTTTGCCAAACAAGTTCGACGCACAAGCTCGACGCCCGTCCCCGTCCCCCTCCCCTTTCATGCTTTTCTTTTGCTGAAACTTCGGTAGGTTGGGATGCTTTGCATTGATGCAATTATTCACCTTATGTTTGATATCTAATTTATTTCTTTTGGGCATATATTTTTAACTAAAGCGCTAGTGCGTATAATGTTATTGCCTAGAGTAGCTGAATGGTATGGCCGTAATGGGTTTAATTACAAACATCATCAAATTTTCATCCATGTATATTCCAAAAAGTTATGTATAGCATATATGAATGATTAAAGCCATGTTTTTATTGATGCTATGGATATATGTATGAGATGTGAAGCATTGAACACGCAAATATACCATTATATGAGCATGAATTGAGGTAAGGCAAGCAAGTTATGCACTAAGCATCTATCTTATATGCATTTTGGTAATATTTGCTACTGAGATTCTCTCAAATCTCACCCTCCCTTACCCAACCATATAAGTATATTAGGCACAGAAGTGGAATGCATGAAGACATGCAAGTAGAAAAGATGGAGGATTGAAGATTGATATGTGATAATTTGTTGAATGTAAATTATCGCATGTTTTGATTAATTGTATAACATGACAAATTGAGTAATGTCACTTGATATGTTATCCGTGGCATGTATGTACATATACAAGGAAGAATAATTGTGAGTTTACATGCTTGATTAGTTAAGAATGGGAAGTGAATATGGAGCTATCAAATTTTAAATGGAATTCGAAAGGCTAAGAGAAAAGAGTTAGCTCTTGATACTTGGTAAACTTTAAGTACAGTTGATGTATAGGATGTGTTTACATGTGGTGGTGTGATCCGTGGAATGTATAATTGGGTTCAGGAAGCTTTTATGTTTAGAAGGAAGGAGGCCATTTTATGATAGTTTCATGGGCATAATATAACATACGTTGGTACTGCTCGTTGTTTACAACCAATGTGGAAAGTATCGTAACATCACGACGATAATAGTTCAAATTATATAGGTCGCACCGTAGCCTGAGAAAAAGTCAGTCATGAGAGTCTTTGTATAATGATAATAGTTCATCATCTTGTCAATTTTGGAACGATATGGATTTAAGGAAAACCATTCTTGAGGTACTTGTAGTTTCATTCAATTTTTAATTTGGTGATTTTGTGTTTTTTTCTTATTAAATCCTCTAGTCTTATTCTTTTAATCTCGTTAGGCCATGTATAACTTTACTTGATTAACATTGTTATCCCCTGTACAACAGGTTAAAACTAATATAATTGTAAAGATACACACTAGATGGATGCGGGCAAGTCTATTTTCCGATAAAGATTGGCATTATAATATTATATATATTTCACCTTGTATTGATGAGCACATAATATGGCCGCCAAAAGATTAAATTAAATTCAATGGTATAAGTAGGGGTGAGCATGGTGCCCAGTAGCTCGGTGCGCCCACCCTGACCCTGTAAAAAATTGCCCAGCCCAGCCCTAAAAAAGTGGCCCGAAAAAATTTTGGGCAGCTTTGGGCGGGCTAATAACCGGGCAGGGCCGGACATCGGGCAAGGGGTACTGCCCTGCCCATTTGGCCCTGCCCTGAAAATTATTTTCATTTATTTAAAATATAAAATTTCATATCAATTAAATATTATTTCATATATATATTTTTATTTAAAATATATATTGTCTATTGTATAATACTCTTCTGATCCTCTCTTTTTTGCCCTAACCACTAAACACTATTTACAAGTAGATTTCTTCCTTTCTTCTTTACTTTGTGCTGTATTAAATTATAGTTGCTTTTTATTTTCTTTCCAGATACTTCATAATTTGATCAACTTTTGGGACAATGAATTGATGCAAACTACTTTGACTTCATGGCTTTAATTACAATCACTTTGTTTTCTTATTTATAATGGATTACGGATGTTGTTTAATTTTTAAAGTATGGATATTTGTTAAGACATATGGTATTTTTTAAATTTCAAGACTCAAGTTGTAGACTTATTTTGAAATATCCCAAGATGTGAAATCATCGAATGTATTTGAAGTTTATATTACTTAGGGCGAAGTTAAGATATATATGGTATTAGTAACTACAGGAATGTTTATGAAATTCATAAGGAATTATTTTTTTCATAAGTGGACAAGATAAGGCGTTATCACTTATGTATGGAAGCCCACCCTGCCCAGCCCACTCTTACCCAGCCCAAAATGGTTAGGGCTTTTAACGGGCAGGGCCGAGCATCGGGCTGCAAAATGCAGCCCGTTCATCCTTTGGGCAGGGCATCGGGTAGGGGTCTCGCCCTGCCCAACCCTGCCCATGCCCACCCCTAGGTATAAGTGCAGTCGTCATATAGTAAGTGGGGGAAAAGCAGAAATGATGAGATTAATTAAAGATACAATATAATGATATATTATTAGAAGGAAAAAAAAAATCCTTATACTCCCTCCGGTCCTAATTATAGGACAACATTTGAGAGTTGATCTTGGTCCTAATTATAGGACAAAATTCTAATTTTTATCAATTTCTTCCCAAAATATCTCTTAGTGATACTTTCTCAATAATAATTAAACACAATAATAACTTAATAAGAGTAGATCGGAAGTTGTTGAGGGAGATTGACGACGCCGGATTGTGTGAGAGCTAGAAGAAGTCGTGTGTGAGGCAGGAGAGGTACAAGAAAAAACAGAGAATCAACGTAATTGGATGTCATTTTAAATAAGGGTATTTTAGGAAAATAAATATGATTAACTAATTTAACCGTTATCCTTAATTTCTCCAAAGTTAGGTAAATATGTCCTATAATTAGGACCGAAGGGAGTAATATATTGGCCACTCACAGCAAAAGAGATTCTGGCATAATATCATGAGGAAGAAGAGCATGGAACCATTAGAAAAACAAACAAAAAATTGTGTTAGAAACACTACAAATGTTCCCAAAGTTGCGTTGTATTCTAATATATTTGAAAAGCATAGTGACAAAGCTAAGTGAAGTCTTTAACATCTCAGAGGAAAACCTTCAGGGGCTGTTTGGTTGCTAGAAAGGATAAGAATAATGGAAGAAGGAACAAAAACAAAAACAAAAACAAAAACAAAATGACTGCTAGAAGTACGTAGCTAGTAATTAACAACTTTCTCTCATGCTGTTCCAAAAACTGTCAGGTTTCATGTATTGAATTTTTAATAATACCCAAGTTATATAGTTGAACCAAGATCAATGGGAGAAGAATAATAAGTACCTGGTCAAAGTATACCCTTAAGGAAGGGGAAGTAAGGTTTCCGTATATGCAGTTACATTCTTCCAAGATTCAACATATGAATATCACTTGTGAAGATTAGGACCATAAGTGCAACGTTCTAGAAGTTCTCCTTTATCATTCCATTTTGATAATCCTTGATCGCCACCATATTTTGTAAAATAAGGTGTAACAAATTCATCACCTTCTTTGAAGAATACTAACGGCTGAATGTAACCAATGCCACTCTTCTGCTGGCAACAAGATAGAAAGAACAACTTAGTCCAAGATGACTTCACTCCATATTCTCTCATCACCCATAATTGTTTTTGAGCGAGAATTGCACAAGTTAAAGCAAGGCAACCTTTGTGTACTCCTAAACAAGGACAATTTAACTTTGTACCAATGGGGAGAGGTACATTTCGTAAACCCTTTGTTGTTATATCAAATGCAATAACTTCTGATGTATGAGATCCATCATCAAAATTAGTTGTGAAATGAATAGCGCCATTAAAGATTGTACCACTACGGTTTTGAGACTGTGCCCTATAATGGTAATTGAGATCTAGTTTTTCCCACGAACTCGTTCTCAGAGAGAGAATCTCAAAATGCTCAGGTTTTGTTTTGGGAAACTTATAACCGTTTGAGAGGCCAATGAAGTAGTCATCAATGCAAATGGAATTGGTAATTTGCATTGAGGAGGGAGTGGGATGTGTTTGTAGGCATCAATGACAGGATTCCACATAGTAAAAAGAATATCAAGTCCTCGATCTATGTGGAGCAAGACAATGCCTCGACAAGAACCCATGATAGAAACTTGGGCGTGTGGGTTGATCAGAGGAGGGAAATCGAGGTTGAAAGTGTCAGAATCATTGTGAAGGGAGGCGTTAATATCTATGGATCTCATTTGAGGAGAAGTTATGAGAAGGATTCGATTGGATCGTTGGGAATAATTAGACAGTTGAAGATGCAACTTGGCCAAATTAGGGTTAGAGATTATTGAGGGCCATGACCTGGACACACGCTTTAAACTCACCAAAGATCTGACGGGCAAGCGCAGAAGGATTTCCAATTGCAGTTCTTCAGGAAGGTTCTCCATAGTTGCCTCCGGTTTCATCAATCTATGAGGAAGATTCAGGGAGAGAGCTTATATATAAATCTAAAGATAAAAGAGTTATAAAAAATGTCATAAAATTTAAAATTTCTTAAACAAAATATTCCTAAATAAACAGAAAATTACATGATAATGACATTTGCTAAATAAAAGCCAATCCAATTATAAGGATGCACTTGTCTTCCGAATTCACTTAAAGCCAATTGCTATATAGGGAAGCTCTAGTCGTGAAGAAAGATATACGAAGACAGACCGGAAGAGGGGCCTCTTCATTTTTTTTACTGTCCACTTTCCCTCCACTTCTTTATTCTCACTGTTAGATTAACTCTGAACGGTTAAAAAAAATGTATATACATAAATTTAAATCATTAAAATTTGATATAACTATTTCATATCTTTATATTTTTATCAAAGTATTCTATATATATATATATATATATACTTTTTATAGGATATTAAATCTCAACTGTTCAGAGTTAATCTAACAGTGAGAATAAAGAAGTGGAGGGAAAGTGGACAGTAAAGAAAATGGAGAGGCCCCTCTTCTGGTCTGTCTTCGTATATCTTTCTTCATGACTAGAGCTTCCGGCACTAGGGAATGTCAATTGATAATTAATGGGGTTAGAGAGGATGTAGTAAGGAGTTTGTTCATGGCTAATTTCCTAATTGAAATTTTATATTTTAATTTGTGATCCTTGAAAGCACTACAACAATAAAACCTTATCTCACTAGCTGCTGGGATGGGCTGCATAGATCAATGATGCTATTGAGCTCAATCAAGAATAAAATCTCAGAAGAGAAATTCTTATATACTTCTGTAGAGTTATATCATTTGTACTCTGATCAATTAAAATATAACACCTAAACTAATTTTAATCCTAGTTGTCCCTCTATTTTTTTCATTAAAAAAAAAAATTTAAACCCTCCAACTACCCCACGCGCTCCATCCTTCATCATCTGGGTCACCTCCTCCCCCACTCTGCACCACCACATTGGCCTCTACTTTCTCTCCACCGTCTCCGACGCCAAAGAGTCTTTTTTATCTGAAGCTTTCTTCTTCTTCTTCTTCTTCTTCTATGTAACCCTTTGCTGCATTCTCCTCTGACCCCAACGCATCTTCCACTGTGTCCTCATCCTTCCTCCTCTGACCCCAAAGTCCCAACCCGAAAAATGACGACGTGCTGCATCGAAAGAGACGTGGATACGAGAAGCAAAACGGCGATGGTCACCACACAGCCGTTCAAAGGCATATGAAACTATAATGGAATTTAAGATATCTGGGCAGATAAATCATCCTTCTGATTTTTAGATTACATTCATTGCTTCAAGCATCTCTGATTTCTAGGGTTGCAACTTGCAACATAGCATATTACTCGTTCAACAATTTAATAATGGTTGGAGTTTTAATTTAATAGTTGTATTGATATAGCATTCACTAAAGTGATAGAGGTTATGCGTTTGTAGCACTACCTTTGTAGAATGAAAAAGCCATATCTGCAGAATTATATTCTAGTTTAACTTCTGAAAGTGCTTAGTGTGGACTTGATATGATTTTGATTTCCCCCTCTTCATATTCTTTTCCTCTTGTCTATTTCTTATCTATCTGATTCTCCATAGAAGTCTTCAATGGTCATTATAAAAGTAGTTTCCCTGTGTATTTTTCTTAGTGTTTTAGTAATAAAATATTCTGTGCTCACCTCTTGAGGAGTTTCGATATCTTATCAAAAGCGCTGGAGAAGAAGACGGAGCTGAAATTAAAGAGAGGTCGATGCGGCTAGGGAGGGTATTGGGATGAAGGGCAGGGCGTGGGTTGGTAGGAGTGCTTTTTTCTCCCTCTTAATTTTTTCACAAAAATAAAGAGGGATAACTTGGAGTAAAATTAATTTAGGTATTATATTTTGATTGGTTAGAGTACAAATGACATGACACTCTAGGAGTGTGTAAGTATTTCTCAATCTGAGGATAAATTATTAACTAAGAGATCCTGCTTGATAACCTCATTCAGCGTTCTTTTCAGTCTTTCTTATTAATTACAATTTTTAAGATCCATATTAATTTTTTTTTTCTTAGTCCTTCTCCCTAATTCTCCCTAAAAATTATAATTAAGTGTTTATATACGTTTTTAAAAAATTGAAGAAAAACATATGAGTGATTATTGTATATTACTTTAAAAATTATAATTGAGGTCAAGGAACCAATGATAATGCTTGAATATTCTTATTAAAATTACTCTAGATTTTTTATATGTTATTCCCCTTTTTTCGGCTTACCCGTTTGCTTTTTCCCCCAATGTGCGTTGGCTTGAGAAAAATGTCAGCCATGAGAATTTTTGTGGTTTCCTTCCATTTTTAATTTGATAATTGTGTGTTTTTTCTCCTTATTAATTTTTTAATCTTACTCTTTTAGACTCGTTAACCTTATAATTTCGCTCTACTAGCATTGTTAGCCTTTGTACAGAAGTTAATTATGCTAACAAAATAAAATTAATTACAGTAAAAATATACACACACTGGATTGAGGGCATGTCTATTTTCCAATAAATATTGGCATTATATTATTATATTCCACCTTATATTCTTGAGCACAATGCCGCCAAAAGATTGAAACTCAATAAGTTAAGTGCAGTCGTCATAGTAAACGGGAAAAAAGAAGAAGCAAAATTCATGGTGAGATTAATTAGTCATACAATAGTATAACATTATTCCTTCAGCGTATTATTAGAAGAAAAAATCCTATTAATATACTGGACTTGCAGCAAAAGATTCTTCCATAATATCTTGAGGAAGAAGAGCATGGATGATCCGACCCTGTTCTTCAACTAGAAGAAGAAACAAAAATTGTGTTATAAACACCACAAATGTTCCTAAAATTGCATTGCACTCTAAGAATTGAAGGGCATAGTGACAAAGCTAAGTGAAGTCTTTGACATCAAGAGGAAAACCTTATGTTTGGTTGTAAGAAATGATAGGAATGGAAGAAGGAATTAAAAAAAAAGACCAGGTCAACAATGTTTATGAATAAAAACCTTCATTGCATCAAACCAGTATTTGCATGGACTACTACAGGTAGTAATTAACAACTTCAGGTGACATTATCTTTCGTGCTATTTCCCAAAACTATTAGGTTTTAGGTCTTGAATCTTCAATAATACCCAAGTTTGTTGAACCAAGATCAATGGGAGAAGAATAATAAGTACCTGATGAAATCACATCCTTAAGGAAGGGGAAGTAAAGTTTCCGTATATGCTAGTGCACACCTCCACCATTCTACATATGAATATCTCTTGCGAAGATCAGAACCATAAGCGCGATGTTCTAGCAGTTCGCCTTTATCATTCCATTTTGATAATCCTTCATCATCTTTTTTTGAAAGATAAGATGTAACAAATTCATCACCTCCTTTGAAGAACACTAACGGCTGAATGTAACCAATACCACTCTTGTCACGAGATAGAGAGAACAACTTAGTCCAAGATGACTTCACTCCATATTCTCTCATCACCCATACAACTATTTCAGTGAAACTTACACAAGTTAAAGCAAGGAAACCTTTGTGTATTCCTAAACCAGGAAATATTATGTTTGTATCAATAGGGAGAGGTACTTTTCTTAAACCCTTTGTTTTTATATCAAATGCAATAACTTCTGGTGAAGTACAAGACCCATCATCAAAATTAGCTGTGAAATGAATAGCGCCATTAAATACTGTACCATGGTCTTGAGAGTGTGTTCTAAAATGGTGAGTGAGATCAAGTTTTTCCCAGGAATTGGTTCTCAGGGAGAGAACCTCAAAGGCCTGACGGGCTTCAGATGATACAAGATGAATGTCTGAGAGGCCAATGAAGTAGTCATCAAGAGATTCATCATAACAAAAGGCAAACGAAATTGGTAATATGAATCGATGAGGGAGTGGGATGTGTTTGTAGGAACCAGTGCTAGGATTCCACATAATAATTCGAGGATTATTTTGTTGTTCTATGTGGAGCAAGACAATGCCTCGACAAGAACCCATGATATAAACTTCGGTGTATGGTTTGATGGGAGGGGGGAAAACGAGGTTGAAAGTGTCAGAATCATTGTGAAGGGAGGCGTTAATATCTATGGATCTCGTTTGAGGAGAGGTTTGGATAAGGATTCGATTGGGGTATTGGGAATAATTAGATAGCTGAAGATGCAACTTGGCGAAATTAGGGTTAGAGATTATTGAGCGCCATGACTTGGACACACACTTCAAACTCAACAAAGATCTGACGGGCAAGAGTAGAAGGATTTCCAGTTTCAGTTCTTCAGGAAGGTTCTCCATAGTTGCCTCCGGTTTCATCAATCTTTGAGGAAGCATAAGAAAGATAGGGATCAGAGAGAGCATATATATAAATATAAAGATCTATAATTTGTTTTAATTTAGATCTTGAATAATGGATCCTCTTTGAACGAGTTGGGAGAGGGGCCTCTCCATTTCCCTTAATTACTGTCCATTTTTCTCCACTTCTTTATTCTCACCATTTGATTAACTCTGAATAGTTGATATTCAATATCCTATAAAAATATTATTATAATATTAAATAACAAAAAATGTATATAAATAAATATAAATCATTAAAATTTGATATAAATAGTTCATATCTTTATACTTTTATTAAAGTATTTTATATATTTTTTAGTTTTTTTTATAGGATATTAAATCTTAACTGTTTAAATTTAATCTAATGGTGAGAATAAAGAAGTGGAGAGAAATGAAAGGAAAGGGAAATGGAGAGGCATTTTTCCCGAATGAGTTGGGTACTGAGAGAGATATTTGAATAGGCAAACCATCGATTCCGGAAAAAATTACATTAAAAGACGGGAAAATTAGGGAGAGGGACTAAGGAAAGAAAATTTGTTTTTTTTTAATAAAGGAAGTTAACAACTGTAACTATTTAGAATGACCAAAAATTTTAAAAAAAAATTGTTAATTACTAAATTAGCCTCAATTAAACCTAATTAGCGATCGGCGATCTCCTCCTGCATTTTGATTTTATCCTGATCAATTTTCTAATTCATTATCATATGTGTGATCTGGAGCTAGACAATATTGGGGGTAATGATAACAAGCTTGTTTGGTTTTTAATTTTCCTTGATTTCTTGGTGTGAATTTTGATTATTGTGCACTGCTCATTCTGTTTTAATTCATTTATAAGCTCTCCGATAGTCTATTATTCTTCCTTTAGTTTGCTTATTTGTCATGAGATCTCTTGCCTGTATTCACTTATCCTAATTCGAATAGTTTTACACTTCCTTGTATTCACTGTCCTCATTTGAATAGTTTTATAAACTTTATTTTCATATTATAACTTGATTTTTTTTCCCTATTCACTCATGGAGGTTTAAAGGGTATTGATCATGGATCCTCGTATATTTTAAGTGGTGCAAATTAGAATATCTGTAGATATACTATTGTATAATATATTGTTCAGTCATAAGTGCTAATGATTAGGTGAGAGCATTTTGGAAGATAATATATATTATTACAAACTAGAATATTTATGGATACTTTTTGATACACAAATATCGACGGATATACTAATGGGGGTTTATACTTATCAACCATACATTAGAAAGAAGAAGGACAATCCAAATACACGTATGCTGAACAGTGTCAGCTGTTGAATCTTTTTAATTTGTCTTCTGAAATTTTTTGGACTGAAAATTTGTCTTCTGAATTTACTTGAAGCCAATTGCTATGGATAAAACCCAAGGAACGAAAAACCGGACCGGGCAATGAACCGGTCACAGCACAGGTTCATGGGTTAATGGGTCAACCGGGGTCTAACCGGTAGTTGAACCGGTCATATTAAAATATTATAATTTATTAGTGGCAATATATTTTTAAACTTCTATAGATAAAAATGAAGATTTTTAAGAAAAAAATACTTAAAATCTATTAGTATGAGTTATAATGCCTATACTTATGCAATAATATCTCCTTTTCTATAATTATTATATCTTTTTAAATAATTTTTTTCATTATTTTTTTCTTTTTTTTTAGATTTGTTCTTTCTTTACCTATTTTTCTCTACATTTTGGTCTTCAACTTCCAATTTTCCCCTAAAAAAAGCAAAAAAAGAAAAATAAAAAAAATAAAAAATGAAACTGGTTTAACCGGTTGAACCACCGGTTTTACTGATTTTAACCGGTTCTGACCGGTTCAACCGGTTTCAAATCGGTTCAATCGGTTCCTCGGTTTAACCAGCAAACCAGACCGGACATTGGCCGGTTCCCAGTTCAACCGGTCGAACCGGCCGGTCCGGTCCGGTTTTTTGTACAGTGATAGAACCTCTACTTGCAAAGAAAGATGTATGGAGAGAGATGAGGGAAAATGAAATTGATATTTAATCGTCAAATAGTTGAGATAGATAGAGAAATGAGGAGAGTTTGGTTGGGTTTAATTTTGTAATTAAAAATTCAGATTTTAATTTTTGGTCTTTCAAAATAATTACATTTTTTTAGATCCTTCATAATAAATATGTTCTTTTCTTGATCCTTCTCCTTAATTTTCCCATAAAAGACCCGCGTGAATTAATGTTAATATTGGTTATGAAAGATGGAAAAAATTAGGGAGAATAGGAAGAAGCAAGGAAAAAATATTTATTAATAAGGATCTTAAAATTCTAATTATTTTTAAGGACAAAAAATGAAAATATAAATGTTCAATTACAAAATTAACCATAAACAAACTCTCCGCATTCCCTCATCTCCCTACGTATATCACCAATATCCTCATGCTATTGGCCGTTTATTTAGGAATTTAATGTTTAAGAATTTTTAAATTTTAGTATTTTTCATTTTTACAACATTTCTTAAGGTGCATCCCGTTAATTTGTTTAACCTTTTTGTCATGAAAAATCATGTATTTTTAACAGAAACGTATTATAGGATTTTTTTTTCATGATTTTTGAAACTTTTTAAAAATAATCAAAACCTAAAAAGAGGTATATTTCTATTTATTTTTAGATTTTAGAGGCTATTTTAATGTGATTAGAACAAATTTGATAACTAAAGTTGAGATGTGATTAGAAAAAATGTAAGGAGTTTCATTAGAGTTAATTTTTAAATTAAAAATTCATATTTTAATTTTTGATCCTTCAAAATAATTACAATACTAAAATAAAAGATGTAAGATAAGTCTAGCGTTCTGATTTTGGATTGTTAATGTCATTTCCTATTATCTATTGGTTAATGAGCCATGTGTCAATAACAAAGGAAGGTTTGACGCCATACAAAATCTCTGTATACCTGCTATTTGAAAGGATGGTCGATGATGGATTATTCAGAATTCTCTGATTTTATGGTGTGCATTGAGACCGAGCTATCTTGTAGATCATCCAAAAAAAAAAAATCTCAAGAGCTCAAAGAAAGTTCCGATCGAAATATGGCTCAAGTACAACCCATGTATCTTTGACCATGATAATGGTCATCCAAATGATATTGGACTGAGAATCATATATAATGGTCATATACTCGTATGTTTTTACAGAACTCTCACAAACAAGAAGACACATGAAGAAAATGTCCAGGTGGAGAGGAAGGGAAGAAGCATTTATAGGGGAATCCGGCAAGGGCATCCGACTCTGGCTTGGCACCTTCAACACCGTCGAAGAAGCTAACAGAGCCAACGACCAAGTACATCAGGGATCATAAGATCTTACACAAATCCAAGACAAACTACGGAGTTAGTGGGGTTAGGGTATTGATGCAGCTAGTGAGGTCCTAATCAAGACATGTCTATTGCTGATTAAAACTATTTCCAAAACTTCATGTCAATTCCTATCTAATTTATGCACGATCTTCACTGCACTTTAATTTTTATGTATCAAAGCATTCTTGATTGAAATAAAGATTGTCTATCAAGATTATGTTAAACTCTATTGATCTTATTAATCTGATTAGCACACATTTTCTCCCTTTTTAATGTACTGTTTTTTGCATTCTCGATAATGTGTTTTAAAGAGAAAAGAGATTCTTTCTATGCAGCTCAATAGAAAAGAGACTCACTTCGCATCTTACCTTCCTTCTCATCGTCCTCCTTGCGCCTCCGCGCCGGTCTCTGTCAGCTTTTTTCCCCTATTGCATCACTTTCTCCTCTCTCTCAGCTTTTTGTACTTATTTCTTATGATCATTAAATTCTAGTTTGTTATAGCTTAGTGTAGCTGAATGGAAGGGCAGTAATGAGCCATTTTAATTACAAACTTAACTTCATCAATTCTTCATCCATATATGTTCCAGAATGTTATGCGGTAGAAACCTACAGGATGTTCGAGAAGGTTTTATGTTTAGAAGGGAGGAGGTCAGGAGCATGATGAGGGATAGGTGTCTCCATTGAATGTATCTATCATTGGATCAATTTTTAATGGTTGAGATTTATCATGATAGATTTTTATTATAATAATATTCTTTAATATTATTCAATTTCAACCATTAAAAGTTGATCGAATGATAGATATATTCAATGGAGAGTAAATGGAAAAGAAAATCAATGAAGATACCCCTCTCCTAGAGGATGATATGCTTACCGCATAAATTTAGGGCAGAACAGGAGAGAGATTTGTTAAATATCATAAAGAAAAAGGATAAAGTGAGAGCAAGTCTGAGCTAAGAGACAAGAAAAGAGGAAGATGACTATCAAATACTGACTATGATTGTTGGCCAAAAAAAAAAAATACTGGTTCTTATTGATTTATCATAATCACTCACAATATCTTAATTAAGAAGATAATGCTGGATTTAGGGGTCATCAATTCAATTTAATTATTTATCTGTTAAATCGAGTTTAACAGATATTAAATTAAATATACTAATTTAGTAATTTAATATTGTTAGAAAATAAAGACAGAGGGGAGAGAAACGTACAGATTTAGCTACTGGTACTGGATATTCACCACACAATAAAAGATAGAGTAGCGAATTAGGTCGATAATATTTTAAGAAGGTGCAATATATTACTCCCAAATTAACCGTTAACAATCCTATTATTAATGCGGACAATTTAATTAAATTCTCATTTAATTTATACTTTTTTGTTTTGTAGAATCCAGACTGTATCATTAACTGATAGCTAGAGATTAATCCTTTCAAGGCGTAGAGATCACCAAAGTGGCTTTTGCCTCTCCCAATAAAATATTTTCCATACACACGGCTTAGTTTGAACCTAGAACATCATGTTTACAGATAAATTCAAAAATAAAAAATATTAAACAAGAGTATAAACCAAAAAATAATAATAATAATTCGGCCCATTTAGGATAAACCCTCCAACAGATATTTTTTTATTTGACTAAATAAATTTAAGAAATATTTTTTCCCAACAAGAGTATATTCGTAATCCAATGAAAACAATTTCTGTTTTTTTGGACTGAAACAACAAAAACAATTTCAATTCTTAAGGCCTTTTGAAATAAATATTAAACACTACCCGAACTTGGGTTTTCGAGCCTGATTCTTTCCCTTGAAACAAAAATCTTGCCCGAATATTATCATATATAGTGGATAAAAAGGATCTTGATGGGTGATCGAAAATTTCATCCCTTGCAATAAAAAATAGAAATCCGTTGGTAGAAAAAATAAAATGAAAAGAAAAATCTCCAATATCATGTCCTCTCGCTTCGGTCGGTTTGCTCGAATGGGTCGGGTCTTGGGAACAAATTTTTAAAAGACTAACAAAAAGTCGAGCCCAAAAAAGCTGCTGTCTATGATTCAAAAGATCGGATAAGTTGGAAATTTAAAAAATAATACTCGTATTATACTCATTCTAGTCCTATATATTAGAGAATTTTTTAGGGATAATATATTGAAAAGCATATACTACAAATACAATTAAAAAAAATTAATACTTAATGTTAAAAATTTTTAAAATAGTTTAAAAATTTAAAAATAATCACAATATTATAATATAAATAATTTTATTTCCTCTATAATACATTGGATCTTTCATATTTGAAAGAATAGATATGATTTTATTTTACAATCAATTAAATTTTTTTTTTCAAAGCTAACATCATAAAATGAGATTTTGTTTTATAAAAAATGAGATTTTGTAACGCATTAAAAAAAGGAATCTTATATCAACAACAACAAAAAAACGAAATCTTACTGTTAAGTGTTATCCCAAAAAGTTCTTTAAACTGATTTGTAGCTTTTCAAAAGCATTCGTATTTTAAAAAATTCCAAAAAAAAAAATAATTAATTACTGTAAAAATATCACACACCATATAGATGTGGGCACGTCTATTTTCCAAGAAAGATTGGCATTACAATGGCCGCCAAAAGATTAAAACTCAAAAATTTAAATGCAGTCGTCATAGTAAATGGGGCAAAAGCAAAAATCATGGTGAGATTAATGAGTAATACAATATAACGATATTCCTTCAGCGTTTTATTAGAAGAAAACATCCTAATAATATATTGGACTGGCAGAAAAAGATGATTCTTCCATACATGACATGAAGAAGAAGAGCATGGAGTAGGGATGGAAATAGGTCAAACCTCTGCTCCGGCTTAGGCTCAGGATATTGTTAAGCCTATTTAGATAAACAGGCCAAGCTTATTTTCATAAGGCCTAGCCTATTTAACTTTTTTTAAAAAAATTTATACTATTATATAAGTATATATAATATCATTTAAATAATTTTATAAAATATTTATAAATTTAACAACTTTACCTTAATTATAAATTTCATATCCTATCGTCAATACATTCAACTATTACTTTCGCATAAATCATTCACCCCTACCTTTCTTCTTCTATCGCTTGAGATGGCAGCACTAACTTTCTCTCCCTTAATTTGTGCCCTCCACTAAAGCATAATAATTATTATGAGTTTATTTTAGTGTCAAATGAAATATCATAATGTTAGTAAGAGGAGTTTGTCCCAATTTATATGGGAAAAGTAAAAGAGCTAACATCTAGTTTTACATGTTAGTTGTTATGCTTAATCTATTTTAAAAAACATATCTCATTAGTCAATAGACAATTAGTTTTTCTTATTCCTATTTGCTCGGACAATTGTTATCATTAGACATTATTTTTTTTTCTTACTAGGCCCTAATATTAAGATGAAATTGGATGTTAGGCTTTTAAGATATAATATAGGATTGTATATAAGCGTGAATGATTATATATGAACTTGGAGGTATAGACTTTAAAAGCTTACATTATTTAAGTAGGCCTTTAAACATGCTTCAAGCCTTGTCAGGCTTTTTGAAGGCCTAGACTCAGGCCTAAAAAAAAGCCTACATACAGGCTCAGACCCAGGCTTTGAATTTCTATTGCAGGCCCAAGACTATTTAGGCAAAGCCTAGCCTAGCCTATTTCCACCCCTAAAATGGAGGTTCTGGCCCTATTCTTCATCTAGAAGAAGAAACAAAAATTGTGTTAGCTAGAAACACGATAAATGTTCCTAAATTGCGTTGTATTATTTTAATATCAAATTGAAGAGCATAGTAACGAAGCTAAATGAAGCTTTGACGTCAAGAGGAAAACCTTAGGAGGTTGTTTGGTTGTTAGAAAGTATAACAATGGAAAAGAAGGAATTACAAACACAAATAAAATGACTAGCTAGGTCAAAATGTGCAACGAGCACGTCATATGTTATTTCACAAATGGGTATTCAAATTCCTTAATATAATATTAAATCTAAATTATACAAAACCCCACTAAACTTTTATGTAGTTGCGTATAACTCCTTGACATTTTGAAATTTAAATTTAACCTCTCCCTAATATTTTATTTTGTTATTATTGACCCCTTATTGTTAACTTTCCGTTATCCTTTTTTACGGAAATTATTACGTCAGATTAATAGAAGACACTTGCATCCTATGTAAGCTAATAATTTAAGTAATTATATCATTTTTGTATAAGGGTTAAAATGTCATTTACCATTAAAAAACCCCTAATTTTCATTGCATCCCCATGCTGCCTAAGCACTCATTCACTTGACTCTTCCATATCTCTTCAGAAACGACTATCAATATTCCCAAAAGCTTTGAGAGTCCCTTCCTTTTGCGAGTTATTGAAGGCAAGTGCTTTTTCCACAGCATTTTACCCAGAGAAGCCAACAACAAGAAGTAGAAAGAGCCTTTTTTTTTTTTTACTTTTACGGGGATAATCAAAACCCTTTTCAATGAATTGAAATTCCATGACTAGGAATTTCTTGTTTTGTTCCGCCTGGGCTCCCTTTAGCCTAATTCTTTTGGATCTTTTTTCATGCCTTTCATTTGCAAATTAAACAAACTCTTCAAAAGACCTGCCTCTAGTAAGTACAGGTCTATTATCTAAAATTAATAAAAGCTACACATGTCCCAAATATTGATTGGTTTACATGTGCATATCGACAAATTACCTTCGCGTAATAAGGGAACATTGGCAGATCATTGTGAGTCACAGACGCAGTTCTTGCAAAGATTTCCCAAATCATTGATAAAATTAGAATTTTTAATGATAAAATGGCATTTTAACCGTTAACAAAAATGATATAATTACTTAAACAAATTATAAGCTTACATAGGATACGAGGTGTCTTTATTAATCTGGAAATTTCTGTCAAAAAGATAACGATAAGTTAATGACAAGGGAAAAGTCCAGGAGATTTTGTATAATTTAGCCTAATATTAATATAATCGCATTCCTTCATTGCATCAAACTAATATTCGCATGGAGTACTAGAAATACTAATTAAACTTCCCCTGACAGTATCTTTCATGGTATTTCCCAAAACTATTAGGTTTTATGTCTTGAATCTTTAACAATACCCAAGCTAGTTGAACCAAGAACAATGGGAGAAGAATAATAAGTGCCTAATGAAACCACACCCTTTAGGAAAGTAAAGTTTCCGTATATGCTAGTGCACGCCTCCAACATTCTACATATGAATATCTCTTGCGAAGATCAGGACCATAAGCGCGATGTTCTAGCAGTTCTCCTTTATCATTCCATTTTGATAATCCTTCATCTCCATCTTTTTTCTGAAAGATAAGATGTAACAAATTCATCACCTCCTTTGAAGAACACTAACGGCTGAATGTAACCAATACCACTCTTGTAACGAGATAGAGAGAACAACTTAGTCCAAGATGACTTCACTCCATATATTCTCCCATCACCCATACAATTACTTCATGGTGTTGCACCAGTTAAAGCAAGGCAACCTTCATGAACCCCTAATCCTACACATATAAAGTTCGTGCTGTCAATGGGAAAAGGTACTTTTCCTAAATCCTTTCTTGTTATATCCAATGCAATGAGTTCTGGGGAAATATTTGATCCATCATCAGAATAAGCTGTGAAATGAATAGCTCCATTAAACATTAAACCACTACGGTTTTGAGATTGTGTTGTTAAATGGTGATTGAGATCAAGTTTATTCCAGGAATTGGTCCTTAGAGAGAGAACCTGAAAAATCTCAGGTACTCTATATGGATGATCGGAATAGTATGAGAGGCCAATGAAGTAGTCATCAAGAGATTCATCATAACAAAAGGCAAAGGGAATTGGTAATTTGAATCGAGGAGGGAGTGAGATGTGTTTGTAGGCACCAGTCACAGGATTCCACGTAATTAAAAGATGATTATATTCTTGTTGGATCTGGAGCAACACAATGCCTCGACAAGAACACATGATACAAACTTCAGTGTGTGGTTTGATGTGAGGGGGAAAACATACGAGTGAATAGTGTGTTTTAATTTAAAAATTATAATTGATGTCAAGGAATCAATGGTAATGCTTGAATATTATGCCCTCATTAAAATTACTCTTGAATCTCTATACGTTATTTTCATTTTTTTCACTATGTTCTCCATAGTGATAAGCGGCCTCACCCTTAAAAAAGAGAATACAAGCTTAAATCTAGGAAGCGTTCTTGTTAGGAGGAGTGAAAACCCTTTCTTGTTATATTGTGCAGTTATTTTTCTTTCTAATATTATGGACTCTCTCTTTTTCTTTCAGTTGTACATATAAACTTAATTAGTGCTTAACTTTAGTTTGTCTATATGTAACATATAGTCATGAATTAGAGCTTAACTTTAGTTTGTCTATGTTTGTTAACCATTTTGTTAGGTAACTTTTCAGTTGTCACATTCTGAGTAATGCACAGGGGGTGTCACTAATTTTGTCAGCTATAGGATATGTAGTAATGGAAGAAATAACAAAGAAGATTATATATGGAGGATGAGGAGTGCTTTATTTCTCATTTGTTTGCTTTGAAATGGGTCTCCTCTGGCAAAAAAAAAAAAAAAGGTATCCTCTAAATTATAATCTTTTATCACCCAGCAAAACCCCCATACATATAATTCATTCATGTATAAAATTTCAATATTTTTATTCAAGTATAAATTGATAATTGATAAATGATAATAATGATATTGATTTATCATAACCACTCACAATATGGCCTCATTAGAAACTTTAACCAGGAAAAACCCAGTGAGACAAAAACCTAACCAAGAAAAAGAGTACATTATTCGTTGATACACTATTCAGTGCTGCCTCATTAAAAACATTTCTAGGAAAACCCAATGGGACAAAACCTATATAAAGGAAAAAGAGTACATCATGTATTGACTCTCCCTGACAACATCAATTTTACTCCCCCTGATGACAACATCACTTCCAATGTCTTTTCGAGCATATCTTCCTTTTAGCCGCCAAACATTATATTGTTCGTTGTGGAACAATAAAAGAATTAATATGAAAATCACCCAATCTTATTTTCATTATCCACTGTGTACCTGCAAGAACTAAATTTTACCAATAAAATCATAATGAATACAATATTAGTATGATCTCTAAATATTCTCATAACTATAAGGTTCTTCTAGAATATCAAATTCAATATATATTTTGCAAGCAAAATCATCTTTGGGCATGCTTCTGGCATTTTGGATCTTTTGAAGATTCCTATGTAAACTCCATTATTTAGTGAGCCATATGCATGGGCTATATATAACAATATCTAACAGACGCATAATTTTTCTTTCATAAAATGGTAGACTAATAATATATACAAAATTATTGCAACCACCACATAATCATATATATGTCCCACTATAATCGTATTAGACGTTGTGAAAATCTTTATAGATTTTCACTAAACACATAAACATTCTTATATCCTAAAATACTATCATATTTCTATTGTTTGGGTTGCAGGTCCATAACTGTTACAATATGATCATATTTTCATTGTGTTTGTTTCCATCGTTTACTTTTCCTTTTGGCCAATCATCTTTATATCTACTTCTCATAACATATCTTTATATAAGATCCTCGTTTTATCACGTGATACCATTTTCAAAATAGTTATCAACAACTTTATCTTTCGGTTTTTCCCGTTATGACATAACTTATTAATATCTATATTACTTTTCAGGTATCTGAACCTCTCTTGAGGTTTTTTCAATTTAGTTATGTCTTGGCAATCTTCTAAAATACCTTCCTTCTTAATATGATTATCTTAATTATATGCTCCAATTTATCCATAATATTCATATTTGGAAACGAATAGTTTCTCATACTTCAGGCATGTCTCTCTTTTATTCATACTTATTATTTTTATCTGGAATATGAGATTTATTAACTCTCATTGAGGTCAGTAATTCCATCTGGCAAATATTTTATAATATTTGAATACATAGCTTGATGAACTTTTGGTTCATACTTTTATATTTGAGGATCTATCCCAACTATAGGAATTGCATTTATAATTTATCAATTCTTAATGCAATTATTATTGTTATAATATTTATAGTTTTCTTTTAAATTATCCCAACTATTCATGCATCCATAAAATAAGATTGCAATATATATACACACACTTATATAATTTATACATATTACAAAACTAATTTTGTGAAAATTTGACATAACATTTCAGAAAAAAAAATTAAGGCTCAAAATAACGCGTTGAGGTTAGAAGAGAGGAACGATAACAAATATGAATATATTAAAGTAGTCTAATATTCATCAAATTGTCTTAAGAACTATCATTATCATTTTTAAATTGTTTAAAATCTTGTAATGAGCAAACATGGTTATAAAAAAAATCCAAGAATGTGAAAGATCCTTTGAAGGGAACTTGAAAGAATAAAATGCAAATTAAGCTTACAGTTCTAACCTTTTCAACATTAATAAAAATATCAAACGGTTGTTCAATATTTTCTTTTGTATTTATAATATTGCAAGAATGCTTAATTGTTCTTTCTTAATTAATTTCATACCTTTGGCCATGGGATCTGATGTCCAGATTTTCTTTCTATAGCTAGACATTTGGTTTGAAAACTAAATTCATAGTTAGTTAAAAGAAGGGGGGAAGACTCCAAATGGTTATAATAAAATTTATCATCACAATAAAATCAAAATAATATTGAATAATATCATAATATAATAAATATATGAATGGACAAAATATGAATAATGTAATCTCTTTAATTTTGCCCACAAAATGGAACAATAAAATGCATCAATATCACAAAATGACCACATTTTAGGCTCTCTGATATCATATCCTCTCGGTATTTTTTCAGTCATTTATGGTTTCATAACTATTTGTTTCATAGCCATTAGTTTTCACTATCAATGAATTCATGGTCATATGTATAGATGGCTTTGAGCCATATCATTATATTTCAATGAATTATATGGCAATATATGCCTTTCGTGAACATAAGTTCTATCATATACTAACTAGTCATCAGGACTAGAATAAAATTCTCTTGTATCATTAGTCTTCAAGACATGGTCAAAATACCATTTATAACAATCATATTGTCAAAAATTCTTTTGCAAATGTATGCCATTGATTAAGATCACTATCAAGTGACCTTTAATTTTAGGAAGTAACCAAATCAAAAATAACATGGCTTCTTGCCATTTAATCACAAAATAAAGAGCAATGTGGCATGAGGCCATTTAATTATCATGGCTTCATAATAACAGAAAACTTATTTGGTACGAGGGATTTGAAGGGTAAGGGAGAGGAGGGAAAATTTTTATGAGTTTGATTTAAAAAAATTGGAGAAGTGGGGTTATAAAATTTTAATATAAAAAATATGTAAGATAAAAGAGTAAAAAAACTTAATTAAAAACTTTATACCACACTTCCCTCTTTTTTTTTTAAATCCAATTCAAAAAAATTTTCCTCCGACCACTTTCCCTCCTCTCTCCTCATACCAAACAAGCCCCAAATGATCCAACCATTATAATAAAGGGAATTCACAAAATTAAGAAGTAATTCATAAAGATAACAAAATTAAAACTCTATGACATCGGGCCATCTAACTCTCATAATTTTAGGCCGATGAGTCTCATCCCATTACTTCGGGTGAATTAATCTCAAAATGAGAAATTAAGTCTATATGGCTTATAGCCTTTTATCTTCAGGATAAACAAAAATTGTATGACATTTGATCATATAATAAGATGAAATGTGAAAAGGTATGTGGCTTCTAGCCATATTATAACAAAATAAGAAATCCAAACGATATAGCTTCTGGCCATATAATTTCAAAATATAATAATATAATTTAGAAGTATATGGTTTCCAGCCATATTAAAATAACAACATTAATAATATAAAAGAACTTGTAAAGGAGATTATATATATATATATATATATTCAGTTGTGTGTGTATATAACACAAATGAATAATATAATATTATAAATAATAGATAATTGATATGGCTAAATAAAATGAAATAACATAATATAACAACATAAATAAATGAAACGTAAATAAAATAATAATAAAATGAAATAAATAACATAAAATAAAGAAATATAAATAATAGAATATAACAGAAAATGTAAATAAAAGAAAGAAATAAAAATGTTAAATAAATAAATAAACAAATGAAACATAAACAAAATGAAATAACATACTATAACAACATAAAATGTAAATAACAAGAGAATATAAAATAAGAAAATATAAATCGAGCATAAATAAGAAATTTCTTGAAAATGATAAATAAAAAAAACTTGCGTATGAGATTAAGATAAAATAGAAAAGCAACAATAATTTTATTAGAGCTTTCGTACTTATAACGTGTTGTGAAAATAAAAAAGATATGAGATAAGAAATAGAGAAGAGCAAGATGATGAGAGAAAGAAGGAAAGCAATTCTCATTCACTCGTATTTCTTGTTATTACAATGCTATGTAGAAAGCCTCTATTTATAGATACCAAGGGTCACAATAATTAATATACAATAAATTATACAATTAATACTATATGACCTTTCATATTATCAAATAGCCTTTTAGTTTCTCAACAACGTATTTATGAATGCTAACTAGGATATAAGTCAATGGACATTCATATAATTAATATTCATAACATTAACAATGCTTATTATTCCGGCAAAAAAAAACCCCCTTATTATTAATGTGGACAATTTAATTAAGTTCTCATTTAATTTATACTTTAATCAGGTGCAAACCCTGATTAAAATAGTTCGGCCCATCAAAGATAAACCTAAAGTCCAACAAATATTATTTGAATTAAATAAATAAATTTATTAAATATTTTTGCCCAACAAGAGTATGTTCGCAATCCAACCACATGATAAATTTCAATAACTATGATATAATAAAGGGGAATCACATACAGGTCAAATAAAAGGGGATCATATACAAGTCCTAAGGAAGAGAAAAAATCACAAGCAGATCCCTTCAAATCATATTGCATTGAAGTCCCATGTAACATAGGCTACATTAATTCGAAAAGAGAAAACACCACTTTGCCCTTTGTTCATTTAAGCAATCAATGACAAATCATTGAACAACTAACATTAAGTCAAAGTGCCACAATAACAAATCATTGAGCAACTAATGACAAGTCCTCAACATAACAAGTCTAAGTGTCACAAACGACTTGAAGACTTGTCTTTAATTGCTCAATGACTTATCATTGTGGCACCCTAATTTCTTGTTGATTACTCAAAATAATAAGAATAAAGTGGTCTTTTCTCATTTTGAATTAGTCTATTTCAGATCTCACGAGACTTCAATACAATTTAATAATTTTAAAGGTGGTTGTGATTTTTCTTCTTCTTTAGGATCTGCATGTAATTTTTTTTCGTGGGACTTATATGTAATTCCCCCTATAATAAATACCAGTAATACATTACAACTTTTTTTTGCCCAACAATAAACAACCACTTAAAAGATAAAAATTTGGTCCACAGAGAAATCCAATTCAAAACGGCCTCCTACGATTACATGAATGGATGTCCTTAATGAAGATGGTATTGGGAGCCTTATCGATATGTTCTCCGGTGTACGGTATACATATCTAAATATGAATTTAAAAAGATAAGTAGGAAAAGTATATATGTATTTAAAAATAATTACTGTTTTATTTTATTTAGATTAGACGCTTATATCTAAGTCTAAAGTATGGACAGACAATTTAAAAAGATGGGAGAATACAGATTATATGTAATTAAAAAAATAATTTGTTTTATTTAAACGTTCTAATTCTAATTAGTCAGAATATAAATTATATATACTATTTAGAAAACATTAATGAATATAAATAATATATGTTCCGTGGGCAAAACAATAAATAATATCTATTCCCGAAATATCGTTAATATCTATCCGTTAGATTATCTAATTTTAATTTTAAATTTAAAAGAAAAATGGAACAGGCTATATATCCGAGTTAAACTGTGCGAGCCTCAAGGTATATAAATAACACGTTGCTTCTGAGGCCAGTGTCGTTATGTTAGAAATTGATTGATTCGTTTCATTCCTTTTTCTTCAATTTTTCGCCGAGAAGATTCCATCCATAGATCTCACCTTTCTTAAGAAAAGTTTGCTTCGATTCTTCTTTTCGGCCCAGCCTCAAAAATTCCCCGATGGCCGTGGCGGACTTTCTTGCCGTCAACACTGCCATAGGAGCCGCCGCAAACGGCATCGGAGTCAGAAATTTTCTACTTCCAAGTTTTCATGCTAGCAATAGCCTCTCTCTGATTGATTCATATGCAGAGGCATTATCTTCTTCTTCACCGTCCGCCAGAGTTCTGCAAATCTCATCGGCGTACAGAAATGCGGTGGCCGCCGTGGCCGCGCCGCCTCTCAGACTTAATATATGCAGAGTACCTCGTCGTAGCCTTCTCCGCAGAAAACCACGAACGAAGCGCAGATTACCCGGCGGCGATGACTCCGAGAACCTCGGAGACGAGGGGCTCTTTGACGTTGGCGGTGGTCCGTTCGACGACTGTGGTTTTGGCGGTAATAGTGGCGGTTGGAATTATAATAGATTTGGTGAAGGGCGTGACGACGGCGATGAGTCGTCGCCTGCGTCGTCGGACCCTGCTTTTTTCTTGGTCTATCAGGTAGTGTCTTGGATCATGCTTTTGGAATGCCTCCATTTTGCGTTCAAGAAAATTGTCCGGTGGGCTGCGAACGGCATTGTGGGCGTTGCTATAGATAAAGTTCATAGGAAACTTGGCGGCAAAGAACTTCATCCTTTTAGGGACGTGGACTGGTAGCTGGGATGATTTGTGTAATTAAAGGGTCATTTAATAAAGTCTCTGTTATATATATACATATACATATATATATATATATACACATATATATATGTGTATGTATGTATATTGTACATAATTCTCATTTAATTTATAGGTATATTGTACATAATTCTCATTTAATTTATAGGTATATTGTACATAATTCTCATTTAATTTATAGGTATATTGTACATAATTCTTATTTAATTTATAGTTTCTAAATTTAGATGCGCTGTTGTGGTTATTTTGCTGATGCTATAACTAGTAGGGGGAAGATCAAGTTTTAGCTTGAGCTGGTGAGTACACAAGTTAGTCAACGTTACTACTTTGTCCAATGAATGCACCTTGAAAAGCTATATCTTTGTTCAAGTTTATTGGTTCTTAATGTTAAACTAAAACATATTTATCTAATTTGATTATACTAAGAAAGTCAATTGAGTTAGATATTATAACTTATTTTTCTTAAAACACCATAACCAGATTCCTTAGTCTCTCCAATTAGGTCATAAATCAAGAACTAGATATAAATAATTTCTATAAATAGTGCTACCTCTAATCCTTAATTAACATAAGATATTCTTCGTATTAGCACCACAGACCGATTAACCTGCAGTTAGTAGCTATTTGTCCATCCAACTAAAAGTCTGGAGTACGTACGTGGGTGTGCTTTCTTGCTCATGCATGTTTCTTTGTCGAAACTATCAGCATAGACTATCATGGCTATTTTGTATATATTTGGGAAAATGACAGCTAGGTCCCAAGGTAACAAAAAAATACAAAAAAAGTCCCTTTAAAAAGTCAATGGTCAGAAAAGTCCCTAGAAACTTTTCTGACATGAATTCCCAATGTCCATTTACCAAAATGCCCCCAAGCAATTTAACTACTATCATTAGTTACAACATGTTATGCTATATTTACAACATCGTAAGTCATATTAACAACATAGTCAATTACGTTTACAACAAGTTATGATATATTTAATGAGTTGTAAACGTAACTGAAGAGGTTGTAAATACGACACAATCACGCATTTTATATACATGTTGTAAACGTAACTGATTATATTGTTAATATGACTTACGATGTTGTAAACATAGCATAACATGTTGTAACCAATGATGGTGGTTAAATTGCTTGGGGGTATTTTGGTAAATGGACATTGTGAATTCATATCAGAAAAGTCCTTTTCTGACCATTGACTTTTCAAAAGGACTTTTTTTAGCATTTTTTCTGTACTTTGGGACCTAACTAACATTTTCCCTATATATTTCCTTTCTTATATTGGTTGCATTATTAAATTGATCTTTGTCCATGTCCTTCTTTTGAAAATTTCTCATTGAGTCATTTTCGTACCTTCTTTTATTTAGAAAATTAGAAGTTCCACCCTCGTAGGTCGTAGCAGATGCAAAATTAGCAGACATGATTAATAATTCCTAAGAACGCCTTGTAAGTTAGAATATGAATTCAATCTACTATGTTCTTCCCAACGTAACGAACCAACGTTCAAATAGAATTATCTTTAAGAAGAGAATAGCTGTGCTTATAAAAAAAATAATACATAGATTAGTCTGCCACCGAAGTTCTCCTTTTGTTTTGCATTGAGTAATCCCGTTTCTAAGGTTTTAGTCGTGGATCAGTAGAATATGCTGTGCAGAAAGCATAATCATGAGGAACTGTTTCTATTTAGGTTCATGTTCCTTGGAAAAAAGAGGAAAAACATATATGTTGGGCCTGTATTCTACTTCTTGAGGGAAGTATTATCTTTATGATTAAGACAATAATACTTTCTGGATAAGTCTTCTAATTTTCCAATTTAGTACTGATACGCTAAAATTGGAGGCGCGATTTAAAAGGAAAAAATATCAGCGTAATCAAAACAAAGTCATGCTGAAACAAATAATAAAAACAACATACTGGGCCGTCTCCCAAATAGAATTGGGCCAAACGCATAACAAAACCAATACCAAACCAAAATCGAAACATGAAGATAATCCAGCTCAAGAGGGTTGCCCCTTATATGGGCCTTTGCACTACCCAAACCAGAGTAGTTGGCTGCCCAGGCCAGATATCAGGGGAAACTTGACTTTTCTCCTTTTCTTTTTCCTTCTGCTCTCATCCTTTACCCCCTTCATGACCATTGGATCAAGATTTAATAGTCAATATTTAATATTTTATAAAAAATTATTACAATGGAAATAAGGATAGGAAGGAAATGGAGAGAAGGATGGAAAGGAAATATTAAATGTGGACCATTAGATCTTTGATCCAATGGTTATGAAGGGGTTAAAGGATAGGAGCGGACGGGAAAAAAAAAGGAGAGAAGCCAAGTCTGATAGCTGTATTAACAAAAGAATAAAATATAACATGATCAAAAGTTTCCATCAATGGGGATGAATTTTGTGTAATGAGTTAGTCTCTCACATGTCAAACTTCGAATTTTTGCTGGAAGATGTGCTCATATTTAATATCCGATTGTAGTTTGAAAAGATTGCCATCAATAGCAAATAGCAATATGCTTATGCCTATCATGCGGTTCATAAATAAAAGGAGACCACAGTTTTTCTCCCAAGAGTAAAGCACCAAAAAATTGAGTATAGAAGGAGAAATTGAGTCTTTGACTTTTATCTATAACTTGTAGGACAAAAATCAAATACCTAAATAAATTATAAATTAGAGTATATGAATTTTCCTATATCAATAGCGGAAGACTTATAAGAATTACCTCTCGCCATTGCTAAGCTTTGATCAAATGGAGAACTCATGAATCCTGATGAAAGAGAGCTGCAAAAGAATTGAAGATATGATATGATTGTCAGGTCTCTTTCTGACTGGCTGTGAGGCACAGCGATGACAACTGGACTAAGAGCCGTCGCTAGTCACGGAACCTCAAATGAGCAGATTAGGTTTTTCCTTGTACGATCAATTCAGACGGCTGTAAACTTAATTGTGTGTTTTCCACCATCAGAAATACCACATTAATAGCCAATAACCCTAATCGTGAATTGGGCCCAAATCTGACTAACGGGCCACACTCTGGATATTTTAATTAATTACCTAATTAATAACTAATAATAATTATAATATATATTAAAATATCTAACATTCTCCCACTTGGCCCGTAACTAACGTCAGTTGCCCTATTCAGATTAATTAAGGCTATGCTGCAAGAATCATGGCGATAAATCCCCTTAAGTCGAGTATTATCTTTCATGTATTACATAGCAGCACCCTTACTTAATGGGTTAAAACTTTATGAATAAACCTTAAATGTTTATTTGGTTCTTTCTTGAATGTTTGTCAATCTCGATAACTATATACCAATATGAGACAACAAATTCCAACCTGAATTTCATCATTTATCAATACCTTATTTAGATAACTCAATGTGATCCATCTCACAAATAAGGTATTTGATCCTTTAATGTCTCTAAATACATACAGTTCATTTAAGGATCTATACTTTATGTGTTTATGACCTATTGACTTTATGGTCACACAACACCCTTAATGGGTTTAAATTAATTTAAAACCACATGATGAAATTCTTTAACCGGCAATCTTATAACTTGCCTCCAAGAATGATTAGATTAAGCAATTCACGGTGGAACTAAGCAATCAGTGACTACTTAGCAATCTTGTACTCCTCCATAATGTAATTTGTTCAGTAAACGTAAAGATGCATCAGAATGTTAACCATTTTATAGCTAACACATCATACTAAACAAAACAAATCTAATTATTCTCCTATATGTAGAGCATGAGACTTAATGTACATTTTAAAATGTACTTCATGACCTGCAGCTTTTCAATTATTATTCAAGCAAGAATATGCTTGATAATCCTCCTAAAGTTTCCTTGCAATGGTATTGCCAGTTTGTGTGCACATTCAAGCAAGTCTGCACCTATGAAGTTGGATTAGAAGGAATACAATGATATATATATTAGAGACATGTGGAGAATCTAATTGTATTTTTATAACAACTACCATCTATCTCTAAATGTTCAAATACATGTGATCATAGGTTTCTTATGACATTCTCAAGTATTTTAAGAACAGTTTCCTTATGTATTCTAAAAGAATAATACACTTAACCTAGTCCTATCACAAATTTGAACAATGACGATTTTTGTTATGTGTAACACCTTATGTCAAAATTCACAAGCAATGAGTAAATCATCATTTTGTTCAATATAGATGATTCAACTCCCACTAATTTAGTGATATAAATAGTATTATGATGCTTTCAACATTATCATGTAAGTGATTGCATCATAACACATTATTCACCACTAATGTGAAAATGCATGTGAGGACGGTTTCTCAATTTTGCTAACTAAATTCCCCTCATAGTTTATGTGACATTTCTTTTAATTCACACACATATCTCCTTGTTACTATAATGGAAAGATGCTAATGGAATTTAGGGTCACTCTCATTGTTTATACTCTAGTCAGATTACTTGAAATACATGATGTATAATTGGTAGCAATTGCCAAATTTTAAATTGTTATTTGGTCTTAACCCAATCTGCTAATAGATTGAAGTTATATAATAAGAGCACCATCTATCAATTTAGAATATCCCTTGCTTTTTTCGGGATATTTTTCCTAATAATTGATAGAGTCCTTAATGTTGATGCTTCTTATTTCAAGCTTGACCAATTGAGAATTTCAGAACTTCATTGTGTTTCATATTTACCTCAAGGAGAAGATTGTCATGTAAAACCAATGTTCCATCATGATTAGAGGTTACAATATGTTATGTGTGATCATCCTGAATGAGTTTGATCACTCCCACTAATCATACCATTTCTTAATAATTTGGCATTGCAAAATTACTACACAACTTCTAAAATAGAAAGGATGGCTCAATAGAATTCTTAAGATCTCTCTGCATCTTCACCAAAATATGCAGTCTTAATCTCTAGGATGTTTTCCATCTACACTCTTTCATTTATAAGACAATTATATATAAACTGAGCTTCCAACTCTATGATTTTCAAAGGGTTTAAACATTATTTTGTTGGAAACTCATCTAAGATATATAGTTGTCTTGAGTGCATTCTTTAAGAGGAAAACATATAGGCTAAATTACTATCCTTAACTATGTACCCATCATGTCATCCATCTCTTCTAATTGACTTTACTATATTAATCTATTTACCAGATTAAATTACCACTTCTACTTTATATTCTCTAAAAGTGTCAAATGACACTACTTAATTATAAAGTAAAAGATGTTCAAGTATTTGAAGAGTCAACTAAATTAGGATGAACTATTTCATCTATTAAAACAAAACCAATAGCAAGTGTATATTCACTACTGCATCCAATCAAGCCACTAATCATAGACAGATTAAACTTTATATGTCTATTGCTTTATGGCTTTAGGGTTCGTAGCTTGATAGCCCTCATTTAAAATCTCATACTTTTTCAAAAGGGAGGAAAACTTATATATACACATTTACAATGAATACTTAATATCCATGCATGTATTCATGAAAATGAGTAATAATTTATGACATAATAAACAAAAGATCTTTTCCACCAAGATTAATGGAGATATCTTACCCTTTGATGAAGGATCACTTAATAGTCAACAAAACAATACAACAACATTTATGAGAATTTCTAAATATGTCCCTCAGCCTATCAACAACCATTGACTTTACTCCATTCTTTATGTACTTTTAATAACTAGCTTTTAACTGAGATTACTTTATTGAGACAATAATGTTATCTCATTTCTCATGCTAGCATTATAAATACTAGAGCTTTTCTTAATGTCAATTTTGTCCTAATGGCAGAAGTTCTCCTTATAAGTTTAATTGTCTCTAATAAATTATATCAAACTAAATAATTGAACAGATAACAATCATGCTGCAAAGTCAAAATTAAATCATGCTTACAAAATTACTATAAGAGGCAAGCAACCATCGCATATAGGTGTATGTTTACCAATGTAAATCATACAATTATAAATTCGTATAACTAAAGTCTACCTATGGGTAAAGACATTAGCATAGCATGAATTTATCTCAAATTCATGAAACTGGAATGCAGTTATATCCCCTAATACCTGTGAGCTACTTAAAAAATATAATGATGTTCCATTCCACCCTAATTAAAACTATGATTATAATTATTTACCTGTGGGCAAATATTAATTATAACCACACATTTAATTACAATTGACATCTTTAAATCTTTGAGTGATGTATTTTGTTCATTAGAACAAAATAGAGTGTATGTGCCTAGTGAGAATGCTGTGGCTACTTCTCGATTCTACATACTTATCACAAATACATCACATCATTGTGTATACTAATTGTACATATGATCATAATTTGATATGATAAAACCTTATGTAATTAAATATGCATACAACATGTGCATAAGGATGATGTAGCTATTCCTTACACAAAATATGTATGCTAATCACTAATATCAAATATGTACAATTTAAATACCATATATACACAATGTCAATGGGAATCCTAATTAATTAATTTAATCAACTTCTGAAGATTAATATTTTAAAATCCATATATGATTATTTATACATGTTGTAAGAGGGTGTTGTAGCTACCACTCTAGCATGTAAGTTAATCATAAATATCAATCATGTGTACTTAAATTCTGTACATGCACAGCTTTATGTAGGATTTAACCAATTAATTTAATCAACATATGTGACTAAATACAATCCTCTCACTTTGATTAAATTAATATTACCCATTAAATAGATTTGATATTTTAAAACATAAAAGTGATTATTTACACATGCAACAGAGGATGCTGTGGCTATTCTCCAAGATGCATGTTAATCACAAATATCAACCTTGTGCATTTAAATTCCAAATATGCACAAATCTTTAGTAAGAATTTGATTGATTAATTTAATCAACAAAATGTGACTAAATAATCATCTTAGACAAATTCTCCCACTATTTTATGCATTCAAAATAAATCCAATATATGCATATCTTGATGGAGGGATAAATCAATTAATTTGATAAGCAAAGTCCCTAAATAATTAATTAGAAAAACCCTCCCACTATTTTATGTATCCAAAAAATTGTTTAAATAATTAATTTTGGCATTTTTCAATTTAAATTAAGCTTTACAAAATTCGAATAGTAAGATAATTGCCTAAAAATGAATTATCCAAATATTTAGGCAATTAAATAACATATCAAAAATGATTTTGCAAATTTTCCAGAATATGAAAAATTGCCAAAATTAACTTTTCTTAATTTAAACAATTTAATGTGACATAACCAAAGTTATACATAAAACAGAAGGTAATTTGATTAACAGTGAGCAAAAGGTCTATTTAACCCAAAAACCTTTTCTGGAAATTAGATCTTTATAGCCCAGCTAAAGAAAAAATGTGACAGAGCCCATACAATATTTTCCGAAAAAGAGATAGGATAATAAAGGCCCAAAAGACGTTAAAAAACGTCAATATCAAAATGGCAATAAGCCCAGAAAGCCTCATGGCCCCATGTTTAATGAAACAAGCCCATAATGTCAAAATATTCTTAATTATTTGAGAATCCATAATGTGGCCCAGCTGGATTAACAATTGAAAGGCCAGGAAATAAAAAATTTAAAAGCCCAAAACGCAATAAAATTCACATTTTATGTCGGCCCAAAAGTGTCAACGCAAAGACTGGCCAAATTCGCAATATCAATGTCGGCCCAGAAGCCATATCAGCCCAAAACGTGTCTGCCTACCCAGTAGGGGAGTGAAACGCGCGTTTCACTAATAGACAGAACGACGCCGTTTTTCGCGAGATAAGAGGAGCCTTTCCGAACGCTTTGAAATGACGCCGTTTTTGAACTCAGTCAAAATGGTGCGTTTTAAGCTTCTTCCTCACCCACCAGTGAAACCCTACCTGACCAGCTACCCTGGAGCAACCCGGAAAGAGTCACCGTGACCCGGTTGCAGACCCGAGTGTGTTCGCCGCTGAACACGATTCCAGGTCGCTCTCCGGCTATCCAAAGGTCGGTCTTCAGCAACTTGTAGGATCTTTAGGACTGGATGTAGACCCAAGTGGGTCCGTCACGTGCCATGATTCTGGGTGATAATCCCAGGTGATCCAAATCTCGAAACGGCGATTCTTGCGCTGATTGTGACGGAAAACAACCAAGAATGGGATCTGGATATTGAACTGTTATATTCGAAATAAAATCAAGACGAACTGAATTGAATCTAAGCATTCTGGGTTGAATCCAAAAATGGAGGCTCTGATGATAACGATTACGGTAAAGCAATAATCGAAACAATAACTCTAATAATTTCGCAAGCAACCACAAGATCTGAAAAGAGCAGTCACAAATTCGAAACATACAAGTATGATAATCGAGAGGCAAGGCATGAAATCGAAACAAACAGAGGTGCCGATTCTGGTTTTGGACCTCCGGTTTTCCGATGAAGCAGTGACGATTCCATCAAAGAACAAGATTGTTCTTCTCTTGTCCATTAGCCCGAACGCCCAAAACGAAAATCAAGCATTAAAATTCCCAAAATAAAACAGATTATCATGTTCAAGAAGCGAAATAAAGAATAAAGAACAAAATAATTGCAGAAAACTCAAATTCGGATCCTTCGAAACCCGTTGAAGGCGAATGAACTCACTGGCGCTCTCATCCCGTTGATCCGAAAAGCACAGGGGCAATTTAATTTAATAAACAATTTATTAATAATAAATTAAAAACTCAAATGAATTAATTTTCAGCAATAATATAATTCATCCACTTAAGAAATCCGATCTCAAATCCAAGCTACATACTTAGATCATCCCCGATCAAAGAGTAGAAGGTAGAGGATCAGAGAGCGTGGCTGTGATACCACATGTAGGACAAAACTCAAATACCCAAATAAATCACAAATTAGAGTACATGAATTTTCCTATATCAATAGCGGAAGACTTATAAAAATTACCTCTCGCCATTGCTAAGCTTTGATCGAATGGAGAACTCATGAATCCTGATGAAAGAGAGTTGCAAAAGAATTGAAGATAGGATATGATTGTCAGGTCTCTTTCTGACTAGCTGTGAGGCACAGCGATGGCAACTGGATTAAGAGCCGTCGCCAGTCAGGGAACCTCAAATGAGCAGATTAGGTTTTTCCTTGTACGCTCAATTCATACGGCTGTAAACTTAATTGTGTGTTTTCCACCATCAGAAATACCACATTAATAGCCAATAATCCTAATCGTGAATTGGGCCCAAATCTGACTAACGGGCCACACTCTGGATATTTTAATTAATTACCTAATTAATAACTAATAATAAATATAATATATATATTAAAATATCTAACATAACTTTCCTCACTCTGTCTCACTGTCACCGAGTTAGTTTCAGGCTTTCAGGTTTAATGGTAACAAAAAAATTGGCGGCTTTTGTGGCTAAAATTTTGTCCATTCTTGTTTCTTTTGCCCATGACAATATATGTAGGAAATCTTTTGTAGCGGGAAAACAATGAAATCTATTAATAAGTAAAATTAGACAAATCTTGTGAAAAATGACAAAGGCAACTATAAAGTTTGAATAAGGGAAAAGGTAAAATATTAATAACATTTATCACTATAGAATCAAGCTTTTAATAAAAGAACTAATTACTAAAACTCCTACAAATGAAGAAGGCTTTGTTTTTTCTTTTTTTTCTTTTCCTTTTGTATCCCAACAAATAAGGTATAGTTGAGAAAAATGAGTTGTAATTTATGGGTTTTATACTTTTTTTATAAATAAGCTATATTATTTACAGATTGTAAACAGTGTGACTTGTTATAATTTTATTATTAATATATTAATTTCTCTCGCATTATTACATACATGTAACGTCCAAGAGGCGATTGACGTGCTATTACATCACATCCACATTCCACGTTTCTTTTCGTTTTGAGTGGGAGAACTGGAGAAGATTGAAAGATACACATCTTCGATGATATATATGATCTTGTGACACTTTGATGTCCTAAATTCCATTTATTATTAAAAATATTATAACATCAAACACTAACAATTTATATAACAATGTTAACATTCAAGAGACGAAGATTATCAGAATAATATCATGTCAAATGCCACCATCTTTTATGAGTAAAGATGTCATGATTTGATTAAGCTAAATGCCAAATGCCAACATTGGAGAAAGTCGTTTTCAATCTTCCATTTATTTTCAAAGTAAAGCAGGAAAAAAAAAAAAGGGTTCCTATAAACACAAGTATAAAAGGAGAGTCTATTAAACTTATAAACCACATCACACTTGTCACTTCAAATGCCCTCATGTCAGTTAGGACCCTTTGTGCGTTCCATGAGGATTGAGCTCTTAATGAAGTATCATTTGTTATGAATACAAATCTAAAAGGAGAGTCCAATCTTAAAAAACTAACTTATTAGGAGGTAGAGACTTTTGAACTTATTATAAACTACATCACACCAGTAAGGCTCCGTGATATGGGACTCATAACCAGGTCTTGTTTACCTAGATTCCTTTTATAGAAAAGATAAAAAGTCTTTTTTTTTTTTCTGTTATGCCTTTATATATAATACTTGTATTTCAGAGTAATCAATAAACCAAGACTTCCGGCTAATAGAAGAACAATGATAACTTCTGGTAATTGGTCATGACGGCTGCAAGAAATTTCATTCTCACCTATGAGCGCTCAAGTTTAAATCCATGTATCAGGTAAAAAAATGTTTAAATCTTTGTAAATAAAAAAAAATATTTTTGAGAGAATTATACCCTCAATCAAACTCTGTACTGAGAAACATCTCATAATAAGGAATAATTACGAGAAATAAATCGTGTTAATATTAACAGTTTAGATCCATGCATCTTGAGGATGGGAACAAATTAAATGCATTCACAAAATGTTCCCCAGATAATAAAATAATGTCCTGGCTTGAATTTGATCCGGTAGAGACAATAATATATGATAAAGACAAATGACCACAAATTGATTGTTTTGTTTCTAATTAAAATATAAGCAAATGGATCACGATAATGATTATATTCCTAGTTGACGTAGTGCCCACTAGGAGGGTTCCTATATATTTCAACTGATTCTGACTATTTTTCGAACCAACTTAGGAGGTTTCCTGGTTCAATGCATGAACCTGAATTTTGTTTCATTTTTTTAATAATACATCATTGGGGTCGTCTAGATTGCCCCAACTTTAAGAATATATTTCTTTATGGTTTGCTAGATCACACCCATAATTGATAATTTAGATGATGCACTGGAGATATATATATATATATATATATATAATATGCAAAGTAAGGATGATAAAAACAAGTCTGTGACGTTGAAAAAGGCTCCTGATAGATTAGATAAAATCAGAAATATTGTCCTTTGAGAACCATGGAGTTATATAACGACAAATTTAGCATTGCACTAAGGTTTATCATGGCACTAAGGGTGTCTTTCCCAATAAATTTTAAACTAAATTAAGTTTGCAAATTTTAAAAATAAATAACGTTAATTAAAAATTTAAAATATATGTTTATATTTTTTGCCAACGAAAATATAAGTGTACGTTAAATTATGCGGAAAAAATTATTTTTTTGTTCTTAAATTTTAATTTTAAACCTAATTTGCAATTTGGTCATTGTGTTTGAATTGGTATATATTAATGATCCGTACGGTTTCAAAATATCAAATAAATGATCCTCTTCTTATTAACTTACTTTATGAATCTAATTATTAAATATATTTTGTTTTTATATTGGTGGATTCATTGTGAAAATTAATATATACAATACTCCGTTGCCATTAATCAATCAAGAGTTTAATAATAACAACAAATATATGCTTATTTTTTTTAAATGATAGCTATACGTTTGTTTTGGTCTCTAATAAACTATATATGCTCTTTTTTGGTAATATATGCTTTGTTCACACTTTGAAATAGACAAATCAAAAGAAACAAAGAAAGATATATGTGTGTCAACAAGCTAGCTAGTTGTCTATGGTGGGATTTGGAATATATAATCAAATAATGTCATTCATTCTTGCATTTGAATAATCAAATCATGGAATCATTTGCACCACTTTTACGATTAGAAACGTTCAAATTAAAGGCGTACTAACTCTGTTTTTTTTTTTTTTTATATATACGTGCGAACTATATTTTGACATAAGCCTTAATTTACATAAAACCTCCTCCAACTTTAGGCAAGTTGCACATCATCTCCCTAACTTTAAAAATTTTAAATTAAACACTTTTTTTTATGAAAAAAATTAAACACTATATGATACAGGCCAAAAAAAAAATTAAACACTATGATGTTTCATGTTAATTAACATTAAAGTTAACGGTTTTTGCTGGTTTGGGCTCGCAACTGCCTCTCTTAATACTAGTGTCTCCTATGGAACTCAAACTCGAGATCCAGAGGGATCTAGCAGAACCTTACACCGCTAGACCAACTCTATATTTATATTTTTTTTTATATTTTTAATATATACCATGTCATTGGAAAATAATAACACTTGGCATTTGACATATAGTTTTAAGTATATTATACTTTTTATTTAAAAATCCATCATCAAATAAATATTTTAAATGATTATTTAACTATTTTCTATTTTTAAGATTTTTTATTTTAAAAATACATGGTTCAGTAAATATTTTAAATGATTTTCTAAACATTCAATAGTTAGCTAAAGTATACGTTTGATCTTCTAGGTTTACATCAAGCTAAATTTTTATCCCTTAAATTTAAAAAGTGCACTTTACGTCCTTTAATTTTAACCCCATTTTTCTTAATTTAACGAAAAATATTGATTCAACAAATTTTAACGGTGATTCTGAAATTAAATATTGTCAAAATATGCTTAAATATTAATTCTTTAATATAATCATTTTTATATTTTTAAATTTAACCATGTTGTATCAGCAATATTAACGAAAGGGGAGTTAGGCAATCAAAACATCAAACACTAAGTCCTTCATTTGAACTTTCAAAGTTTAGGGAGGTGATGTACAATTAATTTAAAGCTTAGGAAAGTTTTGTATATTTAACCTACTTAACATAATGGTGAAACTTTGTACAATTTTTATTTGGGATTTCACTGTATTAATATAAGGGTATATCTTGAAAATCAACAAAATTTATGGGGACATTAACTTGAACTATTTTCTTAATTTTACGTGAGTTCGTTAAAAAACTCCTGATCATGAAAAAATGGAGGAAATAATAACAAAAACATAATTTTTTACAGTATTTCTTTTATTGTATTATTTTATACTTTGAGTTTTTACAGTATTTCCAAGTAAAATTCTAATGTCATAGAACGAAAAAATATAAATATAAATAATATATTTATATTATTTTAAGTGTTTTTTTAAAAAAAAAAAAATCATCCCATGTGTCGTGCTGCAATCAACTAAGTTAAAGTTAGGTCCTTTTTATAAGAAACAAATATTTAAATCACATGGTTCAAAATATTAGTTGAAAGCAATAAATGTGTCAAATTTATACTATTCTTTCCGATTATACCCTTATTTATAAAGAGAGTACATTGATGAAAAATTATTGTAGAGATAATAAGTGACATATATTTAAATGGGGTAAAAATATAAAAACTAGTTTAAAATTTAAGACAAGTATTTCTCATATTAAGGACCACCCTTATAAGAGAGAATGTTACCTATAAAACCGGAGGGAGTATTATCAAGTCATTTAAGAGGATAGGTATTTGTAACTTTTTTTTAATTTTTTTTTTGTTCAAATGTAACTTTTTTTTAATTCAAAGAACTTAAATTCGACACATTCTTCTATCAAGTTTTTTTCACTCAATTTAACATGTGGTTAGTCAAATATAATTATTCTATTTTATTTATATTTCCATTATCTTTTCAACCCTAGAAATTAAAGCCGGGCAGTATATGCTTGTGCTTGCCCGAGTTAAACGGGAGAATATATTTAGGAGTGAAGCGTGTTTGCGTCGGTTTGAAAAAAAACAAAACAAAAGAAAGAGAGAGAGAAAATGAAGATGGGATAGCTCAATCACTTTTTAATTAAATTCAAGAGTCCAACATATTAGGGTCCCACTAATGAAAAATGAGGGGTTTGGTTCATGAACCTTCCATTTTCAGTCCAAATTACTCAATTCTCTGGTCTTAATGTGTCTCACCAACTTCATGTTTTCTGATTTGACTTACAAACACTTCACTAAACTCAAAAAAGGTTTCCATCATAGCATGAAATTTTGGACTTTACCACCTTCTTCACAGTTTCATTTCAATTTGAATAGCTTTTATATTTTATGCAATTACACCTGGGTCCCTATTGTGGAAAAAAAGTTAAAAAAATGAGCTGACTATTTACTTATAGAGATACTCTATATAGTATAGCTTAAGAAATTTTTACATTCTTCAAAATAACACATAATAAAAAAAAAATTAATTCCAAAAATTCAAAAAAAATAAAATAGGATAAAATATACTTTTAGTCTCTTAAATTTATAAAGTATACTTTATAAACCTATAATTCTAACACAGTTAATGTTGCTAAAGAAAAACGTTGACGCAATAAACTCAAGTGATGACTGTATAATTAAATACTATTAATCTTTATTTTACAATATGCGTAAATTAAAAAATATCTAAAAACATAATGAAGTAGTCAATATCAAATCCTCCATTATATTAAAAAATTTAGTTTAATAATCTAAATATATTACTTTAATAAGTTAAATGTCAAAACCTCGATTTCATTTGCAACAATTTGCCAGTTTATTTTAGTTTAATAAATTAATCATATGATATTTAGAAATTAAAGCTTAAATATGCTTTGTCAGCTACACAATCATCACTTGAGTTTGTTGCGTCAATATTTTCTGTTAGTAATATTAATTGTGTTAAAAACATAGGACTAAAAAGTATACTTTATAAAGTTAAAGGACCAATAGTATACCTCAGGTAAAATTTAAAGGACCAAAAGTATATTTTAGCCAATAAAATAAAAATTCAAGGGCAATGGGGTGTTTTTGTAAATTTATTTTGATGGACTTGTTTGGGAGTAAGGTTGTCATCAAGAAAATTTAATAATTCCTGTGCAAAATAAGGTCCAGTACTGTACTAGCCATCTTTGAAATGCATTGTGGGAGTTTGTATCCGGATCCCTATGACTGTGTGGTGTCTCAAGCGCAAACACCAACAAAGTCATTGGGACCAAGATCTATCGCATTTAATCTAATGAACTAAGAAATAATGAACTGAAATGATCCAAAAGTATGTAGAAACTAAAATGAGATTTTAGTCCAGGTAAGTTTAAGCTTTCTCTTCTCATTTGGTCAAGGACACTTTAGGACTCCGAATCTTTTTAGTCTCAAACACATGTTGGTTTTATCAGTTTATTGTTTCTCAACACTCTTACAAGATCATGATCGGATTCATTTTGTTGCACAAGTTTACCTTAAAGACGCGATTGCAGAGCATACTTGAATCTTTAAAGAAAGAGAGGCAACATACTATGAACTCAGGCTTTCAGAAGAAAAACGCAGAGGAAGTCATGTGAGAAAATAGGCTTATATTGATAGAAGGAAAATATAACTCTCAATGTCCCTTATGAAGTGAGGAGCATAGCTTATATAGGCAGATGGAGTAAAAAGAAGATAAAAAACACACTATTATGAGTATAGACACCTGGGTCATACTAGGACAAACCCGTGATTCATAAAATAGGACACCTGTAAAATAATACTAATTTAATGACTCAGCACACATGTTGTAGTAAAGCACGCTTACAAACACTCTGAAAACTAAAAGTGGCTTTTTACAAAGTAAATGTTGCCGACACCTTGTCTGGATGATTTAATCTTTTACTATTAGCTCGTGATCATCATCAACGGATAAGTTATCGTGATCTTCATCTCTAATCCTGTCACGTACATATTGTAGTGGATTCCAATAATAGGATTCTAGAAGGGCATCTGGAGGGATGTCATCAGGATGTTCTGGGTCTTGGGCCTCTTAGGTTAATTCTTGTGTGCAGTATGGTAGATAAGATTGAGATGAAGTGGGTTGGAAGGTATGTGATGAAGATCCTGGTATAGACAGACTCAACTGAGGGTGGTCTTCATTAGGTCATGAGAGTCTTGGAAACAGACATCTGGAGGTCCAGTTAGATTTTGACTATTGTTGGCACAGAGGTAGGCTCCTTGAGAAAAGTAGGAAGGTTGTGGAGAATATAATTCTTCATAACCATATCCTTTAGAAGGAATCGGTCCAAGGAACTTATAGCCTTTCTTGTCATGTTTATTGACTAGAGATAGATAAGCGCCTATATCCTGAAGATATTTGGCATCTTGCTTAACCCAGTCAAACAGGGAGAATGCCATAGGTAGACATGACTCTTGAAATAAGGTTCTCCATCATGGCTGAGAAAATAAGACCTGTTAAGAAAGAAAACATAAAAAAATCTTTTTTGCTTCGTTTTTCCAATTTTCTAAAGATCCTATTCACATATCTTATTATATAGTGATCCTCTCCAGTAGGATAGAGGAGCAAAAAGTTCAAGAATTTGATTTAAAGAGGAACCTTCATTTTTTATGTCACAAAGATAATGATATACAAGCAGAGGTGCAAGAGCTATAGCACTTGTGAAGAGGATGGTCAATAACCAAATGTACTAAAGTAACTGTTCGCCGTTTAGCTTCCGCAAGCGCACGGGTCGCAAGTAATAAAGTGATAAGTAAAGATCGTTCCCACGAGGACTATGACGAAAGTGAGTTAATTATTGTAACTATGTTCTTAACTAGGTTGAATGAAAGCATTTGAAATTGAGTATGTCAAGTAAGGAATTTGCTAAAAACAACAAGGTAAACCAAAGGTGATTGTAAAATTGATTCTACTTCAAGGTTTAAAGACTTAGGATTACTTCTTCCTCATTGTATTTCATGAAACTATGCAATTGATTCACTTATGCTAATTGTGTGAGTCCATATGCTAGTCAAAGATTCTAAGATCATCAATCAATCTCTCTCAAGTCAAGATTGATTTTTAATCTTCATTAACAATATTCAATCTCTTGTCTATCATTAATGAAAATCATATTTCCCAAAGCAATTCTTCATTAGACTATGCTAGGTTGTTAGATATATCTCTATTCTAACAACAAACCATCCATTTAATCCTTAAACTTCAAGTCTAGCATGATTTTTCTCCAGTTCTACAACCAAAATAGCTCTCTCAAGCATCATTCAATTGAACCAGACTAATCATGTGGTGATCAAGCACAAGATAGTAATTAAGCATGGAGAAAAATCAGCATATATTCTCAACAACTAGCAAAAGCAAGAAAATATAGTAGTTTTAATCCATACAATGAGTAGAAGTAATCATAAATGAGAGTTTTAGCCACTCATAGTCAATACAAACCAACAACTCAACATAAAACTCATAACCATATTAGCAAATGGGAAGAGAAGAGGGGAAAAACTAGAAAAAGAAAAGAAAATCTTGAATTTCTTCAAGAATCTCCTCCAAGAAGCATCAAAATCCTCCTCAAGCTCTCCAAGAAGCCTCCTTGTGGTTCTTGAGCTCTTCCTTGTGCAGAATCATCAATTTAAACTCCCTCATTAGGTTAAAAACACAGCTGAAGATTCACTTTTTCAAAACGCACAATTGTAGTATCACAACTTTGCTTTCGCTTCGCTATAGCAAACCCACAGCGTACGCGGTCAGAAGGGCCTATTTTTTATGTGTTTTCACTTTTGCTTTGCTATAGTGAACCCACAGCGTACGTGGTTAGAAGGGCCTGTTTTTTATGTGTTTTCACTTTTGCTTCACTGTGGCGTAGCAAAAGCAACCGGGGGCACCTTCAAGCTACTTTGATCTTCCTTTTTTGCTTTTGTTCTTCTTTTCTTCACCTCTAAGGATCCATGTAAGCTTCCATTTCTTGTCATCATCCTCCTACAAAGAGAAGGATTTTATGAGCTTTCCAATTCTTCAATTTAATCTAAAACCCTATACATTTAGCTCAAAATTTGCACTTTTCAAAGTATTTTCAACACAGCACATTTTCCTTCATATGTGTAAAGTTTATGCACAATTTTAGTTTAAAACCACAAATATATAAGAAAAATGTGATGAAATATAAGAATTTCCAGAGAATAACAATAACTCCTCAGGAATAGGGCCTTGGACAAAAGGTAGAGTAGCAAAAGCAGTATTTATGCTAAAATGCCAGGTTGTTGGAAGAAGATTGGTTTTGACAAAGAGAAGATGGAGCCAATTATAAAGATTATCTTTGGCATAATAGATGAATTCTTCTTCATTTTTTAAATGGATATTTAGAGGGAAGATGATAGGCTTTTTGAAATAAGTCATGGTAGAAGTATCTTTTGTGATGGTTAAAATGTACAGAGGGTTTAAAGGAATATCCTTAGGAGGTGGAAAGGGATTTTGAGGCTTAGGAGGCAGAGTTTTTTGATGTCTGGCCAAAAAATCTGTAATGATATTGTGGTGACCTTTGAGATGGCGAACTGTGAATTTATAGCAAGAAGACCAATCTTTCCATTTGAGTAGCTATGCATCTGGTAAGATCTTTTTATTTAGATCAAGCATATTTGGAAAAGATGTATTGCCCATTTCCACAATAAAGTGGTAGGGGCTCAAATAAAAGCTAAACTTCTCAATCCCTCGCTTGACAGCAAGGATTTCTTTGTACGTCACATAATAATGCTTTTTTGGTTCTTTAAATTGTCCACTAGCATGTCTACAGTAATATCCTTTTCCATTTACTTCTTCAAGAAGTATTGCTTCCCAAAATTCAGCACTAGCATCCGTTTGTAAAATTATCTCTCCTTGATCTAGAATTTTTAATGGTGGAGGATTTTGAGTGATACTTTTGAGGGTTTGGACAACTTGTGTTTGTTGTTTTCCCTAATGTGGAGGATTCTTTTTGAGTAACTTGGACAGCTGGTTGATATAATGGACACATGAAGAATAAAGTCTCTGAGATAGTTCACAATCCCAAGAAATTGTTGGACTGGTTTAGGAGCAAGGTTGTCATCAAGAAAATTTAATAATTCTTATGCAATATGAGGTCCAGGACTGTACTGACCATCTTTGAAATGCATGCCCAAGAATTCAATATCATTAACACCAATTTCACTTTTCTTGGATGAGATCATGATGCCATATCGTTCCATGATTTTGGTGAATTAGGTGAAAAGATCTTTATGGGATTATTCAGATTCAGAGAAAAGAAGAATATCATTAATGTAAATCAGGGCATTATGGAGGATAGGCTCAAAGATCCTAGTCATGGCCTTTTGGAATAAGGATGGGGCTACTTTAAGGCTAAAAGGCATGCTAGTCCATTGGTATTGAGCATTAGGTATGCAAAAAGCAGTTTTGGGCCTATCTTCAGGTTGAATACCCAATTGCCAAAATCCTGCTCTAAGGTCAAACTTTGAGAAGATTTAGGCTTTCTTGAGATAGACAAATAAGGTGTTTGGCTTTGAACCAAAGGAAACTTATCATCTTAGAGGAAGTGGTTTAATGGTTTGTAGTCAATGACAAGTCTCTTTTTCCCCTTTTTTATTTATGATATTTTTTCAACATAAAAAGCTTGGTAAGCTCAATTAGACTTTGTGGACTCAATAAGTCCTTACTTTAATAGAGTTGTGCATTCATCTCTGGCTAATTTTAAATCAAAAAGATTCATACCTGGATGAGAAGCTTTGGTAGGATTAATATCCTTATTCTTCTTAAAAGGTAACTTGATGAAGAATTCCTGGTTTTTCCATAATGAAAAAGGATGAGGAAATTGATCATTACTGTCTGCACAGTATTGAAGCAAGCAATCCTTGATGACAAAATACTAGGGAGGAGCTTGTTGAAGCTCAAATAGGCTAAGGACTTCTATATAAGGACTGAAATTTTATTTCCATTTAATCCCTTAGGGCAAGATCATGAGATTCTGAGTATGATGGATCGCATCAAATCCCAGTAGAATATAATTCAGAGTGCATCCTCGGAAGAATTTTATGCCAATCTTTCTTCTGAAAATAAGGTCAATCCTGAAGTGTTTTGCATCAGCTGTGAGGAAATATTGGTTATGGGCACCCATTCTTTAGGAAGAAGCATATGAGATTTCATTACTATCTTGGCATGAGCCAGTATCAAAAAAGGCTATGGCTTGGACAAGTTTAGAATATTTATCGGTAAGACCTGAATGTTTATATTGGGAAGAGGAATGTTGAGGTTCTCTTTAGGATTGGACCTAAGAGATCCTAAAGATCCTATGAAAGGTTCGCTTGGAGAAGACAAGTCTTTTGAATGAGCAATTTGGGATTCTAAAGGAGAAGGAGGCTTAACTGGGCTTATGAGATTAATGGATCCATGAGAATAGGCTTCTTCTTTATCTGACTCTGATTCATATTCAAGATCAAAGAAATCTGAATTCTCTTCTTCTTCAGAAAGTGGAAGAACATATTGAGTTTCCTTGTCTCTGAAAGGTTGTCTATAACACCACAAATTTTATATTCACCAAAAATATATTATAATTAATACATGAGTAGGGCCTAGACCCACAATCTACACCGGTTGGACTTCTGCCAACTCCCAGCGTAAGTGCACCTCTGGTACTAATTGCCCCTCTCTAGGCAAATCATGTTGATTAATAAAGTGCATTTACAAAACAATGGAATTCACAAAATCACATAACTTATGGTATAGTGTATGAAGGATAATGTCCCTACCTCAATGCTTTATAATCCTCTATTTAATGGTGTCTCGTAAAACGTGCTATTCCGGCGTCCGACTCGGTCCTAAAATATTAAATATACCAGAAATAGGTCATAACCTATCCAAGTATCATTTTTGACTCTTCCATAGTGTTTATTGTGGTTATATTAGTCTATGGTGAAAACTTACAAAAATGCCCCCGGGAACCCGGCCTGGCCCCGTCGTACCTGGCCCGATGGCACGTTTTCCCAAAATTTTGACCAAAGCTATTTTGACTTATTTTCGCCGAAGGAATCCATTTCTAGGCTCGAAATCACCAAATTCATAGTCAAATTACGAAAATGCCCTTGACAGCCCCTATTTAGGGATTTCAATGGTGTTTTTGTAATTATGCTTTTTCGGCCTCTATCGAAAAAGTGCCCAACTGTAACCCCACCTATTTTTGCCCACTGAGTCCAATGGAATCATTTATTTCATGAAAATCCAACTCCTAGTACCATTTCTGGTCCTGGCCAAAATATTAGGGAAAAATGGGAAAAATAAGGTTTTGTGTTTTAGCTCCCAAAACTTGTACTTTTCCACTTCTAATCCTTGATTAACTTGCCTAAACACTTCTTAACCATGATTTAAAGGATTTTGGGCAGCATAACCCCTTAGGGTCATGGCTTTTCTAATTTTACAACTCAACCCAAAAATCATAAAAACCAAACAACAATTATCAACAACAACTCAAGAAGGCAAGTTCATGAAGTTACCCTCTTTAGCTACTTGGTTTCCTCTTACTCTAGGCTCCTCCTCCTTCTCTTCTTGATCTCAAAGTATGTCTTCACCACCATGGATTCATGAGAAACAAGATTTTTGAGAAGAATCTAAGGAAATGCCGTAAGAAAAACCAAATAAACCACCTTACCCTGACCTCTTCTTCTTCCTTCTATCCTCTTCTCTCTATTTCTCAAGCTCTCTCTTCTCTCCTTTTTTCTAAGTCTAGGACAAAATGTGTGTGTGAAGGGGAAGGGAAGATGTTTTATTGACTTATTCATCTTTCTTCCTAGTCTTAGATTTAATCAAGGGCCCAAGTTGTGACACATGGCACCATCTTCTCTCCCCTTTTACTCTAACTAATCCACCTTCCTCCAACTAAGTCAAAATGTGCACTCTACCATGCCATCATATTTCTTATTTCTTCACTCAAGCTTCCATCATCATGCACTACACCATCATTCCATTTTTGTGTACACTCAATCTTGGTCATGATTTCCTTCTACTTGTGACATGTGATCATGTATCAATTAATTTTTCCCTTATTTCTTTCATGTTGGACGAAAATTAGAGAGGAAGAGGAGAGAAAATTGTTTTGCACAATTCCATAATTCACACAATTGATTTTATGTATAATCCCCCCTTAATCTCTCAATTCTTGATTTATTCTACCAAGAATAATCCCATTATGCATTTTCCTTTATTTTTCTTGATTAATTGAAATTAAATCCAATTAATTGGAAAATAATTAATCTTAGGCTAAATTGGCAAAATTATGATTTTGCTATCCCCTTTGTAATTTAATTCATTTCTTGAATTTATTTGCTCATTTCCTTGTGAATATGAATATTTCAAAATTCACAAGATCTAAATTCATGAATATTCACTATTTTAGTGAATCTCTCGATTAATTATAATATGTTTTTTGTGAATATAAAATTTGGGGTGTTACAGTTCTCCCCCACTTAATTAATTTCGTCTCCAAAATTTACTACGCTTATACATTCATAAGCTCCGGGTAACACTTCTTCATACTCTATTACATGTTCTAGATCAGTTTGCCTCTTTCATAAATACGTGGTCACCGACTTCAAATTCTAGAGGTTTTCACCTCTTATCTGTATAACTTTTCTGTCGGCTTTGAGCAGCTAGTAATATCTGCTTAATCAACTTTATCTGCCATCGGTATTATCTTACGGCTCAATACGTCATTGACAACATTAGCCTGCCCTGGACAATATTTACATTCTAGGTCCTACTCTTTTAACAACTCTATTTACTTACATTGCGTCATATTTCACTCTTTTAGCTCATACATATATTTCAATCTTTGTGGTAGCAGTACAACTCCCCAATTATGTCATAAAGGCAACGTTTCCGGATTTAATACAAACATTACTACCATCAACTCAAGATTATGGATGGAATAGTTTAATTTCTGAAGCTTCAGCTGACGTGATGCGTACGCCCTTACTTGGCTCGCATTAATTCTCATCTCGATCTATGCATGCTTGTATCTTGGGATTCAATTCCCTTCCCAATCCATGCCATCTGGCATTAGTGAAGACAACAAAGGCTCACTATGGATCTGGGATTTTCAATATTGGTACTATAATAAATTTTCATCATCAGCTCTTTGAAGCTCCTTTCACAATCATCATCCCATGCATAATGTTGAGTTCTGGGAAACTTCGATATAAACATCTCATCCTTTTTATTGTCACACCCCCAATCTCTTACTGGACCCCACTTACTGATACCAGATCACCTAGCCTGGAGGCACCTGCCTCAGGGTCGAGGGTAGACGCATAAGGATATTGTCACACCCCCAATCTCTGACTGGACCCCACTTATTGATACCAGATTACCTAGCCTGGAGGCACCTGCCTTGGGGTCAAGGGTAGACTCACACCCCTAATATTTGACTGGACCCCACTTACTGATACTAGATCACCTGGCCTGGAGGCACCTGCCTCGGGGTCAAGGGTGGACTCATAAGGAATATCTGCATATCATAATCACAATTTTTGGCATTCTCAGTTTAGTATTGCTTCTACTTTACCAGGTTCAATTCTATTTATAATTATTACTCACGTGTCATCTTACTCCGTGAGTTCACCAATAGGTCATCAACCAACCAGATTTCGCAGATTACCGTTAAGCTATGCAGCTATGCAACAGTAGACAATCAAGTCCACTAATGATTCTGGTCCCTCGACATTCATTATGCCATAGTTATATGATTGTGTGGATGTCAATATTTGTAATGCGCTTTATTAATCAACATGATTTGCCCAGAAAGGGGCCAGAAGTGTCAAAGGCACTTACACTGGAGTTGGTGAGAACCCAACCAGTGCAGAATAGTAGGGCTGGGCCCTACTCATGTATACATGCAGATGATATGTTTATATTGTTCATTAATTTGTGCATACCTTGGCACATGACATATTTACTTTTTTCTATGAACAATATTATGTCTCTACGGGGATTCTTCGAATTCTCACCCAATTTTTAAACAAATACCTCAGCGGGTACCAGTAGGGCAAAGGGAAAAGATGTAGATGCCGGAAAGTGAACGGCACGTGTCTTGAGGCGAGGACAAGATTGTGGTCATAATTAGTCTATTTTGTGATATTTTGGTGAAATTTGTAAATATTAAGTTTCCGCTGTATTTTCTGTTTTCAGTCAACGAATGATAACGAAATTGTAAATGAATATTTTTATCAGTATAATTGTACTTTTCTGTATGCCCATTGAATTCTGTCTTTATTACTCTTCGATTATCGAAATAGAAACGGGTGTTGACATTTTTGGTATTAGAGCTAATAAGCGGTTCTGCCATTATCAAAAATGTATACTGATAAGGTTTTGCTTTCATGGCGACCGAACTATTCATGGATGGTCCAAGTGAGCCGATGATTGCGATCATGGTTTGTAGTCACAGCGAGGCAACGGTGAACCATCGTATTCCGTACCGAGGACCTACGATTGAATACTTCAGAAATGGCAGTACGTTGGTATACGGTACACAACACAGAAGATTATGCTGAGACTGTAAGTATGCAGTCCAGAGCCGAGGCCGGCATCCCCAGGAGTGACAGAGGTTGGCGAGACCGGAGATGCACCAGAGGAGTACCCAGAGTGGGATTCCGACTACGAACCAGAGAAGGTTTCGTTAGATTAGGCGAGTGACCGCGAGTCTTAGATAGAGTCGGTACAGGTGTCGTATAACTTACAGCTGGACATAAAGTTGTTCTTTCTCCTCAAGCCTAAGTATCACAGGGCATAGCAGGAGCACGATACCCTGAGAGGCCGGTACTTAACATTCATTGATGACATAGAGATAAAGATACCAGGGGAGCAGGTTCGTGATGAAGCGGTATCGAGACGATAACGGTGGTATCAAAGAATGGGGTATCAGAGTAATCAGAAGTGATATCAGTACCCAGATTGTAGTATCGGTGGTACTGGTGCACCTGGAAATGATATCAGTGTGGTATCGATGGTATCAGGATGGTATCGCTGGTATCAGGATAATATCAGTGGTATCAGGATGGTATCAGTAGTATCAGTGCATGCGGAGGTAGTACAGTTGATGGTATTGATGGTTTCAGTGCATATAACAATGATAGCTGCAGTCGTGATAGTGGCATCAGGAGGGTACCAGTGGTATCAAAATAATGTCAACGGTATCATAGGAGAATGGAATCAGCACAAGTGAAGGAGGTACCAGTGTTCAGTCAACGAATGATAACGAAATTGTAAACGAATATTTTTATCAGTATAATTGTACTTTTATGTATGCCCATTGAATTCCATCTTTATTACTCTTCGATTATCGAAATGGAAAAGGGTGTTGACATTGTTCTTTAAGAAAGCTTCAATGCCTGCATCCTTGTCTATGATCATCAAGATATCATGAGGTTGTTGCAACATCTTGATGTCCTTTTTGGTCTTGTTTACATAGTTCTTTGCAAAGTGACCCTTTTGTCTGTAAACAAAGCATCTTGAACCTTTAAAGAAGGGTTTTCTTGGTTTGGAAAACTTGTACTTTCTTTCCTGACGTCTTTTGGAAGAGAATCTCCTTTCTGGGAATCTGGTATATTGACGATAATGAGATTTCTTCATTGTTGGGCAATTACAAGTCTTATGATCTTTGTACTTAATCTTCATATACGGTTTTTTACAGGCATGCTTCAACTTTGTTGTGCCCTTAAGAATATCTCTGAAGTATTTGTGCTATTCATAAAGCTTGTCAACAATTGCAAGAGCTAGTTAATAAATTTCTCTGATAGAGACTTGGGAAATATCTCTTCAAAGAGTATTGATACTCTTGTGTAACTCTAACTAAATTTCTTTAAAGAAGAGATGAGATAAAAGTATACCAAAGATTGATATCATTACACCCATCTAACATGTAATACTTGTCACACTATCCTCTGGTAATGCTTTTGCAGATCTTTTTTTATAAAGAGAGTAACATTTCATCCAAAAATATTCTCGTCTGTCTTGTTTCTCAATGATATCGAAGTCTCCTATGAACTTTTCGTGAACTGTTCTTAGGAGAAGTGAAGCATTTTCAACTTTAACTGCTTGCATCCTTTCATTTGGACTGAAATGCCAGAACCAGTCTTTAAGAGTTCCAGTAAATCTCGAAACAAATTCTTGAAGAACTTGTTGAAGAGTCGCTTGTTGTTCAACAAGTTGTAAATCAATCCATGCTCCTAATTCATGGAGTCTATCTCTCCATTTGTGTTGTGGAACATCATTAAAAGTAAACCAAGGTCCAGAGGTAGGTTTGTAAGCAAAATTATGAGGTTAAGGAGGATCAGGTGGCTGTTCAACATGTGATTCCTCAAATTCCTCATCTTCATTTGGTTTTACCATTGCAAGTCTGGTAACATCATCAAAATGTTCTTCTGAATCATTATTAGAGGTGAACACAGAAGAATCATCTGATTACGAACTAGAGGAGTCTATGATAGGTTTAAAAGGGTTATGGGTTTGAAGAATAGCCATGGTAGAATCTTGGGTAGTTTATGGCAATATGGCAAGTTGAGAAGTCTGAGTGGCCTGAGAAACTTGAGTCTTAGGTTGTTTTTCTTTTTCTGATGAGACGACTGGCTGGGTTACAGGTTGGGATTTTGGTACCCAAAGTATTACCTGGATGGTGGGTGAAATAATAAGGCCAATGAGAAAAATGTCTTCTAGAGTTCTGAGAGAACGTTTTTAGATAATTCAAGGCTGAATTTGTGGGGGTGGTTGAAGTTGCCTGAAAATGGGATAGTTTATTTTGAAAACTTTACTATAATAAACTTCTTCAAGATAAGTAGTAGGTGATACAGGGTATGTTAATCTTGGGATGGAAGGACATATAAGATAGGACTCATATAAGACCTGAGATTGTTTCCTGTCCATATCTAGCTCTATTCTTTGTAAATATTTTTTTATTGCTGACAGCTCTATTTCCTTTTGCTTAAACTATAGTCCCATGTGACCACTGGCAATAAATTTCCTTAATTCTGCATCCAACTTCTGAGCTTGTTGTGTTTGAATAGCCTATAGTTGCCTAACTTCATTAGAAATCTAACCCATTTGAGTAGTCAAACCATCTGTCTTGATGGTTAAAGAATCAAGCTTGGAGTTTATTCTGGTCAGGACTGTATTTTGATAAACAATATTTTGGGTCTGCCAATTCGGAAATTTTTCAGCCGTAGATGCTGGTCTGAGGCTTCCTTGTAGGTTAACAATGTTTGGGATAACATAAGGTTGAGTAAATACCTTAGTATTATCGTCTATTTTACTCTCAAGAGGAGGAAATTCAGAATCATAAGGATATCGAATCATCCCTATGCAAGGAATTGATTGTACAAGTACAGGTGCAGGGGAAACCACTAGAATTGCTGGTTCAGGTTCAGCAGGAACAGCTGGAAAGAATCTTTTAACAATCTATGTATGTCTTATTTCTAGCATCAATTCAACAAGAGACATATCTTTAGAAGATCTTTCAGGAGGAGGAGGCGGTTGCCAACCTCTTCTAATAATATACTTTAGACCATGGTCGTCATAATCTTTATGGTAATGATGGAGCTTGTGTGAATAAGAAGATCCTTTAAAGGATTTATTTTTCTTGGCCTGCTTGGTCAAGTATTTGTATGGGTAAAGTCCTTATTCATCATCGGATTCTTCCTACCATTCTAGGGTATTAGCATATCGCACTCAAACTCAAGATCACACATTCCTGAACCAAGAACATCACATAGAAAGTTATCATTCAAATGAGAAACATAGCAAGGGTTTGTATATTGATCTACCTATGCTATAGGTGTATCTTTCCTGGAGGGTGTATAGGCTAGAGAAAGAGTGAAATCCTTCCATGTGGAATAGAAGGTCCTTGTTGGCTTGGTCTTTCAAAAGTAATTTTAATAGTACCATCTGAAAGTCTCTGGATTATTAAAGGCATAGTGGTATGGGCATCTGCTGGACCCCAAAGAAAAGCTTTTCATAGTTGTTGATCTACTCAAGTCGCATCAACTGAGAAAGTTCTTCTTAAAGGATTTGTCTGGGGATCTGAATGATAGAAGAAGTATCATCATATCTATTAGAGATAGCGAACAATACATCTTTTGTGGAGTTGGGTAAGTGAAGATCAAGGGAATGGTTTTGGAGTCTATAGATAACTTGGTGGTGTAAGGTAGCCATAATGGCTTTAGGATCTTGTTCAGCTCCAACAACCTGTACTTGTACCTTGAATCTGTTAGTAAGAGTATCATTTAAGTTGATATTGAAATCTGGCTGGATAGTGAGAATGACACTTCCATTGCTCAAAGTGGTCAGAAGAGCACCAATAAAATAATTAGGATATTGCTTGTAGGTAGAGTCAAAAAGAGCAACTCTAGTGGTGACGGGAATACCTTTTCTCGCATTGAGGGTAAGGATTAGACAGATGGCACCTATATGAAGATGAGTGTAACCTTCAAATCTCTATTGATTTACAAGGGTGTTGGAATTTCTATGACAGAATATTGTTCTTCTATCGTTACAGGAAGAGAACGTTGGTCTATTTTGGTGGTCTGTACAACTTCTTTGACATGTGGTCCTCGGGTAGTAAAGAGAGCTCTAATATTTTTGGTGAAACGGTTTGATCTATGATAGACACTATAAGGACTGAGAAGAGGAAGATCAATTTATTAATCTAAGCATCCTCAAGTAGGTGGTTGATTTCTATAAGGTTTTCTATCTTCTTAGCTAAGGTTCTTTTTATAGAAGTAGGAAGGCTTTTAAGAACAACAGAAGAAACAAGAGTAGTAGGTCAATCCTGGTTTTCTGGTATATCACTCATGATTGGGGGATTTCTTCTTAATCACCTTTGTTTATAGCTAAGGTTCTTTTTACAAAAGTAGGAAGGCTTTTAAGAACAAAAGAAGAAACAAGAGTAGCATGTCAGTCCTGGTTTCCTGGTATATCACTCATGATTGGGGGATTTCTTCTTAATCACCTTTGTTCATAGCATGATGTAGTTGTCTCATAAACATTTTATTCAATTCCATTTTCTATCATTCCTTCCCGTACCTTTCTAACAACCAAACAACCCCTTAATCGTAGTCAAACTCTTTAGAAATTCATAAAGGTACAAATTTATGACATCATGATACATTATAGAGTAGTTCATATATAATGACTTTGTGTTCACTTTTCTTAGGGCCTATTTAGTATGCTGGAATTGACCCCATGAAAATGGAAATGGAGGCCAATTCCATGTCTTGAAGATATTAAATTTGACAAAATTCCATTTCCACATAGAATCCAATTGAGTCCAATTCCACCCAAATCAATTCCATAAAAAAAAAAGCTTAGATTTGCTAATTCCATGTCCCATTTCCCACCTTATCCTCTTTGCTTTCAACTCTCACGTCGCCTCACCCACCACCAGCGACTCACCAGCTCACGTCGCCTCATCCCACAGCCAACAATAGCAGCAGCAAGCAGCTCCCACCGATCTAGGTGAACAATGGCAACTGTGCCCTCCACTGTGCTTGACGGTAAGGACGATGAAGAAAAAGAGATTTGTGCTTGATGGTGAGAATGACAATGATTGTGCCCTCCACCGTGCTTGACAGTAAGAACGACGGCGACTGTGAGATCTGTTTGCACCAGTGGTGGCTTTTCGTCGAAGTTCGAGTTTGGCGCCTCCTTCGATTTTGATTCCGACGACCTTTCTAGAACCAATCAATTACCAGATCTGTTTGAAGAGGAGGAAGAAGAGATGAGGATGATGGAGAAAGACTGGATGCCGAACAGAGAGGTATAGTCAGAGTGGAAGAATTGGATACTATAAATATTAAACTGCTACAAGAATACAAATAACCGCTACAAAATGGATACATTAACCGCTACAAATAGTACGTGGATCCCTATAAATACCCTTATCACAACTCATTTCAAACACTCCTCAATTTCTTTTCACCTTACCTTTCTTTTATTTTCTCTCATTTACAACTTCTTTCATATGAGTGGAGGAACTGAATAATATGATCAAATATGGTAACAAGATTTTTTATTTTTTTACAATATTTCTTTCCTTTCTATAAAATTTATTCTAACTATTTTTTTTCCTAGATATTTCAGAGCTGTAGCTCATTTTCATCTATTTTTCATACACAATTACATTATATTAGACAACATAATAATTCCTTATTACCTACCTATCTTTAATAATATTATTAATATAAATTTTATACTAATCCAATTAAATTACATTTTTCCTTTTAATTTATTAATAAGTTAAACTATTGAATAATAAGCTAATTAAAATAGATAAAATAATTATAATAAAATAAAATATTTAATTTAATATTAAAAAAACATAAACAAATGATCGTATATTTTTTAAAAATTTTTTAAATATTTGTAGCGGTTATTGAACCGCTATTAAATAACGCGCCTTTTAAAAACTCAAATTAAATTTTTTAGCGGTAAATTTGATTTTCATGAAATTTGTAGCGGTTATCAAAACCGCTACTAATTTCATGAAATTCAAAATTAGTAGCGGTTTTTTAACTGCTACAAAATAAAAAATGTCATTTTTTTCGCCTTCAAAATTTCAATATTTTATATTTGTAGCGGTATATAACCGCTACAAATATCTCTGAAAAAAATTTCGTTCATGAGAGTGTTGTAGCGGTTGGGTTGAACCGCTACAAAGGATGTAGCAGTTAATTTTAATTGACTAACGGTTTTATATAACCGCTACAAAACTGCTTGCAACATACGATTTAGTAGCGGTTATGGTAACCGCTACTAATGTTGTTTGTAGTGGTTAAAACCGCTACTAATATATATTTTTAACTGCTACTAAATCACATTTTTTTTGTAGTGGAAGGAGAGGGAGGGGAAGAAGAGAGGCGATGAGAGACAAGTTCAGTATCCAATTCCGAAGAGAGGCGAAGAGAAGGAGTGGATTTTTTATTTTTTAATTATAAGGGCATTTTGGTCTTTTCACATAAAAATTAGGACTCATTTCCATGACATACCAAACATACTTTTAAACCTCATTTTTATTTCCATATCGATATCTATTTTCATTTCCATCAAAATCAATTTTATTGTACCAAACGGGCCCTTAAAGTTTATTACTCCCTCTCGTCCTAATCGTAGGATCTAATTTGGAAGTAAATTTTAGTACTAAATGTAAGACATTTTTTCATTTCATCTTTTATATTTATTATTTTTCTCCAAACTAATTTATCTGATTTATAAATTGATATATAATCTAGTGTTAGCTAGAAGTATCATTGAGAGATCATGTCATTAATTAATTTATTTATCTTTCTTAATCTTCTTAAATTAGATAAATATATCTTACATTTATGACGGGATGAGTATATATCAAAAGATAAGAAAAGATATTTCCCTAGCTAGTACATCAGAATTTTCCATGACCCACTCTTTCTTGTCACGTCACACTCTTATTCAGAAACTTCTTCGATGAATTCTTCTTGTTTTCTATTCTTTCACAAAAAAAAAAAAAAATACAGATATGAAGCTATTGTTCATCTTCAAAAGTATTTTTATTTTATATCTTTTATCACATAATGGAGAAATTTGGATATTCTGCAATTGGCACTATATATAAATTAATTAAATTGAGATAACGATAGAGAAAATATATATATATATATATATATATATGAAATTTAGATATTCTGCAATTGGCAGCGTATACAATATTTTATACGATAGAGTATTGACATATTATTGTGATGACGATGATTCTTTTAAGGCGGTTTTTTCCCGTGCTCTACAAAAGACAAAATTCAAAACCTTATTTAAGGAATTAACAAAATCTCCCCCACTCCCATCTCGATATTATTTAAATTAATAGGCAGTGGTAAAAAGTAAAAACTTCGTAGTTACAAGTTATAATTAATATCGTACACTTTAGGGCTATATTTGGATTCCAATTTTGTAAGTCGAAAGAACTTTTTAAAAAAATGAACTTTTTATATCCTAATCGATGTTTGACTACACTTTTTCAAACTCAGTTTGCAAAACGGGAAATAGTATTTCCACATGAAAAGTTAATTTGTAAAAACAAATTAAAGGGCTTTGCTAAGTATTACCAGTAGTTGACTTTGATGGTTTATAATTTAGGTCATGCCCGTTCGTGGAGAGGTCTGAACAGATCAAAATTCAAAAGGGGAACGGCTAACCAGAAAATTAAGACTAACTACAAAAAAACAATACATTAGAGATGGAATTTCGTGATAAGAATTTAAAATTTTGTCGCTAATTTACTGGTTTATTGGAGTACTCAAGGTTTAAATAGGCTTATTGCATGCATGTACGGACTCTTTGGAAGCCCTATCACCCGATCATATATAACAGGTGGAGGACATAACCACCCAAGGAGGTCAGAGATAAATGAAAAACATGATATGATCTCTTTGGACCAGGAGATTGATATTTATTATGTTCCCTAGGCTAGGAATATGGATGGAAATAGCCCACGCAAGGTTAGAATACAGCTAAATAAGCCCGAGCCTATAATAAGAGTATAATATATGAGCCTGCGCCCATGTCTGAATCTGAATATAAGCTTTTTTTTTTTTTTTTGTTAAGGTGAAAAAATACACATGTGATTTTCTCCCAGATGCACCCAACACCAAAAAATTTTTAAGGAGCAAAACTGACTATGTGGTTTCAAATTAGGTGCAAAAATACCATTTGACTATTAGTTTGACTTTTTCTTACTAACTGGACGATGACATGGCTTTCAAAGTAATAATGTGGAAAAAACAAAAAATAATTATATACTCTAGGAGTGCCACCCACTACAAACCAATTGTCAATTCATAACGGTTAATTTATAGCGGTTGGACAAAACTACTACAAATATGTTAAATGACTCATTTGCTATATAGGATTAACATAAGATGAATTGTTGTATTTTAATTAGTCAGAGTATAAATGAGGTGGCTCTCCTAAAGCATGCAAGTATTTCTCAAAAAAAAAAAATGTTGACTGAGCAAGGGAATGCAAGTCTAAGTTGGCCAGGATTATTATATTAATATCAATATAATCTAGGGCTCTCATTCACGTTTTGCTGCTGCTTCTAAAACTGTTTGGCAACGTACACTACAAAAAATAATTGAATTTGCGACAGAATTTATCACGGAATCAGCTTTTCTGATGGAATTTCTCACGGACTACATTTCCAATGGAATCAGTTCCGTCGCTAATAGGTGCATGACAAAAAAAATTTGCGACGGAATTTCAATTTTCGACGGAATTCCTTTCCGTAGCAAATTTTTTTAAAAAAAATTCCAAATTTTTTTTTTACATTTCCAAATGCCACATATTTGCTCCTCAGTGTGCCACGTGCTCCTCTCCCCTGGCCGCCACACATCCCTCTCCTCTGGCTACCACATGTCCACATCTCATAATTCCTGAAAATGCCTCTCCTCCCATTCGAACTCGCGACCTCAAGTTTCTGACGTCTTCGCGATCAAGTCTTTGCCAGTTGCACCAAAATGAACATATGTCATATTATTACATATTATTATATATATATATATATATAATATTATATATATACACACATATAATTAATTATTAATTAAATATAATATTATTAAAAATAAAGAAAAATTTAATAAAAAAGTAAAAAAATATTTATATATTTAATTAAACAATTTTTATTTAAAATTACTTAATAAATAATAATTTAATATTATAAATATTATTTTTAATATAAAATTATAAATATAATATTAATAACATATATATTATTTTTAAATAAAATAATAAATAAAATAATAATAATATAATTTTCATAATTAAGTTTAAATAAAATTATTTAATAATTAATTTTTTAAATTTTATAAATATTATTTTTAAAAAATTAAAAAAATTAATTTTTTCCGTGCCACGGAAATTTCTTTCAGGTATTTTTTTGTAGTGGCAAGCTCATCCTCCGCTTCCCGGCAGCTCTTATATTCAAACGACGCAAGATGAATATTGAGAGTGAAAGGCCAAAGATCTCTTGGTGTAAAGATCAAACTCTACCACAGCAAAAGAAAAAAGAAAAAAAGATCAAGCCCAACAAGACATTTCCTCCCTGAATTAAGAAAACTTCCAACATGTATCACTTAAGTATGAATTGAAATGATTACTAAATGCCCAAAAATTTATAAGTACGGTTTTTCCTTCAATCAATTGAGAACTTTAACAAGTATGAAGATATAAGTATGGTGTTTGGCGCACATAAAAGAAAATTATATATCTATTTTTACACCTTAACCCCTTTTTTTTTAATATATTCAAACATGAGCCTTCAAAAGGCTTACAAGTCTTGAAGCCTTTGTGAAAGCCTTCTTACAATGTATATACATTTAAAAAGGCCTAAAGTATCAAACCTTAAAGACCATAAGTAAGCTTTGAGAGCTACTAAAGCCTACATTAAATAAAATGTTTCCCAAGTCTAATAAACCCTAAGATTTTAAAGTAATTTTACAACCTATATGATATATTATCTATAATAAAATATATTCATAAGATTAATCAAGCCTGCCTGTAAACTTTAGGGTCAGACTTTACATTAAAAAGCCTGGCTTATTTACCTTAAAAGGCCTCTAAATAGGCCAATAGGCCTAAGGCTTGGCCTATTTTCTAAACAAGCCTAGTCTAACTAGGCCCCAACCAAGCCAAGCTGTATGCCCCTGATAAGGGATTAGACTATTTCCACCCTCTACCTATATATGAAGTTATACAAACCAATAAGTATTGAGTTTAATGGAAGTGACTAGTCCCTCACAATGTGGCTAACCAATGTTCAAATTCTACTGGGAGAGAAGCCCAACAATGCCTCAAATCGGATTACATGATACATGTGGTTAAAAAAAAGGGTTATACAGTGTGCTGACTTTCTTGTCAAAGATGCTCATTATCTGGACATGTTGATTTTACAAAATCCACATCCTGCTTGTCGAGTTCGCTTGAAGGAGGACTTTTCCCTTGTAGTTTTACTTGTTTTAAATCTGTCGATTGTTTTGCTTATAAAATAAATGAGGATCAACGAAATAAACTAAAGGGGTCTGGCTATGATACTATAAATTACTCTAGCCAACCATTTCGCACATTCATCGGCTTTCATGCATGTAGACAAATATGGTCCAGCTTGATGTTCCAATATAATCTAAAGAAAGAAGATTTAATTCCTAATTTCACTAATATAACATTATCTCTTATGACTAGAGTAAAATCTCTTGTTGGCAAAAAAAAAAAAAAAGAAGTAAAGTCTCTTTTATATATTCAATGTTTAACTCAAGTGGGAGAGGGGTATCTCCATTGATTTCTCTCTCCATTTATTCTCCATTGAGGGTATCTACCATTAGATCAACTTGGAATGGTTGAGATTTAATAATATGTAAAGAAAGGGAGAGCCAAGGTGCCTCCTCCGCCATATAGCCTCAAGGGCCCGAATTCGATCCCTGGGAAGTCCCTCTACACCGGGGGCGACTCCGGATTAGTCTGCCTCCAAAGGGGGTGGGACACCGGGGGTGCAAACCAAAAAAAAATTAATATGTAAAGAATATCATTATAATAAAAATCTACCATAATAAATCTCAATCATTGAAAGTTAATCTAATAGTTGATACCTTCAATGGAGAGTAATGGAGAGGGAAATCAATGGAGACACCCTTCTCCCAACTCAAGTAGGTTGGTTGGTTAATGTCGCTTTAGTGCATGTTTGTATGAATTTTGAAAAAAAAAGAAGTCAATTTACCTATTGAAATAGATTATGAAACAAGAACAAGCACGACACTGTCGAAACATAGTTCTATGGGTAAGTAAGAGTACGCATATAGTCAACAATGTTTCACACACGACGAAGGTTCGTGGTGGGGTTTTCTTTTCAAATTTGGTTTCTTTCTTTGAAAAACATTCTTAAGTCAAATAATTATTGTGTTAGGACGACGTTTGAGGAATATGAAACATGTACCAATAAAGGGATTCCTCCTTCATCATTGTCTTCAATGTTGTGTGTGTTTATCATCATCAGTAGTAAATTCGTTATAACATAATTAATTTGGTCAAACCTGGCTAGCTATTTAGAAATTGAAATATTCTTAATATCGGCTCATCCCTGCATTAACTTTTCGAAATTTTGTGAACATGTGTATTGTTATCATGGATATAATTGTAAGGAAACTTATAATTGTTTCAACTTTTCTCATTGGAAACACTCACGGAAAAAACTGGGACTTGTAAGTTTAGGTGTAATTTAATAAACTAATTTATGGGGATGAGCTCTTTCACTTTGAATTTATACTCTTGACATTTGATGCTTAATGCTCTATATGTGTGTGTGTGTGTGTGTGTGAGTGAGTTAGTGAGTGAGTGAGAGAGAGAGAGAGAGCTACCTATAGTGGATTTATAATTGGGTTAATGTGCATCCGGTGTAATGAAGCATTTCTTTTTTTAAGTACATCCAACATCTTAAATTATTTTTTGGTACATTTAATATCCTAAAATATTTTTTGGGTGCTAAAACTTGAAATAATATTTAAATGTGTTGGATACACATCAACCCTTTATAATTTGGCAGAGTGAAGAGGTTCTAACCAATGGAAACATCAGTGGAATTAGATGTCAAAATTTCACCATTTGGCAAGAGAAGCTCAGTGAAATGTTAAGGTGGGCACCATCATCTTTATGAAATGGGATTGATTTTTGGTATGAAGTGCATTGATGAGCACCAAGAGCTCATCATTGTGGTGAGATATGCGTAATTGAAATGTAATTTTAAGTAACGGTATAAATTTAAAATTTTAAATAACAATTTTAAAATAAAAAACCATTTTTTGAAAGTCCTATAGTTATCAAGAGATTATATATCTTTATTTTCATTAAAATCTGCTTACATTAAAATATTTGTTTTAAAAAATTAATCTAAATAATTCAAATTAGATCAGAATGGGGTGCTAAAGTAATGAGCTCTTGATGCTAATCAGTTTACTTGGCACGAAACTCATACCTATGAAGGGAGGCCCTTTATTATGACTCACACCTTGAGAAGTCTAATATTAATAAAGTCTTGAAGCTTCTTCTATACCTAATAAACTAGTTTTTTTCTTTATCTTGGATGAACTCTCATTTTAAACTTATCTCATAATACGATTTTGTTTTAGCCAAAATAGATACACCAAAATTTCAGGTCCACATATGCATGCTTCGCTTAGCTAATTCCTAAACTTCTATCGCATTCTCAATAAAGAGACTATACGTACTCTTATTTATATGATCCTGCACTTTTGCTTGTAATGAACACCGTCAAAGAAAATAACCGAATCACCCATAATAAAAAGTAAGTACAAAAGTAACAAAACTGAACCTTAATATACAATAATGACGAGTTTAGTGTTGGAACTTGACGGAAGTCTTCCACATGGCCAAAAAAAACGGAAGCTTCCAAAATAAAATACTCATAAGCACCTTAATATAAAAGCTATTTAAATAATTTGATTGAATAAAGGTAATTAATTAAGTTTATTAATATGATATGTTTTTTTAAAACATCCGAACCATCTTCCTTAATTCCCTTCCCCTCTCTTCTACTTAATTATTGTTGAGGAATTGTCAATAATGATTAATTTGAGAAAAAATTGATAAATATGTTAAATATGTCTTATATTTAAGACTAATATTAACTTCTCAATTAATTCATACATTAAGGACAAGAGAATTAACATATTCGTCCAATATATATATCTTAGTTCTAGGATCGTCAGCTGCAAATATATTTGTGTGTATTTTGCTAATAAAACTGTATTAACTCAAAATGAAAACTTAACTATGCATGCATATAGGTACACGTACAACCGATTAATAATTCTCGATGTTTTATTCAAATATTAAGGAAGAATTATTCTTATTCATTACTGTGCATCTCATCGTGTGGATCCAAAAACATACAATATGTTACGTGATCTGGAATGAAATTCCCATCATTTTCTGCAACTTACATATATATCTGATTGATTGATTGATTAATTAATATATTATATATTATTATTTGGTTGCTTCTTCACCGTGTATATAATCGCACTCCCACGTACAATACCCTCATTTAAATAATACTACTATCAATAAAATATACAATCCCTTATGAACAAGTAGGCTTTATTTAAAACTAACAATTCTTCTCAATAGATCTCGTACATGCACCTCGCAGAGCATAGAGTTTCACATACGACAACCACCTTTTATATATATACATATATTCAATACAACCACCTTGTATATTTTGTTCATACGCCAGGACTACATTATATAAATATATTTCCTAATATTATAACAATAAACAAATACAAACACGCTGCAATCTCCCACACGCTCTCTTCAACACACCAAGCATTCGATTACTTACAATATGAGTTCACCAACGATAAAGTCATATGCATAAACGACGCAGTTTAATACATACATATCGTCGTCGTCACTGATCCATGTCAAGATTTCTTAAGCTGATCACTGTTACTTACTACATATATTCTCCTTATTATACTCACTCACTCTAGAAGTGACCGTTATGATGATGCAGGGATTGCAGAACGACGTCGTTGAGCATCCAGAGATCATCCATGGGGTCCCACTCAGAAAGTACGCTGCCACTGCCTGCGGCTGCTACGATTGGCTGCGAAACACCATCAGTAGTGCTGTTCTTGTCGTCGTCGTCGTCGAGACCGAGGAAGGATTCGATGGTTGAGATTTGTTGTTGCTTGAGCTGAACGGCGTCGTTGTAGCCGGGGACGAGGCACTGCTTCTTCTGGGGCGGTTCCAGGGGAGCCGGTGCCAGAGCAGCAGGAGCAGGAACAGGAACAGGAGCCGGCAGGAAGTTGAGCTTGGCTTTGTCACCGCGGATGCGCTTGGCGGCTTGGTCGTAGGCTCTGGCGGCTTCTTCGGCGGTGTTGAATGTGCCGAGCCAGACTCGGACGCCCTTGTGCGGGTCCCTTATCTCGGCGGCCCACTTGCCCCACGGCCTTTGCCGGATTCCCCTGTAAATGTTCTTGCGAGTCCTTCCTCCACCTCCGCTTTTCTTCTCCGGCTTCTTGTTGTTGTTGGTATTGTCATTTTTGTTATTATTCTCACAGGTCACTGCTTCAGATAAGCCAAAAATGGAAAAAAAGTTTATATAGCTAATATAAGGTGAAAAAACGAAATCTTATCTTTAAAGCTGATGGCTATATTTTCTGGCACTAAAAATTAAAGTTTCAGATACTGTACATGCATTGAGATTTCATGGTCATCATTGATAATTATGTCTACTCAGAATTACTTGATTGCGGATATCAAGTGCAGATTCTTCGCTTAAATTTTCAAAAGAGATATCTACTTTTGTTTTTTTTTCTTTCGTGGTTTTCTTTTCAATGAACAGGATCAACGTGAACAAGAGGCCTACCAAAAAGAAAAACGGACGTCTCTTGGTAGTTGTGGATCCTATCAAATCCTTGAATAATATAACTGACTTTAATTTGTTTCGTTACTGTTCAGACTTCACTTTTTTTTTCCTTATTTTGTCCGTTTTTATTTCATTTGGAGAGAGAGAGAGAGAGACTTTCTCTCTCTAGATTCACACAAAATAATACAAAGACAGTCAGTCGTCAACATCCGCCACCAATTAACCAAAAGCAAAAATTATTAAAATACCCATATAAAAAAAAATATAAGGGCAGAATCTCAGGTTTCAAAACACAGATTGATAAAAAGTATGGTTATATACACAGTTATATGCACTGGAAAAAATAGTTTACATAGAGAAACTGACTAAACAGAATCTTGTTTTACTCATATCTATAAATTAAACTCAATACCTCAAAACTCAAAATGGAGCACCACATCACTGAAAACATATAAATGCATGATTCTTTGACAGAGAAAAAAGCTTACAATATTGAGATAGAATTTGAAGTAATAATAATTACCAGTTGGGATGGGAGGGAGATTCTGATCATCAGGGGAAGCAACAGCTGGCTTCTGGTGACGGGGAGAAAGAGCAGAGGGATGGAATCCTAGGAGGTCAGCGAAGGTTTCAAAGTCCGACCAACAGTCGTTGGTGGTGGTCGATTTCAGACCACCAGGTTTCGGAGGGACCAAATCGGAGATGATAGCACCTCCACACATAGTTCCAGATTCTTAGTCTTTTGGGAAGAAACACATAAAACGAAGGAAGGAAGAAAACCAGAAACGACGCAGAGGAAAAGGAAGGAAGGAAGTGAGAGAGTGAGGAAGAAAGCGTGTAAACCGGTGTAGCTTTATAGGAGAGAGAAAGAAAGAGAGGGGGCCTTCACAGACACGACACAGTGGGGCCCATAGGAGGGGACCGAAACTGAAAATCGACCCATCGGACGGTGGCTGAGGTGGTTACATGTGGAGATCGCAGGGCAAGGGCTGAAATGGCGGGTTGTGTTAGAGAGGAGTATGGGACATGTGAGCGATAAGCTTAGAAGATTCAGAATAATACTTCATCGCCTCTTTTTTTATAAACAATTTTTTTTTTGGGCTGTGAAACTGATTCTTAATATAAATAAAATTCTGATTCTAGGTATAAGATAAAATTGAATTTTTTAGAGAGATTAAAGAAGCTAATTATATTACTTTAGAATATTTTTATTTTTATTTTTTCTCAAAACTAATTAGTTTAACTAATAAACTAATATATAATCTAATGACACACAACATATGATATATTTAAGTAACTTATTTAGCTTCCTTAATTTCTACAAAAAAATTCAATTATATCTTATATTTAGGACCGGAGGGAGTATTTTTTTGTGTCTCAAAAAGTAAACTATTTTTTTTCTATCCATATTAAATACATAACTTTACATTAATTATTCACCGCTTACCATTAATTCTCTTTTATTCAATCATTTATTATATATTGTCTCTCATATTTTCTACTAATTATCTTCCATATTTTTATTCATTCTCTCTTTTATATTCTTTTCATAGATAAGAGCATATTTGAAAAAGACATAACATTTTTGACATATTTATTATTTTTAACTAATCATAATCATCAATTTGTTTTATACAATTAAAAAAAAAGTTGCTTATAAAAAATACTGGAGGGCGTATTTCGATTTTGAAAATATCTTGTAATGTGATATTTTGGAAATTTTACCAAGGGTAACAAATATAAAACCAACGGGTTTAGGTGTATGAATCAAGGTTGAAATTTTCATTAAAAAATGTATTCATATTTAGTGTTTGACAGTGTCTCAAATAAGATTTCTTCCAATAAAAGATATTAATACTGGTAAAAAATATAAAATTTGTAAATTATAATCTATGATCCGGAAATTGCCAAATTAACCATCATCAAAACAAGGACCTGTTTTAACTACATGTGATTCTTAGTACTAGAATTAGTTGGAAGTTTAATTTAATTCAAAATATAATATTTCAATCTATTTTATTATTTATTATTTTTCCCAGACTAATTTACCTAACATATCGACTGATATATAATATCTTCTTTTTTGGTATAAGGGAAACCGACCACCAGGTATCCGACGTCTTTTCTAGACCATGGTCTTCTTCAACATGAGTAAGGCTTTTAAACAATATCGATTAGTCCAAACTCGAGAAGGGAGAGTGTGTCATTTAACGAGTTATACGCTCTAGGGGTGTTCGGGATCGGAATCGGGAAATGCCATTCCCGATCCCAAAAAGGGTTCGGGAATGATTTTCATTCCCGATCCTTAAAATTTCCCGTCCCGACGGGACGGGAAATGTTCGGGATCGGGATCGGGAATTTCCCGATCCCGAATTTCTTTTATTATTTTTTTAAAATTCCTATATTAATTTTTTTGTTTTATTTTCTTTAGTCTAGTATAAATATATAATTTATCTAATATCATATTGTACCAAATTAGTCCAATACAAATATATCATTAATCCAATATATACTTAAAGTTGTCGATTTAGCTACAAAAAGCACAAAGACAAGAACAAAAAATTAGAATTATTTAATAAATAGTAAATAAAATTAACTAAATTAACTAAAAGAATAGATATTACCTTGAGGGTGTTAGGAATTTTCACATTTTATTTTGCATTTGGTCTTGCTTTCTTAAATATTTTAAAAAAGTATAAATAATATATATATATATATTTTTTTTTTTCGGGATCGGGAAGTCCCATTCCCGATTCCGATCCTGATCCCGAAAAAAAATTTCCCGATCCCGAACTTTTCCCGTCCCGAAAATTTCGGGACGGGAAGACCAGGACGGGAAAAACTTGCTCACCCCTAATATGCTCTAACAATAAGTGCTCTTTTTGGAATTTGAATTGATATATAATTTAGTGTTATATTTAAATATTTTAAAAATATTATATCTCATTTGTTCAAAGTAATTAATTTATTTCAATTTTTTAATATACTCACATTAGAAGCTGTGTGGATTGTGGAGTAACTTTGTTTTTTTAACGGATATGTTGAAACAAAGGAGAAGGAAAGGCACGGAAAAAGGGGGGATGGTAATTAAACAGCCCAGAAAAGAAGGGAGGAAAGGAGGACACATGAAAAGCATCGCACTAGGGGCTCGTTTCGTTACCCCTTTAGCATATCACCCTCCAATTCACGTTAATTACCCCTTTACCCCATCATACTCCCACGCCTTTTTTTTTTTTTTTGTGAAAATTAATCCTTTTTTTTTTTTGTGAATTTTAATTCACTTATAACTTAATTCCTAAAGTTGACTTGTCAAAATTTAATCTATAAATTTTTTTACTTATCTATAACTCAATCCCTCATCTTTTTATCATTTATAATTTTATCTTTATCATCCATTACTCATCATGAATCAGTACTGAGTTATTGTTTGTGGTGCTTACATGGCCTCTAACTCAGCTAAATTTACATAAAATAAAACGATTAAGATAGATTGAATTTTCACATTCCACACATAGTAACAAAGGCGATTTGATGACCCAATTCATCTCCAACAACTGCTATAACGTGTAATACCCAAAATTTGAAAAATATGGAGCCGCAACCAAAATTTTTGAAAAAGGATAATTTTGGAAACCTTTTTTTTTTTGAAAGTGAAACTGATCTACAAAAATCATTAAGGGTTCGGGAGTCGATTGTATATGGGGAAGGTGTTAGGCACCCCACAACACCCATTCACAAGAATGGTTACCCTAAGTTAATAATTTAAAAATATTATTGCCTTTAATTTTATTATAATTACCCAAATAAAAAAGAATATTTACAAAAATAAATGAAATGAAAACTAAATAAAAAATGAACATTTATTTACAAAAATAAAATAAGGAAAAATATATTTATTTACAAAGTTGGACTTGACATAGGAAGATAATCTAGGGCCTACGTACCCTTTAAAGGGATCAAAGCCCACGTAGTTCGTTAAGGGTAGAAATGCTTGTCACTTTATTGATGTTTTTTAGAAAAATTGTTTATTTAATTTATTCGAGAAAAATATTTTTTTGTTTGGTTTGTGTTTTTTATTTTTTTAAAAAATATTTTTTTCTTTATTTTCTCATTTGAAGCCAAATTTGTTTGTTTTAAGAAAAGAACTTCTTTCTCTCTTTTTTCAAAACTTTTTTATTTGCAACAAGGAGAGAAGAAAGAAAAGAGAGCCCATCAAGCCACCAAGGAATTGCATTCTCATCATATTATTTATTGTAGAAAGTCCAAGAAGACAAGAAAATCAATAAAGACAAGTGAGAGTGTGTACCTTTTATGCTTTGAACTCCACTACAACAAGAGATAGGGTGATAGAACCACATAATAAATAAGAGGCAAGTACAATCACATTATCTATATTTATTAAGCATAACACCTAGCATCATAAGAAAATAAGGCAGCATATACCTTTCCTCTCTTCACTCCCAAAATTCTTTTAATGCATCATCCTAGCAAACTATACGAGCAATTAAGTGAGGAACCAAAATAGCAATGGGATGGATGCAGAGAATATGATTCACGCCTACTGAAGTCGAACGATCACATAATGTAGAGACGTGCTTCTTGATCTTAGATGTTGTACAAGAGGTGTTATGGGCAAGTAAAACAAATAATAAAAAAAAAATACACATAGTCACATGTATCAAGAACACCATATGGATATAGATTGAGGCAAAGCAACATCACTGTTACTTTAAAAAATGACAGATTAACAACTCATATATATATTCTCTTAAAGCTCTGAGTTTGTTTGACTTTGCTCTCTCTTGAATCTCATGCCCGCTTCTCTTGCTCCGCCATGAGCGATTCTCACCACTAGAAATTACCACCGGATCGGCCTTCTGATCTCCTTGCTTGTGGAAAGAATAAAAAGAAGAAAAATGAATCCTCTTCTTAGGAAGAAATGGACACCGAAATGTCAGAAGAAGCATCTCCAGAGTATGGTTCAGCAGGACATACCTTCATGGAACAGGACAATGCTGCATGGAACAATACTGAACCGAATGCAAAAGCTAAATCAATGCAGATACATGTATCCTATAAAGACTCTCTCATGGGGTTTAATAGAATAGACAACAATGGGGGAAATATGGATGAGGGGGAATTACTGTCTGATATTCTTAATAAGGAATGGGAAATGCTTGAACTCACTATAGAGACATAGCGGTTTATGGGACATCACCCAGTAGTTCCAGTGACAGCCGAAGAATATAGTGGATGGTGTAAGCCTTGGAATAGTGTGCTCATTCTCATAGTACTTGGAAAAAAATTATAATGTCTATACATTAAAGACGCACCTAAGCCGGGTCCGGCAAACCTCTAATTTCGATCTCATTGATTTGGCCAACAACTATTTCATTGCTCGTTTTCCTCAGAAGGTGCCACTCTATCAAAAGATTCTCTATGATGATCCATGGGTTGTTTAGCAACACACAATACTGATTCAATGCTAGTCTCCACATTTTAACCCTTTCAATAACACGTTGGGCATAATAGCAATGTGGGTTAGGATACCAAACATCCCAATGCAATGTTATAACCGTACTTTTATGACAAGACTTGAGAATCGAATTGGTAAAACCATGAAAGTTTATATGCTTACTGTAACGCCCCAAATTTGGATTGAGGACTAATGAGAATTATTGAGAATGTAATTATGGATTAAGTCATAATTCTTATGTGTTTTATGGCAATATTAATTAATATGTCATAATTGGTGAAGAATTAAAAAATGGAATTATTGGCCTAAATTGGTGATTAATGGGAAATTAATTACTAGCTAAATGAAAAATGAGAAGTGAGAATAAATGGCTAATGGAAGGATTAAAGTGACTAATTGGGTGTCTACCTTATGAAGACCAATTACTTTATGACATGTGTCAAAGAGAGATGATGGGAGAGTAGTTAGAAAAGTCAAATAAGGAATTTTAAATATTTTCTCTCTCTTCCCTCCCATTGTTTTGGCTGACATGAGAGGTATGGAGGGAGTATCATCATCATCATTCTTCATCCCTTCACTCTCATCTCTCTCTCTCTCCAACCGGCGCCATTGTTGAAGGAAAGGGAAGGAAGAAAAGCTTCAAAAAGGTAAGGGAAATTGTCTCTAATGCTCAAACCTCCTTCTCTAAAATTGTTCCTTGGGTAATGAGCTTTATTTTGATGGGTGTAGTGTGTCCATTGGTATTGAATTGTGGCTCCAAGGAATTGTGAAAGTTGGAGAATCAAAAAGCTTCTTTGAAGAAGTTGATAAGGTGAGTTTAAGAGACCTATCTATCTAAGTTTTCTGCCAAATGGATTAACTTTGGATTTCTAGAAATTATTGCCTATTTTCGAAAATGAAGGTTAATGGGAAGTTTGGTATGTTATTGGTATGGAAATGGTATGTTTGGAATGTATATGGATAGATGGGATTGATTTGGGATTGAATGATTGAGTTTAGTGATTTTAGAAATTTAGCGGTTTATGTTGCCCAAGACCAAAGCATGATGATGGAATAGGATTTTGGTTGTTTTAAGGGTTTTATTGGATTCCCTGAGTGATTTTGTGTGGGGATAGCTTTGGTTGAAGTTTTAGATCATTTGGAAACTCTTAGGAAAATTCTGGTGAATGTTGTCATTGTTTCTGCATTTTCTGGTTTTTGATGCATATCACTCGAGTGAGTCAGTGAAATTTTTTGTTTTCCCTTCAGTTTCTACAGTGCACTTCTGTGAAATGGGCAAGAGTGTTGCCTTACTTGTGAGTGCAGTGGGTTCTCACTCGAGTGAGCCTCCTCTAACTCGAGTGCTGGTGTATTTGACACCAAGAACTTGCCTCTCAGGTTGTCACTCGCGGTTGAATGTTAGAGTGTGTCTCAACACTCGCGGGAATTCAGTCTCCATCCGAGTGAGAAGTCTCATGCTCAAGTGCTTCTTCCCTCTGAAAACTCTTATTGCTCTCGGGTTCCCACTTCCTGGACTTCACTCTCTAGTGCTCGAGTGAAGCATTTGGTTATCACTTGAGTGAGGTCTTGTGTGCTTGAGTTTCCCTGTCTTTGAAAAAGTTCTTGTGCTCTCGGGTGCTCACTCGCTATCCTTCACTCTCAGATACTCGAGTGTCAGTGCCCCATCACTCGAGTGAAACAGGGATCCCTGAGGTAGTTCTCCCAACCCTTTAGGGCTTTTATTAGAGGCATATATGAGTACTTAAGAGACAGTAATGATAACCAATTTAACCATTGTGAAGATATTGAGTATTGGAGTAAGTGATAATGTATCATCCTAAATTATGACTTTAGGATTTGATATTTACCTGGAGAGTATAAGGCCTGTGCCTGCTCAAGAATGAAAAGACCACAGCAGTAACACTTTATCCTATATCATGTGTAATGCATTACTTGTTAGTATTAATCATTGAATACAGATACAGTAAGGGAACGTGGTGTAAGCTCGGTCTCAAATACAAATACAATAAGGGAACGTGGCGTAAGCCTGGTCTTGAATACCAATACAGTTGAGAAGACGTGACGTAAGCCTGACCTTGTATACAGCGAAAGGGACGTGACAGTGTGCTCGGCCTAGAATATTGATTGCTGCATTGTGATATATGCTTACTTGCTTTGTTTAATTATGCATCATATTCGTAAACTGTTGCTACGAGAATTCTTTAGAATCTTACTCTTTCCAAATAACATTTTTAGATAAGGCAAGTGGATCAAGAAGCAAGTAAGTGGATAAGGGCGATTAGGACTGCTGGTAATAGTCTTAGCTATGATCTTTTTGGTTTTTAACTGGTTTCATTTTGGACAAATATACATATTGAATAGATCACAGTATTATAGTTTTGTGTAATCCCCGGTATGGATACTAAGATGGGCAATGATGCCCTGTATAAACTTTTGGATTAATGTTATTATCCAGGGTGAATGTCGGGAATTTTGCTTATACTCTGATATTGTACATGTGACAAACCGAACATGCCTATTGATTTTATAAATGAATGAATGGAGATCTATTTATACAAGTGTTATAAAACTTTTTTAATTATTTCGGATCTCTTATTCAATTATTAAACGCGTTTTGAAAACCAATCATGGCCTTGATTGTGGCGGGGGTTACACTTACCCCATCAGAATTGCCTTCAAACTCGGTGAGAGTGGAACGAGGGAAATATGCCTGTATTTGTGTTGAAATTGATTTGCGGAAAAAATTGGTTTCCTAAGTAATTGCAGCGAATACAGCTTACCAGGTTGAATATGAGGGTTTAAACCTTATTTGCTTTGCCTGCGGAAGCTATATGTATCAGAAAGAAGGCTGCTTGTGGACCTATACTTGGGACAGTCCGGCCACCTCTAATACCCCAAAACCGTCATCCCAGTATGTTATGCCACCACCCTTGCCAAGGCAAATTCCTACAGCCGATGAAAAATTTAGATCGTGGATGATCATGAAATAGGCGAATAGAGCTCGATTTCCTATGAAGCCTAATCCTATGGGGGCTAGGGAGGAGTATGGCACCACATCCAGAAGTAAGAAGGGGTTGGAAAAGGTGAGCACGGTCTCACGTTTTGGCGCTCTTGCTGAGCTTGATGAGGAAGAGATGGCAGGACAGATAGGCTAAAGACATAAGAGCACAGCTAGGGAGGAAGGAACCCACGAGCTCCGGTCGGAGAAAAGAGGAGTAAAAAACGGGAAGAGAGGAGTGGTTTCATCGGAGCTGAATCCACTGATACATAGAGCAGCCTTGGATGAACCTAATTCGGTTAGGCCTAAGGTGAGGGGGAAAGCCTAAAGCATTGAAAAGGGCGGGGCGGTGGCTGCTCCATAGGCAGCCTTGGTGATTTCAGATGGGCCGCAGAGAACATGTTATTGTGGGAGGAAATATCAGCCAAGTAAGGTCCACTCCAATTTTAAACACACCACATGAGGAGGTCTCAACAGTGACTGATATCGTGATTTTAGAAGGCCCAAAAAGGAGTTCTGAAAATGAACTAGATGCTTTTATTAAGGAAAAGTTTGAGCAAAGTATACATAGGCCAATGGAATTGACGAAAATACCACATACTGATACAATATTAAATGATGACATTGGGGATGATTTTATGAATGCAGAGTTACAGGATGTGGGTACATATGGGCTAGCTACGAAAGATGCATTGGTTCAAAGGAACCTAGAAAATGAGTAAGTAATTGTGGTTTTCCTAATTTTTGTGATTATGATTATTGCTTCATAGAATTGTAGAAGTGCGGGGAATAGAATTTTTCCTCTCACTGTTAAACAAATGGTGTAAAAATATAAAATTGATGTTATATGTTTAATTGAAACTAGGATTAATGGTCCTAGGGCTGATAGTGTGGTGTATAAATTAGGGTTTACTAATTGGCTTAGATTAGAAGCTACTGGATTTGCAGGAGGCATTTGGATTTTATGGGATGATACTAATATTCAGGTGGAGTATCTCCTATCAAATACTCAATTACTTTATCGCAAGCTGGTTAATAAGGGTAATAATGCCTCGTTTGTTGCCACTTTTGTTTACGGGGAGACCATCGCTAATAGAAGATAGGCTCTTTGGAAATCTCTGGAAAAGATTGCTCTGAACACGGATGAACCTTGGCTGGTCCTAGGATATTTATTGTAATACCTCGAATTTTAAGATTTGAGGCTATAGAATAAGCCTGAAATAAGTGAACTGCTAAGCCCCAATTTAGCAGGAGCCCAAATTTATTCCCTAATGGTTTTTATATCTTTGGGGTAATAAAGAAAGTAAAATAGTGAATTTTGGAGAAAGTAATTATGTTTTTGGTGAAATCGCCCATGAGGTGGTGAGCTTGTCATAAGGTTTTGGAAGAAGCTTACAAAGGTAAGTGATTTCTTCGGTAAATCGGTTCCTAACGTGTATAACTTCATTCCTAAACTACTCTTCTATGTAATTTAAGGTTTGGAAGCTCTATTTCTTATGTTGAAGTGAGCTAGGGTTCAGCCACTCTTAAGAAAAGCTAGTGGGAGCTTGAGGTAACTTCCAAACTCTTGTATATTGACTATTCTGACTATTGTGGACAATTTAATCGATGAAATTTTGCCGGATTATCATGGGTTTCAAAAATGAAAAATGGGTGTGTGGGGCTGTTATGCTGCCCAAATTGGTACTAAATGGTAGTTGTAACCTAATGGAATAGTCAATAAAATAGTTAGGAGTAGAAAGGAATGCGTTTATGCAGCCGAAAACGAAAAACCCCAATTTTTCCTGGGCAACTGAGAATTTTGGCTAAGGCTAGTTTGGAGGGGTTAGAGTTGGATTTTTTTTTCAATGATTTGATGGTTCCATTGAGTTTAGGAGCGAAAATTAGGTGGGGTTACAGTTGGTCACTTTTTCGGAAAAGGCTGAAAAAGCATAATTACGAAAACGCCCCTAAAACCCTTAAAGTTGGGCTGCCAAGGGTAAATATGTAATTTGACAATAAATTTGATAATTCTAAGTCTGAAAATGGATTCCTTGAACAAAAATATGTCAGGATAGCCCAGGATAAAATTTCGGGAAAAGTACAGTCGGATTGGGTATGGCGTGGCCGGGCCGAGTCCCCAGGGGCATTTTTTTGTAAATTTTTATAATATGCTCATATAACCTCCAGAAATACTATGGGAGTGTCTAAATTGTATATTTGGAATTGTAGGACCAAGTTGTGAGCCCCGTCGTTGGCACGCTTTATAAGGCACTCGTTTCGAGGCGTAAAAGGTTAAGGTAGGGAACTTACCTCTCATGCATGTATTTGATATTTGTGTTAGTATGTTGATGCATGTTATTGCTTTGCTTGATTATATTAAACATGTATGAATGATTTGAAGCTATATTTCAATTTATGTTATGGTCATAAGTATATTGTTCGAAGCATTGAGCTTACAGATTGTTATTGTGTAAGCATGCGTTATGTGATGCAAGCATGTCATGCATTAAACATTTATCGTACAGGTATATTGGTATTGTTTTCCAACTGAGATTCTCTTGAATCTCACTCTCCCCTACCAACAATTTAGACAGGAGGAGATAGAAGATAAGCTGAGAACAAAGAAAAGAACCATACGAGGGGATTGTGGTGGTGGAACGAAGACGGGAAGATGTCTCCGTTTCACTCAGACAGGTTTAAACGCCCTGGTAGGCCCTATGCGGCTACATTGATGGTAATTATTATATACGAACCCCTAGGGGGAATTTCTGTAATCATGCACATATTATCAGTATATTTATGTTATTCATGTGTTGCCCACCGAACCACATATCATTTTCTGCGAATACTCTGGTAAAGGTGAAATTAAGATAAGGGTGTGACATTTATTCCTTCCTTGAACCAGCTGATAAAGTAGGGGGTTCTGAACCTTCCATAAGAGCTATGGAACAATTCTCGGAGTTTATTAGGACAACTTAATTGCTTGAAATTCCATATGTTGGGGAAAGATTTACTTAGGAAAAGCAAGGAGTGAAAGAGAGACTGGATTGGGTGTTTGGAAATCTCATGTGGGAGTTGCAACATCCAAATAGTAGTGTTTTTCACTGTCTTTGTTTCAAATCTGATCATAGACTCTTAGTTGTCTTGATGAATCACAACAAACTAACAACAGGGACTAGCACCCGTTCAAATAACAAGCTGCATAGGCACTTGAAGATAGTTTTCCAACCATAGTCAATAAGTCCTAGGAAAATATGGATTGGTGTAGTGGGGTAGGTAATTTTGAGAAACAAGTTATGGTTTGGAATTCAGAATCTGTTGGTAGTATTTCTAGGAAAAAATGGAATATTATTAATAGGCTAGAAGGAATAGATCAACCTCAAAGGAACAATAGATCTACTGGCCTGTTTAAGCTGGAAAAGAAACTTTGGCAAGAGTACAGTAAACTGTGCGCACAAGAAGAATTAATCTGGTACCAGAAATCTAGATGCCAATGGCTTGCTTGGGGGGATAGAAATATTAGGTTCTTTCATGCGTCCACAGTAATTAAAAGAAAAGCCTAACATATTCAAGCACTTCAAGATGAATACGGGAATTGGATTACTAACCAGGCAGTATTGAGGACCATGGTGGGAAAGTTCTTCAGTGATTTATATTCCAATGATGACCAGGTTATTCACCCCTTGGATTGGCCTGCGGATTTTCCTCCTTTGTCACGACAGGATGATTTTCTAATTTATAAGGAGGTAACTGACACTGAGATTAAGAATGCTACATTCTTGATTGGTGCTTTTAAAGCCTTAGGCCCATATGGTCTTCATGTGCATTTCTTTCACACTCAATAGGAAGGGATTGGTACTACGGTATGTGATTATATTAGGGAGGTTTGGCAGCATCCTACCAAGGTGAAGGACATTAATCAGACTAATGTAGTACTCATTCCGAAGATTGACAACCCCCAGACAATTAAAGATTTTCGGCCAATTTCTCTTTGCAATGTCATTTTCAAGATCATTACCAAGATTATAGCTAGTAGATTAAAAATAGCATTGTCTTATTGGATAAATCCTCAACAATGCAGTTTTATAGAGGGAAGACAGAGCTATGATAATATCATCATTGCTTAAGAGGCAATTTAAACAATGCGGAAGAGGAGAAGGAAGAAAGGTCATGTAGTAGTTAAGGTTGACATGGAGAAAGCTTATGACCGGCTTGATTGGGGATTTTTGAAAGATATTCTGTTTAGGCTAGGGATACGGGATAATATATTGGCAATCATAATGGCATGTACCTCATCCGTATCTATGAAAGTCCTTTGGAATAGGGTTGCAACATCCTCTTTCTCGCCTACCCGTGACCTTCAACAAGGAGACCCTTTAAGTCCTTATTTATTTGTCCTTTGTATGGAGCTGTTGGGGCATCGAATAAATAGAGAAATTCAGGCAAGGAATTGGAAGGGGTTGAAATTTAATCAAAATTCCCCCATCATCTCCCAACTTTTTTATGCTCATGACCTACTTCTATTTAGAGAGGCCTCTACAAGCCAGATCACAGTGATGAAAGAAGTTATGAGAGATTTTTTTTGCGGTTTCTGGACATCGAGTTAACTTGGCTAAGTATAAAGCATCTTTCTCTCAGAATGTAAATTTTAATAGGGCATTGAAACAAGTGATGAGCTGGGGATTGGGATTATGGGGAATTTGGGGAAATATCTTGGAGTTCCCCTTCTTCATGGTCGGGTTACTAGGCTTACCTATTTCCTAATTATCCAGAAAGCCTACAAAAGGTTGGCAGGTTGGTAGAGTAGGTTTCTCACTATGGCAGGGTGAACAGTTCTGTTTAAATTAGTTCTTTCGGCTTTGCCTACTTATCAAATGCAAACTTCCTTGCTTCTTAAAGGTGTCTTACACAAGTTGGAAAAGGTGAGTCGATCCTTTCTTTGGAATCAAGGTCAGGCTGGTAGGAAGATGCATCTAATTTCCTGGGACCAAGTTAAACAAGGAAAAGAAAATGGGGGTCTGGGAATTAAAGACCTGAGAAATCAAAATGTGGCTTTTATCATGAAACTGTGCTGGGGTTTGTTAACCAGAAATGATGCGCTATGGGTTAAATGTCTTAAATTGAAGTATGGCTATGGTGATGAGATATACCTTATGGTGTATGGCAAATTAAACTCCTCAAGCGTATGGTGTAGTATTTCATCTGTTTGGGAGAGATTCTATAGAGATGTAAGAAGGAAACTAAATGATGGCAAATCTACCAATGTTTGGTGGGATCTATGGACCCCAATCGAGGTGCCCCTCATACAACTAGTTGATCAGAATCTTCATATTCTTAATCCAGGCGCTAGAGTTAGGGATTTTATGTTAGCCGATGGTACCTGGGACTTGCAGAAATGGAGGCAGTTTCTCTCACAGTGGGTAATAAATATTATTGCTCAAATTAATCCACTATGTGGGAATTATGTTGATACCTTTTATTGGAGGATGTCTTTGGATGGGAATTTTAGTATTCGATCTGCCTACAAATTTGTTTCCACGCAACGTGAATAGAAAGTTAACATCCAATGGCAGAAGGTGTGGAAGCTCCCAGTTCTGGAAAAAGTAAAGTTTTTCTTGTGGCAAATGATTCATGAAAGACTTCCTACCAACTACCTCAGAGCTCAGAGAGGATTGTCATAAAGTGAGGAGTGTCCTTTTTAATGTCAATGAGTGGAAAATACTCTATATATCCTTTGAGATTATGAGATTGCGAGAAATGTGTAGTTATATTTTGTGTATCCTAACTTTCATTTTAGTAATTTTCAATCTGATTTGCAGGGTTGGATAAACATGAATCTATCCCGGAGTATGAGCTTTGCACGGTTCTAGAGATGGCCTTGGTCAAAAGTTTTTAGTATTATTTGCTGGCTATTATGGAAGAATAGGTGTAAGGGAGTTATGGAAGGAGCTCGTATGCAAGCACAAGATGTTGTCCGCCAAGGGGTATTTCACCTATTGGATAGCAGTGTGATGGCCAACTTCAGCAACCAACGCCTTCTGATCGACGGAGACAGGGATCCTCGATGGCATCTACCACAGGATGGGTATATTCGTCTGGATACTAACGGTTCTATTTGATCACTAGGACTGGCTGTGTGTGGAGGATTAGTCCGTGATTCGAAGGGCGATTGGGTTGTTGGTTTTCAACGAAAATTGGGAGCTCTTCCCTCAATAGGTGCAGAATTAATGGGAATCGTGACTGGGTTAAATCTATGTAAGCAGCTCAATCTTCAAAAGGTTTAGGCCTACACAGACTCTTTAGAAGCCTATTAGTTAGTGATACGGGATAGTAGAGAGCCTCATCCTCTTCATGTAGAGATTGGAGAAGTTCGTGCTATGCTTTGCTCTGACTGGGATATTGAATTGCATCATGTGTCACGAGAGGCAGTTCGATGTGTCGACTACTTAGCATAGGAGGCGCAGTATATAGTTGGAGATCTGATGATATTACCACTGAGACACCCCGGCTATAGTGAGTTTATGAGTGCTGATCATGTAACTTTTGAGATGTAATGTCCTAAGTTAGACAATTACCAAGCTTGATTTGGCCTTATGTATTAAAAAAAAATGAAAGATTCTGACAAAATCTCTACACTATTTCTGTGGGTGATGGTATTGCTTGGGCAATGTGATAATTATGTGTTCATAAAGACCCGTCATTTGATCATCAGAGCAAGAGAAGTAAAAAGTGTAATATATTCTCTCTACCTTTTCTCACTAGCCTTTTTTCCACTAAAGTTTTTGTGTGTCTTATTTTAACTCTTGTACTCTTGTTTATAGTCTCAAGATAGGGTTTTCTTCATAAATGCTCATTCTTTTTTGAATTTTCATTTTTGAATTTTTTTTTGTATTTTATGTTAAAAACTACCTAACTTGACCTAATCACCATCAATGGAGATTTTTTTTTTTAATTTTTGCTTTTTATTATTCTTTTGTATTTTCTATCAATAAAACTTCTTAACTTGACCTAATCACAATCAATGAAAGATTTTTTTTTCCCACAAGTAATTTCCTAATGTAAACTTATCAACATAAATGAGAGATTTTTTTTATTTTGTATTTTTGTTTTTTATTTATTTTCTTATATTTTCCCTGCAAGCAACTTCCTAATTTAACCCTATGAATGGGAGATATTTTTTTATATATATATTTTTATTTTCCTTTAATGAATGACAATGCTAATTTGGACACTAATCATCATCAATGAGAGAATTTTTTTTTTAAATTTTCATTTTTATTATTTTTTTTCTTTTAATGATAATTGCCAATTTGAACACCGATCATCATCAATGGGAGGATTTTTTTTATTTTCGTTTATTTATTTATTTATTTATTTTCTCTTTAATGATGATTACCAATTTAGACACCAATCATCATCAATGAGAGGAATTTCTTTTATTTTTGTTTTTTATCAATTTTTTTAACTTTTGAGTGAAGTCCGGACAAAATAGGGTGTTTATAACGAAGCTGTCATTTTAAGCTCAATTTGGCCACATTGATCATCAGTGCTGACTTATGATGAGTCGGATGATAAGTACCGGATTATAAATGATAAAAAATTGAGGGGTTGAGTTATACCGGGTAAAATTTAGGGGTTAAATTATAAGTGCGTTAAAACTTCAAAGATGAAAAAAAAAATGATTTTTTTGTTTTTTGTTTAAATCAAATTAACTTAGGGGTTAAGTTATAAGAGTGTTTAAAACGTTTGACCAAATGGGGAGCTGGCGAGGTGTATTTGAAAAATTCGACCACATGTGGTGAGGTGAATAATGAAAAAATCGTCCTCTTCCTCTCACATTCATTTTCTTCTTCGTCATCCCACTTCCAAAAAATTGTTCAGAAATTTAGCTCTACCTAGAAATTGAAGTCACATCCAAAAATCAAAACATCTTTAACCAATTAATCAAACCCATATATGAGATACAAACCAATTTGAAAACAAAAATACAAGCATAAAAAACCCCCTTAAATCGTGTGAAGCTGGGATAGAAGTTCGAGCATGCTCAAACCCATAAAAAATTAATTATTTAGTTTTTTAATCTAGACAATTTAAAACCCCAACCCATCCACACCCCACTCACCCTATTTGGCAATATATGGAATAGAATACATGACATCTGAAGACAACCAGACTGGCCCAGAAAAGTATATTCCACTTTATTGAATAATATGGGTAGCATCCATACATATCTAATTCACAGGCCCTATATTTATACTAACACATACATTGGGCTTTAAAGAATATTAAGGCTCATAAGTGTAAACCGTACCTTAACATTTAAACAGATCCCTAATAATACAAACTAATCTCATTAATAATATCTAATATACTAATTAACCACTATATACTTTGCACACTTCCCCTCAAATTTGGGGCAGGAAAAACATTTATTGTCCCTAATTTGCAAAGCAATCTGTTGTGTGCTTCTTTTCCCCAATGCCTTGGTTAGAATATAAGCTTCTTGGTTTTGTTACCATACATGTTCCAAATTGATTAGACCTATTTGTAACTTTTCTTCGCGTACGAAATGACAATCTATTTTAATGTATTTCATATGCTCATGAAACACAAGGTTTGTAGCAAGGTAGATTTCTGCCTTGCTATCACAATAAAAGCTTATCGGACCTTCACAAGCAATCTCCAAGTCCTTAAGCAATCTAGTCACCCACACCACTTTAGAGACTCCAGAACCCAAGGCCCTGGATTCTACCTTGGCTAAAGAACGCAACATAGTCTCTTGCTTCTTGGACTTCCACTTGACAAGTGAATCTCTAAGCTTGAGGAGATATCCTATAATCGATCGCTTGGTTAAACCACAAGTAGCCCAATCCGCATCATAGAAGCATGATAGGGTCAAACTTTTGTCTGAACTCAGCAATATCCCAACTCCCACACTCTGCTTCAGGTATCTCACAATGTCCCATACAGCTGCCATGTGTGGCTTTGTAGGCATTTGCATAAATTGACTAACAACCTACACGGGGAATGCATGCAATGTCAGGACGTGTAATTGTTAGGTAAATTAATCTACCTACCATTCTTCTGTAATGCTCTGGGTTCTTTAACAAGTCCTCCTTTCAATCTCTCCCTTCTTCATATGCCAAAAGCCTCAAACTTGGCTTCATTGGCAGCAACAAGGGTTTACATCCACTCATCCTAGCATTAGAAAGAAGGTCCAAAATATACTTGTGCTATGAGAGAATTATTCCTTTATGGGATCTAGCTACTTCTATCCCTAAGAATTACTTCATCTCACCAAAATCTTTAATTTTGAATTGACTGTGAAGAAATTCTGTCACTTTATAGATTTTACTCTTTGAATTACCTATAATGAGCAAGTCATCTACATAGATAAGGATCAAAGCCAATGCATCATCAAATCTTTCAATAAATAAAGAGTAATCGTATTTACTTTGACAAAAACCACCTTTTACCAAAGCCATAAATAGCTTGTGATTCTACTGTCTAAAAGCTTGTTTGAGTTTATATAAGGACTTCTTAAGTTTACAAACTATACCAACTCCTTTATTTTCAAAACCCTATGGTGTAGACATGTAAACCTCCTCATTTAAGTCGGCCTACAAGAAAGCGTTATGCACATCCATCTGTTAAAGATTCCAACCATAAACAGCGGTTATCTTAAGCAAAATTCTAACAGTCATCATTTTAATTACCAGCAATCCATCCCTTCTTGTTGAGTGTAGCCCTTAGCTACAAGTTTAGCCTTATATTTGTCAATTGAACCGTCAGAATTATACTTAATTTTATACACCCATTTATAACCAATTGCTCTCTTACCGGTAGGTAGAGGCACAATGTCCCAAATTTTGTTACATTCTAATGCATCTATTTCTAATTTCATTGCCTTAACCCATTTTTCGTCTTTCACAGCCTCATTATATGAAGTAGGTTTAAGGGCAAAATCTATAGAGTATAAATAGCATAAATAGGATGCAAAAATATATTCATACCAAATGTAGTTCTCTCTAGGATACTTGCAACGCTTTCTTAATTGTTGACCATGTGGAAGTACCGCATTACCTTGGTAAATACACACATATTGTTCAGAATATACCCAAGTTGCTTTTAAGTTCAATAAAAAAATCCAACTCAATGCTTTCAAGTACAATACAAAGTCCAACTCAACTACCAAAATAAATAGATATTAAAACGTGTAATTCTTTTTTTTAATTAAACGGGCCGAGGTTGCAAGTGGGATAAAGAAAAAGGATCTGTGACCCCCAAGTTACAAGAAACTTTTCACGCTATTGACAAAAATGTCTAGATTTCTAAGAAGGCCCTAAGCATATGAGGAAGCCCCTTTTATTTTGGGCTTCAGGCAAAATCGCAATGGGTTGAATGCACTATAGGATTTCTGCCAACCCACGTAAGGTTTTGGAGGAGTGGAAGGCTGTTAGGCCTCATATTGAAGAGGCCCAGATTGTTGACAAGCCAGGAAATGGCCGTATCATATAAATATGAATTTTAATTTATTTTTTTAATATAATTTATTGCTTAATGCCAAGAGAAAGAATAACGGTTATATAAACTTCTCTCGTGGTGGCTTGGGGATTCGGGACTTGTTCAAATAAAATGAGGCCTTTATTATGAAACTCTATTGGCAGGTTCTAACTAATACTGACAAGCTGTGGGTCAAAGTTCTAAGAGGGAAATATAGATGGGATCAGCTGAATGGTCCTGTGCCTAGAAGAAATGCTTCTCCTACCTGGAGGGGTATTTGCTCTATTTGGGACAAGTTCCAGAGAGGGGTGGGAGTTAAAATTGGCAATGGAGCCTCAACTTCTTTTTGAACTGACAATTGGTCGCAAGTAAATAGTCCGTTGATTGACTTAATTCCTGGACGGGAGGCGTTCGTGGACCAGAATGAAAAAGTTCGTGATTTTACTGATTCGTGGGGCCAATGGGATATAACTAAGATGGGTAACTGGTTCCCACAACACATCATTCAAAGAATCGTTAGTGCTAATCCACCATGTAAGGACAGAGGGGAAGATAAGTATTTTTGGAAACCTTCTTCTGATGGTTGTTTTTCTGTTAGTTATGCATATCACTTTATATCTGCAGGTATCCCGAGATCAGAAACAATTCTCTAGAGAACGATTTGGAGATGGCAAATCCCAGAGAAGATTAAAGCCTTTATATGGATTGCAGCACACGGGAAAATTCATACAGCACAACTCAGGGCTAGGAGGGGAGTAGCTGATTTCGCATTGTGCCCCTTTCACTGTGATCAAGACTAAGACATGATGCATCTTCTGAGAGATTGTACGAACGCGCGTGAGAGGTGGATCTCAATAGTTAAGCCAGGTATGTGGGATAACTTTAATAATCTGCAGGGCGCGGAATGGATACAGTGGAACCTTAAGCATGCGGCAGGTCGGGACTTCACAAAGAAACTTAGTTGGCAAACTCTGTTCGGTTATGTCTCTTGGGACATATGGGTAGACAGATGCCGGAAGCTATTTGGAGAAGAGGCTGACGTTGATTACCAGAATGCTCTTTCAAGTCTCTTTCGGGCAACTTGGGATATGGAGTTGGGTACTCACTGTAAATTTTATTCTCAAGCTACTAATGGAACCAGAGAACAAATGATGAGAAGACAAGGATATTAGACTCTTGAAACAGACGGTTCTAATCGCGATTCAGGTTAGAGTGCAAGTACGGGTATTGTTCGAGGCGAAGACGGTGGCTGGGTGTGTGGTTATTCGTGCAAACTTACTCGGGTTCCACCGGCTGTTGCGGAAATTATCGCCATCACCCAAGGATTACAAATTTGCTGAAGTAGAAGTTTTAAAAACATTTTGCTTTGTACTGATTGTATTGAAGCTGTAAATTTAATCACTAGGGGATGTGATTCTATGCATCCTTTTAGAGACGTCATTGATAAAGCTAAGTTATGGCTGTCTAGAGATTGGCATATCCTTATTAGACATATCCCTAGAGATGAAAATCTTCAAGCTGATTATTTGGCTAAGTTCGCTCATACAAGTAGTGAAAATTTTGTCATATTTGATCACCCACCACCTACTCTGTTGGTAGGCGGTGGTTGATGAAAGATCTTTAGATGTCCCTCCTTTTGGGGGGGTGTTTTGTATTAATCTCTATTGGATTAATGAATTCCAGATTTTAATTAAAAAAAAAAAACCTTCTCTCGTGAGGAAACCAAGAGAATGCCTTGATGATGTCAATTTAGGCATCATTTCAAGTATAGCCTGGCATATCTTATCATCAGTATAACATAACATATGTTTGACATCCTGCAACTGTTGGAACTACTAATCAAAAAGCATATAAATAAAATAAGGAGAATAAAATACCCAGGGCACATTTGTAGAACACGTTTGACACACAAATTACAAGTAAATCCTATTCCACCCTATTTGAAAAATACCTTGCATATGGAATAAACATCCGGAGATGCATGCCAAAGAAACGTATAATCAACTTGAGCCTTGGAATCACAAATTACATTTAAAATAAGTACATAGCCGCGATTGAAAGGAACATACAGAGAAGTATGCCAGAACTGAGAAGCAAGTCAAGGTGAAGCTTAAAAAAGACAATAAAAACACATCAAAGAGCAGGAAGGGGAAAAGAATATGTCATTACATATGTAAGAAAAGTTTAGCAAGTATTAAATTCAAGTTAAATGAGATTCCACACACACAAATAATATGATGGGTGACAACCATAAAAACAATCCATTCATTGAGAGAATAACTTTACCATCACCCCTAAAAATCATGGCTGAGGGTTGAAAGGATGTGACTATATATGTATATAGAAAATAAAAAATAAAAAAATAGAGCAGCCTAAGACAAAATGATTCTAATCAGCCAGCTTTGTCAGCCGATGAATGGTACTTCTCGCAACCCTATTACCAGGATCAATCTTTAGAACAGTCCTCAGGTCTTCTGCACCAAGCTTGTACTTTTCCATGCTCTCATACAAGAGAGCACGTTGCACCAATATAGATACATTTGTGTCGTCGTTTTCTAGCACCTGTACAACATAAAGCAAATCAAACAACTCACCCTCCAAATACATATGATAAGGATCATTACGTGATTCAAACCATCCATATCAAATAGACACAAACAATATAGTCTTTAATACAAGATATATTTACCTAATTTGATTAGATTAAGAAAATTATTTAAATTAGTTAACATGACATATATTTTCTAAAACACCCTAATCATCATCTTTAATTCCTTTATTCCCTCTCCTCTTTGATTATTGTTAAAGGAACATAGAGGTAAATTAAGAAAAAATTGACAAATATGAAAATTATGTCTTATATTTAGGACCAAAATCAATTTTTTAAATATATCTTATATTAAGGACCGGAGGGAGCAGTAGAATTTATGCATTAACCGTTTCTCTTAAATTCAAGAACCAAACACTCATGCTACCAAGAGCTTCGACAAACACGTTTACAAGTACATTCAATTAAAGCATGTCCTTTTTTTCCCATTAGCAATACAACTAACTACTAGCTTAATAAACTGTAGTAGTTTGCGCCAAGATAGAAGCATCTTCTTTAATTTGTCCAGCAACTAAAGCAATCTTAACAATTATGACTACAATGTTCAATCTCTAATATACACTAGATAACCTCATTATCTACGGTTTGAATTTAAACAAAAAAACTGTTTCACATTCAAATGTTAAGATATTGAAGTATACCTTTGTACAATCGGCCACTGCTTTTTTATACTCTCCAACTTCTTTGTAACTTGAGGCTCTGCATGACAACACCTCTGTCATACCAGCATTATCCTCTGTTTTCTCAAGAAGGATGGCAGCCCAAGAGAGCCACTTAATAGCATCTGCAAATTGACCTTGCTTGTAATTGTCCATCCCTTTACCTTTCGCCGTAGAACCCGATAGCCCAGAAGGAGGAGGTGGAAGCCCTTCAAGCTCCGTGGTTGTAACACCATCATCATGTCCTCCTCCACCAAATTCAGAATCCAAACCCCAATCATCAATGTCAGAAGATGATTTTCCTCCAAATCCTTCGGAAGTCACCTGAGCACTTCCAGCAGAAGCTGATGAAGATGAGAACAACATGTCTATAGGGTCACCACCAGCAGATGTCTGCATAGGGTTCTGATTCACATCGGTAAATCCTGTAAAACTGGTATTATCTGCAGTAGAAGTGCTTGATGGGAATGTTGTAGAGGCTGGTTTGAAAGCTTTCTGGAAATCCCCAAAACCATCATCCTCTACTTTATTATTTCTTGTGGCCATTCCAGCTGAATTAAGACTACCAGATGGTTTTGATCCAAATCCAGCCAAAGAGCTGAATGGATCTCTATTAACATTCATTCCACTTCCAGCTGAACTACCACTATTCATACTTCGCATTGAAGGACCACCAAGATTTGGGGTTTTATTAGCGCCCATACTAGTATTATTGTGCCCGGAAGATCCCCAACTTCCACTACTCGTCGTCGTGTTACTAGTTTTAGGCAAAGCATCCGCCATATTTTCCATCGAAAAGGAGCTCTTGTTCGATGTAGTACTTGACGCCTTAGAAACAGGAATCGAATTTATAGGAGTATTACTGCTACTCTTAGAACTCTGTCCTATTGCAGAGCTGACCAAATCTCCAAAGAGATTAGGGTTTTTATTAGCAACTCCAATGGTCGAACTAGAACCCGACGGTTGTGTAGACCCCCAACTCTTGCCAAAGATATCTCCCACCATTGAAGTGGGTCCACCCGGAAATCCAGACTGGTTCGACAGATTCGGTGCAAGCTGGTGAGTCCATGACGGCTTGTTGGGTTGCCACGAGGGTCTGGGTTGCGCAGATGAATATGAAGATGAGGAAGAAGAATATGGATGGGACGATTTTGGGTTTTTCTGATCGTTCAGAGATTTTGGTTGATTGGATCCGATCCCTAGATCAAAGTCGAACTTAAAGTTCTTCAGTGAGCCAGACGGAGCACTCGTTTGATTATTGGGTTTGCCATAATTCGAATTCATCCCTGAATTTTAGGTGGAAGATGTAAAAAAGGGCAAAAGCAGATCAGAATTGGAAAACCAAAGGATCCGCAACGATGGAGGATCCAAACAGAGTGAGATTCACAAGTCTTACTCCGAACGGAGAGAGATAAACAACACAGATGCAATGAAAGTCGATTTCAGAGATGCTTCTTGATGAAATTATCTGGTAATCAAATGCCGGTCGATGATAGGTCCGGGGATCCTGCCCACCGTTGATCTCCTTATTAATTATTAATTACTTCCCCTCCTAATTATAAAATAAAATTGATTTTTTAAGAAAAATTAAAGAAGCTAATTAAATTACTTTAAAGTATTTATACTTTTATATTTTCTTTCAAACTAATTAGTTTGACTAATAAATTAATATAATATCTAAGAATACATAACATTTGATATGATTAAATAACTTATTTAGTTTTCTTAATTTCTTCCAAAAAAAATCAACTTTGTCTTATAATTAGGATCCGAGGTAGTATTATTGAAGAAGGATTATCATTGTTATTTTTATTCGAGTAAATATAATTTTTGGTACATGAAGTTTAAATCAATTTTGATTTTGTTCTTTTAAGCTTAAAATTGGTGGTTTTGATCCCTCAAGTTTACTCCGTTTATCACTGTTAGTCCCGCAAGTTTGAAAAGGACTTAGTGGTACCTTTAACAGCATTAACTCATTCGACGTGACACAAACGCCATTAAAATACCTTAGAGTTAATATAACTTTTGATCCCCAAGATTTGACCCTATCTTGATTTTGATTCCTCAAATTTGAAATCAGTAATTTAGAGACCTCAATTTTACTCCGTTTATAACTATTAATCCTTCAAATCTAAAAAGGACCTGGGTGCTTTGATAGGCAACTCTCGGCAGGGGAAGCTGGATTCGGCTACGGTTCTCTTCCTTCCCATCCACTTACGATCCTCTTCTCAATCTAGACCGTTGGATTATTATTATTATATTAAAAAAATTTGGACCGTCGAGATCTTAATTCAACGGTCCAGATTGAGAAGAGAACCATAAGTGGATGGGAAGGAAGAGGACCGTAGTCCGATCCAGAGAAGATTTGATATTGTTGTTACTTGTTATAGTCTCATGAACCCGATCTAAGCGCAAAAGATTCAATAGTTTGATATCAAAAAAAAAAAGATTCAATAGTTTAATCCCTGCCATTCCCACCGAGGCATGTTTGTTTTAACGATCCGATTGCTTATAAGTTGCTTTTCACATAAATCGAGATACAACTCTTCTTACATACTTATCTCGTATACCGTAAATCACGATTGAAAAGCTGTTTTTAAGCATTCCAATCGCTAATCCAAACGAGCACAATATCATTTCCCTTCCTCCATTCAAAGTATCATCACCGCCTTTCAACACAGTCAAAATGGCGGCCTGAAAGGATGGGGAATGAACGATCAAGATTCAATATTATTAAATATGTTTTAGATTATGAAACGTCGCCACTTCATGGCCCCGCCCCACTTGTGTCTTCCAAATCCGAAGTGTGAGAAATGTATCTGGGGGCAATGGATTTCAACCAAGCACAAATAGCCTCTAGAGCTAAGAGCCAACTAATGTCCAACTGATGTACAAGTGTCTGCAATCTAGATCCTGAATCACTCTGTAAGAGTGATTGTGGTATCCTGAAGCTAATGATATGTCTAAAAGCCTTCCTGGCTTTTGCTAAAATCAAATTAGGGTTCTCATCAGATAGAGGAACGAGGGATAGATTGCTGACTCCTGATGCTGCATGTGTTAAACTCACGGTGTGGTATAACATCGAGCCAGGTTGAACTACCAGGTCCGCTTGGACCTCAGGGCTAATAGGTGATTATCTTTGTCTACAGGTTTCCATTTTCCAAACCAGGTTTTCTTGGGTCAAGCCTAGTCTAGCAGGTTACCAGGTTTTATGCACATATTGGAGATAGAGATACGCATTATGCATCAAAATTTCATCAAGCTCGAGCATTATTATTGATGGGGGATAGAAGGCTTGGAACAATAATCAAGATAAGTGCAGTTGAACAATGGATTGAGAGTAGCAGTTTCAAAACCAGAAGTATAGGAAATCTGCAAGGATGGGTAGTAGTATATAGAATATTCAAGGTTCTAACAGAGGACACAGCATGTTGCAGAAAAGTTCACATGAGAAAGTAGGATCAAATTTAGATGCAAAAACAAGAGCCTAATATGCACACAATCGTTCCAAGACTATCTAACAGAGAGTGATCTAAATGGCATGCCAAAAAAATAACTGGTAAAGAACAGAACACAACGATTTTTTAAACACAATTCAACAGGTACGCATAGTTAGTGATAACACTAGTTAATATCCTCATTAAACGCAGTTCAAGTGCAGCTCTATTCAATGCACCAATGAAGATCATAAGCAAAATAAGATCAAAGGTCCTTAATTTGTTCCATCAGAAAGTTGGTTTCAATGTGTAGATGGTCGCAATTTCTATTCCATCGTTCCAATACTTGAAGCTGAGACATAGCTATTCATGGTCTCCGACCCTGGTTTCTGTTGCTGTGCCTTAAAGTAGCCATGTTCCCTTCATCTCGTGATCTATTTCGTGGGGGTCTTCCCTTCTGCCTATCATTCTCACCTTCATCTTCTTGTTTGTTTTCAGACTTCTTAAACCTAAACTGTGGCCTAGGGATTACTTTCCCATCAACAAATAAATCACCTGAAATCCACACAAAATTGTCCATGACAACCAAATCTAACAAAAGAAAAGGGACTAAAAAACTATGATAAAGTAAACCACACCTCCATAATCTTTGTTGCGAACATCCATATATGAATCCGGCAATACCCAAAGAACACCAGGTAACCCTGTCAAGGCAGAAAACTTTCAAAATGCTTACAATAATGCTTGCAATCCTCATATAGAGATCAAAGGTCATCAGAGTGACTGATAACTGAGGCTCTGACCTCAAACTAATAATTCTTCCAATGATGAGATTGCAAACAACTATACGGTAACGCCATCAAAATTTATCAAATCAGCAGATTAGCATTCCCAACACAGTAGAACATCAACGCACCACAACAACTCAAATAGGATGATTTCGCAAAGCAACCAAAAACTTCAGACAAAATAGAATATCTAAGCGAGCTGTACCTTTAACTTTTGTAGAAAGCTCTTCGGAAATCTCGGCACCAAAACCTGTATACGTCTCAGTAGCAACAGAGTATATTTTCTTTTTGGCTTCCTCCTCACTACAGCCAAACAATTGTAATAAGGAAAAAGAGAGGGAAAAAGACAATAGAAATCGAGTTATAACAAGTAAAGAAATGGACATCGCAATCTCACCTTCCAACAACTTGGGCGAGGGTTTTCACATAAGTGTTCACCATTTCCTCATCCGAGGGTTTCGAGGGTTTCGAAAAATCCATGATAATAAGCCAGTGCTTCAAGTCGCAACCATCGAGAAGAATGGTATCCTTGAGCGCCGAACTCTTCTTCTTGCTAGAGTCCTTAGTGTCCACAGAGCCCTCGGACTTGTCGTCGGCGGGCGAGTCTTCCGATTCCGACACCGAAGTTTGGAAACGAATCGGGAATTTCAGGGAATGTAGAAGCAGCGGGGTTTGTTTGGGGAGGACGGCAAATGCGATGCGAGGGCGAGAAGAAGCCAGGGAAGAAAAAGAAGACGAAGCCGAAGAAGTAGAAGAAAGAGCTCGAAGGAGCGAAGAAGCTAAGGCGCGTCGCGCATGAAAGAACGCCATTGTCAAGAATGCAAGGATCAGAGGGGAAATGGGGCTAGTACTACAATGGTTGCTCGGTGAAGAAGGGTTTTAAAAAAATTCCCAGAGTTTTTTTGGGCAGAAAAATTGCTCTTTTTTTTTGCCAGAACATACTAATCACATGCATTTATTTTTACCTTCACATAGTAATCACATTTAATTCCATACTATTTATAAAATACAGACGCAGAAATAATATTTATAAACCTTATTTATTTTAAAATCATTTTGTCTTTTTATGGTCATAAAAATATTATTTTGTTTTTTATAAAAAAAATTCCATACAAATTAATTGAAGTAACCAAAAATTTGATTGGGATATTCAAATATGCCTGTGTGCGCGCATATACATGTGCACTCAAAAAACTTAATTAAATAATAGGGTAATATAACTTTTGGTCTTTGAAGTTTGATCTAATTTTGATTTTGGTCCCTCAAGTTTAAAATCGATGGTTTTGGTCCATAAACTTTGACTGTTGGTCCCTCAAGTTTGAAAGTTTTGGTTTTAGTCCTTTAAGTTTGAGAATGACTTGGTTTTTTACCAATTCAATTTGATTTTTTCCGGTTCGGTTCGATTTTCCACCAAGTTCTTCTCAAACTTGAGAGATCATGGTCAAACTTCAAAGATCAAAATCACCTATTTTAAATTTAAGAGATCAAAATCAAAATTGAATCAAACTTTAAGAAATAAAAATTATATTAACCCTAGATAGTAAATGCTTAGAGGATATCAATCGTACTGAAATGACATTAAGCATATTCCTTAACACATCGTGAGAAGTGGTGAGTTATCGAGGAAATTTCCCAAAAACAAAAAGTATATCACTATATCAATTGTTTATTTTATTTTATTTCATTTCATTCTCGTAGATAAAGCTTGAAAAATGGTATTTGATCTGATTTTAATTGAAAACAATTTTTTTAATCATATATTGAAGGCTAATGTCTCCTACTGTTTAAGAAACTCGGAATTAATTGCAAAATACTGATCCTAAAAATTAAAAAATGCTGCCAACTCATAAAGTTGGTTCTAACTTCTAGCAATGCCAAAAACTTTCCTTCCTGCTTTCTTCTGACAAAAAAACAAAAGCCAGAGAAACGAAAGTAGTTTGTCATTTATACTCAGGCGCAAGTAACGTTACAATTCCAGCCACAATCCCATTTTATATTGTTGGATTGGGCCAAATATTTGACTTGGCCCATGAACTATTGGACTACTATAACAAAAAGAGTCTTCCTCTTCCTCTTCTTGCCAGTTTGACTTCATCCATAGATTTGATCCAAACATCAATTGTATACCCCTCTTATCAGGGGACACTCTATGTAAAGAAAGAGAGGAATACAAGTTTAAACTTCAAGAAACATATTTGTTGGGAGAGGTAAAAAGCTTTACTCTCCAAAACTCGAGAGGGAAACCCTTGATTATATCAAAAATAAATCACTTTCATCATTATTTTACACAAATAAAAAAAATCTTAAACTTCATTAATTCTGCCTTAAAACTTAGTGAGTGTTTGGAATAGTTTATTTATGAAAAATAAGCATTTATTACATAAATTGAGACAAAATTCCTATCACATAATTACCTCGTATATCGTGAATCACGAATTATAAGCACTTATTGCTAAAAAATAAGCTATCCCAAACGAATTATTAATAACTTTTGAAATTTACCCCTATTTAATAAAATTATTAATGAAGGGTAAAATTGTACAATTATATCGAAAATTTCTCTCCCTGTCCTATGATATGACCAAAAAAATTTTCCTCCCTTTGCCCTATAAATAGGACTAGATGAGTATTACATGTATAAAATTTAAAACCAAATCTTGTCTTGAGGTTTATGATGAGCAGGGTGGTGGAGATTGGAAGCCGAGATAGAGAGGTTTGGCATTGAGACATCTGGAGATAGGAGCGGTTGGTTTTAGTGTCTTGAGGTTTATGTTGTTGAGTTGAACATGGTCGCATGGATGGTCACGACTACAACGTAAGTCCACTGCAATTTCTGAACTTGTTGTTCCTCTCACGTTCGAAAATTCAATCCCACTTAATCTCACAAGCGATGGCTGCACAACGTCCAACATCCATTAGCATATGTATAAGGGTTAAAATTAAAGAATACCTATGAACTTGTACTAAAAATATGTCCAGCATTATATATTTTTTGAAAATATAAAATTATCCTTGAATATTTAAAATGAGAGCAAAAATGTCAGTGCTGTTAAATATAATCTAACAACATTATATAAGCATATACAAAAATATTTTGGACCCCACTATAAAAAGTAGTGGTGTTAAATTAAATTTCATGCGGTTGTCATTTTGCTCTCATTTTAAATGTTTGTGGATATTTTTACACCTCTAAAAAGTATATTTTGGACACATTTTAGATAAAAGTTCATGAGTTTTTTCACCTTCACCCTATATACAAAAATGAATGCATTTGAAAAGAAATAGAGAGGAAAAAAAGGATGATATGAATATATGATACCTTCTTGTTGCATTTTGCAGGTTGACACTGATATTCTTGGTCAATGACGATGGGATTTTTAACGTTGTTCATAACAATGTCGCTGAACTGTATCTGGGATGCTGCACCTGGATATCTACCTGGCCATGTTTTGATTCTGAGTCCATTAGTTGTGCCCACCATTGAGCAATTCAGCACACGAATGTTCCTCACTTCATTCTCATCAACGTATTTCCCAAGGCTTCCGATGCTGTTACACACACACACATCAGTCAAATTCTCAAATTCAACACTACTCAACACATCATCACAATTCTTTTTGATACTACCTCCAATACTTAATATAAGATCTTGTTCGTATAGTGCAAATTACACTGTAAATGAGATCTTATAATAAGGACTAGAGGTAACGTCTGTATACTAGGTTCAGATTAGAAGTTGCAGTGTTATGTAATACGTACCTAAAACCATGACCAGGGCCACACATGACTCTGTTAATGGTGACATTGGCGACCCCTTGAATCATGGAGACACAATCGTCTCCAGTTTGAATGCGACATTTGGAGATTCTGATGTTGATGGAATGGCTTAGGTGAATACCATCTGTATTAGGGCTATCATCTGGTGCAATGATCCTAAGCCTTCGTAGTCTGATATTGGCAGAATTTGTGATGAAGAAGTGAAACCCCATTGCATTCACTGATTTTATGCCTTGTATTAGTCCATCTGTCACATTGTTGAATTGAATACTCTTCATTCCCAAAAAAAAAAAAAACACACCACAAAAATCAGTAAACTAATAAACAATTTCAAGTATCAACAACTTGGTGCATATACAGAAAATCACCCGTTTGTGGCCTCTAATTATATGCCTCGCTCTAATGCTTTGACTTTCTAAATGTTTTGTTCTTGTTTAGTTTGATCATGCATAAAATAAGTGATATTTTGATATATATTTTTATAATCACAAGTACCATCTTATTAAAAGCAATTTTGTTAGAGGCACTGTCGCGCATTAAACATAGATTGTTTTCTTAGCTGGGATTCAAACCTTAATCCGTCATATTAGAGAGTATTAGAGGAAGGCACATTAGAGGTGTTGCAAGTGGGATAATCACATATTCGATTCCGAAATGGAAACTTACGCTGGGGAGTCTCTGGCATTGAGGGGAAGGGTCGTTTTCGCAATTGATGTTGGCGGCCCACATGTCTTTACCTTGGCCGTCAAAAGTGCCGGGGCCGATGAGTTTGATACCTTTGAGGTCGGTGAAGATGAGCCATTCGCCGTTGACATATTCAGAAGGGTCTGTGGAAGCCAGAATGGTGCCGTCAACTCTGATAGTGATGGCTTGTGGTGACTTGCATGGCCCTGCAAAGAACATGGAAGAAACATAGTATTTCCCCGGTGGAACATAAAGCCTCGCTTGTTGTGGCGAGTTACACACAGTTCTCCATGCTGTCATGAATGCCTGCACGCACACACACACAACACAACACAATCAAAATAAGATTATTGAGAAAAGATAATGTTCAACTTTCAAGGGCATGTAATAAGGCCTTCGAGTAAGGTTGAGGGTGATACAATGCTTCCTTCGAGGTTGGAGCGGTTTAATTACCATAAGCATATTCATGCAACCAGTGAGAAGATTTCTTTCACATGCTTACCTTGAAATACGTAAATCACAATTAAAAAGTTGTTTTTGAAGATTCAAATTGTCATTCCAAACAAGCTTAAAATGGAAGACTCAATCATGACTTATAAAAGCCAGAGGCTTTGATACCATATTAGACCTCAAGTAAAAGGGGCGGAAAAACAATGGAAAAAAAAAAAATCTTTGTATTCATGTCAGCCAATGTATGGTGTGTTTGGTATTACTTATTGGGGGTCAATAAGCACTTATTACGTAAGTCGAGATAAAACTCATCTCACATACTTACCTCGTATACCGTAAATCACAATTTATAAATACTTATTGCCTAAAAATAAGCTATCTCAAATGAACACTCAGAGGTACAATACCCATTATATGGGCATGTTGATACATATGAGAATAAAAAAAAAAGAAATATATGTAGCTGATTCTATTTGGGCTAGCTATACATTTATGTAATATCACGTGCCTTGATGCTAATGTTTCTTTGTTATGCTAATAAATATAAACATGCTTGCAAATATCATCCTATGATCACAGAATTAAATTTATGTTATCGACAAACTAAAAGTAGGATTAATTGCCAAGATGTGTAAGATAAAGCAAATTAAAACCTGGGTGCAATCAGTGACGCCATCGGGTTTGGCTTTAAAGTTCAAGACGTTGATGATTTTTTCACCTGGAAGAAGTTTATCAGATGCTAAATTTTTACCAATGAACATATCTGGTCCAGAAACCGGCCTTCTTCTTGCTTTTGCATCCACAGAATCACTTAATAATAATAATAGTGACAGCACTGTAAAACTCATCAGAATTATATTCTTAACAGAAACAACTATCCCTGTAAAGGCCATTTTTGTGCCTCGAGCTCCTTGAATTTTTGTTTTTTTTTTCAAATTCAAGGCCTCTTAGGAGGCAAGAGATCACAAAAGTGCGAAAATGATTCCTCTTTTTTTACCTCTTATTTTTAATATAGCTTCACATGGCTATATTTGTGATTCCTATACCAAAAAATGGTTGTTTAATTTTTGATTCTATTTTTTTCTTGAAGATTATGAATCACTGAAATTAACGATGTTGGTTTTCTTTTTTGTTTACCCTAATTAATGATGCTATCTAAGTATACGCCCTTACTTCATCCCTTAAATTTAGGCTCCGTATATATAGGCTCCACTGCAAAGAGGGCTATTTTTTTATCCTTGAATATATATCTATATATGACGAACCTCATGCACATCTTTTAGGTATTTAAGGTGCACATCTTATTTTTACAACGTTTTGATCGATCGGATTGGAACAGTTCAATTTTTTTAAAATAAGAAAATCAATAAAATGTTTTAACCTTTTCTAAATCTGATCTAAATGTGTTGTGTGAGAAATGATGAGAAACTTGCGAAATTTTTTGGATCTGTAGTTTAGTATGTTTATAGCGCGCGCGCGCGCGCATATATATATATATATATATATATATACAGAACTGAATATCCAACTAACTAGTTGTTTCCATATGTATGAAACATAGGGGAGGATATAGTATAATAACGCTTGTTTTTTTTAAAAATAAATAAATAAATAAATCTGCGGGTGTAACTGCCCGAAAATTTAAAGAAAGAAATTTATGAAAAATTTTGGTTAAATTTTTCTTTCAGGTAGAGAATTATGCTCGAGAACCAAATTAGGATAGTGGGTAATAATCTTTATTTCAAAAGACCTTGTGTTACACCCTTATCTCATTTTAACCTTTTTTAGAGTATTTGTGAAAAATAATATGCAGTTCATTGGGCAACACAGGAATAGCATAAATATATTGATAATATGTGCATGATTAAAGAAAATCCCCATAAGGGTTCGTACATGATACTTACGATTAAAGTAGCCCACAAGACTACTAAGGTGTCTAAACCTATCCCAGTAAAACGGAGACTTCTTCCTGTCTTTGCTCCACCACTGCAACCCTCTCTCATGTAATTCTCTTCTCTGATTTCCGCGTACCTTCTGTATTCGCCTGTCTAAATTGTTGGTAGGGGAGGGTGAGATTCAAGAGAATCTCAATAGAAAACAGATACCATAATGCATGCATGATAGATACTATGTGTATGACATATTAGCTTTAACTAGATGTATGCCTTATAATGACATTTCTACATACTCAATGTTTCATGCAACAAAAGTATAGCCACAGCAAAACAGAAACAGAGCTTCATTTGTTCATATATGCTCTACACAATCAAGTAAAGCAATCACATACATCACTACACAAGCAAAGATATCAAATACATGCAAGTAAAGTAAGTCTCCTACCTTAACCCTTTTCCGTCTCGAAACGTGTGCCTCATAAAGCGTACCAACAACTCGAGCTCCATATTCGATCCTACAATTCCAAATGTACCATTTAGACACCTCCATAGTATTTCTGGGGGTTATATGATTCTATATTGAAAAATGACCAAAATGCCCCCGAGGACCCGGCTCGGCCTCGCCGTACCCAGTCTGACTGTACTTTTCTCGAAATTTTGACATGAGCTATTCTGACATATTTTTGCCCAAGGAATCCATTTCCAAACTCAGAATTACCAAATTCACTGTCAAAAGATGAAATTGCCCTTAGCAGCCCCACTTTAAGTGTTTCAGGGGCGCTTTCATAATTATGTTTTTTCGGGCTTTTCCGAAAAAGTGACCAACTGTAACCCCACTTAATTTTCCTTCCTAAACTCAATGGAATTATCAAATCATTGAAAATCCAACTCTAACCCTCAGAGCTAGCAATGGCCAAAATTATGGAATACTCCTGAGAAAATCAGGGTTTTTCGATTCTAACTCCGCAAACGTGTTCTTTTCTACTCCTAACTACTTTGTTAACTATGACATTAGGTTATAACTACCATTTGAATCAAAATTGGGCAGCATAACCTTTAGACAACTCAATTTCCAAAATTTAAAACAAACGGCAATCCGACGGAATTTCACAAATTAAATTGCCCACAGCAACCAGAACAAACAATATATGAAAGTTTGGAAGTTACCTCAAGCTCTCACTAGGTTTTCCTCTTCTTGGCTAAAACCCTAGGTCCTTGAACAAGATATTTGAGCTTCACAACCAAGAATAGTTTAGGGTCGGAGATATACGCATTAAGAACCGATTTACTTAAGAAATCACTTACCTTTGTAAGCTTTTTTCTTCCCTTCTCTCTCTCTAAAATGTTTTGCTCTTCCTCTCTCTTGGAGTTGTTTCATGCCAGAAATGAGAGCTAAAGGAGGACGATGAAGTTTTATTCTAATATCTTATGTCATAATTTAATTATTTATCAATTTTCCAATTTTTGGATTTTTACAAAATTATGGTAGATTTTCTGTCCAAACTTTGAAAAATCATAACTAATTCTAGAAAAATTAAATTGAAGTGATTCCAAAGGCTGTGAAACCCTTATTGAGTCTAGTTTCAAGGAAAAATATATACTTTTGCTACTTGGATGCACAAAATTCCCAAAATTTTAATCTTTGCCTGCTATTCCAGAAACTTTCCAACTTTTCTGGGCTAACTTCAAAAATTCATAAATTTTTGTATATAGCTCTAATTGGGTCATATGACCTATCAAATTAAAGCTTAAGATGTCTACTTTCACTTTGTAAAATTTCATAATTTTTTAATATCATTTGGTCAATGAAATGCATTTCACAATAACACTGCCTCACTGGAAGCAATGACATGGAATGCACTTGCAACTCCAACAAATTCCATTTTTGTATACAAACTTCCCATACTCTTTAATTCACTATCTTATTCCCTTTAATACCTCAAAAATATAAAAAATGTTAGAGAATAGATTTGAGACACCTGCTAAATCGGAGCTTAGCAATTTGCTAAATTTAAGCTTATTCTTAAGCCTCTAATCCCAAAATTCAAGGTATTACACCTTGAAGAATTTTTTTTTGTTGGATTGCGAATATACTTGATGCCTTGATGGGCAAGAATATTAATTTTGTTTAGTTAAATTTTTTGACCATTTTTTATTTAGTTAAATTAAATAATATTAAAATACCTAAGTATTATTAAATTTAAAAAACTAAACTCGAGTCAAGTTGCTTATATAAGTTATATCAAATTTTGTTATCACACTCATTACTTCGCTATGGTTAGTTGTTAAAATATGCATATATATTTACAAATTCACTTCTAAAAACTTGTAAATTTTTGTATAAGTTTTTATAATATAAATTGGTTTATAAATTTTCATAGGGACATATAGACATATGTTATTTTGCATTTTTGCTATTGTGAGGTGTTAAAATGCCTAGTGCACTTATAAATTCACTTAAGTTCTATGCTTAGTCCTTGTTAAACTCGATATAATAAAAAAGTAATTAATTAATTAAATTTGAATTGATGAAGCCTAAATCTAATACTATCTTGTTAATTAAGATATTGTAGTGATTATGATTGGTGAAATATGGGATAAGAAAAAAATTAGGGCTTAATTATATATATATATATATATTATTGGAGGATATTTTGATTTCTCCCTATTTTGTTATTTTTAAGACTATGATTACTACTGTACTACTCTATCTTCCTATACTCATCCTACAGACAGTGGTAGGGTTTTTATTTCACGGGAAGATTTGAATATCGAATCATATGATAGCTATTTTGGTGATCTGGGATTTGTTCCTAATTAACAGAATTTTTTTGACAGGGAGCGCATAGCCTCCATGCTCTTCTTTCGCCGTGATCTTTTGCTGCGAGTCCAATATATAATTAGTATTTTTTATTCTAATATTGTATTATTAATTAATATCATCATGATTCTTCTTTTTCCCCTGCTATGACGTCTTCACTTGTATTTTTGAGTTTTAATCTTTGCCCATTGCTCATGAATACAAGGTGGAATTGTAATATCCTAAAATTCACTCAAGGGCTAAATGACCCAAAAAGTAAGTGTAAATAGTGATTAAAAAAATAGAATAAAGTATGAGTTTGGTTTGAATTAGTTAAAGGAAAGTGCTCAATTCCTTTATGTTGTGTCAAATATGATATGAAGAGCTAAGATCTATTCTTGAAAAAGCAAGATTCCAAAAGACAAATTGGACAACACATTTCCTTCATTTTGCTGAAACATGTCGGTCAAGACAAAGAAAAGGAAAGGGAGAGCAATTATTCATCCAACACAATACCCGCACTTATCCATTTAGATAAAGCACTCTTTCTCACCACACACACTTAAACAATTAATCAACACTTGGACATATGGGCACACTTAAAGCAAAAGGAAAAAAGGGAAAGAGTAGACAATTACCTAACATAACACATCACCTCATCCTACTCTCTCACACTCATTTCGGCTAAGACATGAGGAACAAGAGAAGAAGAGTTTAATTAATATATTCCCTTCCCATTTAGTCAAGAAGGACAGCCAAGCATGAGGAAGAGAGAGAGAGGGAGGGAGTTGGTCCACATTTAATCCACTTTTACAAAGGGTCACATGGCACCACACACACCCACCTACTCACACTACATCACTGTTCGCCATTTAGCTTACCACAAGCGTACGGATTGCAAGTAGTAATTTAGTGAGAAAAAGAGTATCGTTCTACAAGGACTATGACAAAAGCGAGTTAACTAATGTAAACATGATTTTAATTAGGTATTCATTTGAATTTGATCAATTTGTATAATTACCTTTGATAAAAACAATAAAGCAAACACAGTGAAAATCAGGAAATTGGGACTAACTTCAAGAGGTATTAGCTTAGGATTATTGCTTCCCCATTGTATTTCATAAAACTATACAATTAGATCACTTATATGCTAGTTAAATGAGTTTATATGCTTGTCAAAGATCCCAAAATCATCAACCAAACTCTCTTAAGTCAAGATTGATTTTTAATCTTCATTACAAACATTCAATCTCTTGTTTATAATTAATGAAAACCATCTTTCCAAAATAATTCTTCAATAGACTATGTTAGGTTGTTAGATATATCTTTATTCTAACAACAAACCATCCATTTAATCATTAAATTTCAAGTCTAACATGATTTTTCTCAAGTTCTACAATCAAAATAGCTCTCTCAAGCATTTTCAAATTTAACAACTCCAATCATATGGTGATCAAGCATAAGATAGCATTAAGCTCAAAGAAAAATCAACATATATATACTCATTAACCAACAAAAGCAAGAAAATCTAGTAGTTTCAATCCATACAATGGGTAAAAGTAATCCTAATTAAGAGTTTTTAGCCACTCATGGTCTGTACATGCCAAAATCTCAGCACAAAATCATAATCCATATCAGTAAAATAAAAGAAAGAGGGAAAAGAACAAGAAAAACCGAAGAATTGAGGCTCCAAATCCTTTTTAAATCCAATCCCAAGCTCCGAGCTCTTGAAAATGAAAAGCCCTAGCAGCCAACCTGTCCAAGGAGTCCAGAATATCCGATTTTTGACCTGTCCCATGCTTTTATAATGGTTTTTCTGCTTCAGTTTTCAAAACGCACAGTATCAATTTAGCGCATTCACTGTGGGTTCACTATGACTTTGGCTACAGCACATTTCACGGCCAAAGGGTAGACAGAATGGCCATCTTCTGAAGCAGTTTTGTAATGGCTTGGCTACAGCACTTCCACAGCAAATGCAGGCTTCTCTTTCATAGTGTCCTTCTTCATCTTCCTCTTACATTCTTCCCTTCCTTTCACATCTTCTCATGATCTTTGAGAGCTTTTACTACTTGTCATACTCTACCTATAAGGAGGAGGGATTCATGAGCCCTTTAACTTTCACAAATAATCAAAACTATGTGCATTTAACTCATGATTCAACAAAATTTTGATTTAGCCTATATCTTGTCACATTTTCTTCTATAATCTCTGTATATACACAATTTGAACTCAAAAATAAATGAAAAGGGAAGAAAATGCGCTAGAATACTCTTGTTTTCTATGAATTAACGACCACACACTCTTGCAAATCGGTCAAAGGGAAGAAGAGAGGGAGTGGACAATTTAATCAATTGAATTCCGCACATTTTATCAATAAATGACGGCCAAGACACAAAGAAAGGAGAGTTTGGGTTTTTCTATTTAATCAATAAACACTCCCTTACTCTCATTCATTTCTGCAAGTCAGGCCAAATAAGGAAAAGTAAAAATAGAATAGAGAAAGAGAAAGAGAAAGTGACGGTTTGGAAGAATAAAGGAACAATAAGTAGAGTTTCTTGAGAGGAGGTGTTTGGAGCTGTCTAAGTGGTGTGGAAGTTGGAGAAGTCAAGTTAAGTGATAGCAAAATCAAGAGGTAAGTATAAGTTTTATTTTAAATCAAGTATCTTGAAATTTGGTCGAGCTTCATGGTGATAACATGCAACTCTAATTTTTATTAATAGGTAACCTTAGGATTTTAATGAGATGAGCACTTGAAAATCATGATAAAAGAGGTTTAAGTATGGTAGGAAGGAAGTTTAGCAAATTTTGTGAAAAGAGGTTGCAAAATCATTGTTTTTTCCTATGATGCATTTCAGCCTTGACTGGTTCGTAGGGAAGGAATTGGTTTTTGCCAAATTTGAGGTTAAATATGTATTATCCATGCAAGATTTTGTGGGATTAAGTTGTGATTATAAATTTTGGATCATTGGAATGAAAATATTAAAATTGGAACTTAAGCATAATGCTGCCATACTGACATTTTTAGGGGGATAGACTACTTGTGACATGTTTTTGAAAAGTAAAATCTTATTCAATGGTCATGATATTTTTCAGAATAATAGTAAACGTCCTAAACTTTAATTTGAAGCCATTTAGATTAGTATATTGTGAGATATGACTTGTTAAAATTAAGCATTAAATCTAGAATGATTTCTGTAGCAATAAGGATTGATTGAGAATTCTAGAATTGTGTGTGTGTGATTGGCATTAGGAGGTATTTTTCTTTAAAATAGACTTAAAGATGGTCAGATTGAACTTTGAACTACCTCAATTGGAGATTTCTAGACAAAGTTATAAATTTTTAAAGTTAGGTGAAAATTCTGACAGCATAGGTTTGACTTGCAAAATTAACATATTTAGGGTAAATTGTAATAAGTTGAGTTCCAAGGGTAGAGTTAAGTACTTGGGACTAGTATAGACACATTGAATACCCATATGGCATAGTGCTCTAGTCCAAAAGATAACCAACTCAAGTATCTTGAGTTATCAAAGAAATGGGATGAGTAATAACTCGTCCATTCATAAATTATAACTTATAGGATTTGATATATGCCTGGGACACCTAATAGATTGGGAAAAAGGACAAGACTTTGAAAGGATGCCAGGTAGTAACTTTTTTCTTATATCATATGTAATGCTTTATATGTATTTCCCTGTCATCCGGATATGTGCAGGACAGTTAGTCCCTAGGCGTTAAGACCTGTGAGTACAAGTTGTACAGGGATTTACCCTTGGCATCTTGAGCCAAGTGGGCTTAAGGCAGAAGCCCGTTAGTGCACCTTATATAGGGCAGAGGCCCTAGGCTGCCAGATCGAGATCGCCAAGCGCTGTGGTACTGTGGTAAGAGGCTAGTTAGGTCTTTTATTTACTGCATGTTGTGAATAACTGTTTTATATGATAATTGTTTACATGATCTGTAATTCACACATCAAATGAGTGATTTCTATTACTACTGAGATTCTTTTGAATCTCACCCTTTTTTTCAACAACGAATCTACAGCAAAGGCGAGCAGTTCCAAGGGCAAGAAGATAATCACGGACGAGTGAAGCGAACTACAGAAAAGTTTATATTTAAGTTGGTTATCTGTTTTTGGGGAATTGTATATTTTGTATTTGTAACTATAGTAAGACTAGTACTAGCAATGGCAGTAGCCACAATAGTTGTAACCCCATACATTAGTACTTTAACGCGTACACTAGTACCTTCACATGATAAATGATTTACAATCGGGCAACCAAACGTTGGGAGCCCATAAGATAACACTACAACGCGGGTTTTGGATCGAGAACACCCTGATTTTAATAAAGGGAACTAAGAATTGATGAGTTATAATGAAATCGCAAACCATATTAAGACCGCACTTAAAGTATTTAAAAAAATTTTTTGAAAACCCACTTAAGTGCAGGTTCGACCCTGTATTGAAGTCGGAACTTCAACTATTTCTAAATGAACAATAGTCTTAGATTTGAAGTCATTATACGTTCAAACTCATCTAAAGACTTTGAAAAATTATAGTGTTACAGGAAGAATATTTAATTCATTGGTATATAAAAATATTGGAGAAGACATATTGGGATCTTGTAACCCAATTACACCAAAAGTTCCTTCTTTAGGTATTTCTTAAATGTGTAATTATGAGTTTAAACCCTTGATTGATACTCCATCTCTTCCTTTTTATATGAAATTTCATATAACAATGTCTTGTTCGTATTTATAGATAAGAAACTTTTAAAGGCTGTCTCAAAACTTTTTTTTGTTGATTTCCCATCTTAATCACTTATATTACCAATATTATTGTTTTTATTTCCCACACACATTCTCTCGTCCACTTAAACAAGGGTATTTTTAGCATAAACAAGTTACATTCTAGCTATTTTTGACGACAGAAGTATTTTAACCAGCTATTTTTTATTACAATTTATAACCAACTTTTTTTATCTACTTTATCAGGTTAAGTGTTTCTTATTGAAAGTAACGGAGGGGGAGTATCATGAATGCATGGGTTATGAAAAAAAATACAAAGAAGAAGGAGATGACAGTATAACATAATAAAATGGCTCCTTGATGAATTAATTAGGCGAGTAACAATTAATGTGTATACGTATATAACAACACTTGGCTCACTCTGTAATGAATTAGTTGATTAGTCCCTAATTAATTAGAGGAGACAATATAATATATATATATATATATATAATAGAGGCTGCAGAATAATTAGTCAATCAAACGGTGCATTTGGATCTGGTGAGAGGAGCAAGGTTGGATTGTGGTTTGACGACAGAAACACAGTCCTTGCCGTGTTGGATTGTGGTTTGAGAGATGACAACGTTGCTGCAATCCTCAAGACGAATGTTTTCATTGTTGGGGCTATCAGAAGGTGCAGTGAGTTTCACTGAATTTAATGTAAGATTCTTAGATCTCATCGCGTACACGTCCAATCCCATTGCATTTGCCAATGTTATGTTCTCTATAGCTCCATCCTTCACCATGTTGAATTGAAACGTCTACACACAGTTCAAATCTCACACATTAGATATGGGATTCTCTCTCTCTCTCTCTCTCTCTCTCTCTCTCTACCTAATTACATGCACTAGCTAGAACTAATATTGATACACCTTCAAGTAATTAACTTTTGGCATCCATTTTTTAATTAGATGCTTTGAAATGATTTTAGGTTAATTAATTAATAATAAGATCAAACTTATTAAGTAGTCATGTGATCCATCTTTTTTTGTTTTTTTCTCCCTAATTACATGCACTAATATATTAAAAATCGGATATAGATAGGCGCAAAAAGAGAGCCACACTTTTGACATGTAATTTAAGTCCCACAAAAAGAGGGGTTTTTTTTAAAAAAAAAAATCTCTATATCCTCCATTATTTCACCTAAAGTTGCTTTGGGGGATGAGCCTATAACTTTGTGTATTCCTCTTCTCATTTCACTGGGTTGTTGGAAGTCACTTCATACACTATTCTTCAGTATTTAATATAGGATATATTTAGTTAATTGATTTTATTCTTAAATTTAAGATATAATTTTTATATTTATTAATCTGATTCTTTCTTAATTTACTCCTATTAATGCTCTCTTAACAATAATTAAGGAAGAGAGGGAAAGAGAAAATTAAGAAAGATGACTATAATATTTTAAAAAATATATGTCACAATAATTAATTTAACTAATTTTTTTAATCTAATCAAATCAAGTAAATATATCTTCTATTAAAAAAGCCTAAAGGAGTATAACTTCCTAACATGGGGCTAGGTTTCTCTGCTAATTTTCCGCTGTAGTCCTCTCTCAATGTGAGCATAGTGAGTGTGTTTGGAAGAGTGATGGGAAAAATAGAGTTTCTCAATTTAGCGTTTTGTAATTTCATTTTTGGTAAAAGCTCGATTGTGTAATGTGATTTATGTTTGGAACAGCGATTGTATAAATGACTTTTGTAAAAATAAAACTTGTTTAGATTGACTTAAGCACAAGTGACTTTTGTGATAATAGTAAGAGAGAGTAGGTGGAAAAATATTTTAAAGGGTTAAAAAAACCAAAAAATATTTTAAAATAATTTTTGGAACTGAAAAAGTACATTAAGGATAAAATTGAAATCAGTCTGATAACACACTGGGTACAGTTGAAAAAATATTTTAAGGGTTACAAGCACCAAAAAATAGTTGAAATTAATTTTGGTAGCCGAAAAAGTACATTAAGGGTAAAATTGTAATCAGTCTTATATCACATTGGATACAACTGAAAAAACATTTTAATCATTCTCACTCTCTTCAAAAGCTAAATCAACAAAAGCTCCAAAGTTGAGCTTATACCAAAAGCTATTATTCCAATCTTAAGCTCAATTGCTCATTGTGCTTACCAAACATTCATTTTTTTTTTTTAAAATTGCCCATTGAGCTTTTGCTGGCCAAACCAGCATTTGGGGGCTCAAATGCCCACCCCAAACACACGCAATATTTGCTTTGTGTGCATCTGGAGAGGACAAGACCCTTTGACCCAAAAACAACTTTAATATTAGTGAGCATTTAAAAACCACCAAAATCTTAGTTTTAGAAGCTCTTTTTTATAAGTTGAGATAAAACTCTTCTTACATGCTTTTATCTCATAAATTATAAAATCTATTCTCAAAAAGTTGATCCAAACGCACACTTACGAGGCCCCATTTTTTTGTACATTTGAATCCATAGTATAATAAGAGTTCATCATTTTATGCATGTGTCTATCGTTCTCTTCATTTTAATTTTATGAGTCAAAATTATAAGAATTAAGTTGAGTTAAGAGATCTGATAGAGAAACTTACACTGGGGAGCCTGACGCAGTCAGAGAAAGGCCTGTAGTCACAATCGAAGGTGTGAGGCCACATGGACTTGCCTTGGGCATCGAAAGTGCCACCGCCAATGAGTTTAAAGCCGGCGAGCTCTTGGAAGATGAGCCAATCGGCGTTGACATAATCAGAAGGATCAGTGGAAGCCAAAATGGTGCCCTCCACCTGAATAGTGATAGGACCAGGGGTCAAGCATGGCCCTGCAAAGAACATGCTTGACACCAAGAACTGCCCTTTTGGCACCACTAGCCTTGCTTGTTCCTTTGATTTGCATGCAGCTTGCCATGCGTGCATGAATGCCTATAAATTCATCATTCTTCATAAGGATCCATATTCACACAATGCACGTTCACATCCAAACCAAAGATTACATTTTATTTGTTGTAATGTTGCAGCTGCTTAAATGGAGTGGAAAAAATTTGATCCCTTGAAATATAGTCTTCTTTAAAAAAAAAATTAGAATGGCAAACATTAACAGCTCAAGGTTACAAGTAAGATCAAATCCAACCTCCCACTTAGAGGTGAGGATTCTAGATTCATATCATTATGCTACAAAGTCAATGACTTTCAACCCATCTCTAAGACATTTTATTCATTATAATGATGCATGGTTAAATTGATAGGAAAAAACATGTGATTTATTGATTTACTACTCTTTCAGGTTTTTTTATACAACTATCTACATTATGTAAATCAAATTGTTGATTAAAATTAATTAAAAATAATAAATATGTAATATATATATATATATATTTCAAATATACCCTTGTTTATAGAGAGAAGAAGTGAGATAGAGAATGGATTGGAAAAGAGATGAAAGAGAATATGTGAGAAAACCATATGAAAAACACATATAATTAATAGGGTTAAAAATGAAAAGAAAATGTGTTGAATTCTTAGTGAGTGTTTGGGAATTACCCAAGCCTAGATTTGTGTAACCCGAGACAAAACTCCTCTCACATACTTACCTCATAAATAGTAAAAGCTATTCTCAAAAGCTAATCCAAACCCACGATTAGAAAAACACAAATTATTACTTAATACTACCCTTATATGAGAGAATCTTACTCAAAAAAATAAAAAATGGAGGGTAGGGAGTATTAGTTTAAAACAGAATCGCCATGTTCAAATCCAAAGAGTTGAGTTGGTTTCGTATGCATGTCAGAATATATATTTATCAATTAATCAAGATTTGATTATTCATCTCCACTCTATAATCACTTAGGAAGAGGAATTTGAAATATTATATATATATACATATATATAAGCACCAAAACACAGATTGTGCTTTCACTATTTTCCATAAATGAAACTTTCGTCGATCTGATTAAAACAGGCAACAACCATACCGTGAAATTTAAAAAAATCATTAAAGTCTTAACGTAATTACCTCAGTGCTTTCGACCTTGGGATTAGTTTTGGCTCCAAAATCCAACACATTCACAATTTTCTCAGAAACCCCACAATATGCGAGGCCGGCAAAGCATATAAACATAAGAACAACACAAGCTTTGCCTGAAACACCCATTGCAACCTCTAGAAAAACCCTAATGGGCGTCCTTGTACTTGTCTTTTATTTTTATTTTTGTTTCGTGTTTACAAGTACAAGGTTCTGGAAAAGCTATTTGTGTGAGGTTTATAGGTTCTATATTTTGTAAGGAATCGTTGTGACTTGTGAGTGATGTTTCCATTTTTATTGTTCAGTGATTCTATTTTTATGGTCAAGTTTGGCTCAGCTAAAATAACTGATGCTCTCTCTTTGCATTGACCCATTATTTTAGCCTATTTCAATGTTCAGTCAAAATTAAATAATTAGTACATGTAATAATAATGATACTATTTATTATTGGGCCATAATAATATCCCATTTTAGATCTCAAATAAATTTCAATACCTGCTAAAAATTCGTTCATCAATTAATGATAATACCATTTATTGTTTATAGGATCAACTTGTTGTAAATACTATGTGAAAGGGTGTATCCATTGTTGCCAAACTCATGTTGACTATACGAGTTTACCGTTTTTAGATTTCTAATTTACAAAATTATATTAAATCGCTGGTAAAACTTATGTCAGTTGTAAACTCATGCGTCTACATACCGAGTTTATCATTTTTACGTTTTTTAACTTATAAAACCGTGTTAACTCACTTTTAAACTTGTGTTAATTTTTTTTTTTATTTCATTATGTTCAGTGGCTTTATAAATGAATTTTATAAAAATTTCTTTATTAAGTTTGATAAAGTATATATGAATACTAATGAATTTAATTTCAATTATTTAGATTTAAATTACATTTAAATCAATTTTTTTCATTCTTATATTTTAGTTATTTAATTGTACACTATTAATGCATATTTAATGATAAAACTAAACTTATTAGTTTAATTATTGTCACAAGTTTGCTTAAACTTACAAATTTGACAGCCTTAAGTCTGTCAAAGAAAGAGTCCTTCCTATATTATTAAATATTTTAGGATGAAGATATGTGTTTTAAAAAGTCATATTTTTATAAATTAAAGAATTCATATTGGTTCATGACTTAACATGTGGTGTTCATCAATCTAATATATAGTTATGATTTTTAATTAAAGAGGTACAGTTGTTTTAAGACACACCAGGCATCAATTCGTTTTCTATAAATAGCCTCATTATCACACTCATCATAACAGATTTTGAGGTAATATATATATATATGAATCCTCAATTGTCTCTCGCTGAGTTCTTTTACCTTTCTCTGTTTTTTTTCACCCTCCATTTTTATAGAAAGGGTCTGGTTAATCCTGAAAAGTGCCAATTCCTATTTACTTAGGGGGTTATATAGAGTATTTCTTAAGGGCAGTTTGATACGGGGAAGGGAAAAAATTTTTTGTTAGATTTAAAAATTTTTAATAAATTTTTTTATTGTTTTATCTTACATATTTTTTTATTAAAATTTTATGACCCCACTTCTTCAATATTTTTAAATATAACTCACAAAAAGTTCCCCTCCCTTTCCCTATAAATACCGAATAGCTACTTAAAGATATTGTACTGTACGCGACTTGAACTATATATTTTGTTTGTTTGTTTTTTTGTTTTTTTTTTTTTTACTTCAGATTTCGCTCGCAACTAACGTGAGACTTGAGACAGTAGTTTGAGATTTTGTTACTTATTGTATGAACTGTAAATATTTCATGATCCATGCAACCTCTCTAGGAAATCTCCCAAATGAATGGCTTTCAAGGAATTTTATGCTTTTTAATTAATAGTCCTCTAGTTTTATTTATTGGTTAGTTCCAACATATTTCACACAGACAAAAAAAACTGTAAACTTTATCAACTTTATCTTAAAATTCAACTACATAACTTTTCAATTTGATTAGTCCCCTTAGTATATCTTCCAAACGAATGGCTTTCAAGGAATTTTATAAGTATAATTAAGTGTATGTTTGGAACAACGATTGTAAAAATGGTTTTTTTTTTTAATTTGACTTTTTACAATCTTACTTTAGGTAAAAGTCAGATTGTGTAATATGATTTATATTTGAATCGGCGATTGTATAAATGACTTTTGCAAAAGTAAACTTGTTTAGATTAGCTTAAGCGTAAGTGAATTTTGTGATAATAGCAAGAGAAAGTGGGTGGAAAAATACTTAAAAAATCAAGTAAATATTTAAAAATTACTTTAAAATATTAGGTGCTACTGGAAAAATAATTTGAGGTGTGTGGAAATCAATAAATCAGTATTATAAATTTTGGGTACTTTTTACTACTAAAAAAAATACATTAAAGGTAAAATTATAATCAGTCTCCTAAGAATGGGTAAGGGTTAAAAGCACAAAAAAATATTTTAAAGTAATTTTTGGAGCTGAAAAAGTATATTAAGGGTAAAATTGGAATCAGTTTGATAGCACACTAGATACAACTGAAAAAATATTTTAAGAAGTTAAGAACACCAAAAAATATTTTAAAGTAATTTTTAGAGCTGAAAAAGTACATTAAGAATAAAATTATAATAAGTTTAATAACATACTGGATACAACTAAAAAAATATTTTAATGCATATTACAAGAATCAAGAGCAAAAAGCAAAAAAGGAAAACCACCCCCCCCCCCCCCCCACACCAGCTTTTTTCCATATCGCACGAATAAGGCAAAAGTGCAAATTACACTTACCTCCAACCAAACACTCAAACAACGCTATCCATCCACAATCGCCTTGTTTCATGCTATTTGACCCCCAAAATCGCCAAAGCAAACACACACTGATACTATTGTGTGACCTTTAAGCTAGATTAATGTCAAATGTTCAGTTTATTAATCTTCTACGGGAGATTTATGTAAGTAATATTTAATGCATGTTTGGGAACACTTATTTTTTGAATATAAGTGTATATTACGTAAATCTATTCCAAACGAGTACTTAGACTATTAACTTTTGTGGACTATATCTTAGTATGCTCTTGTTTTAGTCTCTAGGTTATGTTTAATATGAAGAAATTCACATCTCATGCTGGTACTTTTTTTTTTTTTGGTTCTCAAAACGTACGTGACCTAGCCTGCATGTTAGATCTTGGATACATGATCTATGGCGTCTTATAATTGATCTTTGGACTTTGGGTCTATGAAATTTCTTCAGTTTTATGCATTACCTTCACTCCTAAATATTATATTTTGTTGGAATGTGAATTTTGGTTTTAAATATAATACATTTTTTTATTTTATTTGTTATACTTATTATTTTTTCTAAACTATATAATTTGTTCAATGTTTAAATTGATATATAATCTAATAATATACAGAAATATTTTAGATTAATCATGTCATGTATGTTATAATTAAGTAATTTATTTAACTTTTTTAATTTTCTGAAATTAGATAAAGAGATCTTATACCTAGGACTAGAGGTAGCATATATTTTTTTGTTAGGTTTTTACTTAATCAGCAGATTCTTAACTCGTCAAAATATTTGTTGTTGATACAATGTTGTCAAACATTTATGGAAATAGGAATAATTCACAACTCTCATTCGCATCAAGACCTTCAATAAGCAACTCTATTGTCATTTCTTTACAACTCATCAGGTTAACAATAGTATTCCCTCCTTTTTTTTAATATAAGATATATTTATCTAATTTAATTAGTTTAAGAAAGTTTGTTAAGTTAATTAATATGACATGTATTTTTTAAAACACTCTAATTATCTTTCTTAACTCTCTAATTTCCTCACCTCCCTTAATTATTGTTGAACAAGCATTAATAATGACAAACATGACCAACATATTTTATATTTAACACCAAAACCAACTCCCAAAATATATATTATATTAAACTTCAAGGGAGGAGTGAATCAACACAGGTAATCAAACTTATGGACTTCAAGACATGAAAGAAACACATTGGAGAGAATTGGCTGTTTTCAGAGAAACACAAAGCGGCCTTCCCCTAATTTAAGGCACGCAGCTTCCCCTAGTTTTTCCATCACTAACATTTGTTTAACAATGTGTTAGGGTTAAGTTTTGACGTGAAAAAATTAATACATGAGGTACATTTTGATTGGCTTCATAGACCTACTTGACCTAAGTTTAGTCCTTTTGAATCATTTCATTAAGCAATCGAGCTGATTCCTGTTGATTCACAAATGACAATGTAAAATACTTGAGGAAATTTTCTCCATCAAATAATATCAGAATGGGAATTAACAATAAGTTTGTACTAGTCCTGTGCCAATTTAACCCGTAAATAAATGAATATATATCCTAATAAAATTGGCCAATCATTAATTAATTAAATCATCCAGAAACTTGTCAATTTGCCCAAACAAAAACAATCTGAAAGGCCAAAATAATGTTTAAATAAATTTGGGCATTAAAAGTGAAATACTCCCTCCGGTTCTAAATATAGGACAAATTTTGTAGTACAATTTGCACTACAAAATTTGTCCTATATTTAGGACAGAGATAAGATAGTAGTAACCAACCATGAAAATACAACTCTCAGCATCCGAAAAGAATTATATCTACGAGTGCATTCCTTATTTCTGAGCCTACTAGGCGCCAAAGGCACAATATACAACAACAAAAAGGAAGGAAACACCCTGTACACAAAATCTTTGCCTTTTATGTACAGCACCTGCAAAAATGAACTCATTTTCTTGAGGCTAATAATAGTAACATTAATTAATTGTGTTCTTGCTCACGGCGCACATTAGGGTGTTGCTGTGCCACTTCTCCAACTCCGCCATCAAACAGCCTTCGTTGCCTTTCCCGGAAATATAACACAGCCAGAAGACATACCACCAAAGTGAGAATTGTTGCATTCCCCTCTTCCAAAAGCACATTATCTATCCATGATTCCAATTTTGGGAAGAGCTCCGGCAAAAAATCAATTATTCGAACCTGAGTATAAACAAAGGACGTGTCAATAAGGATCTAGGCAACGAATGATGAGAAGTTTGATGTGATATATGTTAAAAGCATCAACAAGAAAAGGCTAGTTGGCCACATGAATCTGACAAAATTAGGTTAGAAGTTGAGTTTAGTAGCGGATTGGAGTTGTCAGACTCTGCTAAAAAAATACTCTAATCATCTTCCTTAATTCCTTCCGTCCCTCTCCTACTTAATTATTGTTGAGTAATAGGGCTACTTTGGAAAAAATTTGATAAATATGGGAAATAGATCTTATATTTAAGACCAAGATCAACTCCTCAATTAGGTCTTACATTAAGGATAAGAGGAGTATGCCATAAATCCAATCATCTAGAAGGAAATAGAAATAAGTTAATATTTCCCCACATCAAAATCATTCTACACTGATGATGTCGTAAGACCATTGGAATGACGATAATGCAGAGGCCTACCTGGATGGGGACTCATCTAACATACCCAGCATCATTTAAATAAATGCAAAAAGCTCGACCAACCATTAATTAAGATACATGGGCAATTGCAAAGACAGATTATCATAGTTACTCCCCATTTAAATTTAAACATTATAGGAAACAGGTAATAAGCTAAGTAAGACAGTAAATCATAACGTCAAATTCCATTTTCTGCTAGTATGCTTTCCAGCATGTGAATGACAGAAACTCACCAAGAAACAGTCAGCATAATTCATACGCATCCACAAACTTGCAAGTGCAAAGGTGACAGGCAGCTTTGCCACGGAATCAGCTTCAAGAGCTTCATCATAGTAACGTTTGGCAAGATGAAGATCTAATGGAAGTCCTTCACCGTGCTCATGCATGTACCCTAGATTGAACATGGCTTGTGCATTGCCTTGCGATTTGGCATGAATATAAGCCTCAGCAGCTCGTTCATAATCCCTGACAATGCCCTGAAGGAAAAATAGTGGCGCAAGGAAAAAATGAAGGAAAGTGGAAGGGAGCACTAGTGATATGGCACAAATAGATTGTTGTAACTTGTGAGCATGCAAGATTCCTAAACTCATACCCGGCCATAGTAATACGCATCTCCAATCAGTAAAGCAGCATGCTCATTTCCCTGCTCAGAAGCCTGCCACCATAAAGAATGAGCACGCTGGTGCCTCTCTGGATCTGTACAAAACCCAGATTCACCCATGCACATGCTACGATCCCCGTATTTGTCAAGAATCCAAGCAGCATTACTTTGTGCCACCTCATAGCCCATCTCAGCCATTCTTGAGTACAACATAAATGCCTTTCCAACATCACCTTTCAAGTATGATTCTATCGCCCATCTAGACATAGAACTCCAAGGACCCCTCTCTGCAACTAGTTTGTATAGCATAGTAGCCTAAGAACAAGAAAAACTAAAACTATTAGCTGGTGCATTTATTGGGTGAGATGATTCAAGAAACAAAGGCAAGAATGCAAATCAAAAGTTTATTCCAGGCTCCTATTAACAAATCTAGTTTCCTCAATAAACACCTTACAAATATTGCAATAAGTACATATATCATATCTCATATGGTATTAATCTAATAAGGGCAGGGTTAGAGAAGGCAAGCGATGAAGCCCTATATGAGTTCTCTCACAGCCAGCTATATGAGTTACACAACCAATAAAGGCGAGGGTTTGTTTGGTTTTGATTTTTTATTATTTTTTAAAACACTTTTGTAATAAGTTAAAATAATAGCTGGGAAGAAAAGGAACAAAAATTAATCGTTTGGATACTTTGTTATATATATTTGGGTATCTTGTCTTAATAGCAGTTTTTTTTTAAAACAAATGCTGGACAAAAAAGTGTACAGAATGATTTCTTGACATGCTTAATAGTTAATAATACAAAAAGATACTCCCTCTAGTCCTTAGTATAAGACACATTTAACTACTTTACAACGATTACAAAGAGTAATTGCAAGTAGTTTGTACCATTAAAATGGTAAAAAAACTAAAAATCATCACTACTTTCTAAGATTACACTCCAATTAAAATCAACCTATCTCAAGTACCTTTAATTTCTTTCTTATATAATCTCTCTCTAAAATACAATTGATAAGGACATTTATGAAAATAAGAATTTAATGCTATTGAGTATTGACTTTGCAAAGTGTCTTATATTCGGGACCATAGAAATCTTCTAGAATATGCCTTATGTTAAGGACCGGAGAGAGTTACTAAATAATATTACTTGTAAGCACAAATACACCCTTTCAATCATGCTGATGTGTAAATATAATAAATAAGAGAGGTTAGTTAGGGGTGAGTTGGGGGTAATCAGAAGAGATTATCATTAGTAGCCAAGGGCTATAAATAGGTGGCTTAGGACTAATTGTAAAGAGGCTTATGAGATTCATGAACTGAGATGAGTTCTATTTCATATCTCTCTCTCTGTTCCCTCTCTCCTCTTCCCTTCCCCTAATTATCATTCATCACATGCCATGTGTTTGGTAGCGAGTCTCACCATTGAATGCATTATCAGCAAAGCATATGGTAGAAGTATGCTAACTGATTTCATACCTTGTTCTCAACAAATAGAATGTTATAATATCTGTTACGTTCTAGTTTCTTTCTGAGAAGAGAGTCATTACAGCATGGCTTAATTGAATTATGCCCAACTACGGAGATTCACCATTTAATAAGTCTCTCTTTTTTTCTTTTTTTTCTTTTTTTGAAAACGTCATATTTCAAATTAAATTGAGAGACATTTTTGTCAAAATGACATTTTCTTGTTAAATTGTTGTCCCCAACTTCTACAGACAATCTAATTAGCTATTGCTGAACAGCATAATATAAGGGAAATAATTGGCAAATAGCATGGTCGCAGCATTGAGAAAAAATAAAGATAAAATCAATGAAACTATAATAATGATACAAACAGAGAAGAACCAGTAAACCATATGAAATAGAGAAAATATCAGGCAGGGAAACTACGTAGCACTTGGATTTTAAAGAAGTAAATAGCTTACTTACCAATGGAATATCCTTCTTGTACCCAACACCATTATGGAACATCCTTGCCAGCTGGTAGAATGCCTTCGGCTGGCCATTGTTAGCGGCTAGAATAAAGTAGTTATATGCTATATTCACATTTCTTTTTACCCCCATTCCTTTAAGAAACATAACACCAAGGTTATAGTGCCCACCAACCTCTTCATTCTCAGCGGCCTTTTGAAAATATTCTTTTGCCTGTCATTAGGGCAACAAATTGTTAAATAAACCATAGATATAGATATATTATGCATAAGAGTGAAACCATGCCAGGGACAAGAAGTAAAGCTGATACAAAAACATGTGTTATAAACAAATGTCATCCATGCACTTCTCTGTTTCCTAAACCCTGAGTTTTGGACCCTATCAAGGGCATGCCATATTCAACCCTATACTCTGTTACTAGCTTAAGAAACAACTATATTAAGGATACATTTCAGGTTTCATGGATTTCTCACATTTAAGAAGAAACAAAACTTACCAAAATGAAAGACTTTTCTATCGCTAGCAAGCTGGCCACTAAGCAGAAGCATTGAAGGAGAAATAGCACAGTGTAAATATAGGTGACCTAGACACTTAAGTATAAGCATTGAAGGAGAAATGATATCAGTGTAAATATAGGTGAAAACTTGGAATTATGCAGTAAGAGAGAAAAGAATGTGTTTCTCAGTCAGAAAAATTAATTAAGGGAAATCAACCAGCATGAGTTCAGATATGGCAAGTTACAGAGACCAAGGCAAACAAAGATATCGTCTCCCAATCAAAATACAGAGTCAGAGAACAAATATAATCTTACTTTTGAGTAATTCTTCTCCACTCCGTAGCCTTTTGCATACAAATACCCGATACCATTATAAGCAGAATATAGTTGTTGTTTTGATGCAAGTGTAAACCATTCCATAGCTTTAGTGTAATTTCTTACAACACCTGATCCCCTAGCATAAATCTCTCCAAGAAGTTCCATTGACTTCGGCTCCCCCTTTTCTACGGACTTTAAGAACCATGACAATGCTTTGGCAGGATCACGCCTTAGTCCTCTCAACCCAAAGTAGTAAAATAGCCCAATCTTGTACATGGCAGCAGCATTCCCTCTCTGTGCTTGATATTCCAGTATCTGAAAGTCATCATCGTCCTCCCCTCTTGATTTTCTCAAAGCTTCTGTGTTCTCCTCGGCTCCTTTATGGAGCCTAACTTGGTCAATCACTGGGGAATCTTTTGAAATTAAGAAACTGCTTACAGCTGCTTCTGCTAATTCAGCGTAAACCTTAACTGCCTTTTCAGACATCTGCCCAGGCAAAATATTTAATCAAACAAAGAGAAGGAGGCAAACAAGATAGGTGGAAGAGGTTCCATTAATAGTTGTAAATTTAAAAAAAACGACACTATGTCCTGAAACAATTTACCTGGCTAAAGAATCATTCCCCACCCCCCACCCCATAAGAGGAGGAAGAAACTATCCTTTCCCTCAACAGCAACCCCAAAAGACCAGGACTTCATCATAAAACAAAACGCAGCCTCGATAGTTTTCAATATTTTACTCGAAAGAGCTGAGTAAGTCAGAAAATAAGAAGTTGAAAAGGGGAAAGAACAATATGACAAAGGCCGCATAATATTCAGGGATAAATCATTAAATTCAGCCCAAGCATAACTCATAGAACTCCACAGTTCCAATAACGGGGAAAAACACACAAAAACATACACACACGACTCAAGCGGAAGTAAATTGCTCACGTCTTGGCGTGTATATGCATAAGCCAAAGCCATCTTGGACTGCATATTACCACCCTCGGCGGCAAAGTGATGATACAGAAACGCCTTTGCTTTGCTCCTCTCCTTCATAATGCCCATCCCATACAGAAACCCTAGCACTGACTGCGCCGCCGGATATCCCGTCTCAGCCGCCGCTTCAATCTCCCCAGTAGCATCCTGCATCATCGTCACCTCTCCTGAGCTAACCGCTGATATCATCTTTCCAATGCCGGAGTAGTAAAGCGCCTCCGACTCGGAACCCGGTTCGGCGGCAGTGGCATCTGAATCTGGCTCGAAGATTGGGCGCCATGACCCCGGGTCGAGCTCCTCGTCGGACTTGTAGGTGTCTGAATCGCCGAAGTTGTCCCACTCGGCGTCGGACTCAGGATCGGAGGGATTGTCGGATGAGACGAGGCCCTCTTTGATTTGGTCCTGAGGGAGAAGAAGGACGAACTGGCGGGCGATCAGAGAATGAAGAAAGAGGGAAAAGATGAGGAGAGAGAGGAAAAATTTGCAGGCTGGTGATCGATTACGCATTGTTTGATTGAGCGAACGATGAACAGAGCCTTCCCTGAATATCAGAGTGGCCGCGATTCCTTCGTCGTGAAAATTTCTAAAAAATCAACTTTGAAGGAGGTTGGAAAGTCAACTGTGTTCGTCTAACCAATGAGAATAGTTGGTAAAAAGAAAAAGTGAAATCAAGATAGAAGAAGATAGCAGCTAGAATTAAATACGCAGAGGAAGACGAGATTTTTCCGCGAACCAGCAATTATCTTGATTTTCATCAGTACTATGAATTTTTATGTAATTTTTATGTATGTTTGGTATTGCTTGTTGGGGATCAAGAAGCAATTATTACATAAGTTGACACAAAATTCCTTTCATATACTTACCTCGTATACTGTGAATCACGAATTATAAACACTTATTAACCAAAAATAAGCTATCCCAAACGAGCACTTTACTCCACAAAATCAGAGTAACAATCATATAGGGCCGTTTGATACATTGGAATTGATTTTGATGGATATGAAAATGGATATGTAAGTGGATATGGAAATGGATATGAATATGAAAATTGAGTTTAAAAGTATGTTTGGTATGTATATGGAATTCAGATATTATTTTTATTTAATATTTATATTTAAAATATGAAATTACTAATATAACCTCATCCAAAAAAACCTACATGCACCTCAAACATTCAAACCACAGCTCACCGCCCTCAACCACCGTCTAAAATTATAGCCCTTAGCAGGAAAATTATTCAAACTTAGATAAAAAAGAGAGTGCTTTGCTTGAAAATATGAAGGAGAATTGAAAAAATAAAAAAGAAGTTGCAGATCTAGAGTTGCATATGGTGAACGGAGTTGCAGATCTGGAGAAATAAAGCCGAAGTGGAGAAGACGAGCTTCCATCCACAGTCACAGTACAACTTCGGCTGTGAATACAGAAAGGACGAGCTGTGAGATCTGATGGGGTTAGTCGTGGGTCGCCACTGTGTTGCTCGTGATCGCCATCGCAGTCATCGGTGAAAGAGCAGAGGTGCCGGTGAGGGAGGAGGGGTCGCCGCTGTCGCTAGAGTGAGGAGGGGTCACTGCTGTCACTGGAGTGAGGAGGCTAATTGAGGGAAATGTAGAGGTGGAATTACAAATCTTAGCTTTTGGGATGGAATTCATTTGGGTGGAATTGGCTAATTTGGCTTCCATGTGGAATTAGAATTGAGAGCCAATTCCATTATACCAAACAAACCCCTTAATGGAATTGAGATCCAATTCCATTTCCACCTCCTCCAATTCCAGCGTACCAAACGGGCCCATAGGCTAAAGACAAAGACACCTGAACTAGGAATCTACCCTGACTTCCTCATCATCCTCCGCCTCCTTTAATTAGGAGGTGGTGGTTGATCAAGAATACAAAAATTACCGGCAGGATCATGAACACTTTTAGCTAAGCTGTCTGCTACACTATTTGTTTCCCTAGGAACATGATAAATTACAACAGTCCAACTTTTATGAATAAGAAGTCTAGCTTCTTCAAGAATATCACAAAAATGGTGGTTTGGTGGATATCCCCTAAGGAGCCAGTTGACCGCTTCCATACAGTCTGATCGTACTATCACCTTCCTAAATCCCCGGCTCCAACATAAGTTGAGTTCATGAATAATGCTTAGGACTTCCACTATGGCTAGAGGCACTGCACATGAAACCACATATCCATTCCCCCTAATCTCCACATACAACTCCTCCGCATGCATTGCTTCTTAGTTCTCTAACTGATGCATCTGTTTCTAGTTTCATGTAACCTGTAGTTTCAGTCAGGTCCTCATGTACAATCTGGTTTTGGTTACCATAGAACGAACATTTAGACACAAGGTCCTGATCCCAGCAGGCTCTAAACAGACTAGAAAGGGCATTAGAGTGATCAAGCGGGATCTTATCACCAAATAGTTTAATACATCTCATCAACCATATGTCCCAACATATATACCCAAAAAAAAAATAGGCCATTTGATTTTTTTGGTGTAGTCTTGCCCTGCTTTATGTTTAATATTCCATTTGATCCAATCCTTTTCATTGAGCGTTGAGAATATATCCCAATAGGAAGGATGGACTGTTGATCTCCATCTCTCAGTTGCATTCTTGCAGTCCCTCAGCAGGAGTATGACGTCCTCCTCATGGTTGCACTGGAAAGGGCAGCTATCATCCTCGGTCATTCCTCTTCTTGCTTGGAATTGGGCCGTGTGGGCTTTGTCATGAGAAAGCAGTCACATGGACGATCTAATTTTTTTCTGGTATCTTTCACTTCCATAGAATCTTCCAATAGCCTTCCTCCTGTTGCTGTGTACCTACAAAAAGGAAATTATAAGCAAATCTAACAAAAAAGCATCCATCAGTAGACGGTGACCAAAATATTTTGTCCTCTCCCTTCTGCTCACATGGTGGGTGTGTCTTTAGGATAAGCTCAATAGCATAGGGTGGAAGCTAATACTAAAGTTTTTGGATAATTCATTCACCCCTTGGTGTTACATAATCCAGCACTCTCCCCCCCCCCCTTATCCACCAAATGCTCATAGCCTCGTATTAAGTTGATCAGAGGAAAATTAAGTTCTAACCAGTTATCAGTCCAGAATAAAGCCTTGTTGCCATCTCCGATTTTTATCCGTACTCCTTTTTTGAAGCTCTCCCAAACCTCACAGATGCTCCTCTAAGTTAGGGAGTAATTCTTCCTCCTATTTACCTTCGGTATAAGGTCATCCCCACATTTATATTTTCCTCGAAGTATACTAACCCATATAGCCTGTTGGTTGTAGATAATGTTCCAGTATAGCTTTATTATGAAAGCCTCATTTTGTTTCTTGAGGTGTCTCAGTCCTAGGCCTCCAATTTCCTTATTCTTAATAACAAGTTCCCATGAAGCCAGGTGCAGCTTTTTTTGGTCGTCAGTATCTCCCCATAGGAAATATCTGCTATGCTTCTCAAGTTCCTTAATTACTCCTTTAGGAAGCAACATTGTTTGCATATGATAGTAGGGAAGGGTTGAAAGGACAGACTTAATTAGTATGGTGCACCCTACCATAGTTAAGCACGATCTTTTCCATCCCGCTAGCTTCTTCCTAGTCTTTTCTATGATTGGAGCAAAGGTTCCACTAGATGCTCTGGTATGGATTAGGGGAATTCCTAAGTATTTTCCCAAATCTCCTATTAATCCCACCCCCATCCTTTGGCTGTACATCATGGCTCGAGAGAAGTGTACATTCTAGGAGAAACATATTTTTGCCTTTGCCTTATTCACTCTTATACCCGACACTTCACAAAATCGATTTAAACATTCTAACATCATATAGACTTGTGAATTAGAAGCTTCCCCAAAGAGAACGAGATCATCTGCAAAGAAAACATGGGATATGGGTGGGCCTCTTCTACTTAGTTGGATTGACTCCCACTGATCCCCTCTAATGGCATCTTAAATAATGTGGTTCAACCTTTCCATACATAGAAATTAATATGTATGGTGAGATTGGGTCTCCTTGTCTAATGCCTCGTGTGGGGGAGAAGTCACTCGATGTTGTACTATTCCATACTACTTTAAACTAAGGAGTTGCCATACAGGCCATAATTACTTCACATAATTTCTCACTAAAGCCCACTGATCTTAGTGTATCGAGAACAAATGGCCATTCCAATCTATCATATGCTTTCTTCAAATCCACCTTAACATCTAGCCATCCCTTGGATCCAGTCTTCAATTTCATAGAATGAATTACCTCATGGGCTATAATGATATTATCACTGCTTTACCACCTCTCTATGAAGCTACATTGACGTTGTCCTACTACTTTTCCCAGCAACCCTCGTAATCTACGGCTAATAATTTTAGTTATTATCTTGTAGCTCACATTACATAAGGAAATCGGTCTGAAATCCTTAATTGTCTCTAGTTGTTCAGATTTACGGATAAGGACCAAATTCTTGGAATTAAGGTTCTTTACTCTCCAAGGTTCGTTAAAGACTTCCTTCACCATTTCACAAATAGAGTCTCCAATGATATTCCAATATTGGTGATAAAACACTGCTTGAATCCATCTGGTCCGGCAGCCTTAAAAGGCCCCATATCAAAGACTTATGCTTTAATCTCCTCATTAGTAAGGCTATCAGATAACTTGTCAACCTCATTAGCATTTAAGATTGGAAAACTAGTTGCTGTTTGTATAGGCATGTGTAGCCTAAGCTCACTGGTAAACATCTTCTTATAATAATCCATGGTCATTCTACTCAGTTCTTGTTTATCAAAGATCCATTCTCCATCTTCATTTTAGAGGGCCTCTATTCTGTTTTTCCTTTTCCTGATAGTGGCTGATGTTCGAAAGAACTTATTGTTTCTATCTCCTTATTTAAGCCAGTTACTTCTAGACTTCTGAAACCAAACTAGTTCTTCTTATGCCAAAACCTTATTGTACTCGTTCTGTAGTTTCTTCTCAACCTGAATTAAATATTGATTGTCTCATCTACGTCTCGCTCTATCTATTCCTTCCATTCTGTGTAGGAGCTTATTTTTTCCTGGTTATATTGCCTACTTTGTTTTTACTCCAATCTGTGGCTTCCTTGGTTAGCATCTTGATCTTGTCAGCCCAGTTATTCTTATCCCAACATTTCTTAACGATCTCTTCAAACCTATTCTCAAGAATCCACACAGCTCCAAATTTGAATGAAGATTGTTTCCGTCTGTGAGTATGAACAGGAGAAACTCTTAGCCATAAAGGTCGATGGTTTGATCCAAATTTGTTTAGATAATGGACTTTGGTGTATGGCCAAGCAAGAATCCAATCTTGATTGATAAAGACCAAGTCGATTCATTCCTTAAGGCGGTCTCTTTCCCAAGTATAGTGGTCCCCTACACATTCAACTGCAATCAGTTCCGTTTGTTGAATATAATCATTGAATTGCCTTATAGCACGCACATTCAGAGCTGATCCCCTTTTCTTATCCTCTCGAGCCAAGTATGCTTTAAAGTCACCCAGAACCACCCATGGGCCATCTACTTGAGCTTTAAAATTACACAAATAATCCCATAAAGCTTGTCGTAATATACTACATGACTCAACATAGATGCATGATAACGAAAACATCCTGTTACTATCCGAAATTGTTACATGCAAGGACTGTGTGGAGGATGATGCATAATGAACATTGAATCCATTTTCATTCCATAGCAGCCAAATGCCTCAAGTAAAGCCAGAAGCTTCTATACAGATCCAGTTTTCAAAACCCAATTTTCTAACTATCATATTAGTCTTCTTTCCACTAACTCGGGTTTCATTCAGAATTAGAATATCCATAAATTTTCCTCTAATGGTATCATGAACTCTACTAGGGAAGGTTTTAGAGGCTGTACCTCTATAATTCCAAAAAAATATGTTTACATCCATAAAAAACATTATGAGAGTATAAACAGAACCTGGCACTTGATTAAGGAAATTATTGGCCTGAGTTAGATAACTCCATGACTGCATTCTCATCAAGTGCGTCTTCCACAACGTCAACTGTATCATACCCAAGTTCAGTAGTATCCTTCCAATCTGGGATTTTCTGCTGGTCTCCCTGAATGATAGATGGGTTTGGGATGACCGTCGGATCATTGACCATCTACAAACTGAGGTCATTGTTTTCATCTCTGAGACCTTCTACAACCTGTCATGCTTCTTCTCCATTGCTAACTATGTAGTTAGGATTTTTAATATTGTGTTGGTGTTGGTTTTATAAGTTCTCTATCCTCAATGTGGCTGGCGCTGTATTCTTAAAATTGAGTGGTACAATCCTTTGTAAGGAACCCATTACCAAATTATGTACTCTATTAGCTTGTTTCCTCTTGAGAATTGGTGAGACAATCTTTGGTCGTGTAGTAATAGCCCTTTTCCTTACCACTCTTTCTTTCTTTTTCACCTCTTTTGTAACACCCCAAATTTTTATTAAGGGCTAATAACAATTATTGAGGATAATTATTGAATTAAAGTTGGAATTATTTTGTGTTATGTGGCAATTTAAATGAATATGCCAAAATTAAGGAGAAATTAAAATAATGGGATTATTGGCCATAAGTTAGTGACTAATAGGGAGATTAATTACTAACTAAGAGAAAAAGGAGAAGTGTGATTAAATGGCTAATGGAGGGATTAAAGTGACTAATTGGGTGTTTACTTTATGAGAATCAATGTTAATGGGACAAGTGGCAAAAGCTCATGATGATAGTGGTTGAGGGAAAGTCAACATAGGATTTTTTAAACATTTCTCTCTCTCTTCCCTCCTACAAGTCAACTACTTAGGCATGGGGGTGGAAGAAATTTCTACTCCTTAACCTCATCTCCATCATCACTCTTCATCTCACCTCTCCCTCTCTTATGTGTGCTGCCATGGTTGCTGCAGAAAGAAGAAGAGCTTTTGATTAATGTGAGCTATTTGACCTTTCTAATGACCTCTATTGCAAAAACTCTCTTCTTCAATCTTGTTCCTTGTATTGAGAGCTTTGATTCTATGGTTTTAGATTTGTCATTAGTGGTGATTTGAACTCTCAAGGAAGTATAGAGTTTGGAGAATCAAAGAACTCCTTTGAGAAAAGTTGAAGAGGTGAGTGAGTTGAGCATTTTGGTATAAGCTTTATGGTCATTTGGTTGAGTTGGAATTTCTGTGAATTTAGCCCTATTTTCGAAAATTAGGGTCTTGTGGTATTTGAGTCATCATCGTCATGGATATGATGCTTTGAGATGTATCTTGGATAGATGAATTGAATTGAAGTTTAAAAGTAAAGTGTGGCAACTTTGTATTTGGTTTTGTGTATTGGTTAAAATAGGGCATTGTGATAGGTTGGGATTTTAGTTATTTTGAGGTTGTCATTATGTTCCTTGTGGAAAATTGTGTGGGAGTAGTATTGGATATGAATTTTGAACCTTTGGGAACTTAGTTTTAAAAGTTGCAAGATTGGTTAGTGAAAAACTCTGTGCTGGCAGTCATTTTTCATGGATGTTTTTAATGGGCAAATGGTGTATAAAAATTATGAAACTTTTTAGTCTTAAATTTCACATCTCAAGCTTCAAAATGGACAAATAATCCATGTCATTTCATTTTGTGAACTGAGAGTTATGCTTTGCCAGAGTTTGGGACAAAAACTGGACTCTGTTTTGGAACAGTGTTGAGTGTTGTGTATTTTTGGATTTGTGTGGTGATTTCTAGTAATGGCACATATTTTTCCTATGAAGAGGACTTAAATACCTTTCATTTGGCTTTAGAATCAACTCATTTAGATTTTTCTAGAATTAGTTATGATTTTTGAAAGTTTAGCCAAGAAGCAGGATTTTTCTTGGCCGCGGCCAGCGGATTCTAGTCCACGGTCCAAATGTTTCGGACCTATTTTTGGCCTCGTCCAGTGGATTTTTGGGCCGCGGCCAACTTCCAAAAATTAGTATTTTGCACTTTTGAAAAGTGATCTTCAACCCAGTGTTTTCCAACCCTTTAGGGCTTTTATTAGAGGCATTTGTAGCTTCTTAAGGGTCATTATTGATAACCAAATTTAAGTGTTGAGAAGTCAATTGAGTATTGGAATAGAGAATAACGCTTCGTCCTTAATTATGACTTTAGGATTGGATATTTGCCTGGAGCGTAGAAGGCCTATGCCTGCTCAAGAACGGAAAGACCAAGGTAGTAACACTTTATCCTATATTATGTGTAATGCATTGCTTGTTTGTATTAATCATTGAATATAGTGAGAGGACGTGGTGTAAGCCCGACCTTGAATATAGTGAGGAGACGTGGCGAGAGCCCGGCCTCGTATACAATTGAGGGGACGTGGCGAGAGCTGGGCCTTGAATATAGTTGAGGGGACGTGGCAGTGTGCCCGGCCTTGAATATTGTAATACTGCATTGTGATATATGCTTACTTGCTTTATTTATTATGCATCATATACGTAAATTGTTGCTACTGGGATTCTTTTGAATCTCACTCTTTCCAAATAACATTTTTAGACAGGGCAAGTGGATTAAGAGGCAAGCAAGTGGATAAGGGTGATTAGGACTGTCGGTGGTAGTTTTAGTTTCTTGTTGGTTTTTGGTTATCATTTGGACAACTGTATATATATATTGGATTGACCATAGATTTGTAATTGTTGTGTATCCCCGATTTAGGAAACTGAGATGGGCAATTATGCCCTATAAAACCTTGGATTAATGATATTATCCCGGGTAAATGTCAAGAATTTTATTAGTACTCTGATATTGTATTTGTGACAAACCGAACAGACCAATTATTTTACTTTGAAATGAATAGAGATCTTGTCGTACAGGTTTTGTGAAAAGTTTTTAATTACCTTCGATCTCTCATTCAATTATAAAACGTGTTTAAACACCTAACCCCGGCCTTGATTATGATGAGGGTTACATCTTTTGCATATGCCATTGGGCTAGGTCCAATAAGATCAACTCCACTAAATAGATTTGCATTTAAGTGGTTTTGTGTCATCGGCTTTTTCCCTGCTCTATTACCCTACTTGGTACCCACTGTTTTGGCCTGTTACTTGGCCTGAAATATGTGAGGCATTGGGCTTGGCCCATTTTGTACTCCATTCGGCCTAGGTATATTTATCCCTTGCCCTAAGTCACTCTTTACCTTCTGCGTCTCCTTGTTCAAAATAGGTTTTTGTCCCTCGAAGTCTTTCCCTATCACTCCACTGTGTTCGCCCTCTTTAGAAATCCTTTGTCCATCTTTCTCCTACAATTTATCTGTCCCATCATTCCCTTTCTGTGAAAAAAACTGGGGCTCTTTTCGTCGCCATTCTTAGCTTTGCGCCTTATTCTTTCCATTTTCCTGTTTATTCATTGATTTGACTTAGCTGTCCTCTTGCCTGAGGATATTAAATCTTGATCCTCGCGTGTTTCCCTTTCTTTTCTTTGTTGGCTTATTGACCGTTTGGTCTTTACCTGTCTGCTTTTTTTCCATTTCCACTCTACTCGGTTTTTGCCTAAAGGTCTTAGTGGCCTTCATCCAATCGCCGTATATTTCATCTATCAAGACTCCGGGCACACTATAAGTTAGTTTTCCGATATGGTGTTTTCTTCGAGTAAGCTTCCTTTAGTCATCGAAGGGCTTTGCTTTTCTACATTCAGGGGGCAGCTTGTTGTGCTATAGCCATACATCCCGTATATGAAACAAATGACATCAAGTCCTTCATACTCCACCATATAGCTTGTCGTTCTGATTACTACTTTAGATTGGAATTTCTTATTCAGGTCGACCTCAACGCTGCCTCCGGCGAATTTCCCTTATTCCACAACATGCATATTATCATTGTATTGAGCCAAAGTGTTCAAATCAACTTTTAAAGCTCTTCCAATCAGATGTCCCAACTCTAGCAAGCATCCCTTCATGTAACAGTATATAGGTAGTGTAGGGATCCTCACCCAGATAGCTAATTTCTTCACCTTATTGTAGTATGGATTGAAATTTGGGCTCCATCTTTGAACGGCTAAATAGTGTCCCTGTATCACCCACGGACCATCAAAGAGAAAATGTTTGCACAGAGATAGATCTTTAGATCGAAAAACATAGTAGCTATTCGGCAGATCAATAATCTCAAAGTTTTCTGATTTTAATAGCCATCCGATCCTTTCTGGAATCATTTGCAAATTCATCCTTTTCCCCAACAAGGAGATGATAACCGCATCCTTCTAAGGTCTGCAGAACTCCTTTAACCTATTATCTGGTATATCCATCCTGGGTAAAGAGTTGAATATTTTCCGCTGATCCTCAGATAGCTTAGGCAGATTTTCCTTTTCCTCGTTTAGCCATTCTTTCATTTACTCCTCAAAATCCATCTCAAAGGTTAGTTGTTCCTGACCCATGAGCTTGGATTGTAGGATATTTAGGTCCTTTGTTTCTGCTTATGGGATTGTGTAGTATTGGTTCCATACACCTTTTCTCGGTCTCCCTCAGCCTTCTTCTCTTCAGCAACCTAATTCGGCTGTGTTTGATTTGAGGAATCTTCCATCACCGTATCTGGTCCCACGTTTGTATTTTCCTGTTCTTCTCTGTTCTCTTCATGGTTACTATCGACATTCATATCAGTATTTGCTTCACCCTTGTTGTTGCATCCCTTGGACACATTTCCTCCCTTATTTACACTCACACTCTCACTCATTTTGGTCACCTCTATCCTAAATTCTTACTCGCTCAGATTTTCTACACCACCCCATGAGTGGTGGTATGGATGTTTGGAGAGAACTCCTTCCGCTGTAGTGGGCAGCAAAGGTGGTGTGCACACTTCCCAAGAGAGAGCTTCTCTCTCTTCAAGTCCTCAATATTCTTCTCTCTGTACTATGAATTTTCAAGGAGAGCGGGGTCTCCATTCTCCTCCATTTCCTCTCTATTATTTTTTTCAGCAAAGTTCCTCTCTATTTCCTTTTCAGACCATTTGATGGAATTTAACATTTTATAAGGATAGGGAGAATTACACTTAGATCTCAAGAAAAAAAATAAATGAAGAAATAATTTCTGAAGATTGTAAAATGAAAAAATGATCCCATTGACAACTCTAAAAACCTGTATTGACAACTCCATGGAACCTTTTTTTATTTTGCAATCTTCAAGGATCATTTATTCATTTCTCTTCTTCCTTGGATTTAAGTGTAATTCTCCCTAAAATTAAATAACAAAAAATATGTAAATAAATTCCAACTATTAAAATTTGATTGGGAAAGTTGATAAATGATGGAGATAAATTATTAAAATTATATATAAATAGTTCAACTAACTCTATGGACTTTGATTAAAATAGTTATATAATTTTAGGGTTAATATAACTTTTGTTTTCATGGGTAGAGTCGTTTTCGACTAGAAAAGAGTCATTTTTAAGTCGGAAAACTCTTTTGAGCCGGGATTTGGAACAGCTGTGTGATAACTGGATGGTTGAACTTGTTGGTGAGAAATTGGGTAGAAAAAAATAAAAAAAAGATGAATGTGAGTTTGTTTGTGTTTGGTGCGTGCGGTTCGCCGTAGCCATATCTTGCCCCAACTCCTCCTGCCTTTGCTCATCTATGTCGTCTGGTCACTGCTTTGGTTCTTTATCTGAATGTTCAAGTTGAAACACTAAAGAAGACGAGAAGGAGGTTGATTGCAAAGAAAGTTGGAGGTGAGTTTTCACTTTTTAGTCTGAAAAGAGTTGTGAGTAAGTCGGCAATGGGAGTATGAGGTGAGAAGTAAATTGATGTTGCACAATGCACAAGCTGTCATATATATCAGAGAACACGTGAAGGGGGAGAAGGCCGGAGGCAACACATTTTGACTTGAAATTCAAGTACCAATCAAATTATTATATATTTGGCCCCAAAAAAATCAAATTATTATATTTAAGTAAATAGTAAACGTCCAGTCAAGATTTGAAACTGGGAGAGATTTTTTAGGTGAAAAAACTGTGAGAGATCTTATTCTACATTATAAAAAAATATGAAAAATAGCTTAGTGTAATTATGTTGTTTTGTTTAAAAATTTGTCCTGATATTCTTAAAAATGAGAACCACTCTAATAAATTATTATAAAATAAAATGTTATATTTAGAATTCATGTCATATTTTTATCTTATTTTTTTTATTTAAAACTATTAATATTAATATAAACTTTATATATATATATATATATATATATGTCTAATAATATTTATTGCTTATATTCATATCATTATATAGGCAAATAATATTTTTTTATTTAATTAACATGCATCCAACTCAACCGAATGGATGGACCGATTCGACCGTTTGAACCATTAGCCACTAGCTTTTCAGCTTGATGTCCGATCTAGCTTTTAAAATATTGGTTTGATGGCCATTAATATAATGCATAATTTTATATAATACAAGAAACAATATGGTGTTTTACTCATTGATTATACATTTACAATGTGTATGACAATATTTGTAAAGTTATGTACTATTTCAACAATGAAATTTATTACCACATTTAAAAAGTTTCATATTTGGAAAAATTCAACTAATTGGATGAGGGTGTGAGAAATTAACTACAATTATCAATTTTTACAAGAATGTAATATTTTAATCATTAAGTACACTCTTAATGCTAATGACAACATTTGTAAAAGTAGTTGTCATTTCACTATTATCATTTTAACAAGTTCTACATTTAGAAAAATTCAACTAATTGGGTGAGGGTGTGAGAAATTGACCACACATTCAATTTTTGCAAGTAAGAATGGAATGTTTTAATCAAAGGAGACACTTATAATATGAATAACAACATTTATAAATATATTTAACAAATAGGTTTGGTGGCCACCATATATTTTGAAACCCAATTAAAACAGGATACCTTAAACTTCTTGGCCCCAAATAAAAAAAAAAATCTTGGCCTCTAAAAAAGCCACTAGGCATTGGCGATGGCAGCTCTCATGACTCGTGAGGGTGGCTTTATCATTTTTTATAAAAAAAAAATTGATAAACAATTTTGTAATAACGCCAACATTTTAAGATTTCTATTTGGTCATGAGATATGGATTTGAGATTTTTCATATTGGTTTAACTTTTTGTAATTTCAAAATTCATATGGTATTTTTAAGGGATTTTCAAAAAAAAAAAAAGACTTGAATATTTTTGGATAAGGGAGCAAAAATACCTATTATCTTTTTCAAAAAGTGTTATTAGCACCATGATCAAATCTCGAGTGCAAAAATAAACACGAAATTTTTAAAATGGAGAAAAAATGCCATCTTCATTAACTCTATTAAACATTTGTTACTTTTTCAAGACATATTTTTATAAAGGTGCAAAAAAACCCATAATTTTTTTTTTAAAAAAAGTGCTAATGGCACCATAATCGAACCCTAGATGCAAAAGTGCTTATATCATATTCCGGCAAAAAAAAAAAAAACAAGTGCTTATATTATATTAATTGTATATGTCATCTCCTCTCTCTTATTTATAATTACATCATTTCTGTTATGAATATTGTGGTAGTGGATGTTCATAGTCTCTTAGGATTCCATAACACCTATAACCTCCCATGATTTTATGTAGCTTTATGTTGTAGATTAATTCTTATGTTTATGACATTGTAACTCCAACATAATGTGGGTTAATTCTTGTGTTTATGACATTGTAACTCTTGAGAGAATTGGAGGCCTATATATAGAGGCTTAACACAAAAGAATGTAAGCACATGAAAATTCCATATGAATGAGAGTTCTTCACTCTTCATTGCTATAATTCTCCCTTGTCTTTCTTCATCTCTTCATCTCAATCTTGTATATTTTATATTGTTTATTCTGTATGCTATTTTATCTTTCTAGTCTACATTATCAATCTATTGTTCTATATTATTTTTATTATTTTTCTTTTACGCAATCTATTTTTATCCATCCTGTTGTTATCTTTTACACATATCTAGGATAATCTAAGCCATTATATGGAATTAAATAGACTCTTTTACCGATTGTTTTATACATCGGGTTCCATGGCTAAGATTTGAGATTATATTATCCTTCACAAGTTTTCTTTCCTTTCACTTTTATTTATCGTTTTCCATTAATCTCTTATTATGCAAAATTTATATTTATTTATTTTATATTCTAGTCTTCTTTACATTTTATGTTATTATATTATGTTATTTCATTTTATTTACACTTATTTAACATTTGTATTTCTTTATTTTATTTACATTTTATGTTATATATTATTGTTTGTTTCTTTATTTTATGTCATTTATTTCATCTTGTTTTATTGTTATTTTATTTACATTTCATTTATTTATGTTATCACATTATTGTTATATCATTATGTCAATCTTTTATTTTCATTTGTTTATTATATTACATTAGTATATAATAGTATTATATATGAGCAAATGATGTGGTCTATATGATCATGGACTTATCTATTATTTATTTTTGATTATGAATTTGAATTTATTTAATTTATTTTCTAGTATTTTGATTTTATCGAGAGGCCAGAAGCCATAATATTCTTAATTTCGTGATTAGATGACCAGAAGTCACATTACTTTTGTATTAGCTCTTATGAGAAAGAACGCTATTAGTTTCATTAAATTACAAGATTGACAAGAAAAATTTTGGCACTTTGATGATTTAATTGTTACAAATATCAAAGCTCTGAAGGCTAAAAGTTCAAATATCAAACTAAACAAAAAAAAAAAAGCTTTAATTTGCAAGATTTTTGCTGTGGTCCTGAAGACCAATATTTGGAGAAATTGATGATGCTATGATAGTAAAGAAAATATGTAAGAGTGAAAATGAACATGATCACATTGCATTTGTAGAATTGATAGTTGAAAGCTGAGAATACTTTGTCTTAGCTATTGAATTACAATCGTAGAAATAATAACATTTCTAAGGTGATCAAAATTATGACCAAATACCATACTATGACTAGAAGTAATATGGATAGAAAAAAATGGTATAATATGACCAGAAGTCATATAAACTAATATGTACTAATTTATTGAAAATAAATATCAAAATGGCTGTGAAGCCAAAAAGACCATGAAATATTGTGAAAAATATCAAAAATAGTTACGATGCTTAAAGCAATAAGTTACGGAGAAAGATGATCAGCTTGTATAGCCAAAAGAAATAATTGTAAGCCCTGAAGGCTATATGATAATTGTAAGCCCTGAAGGCTATATGATTTTAATTCTTTATGTTTAAATTTAAATTGATTGTGATTAATTTGTGAGAGAGAAATTATTATTTAACATTGTGATATCAACATGAGTGATATATGAAATCAAATAGATAAAAAGGTAATGATTGGTCATTTTAAAATTTCAGTATAGTGCCAATTTATTTACAAATTTAAATATTATTGGTAATTATTGATATTTTGATTTTATAGCCATTTAGGATTCTAACTATTTCATTGTTAATCCATATAAAATGGTTTTCAATATTTATTCATATAACCTTCAATTATACAATTAAGTTGTTTAATTACCTTCTTTATATGTAATTGTATAATTTATTTGTAATTTTAAGTATATTGTGTATGTGAATACTATTCATACATCAATGAAATTTATCACCTCTATTTTCTTCTTGGGACTTGTATTTCTCTGTTGCACCAAAGATTTCCCAACAAACATTCAACTCATATACCTCAACATCAAGGTACTTTCTTTCATTATTAGTCATATTTTTTCATTTTAGCTTTGTCTTCCATATCTTTTCTCCTCTTGAGCACTATTATGTTGCCTTATATATATATATATATTTATATATATATATATATATATGCAGTTTTTCTTAGTTCCAAACTTTCATTATTGAAAGGCATACAAATACTTTTCAATTTGTATTTTATTTTAGTATTGATAATTTATTGCCTCATTTCCTAATTCATTGTATTAACATTTCTTCTACTCCTTAGTATTTTTATATGATATGTGCAAGTTTCATACATTAATTATAATATAATATAATATATAATATGATATATATATTGGAATCAAATTAGTTTTATGTGACATGTGTGAAGAGAAAAAAAAATCATATGTCATATTTGAATTAAGAAAGTGAGAATTTATTTAATTTTATGAGAAAATTCATAATGAATAGTTTATGATTTGTTAGACAAAATCATTTTCGTAATGTGCATGAATTATATAGTGCAAGTCAAATTTATGGATGATCAAACAGTAAGGAATATTTGAAAGAAGACTATGTATATCATAAGTATTTGTTATTTTATATTATAATGCATTTGTCTTTACATTTCTCTCAAATTAATTTTAGCCCCTAAACATCAGAATTCATTGCAATAAGATCTTTATGTATTTTGATTATGGATCTCCTCATATTTCTTTATGTAGTGAAAAATTCTAAATATTTCATATTTTGAATATGCATCAACACAGACAAATTGAAGCATATTATTATTATTAATGAGTAATAAAACTATATAAATATGTGATAATATATATTAGTTCCTGAAGACTATAAATGTAACAAAGTCGATATAGTTCCTGATGAATTAATATAGTTTTTCTTAAATTCTATGGGCAGAAGAAGAATTGATCAAGGAAAGCTATAACCCATAGATTTACATTAGAGTTTTACTCTATTATAGGGTTTAAATGATAGCCCAATTGACTGAAATCCATGATTAATTGTGAGTTATGAAGTACTTGAGTTTTGAAATGAAAGATATATTATTAGTTTTCTATATTCAAATTTGTCTTTGAAATAGAGAAATAAAGAAAGTATATTTATATGACTCACACTTGAGGGGGAGATTGTTAGAATATAAATGTGAGTTAATGTTGAAAAGTTTTACTCATATACTTCCTCACAAAACCTATTGATCTCTGAAAAATGGATGTCATATTGACATTTTATATCAATACTTATAGAAAATGAAAAGTTTGTTGTTGGTTAAACAACATGTTACAGTAAACTAATAGTTTACTGATCCAAATAAATTTATGTTGGCATGACTTGTTTGATTCATCCGAGTCATATATAAAAGATTATATTTGACATCCATTGAAGAACTAGAAGATTCTTCATAAATAGCCAACATATTATATAATTCAAGAGTTATCACGTGCTGCTTGTTCTCAAAGAAATTTGATTATGAGAGTATCACAAGTTATGATTTGGAATGGATCTTTATATTTCTGGAAATATATCAAGCATATATATGGGCCCATTCAAATAACATGTAAACCATATAAGTATTCAATGAATTTGATAGATGCATCTATAAGATGGTTACATGTAATATTAATATTAGTTTGCAACCTGAAGTTTGCAAGAATATTTGAATAAATTATTATGTTACGCGCGATTTCCAGATTATACGATTCATTCATTGAAGCCTCCATAAATAGCTAGATTAATACTTATGAGAACAAAAATTTATGTTTCAGTGTTGGCATATTTGATCTTACATATTGCAGCACTTATACTAGCCAACCAAATTCTCCCGATAAAATTGGCTTTTGGTCAGAAGTCAAGTATATTCCATCTTAAAAAGTTTGAATGTGCATTACTATTAATTCACCACAATGCACATAGATGGATATTTAAAGGAAATTGAGATAAATGTTGGGTAAGAACCTCCTCCTTCTTGTTTGTCTCTAAATGAAACAAAAGGATGTTTCTAATGAAAACAAATGGATTTAGGAGACTTATACTGCATGATTAGTCAATTGTCATTTGACAAAGTTTTCCTAATATGAGGGGGAGAAATTAAATAGCTGGAAAAGAAAACAAAAGGAATGCATTATTACTAATAAATATAGATCCTCAAATATAACAATATGAACTAGGAGTTCATTTGGTTTGCATTCATGAAATATTACATAAAATCTGCCAGATGCAATTATTGACCTAACTGGGAATTACTAAATCTCATATTCCAGCTATAAGTGGTCTAATTAGCATAAATGAAAGTGAGACATTCCCGAAGTATGTGAGAATAATCATTTCCAACAGAAAAAAGAAAGAAGCAAATAATCAAGATAATCATATTAAGGAGGCAGACACTCCAGAAGAGGTCAATACATAACTACTTGCAGAACCCTCAAAAGAGGTTCAGGTACCTGAAAGTAATAAAGAGATCTCAATGAATTATGTCACAACAAGAAAAATGGAACTGAAAAGATAAAGTTGTCGACAACAGTTTTAGTAATAATATCACGTGATCAAATGAGGATCTTATACATAAATATGTCAGTAGAAAAAAAGGTGATTGGCCAACTGAAGAAGGGGAAAAGACATAATGAAAAATATTCTTTCAGCATGTGAAATTTATGGACCTGTAGTCCAAATATGGACCTGTAGTCCAAAACATTTGAAATATAAAGTTATTTGTGATATATGAATATTCATGTGAAAATAAATATTTTCACAAGGTTTAATGATGATTATGAGGAGGTACAATATTTGGTAGTGGATACAATAATTGTTGCATATATTATTAGTCTGGTAGTATATGCAAACAAAATAATGCGTCTATTAGATATCATTATATATAGCATATGCATATGGATAGGGAATATTATATGAGACTCTTTAAAGGATCTAAAATGCCAGAAGCATATACAAGAAAATCATTCTATATATAAAATATTGTGCGAGTTTGAAAATAATTCAAGCATATATAATTGATTGAAAAATATATTGAAAAATGAATAATTTTACATTTTACTTGACTCGTAGATCAAGTTATCAAATACATCAAAGATTTCAAAATCACATATTTTTACCGTGGTGAATTTTCTTATAAAGATACATTGAATTTAATGGTCCAGAAGTACCTTATACTTTATGAGAATATTTTTGTATTATGCTAATATTATATCTATTATGATTTTATTGATAAAAATTAGTTCTTGCAAGTGCACAGTGGATAACAAAAATGAGATTTGTTGTGATAGTCCTATTAACATATTATATAATATTATTTTGTTCAAAACAAACTGAATATGTTGATGCAAGATATATTTTAATGATTTTCAAAATATTTTTTTTTTGTTTTCACAATGAATAAGATAAAAACATAATATACTGATATTTTAGCATATCCAGAAGATATGTCAGAGGAATACATCTAGCAGAACATTTGGTGACAATGTATCATTCATAGTTTGGCGGCTAAAAGAATGATATGCTCGACAATACATTAGAAATGATGTTCTTATCAGGGGGAGTAAAACTAATGTTATTATCAGGGGGAGTAAATACGATATTATCATCATGTGAAGTAGAGACCATGCTGTACTCTTTTCCTTAACCAAGGTTTTGTCCCACGGGGTTTTCCTGGTAAGGTTTTTAATGAGGCAGCTTCAATTTGTATTGTGTACTCTTTTTCCTTCACTAGGTTTTTGTCCCACTGGGTTTTTCCTAGTAAGGTTTTAATGAGGCACAACATTTGTTTATGAACATCCAAGGGGGAGTGTTATGAATATTGTGGTAGTGGATGTTCATAGTCTCTTAGGATTCCATAACACCTATAACCTCCCATGATTTTATGTAGCTTTATGTTGTAGATTAATTCTTATGTTTATGACATTGTAACTCCAACATAATGTGGGTTAATTCTTGTGTTTATGACATTGTAACTCTTGAGAGAATTGGAGGCCTATATATAGAGGCTTAACACAAAAGAATGTAAGCACATGAAAATTCCATATGAATGAGAGTTCTTCACTCTTCATTGCTATAATTCTCCCTTGTCTTTCTTCATCTCTTCATCTCAATCTTGTATATTTTCTTGATTTCATAACAATTTCTAATTAATTTTAATTTTGTTTTTTTAAATTATCTTTCTCTGCTCCTAATCTTCTTTGCCTCCTCCAACGAGTTCTTCATTGTCGTCATCAAGCCTGCCTCTATCATCATGGGTATTCATAATGTGCCACATTATCTACACTCTTACTTGTTAGAACACAACACCACGCCCTCACTTAATTTTTTTTATTGGTTTCAAAAAGATTTTATTGGTTTCAAGCCCTCACTTAATTTTAATCCGAGTTGTGAGCGCATTTGTCATTTAAAAACAATTCTTTAAAATTCATTTTTGAAATAATTTAATTATTTTTTTGCCAAACCTCTCCTCTTTCTACTTCCTTCAACAAAACCCTTTCTTCATTGTCTCTTCATCAATGAAGCCCTCCCTTCCTCAGACTTGAGGCAAAGAAGATTAGGAGAAGAGAAAGATAAATTATTTTTTAAAAATTAAAATTAATTAGAAGTGATGTAATTATAGAGAAGAGAGACAATGTGACATATAGGATTAATATAACATAGGCACTTTTTCATCTAGGGTTCGAATATGGTGCTAATGGTGTTTTTTGAAAAAGATTATGGGTATTTTTACACATTTATAAAAGTATGTTTTGAAAAAGTAACAAATGTTTAACGGAGTTAACCGAAATGATATTTTGCTTCATTTTGAAAAGGTCATGCATATTATTGCACGAGATTAGATTATGGTGGCATGCAACTCTTCTTGAAAAAGATAATAGGTACCACTCTAATTTTATTTATAAGTCATTTTTGAAAAAAAAATTAATTCTATTTATAAATCCTTTTTAACAAAAAAAATTTGATCATATTTATAAGTCCATTTTCATTGTAGTACATGAGATTGTAACAATTTTATCCCTATTTATTGTACCAATGAATAAATAATTTAAAGATATATAGAAAATAAAGAGTTAAAAAGTACCAATTCATAAATGAGGGCTTAATTGGAAATTTACCTCATAATTATTTAGTTAATTTTCTCTCTTTTGGTATGTGAAATTTAGTTAAAAAGGACTTATAAATAGGATCATAGTGATATTTTTTCTTATTTACCACTTTTTAATAAAAAAGGCTTTCCTAGAAACTGACAGTCAGGATTTCTTGACAGAATGGATGGCTTAGATTAACCATTTGAAACGACGTCGGCTAGATAAGCAGGAACAACGGCCGTTTAATCCAGATCATATTAGCCGCCATCTACAATACGCTGGAGAGGCTTGAAGCGTGAATCCCTTTGGCCTTTCGCAACTTTGAACTGAGCTTTGTGCGTCGCCGCCGTTCAATCCCTGGGTGGTTCGCCGCAGGACAAAGAAAACCATGCAAGGCGGCTACTTCTGCCTTGCCTCCTTCCCACCGTTGGTTGAAGATAATGGCTTCCTGATATAAGTGGACGCTCTTCTAGGGTTTTAATTTCTTTCAACCTTGACTTCTGGAGCTCGATTCTACTAGTTCACTACTTGCCATAAAGCTTATAATCGAGGGCCTACATCTCGTCTCTTCAATTTTGAAACTTTTTGTGGTTTCGCAATGACGCGGGTATACGGAACTGGAATGTTCGACTTTCGTCGTCACAGAGTGGCTGAGTACCCGGTAGCTGAGAAAGTGGAGACCAAGCCCGGCGCCACGCTTCCAAGTACGATTACTCTTTCGGAGATTCAACGGGATCGACTTACTAAGATTGCTGAGGCTAATTGGTTAACAACAGGTGACCCTGCTCGGCCTAAGAACCCTTTTGATCCGGAATTGGTTAAGAAAATTTATGAGACAGAGTTGCTGGTTAAGGAGGGTTATAAACCCGTTCCACTACAAAGGGTTATGATTCTGGAGGTTAGTCAGTATTTGGAGAATTACTTGTGGCCAAATTTTGATCCAGAGACTGCCACTTTCGAGCACGTCATGTCCATGATACTTATGGTGAATGAGAAGGTATTTTGCTTCTGCCATAGCGTTTATTCGAGTTAAAGTAGAATGTTAATTCCTTATAATGAGCAATCACAGAGCGTAGGCTGCTAAATGGAAAAAAACACTTACCAGTTCCTTGCTAATGTCATAACGACATTGGAACCAAATCATAGCTACAATGGAAAAAGGCCGAGAAAATTTTTTGAACATTTATATGGATTGAATGACAAATTATTAATACAAGCATTTTTAGGACGGAAACCAAATCACATGGGAGAATGTTTCTCTTGATGTTCGGCCAACAGAAGAAGAAAATAAAGGGAATAAATTAAAAAAAAGGAACCTTAACTGCTGTACATCAATGCTTCGTTATCATGAAGTTAATTGTCTGCAATTAATTTGAAATTCTCTAAGGAGACAAATTGGGTCTCCATAGCTAATAAAAATTCTCGCACCGCGTGCAGTTCCGAGAGAATGTTGCAGCATGGGTGTGCTTCTATGATCGGAAAGAAATTTTCAAAGGATTTCTTGAGAAGGTTCTGAGGCTGAAGGAGGTTTGTATCCATATTTCCCTCTGGCATTATCATTTTAAGGTTTAGTCATGCATTATAAGGAGATACAACTTTCAATTGTATGTCCTGGTTTGAGTGGGTTGCAAATGTACAGTGCTGCTTGCTAGTCACCACAATCTGAAATCCTCATTAGTGATGACATATTGACATTCTTTTTAATTTGTCTACTTTGCATATCTTGGTGAAATATTTTCTGATTTAGGTGCATTAGTCTCATCAATGATGAATTAGAATGACATCTTTTGTTAAGGTCGTCAATAATGTGTGATTGTTTAAATTTCTCTGCCTATCTTCTTTTATAATATTAAGTTTAATAATTGGCCTACTAATCACTATGATCGGCACCTTTGTTGTGTACTTTATGCTCAACCTATTGAAAAACTAGGTGTAGAGTTTTATCACTGAATTCACAGCCATGAAAGAAAGCCTAGAGAGTAGAGACACCAACAACTGTGGAAATAAAGAGATAACACTTATTAGAGAAGTGAGTTCAAGGATCTGAAGCATACGCAGTTCTATAATCAGTCTGTGGAGCGGACTATTCGCCCAACACACCAAATAATTACTTTTTGGATGCCTCTTCCTATTCCATAATTTGCTACTTTTTCTAATCTTCCTAAAATTAAGATACAGAAATTACATCTGCTGAGCGGCTGTTTGGTATTCTTTTCCCTTGGTTTTGCAATGTATATGTGTTCTTGTAATCATCACCCAACGGTTTTTATTTAATCTCTTTTTGTAGTTTGTGCGATGGTAAAGAATGTTTCCTTAACTTTGATTTTGAAATGTTTTTACTTTGGCACTTGATGGTACCATTTGATATTTCTACTAGATCTCACATTTCATATTTAACTGTAGGGAAGAGAACTATGTATAGCAGAGAAGACCAATTACTTAGTTTTCATGATAAACACCTTTCAGGTATGCTGGCTTCGTTCTCCATCCTTTTTGTTGGTCATTTTCAAAACATTTATTTTATTTATTTATGTTTTGTGTTATGGTATTAGTTGAAATTATAGAAAATCAGAGGAGATAAAGAAAAGGAGAGAAGAACAGAAAGGCTGAGAGAACAGCGGAGAATAAAGAACAGAGAAAGAAGAAAATATCGGTGTAATTCCTTTAGGAACAATCAGACTTCAAAACTGATACAATGGAGGGTACTTAGGCTTATTTATAACATGATAGCCGATCCTCTCCCAACGGCTATTAACCGCCTTGCACATTTATTCACTAATAACTATCTAATTATGACTTTTGCACTTAAGTCCTTATTTAGACTAATCTAATCTATTCCCTTAGGTCCCTATTATACTAATCTAATATATTCCATAACAATACCCCTCCCCAAAACATCCTTGCCCTCAAGGATGATTGAGAACTAAAAAATCTGAAGAAAATTTGCTGTTCAGCGAAGAATTCTCTAACTTGAGCCCTGCTGCACCTTTACTGCCTTTCCTGGGCTTGAAAATTCTGAAAACTTCAGCTATACAGTGCTGAATTCCCGGTGACTTGATCTTGCTGTGAACTTTGCCTTTGCCTTCCCTTTTTCTTTCTTGCTCAGAGAACAGAGCCTTCCATAGAGCATTGAGATTAATTCTCCTTTGAACCAACTCAGAACCAAGCATCTTGCAGCAGGAACAACTAAAAAAACCCAACTAGAAAATGATCTTGTAGGCTTGTTAGATAAAAACAATGACAGCCACAACCTTAGGCCTTCTTTTTCAAAAACCAAGCCCATATAACTATCTAACAGGACCAAACACATTGTACCGTTAAGAATCTTTTGCGACTGATAGGGAGTGCCATCCAGCTGTAACCCATCAACATTCTTCTGGCATAGAGAGAAATTGCAAGACAGCTGGAAGGTTGGGAAGGTGTAAACCAGCTGTGGTTTTGACTTTTCCAGCTGATCTTCACTCAGCCACGTAACTCCTAGGACAAGAGATTCTTGTGCAACACAATCCTTAGCCTGCCATGCAACCCTTTCACTTTTCCTTGACACACAATGACCCTTCTCTATTTGTAGAGACTCACCAACTGAAGGGTGAACAACAAACTGAGACAGTGATGAAGAAATTGAATTCAGAGGCAAGAAACAACCCAAAACAGCCAACGATGGCAATGAAGAACTTGAATTTCCCATTCCGTTTGTTTTCAAAACAGTGCTGACTGTTGACCATTGTTCAGAGAAAACTGAAGCCGAACTGGACAGAATAGAGGAGAATTGGTGGTCGGTCAAACCTTTACTGTGGGGACGCTGGGACCCACTACACACAAATGCTAAACTCTCATTTTCCGACGTGTCTGGGTTTCGATAACCAGAAGCAACCCCAACTTCATTGAAAATCACCTTGGCAGATCCCATATCTTCACGAGTTGTCTCGTTCACGCTTACCCATGTTTCAGGTTGGCAAGAATTACCTACGAATCCATCGTTGTGGCTTTCGACTTTCATTTGTTTGTGAATATCCAGGAGCTTCGTCACTTCTTCATCATCTTGCAGCGTCGTCTTTAATCCATGATGGACTCCAGGAACATGTTGAGAATTCTTTGGTACCTGCTTGCTGATTCTTGATGATTCTTGAACTCCAAAGCAACCTTGGGTGGTGTTCGCACAAAGCTCATCCTTTTCCGGAAAGGCAGAAGCTTCTTGCACCTCGGGTGGAGTCATTAGAGGATACCCATCATCTTCTCTATCTTCCAAGACTCTTCTTGCCTTCTCCAATCGCCATTTTAGAAATATTTCTTCCGCTCTAGCGATAGAACGAGCCTCACGCATGGTTCTTGGTTGAAAGAGTCGGACTGAGTCAAGGATTTCGTCTCTCAGTCCACCCACATATGCTACAACAAGGCACTCTTCTGGCATCTGGAGCCGGAATCTTGTCACAGCATCATCAAAGAATTCATTATACTCCTTCACACTGCCACGCTGCCGAAGCCACCTCTGACTACCATTGGAAGTTGAGAATGAAGAGGAAGCCATGGTTCTTGAAATTAATGTAGAACATATAAGAAGAAGGAAATGTAGTGGGAGGGCCGAGAATCATCCACTCTGATACCACTGTTATGGTATTAGTTGAAATTATAGAAAATCAGAGGAGATAAAGAAAAGGAGAGAAGAACAGAAAGGCTGAGAGAACAGGGGAGAATAAAGAACAGAGAAAGAAGAAAATATCGGTGTAATTCCTTTAGGAACAATCAGACTTCAAAACTGATACAATGGAGGGTACTTAGGCTTATTTATAACATGATAGCCGATCCTCTCCCAACGGCTATTAACCGCCTTGCACATTTATTCACTAATAACTATCTAATTATGACTTTTGCACTTAAGTCCTTATTTAGACTAATCTAATCTATTCCCTTAGGTCCCTATTATACTAATCTAAAATATTCCATAACAGTTTTGTTACCAGTAACTTAACAAGCATGTTTGTTAATGTTGCTAATGCATCTTTATATAATTGGTGTGCAGCTATCATTATCTAAGCATGGTTTTTTCACTACTTTCGGACTATTGTACTTTTACATAATCCTACTTTCAGCAATGTTTTGATGTTATGAAAACATTTTGGGACAGATGTGCTGTTTTCATCTTTTTGGGCCACAGCTTTATTGTTCTGACAGAATATGATCTGCCTTGATTCAGATAGTGAAATGAATATTATCAATGTAGTCCCTGCACTTTGCATTGATTTTTAAACTGGTTCCTATACTAATTTTTTGCCCCCCACATACTCCCTGATCGTTCTAACATTTTTAGGGTTCAGCATTAGAATTATAAAACATTTAAAAAATACTCTTTAAGTAGTTCATCATCCATGTGTAAACATGCCATTGATGTGGCTAACTATTGTCTTGAGTGGCGGCTATTTCTTTCAGTCTTTTTTCTCTAAAAATTTTAAAACATTCAAGGTAATATCTTAATTCTGTTAATTGGAAACTGAAATCAATAATAAATATTATTTTACTGTTTCTTAGTTTGTTATTTTAATCATGGAGTTTCCTCTTCTCTATTTCTAGTTTTCATGAGCTCTAAGGTTGACAATCAGAATAATAGTTTCCCTATTTCGAAGCCATTTATCATTTTTGCTTAAATCATCCTAGCAAAACAAGCAGGCCCTTAGATCACTGTTGAAAACTGTTGCCAAAGCTTCCCTGAATGTTATAGCTTAGCCATTGATTTTGGATTGCAGAGCTTGGAAGATGAGGTTGTCAGCATGACAGTCTTGAGACTAGCAAGTTTGAAATCCTGGTACTGTTTATCTTATGGTCGTTTTCAGGTAAGATGAGACAAAAGTGTATTTTTATGGTGTTGAAATGTTTCTTTTTCCAATTATTGTTTTTGGTGAAGAATTGTGAATATAATTTTATACATGCTAATTGCATTCTTCGGGAATTGATCTTCACTTATGTAGACAGAGCTTTGTCTGAATCCAAGTCTTATCAAAAAGTGGAAAAGGATGGTAAGGAAGGAACCTCTGAAAGAAGGGAATTCTGATCCCTCTGCTAACCTTGAAGTGACATTCTTGAGAAATCTTATTGAAGAATTTTTGGAGGTTCGTATCTTGTCAAGAATTTGAATCATAGATAGTTTTTCCTTTATGCCAATACATTGAAAATTAAGTTATAATCTAAGAATTAAACATAAATTCTTATATTGTCTCTTGAATAGATACTGGATTCCCAGGTTTTCCCCCAAAGACAGTTAGCTGGTGACAATGAAGTCATTGATACTATGAATTTGGAGTCTGTTGATGATGCTTGTGTATTGTATTGTGAGAGGTTTACAGAATTTCTTATTGACCTCTTGAGTCAATTGCCTACAAGGAGGTATGCCAATGTGCTTGTCTTCATCCTCCTAAGCATCTTATTGTCTCGTTAATATGATATTCTGGTTACTTATTGTAAATTTATCATTTGGAAGGTGATATGATTTTTATGAATCGATTCCATATTTAAAATCTCTATTATTTTGTCTTCCTTGCGACTATGGTTTTATGGAGGATGGACTCCACCCACATAAAGATAGGAGGGATCCTTATTTTTTTTGGCAATATTATTTTTATCATCTCATCTATGCTGTATATTTTTTTTTTTGGGTTTTTCCTTAAACATCAATTTGTTCTGCCTCTTGCTTCTGCTCTAGGTACTTAAGGCCTCTTGTTGCTGATGTAGCTGTCGTGGCTAAATGCCATTTGAGCGCACTCTATAGGCATGAAAAGGGCAAGCTTTTTGCTCAGTTGGTTGACTTGTTACAATTCTACGAAAAATTTGAAATCAATGATCATACAGGAACACAGTTAACAGACCACGAGGTCCTTGAATCTCATTACAGTCATCTCCAATCGTTTCAGCTACTCACATTTAAAAGGATTGAGAAGGTATGCAGTTAAAGAAGTAATTTTAGTCTGAATTAAGATTTTTTTTTTGTTTAAAAAAATCTGTCTGAAGTGCTTGAATTTATATTTCATTTTATTTTTACTGTAATATTTATCTCCTTTGTTGTGGTGGTTGCAGTTGCGAGAACTTGCATTGACTAATATTGGTTCAATTCACAAGCGTGTGGATCTATCTAAGAAACTATCTGTTCTTTCTCCTGAGGAGTTAAGGGATTTGGTTTGCTGCAAGGTGTGCACATAATGATTGAAAATTTTTATAATCTTCATAGTTATGACATTTGACCTTCTGTTATCCCCTACGATATATGTGAAATTTCGGAGGTGGACTGATTGTTACAATATTTGTGTGCTTATCTATTATCATGACTTTATTGAGTTTTATCTTCCTCGTATGCTTTGTTTTCACCTGTCGCTCTTCTGATTTTCTTTGAATGATCCTTTTGTTGGTGAGAGGGTTTTGGCCTTGATCAACTGCATTAAAATTCGGCTGATTTAGATTCCGGACACGTTTCAATATTGTATTTCTGCTACGAACAATTAAGTGATACATGTTATGAAGATAGTCTTTATGCTAGAACATGAAGCATGAACCTTCAATTTTTATTACATCTTTATTTTTGCTGGAAGTAGCCTCTCTGCTTGTGAGGCTAAGGCTGCGTACATCTAGCCCTCCTCAGACCTCACCTGGTGGGAGCCTTGTGCATTGAGTTGCCCTTTATTTTTGCATGAAAGCTTCAATTCTGTTGGACTGTTTGATCATAGCATTAGGAAGGGGGAAGTTATCATTGAGTGCTGTATTTAAGATATTAAGGCCTTTTTGTGAGATTTCTTGAGCTCTTACTAGTTCACGTGGACTGGTTATTTTGGATATTTTGTTTAGCTATGTTGTGTATGTGATCCATTTATTATGGCCAAAAGAAAGATCCATTTATTAAATTCAATACAGCATATTTATGATCTTGACAGTTGCCTCTTTATGCAGCTTAAATTGGTCTCCCAAGAAGACCCTTGGTCTGAGAGGGTCGATTTTCTTATTGAAGTTATGGTGTCATTCTTTGAGAAACAACAGTCACAAAAAGAAGCCATTAATTCTCTTCCTCTATACCCAAATGAGCTGATTATGTGGGATGAAAGTGTTGTACCAAGCATAAATTACACTGGAGAAGGTTGTTTGGCTCTGCCAAAGCTTAATCTACAGTTCTTAACACTTCATGATTATCTCCTTCGAAATTTTAATCTCTTTAGACTTGAATCAACGTATGAAATACGTGAGGATATACAAGAAGCTGTTCCACATCTTCTTGCACATATTAATAATGAGGGAGAAACTGCTTTCCGTGGTTGGTCAAGAATGGCTGTACCTATCAAAGAGTTCAAGATCACCGAGGTAAAGCAACCAAATATAGGAGAAGTCAAGCCATCTTCTGTGACAGCGGAAGTTACTTATAGCATTTCCAGTTATAGGGCACAGATAAGATCAGAATGGGATTCCCTCAAAGAACATGATGTTTTGTTTTTACTTTCTATTCGACCATCATTTGAGCCTCTTTCTGCTGAAGAAGAAGTTAAAGCTAGTGTGCCACAGAGGCTTGGCCTTCAGTTTGTTCGAGGATGTGAAATTATTGAGGTTCATGATGAGGAAGGATCTCTTATGAATGATTTTACTGGCAGGATTAAACATGATGAGTGGAAGCCACCAAAGGGTGAACTCAGAACCATAACTGTGGCTTTGGATACAGCACAATACTACATGGATGTCAACAACATTGCCGAGAATGGGGCAGAAGATGTTTATGGTGCATTTAATATATTGATGAGGAGGAAACCCAAAGAAAATAATTTCAAAGCCATCTTAGACTCAATAAGAGATCTGATGAATGAGTACTGTATTGTTCCTAAGTGGTTGGAAAACATATTTCTTGGTTATGGGGATCCTTCAGCAGCACAATGGACTAATATGCCTGATCTGTTGGAAACTGTAGATTTCAAAGATACCTTTTTAGATGCTGATCACTTGTTAGAAAGTTTTTCAGATTATGAGGTTGGTGTGGTTTGTATTTGCTTAAAGTTTATACAAATTTATTCTTGAATGGATGTGATTCAAATTTTCTTTGAATTATATATCAAATCAAGCACACGGCTTAGTTCTTCATTGGTACTGTAGGTTTCTTTTGTCAATCCTGATGCCACGGAGAACTTGAATCCAAAACCTCCTTTTCGGATCAAACTTCCTCGTACTCTAAAAGCAAACAGGGGCGCCCTTCCAGGAAATATAGTGTCTACCACTGATGAAATGAAGGAAGGCAATGGGCTTGATGCTGGTCATCTGAAAGAAAAATTAGTTGTTGAGACATACACTCCTCCTGATCCAGGCCCTTATCCCCAAGATCAGCCAAAACAGAATTCAGTTAGATTCACGCCCACACAGGTGCTGTCAAGTCTTCTTCTCTATTATAGAATATCACTTTTCATGAGCAACATATTTCCCATTATTTATCTTCCCGATGTATGATGGTTATTTTGTATAAGAAAACATGTTGAAAAATCTACATTGGGTTTAATACACCTGCAGCTGGCACTGAAACCTCTCTTCATGTTTGACTATGATTGTTCATTTCTTTGTCAATTATATAATTTTAAGCAATCCAGCAATGACCATAGCTCACATTTAAAAGCCTGTTGTATTAAGTGTAATGTAAGCATTTCTATTGAGCAGGTTGGTGCAATTCTCTCTGGCATTCAACCTGGTTTAACAATGGTTGTGGGTCCACCTGGTACTGGAAAGACTGATACAGCTGTGCAAATTCTAAATGTCCTGTATCATAATTGTCCTTCACAAAGAACCTTAATAATTACTCATTCAAATCAGGCTTTAAATGACCTGTTTGAGAAGATAATGCAGGTAAGATGTTATTTCTTCTGTATACGCACATCTTAATTGTGTTTTATGAATCTGTGTTTTTTTTCCTGCCGTAGATGTGGTAGTTCTAACCTTGTAAAATAAGATTTCAAATACGCAAAGAGTTTGGGCAACTACTCTACACTAATTGGCATTAGTTTCTTAGGCCTTTTGTTTTTTCTTCTGTTCGTCTGTTCTTTATTTTCTGAGTTGAGGATGTCTTCTTATCCTTTACACTTTGTAATTTCTCCTCTTTCAAGTACCATTTTTTCCTTGATAAAAAGCCTTGATATGCTATGCATTTTTCTTGCTTAATGCTGTTGAAAAGTTTAGACATGTTGAAGAAAAGAGATGGTTGTTAGGTTTTTCAATTAAATTATGGCACATGGTGTAACTTTTTTGAAGAATTCAACTGCTGAGTTAGAATAAGTGTCCTCATGTTATGTTTTTATTTGAAAAATGTATAGCAACCACCTAAGAAACTGAGTTTTATGCTAGGAAATACAAAGTAATTGTAGATTCTTTTTAGGTGTTATTGTCTTTTATATTCCATGTAATAATTTTTGCTTCTTTTTTTCCTCTCATAGAAATATGGACTAATACTAATTTATTGAAAGGTGTTAAAGTGTGCAAAATCTGGAAGGCTGCGGGTTTTACTTATTGCCTCCTGTTCATAAGTTTGTTTATTTATTTGCTTTTTATTGTGGTATTTGATTTAGAGGGATGTGCCAGCACGCTATCTTCTTAGACTTGGTCAAGGAGAACAAGAGCTAGCAACTGACCTTGATTTTAGTCGGCAAGGCCGTGTTAATGCAATGCTTGTCAGACGATTAGAATTGCTGAGTGAAGTGGAGAGGTTGGCGAGATCTCTTCAATTGCCAGAGGATGTAGGTTATACTTGTGAAACTGCAGGTTACTTTTGGTTGATTCATGTATATTCACGCTGGGAGCAATTTCTTGCTGCCTGTGCTCAGAACAAAGATAAACCAAGCTTTGTTCAAGATCGCTTCCCCTTCAAAGAATTCTTTTCTGACACACCTCATCAAGTATTTACTGGTGAATCTGTTGAGAAAGATTTGAGGGCTGCTAAGGGGTGCTTTCAGCATCTGAAGACTATGTTCCAAGAACTTGAAGAGTGTCGAGCATTTGAACTATTGAAGTCAACAGCTGATAGGGCTAACTACTTAATGACCAAGCAGGCTAAGATTGTTGCTATGACTTGTACTCATGCAGCTCTAAAGAGAAAAGATTTCCTTCAGTTAGGTTTCAAGTATGACAACCTGTTAATGGAAGAAAGTGCCCAAATTTTGGAGATTGAGACTTTTATTCCAATGTTACTCCAGAGACAAGAAGATGGTCATGCACGGCTTAAACGCTGCATCCTGATTGGTGATCATCACCAGTTGCCTCCTGTTGTGAAGAATATGGCTTTCCAAAAGTATAGCCACATGGATCAAAGTCTATTTACAAGATTTGTCCGTTTGGGAATTCCTTACATTGAGCTAAATGCCCAGGGAAGAGCCAGGCCAAGTATAGCTAAACTTTACAATTGGAGATATAGAGATTTGGGAGATCTTCCTTCTGTGAAAGAGGAAGCAATATTCCATAGGGCAAACGCTGGATTTTCCTATGACTATCAGTTAGTGGATGTTCCAGATTACCTGGGCAAGGGTGAGACAACGCCTTCTCCTTGGTTCTACCAGAATGAGGGAGAAGCTGAATATGTTGTCAGTGTCTACATATACATGCGTTTATTAGGGTATCCAGCAAATAAGATATCAATTTTGACTACATACAATGGTCAGAAACTTCTCATCCGTGATGTAGTAAACAGAAGATGTGTTCCATATGACTTCATTGGTCCTCCTAGTAAGGTATGCTATTCAGTCCTTTTATCATTACTTCATACCACACCGTGTCTGTTTGAGTTAGGTTCTTTGACAATGATGGCTTCAACTGTGAGTTCCTCATTTCTGAAGATGACTTAATTTGCCATGACAGTCAGATGTCACTTATTTTAAGGAAATGGAAGATTATTTATAGTGACCATGACAAAAAATCTGTTGCTAGAATCTTGTAATATTAGTAGAGAAAACAAACTATATTAAAGTAGGAGATGATAGGAAAGTCAAAATAACTTATACTCTCTTCCGATCGTTAATATAAAATATATTTGGGGAATTGATTTTAGTCTTAAATATAAGACATAATTTTTTTATTTATCAATCTTTTCCTAATTTATCCCTATTGATGCTCCCCCAACAATAATCAAGGAGAGGAGAGAATGATGGGATTAAGGAAGATGACCAAGGTGTTTTAGAAAATTCATGTCATATTAACTAATGTAACTAACTTCCTTAATCTAATGAAATTAGATAAATATCTTATATTAAGGATCAAAGTGAGTAATTAGGAGGATATGAATCTGGGATGGTAACAATGATATCGGCAGATGTTGAGTAATGGAACTTCAAATTTCTGGTTTAGTTATTATGAAAATTGTCTATCCTTGTTGCTATTGATGGTAAGGTTTCTTGGATTGTAAAGGAATCTTGTTGCTATTGATTATCTATGTTAAAAATTTATCTTATTAATGTTTGGTTTTTCTCATTACTGCCTTCAGATTACTACTGTTGATAAGTTTCAAGGTCAGCAAAATGATTTTATATTGCTGTCGCTTGCGCGTACTCGATTTGTTGGTCACCTGCGGGATGTAAGAAGATTGGTGGTTGCCATGTCTCGTGCTCGACTTGGCTTATATGTGTTTTGCCGTCGTTCTCTCTTTGAACAATGCTATGAGCTGCAGCCTACATTTCAGCTTCTGCTCAAGAGACCTGACAGACTTGGCCTGAATTTGAATGAGATTTCATCATATACTGAACGACATGTTGAAGACGCTGAACCTATTCATCTCGTCAGTGGCATTGATGAGATGAGTAGTATTATACAAGAACTATACCAGGTGTGCCTCATCTCATGTTACTATATCGTCTCTTTTGATTTGTAGCTTCTGCTAATGTGAACTAAATCCTAGCTGATAAAGTTCAGACTTTTTTAGCTAAAATGGAAAAGACATTTTTTACTGCACTTGTTTGAGAATAGGCATAAAATTTTCATCAAGGCTTCAATATGAAAGAAAGATGTGAACTGGACTGCATTTGATTCCTGCATCCAAGACATATTAGTTTATCTGTAGAGATGAAAATAGTAAAGCTTATGCTATCAATAAAAATAAAAAATAAAAGGAGGAGCTTATGGCAATGAATGAGTTGGGAGCCTTCTCGTGAGAAGTGTTAGAATTATAGATAATTAAGTTATTCTGGTTATTTTAGTCTGTATTTGTTATTTCATCTCCTAGGATGGCCTTCGTTATCTATAAATGCTCATGTGCTTTGCCTCATTCTATAGAAAATAACAGAATTTCAGATTTTTGGTCATGGTATTATACCATTGTTAATGAGAGAAAAATTCTTTCAGAGTTTACGAGGATAGAGCTTTTTTCACATGCTTAGCAAAGCACTGGAGTCAACTCCCTCTTTATGTTCAGGACAGCCTTTTCTATTGAGTGTGCTACATTCCAGTTGTTATGCTGTGTCATTTCTTTTTATTTTTTAATCTGCGTTGTCACTTGGGCAATATTTTGTCAGTTGTTTGATTCCTTTTGAGCTAATCACTTTAGAACTTCACAAAACTTGCCATTTGGCCTTCCAACATTGACCAGACCACCTTGAGACTCCACACGTGCCACTTCAACACTGCTTGATGTTTTCCCTCTTGCTGCCTTTCATAAGTGGTATTCTGGCTTCCATTTTGTCTATCCTAGCTCTTCACTTCTCTTAGTTCGGACTTGTACATGGTGTTTAATGCTGTTCTCATTCGAAATTCACCTTTTGCCGGTGTCATTCTCTTTTCTTCCCCTTTAGCCACCTGCCAAACACCAAAACTATCTCAATTAAAATACGTTATGGCGGAGGAAACCCAGTGTTTATTGTCGTATTTCAGAACCCAAGTTTGGGGTGGAGGAAATCCATTCACCCTTTTGATGTGAATTTAGAGTTGTAAATAATGTAATTATTCTAGTTATTTCATTTTCCCCTAATGTTCCTAGTTGTAATTTTCTCATAGCAGCCTTCCTTATTCATGAATACCCGTGTACTTTGGCTCTTTCAATACAACATAAGAGAGAATTTCAGTCCTCTTGGGACTTTCACGTACGGATATTCATCCGAACATCTCAAGCTTATTTCAACATTTCTCAATATTCTTTTGAGGGACGATGGGTTTGTCTCAACTACTTTGGATAACATTCTCAGTCCTCATATTTAGGTTTATGGGTAGAGGAGGAAGTTCTGTGCTGTGAGGAAATATGTTTCATGTATTTTGGTTTGTCTCCTTGTCTCCTGCTTAAGATAAGGACTCTAATAAGTAATAACTCTTAAATTCAGAACCAAAATTTCTGAAGCTATCATTTATTTAATTTTTTTTTTCAGGCACAGATGTTGACACATCAGTATGAGCAAAATAATCTGCATTTTAGTCACGCAGCACCTTCCTTGGATACAAACGAAGTGAATCATGAGCACGAGAATTCGAATGGCCGTGCAGAGGAGAATAAGCCAGTCGAAAATAACACAGAAGATGTTCCAATGAGTGATAGCCATGTAACTGAAGATGTACCTCCTGAAAGCAACTCACAGGATGCTAATGTGGCCGACGCTAATATGGCTGACGGAGATGCTAGTATGCCAAATGGAGCAGCTTCAACACTAGACAGCTAGGAGGTTGGGAATCACATATTGTTGAAGGAAGAATCACAGTAAATCTCTAAGCCCCCTCAGAAAATTGCTCCTAAGTTTGAATCCAAGTTTTCCAGCACCATTAGAGCCCTCCTTGAACTTGCAATACAAGGGAACTTCTGGGTGTTGTCTGTGACAAAAAGGATATATCCCACTGATCCATCCACAAACGAATGTGCCACCTATTATGTATAACACAAATGTCATGTTTATATGTTTTATGTACATTTTGAGGATGGTTTTTTGCATTTTGAGGAAATAGATGCAGTAACAATTTAACTTGCATACGGTGCATGAAGGTTGCAAGTTCAAAAATCGAGTGGATTCCACCGTATTAAATTACACACGAGATCAAATTTGATAATTAGTATGACCGTTATCTACTGACACCCCAGTTTAAGATACTCTAATCAATTTCTCTTGCCCAAAATTTAAGAATATTAGTTGTTTATGCGTTACTACTACATGAAAATATAATAAATCAAGGATGGAGCAATTCCAAGCGTTCAACGATGCAAGAACCGCCAAAGGGGATAAAAAACCAGCTTTATGTCCTCAAGAGATGATGGCTGAGAGACATAGAATTACCATGGCCAACACTATAAAGTTGGTATAAAGTCCTCTTAGATCTTTTTGGGTTTTGAGTTCGAGTCCTAGCGGAATATTTGTATTGGGAGGGACAGTCACGAACCCTAAATCTGATACCAAATAATAATAATAATAAAAAGAATTATCATCGCTAATTTTCGTTAGCAACAAGCTTTATATTATTAGGTGGCGTTGATTATTTAGAATGCATGATGTCATTATCAATTTTTTTGATATACTATTCATTAAAAGTCTCGTTTAATATCTTCATTAAATAAAAATAATGTAATTTTAAAAAGGGTTAAGAAACAAAAATACTCACCAATTTATATCTAAAGTGTGCTCAACACCAAAAATATTTCTTAAGCATAAAAGTACCCATAGATATTCAAAATCAGACCAAAAATGTCATGTCCATTAAAATAGCCTAACATCTGTTACATTTTGATGTGGGCCCGAACTATTTTTTTTTTGAAATTACCAAAATAATGTCATCTTATGAAAAGGAATTAGGATAGGAAAGAGCATAATAATAAAAAGTAATTATTGAAAATTTAAAACTCCCTCCTATGTTAACACTTCACAACATGTTTACGCATATTAGGCAAATATTATTATATTATTAAATTTATAAAAAAATATTAAAATTTCAGTTTTACTCTTATTAATTAAATAAATATAATCTTCAAGTGCTCAACTCACAATTCACGAGATTATTCACTAAAATCCTTAGAAATAAAAATAAAAAAATCATTAGATATTATTACATAATATTTTATAGAGTAAAATACATTAACCACCCATTTGTTTTACATAAATTATGCAAACCTCCCTTCTATTTTAAAAATGTATATAGACCTTCTTTAAAATTAAAATGCATGTTACAAAAACCTCCTTTACATATTTGAGATTCCATTTCCATCAACTCAACTGTTAGTTGACCATTAAGTTTGACTATTAAACATTTGCTTTGATCAAAATGCCCCTCTTTCAACAAATTTATAAACATTTATATTTGCCCAAAAATAATTTTTTATACAAACAAAATATAATTCTAATACATATATGCTCAAAATTTCCAATATATTATAAAATTTATTAATTTTTAAATTTTTTATCATATTTATTTAAAATTATTTATTTAGTATTCTTTTAGATGACTAAAAACATATTTCTTTCTCTTTTTTTTTTGTCACAACACCCCAGAGTCTATGATTGAAAATATATTTGAAAGGTTACCATATGTTATTAATAATGTAAATTTGAGATATTATATAGGGAGAATTCCGTTTAAATCTATTTGAAATGCCTAAATCCAGAATCAGATATACACTTTTAACAAATCCCTAATAAGGCTTATATACCTAATTAGGGATTTATGAATGTTGTTAAAAGGCCAAAATACCCCTTTATAATTAAAAAAATTGAATATTTTTAATTACAAATTCCTATTAAATTTTAACCCTAACCCCAGAATCCACTCCCCCTAAAGCATCGGGATCTCAATTTTTAATCGACTCAACAATACTAAAAAGTAAGTCCTTACAATTTTTTTAACCCTAATGTCGCACAAACTTACATGAAATGTATATGGGATAATTGAAAAAATAAATACTTATAATGTGTTTTTGCAACTATAGATTTGTAAAAAAAATATCTCCACTTTGCCTAGAAACAAAATCAATCCAAATTTCATGGTAATTATAAATTATCTTCAATAAAAAAACTATTTTTGTGGCCATATGTTATTGGAGATTGACTCAGAGAAGAATTAAGATCTAAATAGCATGTCAAATGGTGAATCAACAGGAGAAATCTCAAGATAGGGAGAGGAGATGGGAGGAATCGGCGAGATTAAAATGGAGATTTTATTTTTTTTAAAAAAAGAATGAGACAAAGAGAAAATAACAAAAGGACATATTAGTAAAATCAACAAATTCATAAATATCTAATCAGGTCTATAGGCCTTATTAGGGATTTGTTAAAAGTACAGGCATAATTCTGGATTTAGATATTTCAAATGGATTTAAATGAGATTTTTCCTATTATATATTAATTTTAAATTTAATTTTTTAAATACCTTTTTTCCAAAAACATTTAAATACAAACGATTATATAAGTATGCATCTATTAAAATAATTAATTATATTTTTAATTAAGTTTCCTATGTTTGCATTAATTAACTTAATCAAGTCTTTGTCTCAATATGAAAAAAATTTAACAATTATAACTATTTGCAAAAGTAAAAAATAAATTAATAAAAAGAAAAAAAAACTCTTAAACTACTTAAAACATTTTATCCAAAATTAGGGAATCGGTAATGATGATGGATAAATTAGTAAATAAAATTTATTTTGATATAATTTTTAATTAAAAAATAAAATCCTTAACGGAGTTAACTATTTACACTTACGTGTATACTTTTAAAATAGAGAGGTGATCTGTGTAATTAAAACAAAATATAAGAGAAGTTAGGGTATTTTATTTTATTTTATATCATGAATAAAAAAATTTCTAAAATATTTATGTTCGGAGCATCAAAATCCCATTTTAGCGTTTTTTTGTCTGAGGTTTTCAACAATAGAGTAGTAGTTTAGCAATTCGCACTGCAATGTGATCTGGAACCGCCGGAGTTAAGTTCTCTGTCATCGTTGCTATGTCGGTTGAGCTCAAACTCTCACGTTCCAATCGTATCTATCGGCCTTCGGTAAAACTCGGACCTCGTTTTCTCTCTTCTCTCTCTCTCTACAAGCACTCCCCGAAAGCGTTCTTCTGAATTGGAACTTTCAGGAAACTCTGGATGGAAAAATCATCGTGAAGACTCAGTCTCCAATTTCCCACAATGGAGTCCGTGTCACTATCAAAGGATCCGTCAACTTGCAGGTGCTAACTGAATCCTTTGTTTTGTTTGGTTTCTCTGAAATGACTAGAAAATTGAACTTAAGAAGATATTAATCGTCTGGCATTCTGTTATTGTTGACTTTTAAATGGCTTGGGTGATCGTGCTGCCATGTTTTTTTTGAAGGTTCGCGGAGGATCAGCTGGGGTTATTGAGTCGTATTATGGAGTTATTAAGCCAATCCACATTGTGTAAGTATTGGTATTTTTCTCATTGGTCGAGTTCCTTTATGTAGAAACACAGTAGTAGCATTTAAAGAAAGAAGAAGATGATGATGATGAAAGATTTAGTGGGGGAAGAAACTGTTTTAGATTTTAAATAAAGGTGCTGTTCATTGCTCTGGAGTTAAGTAGCTCTCTACTTGTAAATCAAAATTTTTATTGGTTTGATTTACTGAAAGATTTGGGAAAACAATCACTCTTCTTCTTTTTTTTTTTTTAATGCAGAAAGATGGCAAACAATTTTTTTTTTCCAAAATCATATCAGTAAAAAGGAACCTTTGAAGAAGAAGCTCTGAACCACTCAAAGGAGGAAACCCTCCTGAAAAATAAACTTTTGACCAAAATCCGCACCATATTCATATCAGCTATTTTCAAATTTTTGATGAGGATCATACCTTTTGTCTAAGTTAATTGTGCTTTACTGGAGGACCCATGGTACACTTAATAATGGAACCTTCAGTTGCTTTTCTGTTGGATCAAGTTGAGTTTCTAATAGCTCTTGATCTGCTGTTTCTGCTCATCATTCACTTGCATATTTTTCATCAGAAGGGAAACATTTCATGAGTTTGAAACATTTAAACCCTTTTCATGGTGAACGTGGTACTTGTGCTTTTCACTGTCAATTTTATTCTGTAGTTCCCTTGCTAAGTTCAGTTCATAAGGAAATTACCCAAGATATAGAAATAACCTGGAACTAGTTCCATCTTGATGTTTTTGAAGGTCTTTGAATCACATTAGAATAAGTGCAGATGATATTTATTTCTGGCTTGTAAACAGGAAGAGGACAGTTGAAGTTGGTTCTTCTGGAAAGATCAGTCCAGGTACAACAGAGGTAGTGTACTAATGATGTATAAATAGAGATGTTTCAATTCAAAACAATTTTATGTGGAATAGTTACTTGAGTAGAATTCTTTTCTGGTATGCCGTCTTAATCGGAGTTGATGCTTTCGTGGAATTTGGCGTGGAATAGTTACTTGAAGTTGTCTTCACTCTTGATTGAAAGAATGGAATTCAATTGAAGGATATCGTTATATTAATAAAATCATTGTAAGTGTGAAATGTGGTCAAATATTTGCATTTGCTGCCTAGTTTTGCTAAACATGACTTGCCATTTCACTAAACCAAGTGAGATCAAGTGTTTTAATTAGCACCTTCAGATGGTGTTCATAAGCGCACACAAGTTGCTTCCTTAACTCGCACTGTTTATTTTGTTAATTTATTCTTATACTTTAACAATCCAAATTCAAGTGGGTTTACCTGGGTTGTGGCATGCTATATATATATATATATATATTTAAAAAATATAGTTTCACCTCATCGTTTGACTTGTTTACTTATTTAGTACTTACTGTGAATTTTGCAATCTCTATTTTGACAGATACCCTTCTCGGTGATTCTGAGACAGTCCGACAAGGATTTAGAGAGATTCTATGAGACTTTCCATGGTTCAAATATCAATATTCAGGTAATTTTTTTACAAGAGGTGCTTTGTTTGTCAGGCATCTTTATACGATACTGTTAGTTTTCATTAGTTGTTTCTACTATTCTTTCACACCTCTTTTGAATATGCTACGAATATATTTCTCTACATATTTTATATATAACGTTCTCATAATTTGAACTCATGGTGATTGATAGCATTTTTAATAGTATATGGTCACTGCTGATATAACTCGTGGATACTTGCACAAATCTTTATCAACCTCGATGGAATTCATTGTTGAAAGTGATAGAGGTATCATTTGGTTCTGTGCGCTAGTTTTTTCCTTAGTAGATCTATGAATGATCAAGCCACAAATTACTATTCTCTTTGTCGTTAAATTTTCAGTTGATCTGCTACAACCTCCAATTGCTCCAGAAATGGTTATCTTCTACATTACCCAAGACACCCAAAGACATGCTCTACTTCATGAATTAAAATCAGGTGCCTTTGAAATTCTCTTCATTCACATTCCAAACAAACCCCCCCCCCCCCAAAAAAAACAAAACAAAAAAAAAAGTGTATTGGCTTCATGACTTCTATCTATGTTCATTCCATTTGTACCCTTTGTTGGGGATAAACGGCCTCTGATTCTTAGCTCAACTTTAAGAACTCAAAATTAGCAATTCTTATCTTCCATTGTAACGTGAACCTTCTTGTAATGATATTATAGACTTAATTACATAGAAAGTTAGTATGTAACGCTCCTGAATTTCTTTTCTATACAATCTCTGATCTGACTTTCAGATTTTTGCAATTTGCAAATATCAATTACCACGGTCTCATTGCTTATGCTAAGGTATTACTGCATAGGTGGGTTTCGGGTGACTGGAAAAGTCTGCACTCAGTGCTCTTTATCCGATCCTATCAGTGGTGAGCTAACAGTAGAAGCATCTGCAGTACCAATTCAATCCATTGACCTTCACTTGTTTCGTGTTGAGTCCATTCTTGTCGGGGAGAAAATTGCAGCTGAAACCACTCTGATTCACACTACCCAGGCAAGCAACACTGAAAATGCACCCCGTAGTATTTCAAATTAACTATTTTAATTCTTTTCGTGCTTTATTATTTTCTTCTTATTTATCAGATTGCCGATGGAGATATATGCCGTAATTTGACTCTTCCTATCCATGTAATACTTCCCCGCCTCTTGACGTGTCCGACAATCTTAGCTGGGTTAGTCATACAGCCTTTATCATGTTTCATGAATATCTCCCGCACGAAATTACATGTGCTCTGTTTATTATCAGTGCCTACATGACAATATACTTCTGATGTAACTTAATGGTCTTGTAAAGAGTGATATAGGCACAATACAGTTAATTATGAAAGTTAAAAGAAACGATTCTGTTCCTATTCTCTCCTCATATAACTATTATCTCGCCTGAGAAAATTCAAATGTGGCTACATGATCAACTTGATTCCTAGTTTGGCCACATGGCCCCGGACTTTGTTATTAACTAAGTTGTCATCTGAGCGGAGAGAAGTGTAATATACCCTATAAAATTAGTAGAAATGTATGGTACTAGAAAGTTCATGATAATTTAAAAAGGGGATGCTTTTTGTGTATATCCTCTCTCCTCATGTGACATAGAACCTATCTAACACCCCCAAGATGATCAAAATAGAAGACCTCAAACTTTGTTGTTATTTTCCTGCAGTCCATTCTCAATTGAGTTCAAAATGTCCATTGTTATAAGCTTCAAGTCAGAGTTTTCTAAATCACAAACAAAGGTTGATCCTCGAACTCCTAGACTGTGGGTAAGTGCATTCCCATTTGCTTCCAATGGAAGACAAATTTGTTACTCTTCTTTTCAGTTCCCTCTCTCTCTCTCTCTCTCTCTCAGTAAGCAACTTGTTTGTCTTGTGGAATTTATTGATTTATTTGAACTTTTCAGCTGGCAATGGAAACTTTGCCACTTGAGTTAGTTCGGACGAAGTGAAATAATCTGAAGGAAGCCCCCAAGAGAGTGTGGCAGCAATTGAATATGGTGTGTGTGTAATAATATTTCAGATTATGCCTTTTCATTGTTTGTGATAGGCAATCCGTTAGCTTACATTTATGTGTGGTTACTACATTTCGGTTTCTGTAGACTTTCTTTGTACTTTGAAGCATTGATTAGATATTAAAAAAAAGAAATAACGTTCAAGAATTTGCATGAGATTGTGAAAACTGCCGATCACATTCAGAACTAAATACTATTGTTCCCGAGAAATTCATGTATAAAAAATTATATAAATAAAAATCCCAAATAAGCGACAGTTAGAGCCAATATCTATCTGGTTTGGTTTTGTGGGAAAATGGGAATCATATATAGGGATTATGGATGCAATTTTTGTTTTTAAAATCGAATAAGTGATGATTTCTCATGTGGACTAGGTGTGTCAAAGATCAACAGACCTCAAAGTCTCCATGTCAACCTTGATTTAAAACGCACTTTTATTGAGGAGTCGATGTGCTAATTAATTGGACAATACTTTCTTTTGATTCTTTTTATAAGTAATAATTATTCAAATCACGCTAAATGAACCACTCCCTCCTGTCCTTTTTATTGAGAAGTTGACATCCTAATTAATTAGACAATACTCCTTCTAGTCTTTTTATAAGCAATAACTACACAAATCATGTTACATGAATTCGTAGTTAACATTAGTTAAAAACAATGAATGTATAAGATATATAATTATGTCCCAAAAAAGATGAGAGAATAGTGAGACATGTAATTAATTAGGTGAAAATGAAGAAAGTGCTTTAAACTTTTAGACAAAGCAAAATTATTGCTTATAAATAGCACCTCAGAAAAAATGTTGCTTATAAATAAAACATGCATTGTTAAAATTGTGAATACAACAATTCCACAATTAATGAGATAAAGCCCATAACTAAATCATTGACAGGAATGATACTAGTGACACACTATTCTTAAGGAACATTGCATCTTACTACCAATGTTGAATGAGGATAGTCCACAATCAGTAAATAGTGTCATCCACTACAATTTCCAAAATATAATATAATTTTAAATTATTTTACTTTAAATCAACTTTTATGCTTGTGTGTGGGGAAGAAGAAACTTACAAAGTTTTGCTTCACTAAAATCGTTGACAGAAACAAACGTAATGTACTCATCAAACTCCACCGGGCAAAAAATAAAAATAAAAATAAATAAAACTCCACTACAAGCACTTTTATTTAAACACAAAGCACGCAAAGGAAGTTATAATTATTGTGGGAGACACAGACATTTATACTGTAGGCAGACCGGGTCTCCAATGTCACTCCTAAAAAGTACTACTTCACTCAACTGAAAACTCAAACAACATGGAATGTTGATATTTCTGACCGGGTCGGACGACCACAGACGGGAAATTCGGCTGGTTTATGGCATTAGGGAACCCCTGTGTCTCCAAGCACAGCCCTGCATGCTTTTCATAAACGGCACCTTGTTTTCCAGAAACACCATTGACATAGTTACCTGTGTAGAATTGCATGCCCGGGGCATCTGTCCACAGCTTCAAAACCCTTGAACTTGAGGGATCCCTCACTTTTGCAGCAAGTGTTAAACCTTGCTTCTGATCGCCACCTCCGAGCACGTAATTGTGGTCATACCCTATTCCAACCTGATCAATGGTGTCACCTATCCTCCTCTCAGATGTAAAATCGAATGGGGTATCCTTCACTAGCTTAATTTCACCCGTTGGTACAGCATTCTCATCCACAGGAGTGATATGATTAGCCCATATCTGAATTGAATGGTCGAGAATCTTGCCCGAGCTGTGGCCTGCTAAGTTCCAGTATGTATGTTGAGCTAAGTTCACTATAGTGGCCTTATCCTTTGGCACTGCTTCCATGTCAAGCCTTACAGTTGTTGTAGAAGTGAGTGTGTAAGTTGCAGTAACAGTGAGGTCACCAGGATAACCTTGTATTTAAAAAAAGGAGAAAAAACAATATATATATATATATATATATATAAGAGGCGAAGGAGATTAAAAAGAAAGGAAGAGAACAAAAGGGAATAGAGAGTTACCTTCCTCCCCATCATGGCTGTGATACTTAAAAGTGATCGTAGGGGTTTCACCTTTTCTATATTCAATAACCTCCCACACCTTCTTATCAAAACCTACGTTACCCCCTAGAAATCAGAAGAAGGATGAGAGATCAAGAAATATGCAAAAATCACACAAAACACATGACAATTACAATTATACATCATCATTGTAGAAGAACCCTGTTTGGAAACAAGCAACCTCACTTAAAAAAGTTACATTGCATGCTTGCAGATTTTAAATTTAAATCAGAATCATATTAATAGTATTTAAAGAAAAAAAAAGGAAATAAAATTCATTCCAAAAAAAGAAAAAGAAAAAACAAATATAAGGTTTGTGCACAGTCATTGTAAGGTGGTCATTCCTGAGAACATAAAGAGCATGAAATTATTGTTTGAAAACCATAAATAGCATTGTGAACATGTTGGAACCCAGCACACTATATCACATGAGAAGATAAAGCAATGCTCATAATGCATCAAAAGATGTTCCTCAGTCATCATGAGAAAGCTTCACAAGGTACCAGTATAACAACTCAGAAGTATAAAATTATGAATATGCAACTTTACAACTATCCTCTCTGAGCAAGCCATCAATTTGCAGAGACTCAAGAAAAATGAATCACGCGTGGACATCATATGAACTGACCAACATGATCGTGTGTGTATTCCTATAATACAATCAACATAACAATCATGACACATATCAATAGAAGTTTTTATACAATAGGAAAAATGTTAGGTTTGGAATCAAAAGTAACCAGTAACCACAAGATATGATCCTAATCCAATGCACATAAGATGGCAAATTTTTTGGGTACTCATGAATCAGGACTTTTTCTCATCTCCAAAAGGAAAAAGGGGGGAAAAAGAATTTCATCTCCGTGTGACCTTTTCCCAGTGACTCTGTCTACAATTCCAAAATGTGATAATTTTAATTCCCTAAAAAATTTTGGAAAAGAATACCACAGGCTAAACAGATACCAAAATTCTTACCATGGAGACTGTTTGGGGGGTTGTTGACAGGCAAAGAGTATTGAACCCCGTCAAGTGTAAACTTCCCATCTTTAATTCTGTTTGCGACCCGACCCACAATGCAGCCAAAATAAGGAGCAAGACCTTTCTGATTTCATCATAAATTTATCAGGAGGAAAAGGATCAGAATATAAAAAGGCAAACAGAATTGATTCAACTCAACAAATTCTCCAAGACTAGCCAGAAAGTACAAAACCAGACATGCGAATCTATGAACCAATAGTCCTTTTATCCCCTAATAAATAAAATCCATATCAGAATTTACAGGGTTGGTGGCTTATTAGTTCCCATAATTAATTCCCAATGCCTATTTCTCGAGTGAGCTAATCAAGGCTAAAATCGATGTTCCCATTATGATCAGTAAATATATAATACTACAAATAGTGAATCAAACTCAAAAAGGTTTTACGCAATTTTACCAGATATGGATCAACTGAGTCGAACCCGAGAACAACGTCAGACAATTTTCCTTCAAAATCCAAACAGAAGGTTACGTCAGGAACATGTATCGCAACAAAAATTGGGGGAAAAACAGAGAGAGAGAGAGCGAGATTGATTCACCATTTTTGCCAGGCACCGACAAGGAAGTGATAGTGCAGCCGACATTGGTGACGAGGACATGCATGGTTCCATTGTTGAGCTCAAAGAGCTCTGGTTTTGGGTTCTGATCTTCCATTGAAGAGTTGTGAGAGAATGGAGAGAGGCTGAGGGATTTGTTTAATAGCACGTGAAGTCGGAACGAAAAAACGGACGCTGTCGATAGATGGTAATCTGCATCGCCGGTTATCTATTCTGCGCAGTGTGTTGACGGTTATTTACAGGATTAAGCCATCAATTTAAAGAAACATTTGGTTATATGATGCAAGCAAAGTCCTGAAAACCAGACTCGTCGTTGAATTCGACAGGGTATTGGGTTATAGGCTATGGGTTATGGGTAAGTGAGTCAGTTAGGTAGTCAAATCTGAGCTAAACAAGTAAGGAAGTGAATATTTTAAGCTTATTTATATGAAATTCTGTGTAAAATTAATAAAAAAATGATTTTTTTTGAAAAAAAATTTAAAAAATGGGTGAACCGGTCCATACAGTTCACCCCCGGACCGGACCGGTTGGACCACCGGTTCACGGGATGAACTGACCGGTCTAGTCCAATTTTCAATTCCCTTGATATAAGGTTGTAATTGAAGATTTAACAGGAGTAATATTATATATATTGTATTTGGTATAATCAATATCATTGAAGATTTGAGGGAAAAAAAAAGTGGGGTAAAGTGTAAAAATACCCATAAACTTTTATTTGAAATGCATTCAATATCAAATACTTTTTTGAGGTGTAAAAGTACTTATGAACCTTTAAAATGGGAGTAAAAATACCATGATTGTTAAATGTAACCAAACTCTAGACTATTTTCATGCAAGTACAAAAATGCCCCTAATTAAAAAAAAAAAACCCTTTCCTACAACAAAAATAGTGTGGAAGGGGATAGAGGTGTTTGTCAACACCCATTTCCATTTCGATAATCGGAGAGTAATAAAGACGAAATTTAATGGGCATACAGAAAAGTACAATTATACTGATAAAAATATGTGTTTATAATCCCACGTCGTTCGTCAACTAAATACAGAAAATACAGTGGAAACTTAATATTTACAGAATTCACCAAAATATTTAAACATAAACTAATTATAACCATTATCTTGTATCGCCTCGAGACACATGCCAGTCACTCCCCAGCTTCTACGCCTTTGCCTTTTGACCTACCGGCACATGCTGAGATGTTTATTTAAAAATGAGGTGAGATTCCGAAGAATCTCAGTAGAAACATGCTATCGTTCATAGAAAATGTGAAAAGTAAATATGACATGCGCCAAGATATGTACCAATTAATGAACAATATAAATACATCATCTGCATGTATACATGAGTAGGGCCCAGCCCCACTATTTTACACTGGTTGGGTTCTCACCAACTCAGTGTAAGTGCCTTTGGCACTACTGGCCCCTCTCTGGGAAATATATGTTGATTAATAAAGTACATTTATAATAATGGCAACCACACAATCATATAACTATGGCATGATGTATGAAGGATAATATTCATACCTCAAAGCTTTATAAACCCATTTTTAAATGTGCCTCGTAAAACGTGTTGTGTCTGGTCTTCGACTCGATCCTAAAATATTAAATGTACAAAAAATAGGTCATAATCTATCCGAGTATCATTTTAGACTCTTCCATAGTGTTTCTTGTGGTTATATTAGTTTATGGTGAAAATTTACTAAAATGCCCTCAAGACTCCGGCCAGATGACACGTTTTCCCAAAATTTTTTCTAGGGCTATCCAAATGTATTTTTGCCCAAGGAATCCATTTCCGGGTTCAAAATCACCAAATTCACTTTCAAATTACGAAAATACCCTTGATAGCCCTGATTTAGGGATTTTATGGGCGTTTTCGTAATTATGCTTTTTCGGCCTTTTCTGAAAAAGTGATCAACTGTAACCCCACCTATTTTTGCCCACTGAATTCAATGGAACCATTTATTTCATAAAAATACAGCCCCTACCCCCCCCCCCGAAATAGTGCTGCCCGAAATATTCAAGAAAAATGGAAAAATTGTAGTTTTGTGTTCTAACTTCCAAAACTTGTACTTTTCCAATTTTAATCCTTTATTAACTTATTTAAACACATTTTAACCATGATTCAAAGAAATTTGGGCAGCATAACCCCTTAAAGTTATAACTTTTCCAATTTTTTAACTCAACCAAAAATCACCAAGCTAACACAAACTTCAAAACCAACTTCATACAAGTATAGATTTGAGTTTGGTGTAGTTACCTCTTAGGCTTCTTAGATCCTCTCTCCCTATGCGTCCTCTCTCTCTTCTCCTTGAGCCAACAATGATTCTTGAAGATCAAGAGTTCATGAAGAAACAAGGTTTAGAGGAGGATTTCATGCATGCTTACAAGAAGGATACTTTAGAGATAATACTTACCTTAACCTCTTCTTCTTCTTTCTTTCTAAATCTTCAAAGTTTCTCTAAGGCACTTTCTCTCTCTCCTTCTCTTGTGTTATGCGTGAAGTGTATGAAGGGAAGGGAAGAGAAATGCTTCATAAACTTCCTCCCTTAATTCTACACCATTGATCTCATCAATAGTTGACATAGTGACACTTGCCAACCACCATACTTCCCTCCATGTCTTCACCCATACTTTGACTTACTTGCTCCATTTGGTTTTCATTAGATTTGAACCACTTTCTTCCTCTTAGTTAGCAAAAAAAGAAAAAAGAAAAAAAGTGCTCCCTCTTTCTTCACTAAATCACTTGCCTTTATCCAACTAAATCCAAACTTGCCAATTTTATCCATTCTTTTACTTAAGCTAATTCCCATTGTGCATTTTACCATAACTTCATGAAATGTACATTCCACCGTTGTCATCATTACCATGTTCATGTAGCAATTAGGCATGTGCTCATGGAATTCAATTTTTCTCCCTCATTTTCATGTGATAGGTGAAATTACAAGAGGAAAGGAAAGGAAAAATGATTTCAACAATTCCATAATTCATTTAAATGAATTATGTATAATTCTCTCTAATTTTATAATTCTTGATTTATTCCATCAAGAACAATCAATTTATACATTTTCCTTTATTTTCCTTGATTAATTGAAATTAACTCTAATTAAATGGAAAATAATTAATCTTGGGCTAAACTAGCAAAATTATGATTTTGCTATCACCTTTATAATTTAATTCATTTCTTGAATTAATTTGCCCATTTCCTTATGAATATGAATATTTTAAAATTCATAAGATTCAAATTTCATGAATATTCACCATTTTATTGAATTTCTCAATTAATTACAATATTTTTTTGGTGAATATAAAATTTGGGGTGTTACAGTGTTAATAGGCAGGGTTGGGTAGGGCATGAACCATGCTCGATGCTCAGCCCGGAAGAAGAACGGGAGGCATTTTGCAGCCTGTTGCCCAGCCCAGCCCGATGAAAGCTCGAGTAATTTCGAGTTGGGCATGGCAGGCTTGTGTGCCTGAAAATTTCCTAAAAATTAAAAAATAATGAAGTATTAAATAATAATAATAATAATACAGAAAAAATGTATAGTTTGATATTTTAAAAACATATTTTATGTCATAATCGTTTTAAGATTTTATTACTTAAATTCGATTTATGGGCCAATAAAACAAATTAATTCAATAGAGATTATTTTCTTATTATTTGATAATAATTTACTTTTCAAAAACTCAATTTACCCACTTCTTAATTAAATATGAGTATGAAAAAAATATGCTTATATTCTTAGTAAATACAAAATATGTTTATTCATTAAATTCTAATTAAATGGTAAGTAAATACTTGTTTAATTATATATACAATATATATATATATTTTAAATATAATTATATACACATTTTGGGTAGGGCAACATTATTTATCTTCAAAACTAAACTTAACTTTGTGATTTTAATTTGTTTGGCATCCATAGTAATGGCCTCATCATCATAACTCATGAGTGACGAGGAGTAAACTGTCTATATTATTTACCTTAAATTGTCTTCAAACATTTTTTTTTATACATTTTATTCAATTCAAAAGACCATGAAATCTGCTAAAATAATGAAAAATATAAGTATAGATTTGAGGATAAGCCCGTAATAGATGCCATAAAACTCCAAAGTTTATTAGCATCCCCACCAAAGGTAGTAGTGAAGATGTCTCTCTCAACAATTTTAGGAAAGAAACTTTAAAAGGAAGTATAGAAGCCATTCCCAAATTGAAAATATCTCGCTTTAAATTGTATGTTTTTTTTTTTAAAAAAAAAAGTCTACACATTTTGTCACTTTTTTATTTAATAAGTATTATTAACTATGTTTGATTCTGATGATTCAATAAAGATTTTAGAAAGTTAGTGATTATGTTCTCCTCGGTCTTTAATATAATACATATTTATTAAATTTGATTAGATTAAAGAAATTAGTTAAGTTAATTAATATGACATGTATTTTCCAAAAACACTCTAATCATCTTTCTTTATTTCCTCCCTGTCCTCCTTGATTATTATTAAATGAACATTAATAAGGGTAAATTAGGAAAAGATCGACAAATATAAAAACTATTCAAAACTAACATGAATCTCACCTCGACAAGTCTCATTTAATTGATATCGGAGAGGGGAAAGTGGAATTCAGTTTTAATTGGTATTGAAATAGACTAAGGGAGGAAAGAAAAACAAATAGGTAAGATTTTTCATCTAGCTCGTTCGAAAAAATAACAATTAATTAGTATCAGATCCAAACAAGATTAATCAACACCTATAAAATTCAATTTCAATTGGCATTAGAGTTAGTCCCATCACCCATGGTCTGATAACTGCTGATATTCGCGTAAAGACTATGTTCAAACAAATAACAATTAATGATAAAGTCTAAAAAAAATAACAATAAAATCAAAATTAAAATAAAATATTTCTAAATCTTATCATTAATGGCCCCTATCTAAATTAAATGGTCAACAATGTTTACTTAATTGTCGCGAGCTAAGTTCTAGTATTTGTGCAGAGCTAACTTCACTAGAGTGGGCTTGTCCTTTGAGATTCTATGAAGTTGTCTTAGAAGTGAGTGTATGACTAGACTAGTGTGATATTGCATTCTGTGAACTTGAAAACTGAAAAAAGAAAAAAAAAACACTATTAACGTGTCTGAGTTGCTGAGGTGAATTTCCTGTTGTCATACAATCATTATTGTATTCGTGGTGTTCGATGTATGCATATTAAATGTTGGTTGTTGCTAAATTTTGTCAAGGTAATGAGTTTAGAATTAGGAATCTGAAATTGTTGGTGCTGCGGATTGATTAATTGAGAATGTTATTGTGTTTTGAAACTGTCAAGAGTTAGTTGATGTAATCTCGGTGAAGTGTGTCTGTGTAACTCACCGAACTTCTTTGAAATTTATCAAAATTTTAAAGGTTAATTGCTGTGACAAAAAATTTGAAACTGAAACTTGGCTGTTAGTGGCTTGGACTGATTATTTGTTGTTGCTGATTAGGTCATTGAGCTCATTATTTGACTGAATATATTTGTTGCATACACTTTAAATGAAGTGGTTGGAATCCGTTATAACAGTCCCAAGCTACTTGATGCATTTTTACTTGACATGAGCATCATGACAAGTCTCATTTAATTGGTATTAGAGGGGAAAAATTGAATTCAGTTTCAATAGATATTGAAATATGAAAGGAGAAATGGACAAGGGAGGAAAAAAGCAGACAAAGTAAGATTTTTTTTTTTTTTTTTGCATTCTAATTCGAGCAAGTAATAATTATTTAGCATTCAAAATTAATTAGTAGAGAGAAAAATTCAATTGGCATCAGAGTCAGGATCCCATTATTTGATAGATGGGTTGAGAGATTCGAACAAGTGGCTCAATTGAAGGTCTTAGTTGGGGGTGGGAGAAGTACTTGTAGATAATAGTACTATTATAGGTATAGCCGGTAATACGGGTCTAACCTGCGGATTGAGATAGGGTTAGGGTTGGGATTTTCCCAACCTATAAAAATGTGGGCCGCACAGGCTTATACCGCATGGCCCGCGGGTTGGCTTGTAAATATTTTTTTTCCATATACTAATTTCACAAAGCTTATAAGTTGTCCACTCTCATCTTGGTACCTCCCAATCCAAAGAGAAATTAAAAAATCTTCTTTAAACAAAATTATTATATCTTAGTTGCTTGAGGATGATTTTAAGTTTTTTATTTATAAACTTTGACAAATTTGATAACTTTATCTCTTGAATTGTGGATTATGTTTTTAAATTTTTATAAGAGGAATAATTGATGCTAGAAAGGTAAATTTGATGACTCATATATATGTGTATTGTATTTTTAGCCGTCTTTAAAAAATAGGAATTTTTTTTCAAAGAAAAATGTAGGCCCGTGGGATGGCCCGCTACCCGCACACTGTGGGTTAGGGTTGGCATTTTGCCAGCCCGCACCGCATGGGCCCGTGAGTTGGTGTGGGCCAACCCGCAACTCGTGGGTTGGCCTGTATTCTCGGCTCTAAATTTACAAGAGAAGTACTTAAAAGTCCATAACTTGATTTTTGTAAGTGCAGTTATAGCAAGGTATTAAAACTCGGACCGGTGAGTGAATCGGATGAGTCAATGGTTCAAAGGTCAAGGTTAGATCGGAGTCAAACTGGTGATAATTAAAATATTATAATTTACTTAAAATAGGTAAATATTCACATTTCAAATATAAAAACATTTAAATAAAACTAATATCTAAAGGTGTTTCACCGGCAAAGAAAAATCTAAAAGTATTCCATTATATAGCAAAATTAATACACATATATTATATATTATAATAATCAATAAATAAATTATAATATTGTATTGTGTTTGTTCAAGGGACATCATGTGATCTATCATCTGAGCACAACTTTGGAAAATGGGAAGAAAGCAATATCACTGTACGCGCCCCATCCACCACGTCACATCATAGGGAGGAGTCACACCTTCTTCTTCCTCATTCTCACCATTTTGAATCTTAGCAATAGGTGTTCTCTACTTCTCTCTCTATTTTCTCATTTTCTGATTACCTCTAGCATAGCTCCTTCTTCTATGCTTTAGAATTTTTGTTCTAACAAGTTTCTTCCCTCCACCTTATTACCATGATTTTACTGGATTTTGAGTAAGTATTTTATAATATCTCATCATCTATTATTTCCTCATTCTTCCTCTCCTTTCTTCTTCTTCTAAGAGCGTAGCGATTTCTAGGCAAGTATAGAATTTACCTAGGCAACCCGTTTAGTTAGTGAGTTACTCAAGTTGCTCCCGCGTTATTGCGGTTTACACCAAGCTACCCCAGGTCAGTTTCCCACCGAGTTCGACCATCAATCGGATCAGACAAGTGTCCGGGTTGCCGGTTTCTGGGCTAACCTGGCCAATCCGGTTCAAGTTTTAATACCATGAATTATAGTAATAACAAAGTTAACTTACTCCTCATTATATTAAGAAATGGTAGTACCTTTACTTTTTCTAACTAGTTTCACTTAACTTTTCATCCATTGGTATCAGAATCTTGTCAAATGGTATTAAAGTCACATTAATTGGTATCAGAGTTCTATTAATTGGTATTAAAGTCATATTAATGGGTATCAGAGTCTTGTCGATTGATTAGAGCACTTAAAATTATAATATGTGTGACTATAATAATATCTTTTTTAAGAACAGAATGTAGTAAAAATTGTGTCATTAAAAATTCAATGAATTTATAATTTTTTTTGGTTGCTCAACTTTTCATTCTTATTGTAGATCATCCAAATTTTTAATACACAATTGAGTAATGATGAAAAGTAAAAATATGGGAGTAACAAGGTGCATAATTACCATATTGTTAAAAGCAAAAGTCATGAAGAAATAATGAGTTTTTTTTGGCATCAATATCAATATCAATATCAATATATATATAAAATCTGCTCCCCAAGCAGCTTGCTGAAATGGCTTACCATCGGCTCCAGGCATAAGTTACTGTTCATAAGCCAGATCTAACTAAAACATAATAATTTATTCTTTCTCAGGCTACGCAAGAGCCATGCCGCACGTGAATTTTGAAATTTGTTCTGCACATCTCAGGCATTAATTGGCAAAGAAGTGATTCATTGGGCTTTCCCCCTAGAAGCCCATGGCATACAGAGGTCTGACGGGGATTAACGGATGGAAAACAAATAAGATACACTATCTTAACAATGTTTAGATGGCAAAGGGGTGGGGGGCGTATGAGATTATCATGAAGTAGGTAAAAGTCAGCAGAGTTGATGGCAGAGTGAGGGTGACTTGTCTCTGCTTTCTTTTTCCTTCCTCGATTGGCTATCTCCCTCTTTCAATTCAAATTTCAAATTTCCATCTTTTCTCGGCATAATTGAATATCAACCCCTTTGTCTTTCTTCATCATCCATTCTTTTTCCTCTTTCTTCTTTATTAGTTTCTTCTTATCCATTCTTTTTCCTCTTTCTTCTTTATTAGTTTCTTCTTTTCCTTCCTATCGGCTCTTCATTCTCTTCTTCTTCAGACTCTTCTTCATCTGTGTCAATCTTCAATGTTTATTGCGTCGCTGTCGGAAAACTGCGGTGGGAGTCTCATATATGGTGGTGAGATTTTTTTATTATGCTCCTGTTTTATGGATTCTCATATTTTTTTTGCTTTATTTTTGAATGTTCGTTCTAGATTTATTTTTGTTCTTTAGTTCTTTATTTGTGTTTTGCTGATCCAATACAAAATTTAATATTGATGAGCATGTAATGAGAATCAGGTTAGATTTTTCATATCATTCAAAAAGGTCCCATCAAAATTTGAATCTTTTTTTTTTCTTCATGACTACCGACAATAAGATCGATGTTCATCTTATTTTCAGGAAGGGTTTGCTCTATAAGTCAACGATGAGGATGAGCATACAAAAGTTGAATATAAGAAGCGACTATGAGCAGGAGCATGAATGACAACAAGTGAAAGGGTATTTAAAGGCATATGGGATTTAGAAATTTACATTGGGTGACCTATTGAGTTTTTGAACCCTATACAGATCGGATTTTTTGATGGGGTTAGACCTGTCCAAATTTTTGCTTCCAAAGAGTCTAACCTGATTGTGGAAGCTTTCTTCTCAATTACCTTTGTTTCCATTAACGGTTTCAATCAGTTTTTATTTTTTGAAATGTTTGATAATCATTGTTTGATTTGTGATCATCCACCATTAATCATTAATCCATTATATTGTTTAACGATATGTAGATTTGATTATAATTTTTCTTCCCTTAATTAAATCATAGACTTGTACCCATTTCTTCCTTATGGGAACGTTCATAAAATTGGAAAGATAATGAAATTAAAGCCCTAGTTGCGACTTTAATAAAAAGTAGTAGGTTCCCGTACATAAGTTTCATAATTAATTAGAAACGAATAAAGAAAAGGAAGATGTCAATCATAATTTAACAGTGCATACGTTGAGAAGGGAATTACAAATTTATCTTCTTTAAAGATTTTTTTTATAAAAAAAGTATTTAATTACGTACATATCCATATCATTAATAGAATTAGATCGCAATTAATAATTGATTGAGATAACTCGATTGAACAATCTGTTGCATGCATGGGATTATGCTGATCCATGAGGCCTTCCTTTACTCTTAATTCGGAAACCTCATCAACAGGGACGATGGTGTGTCGGAGAAGAAAACACCCACAAATGCCATGAGAATAAGTCTCTCTTGATTGCTCGCACTCGTTTCCTTTTTTTTTTCAATATTCATTTTTTCCTTAAACCAAAAATAGTGAAGAACCAACACAGTGTGGTTATTTTTGCCTATTAGTCCCAGAAAAAGGTTAAAGTGTGATTCCTTTTACTTATTTTAGTTTTCCGTATTCCATTTATTTTTTTTCCGTTTCCTTTATTTACAACTGGAAACATCGACATTCAACAAATAAACTAATGGATATTTCCTGCATGTAAAAATCTTGATTCTGTCCAACATATTTTAAACTCATTTTGAGTATTTAATTTGTCCAATACCAAAAACCAACAACCAATAAAAATGATGCGTGGTCTCCCATAAAAATATGAACTCACATTTTTCCGTTTTCTTTTCCTCACATTGTTCATTAAGGGTTAAAACAACTCAAATGATTCATTTACTTAATTAAGAGTTTCACTAACTGAATGGATTTTCTTTGCTTGGATTTGGAGATATATTTAATTTAATTGTAACTAAAGCATGCAATTAATGACATGCATGTTGAAACATCTAAAAAGTTGGATGTACATTTTGGCTGAAAGACTTTTGTAATCGGCTGAAGGCACGAGATGTTGTAAACCATTCACAAGACAGTAGTGTTTGAGTTTTTTTTTTCTTTTTAATAAAATTATATAATTGTTAGCATTTTTTCTTTCCTTTTGCTTTTTTCTTTTTCTTTTTAAGGAAAAATGACACATAGTTTGATATAGGATTGTAATTTGGAAGTGAAGAGAAAGAAGGGAAAAGAGGAATACGAGATATGAATATAAAGATTGAGATGATAGAAAAGCATAGGGTATTGAGTCGCATCATCTCACTTAACTACTCATCAATTGTTATCAAAGTCTTGTCAACTAGTGTCAGATTCACATCAACTGGTATCAGAGTACTCTTAATTGGTATCAGAGTCATATCAATGGGTATCAGAGTCAATTAGAGCACTTAAGATTATAAGACGTGAGACTATTATAATATCTTTTTCAAGAAAATTAGGTAGTAAAAATTGTGTCATTGAAAAAGGTTAAAGTGTGATTCCTCTTACTTATTTTAGTTTCCTGTATTCCATTTATTTTTTTTCCGTTTCCTTTATTTACAACTGGAAACATCGACATTCAACAAATAAACTAATGGATATTTCCTGCATGTAAAAATCTTGATTCTGTCCAACATATTTTAAACTCATTTTGAGTATTTAATTTGTCCAATACCAAAAACCAACAACCAATAAAAACAATGCGTGGTCTATCCTAAAAATATGAACTCACATTTTTCCGTTTTCTTTTCCTTACATTGTTTATTAAGGGTTAAAACAACTCAAATGATTCATTTACCTAATTAAGAGTTTCACTAACTGAATGGATTTTCTTTGCTTGGAGTTGGAGATATATTTAATTTAACTGTAACTAAATCATGCAATTAGTGACATGCATATTGAAACATCTAAAAAGTTGGATGTACATTTTGGCCGAACGACTTTCATAATCGGTTGAAGGCACGAGATGTTGTAAACCATTCACAAGACAGTAGTGTTTGAGTTTTTTTTCTTTTTAATAAAATTATATAATTGTTAGCATTTTTTCTTTCCTTTTGCTTTTTTCTTTTTCTTTTTAAGGAAAAATGACATAGTTTGATATAGGATTGTAATTTGGAAATGAAGAGAAAGAAGGAAAAAGAGGAATACGAGATATGAATATAAAGATTGAGATGATAGAAAAACATAGGGTATTAGAGTCGCATCATCTCACTTAACTACTCATCAATTGTTATCAAAGTCTTGTCAACTAGTGTCAGATTCACATCAACTGGTATCAGAGTACTCTTAATTGGTATCAAAGTCATATCAATGGGTATCATAGTCAATTAGAGCACTTAAGATTATAAGACGTGAGACTATTATAATATCTTTTTCAAGAAAGTTAGGTAGTAAAAATTGTGTCATTGAAAATTCTATAAATTTATAATTTTTTGTTGGTTGCTCGTCTTTTCATTCTTATTATGAATTTTTTAGATTTTTATTACACAGTTCAACAAAGTTGGAAAGATAAAAATATGGGAGCAAAACAAAGCGCAAAGTTTATCATTTTTTATGCCATAAGCAAGGATAGCAAGAGTTTTAGAATTTCTGATAGAGATTGATTTAGCTTAATGTTCACAAGGTCCGATTAGGCGGTATCTTTACAAAAGAATAATTACATGTGGTAATGGATTCCGCACTCTGATTGCATGTGCATCTATTTACTGTGTGCGCTCATTATTTGGCTGAATATATTTGTTGAATACGCTTTAAGTGAAGTGGTTAGACTTGGTTATAGCAATCCCAAATTACTTGATGCATTTTTACTTGACATGAACATTATGATAGGTCTCATTTAATTGGTATCAAAGGAGCAAAATTGAATTCAATCAATACATACATAAAACGTGTTCCACTGATCCGATGAAAAAATGACTTATCTTTGGCTCTAGACTCATATTAGTGTTCATCAGCCGCATGCATTAAAAAAAGATTTTATATCCGGCTTCTGTCAAGAAGGTTGCCATTCATTTTATACCTATGGCTCCGTACTTGGCTTATTATTCGTTTCTCTCTCTCTCAACTTTGCACTCTCCAAGCCTCTCTTCTTTTACGTCACCCGAAGTCTTCTTCATTTATTTGTTTTCCCTTTTTCATTTATCCTATATCACTCTCTCTAAACAAAAATAACCTTCGACATATTTTGAGTCTTCAATATTGACTCAGAAAGGACTGTTTGATGGACGAATGCATTTTAATCAGCTGGTTGCCTCCATCTTGATTGCAGTCAGGGATGGATTGAGGTGAGTTTTGGTTTTATTCTCCTTTATCCTCTAAGTTGAGTAAAAGTTCTTCAATCCTTGCCCTATGCGATGGCGGATTCCGAGCATCATGTGTTTGATTCGGCTCTTCAAGATGACACTGTGAGATAAAGGAATGGATTTTAATCCGACGGTGGTTTCCATCTTGCACGCAATCAGGCACGAATTGAGGCCAGTTTGATTTGTATTCTCTTTCATCCTTAACATTTAGTACATGGTCTTTGCTCCATGCCGTGTGGGATTTTGGATCGCAAGCATGATCTTTCTCATTTGGCTATTCTAGAGCCATGTTATGTAAAGTCGTTGTCCATTTTCATCATTGTGGAAATTTTGCTTTCTTTGTTTCAGCAAAGGTCTCCTCCCCTATACTCACATTCTGCTTTCTGTCACCAAATGTGGATTTTTTTAAGGCTATACCTTAAAGCTCACTGCTACAAATAGATGATTCAACGACACCAATTCACAACCGTTTTGAAAAACCAGTAGTAGAAAATAACGCTGTGGCAAGACTGTAAATATGGAAGGATGATTCAACGACTGGTTTTAAAAACCAGTCGTTGAATCCTGCAGATTCAACGACTGGTTTTTAAAAACAGTAGTTGAATCCTGTAGATTCAACGACTGTCTTTAAAAAATAGTCGTGGTTAATTTTCAACGACTGTTTCTAAGGAAACAGTTGTTGAAACTCTGCCATAAAACCCCATTCCCGCGCCTTTGTTCTGTTCACATTACCGCTCTCACTACAAAAAAAACGTGATTTAGTAGCGGTTAAAAATGGGTATTCGTAGCGGTTCTAACCGCTACAAAATAGGTTAGTAGCGGTTTGAAAACCGCTACTAAATCGTACGTTGCAAGCCGTTTTGTAGCGGTCTTATAAAACCGCTACTCAATCAAAAATAACCGCTACAACATTTGTAGCGGTTATCATTAACCGCTACAACACCCAGAGATATTTGTAGCGGTTATATAACCGCTACAAATATAAAAAATTTTATTTACAACTTAAAAAAATAATTTTTTTTTGTAGCGGTTAATAAACCGCTACAAATATAAAAAATTTAAAAATTTGTTGGCGAAAAAAAATGACATTATTTATTTTTAGCGGTTATATAAAACCGCTACTAATATCAAAATTCAAAATTAGTAGCGGTTTTTAAAACCGCTACTAATTTCATGAAATTCAAAAACCGCGCCAAAAAATTTAAAATGAGCCGTAAAAAGGCGCGTTATTTAGCTGCTACAAATATTTAAAATATTTTTCATAAATACACAATGAATTTTTTTCTATTTTTTCAATATTATATTAAATAGTTTATTTTGTTATTATTTTATCTATTTCAATTAGTTTATTATTTAATAGTTTAACTTATTAATAAATAAAAAGGAAAAATATAATTGAATAGGATTAGTATAAAATTTATAGTAATAATATTATTAAGGATATGTAGGTAATAAGGAATTATTATGTTTTCAAATATAATGTAATTGTGTATGAAAAATAGATGAAAATGAGATAGAGTTATGATATATCTAGAAAAAAAAATAGTTAGAATAAATTTTATAGAAAGGAAAGAAGTATTCTAAAAAAAATTGAAAATCTTGTTACCATATTTGATCGTATTATTCAGCTCCTCTACTCATACGAAAGAAGTTGTAAATGAGAGGAAATGAAAGAAAGGTAAGGTGAAAAGAAATTGGGGAGTGTTTGAAATGAGTTGTGATAAGGGTATTTATAGAGATCCACGTATTATTTGTAGCGGTTAATGTAGCGGTTATTAGTTAGTAGCGGTTATTTATATTTTTGTAGCAGTTCAATAACCGCTACAAATATTATTTTAATTTTTTTTTAAAAATTTTTTTTACATTTTATTTTAACACAAATTTTTTGCATTTTTTGTAAAGGCAAATTTTTTACACTTGATTTTGATCACAATTTTTTTTTTAAATTTTTTTTACATTTTATTTTAACACAAATTTTTTGCATTTTTTGTAAAGACAAATTTTTTACACTTGATTTTGATCACTCATCGTCGCCATCCCTACAGAAATTTTGTAGAAAAATTATTGTTATTGATGTATTATTAAATTTAAAAAATTTAATTGAAATGACGTGGACTTAAAAAAACTCACTGCAGTAGAGGTAAATTTTCATCGCCTTCAGGGAAGTAGTTTTCAAAATCAGCTGGCTGAAATGGCTCACTCTCGTAGGCGATGTTATCGCCTTCACCCATGTCGTAAAGATCTCTTGGCTTTAAATGAATGACCATGTGCCAATCCCTATGCCTCTCGTCCTCGACATAATAAACGTGATGTGCCTCTGAAGCTAGAATATACGGCTCATCATCTTGAGAAATACCAGTATGAATCGGGCATGAGAAATTGACTGATGTGATCCCTAGGTCGTCAGTTGTCAGTCCCCGAGAAGTAGTGGTATTTGCCCACAAACACTTGAATAGCGTCACAGTGAAACGGCCTTGATAATTAAGCTCGACCACATCAAGAAGCTTGCCATAGTAAGGGACGCCTCCGAACTGCATGTTGGCGTCACTGCTGCTCGCATAACTCCTTGTCCCAAATGTGCCATAAACACCCGAATTCTGTGTTTGCAATCCCTAATCCCGTGAAACCGTGCAAAACTTAAAACCATTGACATTGTAAGCTGTAAACCGTTTTGCATGATCAAGAGGGCCGATTGTGAGAGCTCTGAAATCTGGTGAGTGTGGGTTGTGGTCATTTAGTATTCTGCGCGCAAACCAGCTTGGGAATTCTCTGTGGACCCTCCTATCAACTTCCGAGGATGTCTGTGTACGGATCCTGAGCTGACGCTTGACATGACTTCTGAATTCCCTGCAATTAATAATGGAAAGGCGTTAGTGAAATGAAAGTGAGAAATGTTACGAAAGATATAGATCGAATAACATACATGTGAGTGTACAATTCTTACCGTATGAAAGGCTCAACTTGAGTGCAATTAATCAAGACATGTCTATGTGCTTGGAACTTCTCAGTTGCCGTTAGTTTGAAGTTCTCAGTTGCTCCAACTGGTTTACCAACATGAGGGATAAATTCTCCTGATGTCGGCGCAGGTTCAGGACAATCGTCAACACGAGGCGGGCGGTTGAAAGCCGTCTCAAGATCATCAAAATACCTTGAGCAAAAATATAGCACCTCATCCCCTATATAGTCTTCAGCTATACAACCTTCTGGCCACGCCTTATTCCTCACGTAAGATTTTAATTTCCCAAGGAACCTATGAAGTACATAAGAGAAAATTGATATAAAATGATGAAAAGGACGACTAGTAAACATTAAATACGGACAATAAATGAAAGCACATATTTAAAATGAGTACCTCTCAATCGGATACATCCAACGATATTGTACTGGTCCAGCGAGCTTTGTTTCATGAACGAGGTGGATTGTGAGGTGAACCATCACAGTAAAAAAGGACGGAGGAAAGATCATCTCCATGTGACAAAGCGTAAGAATGATTTTCGACTGTAGCTGATCGAGCTCCTCAACGATCAAAACCTTAGAACACAACTTCCGAAAGAAAGAACAAAGTTCCACCAAAACGATGGAAACATCGAGAGGGAGTGTATTCTTTATAGCCAGAGGGAGTAACTGCTGCATAAGAACATGTGAGTCGTGACTCTTCAGGCCAACAACCTTTCGAGCCTGCAAGTCGACACATCGAGAAATGTTGCTTGAATACCCATCAGGAACTTTTAATTTCTTCAAGGTCGCGAGGAACACATCCTTGTTCGGTTTTGTGAGGGTAAACTTCGCCGGTGTAAATCTGTCATGCTCATCTGGCCAAGCGTCTTCATGAACTCCCATGTCGCGTAAATCTTTCCTAGCTTGAAGGTGATCTTTTGTCTTGCCGGGTTCGTTAAGCAGCGTATACAGCACATTGTCGCAAACATTCTTTTCAATGTGCATTACATCAAGACTGTGGCAAAGTAATTAGATCTCCAATACGGAAGCGTGAAGAAAATACTTATCTTCTTCCACTGCTGAGGCGCCGAAGTCCTGCGCGTCTTTTGGCGAGTTTATGCTGAATCGTCGGTTTTTCCAAACTCGAAGTCAACATGCTCAAGCTGCTGTAAGATATCTGTACCGGACAAAGTCTGAGGTGGTCCTCTTTTCTCTGGTTTCCCATTGAAGCGATTCCGTTGCAATCTGAACTTATGCGTTCCATCGAGAAACCTCCGATGCCCCATAAAGCACCACTTTCGGCTGTGGGGAAGGCACAATGCGTCAGAGTCGAAATTGCAAGCTGGACACGCCGACCCAGTATGCACATTCCAACCAGATAATGTGCCAAGGCCAGGAAAGTCACTGATCGTCCACATCAAGGCTGCACGCATGTTGAACAAAGTCTTGTTGTGAGCGTCGTACGTCTCCAAGCCGACATTCCACAGGTCAAGCAATTCCGCAATAAGCGGTTGGAGATACACATCGATGTCATTGCCCGGTGCCTTTTTGCCTGGAATGATCATAGACATAATGAAAGAGCTTTGTTTCATACACATCCAGGGGGTAAGTTGTGGGGAACTAAGACTACCGGCCAAATGCTGTAACTTGTGCTAAGATTCCCGAAAGGATTGAAACCGTCGGTCGCCAACGCAAGCCGAACATTTCTGGGGTCAGTCGCAAAATCTGGAAAGTCGTTGTCAAACGTTTTCCAAGCAGCTGCATCCCGCGGATGTCTTAATTTACCGTCTTCATTTTTATCAACGGCATGCCACCTCATGTGCTCAGCAGTTTTAGACGACATAAATAATCTTTGTAAACGAGGTTTCAAAGGGAAGTACCTGAGAATCTTTACAGGTTTCTTCTTCTACTTTTTCCCCTTCCGAATTGTCTTGTACCTCGATGTGTGACATCTCTTGCACGTCTCCCTGCTGGAATCGTCTCCCCAATACAGCATACAATCATTTGGGCACGCATCAATCTTTTGATAATTCAACCCCAACCTGTTGATAATCTTCTTGGCCTCATAGAAGGTTGTGGGAATCTCGGCGTCGGGGAATGCATCTTGTAATAAGTCGAGCAACATCGACATTCCCTTATCCGTGATCCCACACAAGCACTTGATATGATACAATTTGATCAAGAAAGATAATTTAGAATATTTGCGACAACCTTGATATAAAGGACGATCTGCCTCATCCATCAAGCTGAAAAAATCCCGAGCTGCTTCATTCCCCATAAAAGCCGGCTCAGAACCGTGCACTTCTTCGTTGAAGTTGTCGCCTTAAAATCCAAACGCATCACGCACAGCATCATTCACAGGATCATCTTCATCTACTTGAACGCCTACTTGAGAACTTCGAGGAAGAGCCTCGTCATATCTAATGCCGGCCTTCTCACCATGAACTGCCCAGAACGTATAGTCCTCAGGGAAAGGCTTCACAAGCAAATGTTCCTTCACAATATTTCGTAGATGCCACTTCTTGAACTTGCATTTCCGACACGGACAGACGATCTTGCCGTTACAGCTGGCGTGAGTGAATGCGAAATCTAAGAAACTGTTTAATCCGTACAAATATTCAGGAGAATTGCGCGGTAACCTTATCCATGATTTATCCATAGCTACAAGTGAGAGAGAAGAAAGTATAGAGAAGAAGATGAGTGAGAAGATAATGACGAATGCCTAGAACCTTAAATACTGAAAATCCAACGTTTATAATTTTGTAGCGGTTATTAAACCGCTACACCAACCGATACAGAAATTCCAACGTTTATAATTTTGTAGCGGTTATATATATAAAACCGCTACAGTTATAAAATATTCGTAGCGGTTATATATATCAAACCGCTACTAATATTCAAGCCGTTAATTGGTGGGAAATTCAAAATGTCCTTGTTGAGTATTAGTAGCGGTTTTTTATATAAAACCGCTACTAATGTTCAATGTATTAGTAGCGGTTATATATATTAAACCGCTACTAACATTAAAGCCGTTGGACATTAAATATAAAAATAATTTTATTATTTGTATCGGTTATACATAAGATAACCGCTACAAATGTGCACAAAGCGGAAAATTTCAAAATTCATATTTGAGTGTTTGTAGCGGTTAGTAGTGTATAACCGCTACAAAGATATGTGTTTGTAGCGGTTTCTGAACTAAAACCGCTACAAATATATTTGTAGCGGTTTTAGTTCACAAACCGCTACAAACACATATCTTTGTAGCGGTTATGAGTTTATAACCGCTACAAACACATATCTTTGTAGCGGTTTTAACTTAAAACCACTACAAATATATATATAATTTATTTTTTTTTAAATTTAGATATAAATCATTCATTAATTATTTCTATGCGATCTAATAATATAAATATAATTATATAAAACACAATAAGAAAATTCTGAAATAAAATCTCATAAATATTTACAAATGTTTAAACAAAAAAAAAATGTCCTAAACTAAGGAGCTGGGGGCTGATCCTCTGGTGCTCCCTCAGGTGGGGCTCCCTCAGATGCCGTTGGATCGGGCCGCTGCGCAGACTGAACCGCACCATCGTCATCAGCAGGAGGAGGAGCTGTAGCAGGAGTAGTACTCGGGACGACGTAGCGAGGGACAGGGGGAACCGCTGGATGCTGCTCGTCTGGGAACAGGCGACTCCATGCTCCCTCGAGCATGTTGTTCGCGATCTCACGCCACTGCGTCTGCTGAGCGTATATCATATCTGCGTGCATCTGCAGCTGCTGCTGCACCATCTGCTGTATCTGCTACATCTGCTGCGCCATCTGTTGCTGCGTCTGCTCCAAATCTGACCGCAGCTGGTCAAGAGACTCGTCCCTCCGACGTCTGACCCCTCTAGAGTTGCCAGCCTCAGAGGCGGCGCTCCTGCCGTAGACCATGCTGGGTCTGGCGCCTATCCCCATACCCCGCACGCGTCCAGGGTGCTCAGCCTGAGCCAGACCCGCCTTCAAAGGAGCCGTCGGGTCCACTGACCCCTGTGACTCCTCAGGCTGGGTCTGTCGCAGCTCAGCCTGCGACTGCTGCATCCGCTCCTGCCATTTTATAAAACAATTAATAATTACCATTTTTCATTATTAACTTGGTTTTATAAAAAATATAATAATAAAATAACTTACAATGGCCGCCTCTGCCTACTGAGAGGTCGCAGTCCCGTCACGGTGTCTGTGTGTGATGGCGTACAGCTCCGCATAGTCCGTCTGACGGTTCTCCTGCTGTGCCTTCGTCTCCTGAAACAATTACAAAACAATTAGTATTATGACTTAATCAGCTAAAAGTAAGTGAAGCACTTGAAAAGTTACCAGCTCGCTGTACGTCACAGCAAAGGTCTTCGATCCTGCTGTGTGGTGGATCGTCTGCTGCGCCCGGATCCCGGCGTTCCTATGAGAAAGCTCCTGGAAAAACAAATAATTAAATGTATTATAAAATTTAAAATTAAATACAAATTAAATTGAAATTATAATTTAATATTTAACAATTAGAAAATTATATATCAAAAATATAATAAATACATTACCTGCGCCTGAGGGCTCCTCCTGAACTGGACGAAACACGCCCAGTCGTTCGACGGGACGCCGTCCGGGACGCTCTCCTGTGTTAGATCTCATGTTTTGATGATAACAAAAGAATGGTTTGAAAAGGAAATGTTTAAATATCAAGCTTGAACTAAGTAATGACAGGAATAAGCTTTACTTGAGGAAAGCATGGAAGTAGTGAAGATTGGCCAAGAGAAAATGCTAAGGAACTTAATTTGAAGTGCATTTTCTAAGGCATTACTCGAGGAGCTACTCGAGTAATGACCCAAAACTTGAAGTAAATAGGCAAAACTTCCAGTTACCTGCCATCATTACTCGAGGCGCTACTCGAGTAACCAGGTAAAACTTCAAGGTTGCTCTCGGCCTGCCAATGTTACTCGAGGAGCTACTCGAGTAACCATGTGAAAACTTCCAGCGGCCTTCAAGTTTTCCCCATGATACTCGAGAAGCTACTCGAGTACCTTTGTATTCTAAAATGTGGACCTCTCGGCATTTTGTACCACTGCTAATGTTACTCGAGGAGCTACTCGAGTAACCAGGTCAGAAACTTCCAGTCAGCCTTCAAGTTTTCCATGATACTCGAGGAGCTACTCGAGTAACCGTGTATTTGAAAATGTGAAGCTCTCGGCACTTTGTACCACTGCCAATGTTACTCGAGGAGCTACTCGAGTAACACACTAAGGTAAGTGAAAACTTGAGGTTTGTACCCGATTAACTTGATTTCTATTTATCATCTTCCTCGAGTATGTACCCCAGTATATGCAAATGTTTTCAAGCAAAACTTCAAGGTATTACCAGAGTAAATGACATTCAAAGGTCTCAGTTACTCGAGGAGTTACCCGAGTAACCTATGCAAAAATGAATGCATTACTCGAGGTGCTACTCGAGTAATGAGGTAATTGCTCTCGGCCTTGAAATACTGCCAACATTACTGGAGTAGAGCATCGAGTAATCAAAAGTTTTCCAAAGGATTACTCGAGGTGTTACCCCAGTAATCCATAAAGTTGCAGAAGCATTACTGGAGGCACTACCCGAGTAAGTAACTGTTCACAAAGGTTTGAAATTTAGTTTACTCCATGCACTACCCGAGTAATCTTATTTGTCTTCATTAAGTTTCAAACAAACAGTGATTTCACGATGTTACTCGAGGAGCTACTCGAGTAAACTTCATGTGTTACTCGAGGAGCTACTCGAGTAAACATACCCAGAAATTTAGAAATCATTCAAACGTTCATTGATTTGTTTCCTATATGATTAACCTTTCGTTGTATTAGCATTCTTAGTATATTTACAGAGAAACAATGAAGAAATCATATCAAGAGATGAAAGTCAAATCAAACGTTCAAATGCCAACCACCGCCAACGGATATTTTTCAAAAACTTGAAAAGTCAACAGTGGCTGCGCACTCACCAACGGACGAAAGGAAAACGTTCCAACGGTCATCACCATCATATCTATATATATGGGAACCTTCAAACAGAGAAGTACAATCAAGCATTCACAAAAACGATTCATTGAGTTCATTGCTCTGTTTTCACGTTGAAATTATTTTCATATGCTTCAGTGATTATCATTTACTCTTTGTGAGAGATATTTCATTCAAACTCAATATTTGTTATTGAGATAACTTAAGGTTGTGGAACCTTGAGTTGGGATTGGATTACAACCTGTAAGGGGGAGCGAGTGTCCAGGTGTGAAGGAACTTGCTTGTACTGTGGCGCCAAGAACCCACTGAATCTTGGAAGTTATAGTGAAACTCTCAGAGAAGCTCTGAGGACTGGACGTAGGTCAAAGTGGTTGTGACCGAACCAGTATAACTCCCGGTGTACACTTCGGTGATATTTCTCCTTCCTTATTACTGCTTTAATTATTGTGTCAAAGTTTTATAGTTTCGAAAGAAATTTCAGTATCACCCAATTCACCCCCCCTCTTGGGTGAAACGCTTGATCTTACATTTGGTATCAGAGCATAGGTCTTCTTGTTAAGGTTTAACAGCCTAAGAAGGATCCAATGGCAAGCATGGGTGAAGGAATTCTTCCCGACGGAGCATCCATCACTAGACCTCCTGGTTTCAATGGAGAACACTTCTCATTCTGGAAAGCTAAGTTCAGAGTGTTCGTGATGGCTACTGAATATGGGCTATGGGATGTAATTGAGAGTGGAAATTATCTACCTACAAAAGATGTAGATTCTCAAAAAATTCCAAAGACGCCAGCGGAATACGATGAGAATGACAAGAAACTTATCACTCTCAATAGCAAAGCAATTCTGATGTTGCAAAGTGCTTTGAGTCAAAGTGAATATTTCAGAATTTGCACACTCCCAACAGCAAAACAAATGTGGGAAGCTCTGGAAATAGCTCATGAAGGAACTTCGGGAATTAAGGAGAATCGAATCAACACCTTGGTCACAGAATTCGATTTACTTCGAATGAAATCAGGTGAGTCAATTTCTGAATTCGAACTTAGATATACTCATCTTGTTAATCAACTTGCAGCTCTTGGGAAAGTCTATGATCAGCACACCCAAGTACGAAAGATTTTGAATATTCTTTCTAAAGAATGGGAAGCAAAAGTCACTGCAATAGAAGAAGCAAAAGGTGAATCAATGAGATCAGTTGCTTCTCTATTTGGAAGTCTTTCTGAATATGAAAGCAAGTTAAAATTCAAAAGAGAACTAGATGACATTGGCGATAAGAAAAAGAAAGGTCTAGCTCTAAAAGCGAAAGAAGAGAATCAGGATGAGGATGAAGAGTTCGACGATGACGAAATGGGTCTAATCATAAAACGATTCAGAAAGTTCTACAAGAAAGGTCAAGGATTCAAACATTTTCAGAAAGGAGGAAATAGTAGCAAAGATCATATCATTTGCTATGAATGTGGGAAGCCAGGACATATCAAGTCAGAATGTCCAGATTTGATTCAAAAGAGCAAAGAAAAGAGAAAAGGTAAATTCTTCAACAAAAAGAAAGCCTTTGTATCTGCTATATGGGGTGACAGCTCCTCAGACGAAGAAAGCGATGAGGAAGAGGTAGCTAATATATGTCTTGTTGCTCAAGAAGAAACAGAAGAAGAGGTAAATGATTCTGAACCTACCTATGATGAATTACTTTCCGAATATAATGCTTTACATTCTGAATTCGTCAAAGTAGTTAAAGAATTGATTGTTGTTAAAAAGAAAAACAAAGTTCTTGAAACTGATCTTAAGAAAAAGGATTGTGAAAATTGTGTATCTTTGAAAAAGAAAAACATTGATCTCACAAAAACTCTTGAAAAATTTACACAAGGAAGTGAGATGTTAAATGTTATTTTGAAAGCTCAACGATTTGTAAATGATCGATCTGGAATTGGATATGATCCAAAGTTGGATAAAAAGAAAGGTAGAAAGAAAGCAGGAGATAAATCTTACTTAAATTATTTTCAGCATTCTGTGCATACATCAAATCCTTTTGCATTTTGTAATTACTGCAATAGAAAAGGACATCATACATCTTCATGCATTCATAAGAAGAAAAGAACAATAGGAACCTACAAATGGGTACCTAAAGGCACATATGTTCAGAAAATCATTTATACTAACCCAAAAGGACCCAAAAAGAAGTGGGTACCTAAGACTTAGTCATTTGATTGCAGGTATGTCTTAAAGCATCTAAAAATAACAAGTGGTTCATAGACAGTGGATGCTCTAGACATATGACTGGAGATTTCGAAAGTTTTACCACATTGCAACCTAAGGAAGGAGGAAAGGTAAAATTTGGTGGAAATCAATCCGGAAAAATAGCAGGAATTGGTGAAATAAAAAATGACAAAGGCATACAAATCAAAGATGTATATTACGTTGAAGGCTTATGTCATAATTTGCTAAGCGTAAGTCAAAGTGCTGATAAAGACAACTGGATAATATTTGATTCAGAAGAATGTCTAATTATCAACAAGAAAGACTTACTACTTGATAAGAAGACTATCAAGGCTAAGCTCAGAGCAAAAAGAGAAGGTAACTGCTATACCTTAGATATTAGTAGAAATGAATCTGAAAACTGTTTTCTGAGTAATGTCGATGAAAGTTGGCTATGGCACAAGAGATTGGCTCATGTCAATATGCATCAACTAGGCAAATTACTCAAAAAGGATTTAGTCCTTGGTTTACCCAATGTAAATTTCAAAAATGATTTGATTTGTGATGCATGTCAAAAGGGTAAACAAACTAAATCATCTTTTAGATTGAAAAATGAGATTTCAACAAATAGACCACTTCAATTATTACATATGGATTTAGTTGGTCCAGCAAGAGTAAAAAGTCTTGGTGGTAACTTATATTCATTGGTTATTGTTGATGATTTCTCTAGATTTACATGGGTTATCTTTCTATCATCAAAGGATGAAACCTTTGAAGAATTTATTGTTTTTGCCAAGAAAGTGCAAAATGAGAAAGGTATGTCAATTGCAGGTATTAGGACCGATCATGGTGGAGAATTTGAAAATCAAGCCTTTGAAGAGTATTGTGATACTAATGGCATTGATCACAATTTCTCTGCTCCAAGAACGCCTCAACAAAATGGAGTTGTGGAACGTAAGAATAGAGTGCTCACAGAGATGGCTAGATCATTGCTAAATGAAAAGAAGGTATCTCAAGTGTTTTGGGCTGATGCTATGAGTACAGCATGCTATGTTTCAAACAGAGCATATATCAGAACAAAACTTGGAAAGACACCATATGAACTATACAAAGGAAGAAAGCCAAATATTGCTCATCTACACATCTTTGGCTGTAAGTGTTTCATTCATAACAACGGTAAAGATAACTTAGGAAAATTTGATTCTAAAACTGATGAAGGAATTTTCCTAGGATATTCTAACCGAAGTAAAGCATATAGAATTTTCAATAAAAGAACTTGTGTTGTTGAAGAATCAATTCATGTTGTATTTGATGAATTTGAATCCTCTGACAAAACCATTGATGAAGAACAGGAAGTTGTTTTAAATCAAGAAAATGGTCAATCTATTTCTAAGTCTCTTATTCCAGAAGTTGATGAAACTAAGGAAGAAGAGCAATCTCTAGGTCAACCTAAAGCCTGGAAATACAATAGAAGTCATCCCTTAGATCAAGTCATAGGAGATGTGAATGAAGGGATCAAAACCAGAAATAGAGTTTTCAATGAAGTAAGTTTTTCTACATTCATTTCTGAGATTGAACCTTCTAACATTGATGAAGCCCTATCAGACAATGATTGGGTCATAGCAATGCAAGAAGAACTAAATCAATTTGAAAGAAATCAAGTTTGGGATTTGGTACCCCGACCCAAAGATCATACGATCATTGGTACTAAATGGGTATTCAAAAACAAACTCGATGAATCTGCAATTATTGTCAGAAACAAGGCAAGATTGGTGGCCAAAGGCTATAATCAGGAAGAAGGAATTGATTATGAGGAAACGTATGCTCCAGTGGCTAGATTGGAAGCTATACGTGTACTCTTAGCCTTTGCATGCATCAAAGGATTCAAACTCTATCAAATGGATGTTAAGAGTGCCTTTCTAAATGGTTACATCATGGAAGAAGTGTATGTAGAACAACCTCCAGGATTTGAGGATGTCACTAAACCAGATCATGTTTTCAAACTTAAAAAGGCCTTGTATGGTTTAAAACAAGCTCCTAGAGCCTGGTATGAAAGGCTTAGTAAGTTTCTTATCGATCAAGGTTTTGTACGGGGAAAAGTTGATACAACATTATTTATAAATCGAAAACATGATGATATTTTAATTGTTCAAATATATGTTGATGATATTGTTTTCGGTGCTACTAATGAATCTCTATGTAAGGAATTTTCTGAGAAAATGCAGGGAGAGTTTGAGATGTCAATGATGGGAGAATTGAATTTCTTTCTTGGTTTGCAAATCAAACAAAGAAAGAATGGAATCTTCATATCTCAAACAAAGTATTTAAAAGAGCTATTGAAGAAGTATGGAATGGATGAAGCAAATGGCTCAGATACGCCTATGAGCTCAACAACGTTGCTTGATGCTGATGTCAAAGGGAAAGACTACAATATCACAAAATATAGAGGAATGATTGGATCATTACTCTATCTCACAGCAAGTAGACCAGACATCCAATTTAGTGTTGGCATATGTGCAAGATATCAATCGGCACCAAAGGAATCACATGCTGAAACGGTTAAACGAATCTTTAGATATCTTGCTGACACACCAGAATTGGGTCTGTGGTATCCTAAAGGAAGAAGTGAGTATCTAGTTGCTTATTCGGACTCTGATCATGGAGGATATAAGACAGACAGAAAGAGCACCAGTGGATAAGGACAATTCCTTGGAGGATCTCTTGTCTCGTGGTTCAGCAAGAAACAAAATACAGTGTCTCTTTCGTCAACGGAAGCCGAATATGTTGCAGTTTCAAGTTGTTGTGCACAAGTGATATGGTTAAAACAACAACTACAAGATCTTGGTATTTACCTCAAAGAAATACCAATCTATTGTGACAATACAAGTACGATAAGCTTGGCAAAGAATCCAGTTCAACACTCTAGAACCAAGCATATCGATGTCAGGCATCATTTCATTCGAGATCATGTTCAAAAGAAGGATGTGAAAGTGATATTCATTCCTACTCATCTTCAACTAGCTGATATCTTTACAAAACCCCTTGCAAAAGATCAATTTTTATTCATTAGAAGAGAATTGGGAATGGTAAATCCCAATGAGTTATAAGTATTTTCAGCATTTCATAATATTAGATGAAGTCATTTGATAATGTTTTGATGATCACTAACTTAAGCTTCGGAGTATAAAGAAACATGTTTTGCAGGAAGAAAGAAACTCTGTTTTGGGAAACAAAAACAGAGGTGATCAGAGGACACATTTACTGGAGTAACAACTTGAAGTTATGGGTAAGACAGAAGCAATACCCGAGGAGCAACTTGAGGTAAAGAAGCACTTTACTCGAGTATGTACTCGAGTAATGGCCCCCAAAACTGGAAGTAACGGATCAAGTTACTTGATTTTCAAATGTAACGGTTCAGATTTCAAAGAAATGAAGAGTCAGAAATGGAGAAGCTATTTACTCGAGGCTGGACTCGAGTAAACTTGAAGCTTACTCGAGGAAGGCCTCGAGTAATGACGAAGCTCAGATTCTCAAAAGGTTAAATAATGACTCAAATCTGAATCAAATGGACTATGAATGATCGAGGGAATATTCATGGATAATTACTATATTATTCATGCCAGGTACGCAATTTAAATGAATTATTTTTGAATTTTTCTGTATGAACACCCGAGGAAGGCCTCGAGTAACTTTGAATGTTACTCGAGTAAGGCCTCGAGTAAAGTCGGGATTTAGGTCTTTATCTTGCGCAAACTTGGTCATTTCCACAAAATCTCCTCGAGTAAATCACTATACACCCTTTCAAAAAATTTCCCAATCGATTCCTTGCCCCATTTCCGTCAAAACCCAACTGATTTCAAGTCCAAAAACTTCCTATTTTGTTCAAAATCCCTCTGACCTAAACTAGCGACAGTGACCCTTTTTTCTGTGATTTTTGATTCTATGAGTTTTAAGATGGTGAGAACCAAGAATCTCAACTTCACTGATTCCTCTGATTCTGAGCAAAATCCTGATCTTCTTTCTCCTCCTCCAACAAAGAGAAGAAAGTTGATTCCTAGACCAAAAGCCAAAACCCCTCTTAAACCTCAACCAAAAGCCAAAGGTGTGGTTATCAAAGAGCCTATTGTGACTAGGGCTCAATCTAAAAAGAGCACATCTACAGGAAGGAGTAAAGGTGTCAAAACTCCCTCACCTTCTCACTCAGACTCATCAACACCTTCTTTTACTCCAAAACCTCCCAAGAAGCCAAAATATGACAAAAATGTGGCTAAGGCAATGGCTGGGATCATTGACCAACTGGAGAAGGGTCAATCATCAAAGAAATCCAAGATTCCAGAGGCAGAGATCACTACCCCTCCCAAAGGATTCAATGTGGGGAAATTGGTGGAGTCCCCCAAGTATCTGACACAGTTCTCCAAAAGGAAAGTGTGTAAAACACACTACGTTGATCTGAAGCTTCTACAAGAGGTAGTGAAGTTTGACCTTAGTCCTTATCTTAATCCATTTATGCCTTGGTTGTCTGTGAGATTGCCTTTTTGCACAAAGGTAATCACCCATTTTTACTGTAACCTAGAAATCACTGATGAACCTGACCGAACCTCAGTTGAGGAAGAAATGACTACCACAGTGAGAGGACAGAAAATCCTTATATCTCCCTCTAGGATCAATTTATGGTTAGGAATTGAGAATCCCCCGGATGATATCTATTCTGACCTTGAGCCTAACCAAATATTCACTATCCTTAAGCCCGGTGAGTTAGTTGGCCCCTTAAACTTTAAACCGAGTGATATATGTGATCATCACAGGGTCCTATGGTACATCTACTCTAGGTCCCTAGTGAACAAAGCCAACAACTATACCCACTTTTCGGATAGGGACTATAGATGGTTTGCTTCACTCCTCTTGAAAGAAGAAAAGGATCTGGGAGAGTATATATTCTCAGAGATGAAGAGATATAAGGTGGATGGAAAAGGGACTACTCCAATGCCATATCCTCAAATTGTGTCTCTTATCCTAAAAGAGAACAAAATATGGTACTTGGATAGTAAGGAGCCTATTGAGAGGATGACCCCAGTGGGGAGGAACCAAATTGGTAAATTAAACATCGACATTCCTCTCAAAGGCCCACTGGAGTCTGGGTCCAAGAAGAAGAGAAAGGCTACTGAGGCAGAAACCAGTAGAATGGATGACACTCAGTCATCGGCTCCAGCTGCTACCACATCCTCACCATCTTTCCTGAATGCCACTCTCCAGCACTTCATGGAGAACATCCTCAGAGGCTTCCATGTGGACATAGCCAATACTAATGCTGAATTGATTACCAATACCAACTTCAAGATGGGAGAACTGGTTGAGAAAATTGACAAAAGGCATGAGGAGTTGGTTGAGAGAATGGATAGGAGACATGAGGAGTTGCTAGCAGAGCAACGGGCTCAGGGAGAGACACTAAGATTGATTCTAGCACGTTTGGATTCATTGGGTCCCGGGCCTTCTTCCGGTCCTTCTTCATCTGCACCACCACCACCACCATCAGTTGACCCTCCTTCAGACACTCCCATTCCCATTCCTACTTCTGAGGCTGAACCATCTACCCCTCTGGTTTCTGATCCACTTGAGCCCCAAGAAAAAGACATCTTATTCACAGTGGATGATCCTGAAACCCTTGAGTCTACACATATCATTATTGGTGATTCACCTCAAAAGCCACAGCCTGAGACCACTTCTAAACCTACTCCCTCTCCTACCCAAACAGAGGTAGTATCATCTTCTTCTTCTGAGCATCTCACTCCAACTTTTGACACAACTCCAGAAGTTCAGACCACTATGGTTGTCTTTCAACCTTCTTCTCTCCAGCCTAGAGATGACATTGTTATCCCACCTCTTAATCTTCCTGAACCTGAGTCATCCAGTTCCTTTGATTCATCTAGTTCAGATGGTGGTGGGTTGGTCCTTCCAGTAAAACCTATCTCTATGGTGAAGCCTCCTAGCCCTACTCTTGATTGATGAAGCCAAAAAGGGGGAGAAGAGCTTGAGAGTGATTTTATGGACTTGTCCTTGCTTTCTTTGGGGATTTGGTTGTATATGGGCTTTAGGGTGCATTTTGTTATTAATTCTTGTTGCTTAACTTGTAATTTGAATTTCAATACAAGTATGTTTAAATTATGACTTCATTTGTTTTCATTTAAGTTTGTGATTTGTGATAATTGTTTGGACTAATGAAGTTGTTATGTATGCAAGGTTTAATCAACTTAATAAGAAATAATTAATTAAGAATTCAATTTGAAAAACCATGTTCAAAATCACCAAGTTTTGTCATCATCAAAAAGGGGGAGAATGTTAGATCTCATGTTTTGATGATAACAAAAGAATGGTTTGAAAAGGAAATGTTTAAATATCAAGCTTGAACTAAGTAATGACAGGAATAAGCTTTACTTGAGGAAAGCATGGAAGTAGTGAAGATTGGCCAAGAGAAAATGCTAAGGAACTTAATTTGAAGTGCATTTTCTAAGGCATTACTCGAGGAGCTACTCGAGTAATGACCCAAAACTTGAAGTAAATAGGCAAAACTTCCAGTTACCTGCCATCATTACTCGAGGCGCTACTCGAGTAACCAGGTAAAACTTCAAGGTTGCTCTCGGCCTGCCAATGTTACTCGAGGAGCTACTCGAGTAACCATGTGAAAACTTCCAGCGGCCTTCAAGTTTTCCCCATGATACTCGAGGAGCTACTCGAGTACCTTTGTATTCTAAAATGTGGACCTCTCGGCATTTTGTACCACTGCTAATGTTACTCGAGGAGCTACTCGAGTAACCAGGTCAGAAACTTCCAGTCAGCCTTCAAGTTTTCCATGATACTCGAGGAGCTACTCGAGTAACCGTGTATTTGAAAATGTGAAGCTCTCGGCACTTTGTACCACTGCCAATGTTACTCGAGGAGCTACTCGAGTAACACACTAAGGTAAGTGAAAACTTGAGGTTTGTACCCGATTAACTTGATTTCTATTTATCATCTTCCTCTAGTATGTACCCCAGTATATGCAAATGTTTTCAAGCAAAACTTCAAGGTATTACCAGAGTAAATGACATTCAAAGGTCTCAGTTACTCGAGGAGTTACCCGAGTAACCTATGCAAAAATGAATGCATTACTCGAGGTGCTACTCGAGTAATGAGGTAATTGCTCTCGGCCTTGAAATACTGCCAACATTACTGGAGTAGAGCATCGAGTAATCAAAAGTTTTCCAAAGGATTACTCGAGGTGTTACCCCAGTAATCCATAAAGTTGCAGAAGCATTACTGGAGGCACTACCCGAGTAAGTAACTGTTCACAAAGGTTTGAAATTTAGTTTACTCCATGCACTACCCGAGTAATCTTATTTGTCTTCATTAAGTTTCAAACAAACAGTGATTTCACGATGTTACTCGAGGAGCTACTCGAGTAAACTTCATGTGTTACTCGAGGAGCTACTCGAGTAAACATACCCAGAAATTTAGAAATCATTCAAACGTTCATTGATTTGTTTCCTATATGATTAACCTTTCGTTGTATTAGCATTCTTAGTATATTTACAGAGAAACAATGAAGAAATCATATCAAGAGATGAAAGTCAAATCAAACGTTCAAATGCCAACCACCGCCAACGGATATTTTTCAAAAACTTGAAAAGTCAACAGTGGCTGCGCACTCACCAACGGACGAAAGGAAAACGTTCCAACGGTCATCACCATCATATCTATATATATGGGAACCTTCAAACAGAGAAGTACAATCAAGCATTCACAAAAACGATTCATTGAGTTCATTGCTCTGTTTTCACGTTGAAATTATTTTCATATGCTTCAGTGATTATCATTTACTCTTTGTGAGAGATATTTCATTCAAACTCAATATTTGTTATTGAGATAACTTAAGGTTGTGGAACCTTGAGTTGGGATTGGATTACAACCTGTAAGGGGGAGCGAGTGTCCAGGTGTGAAGGAACTTGCTTGTACTGTGGCGCCAAGAACCCACTGAATCTTGGAAGTTATAGTGAAACTCTCAGAGAAGCTCTGAGGACTGGACGTAGGTCAAAGTGGTTGTGACCGAACCAGTATAACTCCCGGTGTACACTTCGGTGATATTTCTCCTTCCTTATTACTGCTTTAATTATTGTGTCAAAGTTTTATAGTTTCGAAAGAAATTTCAGTATCACCCAATTCACCCCCCTCTTGGGTGAAACGCTTGATCTTACATCCTGCAGCTGCTCCAGAGGCATCGTCCCGTCCCCATCCACCTTGTGGAAGAGACGGTTCCTCCTGTTCCTCCAGGCGTCGCCCATCTTCACGAGGGCGTACCTCTTCCGGTTGGCCCGGACGGAAAACCGCAGCTGAAATAAATACATTTAAATATCAATAATTATAAAAACCATAATTTAAAAAAAATAATTAAATAAAATTAATTACAAAAAATATTAATTAAATAGTTTTAATTACCTGAACCACCTCCTCCCAAGCCTGGTCCTTCGGCCCCTTCAGAATGTGCCTCCACGTCGGGAAGTGAAGAGGGAACCGCATCCAATTCGATCCCAGATCACTCAGGAAGCGGTTGAGCAGGTGACCCCCATTGTGGATCGGCTGGTCAGTGCCCTCGTTCCACGGCACTATAACTCGCAGGGACCGGTCCATGCTGTTCAGACCGGCCACATCCAGCCTCCTCGTCGTCACGTTCCCCTGCTCATCTGCACAGTTGACCACACGTTAGATAAATTATAATTCAAAGTTTACATTTCTAATTTAAATAAATAATTTACTAAATTAAAAAATTAATTTACCTTCGACCTGCACCTCAAACCCAGTCGACCGCGAAGACGATCCTCGTGGGTTGTTCTGCTCCCGAGCGTCCTCCTCATCGAGGAACTGCTCCATCTCCCTAAACCCAATCGGGATCTCGAACTCCTCCTCGTTGAGGAAGTCCTCAACGCTAATCTCTGGCCTCTCTACCTCAGGCACCTCTGCTGCGGTCGTCGCCTGTGGGATCGTCTGCGGTACTTGTGGGGGGATGGGCTGAGATGCCGCGGTAGCCCTGCCTGCGCGCTGCCCCCTCCCTCTGCCCCCTGCCCGGCTGCTGCCGCCCCGTAAAATCGGTCTGGGGACCTCAGGGGCCTTCCCCTTATCCTGTCCTGAAGCCATCTCAACTGTAAAAATTAAAAAAAAAATTAGTCATATTATTTTATGAAAAAATATAATAAAAATACAAATATAAATAAAAATACGTGTTATATACGTACCTCAAGTGCGAATACTGTGAAATACTGAGCAGAAACTCCTAAAGAGACGTCTGAACGCTTAAATATCGAAAAAATCACTCAGAGAAACCTCAGGAAACAAAATGAGCAAAAGGCGAAATGAAGGAAGTGGTGGCTTAAATAGGCCAGCTATTAGTAGCGGTTATTAAAATAACCGCTACTCTAACCACTACAAATAATTCAATTTGTAGCGGTTCTATAATAACTGCTACAAAACTTCACAACGTTTGAAATTCTGTAGCGGTTATTGCCCAGAACCGCTACAAATGTCGAGACTCTTGAAATTCTGTAGCGGTTATTTCCCAGAACCGCTACAAAATTCTGACCTTTGGTATTTTGTAGCGGTTTGTGTGCATTAACCGCTACAAAGTAACCGCTACAAGTTTTGGCGGGAAATTCACGCCAAATTTGTAGCGGTTTTTTGTAGGAAACCGCTACAAATAATCTTGCCGCTACAAATTTGTAGCGGTTATATTGAACCGCTACAAGTCCACCGCTACAAAAGACCTTTTTTTTGTAGTGTCTGCGCCTGTGGAGCTCACCAGCACACAAACCCTTTTTTTTTCAGTCTTCACCTAATATGACCGACGTCACCTTGCTCTCCGCCTTATTCTCATCGCTGCTCACAGCATTGTGTCATCGTAATACGTTATGGGATGTTGGCTTTATCGTCTTCTCTGTTCGTCGTCGCAGGATTGTCAATTGTCTCTCTCGATCTGTATTTACAAAAATATTGGTCAGTTAGAGGAATGTGTTCGTGAGGGTGAGGTGAAGATCACACTTCGTATGGTTTTGACAGATTCACAATATTGTCCACTCCATCCTATTACTATGATACCTTCAAAGTTCATACTTCCTAATGCCAATGCCTAATGTATGACTTTATATCTCTTTTGTCCAGGGGTAATGACATCGAGTGCGTGTTATTTGACCAATGTGTATCAGATGCCTACTTGGCACAGATGCAGAACCTTACAACGCAGGTAGTTGTTTTGTTAAACCTTGCTAAGATTAGGTGCACAGAAGATGGCATTATCTACATTATCAATATTTGAATAAATTTCTCAAATTTCTTAAATTGGTTTTTGAAAAATTTGGATTTTTCAGGAGCACCACAGGTGGGTAGTTCTTACCACGCCATAAGGGTCCTATTTAACCCTTTCATCAAAGAGGCCAAAGACTTCGCTGCAAGGTATACTGAGGTTCCTCTTTTTACAAATTCTCTCTACTTAATAATGAATGTGTTAGTAATAATGAATGGCTAATCGTCTGTTTCTATAGCGTGCAAGATGGCTTATCTCCTGTCATAACTGCAATTAGTCAAGATGTACCTTCCTAAAGCAGTCAAGTTTCTGGAAGAAACTCTTTGCATTGAAAAAACAAGATTACCATATCCCAGATACAAGATCAAAAAACTGTTAGTCAATGTAACCCATAATTTATTTCATCGAATGCTTTCATTTTGATTATATTAATGTAATATCATTTTATTGCCTTATAGGGAGAAGGATTTATTGTAAACTGTCAAATAGTTAAGCTTGAAACAAGGAATAGATGGAATTATCATGGATGCATAAAGTGTGGAACAAAGCCAAAGTTAGATAACTTGAATGATTAGAATGGTGAACATACATGCCCCAGTTGCAAGAAGAAACCTCATTCAATTGAACCTAAGTATTGTTGTGCAACATTCATTTACCTACACTTAAACATCATACTCACTCTTTAGTATACTCAGGGAACTGATTATTTGTTTTCATTTTGTTTTGAATTAGGCTAAAACTTTCCTATACAGTGAAAGATGAAACAGGCACAGCGTGCGTAGTTTTTTGGGATAAGCAGGCTGTTCAATTGGTTAATAAGATTGTTGTGGCATTCAAGCTTGCACTTGAGAAAGTTAACATATATATATATATATATATATTTATAATTTACTGTCTTCCAAGTATTTTATAGTCATAATGAGTGATCTTCATATCACCTTTTAATATGCATTTTTCCATCGATAACCAGGATAATGCTCCATATGAAGTCCCTGCTGAGTTGGATCTTCCTTTTGGGAAGACATTGCTGCTGAAGCTCAAACTTAATGATTACAATAAGAAGTTCCATGTATCCAGTATCAATGTAAATCACTCCACCATCTGTGAAGACTTGATGAATGAATTCACTAATGCATCTTCTGAGGTATTAAGTAATAATTTTTACTAGCCTAATATTGCCTTTCATGACTTGCATTGACATTAATGACATTTAATTTTAACCATACAACACTGAAAGTTTATTATTCTTTGGTCATAGAAGGTTGATGAAGCTCCAAGTGATGCTTCTCACATTAATTGTCCAGAAGTGTTGGAAAAATAGGAGGGAAGGAGAGAGAACTGGCGTATCGGGGCGAATCCATGTTCGGATCCGGGTCAAAGCTCCAATGCTCCATAATTATGCCCACACAATTATTAGACTACTAGAGCCTAATTGTGATTTGCACAGCAGATCACCGAACCAGAAAGATGGTAGGAGAGAAGAGAATTGTCAGAAAGCTCAATGGCAGGGTCAATTGTAATTAAGGAGGCACACCCTATTTATAGTGGTTTAGTGTGGCCACTAATTAGGAAACATGTCCACTCCTTCTTGCTCTCCAAGACAGTAATTAAATTAATTGATTCTCAAGTAATTTTCTAATTATAGTGACTTGTACCTTAATTAACAATCCCATAATTAATGCTGATTTATTCTTATTTGATTAGGCTACTTGTATCCTAATCAAATAGTCCGGCCCATCAAGGGTGGATTTGGACCCAAAGTCCAACATCTTCCACTCGCACTTGATGGGCCTCCCATCGTGCGTGCGTTACTCTTTCTTGTTTCATACTTGGCATATGCCGTGACCGCGTGGGCAAAAATGTCTTTAAGAGTTGGTGTTTGTAATACTAGAAATCCCTCATATCAGATCAGCATCCAAGGACACCCTTTATATATAACCGTAGCTATATATTTATTGCCTCATATGCCCCAGATTCTCCCATACATATTACTTATGGCATATCTAATCCCTCTCGAGTTAATATGTTGATTAACTCAGATCACCTTCCACACATATAGTATCCGCACTTACTAGCTACACATAGAGCTAGTAAGGGGTCGACCACATATACTAGCACATCTTATGTATCTAGGAGTAAATCTTTCTTTTTGACTAAACATCAGTCCATCTTGACTTCGTTGCTTTCCTAGTTTTCACTCATCTGACCGAATTAAGCGTGATCATGGAGCTTTAGCTAAAGTAGCTGTCACCAAACCAAGCTTTCATCATGTCGCCTAAGTCTTAAGGGCATCACGGACGGATTTTTCCTTCTTGGGACTCACACTGTAGTGAACTAGGGATCTTTTACCTACATCCCGTGTTGCAGTTTAACTCTCAAGCACATGCAGTATGAATTCTATGCTACGGTGAACGGTTTGTGGTGTACGTCAATTTCTTTCTCTTTTACCGTACAGATATTAGTTCCAAAATATACTCAACATTCGAACCAGAACTTTCTTTTTCACAATATCTCTTTTACAATCTCACTTGTGAAAAAGAGTTCTTTTCCTGGCTACAGGTCTGTATTTATGCTCTGATCCATTTTATGTGTATATGTACACATATAGATCTCATCTTAGTCTAACTGAGGCGACTTAAACGTAAAGATTCTTCTTAACCATCTCATGGTGATCATTTGCTCGTCTTACTCTATGATGCCCCTGTAAAACATGGGAAGACGGTTGTTCGTGTGAGTAAACCAACCTCTTCGGACATGTTCGACATACAAAATTGTATACCTTATATGTATTTACTCATAACTTACATACTATTTCTTTTAACTTCATATAAAAGAAGTTCACGACCTTACATTTTATTCGCACCCCAAGATTTTCACTAACTCAATGAATATCAAGCTATAGGCTCAGTAAGGGGATATACCAACATTCTATCAGTGAAAGGTAATTGAACTGTCGCTTTCCTTCTTTGAAAGCATATCTCTCATAGAGATATATCAAAAAGTATGTTTCGCTTTGCTGTGATACTTAGGATCCTTATCATAAGATGTTATCATTTGGATCCTTCTATTTACCATTCATTCCCAATCTCTCATAGGAACTACTTTAGCCATATGACACTTTGAATGATGGTAGAACACACTCTGTGTTCTATTTCCATAGATAATAGGAAAAATACTTTGTATATTTCCTTACTCAATTACCATTTGCCTAGGTCTTGCTTTGGAGTATTTTTTCAAAAGAAATTTATTGTCTTGACAACTTAATCCATGGTTATTCTCATAATCCATTTCACAGCAGGACCAACAAAAATAGCTTCCAAGTTCGACAAAAAATATTTGGTCTTATGTACACCAATATGTACATTCATATTACCAACCATATTCTCACATGGGACTCTATCCACCTTTTCTATATTGGATTCCTTATAGGACATGTAACCTCTTTAGGTTTATGCCCTTGACTTCAGGGTGTCTATGGGTTTGTAGTTTGACATCTTAAGAAGTCTAAGGATTACACTTGTACATGTCTTTGGTGGTAAAGACTGTATCTTCCTTGTGCAATATTCGTTTACCTTGTCATTCAAGATATTTGTTCAACCCATGACTTTTCTCAACTCAGAATTTAAGGATTCTCTAATCCTTTATTTCTTTGACTTCCTTGACACTTGCTTCATATGTCATTTGACAAAGGATGACTTCACAAAGAATCATCACTAGACCGTTTGGGACTCATGTAGTGTTCTTCGATTATCTCGAAGTTGGTGAGGCTTTCACCTTGTGAAAACCTCATATACTACTATTTGGGTGATTGTTTCTATGAAGCCCTTAAGCTGCTTCATGTAGAGTTCATCATCCAATTTCCAAAATTCCAAATTGGAAAGCGGTCTTTATATCATCTTGATGTAATTTCAAGACTAATAATTTTAAGACTAAGCTTGTTGTCATAGCCAAAGTTTAGAGTTAAAACGCACAATGAACAACCTTCCATTGTGGTATCCCTTAGCCACTAAGTGTTTTAGGTTTTATATGCCCTCAACAGATATGAGAACCTACTTGTTCCTAATTACCTCTTGGCTAGGCTACAAATTGCCTAAAACATATACTTGGCTAGTTCTAAAAAGAATCCATATCCTTCTGTATAACACTTTGCAATTATTCTTAGCAGATCCTTCTAGTGTCTTTCAGACACTTATAGGTAGTGGTCATCACATTCTAAATGGTGACAAGAGCATTCAATCTACTAAGGAATCTTTCCCCTTATAGTCATTCGCTAGATGACAATTTGCTCCGAGGTGGATTTCATAGGATTTTTTTCTTATGTATGGTGAGGTAATTCTCTCATAAGTTACCTCTTACCTCTTTCATTGTGAAAATGGTCTCAATCCTCCCACTCGGATCAGTAAACTTAGGAACACTTGGTTATTCCTTGTCATTTTTGAACCTCTTAAGGAGATTCAATATGATTAATGCTCATTTTCTGCTAGAAAATCTTGGTTTTATGAATGTTGCGTCCCTCAATTCTCTTGTAGTTACTGATCTGCCATCATTTTCACTAATGAAGATGTGTATTGTCAAAATCTCTAGTCATCTCACAAAGAGATTTCTTGTATACCTTTGGCCCCAATCTTCCTTATACATAGGAAGAATTATAGATATTAAGTTACTAACTCTTATGGTCTTAACGAGCTTGGGCCTGATCTAAGGCTTATCCAAGATTCACGGGGTAAGGTCATGACTGACATAGAGGGCATTTAGTTAAGTGTGAATATAATAGTTGTAAGTCTACATACCAACATATGGCTGATAGCCTCACTTATGCCATTATTTACTCAACCATGTCAAGGAGAGGTTTATCTCTCCATTTCAACAACTCTATTTTGTTGAAGGGTTCTAGGTATTGATAGTTGCCTATCAATCCCTTTCATGTACACAAAGCAGCTTGAACTAATCACGTGTGTATCTTTAACCCTTGTTAGTTCGAAAGGTCTTATCCTTTTAGTTTAACTGATTCCTAACTAGTTCAGCCATTATTTAACAGCTTCTCACTTGTCAAAAATCAAGTAAACATTACTATATTTCGAGTAAACGTCCACGACGTTAACGAAACACCAAGCTTTATGTTTTGCCCTCATGCTTATTGGTTCACTAACGTCATAATTTGCCAATTGTAGTAGATTTTCTAAAAAAATGTTTCTTTATCTTTTTTGCCAGGTAGAATAAGTTCTCAACTTATTCATAAGGGTATTAACCCAAAGCACACATTATTTAGTAAATACTCTTTTGCTAGTTTGATCATTTCTTTTGATCAATGTGTACATGTGGCAAGAGATGGAATCTTTTATCCCTAAAAGAAACATCAAAATCCAATAAAGGATTTAAGAGTCATAGTCCCATCGATTCTTAACTAAAGAGATAGCAAAGATGTGATTTTGTCAGATGCAATTGCATGGAGTGAATCAAGGTGGTTTATCTATGTAGAATTAACGTGCAAGTCCCAATCCCTTGATCCTTTCTCTTTCTTACTTTGCATCTGACGTGAAGCCATATGCTTCTTTGAAACATCCACTACTCATGTGGATTGCTACTTCTATAACCCTTAAAGGATTATCAATGCAGTGTTTCATCTTTGTAGAAACCACTGACCTCCTCTAGATCAAATTTACTTTATAGGTTTCTTGCCTTTAGGCTTAGAGGATGAATCCTCCCACTCTTTAGCTAAGTTCGTATGACTGATGGATCTTGGATCCTTCAGTCTTTCATACTCAAGTTCAATGTGGCGAATCATATTGCTAAAGGTCACAATATGCATATCAAGGAAAATATTTACTTTCTTATATGCCCACTTACTGGAAGACGTGGCTCACTCCCACTCACTAGGAGACATAGCTTACTCCCACTCATTAGGAGACGTCTTGTCACAACATACACTTGTTTGTTAGAAAGAACTTGGCATTTTTATTTGTCTAAACTTCTTAGTTTGTCATTTGCCCCAAGTGTTGCCTAAATGACATGTTAGGACTTAATACACTATGTTTAAACTTAACTTAGTTTTAACGTTATGGAAGAAGAACATCAATTCTACTATCTTCCTATACTATCCACACGGCTTGGATAAGGTTACATTGATCATACCAACATAAGTTTGAGCAATGTTATTCTTTCTATACTTGATAGCATAAACCTTTTGTATCCTTCTGTTGCTTTAGCCTCTAAACGTTGAAGACTAGTTGGTAGGATGTCCCTGACATCTTATTCTTCTTGATTGAGCTTGTCTTCATAAGTTCAGTTAAATAGACGTGGTCATAATTGGTCACTTAGACGATTATGGTATACAAATCATATTTATTCAAACAAGATAAAGGATAATTAGATAATAAGTTTACTAGTTTCATGTTCAGGAGACAACTATGTTGATTCCCATCCCAATCATGCTAGTTAGCTCATCACCCTTTTAACTATAGTTGTAGCGCCCGGAATTTAGAAAAACATGGAGCCGCAACCAAAATTTTTGAAAAAGGATAATTTTGGAAACCTTTTTAAAAATGGAAACTGGTCTACAAAAACCATTTAGGGTTCGGGAGTCGATTGTGTGTAGGGAAGGTGTTAGGCACCCCACAACACCCATTCATAAGAATGGTTACCCTAAGTTAATTATTTAAAAATAAAAATAGCCTTCAACATTATTATAATTACCCAAAAAAAAAAGAATATTTATGAAACTAAATGAAATGAAAGAAATAGAAAAAACACTTATTTACAATAAGGAAAAATATTTATTTACAATAAGAAAATAAGAAAAAATATATTTATTTACAAAATTGGACTTGAGCTAAGATGAAAACCTAGGGCCTACGTACCCATTAGAGGGATCAAAGCCCACGTAGTTCGGGGGTAGAAATGCGTGTCACTTTGTTTGTGTTGTTTTAGAAAAAATGTCTATTTAATTTATTAGAGAAAATGATTTTTTTGTTTGGTTTGTATTTTTTTATTTTTTTTTAAAAAAAACAATCCCTTTATTTTCTTATAAAAAGAGTCTTCTTCTTCCTTTTTTTTTGTTATTTTCATAAAAAATCTGGATCAAAGTTTTAAATAACTTCAAGATCAACTTATGCACAAAACGATGAATCCACAATCACATGAAGAATAGGAAGCAAACATATTTCATGACATACAAGTTCAGCCCAAAAAGAACACGAGCATGTTATCCACGAGAACAAGAGGCAATTGCTTAGTCAATATATCATTTGAATAAAAGCCATGATGAAGACACGTACCTCTTGTACTCTCAATTTTGGTGCAAAGAGACAAAATGAAGGGAGGTAGATAATAAAATAAGGGATAAATCCAATGTTCATACATCATGTGATACAAGCACAATATCAACCAAGACTTTCATAAATCTGAAATATGTCATGCGAACAAACACTAGGATTAGAATCTGTTTCACTTTGAAATTGTTGCCTGGGTGAGAAGACATAGACATATGTCTACATATGCTTCACGATCTGGCCCTTTAAGATATAAAAAGTAGAAGGAAGGTAACATGTATTGGTGCCTCTATCTCTTGAGAGATGCTCCTTGGCACAACGAAATAAAATCAAGACCAATAATCACAAGAAGAATAACGTCTTTATGGGATGAAATGTCCTCTCCATTTTCCCCACAAGAGAACCTTTTAGAATATGATGAGAATTAGGATAATCTCTTTACCTTGCCTCCTTGTTCTCCCAAAATTTTTGTCTCCCTTACTTCAACCCTTACACTCCTATTTATAGTCTCAAGGTAGGGTTTTCTTCATAAATGCTCTTTCTTTCTTTCTTTTTTTTTAATTTTCATTTTTTTTTATTTTTTGTATTTTCTATTGATAAAACTTCCTAACTTGACCTAATTATCATTAGTGGAGATTTTTTTCATTTTTAATTTTTTTTCATTATTCTCCCCACAAGTAACTTCCTAATTTAAACCTATCAACATAAATGATATTTTTTTATTTTTTTTTATTTTTCGTTTTTTTAATTTTTTTTTTCATTATTCTCCCCACAAGTAACTTCCTAATTTAAACCTATCAACATAAATGATATTTTTTAATTTTTTCTTATTTTTCTTATTTTTTTTTATTTTTTCTTTCAATGATGATTGCCAATTTGGATACCAATCATTATCAATTATTTTTGTATTTTTTAGAGGGGCCCGGACAAAATAGGGTGTTCACAGTTGCCCCTCTTTACTTGTTTCGTAGCTGAGAAAAGTGAGATTCTCGTCTATGAAGCAAGTAACGATAAGAACACGTATTTTGTCCGACCAGAGAACAAGGTGCCCCCCTTGGAACCAAAGAGGGTTTGGAAAAAATACAGTGTCCATTCACAATAGTCTTGATTGAACATATTCCCCTTAAGATTTCTAGACACATTCCAAAAACCCCCCACTCAATCAAAGATAGTTATACAAAGAAGATAATACAATATCATCTAATCAACATGAATGTTCACGAAAACAAGAAGAGAATATGCTTAATTCAATTCTAAAAAAACAGAGAATTTAATCATAAATTCAATGATAAAAAACATTAAAAAACTTTTTCCTCATTTTGTTGTCTCTTAACTAGGTTCTCCTTCTCATAGGCCCTTCTGACCATATGAACTCATGTAGCATCTAGCTACAATGTCAAGCTCCTCTTTGCCATGTTTACATCCACTTACTTGGATGTATTTGCAGTATACCTCCCACTTGATGAGATGATTCTCACATCTCTATCTGTCTTGTCCTTTGTCACAAAGGGTTGACTTTTAGAAGTCATTGCTTCAATCCAAGTGAATTAGTATGGTTAGAAGCATAGGAAGACTTATTATTATTCAATAATTATTGAATAATTTCAAGTTGCTACAATTTGCAGGTTTTATCTCTAAGAGTTTGAATCAAGGTTGGATAGGATTTTATATTCAAAAAATCATTTGAATAATCTCTCACTATTAAAGAATCTTCCAGTATTAACCTTATGTTACAGCTGAAATACTCTTAATAAGTAAGCGAACCTATCCCGAAAAATAATAGAATCATTATTGACTCAATTTCAATGTTTTTGAGAATCTCTAAGTGCATATAAGCACCTTTTTGACTCAAAACACATCCAAACGTGCTTCAAATATATGCAAATTACATATCAAATTGAAGCTCTTGAATTTAGGGATGTTTAGGAACAAACCATGTCTCAATCGAATGTCCCACGCTCCTACACGTGCCCCTAGAAGGTGTCTGGATCAAAAAATCCTAAAAAATTGGAAAATTCCAATGTTGGCCACTCTCAGTGGAGGCGTGTGATTTTCACATGCCGCCTTACGGCCGTCTGTCGGCTACACGCGCCGACTCACACTACTCCATACGCCGTCCTCTCCCTGACGTTGCTTGCCACTTGTAAAACAGTGGCCCCAGTAGGCCCCACGTGCCATATGTCTTTTTTTTTTGGGTCAACAGTCAATGGATGACTGTTGACTTTGACCAGTCAACTGTTGGCCGTTGACTAGTCAACAGCCAATGCTTGACCAAGACCAGGCTGACATGTCGTAAGGTGGCACTGACGTGCACACTCTGATTAGTGCCACGTGGGTTGGGTTGACCGATGATGTAGCATTGATTGCCACGTCATCATTTTCAACCTTCAGCCGGGTCAGCCCAACCTGGTTGGAGCTCTGGTGGGTCATCGCGACCCACCAACTTTGGGAAGCCATATCTCCCTCGTTTTAGCTCTGTTTTTCGCGTTCTTGGTGTTATTGGAATCATAGTTCAATGAACTAAAAATCCATGGCATTTATTTGATCTGAAAACCTCTGTTTCATTGATCAAATCGCGAGTAAAGTGGCGGTAGTAACTAACAACCTGCCAACTTCTTTCCTTTGTTTCTCCCTCATCCGAACTCTGTTTGACGCATTCTAAGCATCGTTGGAATCGTCTCTTCGATCTCTACACATCTATAGCCTTACTTTGGGCAAAAACACTCAGTTTCAAACACCCCATTTTTTTCTCGACGTTGACGGCGCTGCGTAATCCGACTTGGATGTGTGTCCTCTGTGCCTCAAAAAACGTTCCTAGCCTTTTGAGGGTCAAAGTCTCTTGTGTTTGGTTCCACATAGATTCCAAAGACTCAACCTTTAAGAAATCGAAGAAGTGAGGAGAAGAAGAAGAATGAAGTTTGAGGAGCCGGAGTATTTTATGTACAAAGCTTTTTAAACTTCTGAACTCATTGTCATGTATCCATATGCGAACCAGAGAGCATACATGGAGTAGTTTCAAGCAATTGAATCAGAGAGGACACACACGCATTACACATTATATGTATATAATAGACTAGGTAGAGACATGCATATACATACACGCGGTTGATCGGAAAAAGAAAATGAGGCAAGAACTTTGTTAATTGCAATATGCTACAACAACACATCTAAGAGCAGCGTCTCTTATGAAAAACAAATGTTCATAATGTATGCATATACAAGAAGACTTTTTATCCAAAGAAAAAAATTGTATTTCTGTACGCATTCGGGAAGAGAAAAAAAATTGAAGCAGCACATTTACTATCATCATATAATACTCATATATATGATAGCATAGCACAACGGAAATAATAATTGAGATATAAACAAATTATATCATTTAATTATTCACAAAGAATAAATCACAACCACATGATCCATACGCTCTGATGCCAATGTTGGAAAATAGGACGTACCGGGGCAAATCCATATTCGGATCTGGGTTAAAGCTCCAATGCTCCATAATTGTGCCCACACAATTATTAGATTACTAGAGCCTAATTTTGATTTGCACAGCAGGTCACCAGAACCAGAAAGATGGTAGGAAAGAAGAGAATTGCCAGAAAGCTCAATGGCGGGGTCAATTGCAATTGAGGAGGCACACCCTATTTATAGTGGTTTAGTGTGGCCACTAATTAGGAAACATGTGCACTTATTCTTGGTCTCCTAGACAGTAATTAAATTAATTGATTCTCAATTAATTTCCTAATTATGGTGACTTGTCCTTTAATTAACAATCTCATAATTAATACTGACTTATTCCCCAATATGTAATTAATGCTGATTTATTCTTATTTGTTTAGACTATTTATATCCTAATCAAATAGTCCGGCCCATCAAAGGCGGACTTGGACCCAAAGTCCAACAAGAAGTCTGTAAGGCATCCCAGGACGAGATCGGTGTCAACCTTCCTAATCATGTTGCTGACTCAGAGACCCAAAATAATCATGTTGAAGAACACATCACAATTTCAAACCTTCGTTAGTATGCAATACTTGCCGTAGGCAAGGGCAAAAGGAAGACCATTTTGAAGAAGAGCACTGGTCACTACAAAAAAACATCAGATTAGCGACGGAATTTAGCGACAGAATTTCCGTCACTAATTAGTTTAGCGACGGAACCAAATTAGCGACAGAATTTGTTCCATCGGTAAAAAGACCGTTACTAATTAATTAGGGACGCAATTTTAAATTTCGTCGCTAATTAGAGACGGATTAGCGACGAAAAATTCCGTCGCTAAATTCCGTCTCTAATTAGAGACATAATTCACTAATTTGTGACAGAATTTTTCGTCGCTAAATTAGAGACGGAATTTAGCGACAGATAATTAGTGACGGAATTTCAGTCTTTAATCCGTTGCAAAATATTTTTTTTATAAAATTTAAATTGCCACATGTCCTCACAATGAGCCTCCACATGTCCCTCTCCGGCAGCCGCCACGTGTCCCTGTCAGCCGCCGCCACCTCGCCTTTGCCCTCCACGTGTTCCGGTCAACTGCCACGTGTCACCCTCTATCGCGGGCTACATGTCCAAGTCACAAATTGATTGCATTTTGTGACCAAGTTGGGATTCGAAGCCTTGACCTCTCACGTGTGTGCCAATGCTCTTACCAGTTGAGCTAAGAAGAATCTGTGTAATTTAAATGCAAAATCATATATATATATATATATATATTTTGCTTTGTGAACGAAATTAGAAATACAAAATTTAATCTATTATTAAATATTTGAATTTAGTTTTCTTATTTTATTTTATGTAATTTTTCTACCTAAATTTTTATTATTTATATCTTTTTTTATTCATTTTATGATATATTTTATTTTTTGTTTGCATTTATAAAATTTTTATTTTCGTTTGTGTATAATATATTATTAAAAATTCAAATATATTATATTATAATTTCAATTTCAAAAATAAATTTGAATTAATAATTTTATTTATTTATTTTAATATTTATATTATAAATTTATAATTATAAGAAAAATATAATTATTGAAAAAATTAATTATTTGTAACGGAAATTAGAGACGGAATTTAGGAACGGAAAAATTCTGTCACTAATTTTTAATGACGGAATCGGAGACGAATTAGTGACGGAATTTAGCGACGGAATGTAATTCCGTCTCTATTCCGTCGCTAATTTTTAATGACGGAATTAGAGACGGATTAGGAACGGAATTTAGGGACAGAATTAGCAACGGAATTAGAGACGGAATGTAATTTTAGGGACGGAATTAAAGATGGATTAGGGATGAAATTTAGCGACGGAATGTGATTCCGTCGCTAATCCGTGCTAATTTAGTGAAGGAAAAATTCCGTCGCTAAATTCCGACGCAATTTTAATGACGAAATTTGTGAAGGATTAGGGACGGAATGAAATTCCGTTTTTTTTGTAGTGGTTGGAGACAGTGTACCTAATGGTGCACATAAGGGTCCTCCTCCACGGTTAGATGAGAGGCTCATAAAAGTGATAAAGCAGGAGAAGTAGCTGTCTCAATTATGTTAGTTCATGTTTTATTACAATTACCGCATCGTATCTTTAGTTCAAAGCATCCTAGCTTAGTTCAATGTAGCTGTTGACTTTTCAAGTTTGTCCACGTTGTAATCCTGTCAACTTTTCTTTCCAAGCATTAAATTAGTCTGTTGTTTCCGACCATGCTCTCATAATCCTTGTCAACTTTCCTCTTATATTCAGCTATTTCACTTTTAATTGCATCTTTATCCCAGTATCAAATTGTCAATAACCATTTCATCTTTTCACTTAAATACACTGAATAACTAAATACTTTTCATTAATTAACTAATTAACTACATTTCATAGAATTTGATCTCTTTTGTTAGTTATATTGATAAAAAAATACAGATTGACCCTATGACACAGTTTTAATATTATCAATGAGCCTTCACCTTTTGACTCATTAGTTATTATTAATATTAGTATACAAACATTAATGGAAAGAGGTCAGGGAGTCCTTGAGGTAGTTTATCGTTTTCTAAAAGAGATCAATCTGTATAATAGATTACAGAGTTTTGAATTTGTTATGTTGAGTCATTGAGGCGAATTTGTCAATATCAATTGACTAAATATACGCGCAAGAAGAGATCAAATGGGATACGCGCCTTCAGGTGACTCAATATTCCTCATCCTTTGATCAATCTGCATAGGTATGCTATATATTGTAACTAAATATACGCGCCCTAGACATGACTCAATAATATGCCTATTTTCCAAATGGGATACGTTGGTATTATATAATTTGCTAAATGTAGTTAATCGTTTTATTTTTTATCGTACGTTCCTACTATCGGATCAAGTTTTGCTTTCATAATATTTGATCATCCACAAGCGTCACCATGGCTCATCTAAAAATCAAGGAAACAACATTTACTCATTCATTTAGTTTTTCCCAGCCATTTGTATTTCCAGGTGTAGTTTTCCCCATTAACTTGCTGTTTGAAGAAATAGATTGCTCTCCGTTGCTAATTCATCTTGGCTATTGGAAGATTCTGCAGTACTAATGCTTCCTGTGGAGCTGCTGTTGTGAATTGCTTCCAAAATTGGAACCCTTTGAATCTTGGATCAATATTGGTTGCCTATCATTACTTGGAAGCTTCATTCTTAAGTACAGTGTGAAAGCCCTAATAGTTCGTATGCATGAGTTGTTAAATATGCTTAATTTTGATAATGTCATATATAAATATCATATATTAAGAGAAAAAAGTTTATATAATGTATTTATTTTGTACTTTGACTAGTTGTTGTGTTTAATGTTGGATCAGGAAGCAAATCAATTTATATGACAACAAGGTTTTTTGTATTATGAAGTAAATCGATTTACCAATGTGGTAAATCGATTTAACAAATATGGCCGAAAGCAACTAAGTGATTAGATATGAAGTAAATCGATTTAGCTATGCTATAAATCGATTTACACAAGATGGCCTAGAGCAGCTAAATTCTTAGATGTGTAGTAAATCGATTTAGAGAAGCTGTAAATCAATTTACTCAAAATGGCAGAGTAACCAAATTTTCAAATATGAAGTAAATCGATTTATGGATGTTACAAATCCATTTACATAAGTTGGCAAATTTTCAAATGTGAAGTAAATCAATTTATGGATGTTGCAAATCGATTTACATAAGTTGACAAATTTTCAAATGTGAAGGAAAGCGATTTATGGAAGTTGCAAATCGATTTACAAATCTGGCTGAAGGTTATATGGTTTCCAGAACTCAAGTAAATTGATTTACTGTTGTTTAAATCAATTTACAATGGCATCTAAATGTTATAAAACAAGGTAAATTGATTTAAGATATAGGCAAATCGATTTATGTCATTGAAAAATCAAAGATAAATCGATTTACCAAAAAACCAAATCAATTGATCACTTGACTCAGTTTTCATTCAGCAGAGCTTTAGTAATTTGGTCATATCTTCAAAACCATAACTCCGATTGACGTGAAACTTAATTTATATGAAACTAGACTTCCAATGCGTCATTTTGACACCAAGATCAAGTTAAAAGGAGCTCAGATGAAGGAGATATAAATTCTGGAAGATGGCATTCAAATCACCATCATATTTCATAACAGGTTCAGTATTTTAGACATAACTCTCAAAATACACATCCGATTGAGATGAAACCAGTGGCATATGAAACTAATTAAAGAGCTTTCTATGGATAGGTCATGGGTCATATATGAAGTTATATATGAAGAGATATGTCTTCAAAAAGTTGACACTCTTGAATTCAAACTCTGTCCAGAATAGTAGTCAGTATTTGGATCATAACTTTCAGAATATAATGAGTTTTGAGCTGATTCTTTTTTCATTGGAATGTAGATTGGAAGAGCTTTCTGATGATGGGTTATTTGCCAAATTTGAAGTTACATGGAAAGAAGAATTATGGTTATTAGATTTAGAGGCTTATTCAAACATCTTCGTCTATGTTGACGACTCCGAACCTCTTCATCTATGTTGTTATATTATAGTCTTTGCATTTATGATATGTTTGCTATTATTGTGAAATAAGGGAAACTTTTTTTAATGTTTGTTATTAGTGCCATTACAGACTTTCACTATTCCGGTAATCCTGCCTTGCTGACTGAGAAAGTAATTTTCTTGCATTGAAAAACCATTTTTCAGGCTCTGCTTTTACAGCTATATGTAATGCTCAGCTAGCAACTTATCGAGATGTGCTCAATGCAGAACAAATTTCATCCTTTTCAAAATTTTACACCTCCACATAGTCATGTCTTTTCTCATAGCCATTTCCACATATGTGCAACACTGTACCTTTCCATAAAGAAATAGACATGTCCATCCTGCTTGAAATTCGAATATATTTTCTGATATCCTTCACAGCTTTTTATTTGTTTCATTCATACGATCGACCACTTTCGTGCAGGGTCAACTATAAAAGGGGTTGACAAATATCTATATTTCTATCACTCATTCTAGCATGTAGATGGCGTATAACTCTGTAGCCATACTCCTGGTTTCCTGACTTCCTTACGTTTCTGTCATTCCTATTTTTAGACTTGGGCATCACTATTTGAGTATGCAGAAGAAAGTTTCTTCTTCTTCCTTTATTTGTATTTTATATGTATATTCAAAATTTATATTATTATTTTAATTTAATAAAGTAGAAAATATATTAAATAAGATTTTTTATTTATATATTTCTAATTTATGTTTATAATATATTTATATATTTCTAATTATATATTTAAAAATATACTTCATATTGATTATTAATTAATAAATTTATAAATTTAAATTGGATTTTGCTTTATACAAATATTATATTGACTGCGACTACACTTAGCTCTGAAACTAAGATTTCTCCTTTTCACATATAACTTACGTTCAACTCATTATCTAAATCACCTTATTTACATTCATTTTTTTAACAATTTCCTACAATAACGCATGCTTTTAGAGTAAATATATAACGTTAGTTTCATCAAATTAATATATAACAATTTCCTAACTTCATATAAATTTTCACTTTAACAAATAATAAACATGTGTTGCATCATTTAATTCATCAAATTAATTGTTGTGCCAAGTCGTCAATTCCCGTATTAACTAACATGATGGATAGATCAGTCCAATGCTACATTAGTTCACAAAGTTTATAGCCAGCAGAATAGTTGATGCAGAATAGCAACACCATTGACTTTTTAATTACTGTCGTCATTTTCTTGCTTACCATCCAGGTACGCTATTTAATGAGAGTTTAACTTTACTTTTTATGAAAAGGAGGTAAGGTCATAACCAGGGGCATGGGGTGGAGTGGTAAGTACTCCTCACTCCCTTAACCAGATTGAGGGTTCGATTCCTACTAGGTATGGAAAAATGCCACTGGCCAGTTATTCCACCCATTGAAGTGACTATCAATTAGTGATTCGGATTAGTCTGGGGCTGTTGTAGTGCCTGAAAGATGGCCTGCCCTGGGATACCGAAGGAGAGATCCAAAAAAAAAAGGAGGTAAGGTCATAATTCATTTTGGTGTTTGTAACGTTTGACCAGATGATGTTAATTCCATGATATGGATAACATATTTTATGTCATCCATGATATCTTGCCATTAGAGACAGTACTAGCTTTAGTGTGATTAAACAATTTTTAGAGTGTGTTAGTCGAATTTTTCCCCATGTGCTTAGTACTGGGTTGCTGTTTTAGTTTCATACTTGCTTTGTGAGAAGGACTATGAATAATTACCTTCGTCTCTCTACAAAATTCTTAGTAGAGGACCTATTTCTTTGAGTTATTATCACATCATAGCAATGAAGGGGAAGAGGAAATACATCCAAAAAACTCCAGATAAAGGTGAGATATAGATATTTTTTTCAGTTCTTGAATAATGGAAGTGGTGGAACTAATAAGTTTTTCTGTTTTTTACTTCCTCAGAAAATCTGGGAGCTGAACGTCATGGTTATTCAAACTCATCACATAACGGTATGGAATAGTTGCATTCAACTCCTCAGACAGATCCTACTGAATACACACAGCCCTCAACTTTTCTTCATCTACTTGAAACCATACCATTATGTGATAATATTCTCTATCGGCTCATTGATTTTTTCTGCCAATTACGGATGTCATTATTTTGTTTCATACTGATAACTCATTCTAACCATCTTAACTTGATTAAATTTTGTAAGCTGTAGCCAACAATGATAACCAACCACAGATACAGCCGTATGCTATTAAGAGTGCTCGATGGAGAGGTCTTGAAAATCAAAATCAAAAGAAACCCGTGAAAAGACATAAGAGACAACCTAGTGTAGCCAAAGGTCAACCAGTCACTTCTTATAAGTTTATTTTATAGTCTCATAGCAGTTTTCGGCAAACTTATTTCTCTCAATCGTTTACAGCTAATCTTCAACATCAGTTAATGTGTCATGAAGCTAATGGTACACCAGAGATTACACATCAAATCAATATAGAAACACTTTATAACTGCTGCAACAGTGAACCAAATATTACACATCAAGCCACTACTGAAAGGCTTCAATAATACTCCTGCATGAATGAAGGTGGTTCTATATATATCATATTTATGTAATATGTTTTTATCTCTTACTGTATTTCACACCATAACTTTCACCTCACCATTCTATTCATACCAGCTACAGAGCCTCCTCAGGCAAAATATTACAGGGGCATTGCGTTCCAGTTTGATGTTAACAATAATGATGAACAAAGCTCAGAAGATACAGATGCAGACAGGATGGTAAGTATATAATTGTTCATGAACCATGATTTTCCTTCATAGTGTAATGCAACTGCATACTGATGTTAGAAATCACTTCCCTTCCTATATTTAAAAAATCTCCATGATTATTATTTGTCATAGGTGAAATTCCACGTGGACCAAAAATTAACTTACAGTCACAAGTTGGAAATGACAAATCATATGACTCTCACTTTCAAGAATATATAGGTGAGCTAAATAACCAAATCAAATTATCATGTGTAGCATGCGTAATTGTGTAAGGTTCCTGAATTTCATCATACTATTCTATCCATATTAGCTAATGCTGAATGTCGTGTAGATGAAGGTGATGCAATATGCAGTTGTAAATTCAGTGGATCAAACTTTTGGCATAATGAAAGAGTTAAGAAGGACCGGAATCAGAGGAATGTTGATACATTTTCCATGTGATGTCTAAAAGGGAAAGTAGTGTTACCACCATTGAAAACTCCTCCACCACTCTTACAAAGTCTTTTTTGTGACAAGAAATCCCATGAATCAAAGAACTTCCATGCAAACATAAGGCAGTACAACAACATGTTCTCTTTTACTTCAATGGGAGGAAAGATAGATCATTCAAAAAACTCTGGTGGTGGTCCTTATACATTTATAATGTCCGGGATGCATTATCATAATATTGGTAGTTTGCTTCCACCTGAAGGGTCAAAACCAGTTTTCTCTCAACTTTACATTTGTGACACGGAGAATGAGATCTCAAATCGCATTTTTGTTGTTAAGTATAGTAATATATTTCACCTACATGTTTTCTTTATTATAAAATATTTACAATTGATTCCAATACTTAATTTCTTGATGTTTTGTGCAACAAACATCAAACGGAGAGAACTCAATAGATCCTTCAGTAGTTGCTCAATTAAAGGATCTTCTTGATGAAATAAATCCATTCATATAGCAATACCGTCTTGCTAAATCAATGACAGGTCATTCAAATAGTACACCATTGAAGTTGTGCCTTCTTGGGACATGACAACATGATGGCAGGACATTTAATTTACCAACTGCTCCTGAAGTTGCAACATTAATCATTGGTGACATTGATATGTCATTTAATGTTCATGGCATAATTGTGGAGACTTATTCAGGAATGCCAAATATAATCAATGAGTTGCATGCTTTATACTTACCTCTATAGTACCCTATCTTATTTTCATTCGGTGAAGATGGCTATGGGGATGATGTTCAGCACAGAGAAGAGACTCTTACTGTAACTAAAACTAAGAAGAGGGTGAGCTTACATGGATTCTTTTCTTACCGATCGATGTTAAGAGAGAATGAACTAAGTACAATGCACCATGCCTCTAGGTTGCTCCAGTAATTCATTGTAGATGGGTATACAATGAATGAATCTCAAATATTATTGTGGATAAGGACTCACCAGAAAGATTTAAGAGCTGATTTATATCAAGGACTGTCTGATGCAGTTCTTAGTGGGGAAAGGGTTGCATCATCTACTGGAAAGAGGATTGTACTTGTTGCATTGTTCATAGGTTTTGCAAGGTATATGATTAGGAATTACCAAGATGCTATGGCAATTTGTCGGGCAATTGGATATCCTAACCTATTCATTACCTTTACTTGCAACCTGGCTTGGCCAGAAATCACAAGATGTTGTGATAAATGGAATTTAAATCCATCGGATTGCCCAACTATATTGGCAAGAATATTCCGATTGAAATTGAAGTTACTCATGAAAACTCTGAAGACCAAAAAGATTTTTGGTAGAGTTTGTGCAAGTTAGACATATGTCAACTTTGCAAGTGTGAAAAAATTTATGCCTTATTTTTTCCATTAACTTACAATTGCTACATGACTTGCATGATTAATTAATTCTTCACGCTTTAATGATATGCTTCATTTATGCAGATGTATATACTATAGAATTCCAAAAAAAGGGCCTTCCACATGCTGATATCCTTTTATTTATTGATCCTAGGGATAAGTTGAAAGAGCCAGAAAGTATTGACAAAGCAATTTGTGCAAAAAATTCGGACAAGGAAACTCAGCCAAAGCTTCATGAGCTGGTAAAAAAATTATGATACATGGACCATGCGGAACAAATAAGCCAAATGCAAGTTGCATGAAGAACAAAAAATGCAACAAGTATTTCCCAAAGAAATTCACACAACACATAACAGTTGATGAAAATGGTTACCCTACATATAGGCAAAGGGATGACGGTAGGGTTGTTGAGGTCAAAGGAATTCCTTTGGACATTAGGTTCGTCGTTCCTTACAATCCATTACTTTCAAAAGTTCCAGGGGCATATAAACGTAGAGAAGTGCAATCAGTCAACTGCAATTAAATATTTATTCAAGTACATTAGTAAAGGAATGATAGAGTTGTCATGGGATTATTTGATAAAAGCCAAGATGGGAATGATCAAGCGGTTATTGATGAAACATTCCAATACTATAATTGTAGATACATATCATCATGTGAAGCATGTTGGCGTGTATTTGGGTTTGATATTCACCACAGGAATCCTTTAGTTGAGAGGCTGAGCTTTCATCTACCGGATCAGCAACATGTCATATATTCAAATAAGGATGATGTTGCAGAACTCTTGAAAAATCCGTGAGTCTGTGAATCACAATTTTTGGCGTGGATGCAAATTAATGACGATGATACATTTCCTGCTACTCTGACGTACTCAAAATTTCCTAACCACTATGTTTACCAAAGGAATAAATGTCAATGGAAACAATATGAGAGAGGTTATTCTAGAGGTAGGATTAGCCATGTATCACCATTAGCAGGAGAGTTATATTACCTACGCATTTTGCTCATAGAGGTAAGAGGGCCAACATCTTTTGATGATATAAAAATAGTTGACAGCATGGTTCACAAGACGTTCAAGGATGCATGTTTTGCACTTGGATTATTAGATGATGATAAAGAATATAATGATGCTATTAAAGAAGCGTCATTCTGGGCCTCAGGTTACTCTCTAAGAAAGATATTTGTCACAATGTTGTTATGTGCTTCTATACAAAGGCTTGAACATGTGTAGAATTAGACTTCTGGACTGCTCGCTGAAGATTTAATACACATCCCTCATTCTGATCCAAACTTTGATGGTATGGAAGGAGATTATTTGTTGTTTTATGATGCTAATTCTATTTAATCTTATTATACTCACTGTCTCATGTTATTTACAGGTGTACACATACCTCAACATGATAAGGAACAATCTACACTCAGAATAATAGATTTATTGCTTCGCCAAAATGGGAAAAGTCTTCACGACTTCCCTACTCTGCCATTACTTGAAGATACTCCCACTATAGATGTTAACAACCACTTTATACTACAAGAGTGGAATTATGATAGGGAAGCACTTAAGGCTCAATCTGTTGAATTGTTGAAATGTCTTAATTTAGAGGTATGTATATGACAAAGTAATGTATTCTCTTTCTAGCCCTGACGAAGGTTTCTTCTTTGTTTATGGTTATGGTGGCATTGGAAAGACATTCTTATGGAATGCCTTAACTTCGGCATTACGTTCAAAGGGAGATATAGTCCTCACTGTAGCTTCAAGTGGTATTGCAGCAACATTATTACCTTCCAGAAGAACTGCTCATTCAAGTTTGCTATTCCAATACAAATTACTAATACATTTGTATGCTCAATAAGTCAAAACACACCGTTAGCAAAACTAATCAAAGCAACAAAGTTAATAATTTGGGATAAAGCCCCTATGGTTCAGCGCTTTTGTGTAGAAGCTTTTGAAAGGACTTTGAAGGACATCATGCATTCTAATAAGCCTTTTGGTGGTAAATGTATCCTAATAGGTGGGGATTTTCATCAAATACTTCCTATAATACCAAAGGGGACAAGAGCTGCCATAGTCAATGCCTATATTAGTTCTTTATATCTATGGGACTAAACTTTTCCACTTGAAGCAAAATATGAGGTTGCGCTCATGCTCTACAGACACTGGTAAACACAAGTTGGAATGGTTTTTAAAGTGGTTATATTAGATATTGGTGATGGTAAGATAGGTAACTATTATGATGGAGAGGTAGATGTAGAAATAGCAGATTAATTGTTGATACCAAGTTCTAATGATCTAATTAATGCAATTGTCAAAGCTACTTATGTCAACCTGTTTGAAAATTTGGCATGCAATGAGTACTTCAATAATAGAGTCATTCTAGCTCCTACTATTAAGATGGTTAACCAAATTAATGATCACTTGTGTTCTCTTTTGCCTGGTGAGGAGTTTGAGTTCCTTAGTTGCGACATTGTCTTCAAATCTACCAATGACACTGACAGCTTTAATGACCTCTACACTACAGAATTCTTGAATACAATAGCATGCTTTGGTTTGCCTCCACACAAACTTATCCTTAAGGTTGGTGTCCCTATAATGCTTTGAGAAACATTAATCAAGCTGAAGGATTGTGCAACGGAACTAGACTTCATATTACAAAGATTGGAAAGAATGTTATTGAGGCAATCACATTGAACGGATCGAAACCAAACCAGAAGGTGCTAATACATATGATGGACATGAATCCTTCAGAGTCAAGATTGCCTTTTCCGCATGCAGAGGAGGCAATTTCCTATAACACTTTCTTTTGCAATGACTATCAACAAAAGTCAAGGTCAATATTTAAGTAATGTTGGATTATATCTTTTAAAACCTGTTTTTACACATGGTCAATTATATGTTGCCATGCCTAAGGTGCGAAGTATGAATGGTCTGAAAATTGTCATTAATGACCATGAAAACATGGGAAGCAAGACCATGAAGAATGTTGTTTACAAGGAGGTGTTCAAGAACCTTGATATTGACTGACACTTTTGCTGCTGAGTTGATGTGTTTGCTTACATTTAATGTTTCCATGTCTGTTTTACTTCATGCAAATGAAACAAGATTATTGTAATATTCAGCCAAAGGATATTCATGTGATTCTGTTGGGCTATAATTTTGGAGACTCAATATCACTCGTTTATGTTTTTATTGCAGGAATTGTTAGTTTGTTACATTCGTTATTTATTATACGCGGGAATGCTTTTTTTTAGTTTTGTTCTATGCATTCCCTCTGCTCTGGTTGATACATATAGTTGTTGTATGTAGTGCTCCCCGTGCGTGCAACGCACAGGGGAGCAGGAGCTCGTTTCAATAGATATCAAAATAGGAAAGGGGAAATGGACAAGGGAGGAAGCAGACAAAGTAAGATTTTTTATATTCTAATTCGAACCAATAACAATTAATTAGTATACAAAATTAATCAGTAGAGAGAGAGAAATTCAATTTCAATTGGTATTAGAGTCAAAATCCCATTATCGGATAACAGCTTGTATCAGGGGTAAAGACCATATTCAAACAAATAAAACTTAATAATATAATCTAAAAAAATAACAATAAAATTAAAGTTAAAGTAAAATATTTATATATCTTATCATTAATCTTACTCATCTATAGGAGTGTGATATGATTGGCCGATATCTAAATTGAAGTGTCAACAATGTTCTATAAGTTGTGACTGCTATGTTCTGTGCAGGTCTAAGTTTACTAGGGTGGGCTTTTCCTTTGAAACTCCTCAAAGTTGTCCTAGTGAGTGGATGAGTTTCAGAAATAGTAAAGTCCTAAAAATAACTTGTACTTTTTTCTAAAAAAAAAGAAGAAGAGATAATACGCACACGATATTCCTCTTCATACGAGAACCAATCACCGCAAGAAAAAGATACATAAGGTATAAATGATATAAAGTAAATCTGTATTTGTGTGTGTGTGTATATAAACTTCTTCCAATCTCTTTCTCTCAATTTCAAAGTAGCTCCAATGATCCAATTTCTCTGCGTATTCATCATTCAGTAATTGTAAATTTATATCTACAGTCACCAATTAAAGATATCAAAAGAAAAGAGAAAATTGGTGTCAGTTGAGAGATTAATCACATATTGATTGATATGTGTGTGTGTGTGTGTGTGTGATTATTGTATTACGTACGTAGAGAATTTAAATATTTAATGTAACTTGTCTAAACCCCGTATGCAGAAAATATAGTGAAGCAAAACGTCAAAACAAGTCCACAGGGTGTAATCATTGCGGTCGAACTCGTTGATTTTGATTTGTCTGCTGCAGTACCACCTGAAGAATATCAAATGATCATGAAAGAGCAATTACATCATTTCTGTATCAATAAGAAATTTAAAAAAAAAAAAAAAGCCCGCACACACGTATTGGTTGGTTAATTCAGTTATATATATATATATATATTCTAATGAAATTGTATCGCCATATATGACATGTTGTTTAACTCTTATAAACAGTTTCTCTCTGTATTTTAATGGAAGAATCTGATGAATGAACCTCATATCTCAACATTTATATATACCACATATATCTAAGAGAAACAAATCTAAGACATCAGTGGGACATGTTTTATTATGATGAAGAAGAAGGAAAAAAACTTACTAGATGAACTGTTACTGGATGAAGTCGCACCTGCAATGAAGGAAAGAAACAAGATTAGTGTAAAATAAAGTCAGATCAGATCATCTTTAAGTTACAAAATTAGAATTTATCTATAAGTAGTATAGAATATGTCAAGAAACTATTTTTGGCAGAAAATTTGCAGATCAATATGACTAAGATTCATGATTATTGTGAGTTAATTACATGGATTTCTTCTAACTTCTGTTAAAATTATACATATTCTTCCTGTTTTTAAAATTTATGCATATTTTTTTCAGTAAAAAAATTAAATTACATGACTCTCCCTCCAATTTTTCCATCTAACCTACACAACCTTCGAAAAATAAAGGAAAGGTGTGGGGATAATCAATAGGACTATTGAGAAGTCTGCAATTTATTTTTCTTATACCTATAATTTTAATAAAATCTAGAAAATTTTTAAATAATATATATAATTTTTACCCAAAAAATGTGAAATCTATTTCACCATTTCTTAACATATGAAATTTAACTTGTGCACACAGAAAAATCAAATGAATCTCTTCCTGAAACAAAATTAATTAATGATTGATCACTATATATATATATATAAGTTAAGAAAAATAATTGCCATTACCGTTGTTGCATTTGGAAACATCTGCATGTAAACCACAGGACTTGGGAAGTTTCAAGGCATCATCCTTGGTGGCGTTGAAGGTCTGGAGCATCTCCGAGCTGTTAATCATGTTACACAGACACTCAACGTCGCCGGCGATCATATCCTTCAACGGCTGACAGCACGTGTCCGGCGGGGTCCCCGACGCCGTCCCTGGCCTCTTCAGGTATGGCTCGCAAGGAGCCAGCTTCTTCACGCACTGCATGTCATGTAACGACAACCTCGGATTCATCAGAAGCTGCTGCGAGAATCCCACATGAAGAAACCAAGACAAAATGAGGAACAACAACGTTGGGAGAAAAACATTATTGGACTTGGAATAATAATATTCCATATTGTTGTTAATGAGGTTTTAATTTTGGTTATATGAAAATGAATGTGATCGTTACGTTGTGGGTATTGGAGAGGGAAGAGATCAATCAAAAGAAAACGCAGAGGGATGAAGGAATGAATGAATGTGACTTCTTCCCTAGAGGGTATTGTACAAGAAGGGTTGATTATATATGATCCATCTTTTGAAGGAAGTTTCTATTTTTATTTGAGGGGCAATTATTTAAGTTGAAACCAATCAATTTACTTTCTATTTTTCTTAATTAAGTTGGTTTCATCGTCAAATTTGCAACGACTAAGTTGGCCATAAGGCATGCATTGTTTATGGTATGACAAATTTATGCGTGTGTGGGGGAACAATAATACTTCTTCTCGTCCTTAATATAAAATCTAGTTGACTTTTTTAATAGGATTAAGGAAAGCTAAATAAATTACTCTCTAATACAGAAAGCACTTTTAACATCCGTTTTTAAGCCATTTCTATTTCCCTTTTTTGGGGGACGCTTATGTGAGCGACGTAATAAAATCTGAGAACAACATCCGTTAAAAAAGGGATATCGTAAGAACGGCGTTCCTTTTTTAAAACAGACGCCATAAGTCTGTAACTTACAACATCCCTTTTCTAACGGACATTGAAAGGTTTTTTTTTAAAAAAATTGTTTATATTTTGCACTGCCCAGCAATTAAACCCTACAAAAACATCATCGAACAATCCTACATAAACCAAAATGTCCTTACAAATAATAAGGAAACATCCAGCACTAGCTAATTAAAGTGTTAACTACTACTAATACTATGTACAATAATCACCACAAAGTGTCAAAAAGTTGTCTACATAACTACTAACTAATATAAAAATAAACTTTACTCATCTATATGTTGAAGAAGATGTCCAGCCAAAAACTTTCAGATCAAATTAATGTCTTCGTATAAGTAGGCATCGTCATTACTAAAAATCTGTAAATTGGAAAATAAGCGAAGATAAAATCAATCAAGTGAATGAATTAATTAACAATTCAATTACAATACAAAAAATGTTATCATTTGAGAATAAAGAAGGGATTATCTGGTGAAAATCTATAGTAACTCCACTCTGAATGATATTATACATATAAAGTATAACATAGTATCCGCACTCTGTGCTTCCTGGGGATGATGTGGCACTATAAATCAAAAGCAAATAGTTAAAATGAATAAAGACATATCTAAAGCAACCATCAATAAAGGAAGTTGAATTGAAACTACTCGGATAAAACTACTTCAGCTCTCTAATTTTACCTTTGGGTGTCCTGCCAAGTAGTCTATATGTCTTGATTGCACTATCATTAAAAAATCAACATACATTAAAACAATTTATTTAAGTCAAGAATCAATGAAATACAAACAAACTAACTTACATGCTGAAGATGAATTTTATTTCTCCGTTTGGCCTGTGACCCATCAAATCAATAGAGGGTGTTTATGACGGGACAAACAATACATAGATTCTAATGGTAACTATAACAACATATACAAATTAAAATGAAATTAGATAACAAAGCAATTTATTCTTAAACATCTTAAATAGACAAAACTAAAATATGTACCCTTCAAGAATTGGTACTAGATAACAAGGCAATTTAGTCTCTCCCATTGTGTAGCCCGCATAACTCATCCTTACTTCCAAAGTATTATTCTTCTTTGTCATATTTACAGGACATAAGAATCCATATAAATCATTTCTTCCCATGTCAACGCATATGTTGTGGAAGAAGCTATAATAGAATTAAAATAATAAATAAATTATTGAATATATAAAACTAAAAACCACTGCATTAATTGAAAGAAAAAATGAAAAAAAAAAACTTACAGGATTGCACGTTTAACCTATCTTATATCTATCTCCTTCAAATTGATGAACTCCCTGAGATATTTCTAGTCAATTGTAAAGGGATACGTCACTCTTGCGCCCACAATCCCATAAGGCATTTGTATGTCGATATGGCCAATGTCCTTATGGAGCTATTGTAGTCATGCCAAAAAGGGAAATTTTGTCACATCTTTATTCATTCTATTAAAACATAACATACAGATTATTAGTAGGATGCTAAGAAAACTTAAGTAATAATAAGGTAATTCCTACCATTGGAGATGTTGCTGCCTTGTGAATAAGATATTTCAGCCAAAGGATGAAAGATTCTATTGCCTGACCTAATGTGACAACCTTTTCATCAGAAATTGGGACGTATATAGCTTCTTCCCCCTCTCGAACACATGTCACAGTAACCCTATCACTACTACAAACTAGACATTTAACGACTCTAAAAGACGTTCCTTTTTAAATTAGGGACGCCTAAAGTTCCATATTTAGCCTGAACTATTGGCGTTGGTTGAATTTAAAACAAAAAAAATTGTACCACTTTAGACGTCCCCAGAGTCTTTGGGGACGTCTAAAGTGTGCCCTCTATGCACTTTAGACGTCCCCAATTTGACTGGGGACGCAAAAAAGCCTGTCAGTTGCCCATCCCATCAGCAGCAGGCCAGTAGCTTTACTTCCTTCCCCAAGCTTCATTCCATCTTCCCCCATGAGCTTCGTTCACAACTGTCTTCCTCTTTCCCCTTTCCCTTGCTTCCTTCCTCTTTCTCAGTTCGTTGCTGCAACTCTCTTTCCCGTGCTTCCTTCCCCGTCTGCCTTCCTCTTTCTCATAATCATATTTCTATTTTTTCCTTTCTCTTCTTTGATAAGAGCACCGTCATTTGTGTCTCCCTTTCACAACTATCGTCTTCCCAGCTGGTGGCACCGTGAGTCATCTCCATTTCCTTCGTCCACAGGTTTATCCCTCACTCCCACAACTTTGGACACAAATGATTGAATAAATGCTTGTAACTGTTAATTTAAATCAGATTATGAAACTGGAAAAACAAAGTAACTTGTATATGCATACTTTTAATTTGCTTCTAATTTGCTTGATATGGAAATGGACTATCATTATTGCATACTTTTTTTTTCATCAGCAGACTTCAACACAATGATGTGTATATATATACATGAGTTAAAAAAAATGACAATGATACTTAGGAATGAATTTGGTTTTAGCACGGTGATTCAAACATTTCTATATTCCAATGTGCGAATTAGAGTTGTGTTGTTGTATATACTATTAGATTGTTGGATAACATTTTTATTAGATAGTGCTGAACTGCTGTTATTTCCATTCTGGTTTATGAATATTTCTTCCATCTAATTTCTGCAGTTTAAATTTGTCAGACAGTGATGTATATAAAAGGCCATAAAAAAACTTTAGATGTCCCCAGTTTTTACTGGGGATGTCTAAAGTCTGGACTTTAGACGTCCCTAGTGCAAACTGGGGACGTCTAAAGTTGTTTAGAAACACTTTAGACGTCCCCAGTTACGATTGGGGATGTCTAAAGTCTGACCTAAAGACGTCCCCTATTTTAGGGACGTTATTGACAGTTTTTTTCTACGTCGCTCAGATAGACATCCCCCTGTTTTCAGACGATAAAAGGCCTAAAAAAGGGGACGCCAAAAGCGTTTTTTGTAGTAGTGTATGTAAATCATCTAGAATTTGCTTATGATGATGGGTAGTAGCTTGTGTGAGAATGAGAGCATCAGCAACAAGATGTAGCAGTGGGACATCCAAATAGAGAGTGCAAGGTTCTCCAGGCTTGGAGTGGGAGAAGGGTCACTAAGTGGTACCTTCAGCGGGTTATGCTTCCTGTGAAAGGAAAACTAAGTGAATGATGTCAAGTAGATTCAAATAAAAAGTTTTATACTAAGATAAAGAAAATTTACCATAAATTGAGGATCTTGCCGTGATGCCACAAACAACCTCTAGTCGTCTGAAGAAATATACGAATATCTTTGAAATGGATCCTCATCCCTCCTAGCCCCTTAAATGTACTTTTATGAGAGCTTGTTCTTGAAATCTTTCCATTGTAGATGAACTTCTCATATCCAGTGCTTGTTCATCACCTTGTTGTCTGGGACATCGTATGTTTCCTACAAGGTAAAACATAAAATAATTATATTTGAAGCAATAAGAATAAAGATACAAATGCAGATATATCAAACGTTATATACCAAAATTTGTTGCCAAATCATCTCTTTCATTTTTTATAGAACCAACTTCCAATTATCATAAACAATGCAAACTTTGCTTCGAGCCAAATAGCCTAAATAGCTAATGAATCTATCTTCCTCAGCTCCAATTGGATTCATATTAGCATCAAAGTCCACATGCATATGATTATCATGTGGAAACATATCCATTGTACATAAGATTTTCTTAGCCTTATACATACGATTTGGAAGTACATTATCGTCTGGAAACAAATCACACAACAATTCAAGTAGCAATGTAAAACTATTATTGGTCCACCTATAAGTTGCCTTTAAGTTGACTAGATGCAAGGTTCCTGTCAATCGTGTATAATTACTCCCATGGTATAACAGTGTCTTTGTATCACTTCACAGGTTGTTATATTCATGCAATGACACAAAGGATCTACCTCAACATCTCTATTCTATTTTCATCTATGACATCCACAACTTCCTTCTTGTGTGACGGACAGGGATTTACTTCCTCATCATGTCATATCCACCTTGTGTATCGAAGATTTATTCCATCATAAAGTAAGTGATTTCTTATATCATCAATATCTCGTCGATTCTCATTTAAACAATTGACACAAGGACAAAAATATATCCTATTTTTTGTAGGCCCATTCCTTTTAGCAAATTCAATAAACTCTTCCACCCCATTCTCATACTCTTCACTTATTCTCAAAATATTCATCCAACTATGATCCATTTTATTACCACCTAAGCATTTTCCAACAACACTCAAGTTTAGAACAATTGTCAACGAAGGGATTGCCTTTTACTCATTGTTTTTAAAAAAATTTCGGCAGCATTTCCCCTTAAGAGTAAGACATCCCAAAATCCCAATAACAAACCATTTTAGCTTAATTCAAACAAAACTAACTAACTAAGGCAATTTAGGACAATATCAGCAATTTAATCCAACAATTTCATTAAGGGAAATCAGAACTAAAGATTAATTACAAAATCCAAAACTAAAAGGTATACAGATATATATATTGGTCAAAAGAACATGTCATACCCCGCACTTCCCCAATCCCAAGGACTACGGGCGTGCAACTCATAGGACTATCCCCACCCCCTCCAATGCAAGTGGGTTTCTTTCGCCTCTCGGGACTCGAAGTCGCGACCTAAGGGCATAAGTATGCGCTCCACGTTTGAGTCCCTCAGGTCGCGACTTCGAGTCCTGGGAGGCGAAAGAAACCTACTTGTGTTGGAGGGGGTGGGGATAGTCCTGTGATTTGCATGCCCGTAGTCCCTGGGATTAGGGAAGTGCGGGGTGTGACAATAAAAAGGCACCTTTTTATGTAATAGCCCACCCTCCGCCACACAAGCTAGATGCAACCGGCCATGGTTCACCTACTGCCACACAGGCTTGGTCCCTCCCATGGCAGGTACTGTCCCCTCCTCCGCACCACACAGGTGCTTGGGGATTTATTCTAACCACATAAGAAGGAATACGCCTCCCCAAGGGCTCGAACTCTGGACCTGAGGATAAGTCCAAAGCCTAAGAGTCACTTGGTAACCAAGTGTGCTACCTTTTTATTGTTACACCCCGCACCTCCCCAATCCCAAGGATTATGGGCGTGCAAATCACAGGACTATCCCCACCCCCTCCAACACAAGTGGGTTTCTTTCACCTCCCGGCACGCAACCTGAGGGCATAAGTATACGCTCCACATCTAAGTCCCTACCATTAGCTCAATGACGGTGGTGAGAGGGAGAAAGGAGCGACGGTGGTGAGAATGAGAGAGGAGCCCGTGGGTGTGTGTTGGACTTAGAGGACGACATGCAAGCTAAAAGGTTGAAGGGGTCACTTTCGGTGCCAAAAGGCCTATTTTTGGTATCCCTTTTGGATTGGGAAGCCTAAAGTAGTACTTTAGTAGTTTGAATTTTTATTGGGGATACCAAAAGTTGACTTTTGGCGTCCTTTTTCATTTAAGGAATGCCCAATATATCAAAATTCCATCCCAGAATTACAAGAATACCACCGCCTTTATTTTTTTACTTCCCTTTTTGAAAAATGGACATTTTTTGGGGAAGTAAAATCTATGTCTTGTAGTAATGACTTAATCAAAATATATGCTGTGTATCATTATACTATATATAAGTTTTTAAGTCAGACAAATTATTTTGAAAAAAAAACGATAAATATAATTACTCTAAAGTAATTTATTTAACTTTCTTAATATTTTAGAAAAGTCAACTAGATCTTATATCAATGACTTGAAGAAGCATGTTTTAATATTTGAAATTGTGATAGTATAAAATGATGATTACGAAAATGACGAAGATACAAGTAATCCTCAAAAGTTTTAAATATATTCATACAATTGATATTTAAAATGTTATAGTAATAAACTCATAATATCGGAGACCTCATAACGCGATCCCTTGCTCAATTTTTTTCCCTTCACTGCCAGCGCACAGTACATGTCATCATCTTTAGTCAAAAGTCTCTATGGAATTGTTCACATTGCTTAAATAAGCAGGCATGACATTTTTGGACCCTTTTAGAAATTTCATAGGCATTTTTGTATTTATGATGCCGGTAGCACATATGTAAAATGTTCATAGGTAAATATACACGTGGATTAACCCAATTTAATCTGATCACAATTGAGGTTGATATAAAACTGTTTATTTTTTTATCTATTAATTACTCCATCCACTCTTTTTAATAAGCACATGCTAACTAGTACTTTTTAAGATTAGCCCCCTATTGGATAGGGAGGGGGGAAATGGAGAAAAGAATATTAGGAGAAAAAAACTTTTAAATCAAAAAATAGTAAAAGAAAATTATTATTTCTAAAATATTTTTCCCTAATATAATATTCTTTCCTTTTCATTTTTCACCCTATCCAAACGAATTCTATGGAAATTAGTCAATGTTGGTTAAATATTGAACGCCTTTTGTCCTTAATATAAGACATATTTACCTATAATTTGATCATATTAGTATAGCATGTATTTTAATTTCTAAAACATCTTAATCATTTTTCTTAAGTCCTTCATTCTCTCTCTTCCTTGAGTATTGTTGAGGGAGCCTCAATAAGGTAATTTAGGAAATGATTAAAGAATATAAAAACTATATCTTATATTTAAAATTAAGATTAACTCTCTAAATATGTCTTATAAGGGCAAGAGAGAGTACAATTTTCAGAATTACTCTTTAATTGACACATAACTCGTTAGCGAAAGATGATGGAAAAATCATCATCAAATGACAAGAATATTGAAAACTTCAATGACTTTTGATCGCTAACCTTGTTTTATATATTATTAACTCTTGGCTAGCATGTATATATTATTTGTTTGGGAAGTCATACAGGAAAAATTAAGATTTATAAGTTTAGAGAGCTCTATCTTTCAAAAGATATCTTTTTTGGTTCAAAACGGAGCCATTGGTATCGAAATCTTATTATCAGGAACTGATATAATCCAGTCAAACCTGACTAATGCCCCTTAAAGGGATATAAGGGTTCTTCCAGTGAGGATTTTTTCCATGCCCAGAATCAAATCCAATACCTTTGATTAAGGCTAAAGTGCCTACCACTTCCATCAACCCATGAGTTTTTTCTTCTTGAACCTGTGCTCTTAACTGAATACCTGGTCAATTTTACATCAAAATCCAATCCTTATTTATAAACATAATTTTAGTAATCTCATCGCTGGTTCTAACTTCTAACTTCAAAACTTGCACCCATAAATTCAAGCTCAGTGAATTACATCCCCATGGTGAATCAATATAAAAATAAAATCTACTATATAACAAGATACATTAACGATGCAAGACTTGTTTTTTTTTCTCAGAATCTATGACATGCGCGCGCGCGCTGAGAGAAGAACAGCAGTCAGCAACAATAATATATCATAAAGACAACAACAAAAAATTAAAGTAATAGTAAAAATTAATTAAAGGTAATAAATATGTATTATTTTTTCAACTATATCTTTATATGTAAAGAAGATAAGTGAGAAACAATAAATACAATTAACAACAGATAAAGTTAAAAAAAACGATATAAATGTTTAAACCAACTTAAAATGAAGCTTATGTTTTGGCAAACACGCATTCACAGAATTAAAGTTTACAATAAGAGACGCGATATTGGCGCGGCTCAATCAAACCATAGAATCAAGTCTCTAGTTGATGCTAAGATTGGTTTGAACCGTGCCAATACCTCGTTTCAGTGCCTCTAACGTTGTTCTCCTTTCCTACGGTGTCAATGATGAGAAACATAGACATATATATCCTAATAATAACGCTGCTTCACAATATCTATGAATGTGTTTCTCAAGTTTCCCCTATATATATATAGATAGCTGCAACACACGCACACCCATAGCTGATATCTGAATGAGCATCATTTTAAAATTTTGGTTTACGAAAGAGTCTAAGCATAGTTTGGTAAGTGGAAAAAGACAGAGAGAAAGATCCAACCAAATATTGGTTTTGAGTTGATTTCAATGAGTGCCGGCCGGCTTTCATTTTAATTTTTATTATAATTCATTTTCATTTATATATAATTTTAATTTACAGATTTTTTTTTTTTTTTGGGATTCATTTTGCCGGCTTTCTCTCCAAAGTTTGGCCCTTTAGCTACTATGTAGTTATATCACCTATTAATTGTGTGTTGTGCTGTTCAATTTGCTAACTCCTAGCTTACTCACTCTTTGGGACTATGTAATTTTCTTTTAATTTAAGCCTCAAAGATTTCCTTTTTGTTATCGAAATGGTATATGCTCTGATGCTCTCAATGAATAAAATGATTGTATCTTACTCATTTTTTTTCCATCGAATATCGATAATGCCGTTGGGATAATTTTTTTTCGAGATATGATATTATTTCGACAGTGACTGGGATATTGACCCCGCTGTTCTTGGATGAGAGTATATATCTTTTGTTGTACTCCCTCCTTCCCCGGCTATACAATATAAGTCACTTTTAAAAGAATATTTTGATTCATAACATAAGTCACTTTGAGAGTAATTAATGATTAGTTGTTAATTTTGTCATGTAGTTGAAGCTTAAATGTGACTTTTGGTATGTTCTCATCTCTAATTTAAAACCTAATTTAATGTGAGTAAAGTTGGAAAAAAAGTAATTTAAAGCATGTTTAATGAGTTAATTATCATTTCTTGATTCTGATGAATTAGTTAAAGTATCTTATATTATGGACCAAAGAGAGTATTGCAAAACACACACATGAAAGTATGAAAACACACACACACCCATGATCATAATCTATGTACATATATAATTATGCCAATAATTAAAAAGATACCTCTTTGATCCTATTTATATGCTAGAGAGAGAAGAAAAATTTTTGTTTGAAAAAATTATAAATTTGGAAGATAAATTAAATTGAGGTCTTACATTTGATTTCACTTAACCTTCAACTAGTTCTTACATTTAGGATACGGGGGAACATTATTTTTTAATTAGTCCCTAAATGTTTATATCTTTAATTCTCTCATTTAAATGATAAACATTTACAATTTGTCACCTTAGTGAACATGCATGCTAAAGAATTATGAAGTTCGGACTTTTAGAAAATTGAATCATGAAAGTATACATTTTCATTATATTATCACTTTAGTATTTTGTTTCCAAAATCATGTTGGACATAGAGCGATAATGTTTGCATTCAAAAAGTTATAGTCATATAAATATTGAATAGTATGATTTTTTTGACTTCTTGTTTATATTATAGTGACATATTGATAATTCTCGCTTTTTTTCCAGATGATAATTTTCATTTTATATAAAAACCATCAATTTAATATTGAACAAATACCTCGTAATCTTTTGACTGTATGTAAAATTGCATCATTGTAAATGTCTACGTTTTCAAGAAACTACAAAGTCACCCATTTTACATTTGTACCAAGTTATTTAGCTAGATACTAAGTCGTGTATATTTTTTTTCCATTCACTTTTTTCGTCTTAAATGATTGTTTGGAGCAAAATTAAGTTAAAATTTGACGAAGTTGGGAAATACATTTCTCATGTGATGAGGTCTTCATAGTATAAATATTTTAATCTGTATTCAAATTTTCATGCATGACATCATGCAAAACTACTAAATTAATTACTTAATTTGTAAACAATTGGACTGTGCTTTGTATTTATTTTACGTTTTACCAGTACAGAAAAGAGTTTTTTTTTAACATTGGTAACTTCAACAACCGGTGTAGAAAACAATGTTTTAAAAGCCGGACCGGACGTCGAGCCGGAAAGGTCTACGGGTCAAGGTTCAACCGGTTGGAACGGTTGAGTCGTTTAGCCGGACCGGTGACGTAATAATTAAATTTAAAAATAATATATATATATATATATATATTACAATAATTAATCATTATTCTAATTTCATATGAAGTTAGTAAAGTCACAAAACACCATTTAAAAACCTCATCAATTATCACCCATCAGGATAAGTGCTTAAAATATCCACCACTCAAGGGTTATACAAATCTAATTATGTTAATATATTCTTCTGGTATAAAATTATTAAAATAAAATAACTCAATTGGCAAGCTAAAGTTTAAAATAAAATAACTCAATTGATATGTTTTTTTTTTGCTAGTGGTAGAAAAAATAAATTGTCATGTTTTTTAACCTGAAATAAATTGTCAATTGAAACTTTAAAAAAATTCTATTTTATATATTTAGAATTACTTTTTACCAATTTAAATTAGAATTAATATGCGCATGGTTGTTATATCGGTCAGAGCATTTCATTTCAAATTTTAAAATAGTATAATATTTTTTAATTTTTTTAAAAAATTGATTTTTTAGATACTTTCTGAATTATTTTTAAAAGATAAAATATTACCACATTACATGTTTGACGAGGAGTACTGGAGAAGTGACGCCTGCAAAGAAGGAAATGTTGAAATGACATTGCACTAATTTTATTCAATGGATATATCTTTTCACCAGCTTTATCCAATGGATATTAGTAGCATGTATCTTTTTATTCGTTAGTCAATAGAAAATTAAATGCTTTCAACTAATCAAAGCATCTTCCTCTTTTTTCCGATGGATATTTTAGGCTTCTAGGCTTTAGCAGCTTATTTCGACCTTGGCGTCTCTCTTCATTCTAAAACATAGGTAAAATCGCTTTTTATTTCTCTTCGTCGGAGCTCTCAGATTCGACGTCGTCTTCTTCTTCATTTTCTTTTTCTCATAGTTGGCTGTTGTTGTCCGATCTGCGCCTCCTTATTCTTCTCCTTCTCCTTCTCCTTCTCCTTCTTCCTTGGGCACTGAGTTTCTGTTGGAGTTTTTTTTTTTTTAAAAAAAAGTTGATGTTTCTCAGAGAACACCTTCAGACCATCCGGCTATTGAATAACCGGAACGGTTCCCGGCCCCAAAGCGTAGAGCCGGGAAAACGGGCCGAGCCCGTCGGGCCGGCCCTTTTAGGCCCTGGCCCTTCAAGGGCCGGGCTTGCAAATTGTAGTCTCAAAAGGAAGTCGGGCCTAAGAGGGCCGGCCCTGTAGGGCCTCGGGCTTAAAAGGGCCGGCCCTGGAGGGCCTCGGGCCGGCCCTTTAAGCCCGTTTATTTTTTATTTTTTATTTTGCTTGGAAATGAATCATATTACATTTTTGAATTACCTTATTGAATCTATATGTCAATATGTCCTCATATCGTATAGAGTATGATTTTTGAGTATATTGTTTTATCTAATTGAATCATATTATGATTTTTGAGTATGATTTTTGAATATATTATTCTGCTTATTTAGAATAAAATCATATTATATACTATTCTGCTTGATAGAGTATGATTTTTGATGAAGGTTGTGATTATTTAACTACTTGAACCTACTAGTCAAAGTGAAATACAATCAAATATCCTTGAAATTGATGATAGTGGCGAAGAAGGTGAAAATGATAGTCGTCATACTCATGTTGTTTAGAGGTTAGAGTATTTAGCTTCTTGCCTTCTTATACTTTAGCCTTTGTGTGAGTTACTTGTGGACATGATTTTACCTTTGATTATACATTAGTAACTGTGTTTATTTGTTGCAAGAAACGTGTTATTTAAATCTTAATGTTGACAACATTTATGTATTAAATTAGAACTTTAATCGTTGTTATCTACTAATTATATCTCTATGGGGAAAATACGCAAGAAAAATAGTTAAATATTGTGAAAAGGACTTCCAGGCCCTGTGGGTCGGCCCTGGCCCTGATGCTCTCGGGCCGGGCCTTGAAAAACTGCAATTTTCCTGACCCCGAGCCCTTTAGGGCCGGCCCTGTTAGGCCCTGGCCCGTCAAGGGCCGGCCCTGATTCCCAGCGCTACCAAAGCGAGTTCCGGTCTAATAACGGCTAAACAACGACTCAAAACGGTCCAGACTTCAAAACGGTTTTCTCCTGAAAACGAGCCGCCCAAGGCACCGGTCGACGGTCTGGCCGGTCGGACCGTCCGGTCCGGTCCGGTTTCCAAACCATTGGTAGAAAATGATTTATTTTTTAATAAAATAAATTTGATATTATTTACCCCGGTTGTTTTTATTATTGTAACCAATGTAGAGAGAAAAGAAGTAATTTTTTTTAAAAAAATAAATAACTATATACAGTAATTGTTAATTTAATCCGTGTAGAAAGTGTTTTCATTGGTTGCTAATGAAATTAATTGACATGAAAAATCAACAATCTTATATCTTATTTACAAAAATATCACTGATCATATTTTCTAAACCATCACCGCAGCCACTAGGGTGCAAGCCTCATTGTAGAAGTGTGCCAGTGGTATCTTTTCCCCCCCTAAAAAGAATGTCTCCTAAACTAGATATACCACTCTAATATTGATTATATAAGTTATTAGTGACACATTCCCATGTGGTTTTTTAAATAGACAAAAATTTAAATGAGTTGGATTTCGGGGGCTTATCATGGTCAGGGCATACCTTCGGGTTCAAAGAGCACTTATAGAGGTATTTATAGATTGATTACCAATAAGGTCCTCACGCAGTTGGGATTTGAAATCATAACCTTAGAGTTATGAGTTAACCTCTTTACCACATGAACCAACCTTTATTGGCACCCATTCTTATGTGTTAGGGAATGCATTAAATTGATAAAAGAAATTTCAGATGTATCCTTATTAAAATTCTCTCTCTCTCTCTCCAAGCAAATCTTTCACACCCTTCTCTCTCCTTTCTCTCTTTCTAACAAGAATTAAATAAGGGTAAAATTAGAAAAAGAAAAAATCATTAAACACTTACAAGTGACTTATATGTGGGATGCATAAAAAATTTCCCCCTAAAAGTAACTTAAAACAAGGATCACAGTGGTATGTACCAACAAAATAAATGAAGTGTGCATGCATGTACTTGAACACATGATATTACATTTAGTTATTAGTATAAGATCTCATTCGTAATACAAATTACACTAATAAAATGAGATTTTATAGTATAGAAACAAGATTGCACTTAAGTGAAATTAAAGGTTTATAGTATATTCTTCAGATCACTATACCTTTTTCCCTCTCTTTTAATTATTCTTACTTCTTAATCATTCATTATGTCACTTTTAAGTTTTATCATCATTTTCTCATTTTATTGAAAAGATCTAACTATTTTTGTTTATGGTGCAAATTATCGATTTTTAATTTTTTTTTTCCTCATTCTGACAACTCATATTTTGAAGTGACATGTGATTTAATTATTATAACTACAACTTGAACGTTCATGCATGCAACGACAAGAATTAAAGGATTATACGATATAATCGACCTTAGAATTCAGTGAAAAAACATTTAATTTTGAAAGAATTAACATTAGAATCCACTTTTCACACATAGGTCAGTCCAAAATCTTTCAAGTTCGAACTTATCATTCTGATCCTATTTATAAGTCATTTTTAATTAATTCTTACATACTAAGGAGAGTTAGTTAACTCATTAATTATGGGCTAAATTTCCAATTTCGCTCTTATCCATGATTGGTTCCAAAAATCAACATGAATAAATTTCTTTTATTTATTATAATTAATATGGGTAAAAAAGTACAAAATACATTTATTACCCTAAAAATGGATTTATAATTAAGACCAAATTTTTTGATAAAAAATGACTTATAAATAGGACCAGAGTGATAAGCTTTCAACAACTTATTTGTCCTTTATGCACCTTGGTCATTTCATATACGCATGAACCTGCCAATTTTTTAATAACAATTTTGTAATATATATAGTGCATGTTTGGCTGAGCTTTTTGTACAGGAAATAAGCCCTTATTACGCAAGCCGAGAAAAAACTCCTCTCACATACTTACCTCGTATACCGTGAATCACGAATTATAAGCACTTATTGCCCAAAAATAAGCTATTCCAAACACGCACATACTAGTTCTGTTCTTTCAAAGTTCACAGTTAACTATAAAATATTAAAATTCTTGTAGAATTCAGAGATCTAAAGAAAGAAAATTTGAGTGTAAAAAAGAAAGAGAAAGTAATACTCCATTCAGACCTAAACACAAGTTAGATAAAACTACTTCACAAATATTAAGAAATAGTTAAATTTGTTAATTGCAAGAACTGCGTATTAATTAGTTTCTGTAAAATATTTTTCATTTCAATCATTTATATTGGAAATTACTTTTGTTGATTGCACATATTTACATTTAATAAGGAAGTTTGGGAGGAAAATAATAAATGTGAAAAACAAAGAAGATTAAGGTCTTTTACATTTAAAACTTAAAAAAAACAAAAAAAAAAAAAACTTCTCAACTAACTTTTATATTTGGATCAATCAATTAAAATTTTCACAATCATATAAATATATATTTATATTATACATGTAAAAATAAATTTACATATAAAAGTATATTAAGCATTTGTCCCTCTCTTTTTGAATGTAAATTTATTTGCAGTGGATTTGAATTAGTAAATTACACTCTTATCCAAGTCACATGCATGCAAACTCTAACTTTTGGCAATTTTAATGAAAACGTTCAAATGTTTACAATAAATATAAATTATGAAGCCCATATTCATGGGATCATGTTACCATATATATTTTTGAAGATATATATGGAGATGTACATACGTAGGTCAAATGCAAGTTGTCACATGGCTGGAGAAATAAACAAAACTGTAAAACTCAAGATCGGTACCTCCAAAGCAAACCTAACGTCGAAACCAATAGGTTTTGTAATCTTATATAATAGTTGTCCGACTGATTCTCTGTTCTGTTCTTATTGCATTGTCTTCCTTAATCTCTCCAAACTCTCCAAAACCCTAATTATTAATTCTCCTTCAATAACATTCCACCACTTATGCCTTTCACATATACTCAATCATATATAATGAACATCCCAACCCCTCACTTTATTGGGAATTCAAATTAAAAGAAGGTCCCATATAGAAGAAAAAAGAAAAGTGCATGACTTGGTGTGAGAAGTAGTGAGAAATTAGATTGATCTCTGAAATGGTGAGGCTTGATAGAGCAGGAACAAACAAGAGCTTAGAGAGTTTATTGGAGTTCAACCAGATTGAGGAGGCGGCGGCGGCGGCGAATAAGAAGCTGAGAGCCCAGAAGTCAATTCCTGGGTATGGCTTGGAGTTCAATAATCTGTCATATAGTGTGGTGAAGAAGGTGAAGAGAGATGGGGCTTGGGTTAAGAAAGAGGCTTATCTTCTTCATGATTTATCTGGTCAAGCTATGAGAGGTGAAGTTATGGCCATTATGGGACCTAGTGGTGCTGGTAAGTCCACTTTTCTTGATGCTTTGGCTGGTCGAATTGCACAAGGAAGCTTAGAAGGATCTGTCAGAATTGATGGAAAACTCGTACGTAAACATTTTCTAAATTTGTCTAATAATTAGCTCATATATATATACTATCTTTGGTCCTTAATATAAGATCTCATTTCTAGTGTAAGTCAACAAGATCTTATATTTGACCTGGAGGTAGTATTAATGATGATCGATGCGAGGTTTTGTTGATCGAAGTCGTTGATGATGGTGATGTCAGGTGACAACAAGTTACATGAAGATGGTGTCGTCTTATGTAATGCAAGATGATCAGCTGTTTCCTATGTTGACTGTTTTTGAGACATTTATGTTCGCAGCTGAGGTTAGGCTTCCTCCTTCTATTTCCAGAGAGGAAAAGAAGAAGAGGGTTTATGAGCTGCTTGATCAGCTTGGCTTGCAGGTATTCAAACAAACACACACACACACTCTCATGTTGAGAAGTATAAGTATATATAATTTTCTGCATTCACACGGACCGGGACTCAAAATCATGTACTTAAGCGGCCAAAACCCTTTTCATTTGGACTAATGCGTGTTGGCTAGATTTTATCTTATACTGCATTCGGTCCTTAATAGTTATTGGCTAATTTGATTAGATTAAAAAAATTGGTTATATTAGTTATTTATAATTAACCCATAATATAGGTTGATCTTTCTAAAATATCATATTTCATTATGACTACCCTTAAATAGATAACCCCTTTAATATGTACAATTAATATAGATACTTACTGTAAATTTGAAAGATAAAATAAATTGAGGTCGTATTTTTAAAACCAAATCCAACCTTCAATTGGGCCAGATATAGTGCAAACATTTAACATTCAGAATCTTGAGCAAGTCGCTAAATTGGTTCAAAACTGAATGCTTATAAGGGTCACTATATGATCTTGTCTCTCTCTCTCTCTCTATATATTGTTTTTGGATGATTATATATATGCAGAGTGCAACACACACATATATTGGTGATGAGGGGAAGAGAGGAGTGTCAGGAGGAGAAAGAAGAAGGGTCTCTATTGGCGTGGACATAATCCACAAGCCATCACTTCTGTTTCTGGATGAACCCACCTCAGGTCTTGATTCCACAAGTGCTTATAGTGTCGTTGAAAAGGTTAAGGACATAGCTCAAGCCGGAAGCATCGTCCTCATGACCATTCATCAACCTTCCTACAGAATTCAAATGCTCCTAGACCGACTCACCATCCTCGCAAGGTACTATTTCAATCTCTTCAACTCTAGTTTAGTTTATTAGAAACATACTTAATTTATGGTATTAAAACCCAACCCGAGTCAGCCAGCCAAACTAGCGAACCGGTGAACTAAACCCTTAGTTGATCTGGCCAAGAGTTTTTGAAACAATATTGTCTGAGTTTAAAGAAATAGTGTTCTATCAACTTTGGGATTTTCCATCTCTATTTTGTTTGATATATAACGTGTGGTTTATATATGAATGTTCTGTGTACTTGTGGTTTATGATAAGTCTGATCCTGGATCGACCCTTTGAACCATTAATCCTTGAACTACTAACTCGATTGATTTATCAATCTGGTCCGGTTTTTAGGACTTGTTTGAGATAACTGAATGGGCAATATTATGTGTGACAGGGGAAGATTGATATACATGGGAAAGCCAAGTGCAGTTTCATCTCATCTTTCTGGGTTTGGAAGACCAGTGCCTGAAGGAGAGAACAGCTTAGAGTATCTTTTAGATGTCATAAAAGAATATGACGAATCCAACGTTGGACTCGACCCACTTGTTCTCTACAATCTTGACGGTCTGAAACCTGATCACCAATCAGCCAAAACACCACTTGTTAAAACACCAAGAACAATTTACAGAAAGAGCAACAACACACCTGCCTCCAAGCACATGATTAGCCTCAAATCCCAAGGCTTCAAAACTGGAAAAACACCACCACAGCCTAAAGATTCTACAGAGTTCAGTTATAACATCCACGATGATCTCGACGACGACGATGACGAAGACAAGGATTTCGATAACTCTCTTGAAAGGAAAAGTACTATTCACACACCAAGGACTATTAACACCATGACTAGTGGTGTATATCCTCGTTTGGCTTCTCAGTTTTATAAGGATTTCTCTGCTAAAGACTTCTCTGTTTGGCTTTACCATGGCGTGGTCGGGACCCCTCGCCGCCCGTCTTGGACTCCGGCAAGAACACCGGGTTGGACTCCGGCGAGAACACCGAGAACTCCAATGTCAGGACCAAGAATCACCGTTTTTAATACCCAGTATTCAACATCATACGAGGATCAGGATGAGCAGCAGAATTATCATCATCATCAAGCCAAAACACCATCCATGGTTAGCCAATCCGTCGCCTTGGACTCGTGCGTAAGCTCGTACGAGGAATTCGACATCGAAGTTCTCGATGAGCCCAACCTTGGACCAAAGTACGCTAATCCATGGCTTCGTGAGGTTTTAGTACTTTCATGGAGAACTGCTTTAAACGTGATTCGAACTCCAGAATTGTTCCTTTCACGTGAGATTGTTCTAACAGTTATGGCTCTTGTTCTCTCCACAATCTTCAAAAACCTAAGCCATTCCACTTTCAAGGACATTAATAGTATCCTCAACTTCTACATCTTCTCTGTGTGCCTCGTCTTCTTCTCCTCAAACGACGCCGTTCCGTCCTTCATCCTCGAGAGATTCATCTTCATAAGAGAAACCTCACACAATGCTTATCGTGCTTCTTCTTACGTCATCTCTTCCCTCATTGTTTATCTCCCGTTTTTCGCACTCCAAGGCCTCACTTTCGCTCTCATAACCAAATTCATGCTTAAGCTCAAAAGCAGTCTCTTGTATTTCTGGTTGATTCTCTATGCTTCCCTCATCACCACCAATGGTTATGTCATGCTGGTTAGCGCTCTCGTTCCTAGTTACATCACGGGCTACGCCGTGGTGATCGCCACAACGGCTTTGTTCTTCCTCACCTGTGGCTTCTTCCTCAAGCGAACTCAGATTCCTCCTTACTGGCAATGGCTTCATTATATATCTGCCATAAAGTATCCGTTTGAGGCTTTGTTGACTAATGAGTTTCATAATGAACGGTGCTTCACAGGGAGCTTGTCGGATTTGTCGCCTGGCCCATTGGGAAATGTGAAGACGAGTGAAGGACATGACCGGTCCAAGTGTCCGATGGGAAGCTTGATCGGAGAAGATATTTTGGCCACCATGGATATTCAGATAGAGAAGATTTGGTTCGATATAGTTATCCTTCTGGCTTGGGGTGTTCTTTACAGGTTCTTCTTCTATTTGGTTTTGAGATTTTATTCTAAGAATGAGAGGAAGTAAAATTAAAGCTTGTGGTGTCACTTTCTCTTTTTCTTCTGTCATAACGTTCATTTTGGCTTTTATGCCTTCGTTTATCAGTAAACTTGCTGATATGATGATTGTTATTGTATTAGCTAGTATTACTATTTATTGGCTTGAGAAGTCTAAATTATATTTATATATATATATATATGTACCAGCATCTCCTACATGCTAGCATACTGCACAAAACTGAAATCATACCATGGGTGGGATTTCAGAAAAATTAGTCAAATAGTTTAAATAAGCTTCAAAGCACTTTTTTAAATTCAAAGGAACTTAAAAGAATTTTTACCACGAAACCAGTCAGGCACTTAATCTACATTTAGTGAAGGAAAAACGACACGAAAACTTATATGACTACTCTATATATATGATACACGAAATTATATATATATATATATATAGAAGATCCAACTTCACATGCAAATTTATCCATAAAATATGAAACGCGACAGGGGACAAGCGTGTTGTGGTGAGACACTAGATTGATTACCAACCAAAAATCTACCCATTAATAGCGGGTAAAGTAGTTGTATAATTATAGACTATTATTTCATTTATATTAGTCTTAGATGTGAGATAATTTAATTTGAATTGTATTTCAATATTTATAAATCAAAAGATAGAAATTTGAAAAATATAAAGAACTCATCTTATAAAAAATTGAGTTGAAAAGTCATGCAAGAATGCACTATATGGTCGTTATTGTGATTCTCATGGTGGTAGGTAAATAAACTATTAACTTCAGTCTTAATAGCTAATAGAAGAGGTTGGCCCTACCAAATTAGTAATTTCTTTTCTGAATTATCCCATTAATTATATGTATTAAGGACCTTTTTTTTCGGAATAAACACAGGAACCCATTGCAAGTTAACCAACAAGCATTACAAGAGTTTAATCTCTCTCATCAAGATTCACTCAAAGGTTAGCTGAAGATTAGTCAAGGATACAAAAAAAAAAAAAATCCAAACTATATGACAGTTTCCTCAAGATAATTGGTTGTAGTAATTCCCTAGAGCCATGTAATAGTAATTGCTGCCAATCCCTAGCCTAAATTTAACTAATTTTTTAATATTTATAAATTAATTATTTAACTCATAAATTTACATTAAGAGCAAGTATTGATCTTGTTAATATTTTTTTTTTGGCATGAATTGATATGGGTATTATTAATCATAAATATTTCATAACATCATGATATATAGAAATGTATTTATTTAATTCATCAGATGAGATATGTTACTATTTATATAGTCACATGTATTGTCATGAATATTCTTTTGTCCTATAAATATCGTTCATGAATATTAATTGATGGTTACTTAACAGATTTCAAATCCAAATCTGTTAATAATCCACGGAACCATATCTAATTTTTTACTTAAATGGAATAAATATTTGTGAGGTAGGTCAGCATTATACCAACCTTCAAAGTTCAAAGAGGGTTCGATATTAGAGTATTTCCACTTTTCAACTCCGTCATAAAATGGTCCTCTAATTCTCTCCAAGTCATTCATGATTTTCTGTTTGTTGGACTCCACAATCCAAAACTTTGAAAGCAGACATTTTTCCCATTCTCTCTTTCCCTCTCAGTTCAAACACTGTCTCTGTACCGACGCAATTTTCAGTTTCAATCTCATCTTCAATGTCTCTCTACGCAGCCCTGCACCTATGCTAGGGCTGCAATCATTTCGTGAGCTTCTCCTGCGTGTTTCTCGATCACGCCTCTCGCCATGGTTTTCAAGGGAAGGTTTTTCTCCTCCAAGAAATCCGACACTTCAAGCCCTGATGGGTCCTCCAATAATAGCCCGCGATCACTTGGTTCCAATTCACCCAGCAGATCCGAGAAGAAGAAGGTGAAATCAACTGCCAAAGACGCTCAGATATCTAGTCCCAGCAGCGGCGCTGTCGGCGGTGGCAGAGGGCTTGGTGTCGCCGCCGTGCGCCGCAAATTGCAGGTCAAGGACGGGATCAAGAAGGATGCCATTGACAAGGAAAGTCAAACTCGAGCGGAGTCCCGTCTGACATCGATGAGCCCAAGCTCCGGGGCGGAATTGGATTCGAGTTCGGAGTCTAAGTCAAAGAAGACGGCGGCGGTTGACGGAAAGGAACCTTCATCGTCCTTGGTTTCTCCAATTTTAGCTTCCTCCCTTGGGTTGAACAGGATAAAGACGAGATCAGGACCGTTGCCACAAGAGAGTTTTTTGGGGTTTAGAAATGATAAGGGGTCCACTCTTGGTACAAGTAACCTTTCTAGACTCGGTGGTAATGGGAGCTCAGGGTCAGCAAGTGGAGCAAAGAAGGAGTTGGTGAATCAGAGCAGAGTGAAGAGTTCAGACAGCGGAACTTGGGCTGATAATGGCATTAATGCAGATAGTACTTCGACTGGGAGTGCTCCATCATGGCACCAAAGCCCTAATGTACCGGCGCGGTCGCGGTTACAGAACGGGGAATCATCTTCAGCAGCAGGTATGCATCTTCTTGTCCTGTGGCAGTTATTCCCTTTTGCTTTTGTTGAACATTTCAATTCTGGTGTTAAGTTATTAACTGAAGGCCTCTTGTTTTTTCCCCAAATATTTCTAACACTTCAAATTGGACATGCACTTCTCTTTACTAGTCTTCTGGAATCTGGACAACTTCTCTATAGATAGTTGTAAACAGCGGAGAAAATAATAATGTCCTTAAATAGGTAAATGTTTTTCACGATGTATAAACAAATTGGGAGTGGAATCAAATTTGAAGTGAATTGTTTTCATTCCCTTTTTATGTTGGTTGATTTTCACATTTTGTTACTCCCTCCTGTCGATTTTATAAGCAATTAGATTAGAGATTCATCCTTTTTATAAGCAACTTAAATTTAAACTACTTTTTTTCTTTTCTTTTACTCCTATTAAATACACATCTTTATATTAATTACCCACTCACCACTAATTTTCTTTCATTAACTCATTTATTAAATATTCTCTCTCATATTTTATACTCATGCTCTCTCATATTTATTACTCATTCTCTCTCCTATGTTCTTTTCATAAATAGTGGGATATTTAGAAGAAACATGACATTTTAGACATATTTATTGTTTTTAACTGATTTTAGCAGTCAGTTCGTTTTGTGCAATAAGAATAAATGTTGCTTATAAAAAGGAATGGGGGGAGTATTTATTTGTCTTTGAAAGTATAGATAGTACTAAAAATACCTAAGGTTTATTGGTCGTGTATGCATGAAAGGTAAATATAGGACTCTTACCATAAGGAAGAAGAAATGAGAAGTTTCAATTTCAATTGACAAGTAAATAGGAGGGGGAGTTCATGTGAGTAAAACAGCCAGCATTAAGCATTAATTGAATATTCCTCTTCACCTTTATAATATACAATTAGATGTGGATCTTGTGTATTGCGTGGAGTTTGAGGGAATGAATTGCACTGTTTACAGCATATGAATAGTGTAACTTGGTAGAGCTTTTATATTTTATTTTGATTTGATTTGATTGAATGATTAAATAATTGATTGATCACGCATCATAGTCAATGAGATACTATTTGATATACTAAATGAAAAGAGAAAAAAGAAAAATATAATATGAAAGGGTGATTTTTGTAAATGAGAAACTCTTGTGCCCTACTTTTAAAAGTAATAGAAAGGATATGACATTGCATTTCTTGCTTTTTCGTAATGGCAAATGAATTAGTCTTTATGTATCAACTGATAAGTTATTTGCTTGGCCATGGGAAATAATAATTAGTTAATACTTGTCTTTTCATTTGTGAATGCTGGAAAGATTTCCACATGGAGTACATTAAGTTACAATGCTAATTAAAAAATTAAAATAAGAAAACAAATATATTTCTGAATTTAGCACAGTCAAGAAAATCCAAACAATTAAAAAATTGTTAAAAATAAAGATGAGTGATCTGCAGTTCTGCATGATGATGATGAATTGTACCCTGTAGATACCTGATTGGTGTAGTCATTGTGTTTTGGCCGCTGCTCTGTGTGCATATTGGAACAGCCTGCTGATGTCTATGCTTCTCTTGATGGTCCAATGAGCACAAACGACAAAAATAATGAAATAGCCATACACCAATGCATCTGCGGTGTGGAGAATGTAGAAAAATTGACGCGCGTTTGGACTTGGAGAGAAGTGATTACTTGAATTTAAGTCAATTTAGTTCAACAAACATGCCTCAACAGACATTTACACTATTTGAAAGGCAGCCTGTTGACTTGAATTTTGTGACATTAGGAGTCATGATGTTGACAATCCCATTTTTATTCAGTTTTTGGCTCAACTCATTATCTTCCTTATGAAGTATGTTGTTACTCACACTTAAAAGTGGTATTGCCATGGTGAAATTCCGAATCATGGAAATAGCTTAAGAAGGCATCACAGATTAGGTTTTGCTTGATTTTTAAGCTAAATCTTGTCAAGGCTGAATGATTTGGCTATTTGCTCGCAGTTTATACAATGCAAGTGTTTGGCTGTAGAGCAATATAACCAATTTTCATTTCCCTGCATCTGTCTTTTTTGAGCTATTTCAATCATTGATTGTTGATTCCTATAGTTAACTGAGTGCTTATGCCAGTGGAACCTGTGAGTTTTGCTTACTGCTTTCAGGCTTTGGTCCAAAGGCGGAGGTTTGGGGTGGCTAGCATGCAAATTTTATGATAATTTTTTTTATTTTCTCAGGATTACCTATGGTCCAATTTAAAGAGCGGTGCTGTCTGTTTCTATGTTTCTTTAACTGCAGTGACCGGCAAATAAATACTTTAATTTCTCTAAACGCTGCCTTTTGTTTATCACTTTTTAACAGGTAGACAGGATTCATCACCATCTCAATCTGGAGCCTTGAGAAATGCAGATGTCTGCACTCCAGAGGTATATAAATCGTATACATATTATTCACTTGATCCATCTTGGTTTTGGCTGCTTTAGATGCTGTGTCCTATAAGTTCCATTATTATGGTCCAATATTTGTTTTTTTTAGACTTCATATGATTTTGAAAACCCCAAAGAATCTGAATCTCCTCGTTTCCAAGCTATATTGCGGGTCACAAGTGCACCCAGAAAGAGGTTTCCTGGTGACATTAAGAGTTTTTCCCATGAGTTGAATTCAAAAGGTGTTCGACCCTATCCATTTTGGAAGCCTCGAGGGTTAAATAACTTGCAGGTAATTGAATCTCCATTTCATGCTGTTTAAAGGTGGTGCTTTGTGTTTCAGGAAGCATATCTTGTTTTTTGGGTAATCCTTTATTGTTTAATGCAGGGGGTCTTGGTTGCTATTCGGGAAAAATTTGATAAAGAAAAGGAAGAAGTGAACTCTGAACTTGCTATTTTTGCGGCATACCTGCTTGGAGTTCTTGAAAAAAATGCAGATTCTCATCCTGAGTGGCAAGAGACAATAGAGGACTTACTGGTTTTGGCTAGGAGGTGTGCTATGACTACACCTGGGGAGTTCTGGCTTCAGTGTGAAGGCATAGTTCAGGAGTTGGATGATCGACGTCAAGAACTTCCTCCTGGGACGCTTAAGCACCTTCACACCCGTATGCTTTTCATTCTCACGAGGTGTACTAGATTATTGCAATTTCACAAAGAAAGTGGTTTGGCTGAGGATGAACATGTTTTTAACCTTCGACAATCTCGAGTCTTGCATTCAGCTGAGAAACGCATTCCTCCTGGCTTGGGAAGGGATGCAAAAGTTTCCAGTGCTGCAAAAGGCTCAAATCCCTCGGTCAAGAAATTTTATAGTCAGGAGCAGCGTATATTAGATTGGAAAAAAGATGTAAAGTCAGGGAATCTTTCAGTTCCTGTTGATGATGATAGTTCAAAACACTTAGAGTCTCCTTCAGGAAGGGATCGGATGGCTTCTTGGAAGAAATTCCCATCTCCAACAGCTAAAAGTTCAAAAGAAGCTGCTCAGTTGAAGAACCAAACCTATGAGAGAGTTGAATCTTCAAAACTTTCAAATAAGAGATCAAACTCTGATGTAGATCTATCTACTGCCAAGCCATCAGAGCATATTCCTGTCCATGACTCCCAGGAACATACTCTTAAGAACCAACAAAAAGTTTCTTGGGGCTACTGGGGAGATCAGCAGAATATTAGTGATGAGAGTTCAATAATTTGTCGTATATGTGAGGAGCAAGTCCCTACTTCCAATGTTGAAGATCATTCAAGGATTTGTGCGATTGCTGATAGATGTGATCAGAAGGGTCTGAGTGTCAATGAGCGACTTAGTCGAGTTGCTGATACACTAGAGAAGATGGTAGAATTATGTACACAGAAGGATATTCAACAAGCAGGTGGAAGTCCTGATGTTGCAAAAGTATCAAATTCAAGCATGACTGAAGAATCTGATGTTATCTCCCCAAAACTGAGTGATTGGTCTCGCAGAGGCTCAGAGGATATGCTAGATTGTTTTCCTGAAGCTGATAATTCAGCTTTTATGGATGACCTAAAGGCCTTACCTCTTATATCATGTAAAGCTCGTTTCGGTCCAAAGTCTGACCAAGGAATGACGACATCATCTGCTGGGAGCATGACTCCTAGGTCACCTTTACTGACACCAAAGATGAGTCATATTGACTTGCTCTTGGCTGGGAGGGGTTCTTATTCTGAACAAGATGATATTCCACTGGTATGTCTATCTCGGCCTGTTTCTTCTCTTTTTCTTTTTGTCTTAACTGTGGTTTTTGACATTCATGCATACTTTGTTTGACAAACTGCTTTTAACGTAAGTTCTGATCTTTTAACATTTTAGACACATGCCCAATATTTGCAAAATGGTTAGTTATTTCCATTTTAAAATGTTGTTATTGGAAACATTGTTTTCAAGCATTTGTTGCAATTCAGCCTTTTTTTTTGGGGGGGGGGGGGGTTACAATGAGGTCCCTAGGAAGGGATTTAATTGCTAAGTAGTCTTAATGAAAAGTGAGGAGTATAAACTTGTTGCCATTTCTTGCTTTAGAACTTGTATTACATGCTCTTCAGTTGTTATTGGACTTTTGGGTAATTAAATCTCTTCCTTTGGACCTCATTGTAATTCTCCTTTTTTCTGTGTCACAGAATAGTGAATTGTCACAGTAATTGTATTTTTTATTTGGTTGATTTCTGACTTCTAGTCTGATTAAGACTAGGAGTGCTTTAACAAATTCTTTTTTATTTGAGGTATAGTATCAAAATCAAAACCAAGAAATCCTTTCATTATAGAATTTTGTGAATGACATGAGTTGTAATGATGTTTGCAGCACAAAAATGTCTTTTTAACTTGAGGAGATGAATTTTAGCCGTACTTTTCTTGAGCATTTACTAATTTTTTGAAGATAAAGTAGGGAGGAGGAGAATTCAAGGGATGAAGAAGGTGCATTTTAAAAATAAACTAGGGAAGAGAGGACTAGTGAGTGATTAAGTAGGCTTCATGGGCATGCATGTAAGAAACAATATATCCACTTAAGATGCATTTTAAATGTCTATGTTGATTAATTTGCATGCAAATTAGTGCATTGACAGTTTGACTCTGTATAGTTTTGTTACATTGAGAATTTTATTGCTAAGCCAGCATGTTACTACTATACCAAATGTTGGAATGCACTTTAAAGAACTTTGTGTTATTCCAGTGCAGTCAACTATGAGTTCCTGCATAAGTCTGTTATTGATGGCGTGAAGCTACCTTTTTTTTCTTTTGGTATATTGTAGATGAATGAACTTGCCGATATAGCACGATGTGTAGCAAATACACCTCTGGATGATGATCGCTCAATCTCATATTTATTATCTTGTCTTGATGATTTGAGGGTTGTTGTAGAGAGGAGAAAATTTGATGCACTCACTGTGGAGACTTTTGGAACTTGTATTGAGAAGCTGATACGGTTGGTACTTTGCTGCTGCAATTTCTATCATACATTTGTCATAAAGATAGAACTCTTACTCTAAAGTAAACTAGGACAATCAGTAATGGATTCTTAATGAATAAATTTAGGGTAAATTCTTATTATTGATACTGGACGTTAAGTGTCAAATGATATCATCTCAACCACATTATGTAATAGATTGACCTTGTTCTGAAATTGAATGCCACTTTCTATACAGATATAACAGTTTCTGTTTTTTATCTGTTCAACATCTCTTTTTACTAGTTATGGTTAGATTTTTGTTGATTTTTGTCTATGCTATTTCTTGCAGCATTATAACTTGTGAGCATATATGTTTTATGCTACCTTTTGGTGAAATTTTTTTTGGTCGTTTGTTAGGGAGAAGTATTTGCAGCTTACTGAGATGGTGGAAGATGAAAAGATTGACCTTGCTAGCACTGTAATTGAAGAAGATACTCCTTTGGAAGATGATATGGTTCGGAGCTTGAGAACAAGTCCAATCCACTCTTCAAAGGACCGTACCACTATTGATGACTTTGAGATTATAAAACCAATCAGTCGTGGGGCATTTGGACGGGTTTTCTTGGCTAAAAAGAGAACAACAGGGGATCTTTTTGCTATAAAGGTCTCTATACATATGTTATTTGTCTTTTCCCTTGTGAAGTTTTAATTTGTTTGTTGATGTATTGAACTGTATTTCTCTGATTTGTTGTTGTGCTTACTGATATGATTGTCATGAAATCTGTGACTCTGAGAACCTACATCTTCCAAGTCTGTTTGTGTGCACTCATCTCTGAATGTTTTTATTTTTTGATTTCTTATTTGGCCAAACACATTCAATCTTGCTGTCCTTTGAGATTATTTATATTTCCTATTTTAAGCGTAATGATTTTGGTCCTACCATGTTGTGCTAACTTGTAACAGGTTCTCAAGAAGGCAGACATGATCCGTAAGAATGCTGTGGAAAGTATATTAGCTGAACGTGATATCTTAATCACAGTGCGCAATCCTTTTGTGGTAAGGCTAGCTTGCTTATTATTTAATATTGCTTTCAGAAATGTTAATTGCATTCTAACATCAGGATGAACTGTATCAGGTTCGTTTCTTCTATTCTTTTACATGTAGTGAGAACCTGTACCTTGTCATGGAGTATCTTAATGGAGGCGATCTGTATTCATTAGTAAGGAATTTAGGTTGCCTGGATGAGGAAGTTGCTCGTGTATATATTGCAGAAGTGGTAATTAATCACACTTCTCCCTCCCTGTGTGTGTGTGGTGGCTGACGTGGAAAAACAATATTATATCTTATCCTCTGAAATTTAATTTTCTTTCTAATGGTAGGTGCTTGCACTAGAATATTTGCATTCACTGCGCATAGTTCATCGTGACTTGAAGCCTGACAATTTGTTGATTGCACATGATGGTCATATTAAGGTAATAACAGGATAAGCTCTGGTTCTTAATCTCTTGGCACTGATGCAAGTATTCCTGTATTGTTAGCAAAATAGTTTCATGATTTTTGTTATAGCACCCAAGGTGGCATGGGTATCTACCCTTAAAATATGCCGTCGGAGGGAACAAGCACTCTCCGTAAGTATCATATCAAGTTCTCTACGTTGAGTAATGTAGAATGGAAGATCTAGACAGTTCAAGATGTCTAAATTCTGCCGTAGCACCACCTCTAAAAGGAAGAGGACTTGGCAATTGTACCCTGTGACAGTTTACTCTATCTTCTCATTGGTCAAAATGTTCCATAGGCTAACATTACAAGGCACACATTTTTGTGATAAGAATTTCATTTTGTCATACATTTGCTTTATAACAGTTGGCCAAAAGAAAAACATCCCAGGATATTTTTTTCTTTCTTCAAAAAGTTGGTCATAAAAGCTTTCTCCCATTCTTGGTGTCACCATATAGACTAGGGAAGAAAAGGATTAATGAACTTGAATATACTTAGTCAATCTCTACCAGTGGAATAAGTTAATAGAAATGTGAAATCTTTCCATTATGTTACCATGGATGGCCTTTGGCTTTAAACATTCATTCAAACTTGAGGTTCTATTGAACAAAATTTCACACTTTGGCTTTTGTGCTCCCAACTTGATGAAAGGTCGTTTTTTGATGGGTCATGCAGCTCACAGACTTTGGGCTTTCAAGAGTTGGTCTCATCAATAGCACTGATGATTTGTCTGGTCCAGCAGTGAGTGGAACATCCCTCCTTGGGGAGGATGAACCTCAGTTATCTGCATCAGAACATCAAAGGGAAAGGAGGCAAAAACGTTCTGCTGTGGGTACACCTGATTATTTAGCACCAGAGATACTTTTGGGAACTGGACATGGTTCGTATTGTCCCTTTTTAATGTTTAAGGTGGTTTAATTTTCTTTTTCTTCTGTATCTTAATTTGATGTTTGATCTTTTGCTATTATTAGGGTAGAAATTATTTTCCTTTTTGAGAATCAAGTTTTTACTAATGCTGGGAAGTGAGGATATTTAATTTTAGAGCTATATTTTTTGTTACAGAATTAGCAGTTTCTTCACACATACGTGCACACATATATTGGTCCGAAGCTTGTGATGTACGTTTCTAGGGGTATTTGTTATTACAAACATGACTATAACAACCTTTAATGAAAATTTTGCAGGTTATACTGCGGATTGGTGGTCTGTTGGTATCATTTTATTTGAATTGCTTGTTGGCATCCCGCCTTTCAATGCTGAGCATCCTCAGGTTTTTACCCCAATTTTTTGTGATATATATTTCTGTTAATGGTCTTTTACTTTGAGGTCAAAATTGGTGTTTGTTGTCTTTAAATTATTTCTGCTTCTCTAGTCTAGGTGCACACATATCTTCTTGGCATGTGTCATATTCACATTACAATCTATCAAATTAATCAATACCCGTTCATTGTGCTCCTTTTAAAAAAGAATACAACAGAGTGACGGACAGACTCAAATATTCTAAGTGCCTTGTACTGTTTTTTCCAAATAAATTCACAAAATATGTGGTTGGGTCAATATATGTCTTGTATATATAGATATTTAGTATCATATTTTCTGATTATAGGAGAGGGATTCTCGGGTATATTGATTATATCATAGTCTTTTTCGTGCGGATTCTGCTCCTTATTTCTTGGGATCCTTGATTCCCTGTTGTTGTATGTATCTCAGTATAATCGCTTCTGTGAAATAACAAGATAGACTGTTTTTGTTCTACAAAAAGTAATGTCAGTGTTTGTCATCTAATTGCAAATGGGGGCCTAGCTGCTTGTTATCTTCTTCCTCTCTTTTTGTCTTTTATTATTATTTTTGGGGGGGGGGGTGTACTATGTTCCCTTTTTGAGGGTCAGTTGTATCCATGCAGTAGGAAGTGTATCTGACGCATATCAAGCAAAAAGCATTGTTCTTTTCCTCACGTGCTTGGTCATGTGTTGTGATCAGCACACCTAAAAAGAGGTGCCCTTTGCTTTATAGGTGCTTAGGATTTTGTAGTTGATGTGATAATGCTAATGATTTCACTTCAAACTGTTAATTAAGGCATTACTGCCATTTAGTTTAGTGGGATGAAATAGATTTTATAGCAGAAAGAACTTCATGGATTTTTCAACCTATGCTTTTTTGGCAAATAAATTATGAAGATTATTTTACTTTGCATTGGCACTCGTCAAAATTAGACTGACACCCAATTATTTAGCTGGTGCTGATGTCTTTGTATTGGTTTGATCCTCTCAAAGTAGTCATTCCTCTATGATGGAACAATCAGGAGTGCAATCAAAATTTATAAGGCCTTTTAACTTCTGTTTGCTAGTGTGGAGATCTCTGATTTGTTTCCTGATAAGTGTGTCTTGTATAATATTAATATTTATCAAATACTTTTTTTTGCCATCCTAAAAAATATTATTATGAGATAGATGCCTTATGATCCTCTGTGAGATTGTTGTTCTCTACGCTTTATTCACTTCATTATATTATTGCTATTAGCATCAAACTGCTATCTGAGCACTCACAGATGTGTTTGTTTCTATTGTAGAACATATTTGATAATATTCTTAATCGCGAGATCCCTTGGCCCCATGTTCCCGAGGAAATGAGTCCTGAAGCACAAGATCTTATTGATCGGTAATTGAATATGTTCTGTTCTTATTTCAATGTTCTTCCTATTGGGCTTGGGAATTCTTATTTGCTGCTTTTGCACTCCCAAAAATTCAGAATATTCTGTATAGCAATCTTGGTCCAATGTATTCTGATGTTTAAGAAAGCCAATGAATTATTCCTCTTGCATCCACTGATGTCAAATGGTTTGTTTCAGTGGAATTTTATCACGGTTGTTGCCTTACTCAATTTAGGTTCTTTTAGTTAAGTTTAGAGCTAGCAAGAAATTCTGCATTATTAAAAGTCTTTTCATGAGTTTCAAAGTTAGTGTTGTGTATCATATGGAAGACCCTTAAATTTTGCCCTTCTCTGACAATGGACATAATAATTTGCTTTCTCCTCCTGAAGGTTATTCTTAATTGATCTGTCACATAATAATAAAGATGGATGTTTCTTTGTTTTGTGACTTAAGATGTTCAATTTTCAGATTATTAACTGAAGATCCTAGTCAGAGACTTGGAGCTGGAGGGGCATCAGAGGTGATACTATAATTTTTAGATTATCATATGGATGCTTGTTTACATTCGTTAGATATTTCTGTTTTTTTTTTTTCTTTTTTTCTTTTTTGTCGTCGCTACAAAGCCTAAGTAATAAAAGCTTAATGATTCAGGTAAAGCAACATATTTTCTTCAAGGATATAAACTGGGACACACTTGCCAGGCAGAAGGTGAGAACTACTTTCCGAGTCATGAATGTAAATAGTATAAGCCAGCACCTGAGGTTGCTTCATGTCATGGTAGAACACCAAAATACTCTTAATTTTTGCAGGCTGCATTTGTCCCTGCCTCTGAGAGTGCTCTAGATACCAGTTATTTCACAAGTCGCTATTCGTGGAATACTTCAGATGGCCTTGTGTATCAAGAAAGTGATGTTGAGGATTCTAGTGATGCGGATAGTTTAAGTGGCAGCAGTGGTTGCGTGAGCAATCGTCAGGATGAACTGGTACTTCATTTATGGGCGTTGCTAGATATATTGCTGTTGAATTAATTTATTGTGGGCTGACTTGCTTTTGGGAACGTCTTTAAGCAGGGAGATGAATGGGGGGGCTTGACCGAGTTTGAGTCGGGCTCATCTGTCAATTACTCTTTTAGCAATTTCTCCTTTAAGGTATCTCCTCTCACTTTTGTTATATTCGAAATTTTATTTATTATTTCAATAAATAAGTAGAATTATCCATCATAATTCTGGTATGATTATGTTTGTTTTTTTCATCAGAATGATATACAGCATGTGATGACTTTATAAAAAGGCTGCTCTAACCTTTATGTTTGATCTTGAATTGGACAGCTTAAGACTTGTTCCCTCTGCTTGTCTAGCATGTTAATATTTTGTTGCTTATAATTTATGCCAAGTTAATTCATCCTTAATTAAACCTTATCATGTGCTAACGTCTCCATTTGTTTTTCAGAATCTCTCTCAGCTTGCATCTATCAACTATGATCTTCTCACCAAGGGGTATAGAGATGACCCGTCTACCAATTCTAGCTCATAACCATCCCCATCATCTTCACCTCTGGCCTGAGCCATTTTTGTGTGCACATGTACCTTGTTTTTTAATCTTGTGCATGTATGATTCTGCTAATCTTGCATAATCTCATTATACCTTTGGCCCTTGTGTTTTATGCCGATCTAATTATTTCTGAATCTGCAGAGACTTAGAGGCTCAAGCTGGTCTATTAGGTACCAAATCCACACTGGGACATTTCAACCTTTTGGGGTTTATGTTGTATATGTATTGGGGACTGTAAAGTAGTTTAAAATGCATACAAGTGTTGGTTGTTCACATTTTTCTGTGGTGGTGGGTTGCTTTTGTTATAGCCATGAGAAGACATCCTCTTTTTTCTGTTCAGGTTCCGATCATTGTAATTTTCTTTCAGAATTTTGAGTTATAGTGAAGGCTCTTCTTACCCTCTCTTCCCTCGGAGCATTTTCACTTTACCATAGTTGATCTAAAGTGATTAACTTTATGAGAAAAGCAATTCACAGCTACATAGAGTTTACGTGATGACCTATAAAATGTGAACAAAAAACTTATAGAAAGTGATTTATAAAGAGGAATATGGGTAGTATTTTTTTTGCCTTTTTAAATTATCAACTCAAATTATTGTAATTATTGCAAGTGTCAATGGTTTATTGGGTAAAATTATAAGTTATGCGAACGGCAGTATGATACAAAACATGAAATAAAATATTAATGATACCATAAAATGACAACATACAGCAAAGGTACATTTTTAAAATTATAGTATAAGGGACAAGGAATATATTACAAAAGCAAATGGGGAAAAAATTACATAATATAAAATTCGAGTTACACCAACAAATTTTATACCCATTATCCAGACAATAATTTGTGAACAATCCGAGCAAGACAATTTTTAAAAATACAGAAATAGCACGGCTTTTAACAGGAGACAAATGGGAGGGTGTCCATATGTGTTCCTCTTCCATCGCTTTCTTATTAATTAATTTTCCAACCTTTTGTAGACGCAGCCTCAAAAATATTGCCAAAATGATCCAAAGTATTAAGATGGCAACAAAATATCATCACATTTATATTAGAAGTAGGACCACAGTTTCACAATACTCAACTTTCTTTGAGGGGACCCTCCAACACTGGGTTACATGTGAAATAATTCCCACTTTGCTTGGTCCACCATAAAGTTTCAATCATAAACCTATCCACATGCATCCTATCCTCTTGCTTTATGAGATTTGACAGTGACTATTGTCCACACAAATTTTGTTGAGTGTCAAATTTCAATCTTTGCGAGTGAAAGTGTCTTTGAAGTGAAAATGGAATAGGGAGAATTTTAGTTAAATACCACATGTCCAAATTTATTTCATTCAACCCCGATAACATTCTGAAATTTCACCGCACGTCCAAAGACCAAAATGAAAATAAGTTTTGTGGGTAAAAAATAAATAATGCCCCTTACTTTATTTTATTTTGAAAAAAGGTTAGACCGTCGTCGGAGCTCCGGCAACCGGTCATTGGTAGCCACTAGGCCAGAGTGGCCACCTCCAACCGACTAGAACTATGGCTAATGGAAATTAATATATTGTTCATATGCTTATTTCACTTGTTTATGAGGAGTAAAATACTTGCAAATGAGACTTATTCAATTTGTGTTGTTCATATGTATAATACACTTGTTCATAAAGAGTTGAACACTTGCAAATGAGACTTGTTCGTGATTCTATATTTTCTTGTAAACTTATTCATTTGTATTGTTCATATGCTTATTTCACTTGTTCACATAGAGTTTAACACTTGTAAATGAATGACACAAATTTAACAAGTCTCATTTGTAAGTATGCAACTATTCATGAACCTATGAAATAAGCCTATGAACAACACATTAATTTTCAATGGCTGAAGCTCCGGCCGGTCAGCCTTAGAACTTCAATGGCCATCTGGTGGTGGCCACTCCGGCCTGGCGGCTGCTGGTGACAGTTCATTAGAGTTTCGACGACAATCAAACCTTTAAAAAAAAATAAAGCAAGCGGCATTATTGTCTTTTTACCTACAAAACTTATTTTCATTTTGGTCCTTGGGTGTGTAATGAAATTTCAGAATATTGTGGAGATTGACTGAAATAAATTTAGTCCTGTGGGACTTAACTGAAATTCTCCCAATGAAATACTCCATCTGATATCTAATATAAGACATATTTACCTATTGATTAGATTTAAAAAGTTAGCTAAGTTAGTTAATATGACATGTATTTTCTAAAATACTTTAGTCATCTTCTTTAATTTCCTCATTCTCTCAACAATAATCAAGGAGGAGAAGGAATAAGGAAATTAAGGAATATGACTATATTATTATTGAATGAACATTAATATGGGTAAATTAAGAAAAGATTGACAAATAAAGGGAGAATCACAATGAGGTCACTTAGAAAGGAATATAATAACCAAAAAGTCTCAATAACAAGTGAAACATGTATCTGTTGTTATTTTCTATATTAGAATTTATTATTATACGCTATTCACTTGTTGTGGCTTTTTGGTACATTCCTTTTTTCAAATCTCAAAGTGATTTCCCCCGTCTCTCTTTTAAATTTGAATACATTACAAGTTTTTAGCTTGAGTTGTCAATCCTCCTAAACATGGATTGATATATATATATTTTTTTTTTGGTCGAAGACATGGATTGATATTTGAAACTTACAAAACATAATAAAGAAAATGAAAGGATGATAATAAACCATGTGTTTGACTCTATGCTTTTTATTATTATTGGGGCCCCATGTTTTTTCATTGGCCACATTTTAACGCTCATATTGATATTCTTTGTCCTTATTCAAATGCCTTATCTTTAAATTTGTGAACAATGTTCTGATTTTTTTAAGCAATAAATAAGTGAATATATCATTTGATTAAGAGGGTTTATCCTTAATTTTGACTCTGTTAAGAGTTACTTATGAAACTTTCTTAACAATTTGACAATTATCATGCAACTTTGCAGTTCAAAGTTGTAATGCTTTTGCTTTTTTTTCAAAAATATTTATATGTATATTTGTTTTGAAGAACGAAAAAGGTCCCTATATCTAATACAGCATATGAAGAAAATACAAATCCAATTATCTTACTCTGTTCGTATGTATATATTACACAGCACAGGACACCTGAACCGGTAGTTTGTTAAATAAAATAAAAGTAGTCTAGCTTTTTATCAACTTAAGAAGTTAATTATCAGAATAAAAATGTTTTAGGTCAATTTAAAATATCAGAAAATAGTCAGTTACTTAAAACCCCATCCATATGAACTACTCCCTCCTGTTGAAAATATAAGGTTAAAATAATCAATTTGCATTTATAAAAAAAATCGGTTAAAAATAATAAATAGGTATGATATCTACTTTTTTTTTAAAAAAAAAATATGCACTTATTTATAAAGAGAATAAGTGAGAGAGATAATAAATAGAAAAATAAAATAAAATAAAAGTGTGAAAAAAGAAGTAACAAGTGTTGCAAAATTGGAAAAAAAAAATTATCAAATAATAAGACAGGCTCAAACTTTAACTTATATAAAAAATTCAGCCTCTTCACAATTTTTAACCTTGTATTAGTATTTTTAACTAGAGGGACTAAATTTAAAATTCAAATTCAAATTCAAATATTAAAAAGGTAAAAAGAAGACATACATAAAAACACAAATAAAAGATACAGAATTGTACGCCGGGCCATTTGTTATTTGGGTTCGTAGGTGTAAATTTTCACAAATGTTCTTCTCTTCTTCTTTGTTTTTTGTCTTGTTTGGCTAACCACCCAAATCTTAATCCAACGGCCAAGAGCAAGAGTGAGGGAATCAACGAAGTTAGTTAAGAAAATAAATCAAACGCACTTAATTTCAAAGTGATTTCACATCCCAACCCCACCAAACCTTATCGGCGTCAAAAATAAGGAGTCTGTGCGTGAGAGAGATAAATGCCACCGACAAGACCTCACAACCTGGCAAATGACAGCAAACTACAGTAGATATATTATTCCCTTCAATATTAGCGATATTCTTTCTTCATGGGTTAGTCTAATAAATATAACCAATAATTTTGTTTTGTCTACAAATTTAATACATTTTTTTTTATTTTTATCCTCAATTAAGTACATAAGTGTATATTTAGAAAAAAAATTGTATCTTTTACATATTTATTAGTTTTAACTAATTTTAACCACTAGTTCATTTTATATAATTTGAATAATTGTTGTTTATAAATGGCAAAAAAAACGGATAATTGTTGTTTATGAAAAAGACATGTTCCAACAAAGGAAAGAAAAAAGGTAGTGTGTTCTAAACGAAAGTAGTAAATGACTAATGGACCACATATGCAACTTTACAAAGGTATCAAATGAGCAGAAGAAAACAGTTGGGAGAAAATACCCTCCATCTCAAAGTTTAAGCTTCAAATTTATGAATGAATATGTTCTATAAAATATAAACTTCATTTTAGATTGGGCAAAACATTTATTGCATTTATTCACTTATTCTCTTTACAAATACGATATAATTGAAAGAAAAAATACATATTTATTACTCGTTACTAATTTTAACTGTTTTTGTTTATAAACACAAATCAATTATTCGAAGCTTATAATTAGAGATGGAGGGAGTGAGACATGATGGAGATTGTAGCAGAGAGTGAAGCATTAAATTTGATGTTTGGCGCTAAGGAAACGTGAGACCCAAGCAAGACAATGCCACATGATTTAGCTACTAGAATTAGCACTGATGTAATAATGCATAACAAATTTGATGATTTGACTACACAAATTGTCTGAGAGGAAGTGAGTCATTTTGAACAAGCAGTGACCATTTAGATCATTTAAAAGCAAACAAAAAATGATCTTGATGGCCAGAATTTGTCCAAAATAATTCACATTTTACTCCGTAACTTGAGACAATCTCTATACAAGGACAAACCTAAGGCAGTTCGCAAGGTCCTCTGATAAAAACATAAACAAGTTGAAGAAAATTTCTCCAGAAGATCAATGGTGTGAAGTTAAATTTTAAGAAGATAATTGAGTGCCATGTTTCTACCAGAGAACTTGATTGATGCCTAGGTTTTGTTCTCATGACAGACTCAAGACCGAAATCAGTAAGAAGATATATCATCTACATCCTTGATCTGATCGGGATTCTGGGCTCGGTCTTGACCACATTTCAAGCTAGCCTCTCGTAACTCCTCAATGCGCTTGGTCACTTCTGACATCGATGGGCGGTTATCTGGGTATGGAGCGACACAATCCACTGCGAGTTGCAACAGCTGAACCATCTCCTCCTTGACATTTTGAAGCCTAAGAAGCTCGATATCAAACACCTCAGAGGTCCACTCTTCTCTAACAACAGATTGAACCCATCTAGGAAGGTCTACTCCTTCATCGTTCAAGAGGGCACGGGCCGGAGCCTTCCCTGTAAGCAATTCCAAGAGCAACACTCCAAAGCTATAAACATCTGCTTTCTGAGATACCTTGCGAGGATCAGTTACCTCAGGCGCACGGTACCCGGTAACTCGGTTTGGAGTGGAGGAGGTGGGACTGGCAAGGTGCGTGAGGCCAAAGTCAGAGACTTTAGCATCCAATGATCTGGAGAGAAGGATGTTGGACGCCTTTATGTTTCCATGAGAATTATTAGTGCCTCGTGAGTGTAAGTACTCAATGCCTCTAGCAGCTCCAAGAGCAATGCCTGATCTCACTTCCCAAGTCAGTGGGTTCCTACCAGTCCCTTTGTTTCCTGCAATGAGAAATTATTAACAAACTTGTAACATCATCGTACTACACGCTCATGATTCATGAGCTTGTTTGTTGGTCAGATTTATGTCTAGTATAGTTCAATGAAGTCAACAGGATTCAAAGTCACAGAAATAAAAAAAAAGTACAAAACCAAGGAAAACAATATAAGAACTATTATAAAGAAAAACCAATCAATTCTATCACCTGCTACTCCCACATTACCATATCAGAAGAAACAAAAAGGCAGGAATATGAATATATTTGAGATTCCGAACAATCAGATGACTGATAACAATAAAGCAATCCCAAAGAATTGATTGTCAAAAGATCAAAAGAACACAAATTACAGTAAAGCAATCATAACTTCAAACCAAGGAAAGAATAAAATAAGAGAGAATTACTATGCAGTCACGTATAAACAATCTAATCACAAGAAAATCTCACAATAAGTGAGCAGCATGCAGTGAAGTGTGAATATAGATTGTCAAAACATCAAAGAAACAGAAATTACAGTAAAGCAATCATAAATTAACCATGGAAAGAATGATACAAGGGAGAATTACTATGCAGTCCCATATAAGCAAACTATAATCACTTGAAAATCTCACAATAAGTGTGCGGCATGCAATGACAAGACAGGTTATGGCATGTTGACAACTCAAGGAACTTTTTAGTAATTAAATTGTTTATGTGGAAGTAAATCTACCATGAAACAAACAAGTAATGAAAGAAACAGAAGGTATCAAAATGATCTCACCATGCAAAAGTGCAGACAAACTTCCTGTGGGTATGTAATCACAGACAAGAAGCTTTTCTTCTCTGCTATAGTAGTAAGCCTTGAGAGGCACCAAATTCTCATGATCCATTGCTCCTACTGCTTCCATCTTCTCCTTGAACTCTGAATCAGAAATCGTCACATCCCTCAATCGCTTCACCGCCATCACAGGCCCATCCTCCAGAGTCGCCTTGTAAGCTGTTCCAAATGTTCCTTTACCCAAAACTTCTGCAGAAGCCCTAAGCAAGTCCTCAAGATCAAATACCTTTGGTGAATGACCGAAAAACACCAGCCTTTTTGCTCCGGCACTGGCCTCCATCGCTGTCACCGCCGCACTTGCCCCCGCAGCAGCTGAGTAGACACTATTGTGTTCCAATTCTGAAACCGGTTTGTCGCCGCTGCCTCGAATTGCCACTTCAAGCTGCTTCTCAGTTAAAATGTCCAGAGACCTTGTCTTCTGATTACTACTCTTTCGGCAAAATATGATCAGAGCGAAGAGAATCAACAGAAGACACACTGCTGATCCTACAACGATTCCAGCAATGGCCCCACCTGACAGTTTCTTCTTCTTCTTCATGTTTCCCTCATTGTTATCAATCTCCGGCTTCGGAGATTTTCCGGTTCCAATTCCGGCTCCAGTTCCTGTTCCGGTTCCCGTTCCATTTACATCTCCTGGGCAAAGATTGAGGGGTTTCCCACACAGAGAGTTTCCTCGAAACGAATTTCTTGAGAAAGTTTGTAACTTTTCTGGAACAGAACCATTCAGCACATTGTTTGAGACATTGAATTGTTCAAGCTTTACAAGGTTTAACTGGGGGATAGCACCAGAGAGATTGTTATTTTCAAGGAACAAAGTTCTTAGCCTCGTCAAATTGTTGAAACCCAACGGAATTGGACCGGAAAATTTGTTGGAAGCCAAATTAAGCTGGAACAAGTCATGTAAAGCAAACAGGGATTCTGGAATTTCACCGGAGAGAAGATTCTGTTGCAAGTAAAGGCTACGAAGATTAACACAAGAAGCGAGATCTTGAGGAAGCACACCTTTCAGAGCATTGAAACGCAAGCTCAGAGTTCGAAGACGAGTCAAGTTGCCGAAAATGCCGGTGGGTATTGAGCCGGAAAGTGCAAAGCCGGGAAGACGAAGCTGGACGACGACGTCGTTTTTGCACTGAACTCCGAACCACTTGCATGGACTCTGCTCTGAAACGTTCCATAATAGGGTTCGGCCTCCGACGGCCGAACGGAGAGAGACGAGAGCGATTTTCTCAGAAGCCAGATCTGGTTTTACCAGAGGAAGCAAAACCAGAAAGAAACTGAGCAAAATGGAGAGTTTATGAAGCTGCATTATCAATCTGGATTTTAGTTATGAACACTGTGAAATCGATCAGAGAAGGAGAAGGAGAAAAAGAAGAAAGCAGGGTGTGAGGTGGAGATCGGGGTGGCTTTTTAATCTTCAAAAAAGAAGAAAGGAAGTGAAAGAAGAAGCATTTTAGAGAGCTGGGAATTGGGAAAACTCCATTATCAGAGGGATAGAGAGGAGATGGAGGTAGCTGGGCGTATTTGCTTTTGTTTTTGTCTTTTATTTTTAGGATGGAGCTGATGACATGTATCCAGGTAAAAAGTCTAAACTATCCTCAATGTTTTATAATTTTGCTATACGTTTTTTTTTTGTATATTTAGTATGACTTATGAAAGGTTTATAAATATTTATATATATAAATTGAGATAATACTCTTTTTATATATTTATCTTGTATACCGTAAATTATGATTAAAAAATTATTTTGAAGACTCCAATCGTTATTCCAAAAGAATATTTATTCTCCTCATTTATGAAACGCAAGATTTCCGGTGAATTTTAATTCTACATATCAGTTTTTTTATTTTATTTCTTATATTTATTACTACCCTGATCATTACTTTAAGAGATAATTAACCTTTTCTTTAAAAAATTAATGAAGTTAAATAAATTATTTGATTATAACATGTGTTATGTATCAATCAATATTTTATATATCAGTTAATAAATCAGGTAATTTATTTTAGAGAAAAACAATAAATATAAATGTTTTAATATAAATTATTTAATTTCATTAATCTTTTAAAAAAAATCAAATGGAGAGAGTATTTTTCAAAATTATTCCTCCACTCCTTAATATAAGACCTAAGTTAGTTAATATGACATGTATTTTCTAAAATATCATAGTCATCTTCTTTAATTCCCTCCTTCCTTATCCTTTTTAATTATTATTGAAGGAGTATCAATAGGGATAAATTATGAAAAGATTGAAAAAAATCAGGGTTACTTAACCCGGACCGGACCGGCTAAACCTGATAGGAAACCGGCAACCCGGCCTCTAAACTAGTCCGGGTCAAATTTTTTAATTTTTTTTTTAAAAATCTTTTTTTAAAAAAAAATTTCCTTTAGAATTTCATACTATAAGTCTAAAATATTCCATTTCTCACCGGTTTGATCCCGGTTTAGCTCCGCTTTGACTCAAGTCTGACCCACTGACCCTTGACACAATACCCCGACCGGTTCACTGATTGGTCCAGGTTTAATTACCTTGAAAAAAAATGAAAAATAGTTTTTATTTAGGATTAAGGTCAACTTTTTAAATAGATCTTATATAAAAAAAAAGAATAATTTATTTAACTTATTAATGTTATACAAAACTAATTTAACTTATCGATATATTTTAAATTATTTTAAATAGCTTCTCTACTTTTTCAAATTTAATAAACAATTAGATGCCTAGGTATTAACAATAACGTATTCGGGCGAGAGAAAAAAAACAATAACGTATTCAAAATTTCAAATGTTGAAAATAAACTTTCAATTGAAGACGATGGCCAAAAAAAAAAATTAGAAGACAAATTGGAAGAAGATAAATTGATGTATGAATTTATAAAATCTCATATCAAAATTGTAATAAGAATATAAGATTTTCATTTCTGATCAAATTATCCTTAGTTCAGTTATGTAACATGAAAATGAAGTTGTTAATGTAAAACCTGATATTGTTAATGTTGATATAAATGTTATTATTAACCCCTGAAACCTGCGCTCTCAAAATTATCTCTGATTTTTAGGATATGAAGTTGTGAAACATGAAAATAAAGTCGTTAATTTAAAATATGATGTTGTTAGTATAGATACAAATATTGTTATGGGAGAATTGCTTAAAAAGACCTCATGAACAACTTATTTGCTAAATGGGACCTGGGAAGATATCTTGCACATGAAGGGAAGATATCTGCACATGGAGGGAAGATTTCTACACACGTATGGAAGAATTTTGCACACGTATAGGGAAGAGTTTTGCGCACAGGGAAGATCATCTGCACACCAGGGAAGATATTTTGCACACGTGGAAGATAATCTGCATGCGAAGGTCCCATTTGGCAAATAAATTGCTAATGAGGGATTTTTTCACAATTTTCCCTATTGTTATTGACCCCTAAAATTTATGCTATCAAAATTATCCCTGATTTTTGGGGTATAAAGTTATAAAACATGAACGTAAAGTCATTAATGTAAAATCTGATGTTGTTAATATAGATACAGATGATGTTATTAATCCCTAAAACTTGTGAATAAACTAAGGGCATTTTGATTAGAATTGAAAATTCCAGATTCCTATTTCAGTTTTAACCTGTTGTAACACCCTAAATTTTATTCACCAAAAATATATTGTAATTATTTGAATAATTCAATAAAATTGTGAATATTCATGAATTTGGATCTTGTGAATTTTGAAACATTCATATTAATAGGGAAATGGGAAAATTAATTCAAAAATTGAATTAAATTACCAAGGTGATAGCAAAATCATAATTTTACCAATGTAGGCCAAGATTAATTATTTTCCCAATTAATTGGAGTTAATTTTAATTAATCAAGGAAAATAAAGGAAAATGCAAAATTAGATTATTCTTGGTGGAATAAATCAAGAATTTGAAAAATTAAAGGGAATTATACATAATTCAATTATGTGAATTATGGAATGAGTGACAAATAATTTTTCCTTCCCTTCCTCTCATTATTTTCGTCCAACATGAAAAATAAGGGAGAAGAATAGATTTAGTTAGAGAAAAGGGAAGAGTGGATGACTTGGGGAACTAGAAGAAATCTAGTCCCAATCCAATTGGACATGAATGATGACAAGGGATGGCCTAAAGCAAGAGAGCATGGTTGGAGGGATGGTGTACATGAGAGGTGGAGAAATCCCAACCATTGGCTAGATTAAGGGCTAAGATGAAGCATGAAGACTAAAATACTAAAACATACTTTCTCCCTCCCCTTGTGCATATTTCGGCCAGCCATAGAGAAAAGGAAGAGAGAGTGAGTTTGTGAAGCTCTTGAGGCTAGAGAGAAAGAGGAAGAAAATCAAGGTAAGAGCTTGTGTTCCAAAGTGATTTAAGCTTCTTATTTTGTGTAGTCATCCTCTAATCTCTTATTCTTCATGGAAATCATGGTTTAGCAAGCTAATCTTTAAGGTTGAGTAGAGAGAGAGGACATCCTAGAGAGAGAAACATCAATGATCAAGAGGTAATCTCCAAAATCTCAACTTCTTAGTGTATTAAAGTTGTTGTTGGTGATTGTTGTTTGGTTTATATAATTTTTGGTTAAGTTGTAAAATTGAAAAAGCCATAACCCTAAGGGGTTATGCTGCCTAAAATCCTTTAAATCATGAGTAAGAAGTGTTTAAGTGAGTTAATCAAGGATTAGAAGTAGAAAAGTACAAGTATTGGAAGCTAAAACACAAAGCTCCATTTTTCTATTTTTTTTTCAATATTTCAGCAAGGACCAAAACTAGTAGTAGGAGTTGGATTTTTATGAAATAAATGGTTCCAATGGACTCAGTGGGTAAAAATAGATGGGGTTATAGCTGGGCATTTTTTCGGTAGAGGCCGAAAAAGCATAATTACGAAAACGCCATTGCATTTCCTAAGTAGGGGTTGTCAAGGGTATTTTCGTAATTTGGAAGTGAATTTGGTGATTTTGAGCCCGGAAATGGATTCCTTGGGTGAAAATAAGTCAGAATAGCCTTAGTCAAAATTTTGGAAAAACATGTCATCCAGTCGGGTACGGTGGGGTCGGGCCGGGGTCCCGGGAGCATTTTAGTAAATTTTCACCATAGACTAATATAACCACAAGAAACACTATGCAAGAGTCTAAAATGATACTTGGATAGGTAATGACCTATTTCTTGTACATTTAATATTTTAGGACCGAGTCGAGAGCCGGAATGACACGCTTTACGAGACACCGTTAAACAAAGGATTATAAAGCGTTGAGGTAGGGACATTCTTCTTCATACATTATGCCATAGTTATATGATTGTGTGGATGCCAATGTTAGTAATGCGCTTTATTAATCAACATGATTTGCCCAGAGAGGGGCCAGAAGTGTCAGAGGTATTTGCACTGGAGTTGGTGAAAACCCAACCGATGCAGAATAGTGGGGCTGGGCCCTACTCATGTATACATACAGATGATATGTTTATAATGTTCATTAATGGGTGCATACATGGCATATATCATATTTACTTTTCGCATTCTTTATGAACGATAGCATGTTTCTACTGGGATTCTTCAGAATCTCACCCTATTTTTAAATAAACATCTCAGTGAGTGCCAGTAGATCGAAAGGCAAAGGAGTAGATGCCGAGAAGTAATTGGCTCGTGTCTCGAGGCGAGGACAAGATCGTGATTATAATTCGTTAATGCTTAGATTTTTTGGAGAATTCTGTAGATATTAAGTTTCCACTGTATTTTCTATTTTTCGTTGACGAACGACGTTGAGATTGTAAACGAATATTTTTGTCAATATAATTGTACTTTTTTGTATGCCCATGAAATTCCGTCTTTATTATTCTCCGATTATCGAAATGAAAACGGGTATTGACACCTGTGATTTGATAAATTTGTCACACCAATTTACCTTTTTTTCATTTTTAATTATATTTTTCTGAAATTTTCTATTCCTTTGATTCATGATTCACTCAAAATTCGTATTTTGACTTGATATCATTTAGCTATGTTGTTGTTAATCATGAAATCCTAATGTATAAAAGAAAATCATGAAATTCTAACTTGCTAATTTATGGGGACACTTCAAATTTTATTTTAAAATGGTGACATATGATAGTTAGGGATTACCTTGTTAAAATCTCCTTACGTTATTGTTATCGGGTCAAATTCATATTCTCTTCATCTCCCTCCAAAAGGATATTGTTTTTTTTTCTAATGGTTAATTATTAATTAATTAAAAAAAAAAGAAAATATCACTTAAACTTTAAAACCTCATATAAGTTATTTCTTACTAAAATGAATTATCAATTATTATACTATTATAGTTAATAGCTATACTTTCTTAGACAACAAGGCTAACTTAGGATTTTAAAGTTTAAGGGTGTGTTTGGTTTGAGGGGAAGGGGGTAAATTACCTTTTTGAGTGGGTGGAATCCAAAATTTACCCTTTCATTAAAGGGTTTAGGATTTAGAGTTTAAGGTAAATTATGGATTCTACCCGCCTAAAACAGATAATTTACCTCCTCCCTCTTCCCTCAAACCAAACACACCCAAGTGGTATTTTCTTTTTTTTTTTCTTAATTAAATTCTAATATTAAAATCTTATAATTCCTCATTAGTTTTTTTTCCCAGCAATTGTTATTAAATGTTAACTACTAATTAAGTGTTATTAGAAATTAAGTATTCATCAATGTTTCTTCTATTATATATGGTAGGCCTAAAGCCTAAAAGGTATCATTCACAGCCACATAGACTAATAAAGTGATTCCACATAAAATTCTGAAATATATACGGTATCTATTATATATATTGTATTTTATCTATTGTATATTCTATCTATTATTATCATATTTATAATTATAATAGTAGGGGTAGAATGTGGATCGAAGTATTAAAACCTAGACCAGAACGGTCAAGTTGATTTGGAAACCGGTGACCCGGTCACCTTTTTGATCCGAGTGAGTAAAGAAATAGGGGGAGCAATAACTCCGTGTGACCCAGCCTGAGCCAAGATAAACTGATTAGGTTAATATATAGTTGACTCAGGGTCACTTTTTTGTTAGAAAAATTTACTCAAAAACGCATGGAACATAAAAACTTCAGAATAAATAAGTTTACTAAGAAAAAGAAGAAAATGAGAGGAAAAAGAGAAGGAAAATAGAAAATGAGATAATAAAATATATTTATAATATATAAAAATATTTTCCTCCGATCCTTTTTATAAGATTCAATATTTCAAATTGGTTTAGTCCTTTTTCTATATTGATTCTATATAAGTAACATATATTATACATGTGTTATGTGTTGTTAGTAGATACTTTTATGCATTTTATTTTAAATATATTTTTTAATTATTATCAATCTGAGCCGAATCTAATCCACTAACTCTTGAATCACTGCCTTAACTGGTTTATTGAGTGGTCTGATTTTTACTACCTTAGGGAGATGCATCTTTGTCAAAATTTGTGTGGTTTAATGAAATGATTCCATGCAAAATTCTTAAATATAAAACTTAAAATTATCAAATTTTTCACACACATTTTCCCCACTAAGCCTCCCATTCCCACATGTATTTTAGAATTTTAGAAATTGAAAAAACAGCAACTTTCCTATATCCTGATGGGTACTTGCTATTTTAACTTATTAGTATGTATTATTTATAGGGAAAATCCCTATAAAATATTCTTGAAATAGGGAAATCCCTAATCAGTACATTGAAATTAAAAAATTCGGATCAGTCACGCGTCAGTACGAATGAACAGTGCGGGCGGCGCCAAAAGACGATTTTTCCCTTCAACTCTCATTCTCGCCACTTCAAAAATAACAACACGCGGTTCTTAATTAACAACTCCGGATTCTTGATTAACAACTCCGTATTCTTGTTTCACAACTTTTTCATTTAAGTTTCAAGACCAATAACAACACCTCTTTTTTTATTAACAACACGCCCTCTTCATTAACAACTCCGGATTCTTGATTAACAACTCCGTATTCTTTATTAACAACTCCATATTCTTGATTAATAACTCCATTTCATCTTTTTACTTTCACAATAACAACACCGATGTTGTTATTAACAATACCATATTCTACATTAACAACTCCCATTTCTTGTTTCACAACATCGTAATTTAAGTTTTATGGCCAATAACAACACCTCTTTCTTTATTAACAACATCGTATTTTACATTAACAATACTATATTTTTGAGATACGAATATGTGAAAGAATAAAGCGGAGTTGTTAATCAAAGTTGCTAATAACAAGACCGGTGTTGTTATTGTGAAAGTAAAAAGATGAAACTGGAGTTGTGAAACAAGAATACGGAGTTGTTAATTAAGAACCTCGTGTTATTATTTTTAAAGTGGCAAGAATGAAGGCTGAAGGGCAAATCGTCTTTTGGCGCCGCCCGCACTGTTCATCCATACTGACGCGTGACTTATCCGGATTTTTTTGATTTCAATGTACTGATTAGGGATTTCCCTATTTCAAGGGTATTTTATAGGGATTTTCCCTTATTTATATTTAAGATTTTAAAAATATTAAAAAAAACATAACTAATTAATTTATTATGGATATTGTTATTTGAAATCATTGATATGATTTTTGAATTTATTCTTTATCCTTAATTTAGATCACAACAAATCTGTTTGATCAAATGGATATGGTTTTTACGAGTATTTCAATATATCAAAAAATAAGTAAAACTTTAAATCTAAAATAATAAAATATACTAAGAGACTATGTATGGGTTAGATTAGTTATTGTATATCAATAAATTAAAATAGGGAGAATTATATTCAGGTCTCACCCAAGAGAAAACATAAAAAAATAGTCCTATTGATAACTTTAAGGGTGTGAATTAACAAATCTAGAGGTGTGATTAATAACTCTATAGGATCAATTTTTCATTTTATTTTTGAACAGCATTTAAATGTAATTCTCCTATTAAAATAAGACCCGCAAGCTATTTGTTAGTGATAAGTGATACTAGTGGAGAACACAATTTCAATTTTCAAAGTGTCATCATCTTCCTTGCGGGCCTCAACGAAATGGCCCCTTGTTCTTTTCTTTCCCTATGATTTTGATTTTGGAGATAGTATATACATTTCTTTGGATTCTCTCCACGGGTGGAAGGAAACCCATTTTATTGGTTACATTTTTATTTATAAAATTGAAGCATCCTATGCGCAATTTGTACCATGACCTATGATTTTTTTTTTAGAGTATTGTCTAAAAATACCTTGGAGATAAATTAATTGTTGATTGCTACCAAACATGCAAGCGATCTTCTGTGTGTATAAGTGGTCTTCCGTTTTGTGCAAACCATCTTCCGTATGTGTAAAAATTTTCCATATAAATGTGCAAACAATCTTCTGTTGTGTGCAAAATATCTTCTGTTATGTGTAACAGATTTTTCATGGTAGCAATCAGTAATTAATTTGTCTCCAAAGTATTTTTGGACAATTCTTCCCCTTTTTTTTTGGAAAAAAGAAAGTTACAAATAAACTACATGGTAAAAGATTAAAAAAAAAAAATCAAATGTAAATATATATAGGTTCAGTTTCAAATTGCGAATCGGTCATTAATAATTTTTCTATATTTAAATGTAAATGTTATATTATTGTTTTAAAATTATAATTTTTTTTATAATTCATAATGATATAAAGATGCAAATCAGAGATTATTTTCTTAATTTATCATATGAATTTTATAATTTTTTTCAAGTTAAATTTGATTCTTTCATTTAGGACAACCACTCTTGATTTCATGGAAAGTATTAATTTCAAACCCACAAACACCAAACATGTTGCCTTTTATTATAACATACGAAATTAAGTGGTTCAAAAATTAGGTGAATCTTTTTCCCTTTTCGCTTTAAGAATTAAAAGAGAAGTTATTTTCTTGTTTGCAGTAAGAAGTTTTTCTCCTGAAATGGTGAAAGTGAGATCGTGTGTGTGTGTGTGTGTAAAGTTTACAAACATATTCGTTTACCTTGTACTTCAAGTTATTATTCTTTTGTAAGTATTATTGGTGCTGGCTTCAAGAACTTGAGAAATTAATATTGATGATTTCGTAATTAATTTTATTACTTATTAATTTTTGAAGTGAATATTTTCAGAATTAATGACAAAGATTTCTTTTAAACTATTTATGTTTTGAAACTTTATGTACACTAGTGGGCTAATACAATTTTTGGTTCCTTAAGTTTGTCTTCATTTTAATTTTGGTCCCTTAAGGTTCAAACAATGGCTTTGGTCTCTCAAAAGGTAAAATGATTTAGATTTTTATTAAATTACATGAATCAATATTTTAAACAGGATAAAACTTAAAAAATCAAAACTAAAATAAGGATAAACTTATAGGACGAAAAATTATATCCACCCTTATTATCATATGTTTTAGATATACTTCAAATCACATACCTTCTTTTGTCCAAACTCAAATTACAGATTTAAGGAAATTTGATTTTTATATCCATTTAGGCCCCATAAGGTTTACATCAAGTTTGTGTCTTTCTTAATCGATTTTTCTCGAAATTTTTCACTAATTGAATTTTGAAGTTATTTATTTAGCGTGTGGTATTAAGAAATCTAATTTATTAATTATTTAAAAAAGAATAAGCTGTGCACGAAACATTATGAGAAAATGAGACATGCTGAAGGATGTAGGTGGGTAACGTTCAGATATGAACAATTAAGGGGAACAAAAAATTTCCAACAAAACATTCTGCTTGTTTGTCCAGTTATTCAATAGACATTAAAATAATCTAAAGGAACACATTAATTTGACTCTGATTTTAAAAAAAAATAAAGAAAGAAATAAAATATTGAAATTGATTGATACATCCCAGATAACTCCATTTTATATTTTGATCAAGTCATTCAACTGACGATATCATATTTGAATCTTGAGGCTCACTTTACATGTAAAGAAGCGAAGCTCACACTTATTTCTCTTTCTTGTGCTCCCATAGTTCAAGGCCTCGGCACTTTTTTCTATCAGCTTTCATCAAGAAAACCTTAGGATACTGCACATTTGTCTGGGAAATCTTGTCACTTGGCAAAGTCAGAAACAAAGAGTTGTATCTGTGCTGAATCAGAATTAAGGGCCCTATCTCAAGGTGTTATGGAAGGGAAGTGACTTAAGAGAGTGACTGATGAGACTCATATCCGTGTTGAGTCTCCCCTAAAACTGTTTAGTGACAACAAGACAACTTTGAACATTGCATTGAATCCAGTCCAGCATAGCAAAACAAAACATGTCGATGTTGACCGTCACTTCATCAGGGAGAAGATGTTGACCGTCACTTCATCAGGGAGAAAATTGAAGACGGCATCATCTGCCTCTCCTATATCCCCACAAGACTGCAACTAGCAGACATACTCACAAAAGGGTTACCACAAGATACATTTGAAGGTTTTGTACGTAAATTGGACATGTTGAATATCTATGATTCAACTTGAGGGGAGTGTGGTAATTACTAAATAATTTACATTTGCATATATTAAATGTAGATAAACTAGATATTAGGAGAGAATATTGGATCCTAGAATTCAAACATTCGATCCTAGAAATATTGTGAGTCTGTTACAACAACTTCTTAGGTTTGTTACAACAGATTCAACATGCTGTAATCTATACATATTCACCTTCGCTGAATGAGAAAACATATCGTATTCTCCAATAATCCTAAAAGCCATTGAAAGGGAATACTAAAAAGGAAAACTTTCAAAAATAGTAATATTTCATCTGTAATTTTCTTCCCATCTAAACATAGGGTTAAAGTTTGTTACACACATGGTGAATGTCAATATAATGCAAAAACTTCATCAACAATTCAAATTAGCTAAACTCCCACTACCAATGTGAGGATCTTATTGGTGGGCACTCTATATATACTTCTGCAACTGCTCTATAAGTCTAGAGGCATGCCTTGGCTCTAATGAACTTTCAAGACCAACTCACCTAAATTTTTTGATATAGAAAAACATTAATATATTTGGCATTATAAATGGTCTCCCTGGTCAGCATCATGCAGCTTTCAAGTTTCAAACCTCACTTGAAACAACCTTCTCCAAGGGTTCATCAATCTCAACCATTCAGGAGAAAAAGCCAAAACAGGCACTTGAAGAAATTGTTGTTGAAGATGAACCACTCTGGCACCATAACATTGCAACAATAAGACGCTTTATTTCACACCAAGGTACAATATAAACACACCCACAAACAAAGTTCATGTTCTTCGACACTATTTCTGGTACTTAATATAAAAGCCACTTAACTAATTTGGATAGAGTAAGGAAATTAGTTATTTTTGAAAAATGTGTGTTGGTTTCCTGAAATACCTTCTTAAATAATTTGTATTAAAGGTACCTCTTGATGCAAACTCCCTTAACATGTGCATTCAATAGGGATAAGGTGAAATGATAAAAATGGGGGGATAAAGTAAATCGAGGTCTTATATTTAGGATCAAATTCAAACACCAACTAGCTTTTATATTAAAGATCGGAGGTAGTATGATGAAAAGTATTGCTCCATTGACTCTAAAATCTTCCATCTGAATCGAATGCATAAAAGAAAACTCTTATCTTAGCAATCTAACACACTAATGCATTAGCAATAAGAGATGCACATCAAACAACTGGATGAAATTAGTAACTAGCCATTAAGAGAAGAAAGAACAAAGCCATGTTAAGACAAAAAAATTAACATTGCTAATGGCACAAAAACAACAAGGGCTCAATCACACGAAAATTTTCATATGTAACAACCAATTATATTGGCTGATGAGAGTGCAAATTTTTCGCTAAAAACTATCCAAGTTATTACACCACATTTACTTATAACACAAAAATTTGGTTGGATGTTTCTTGATGTGGGGAAGAGGAAATTAAATTTTGTAGAGTCATGACGAGCCTGATTAAATTTTGCAATCCAATCATTAAAAAAGTAATCTCGAACATAAAACAGGCACTCTCAAGCTGATTATAAAGGGTAATGGGAGAAAGACAAAATAAATTTACTAAAGAAATATCTTTCAACATACCTCAAATCAGTATTTGAGCCAACAAGGAAGAAAGAACAACGCCATGCTAGGACACAAATTTGACATTCGTAATGGAACAGAGACAAAATAAATTCAGTCAACCTATGGCTTTAACAGATCATCCACAATAATCAGGTCCAACAACTTTCAGCAAGAACAAACAAGCAACAGAGGGGCACACCTTGTTTTATTCAAACAAAAAACCCTTGGAAACCATCTTATGAAGAAGCTTTTCTGCCTTATCATCCTCATTTTTATCAAGATGTCCAATAATAGTTATAAAAGTTCTTATGTTAGGAATGCAGCCACTTCCTTCCATTTTATCAAGGGCCTTTGCCTCATCAAACAAACCCTCGTTGCAAAGTCCCTTGACCATGAAATTATAGGACATAACATTAAGATGGTGACCTTCCATCAAAAGATATTGAAGAATCTCTCTTGACTTATTTTCTCTGTTTTTTTTTGTCAGTAACCTTTTTTACTCTTCCACCTGCTCGCAAACCATCCATAAGAATGTTGCAGGTAAGGGCATTAGGTCCATAAGAATATAGTAGACCGCATTGCCTTAAAACAAATACCAAAATTTAAGTCAAAAGGTTGGATATTTCTCGATATGGGAAAGAGGAAATTTAATTTTGTAGAGTCATGGTGATCCTAGTTAAATTTCGCAATTCAATCATAAGAAAATAACTTTGAACATAAAACAGAGACTCTCAAGCAGATTATGCCATGTAATGGAACATAGACCAAATAAATTTACTAAAGAAATATCTTTCATTTGAATCAAATTAGTATTGAGCCATTAGGGAAGAAAGAACAACACTGCGTTAAGGAATAAAAATGCATTGGTAATGGAACAGAGACAAAATAAATTTACTCAACCTATGGCTTTGACATAACATGAGCAGTAATCATATGCAACATCTTTTAGCACAAACTTATAAGCTAAAGAGGATCACACCTTGTTTCATTTAAATGACAAGTCCATGGAAACTATCTTATGAAGAAGCTTTTCTGCCTTCTCATCCTCATTTTTATCAAGCAGATGCCCAATAATAGCTTTAAAAGTAAATATGTCAGGGAGTAAGCCATTGTCCTCCATTTTATCAAGGAGGGCCTTGGCCTCATCAAACAAACCCTCTTTGCAAAGTCCCTTGATCATAACATTATAGGACACAACATCTACATGGCGACCTTCCATCAAAAGATGCTGAAAAATCTCTCTGGCCTTATATAGTCTTCCACCAGTGCACAAACCATCCATAAGAATACTATAGGTGTAGGCAGTAGGTCGTATTTCTTCTCTGACAATATGTTCAAATAATGCAATTGCTCGATCAAGATCCTGCCTTTGGCAGAAGGCATGCAACAAAATATTATAAGTGACTATATTAGGGGGATGACCCATGTGATTCATCTCATTAAGAAGATCACGATCCTGCCTTTGGCATAAGACATGCAACAAAATATTATAAGTGACTATATTAGGGGGATGACCCATGTGATTCATCTCATTAAGAAGATCACGAACAAATGAGATTCTTCCTGCTTTGCACAAGCCGCCAATCAGAGTATTATAACTTACAGTATTGAGAACCAAATTTCTCGAACGCATTTCCTTGAAAAGATATATGGCCTCATCCAATCTTTTATTCTTACAATATCCCTTGATCAAAATGTTATAGCTCAAAACGTCTGGTCTCAAACCACTTTTAATCATCTTATTGAGTACTTCCATTGCTTCCGGTACATTATTGATCAGACAATATCCATCCATTAATCTGTTGTAGGACACAACAGTAGGCTTTTGACCAATTTTCATGATTTTGGCAAACACAGCTTGAGCTTCCATGATCCCTCTATCTTTACAAAATGCATCCACCAATATATTAAGGGTGATAACATTCATGTTAATGCCCCTTTTCAACATATCATTGAGCAACTGAGTAACTTCTTCCCATTGATGTATTTTGCAGAATCCATCAATCAAAGAAGTGTATGTGACCGTGTTGGGAGATATTCCCTGACCGATCATTTCAGAAAACAAACCATGCGCCTCACTTACAAATCCATCTTTACAAAGCCCATCGATTACTGTATTGTACATAACTACATTAGGCTTAACTGCAAGTCTACGCAGCTGCTTGCGGAGTAATATGACAGCAGATCTTGTTTTCCCCATTTTACATAATCCATTGATTAATATGCCATAACTAACTTCATTTAAAAAAAATCCCTTTGCAATTAGCTCATCATGAAAATCCAATGCTTCACCAACCATGTTATTGATACAGAGTCCTTTCAATAGTGTACTCAAACTTACAGTACATGGTTGGAATCCCATCTTGAAAATCTTCCCCAATAGAGAGAAAGCAGGATGCATCTGACCCACGCGACAGTAACAGTTGATCAAAATGTTCAGAAAAACTAAAGATGGAGTGAAACCCTTGAACAACTCCACCTGAGAAGAAAGTGAAATAGCAGTGGAATAATGCTTCATCTTGACAATGGCTCCCAAAGTTTTGGTAATTTTGACCATGGAGGGAGGGGGACGCTTACGGAGCAAGCGATTGAATGAATCAACGACATCTGCGATGTCGTTGGGATTTGGAGAATGGGAATGAAGGAAGAGATTGAGATGGAGGGTATGAGGTAAAGAGAGAAGGAAGCGAGAAGAAGATGGTGGAGTAAATAGGGGAAATTGAAGGAAGGCATACCTTGCAGCTGTAAAACACAACATCAGAGTGAAAATGACAGTCCGGCGAGACCCTGTTTGTTTGAACGGTGAAGGTCCCAACTCGGAAATATAATTATTAATTATTGGAAAAAAACTGCACGATTTGTGCCCGTGTGAGTGTCTGGTGACACTCAGGTTGCATCGGAGATAAAATTTTTCTTGTATGTTATTTTATAAATAGTAAAAATTATTCTCTAAAAATTAATCAAAACACAAACTTAAAAAATAGTTAAAGTGCATTTAGTATTTTAAAATATTTTTTTATATGTATTTAATACCTTAAAATATTTTATGGAGCATCCACACCTTAGATTATTTTTTCTGGTGCACCAAAGACTTGGAGTAATGTTTTCAAATGCCTATAAATTCCTTTTTTAGTACATATAACATCTAAAGTATTTTTTTATATGCATCTAACACCCTAAATTATTTAAATTGTTAGATGTAAAATTGAATAAAAAAGTATTTTAGGATGATAGATGCACTTGGAAAAAAATAATTTAAGGTGCCAGATGCACCACAAATTATTTTAAAGTACTAGATTAAAGCTGTGTTTGGAAACACTTATTTTTGGCCAGTAAATCCTTATTACACAAGCCGAGATAAAACTCCTCTCACATACTTACCTCGTATACCGTGAATCACGATTTATAAACACTTATTGCCCAAAAATAAGCTATTCCAAATGAGCACTAAACTAAAATTAATAATTCAGGATGCTGATTACACCTTAATCCTTTTTAAAAGTACAAAGTATTTCTTGAGATATGTTCAATACCTAAAATATTATGCGATGCAACTTAACTCTTTAAAGTATTAACTTTTCAAGAGAAATTTTAAGCATAATGTACTTCTTAGGAGCAATTTTAACTTTACCATTAACTCTAAACAAATCTTTTAAGTGGGGTTACAGCCAACATCCTAAAGTAATTTTTTTTTTTAAATAGCAATTTAAGAGTGTTGGACATGGATGAGCCTAAACAAATACTTTAAAGTGCTGGATGTGCATAAAATATCTAAGTTGGCTAAAAGTAATAGGGAAAACTATTTTGTAGGTGCTTATTATGGCACCTATATTTTTTTCTCATCATACATTTTGTCAATGTCATTAAGAAGCTCCTTGATGACAACATTTGCCCTCTCACCGAACACACAATTGTGCCAAGCAAAATACCCGCAACCCCATCCTGTCAAGATTCAATAACCCATCTCATTATGTAAATCGTTACCCTCACACCAAAAATTCTCCTCATAATAACAACATAGTTACCTAATAATAGTTCCGGCAGCGATAAAACCTCCTCCCGGGGTTTCCTTCGGTCCAAGCCGTCCACAATGGAGCAATGAACCCGTGATGGCAGAACCTCCTCTGTCGTTTGCATGCGTCTTCACGGCTGGGTTGCTTAATCAAAGTGACCCTTCTTTGGCATCTCTAACTCGACCCAGAGGACAATGCCATCACCGCTTCTACCCTTCTCATCTTGCTGCGACTTCGTCTTCTTCAATCAATTGGTTCAGAGGAGGAAGCTGTCGCCTTTAATGGAGGATGCAAACCCATTAAATATTTCCACTTGCCACGTCTTGACGGTCAAAAGGGGTGTTAAAATGTACACTTGGAAAATAAAGTGGGCCCCACGTCACTAAAACTAACGGACGTTATGCTCCTCTAACGGACTTGGCATTTTAGGCGTCTTTTAAATGTTCATAGGCATTTATGCTCCCAACAAAAGTATTTGGTGCTCAATGCCCATTTGAAAAAAGCACATGTGTATTTTTGCTCCTTAACCCAATTAATAATAAAACATTGAGGAACAAAGTACAAAACCAAGTTAAGATAAAAGGTTAAACATTGGTAACAACACGGACAAAATAAAATTACCAGACATGTGACTTGAACAACACATCAACACTCAACAGTAATCGGAGTCCAACAGCTTTTAGCAGAAATAAATAATCACTATCTAATTATTTCAGCACATTTGAAAATTAATACAAGTATCACTAGAGGGCCTCACCTTGTTTTACTTTTTTGGCAAAATGCAATTCCGCCAGTGTACCTTCCCCACCAATTACATTTAATATGCAGAATGGGGGAGGAAAAAACAAAAGGCTAGCGGATAAAAAAATTGGGAACTGCATACAGTACATGGCAAAAATACAAAATCTCAACCAGGAATCAGTGAAATACTTAAATGAGTGTCCTCATAGTGCATGACCAAGTACTATCTAAAACTCGAGGGTCCCCTACATTAACTGCGACCTCTGTGGAAGCCCGCAAAATCAATTACATCTCACAACACAATCATAACCTGAACCAAAAGCACATGCTAGTCACTAAAGGCATAAAATAACCATTAGTGGTTCATACCATAACCTCCCTAGTTCACGGCATACTGCAAGATCCAAATCAGAAACAAATGCCTGCACCCGTCATATATATATTTATATATATTAACAACTGTTTGGGATCAAACAATCTGAAATTATTGAATAACCAAGGAAAAAGTGTGTTTGCTCAACTTTTCGTACCAAAGCATATTCAAAAGACATTTGCTCACCGATTTCAGACAAGTATTCATTGCAGTCTCTCATGAGGGCATCCAATGGATAGGATTTTGCACTTGGAACAATCAACTCCCAATGTTTCTGGTTAGGAGCATGTGGGCTGATGCAAGATGTTAGAACCGGGAAAATAGAAGTTGAAATAAGGGAAAGAGAAAGAGAGAGAAGAGGAAGAATAGAGAAGAAGGGAAAATCTAGAACTAGAATCTGTAATTTTAGATGAATAGGGTGTTAGAAGAGAAAAGAAGAGGGAAGAGAGAGGCTAGAACCAGAATCTAGTTCTAGGGGAAAGAGGAGAGAATTATTTCAACAATAACTTCATTCATTCATTCATATCTTTGATAGAGTACATGTTTGGTATTTATAGACTAATACACATAAAAATGAAAATAACTACCTTGCCCTATCCATATAAAATTGAAAGCAACCAACACTAGACACTTGTAATATTTAACACAAGTGACATATTAAAACATAAAACACAAATAGTGGTTGGTTCCTATCACAAGATATAATTAAAAACTTGTACATCAGAAAGACAATTATTCAAATAGTTCAATTCAAAAGAATTCATTGATTGGCTCATAAAAAGTAGACAACAGCAAGGGCTCAATCAGGAAAATCTTAATATGTAACAACCAAATATATTGGTTGATCAAAGTGCAAATTTTACAGTAAAAACTTTCCAATTACAGGTTAAAATTATTAGACCGCATTGCCTTCCAACTAATACCAAAATTTAAGTCAAAGGTTGGATATTTCTCAATATGGGAAAAAGTAAATTATATTTTGTAGAGTCATGGCAAGGCTGATTAAATTTTGCAATTCAATCATAAGAAAATAACTCTGGACATAAAACAGAGACACTCAAGTCTCAAACAGACTGTCGTAAAGAGTAAAGGAACATAGACAAAATAAATTAACTAAAGAAATATCTTACAACATAAATCAAATTAGTATTGATACATTAAGGAAGAAAGATCACCTCCATGTTCAGTCAAAAATTAAACATTGGTAACGGAATAGTGACAAAATAAATTTACTCAGCCAATGACTATAACAGAAAATCATCAGTAATCAGATCCAACAAACTTATAAGCTAAAGAGGATCACACCTTGTTTCATTTAAATGACAAGTCCGTGGAAACTATCTTATGAAAAAGCTTTTCTGCCTTCTCATCCTCATTTTTATCAAGCAGATGCCCAATAATAGCTTTAAAAGTAAATATGTCAGGGAGTAAGCCATTGTCCTCCATTTTATCAAGGAGGGCCTTGGCCTCATCAAACAAACCCTCTTTGCAAAGTCCTTTGATCATAATATTATAGGACACAACATCTAGATGGCAACCTTCCATCAAAAGATACTGAAAAATCTCTCTTGCCTTATATAGTCTTCCACCAGTGCACAATCCATCCATAAGAATATTGTAGGTGTGCGCAGTAGGTCGTATTTCTTCTCTGACAATACGTTCAAATAATGCAATTGCTCGATCAAGATCCTGCCTTTTGCACAAGGCATGCAACAAAATATTATAAGTGACTATGCTAGGGGGATGACCCATGTGATTCATCTCATCAAGAAGATCACGAACATATGCGATTCTTCCTGCTTTGCACAAGCCGTCAATAAGAGAATTATAACTTACAATGTTTGGGACCAAATTTGTCGAATTCATTTTCTTAAAGAGAGATATGGCCTCATCCAATCTATTATTCTTACAATATCCATCGATCAAAATACTATAACTCCACACATCTGGTGTCGAAACACTTTTAATCATCCTATTAAATCCTTCTCTAGCTTCTTGTAGGCTAATCATCCTGCAACATCCTTCAATTAATCCATTATGGGAAACAACATTAGCCTTTTGACCAATTTTCATGATTTTGGCAAACACAGCTTGACCTTCTATGATCCTTCCATCTTTACAAAATGCATGCATCAATATGTTAAGGGTGGTCACATCCAGGTTGATGTCGCTTTTAAACATATCATTGAGCAACTGAGTAACTTCTTCCCATTGATGGGTTTTGCAAAATCCATCAATGAGAGAACTGTATGTGACCGTGTCGGGAAATATTTTCCGGTCAATCATTTCTGAAAATAAACAAAGCGCTTCACTTACAAATCCATCTTTACAAAGCCCATCAATGACTGTACTGTACATAATTACATCAGGCTTAACTGCAAGTCTAGGCAGCCTGCGGAGTAATTTGATAGCAGATCTTGTTTTCCCCATTTTACATAATCCATTGATTAATGTGCCGTAACTAACTTCGTTCAAAAACAATCCTTTTGCAATTAGCTCATCATGAAAATCCAATGCTTGCCCAACCTTGTTATTGATACAGAGTCCTTTCAATAGTGTATTCAAAGTTACAGTACTAGGTTGAAAACCCATCTTGAAAATCTTGCCCAATATAGAGAAAGCAGGATCCATCTGACGCACATGGCAGTAACAGTTGATCAAAATGTTGAAAAAAATTAAAGATGGGGTGAAACCCTTGAACTCCACCTGAGAAGAAAGTGAAATAGCAGTGGGATAATGCTTCATCTTGACAATGGATCCTAAAGTTTTGGTAATTTCGACTATGGAGGGAGGGGGACTCTTGCGGAGCATGCGATTGAATGAATCGACGACATCTGCGATGTCGTTGGGATTTGGAGAATGGGAATGAAGGAAGAGATTGAGATGGAGGGTATGAGGTAAAGAGAGAAGGAAGCGTGAAGAAGAAGAAGATGAATGAGTAAAGAGGGGAAATCGAAGGAAGGCATACTTTGTAGCAATAGAAGACAACATCTTTACAGAGCAAAATGAGATTTCGGCGACAGACGACCGTTTGAGGGGGAGGTCCGAACTGATCGGCGTGGCCTTGTTTTTATTTTATCCCTCTTTTTCAATTATATTATTGAAATATATAACTTTTCAGAAGAAACCGACAAAAAGGAATTACATTGAACATTATCAGCAACATTTTACTACTCCTCCGTCTATCCAAAATATAAACAATATAGTTAGTTAATTTTTTTTAAATAGAAATTTAAAAAACTAAATAAATTAGGAAGAATTACAATGAAGTCCCAAGGAAAGAAAAAAATGAAGAAATGGTTCCTATAGATTGCAAAATGAAAAAATGGTCCCATTAACAACTCCAGAAGCCTGTATTGACAACTCATTAAGAACTCCAGGAGCCTGTATTAACAACTCAATGGGACCATTTTTTCATTTTATAATCTATTGGGACCATTTTTTCATTTCTCTTCTTCTTTAGGACCTTAGTGTAATTCTCTCAATAAATTATTTAATAATATCATATATTATATATCATTAAATTATATGTTATTTTATACATTTGATAAAATAATTTTTTTTTAAAAAATGATGAATATAAATATTTTAAAATAATTTAATTAACTTATTTAATATTTTAAAAAAATCTATTTTATCTTATATTTAGAATGGGGGAAGGAATATACATTTCATCCATGAAGATAAATCATTTTAGTTTCAACTTTTTTCAAAATGAAAATTCACGCTAAAATTTTTATTTTATTTTATAAAATTTAGAATATACTCTATATGATAAATGTAATTTAATTTATTAAAATTTTTAAATATTTTATTTATTAGTTTTGCATTTTTTGAAATTGGTTTTGCCATTTTACCCGCAACATAACTTCAATGCTGCCTCTTAATGCAATAAAAAATTGAATAAATTTCTTTTACCTTTTATTATCTTAAACTAATAGGTTATATAATAGGGTCAATAGAGCCGGGAATTCGGGCCGAGCCCGTCGGGCCGGCCCGTTTAGGCCCGAGCCCGTCAAGGGCCGGGCCTATGATTTGGAGGCTGAAAATGGAAGCGGGCCTAAAAGGGTCAGCTCGTTTAGGCCCGAGCCCGTCAAGGGCCGGCCCTGAAGCCCTGAGGGCCGGCCCTTTTAGGCCCGTTTAACTTTTTTTTTTTTTAAATGGCAACAAGACAATGGGTAGTAAGCATTGGTCAGAGGTAGAGTTAACCTAACCTAACCCTCATATAAAAAATGCTCTCACATTGATTCAGACATCATTTGAAGCTTCTCTTCTTTGATTTTCTTTTTTCTTTTTTTGCATGTATACGCCAAAATCCAGATCAGGTGTTATATTATTACTGACATTTGAAGCTTGTAGGCTTGTTTGATTGTGGCTGTGAACTTATTTAATTGGTTATGAACATTAATTATGGTTTGGACTTAAGTTTTAGTGTTTGTGTTCTATTAAACTTAGATAATATTTATATTTTAAATTAGTGTTGATGATATTTATGTTTTAAATTAGGTATTTTAGTCTTTATGAGAATAAGAGAAAAAAAAGGAATTGCAAAAAAAATAAAAATAAACGGGCTAAAAGCCCGCGGGCCTAACTTAAACGGGCCGGGCCGCCTTAAAAGGGTACGGATTCCTTCACGGGCCTCGAGCCCGTCACGGGCCGGCCCGTTTTCCCAGCACTAAGGGTCAATGTGTAAATCCACTCCAAGAGGGTTTTTTAATTTCAATGTTTTCTCGTAAATTTTAAAATATAGTATCGTCGCATTAGTGTTAACAAAAGTTAAGTGTGACCGTTTTGTTTGACTTAAAATTCCACATCACACTATGACGTGGCATGGAATGATCCAACGCAACGCCACCTCAGCTGACCCCTTCCCTTCCCCCGCTTTGCATCTTACTGTCTCTTCCCAGGACCAGAAGCAAAACTAAAAAAATTTCAGAGTTCAACAGATATAGGATAAAGAAACAAAATTCAGAATCAAAAGGCAAAACCAATCCCAGGAAATCATCAAACTTCAAGCCAAACCCAGAAAACAGTCGGATTACATGCCAAACCAGAAATCTAATAAAAAAAAGGATCTAACTTTACACTTCAATCAAATGACCAAAAATCAAATACAAATAAGCACCAACTTCAAGCCCCAATGAACAATGAAAAACCCAGCAAAATGAACAAGGAGAAGAATCAAGTAAAAGCAATAACAAAAGTTCAAAACTTGTTCCAACAAGACGAAAGGTATTAGAGTGTATAAAAAAAGAAGAAAGAAGAAAGGTATTAGACATTTAGGTGAAGAAAATAAAAACTTCAGAAGTGAAAAATATTGACGATGGTCAGAGGAGAACAAAAAGATGGAAGCTTGTGAAGAAAGGATGGTGATTTAGATTTGCAACAAAGGCATGGCTTACGAGTCGAGAGAGAAGAGGCCGAGACGACCGAGATATGACGAAGACGAGAGGTTACCGGTTGTCGAGGAACGATATTTGAGGAAGACAATCCACGCGTTAGCACGGACGAGAGGTTGTCGGCTGTCGAGGAACGAGATCTGAGAAAGACAAGCCACGAGTCAAAAGGGGAGAGGCCGAGAGTGAGATCTAAGGAAGACAGGCCACGAGTCAAGAGGAAAGAGGCCGAGACTATGAGATCGAAGGTCGTAGGTGGGTTAGCAACAACGCTGGCGTTCATGGCGAGGGAGGAAGCATCGAGCGTGAAAGGTAAGGGAGTGGAGGGAAGGCTCCAGAAGTCGATGCTTGGATGAAGGAGTGGAGGGAAGATTGGCATGTTCACGTATATCGAGATACAACTCCTCTCATATACTTATCTCGTATACCATAAATTACGATTAAAAAACTGTTTTTAAGTATTCCAATTGCTGATCCAAACGAGCACTCTAGAACGGGAGTGGATGGAGGAGGAGGTGCTGTAAGCAAAATCTCCAAAGAAATAAAAAAATATTTAATTTGAGTCGCGTATGAAGACACTGTTTTTAAGAGATATTCTAAAACCCCCTCAGTAAATAGGAAGCGGCATCTCCCCGGTATTAAACGAACCCTTCTTGTTAGGATACAGGACGGCAGAACTGGTGGAAGATAAGGTGATCCAGTGAGAGATTACTGAAACTTCTATTTCTCTTCTTCCAAATGGTGTCACGGTTGGGGTATTTATAGACAATGAATCAATGCCTTGAAGTTGTGTCTCTTGAAGACTACACCTCTTCAATTAGAAAGTCATAACTATCTGTTATTTTCATGAAGCATGTTGATTCATGAATCAACACAAATCCCTTAATTCATAAGAACATGACTTCTCAAAACACATATCTTCATTTAAACACATTCCATAATATTGGAGAGACTCTTTCTTTGACACACCCATATGCAATATTTACAACAATCCCCCACATGTGTCAAAGAAAACACACCATTTGATGAGTTACACCCATGGATATAAACATTGTATCTATTGGTCCTTTGGACTATGAACTAGACCTAGATCGATAACACATGATACACAGAGATGTCAGTGGTCCTATGGATTATGAACTCTCATCTCTTGGAGTGTATCAGAGGCATTAAGAGTCAGATCATATCCTAACATTTCCACTGTTAACAGCGGTTTTGTGCGTTATGTCGGCCATGCGCGTGCCTGGTGCATAATGAATGATCTAGAGATTTTGCCAATATCTCATAGAAGCGGCCACACTCCACATTCATAGAGGTGATTTCATTTAACTTTGTGCCTGCACTATGCACACTGCCTCGTTGAACTATGAAATCATTAAGAGCTTTGCTCAACCTACAATAATGCAGTCTAGCACATTCAAAGTATTATAGGAAGGGACGTAAAATATTTGTGCTAGTCAGAACTGACGAACGACTTGTTCTTACCCAGTAAACCTTCTTCATGGGATCACCAATCATAAAGGATGGGTTGCCATCGCTGTCAATTAGTAGTCGGCTTTAGTCCCATTCACAAGAACATGACTTCTTAAAACACATCTCTTCATTTAAACACATTCCATAATATTGGAGAGACTCTTTCTTTAACACACCCATATGCAATATTTACAACAGGCGCTGCCTTGGCGTGAGATTCCGACGAGAATTTCTAGGTTTGTGTTAGCACAAGCATGAAGAATGTGAACTCCGGAGGAACAAAGGGAAAGGGAAAAGAGTTTTGCCCGATAGACCACCCGAGCCACGTGGCTCATATAAAAAGTGGGGTGGATGCTGTATTGACAAGCCACGCCAGAAAAATAAGGTCAACTAACTATCAAACGTTTGGGCTATTAAAAGATTAAGACTTTCAGAGTGACATTAAAGCCTAAAAAACTTTCAAGACGATATTGAAACTTTCGAAATACTTCAAAAACGAATTTGTCCCTTAATCCTATATAATATAATAGTAGTTATTTTTATTTTCAAAATGACAACATCAAGACTTTCAGAATACTTCCAGAGAGGATTTGCACCTTAACCCTACATAATATAGTAGTTATTAAAATTTTATTTTTATCCAATATAATTAAATGATAATCCCAATATCAAAACGTACTATTTAACATAAATGTTATTTAAAATGTGAAATACATAAATTGCCTAAAAGTAATATTATATAAAAAAGGATTAAACTACAAATCGACCCATAAACATAAAGTATTTCATTAGGGCATCGAACACTATAAATATTTTTGGATATAAAAATACGTATGAAGTTTTTAATATGGTTCCAAAATGAATATGAAATTTCTAGGCCATGACATTTTTGTATTATTGGAAACTTCATTTGGATTTTTGCATCATTTTCTTGATCTAGATGTTTGTTAAACGGTCAATGTTGGTTGACTCCACAATTGTAACATTTTTACATCATTTTAAAAATTTTATTTATATTTTTTTTAATCAATGAAAGTTTATGGTGTCTAGTGCCCTTGATGGAATATTTCATAAGTTTATTTGCACCTTAAACTTGAAAAAAGTTAATGAATTATCAATTTTTTTTATATAAAAGATAATTTTTTTAATTATAAGGGCAGATACTAAAAGCATGTTTGTTTGGGCTTATAATTGCTTATAAGTTGCTTTTAACGTAAATCGAGACACAACTCCTCTCACATACTTACTTCGTATACCGTAAATCACTATTAAAAAGCAACTTATAAGCAATCGAATCGCTAAAACAAACATACCCTAACAAACTGAATTATAAGCAGGATCGATCCCACTACTTCCTACTTACAAGGGAGTGTCTATACTACTATGCGGCAAGGCCATTGCTAGAGATAAATGATTTTATGGTTGTGCGTTGTATACTGTTTGGAGCTTTTTCTCACTTTAGGGAAAGCATACCAAGTAGCAGGTGAGAAATGCTTCCACTTTCAGAATTTAGACGCCAAGAGCTGCATGCGGTTCTGCGAATGAAGTATTTTCCAAATCTAAAGCAATGCTTAGTTGGGAAAATTACATTAAAAGAAGCATGAGAGTTAATCTTCCTGTCCAATAGGGGACCTACAGAAATTAAATTTAAAAAATAATAATACTACCAGACAAACCACAAGGGAAAATCCCAGAAAATTTATGTCAAATTTGGGAAAAGACAAATAAGGGGCCCCAATATCTGAAATCCCAAGTCAGACTTTTGGAAACATTTGGAAATCCCAATTTTAACAGTATTTCTCGGGGATTTTCCCAAACCACAAAGCCCAAAGTAACAGAATATGAAAATGATGAAGAAGGCGTGAGGCCTTTTTGTGTGAGGGGGTGAATAATAATTAATCAAGGGTTTGAAACATAAGCAATGATATTGGGTCAAATTATGAGACTGAGGGAATCTACCTTAAATCTTGACTCTCACCCAAGTCAGAGCCTCACTCTAGAAATAGAATTAGAAGGATTCATCAATCTCCTAACCAAAGAGAAGCAAAACAAAATCGGCACTTCAGAATTGATTGCTGACGATGAACCACTTTGGCACCATAATGCTGTAGCAAAACGAGACATGCTTTATATCACATCATCACAGAGTATACACACAAGAAAGTGGACGATACCAAATTAAGCAGCATACAGTATATATACAAGTAAAGTTCTTGTTCTTCAATAAGGTGAAAAGCAATGTTCAGTTGAATAAAAAATCCTCCAACCGAAATAATGGCATTAAAAATTCTATCTTAGCAATCTGAGGGGCTAATGCACAAGCAACAAGAGATGTACATCAAAGAGATGAAATCAAACATTAAGGAACAAAGTACAAAACCAAGTTAAGATAAAAAGTTAAACATTGGCAACAGCACAGGGACAAAGTAAAATTACTAAACATGTAACTTGAACAACACATAACACTCACAATAATCAACATCCAACAAATAAAAACAGATATAAACAACCAATATCTAATTATATCAGGAAATTTCAAAACTAAAACAAGTATCACATAAGTCAGCACTAGAGGGCCTCACCTTATAGTTATTTTCTTGACAAGGTCATAGAAACCATTTTATGAAGAAGCTCCTCTGCCTTGTCATTCGTATTTTTATTAAGATGTCCAACAATATTTTCAAATGTAAATATGTCAGGGAGTAAGCCATTTTCCTCCATTTTATCAAGGAGGGCCTTGGCCTCATCAAACAAACCCTCTTTGCAAAGTCCTTTGATCATAATGTTATAGGACACAACATCTACATGGCAACCTTCCACCAAAAGATACTGAAAAATCTCTCTGGCCTTATATAGTCTTCCACCAGCACACAAACCATCCATAAGAATACTGTAGGTGTGGGCAGTAGGTCGTATTTCTTCTCTGACAATATGTTCAAATAATGCAATTGCTCGATCAAGATCCTGCCTTTTGCATAATGCATGTAACAAGATACTATAAGTGACTATATCAGGGGGATGACCTTTGTGATGCATCTCATCAAGAAGATCATGAACACATGAGATTCTTCCTGCTTTGCACAAGCCGTCGATAAGAGAAGTATAACTTACAGTGTTTGGAACCAAATTTGTCGAATTCATTTTCTTAAAGAGAGATATGGCCTCATCCAATCTATTATTCTTACAATATCCATCGATCAAAATACTATAACTCCACACATCTGGTGTCAAAACACTTTTAATCATCCTATTAAATACTTCTCTGGCTTCTTGCAGGTTATTCATCCTACAACATCCTTCAATTAATCCATTATGGGAAACAACATTAGGCTTTTGACCAATTTTCATGATTTTGGCAAACACAGCTTGACCTTCTATGATCCTTCCATCTTTACAAAATGCATGCAGCAATATGTTAAGGGTGGTCACATTCAGGTTGATGCCCCTTTTAAACATATCATCCAGCAACTGAGTAACTTCTTCCCATTGATGGGTTTTGCATGATCCATCAATCAAAGTATTGTATGTGACCGTGTCGGGAAATATTCCCTGTTCAATCATTTCAGAAAACAAACCATGTGCCTCACTTACAAATCCATCTTTACCAAGCCCATCGATGACTGTATTGTACATAATTACATTAGGCTTAACTGCAAGTCTAGGCAGCCTGCGGAGTAATTTGACAGCAGATCTTGTTTTCCCTATTTTACATAATCCATTGATTAATGTGCCGTAACTAACTTCGTTCAAAAAAAATCCTTTTGCAATTAGCTCATCATGAAAATCCAATGCTTCCCCAACCATGTTATTGATAGAGAGTCCCTTCAATAGTGTATTCAAAGTTACAGTACTAGGTTGAAAACCCATCTTGAAAATCTTCCCCAATAGAGAGAAAGCAGGATACATCTGACCCACGTGACAGTAACAGTTGATCAAAATGCTCAGAAAAACTAAAGATGGAGTGAAACCCTTGATAAACTCCACCTGAGAAGAAAGTGAAATAGCGGTGGGATAATGCTTCATCTTGACAATGGCTCCCAAAGTTTTGGTAATTTCGACTATGGAGGGAGGGGGACGCTTACGGAGCAAGCGATTGAATGAATCGACGACATCTGCGACGTCGTTGGGTTTTGGAGAATGGGAATGAAGGAAGAGATTGAGATGGAGGGTATGAGGTAAAGAGAGAAGGAAGCGTGAAGAAGAAAAAGAAGAAGATGAATGAGTAAAGAGGGGAAATCGAAGGAAGGCAAACCTTGTAGCAGCAGAAGACAACATCTTTACAGAGCAAAATGAGATTTCGGCGACAGACGACCATTTGAGGGGAAGCTCCGAACTGGTCTGTTATAACTCTTTTTTCAATTATATTATTGAAATATATAACTTTTCAGAAGAAGAAACTGACAAAAAGGAATTATATTGAACATTATCAGTAACATTTTATTATTCCCTCCATCCTAAACTTGCATGAACTCAAATACTCGGGACAAAATAATTAAATTCTATGTGACCATATCAAATCATATCCATTCTAAAAACCAAATGCTACCACTTCATAATAAATAAAAAAATACATGCAGTCCTTCCCTGTTAATGTACTCACTTGTAAATAACATTATATGACACAAGTTTCAGTTTAAGGTACAAATATATTAACAAAACGTAATATCTATCATTCAAAATCTATGATGCAAATACATTAATAGAGCACATGTAACTCATTTGTTTATTTGGGTAGTTTTTTTCAATTATGCAAATATATTCATCGCTCTTAAACTCCCCCCCCCCCAACCCACACACACACACACACACAAAGCACCCACACACAAATGTACGTTGATCAATTATTTTTTTCAAAAATTTAAAATACTTCATGTGCCAAGTATTTTTAAACAGATTCATTTTTAAATATTTTTAAACACATCTGAGTAACAATGACTCTTATCATAAGCTGAGACAATGGAAGTCCTTGTAGCAGAATCCCCATGTGCCATGAAAAACTGAGAAGATATATACCTATTGAGTGATTGGGGTAGCCAAATATCATTATTAAACTTATTAAAAGTGAACGAAGATGATAAGATAATATTAAATGAAAATTCTATTCTTTAGAACTAACTAAGATGGAGAAAGTGCACAAAAAATGAAGCAATTGTCGGCAATGATAGATGAGGAACCTTTTTGCACCTAAAGGAGGAAGAATTGAACCTAATAGAGAAATGTATTGAATCAATTGGAGAAGAGCTAAGCCATTGCTCCTAAAGAATACAACAATAGTATGAAGTTGTCACTTTATATGAACACAAGCATAGTTTGAACATTGTGACCATGTAAAAAAAAAACCTTGTGCATTTGTCCATAATCATTGAATAACAAAGAGTTTTCATAACTAAGCTATTAAGCATCCTTTTATTTTTTGGGCAATAAGTTGTTTAGATCCTTAAATTGAAATAGATATATCAGCTTTAACTATAGTATTCTGATTTTTAACAAAGAAAATCAGCAAGTGCAACTTTCCTATTGTGTAACTAAAAAAATCTTATTAAATATATTCTTTTATTGCTCTCTCTTCCTTCTTCTTGTAAAGCTTGTAACATGCAGAGTTCTACACTCTTCAAATGCATTCTGTACACATTTGATCTTTTTATTAATCATTCATAATATAATTCATCCTGGAATATAACACGATATAAAAAAAAAAAATATAGAAAATAAAAATATAAAAAATTTAAATATAAGACTAAAAAATTCAAAGCATGTGCAGTGGACAAAATCCCCATGTATTAAAAAATATACCCATTAATTACAAAGAAAAATTGAGAAGGAAGCGGTACTAAGAACACTGCAGAAATAGATGTCTATGTAGCATATTTTTTCCATTCAGCTTTCAAAAAGTAAGACCCAAATTCTTACCTCAAACATGAGACCAGTGGGTTTAATTAAAAAACAATATCAAGCTGTCAATGCATTTTGCACGTATATGTTCCACTAAAAGCTAAGGTTGCCTTACCTGTAATAATTGCAAGTGCCTATAAATAAATGTATCAAAAGTGGAATATGCACCGACTAAGGGGGGTTTGGATTAGTGATGACAGAAGCAATTTTTTTTAATATAACTTTTATAAACTTAAGATAAGATAAAATTCAGATTGTAAATATGATTTATATTTGGATTGATGACGGTATAAGCCCCTTTGCATTGTGAAAAGCAGGTCTTAGTGGCTTCTTTTTAAAAGTAGCTTTTAGCCTAAAAGTTCATTTGAAAAGATTCCAACCCAAACACCTCATTTTATTCCTATCGTGCTTTTTTCCTTCCTACCGTGTTTTTTCGGCCCCCACATCCTCCCCAAACAGGCCCTAATATGCTTAATGACATGAACCTCCCCCCTGCATTTCCTCATTTAATTTCATTATAATAATCTTGTAGCCAGAACAATTAAAATAAATTTAAATAAATTGTCTTCAATGTTTAAAATTAGTTATTCAGTAAGCAAACGAGTGAGAAAATAACCAAAAAAAAAAAAAAAAACTAAAGATCCACATATCCTAAAGGGCTGAAAAAACTAATTTATGTGGTTCTCCCACCAAATATGAAACAAACTCTTTTGGTGGTTTTCAGTTCAACAATCTTATATGCCACCTTATTATTTACATTCTTCGTTGTAGGAAATTCAAGGTCCCAACTTCTTTTGGACTACACCACATGGAAGCATAGAAAATAAACTAAAACAACTGGGTCATATCTACTTTCTCAGCTCTAAGTTGGACAACTACTTTAAGGTTTAAATTGGGTTTGGATTAAGAAATCATAAAGGAAGGGTCCCTTCCATACGTGATTAAGCAGTGCTCAACTTGCAAAAGAATCTGTGGGAAAGTAAAATCCCTTAAAGCTTGCCATATGAATTATATATTGCCTTTATTATAATTTTGTCTCTAAATATTTCAATTCTCGGATAGCTATTTATTGAGTGCCATATGCCTTTAATGAAAAGCAAAACATTCAAGGACTATAACATAGATATATGAGCACAACTTTTTTCTGTGTATTGCAAAAAAGGTTTCCTTGAACATGCAAAGCATAAGGGTAGTCATCATTTTATTTAGTCTAGACATGCGCTTAAGTTATAGGACATGAAAAGCAAATCTTTCACGGGTTCTTGTTTGTCCATATATATATATATATATATATATATATGTCTTTCCTTCAATACAACAAAACTTGCTGACACTTGATACAACAGCAAAAATTATTTGGAGGATTGGCAAAAAAAAAAAAAGCAAAATTTATTTGGAGGGAATGGAGAGACTGTCATGCATTGTTTGAATGCAACAATGAGCATAGAGAATGAGAACGAAAGCAAAATTTATGCCATATGAGAGAACGGAAGCAAGTCTACTAAAGAGAGAGGTTTAAGTGTAATTAGCAGGGTCAACTTACAAGATATCAGCATATAGTTCAAGCATATGGTGTAATCAACAAGGTCAACTTTCAAGAATATATGATGATTGTATGAGCTATATTGTCGCACGTAAATGTTAAAGTGTAGAAAGACAAGAGAAAAGCGACAATGAGGTATTGGTTCAAGTTGATTTCATTTGTATGATTTTTTTGACTTGCAACAGGTTATAAATGATTACAGAAGCATGGGCTTTATATATGCATTAGGATGGCTGCTTAGTTAACTTTACAACATGGACGACCAGACTATCCATAAATATGTAAGCAGAATTAACTTCAATGAGACAACATTTAGATAAAAGAAAGAAGCAGGATGTCCCTTTTCTCAGTACACAATCATAGCATCCAGAAAGGTGAAACACAACATTTGTGGAAACATAAACTATTAGCCATGGATAACTGAGAAAAGTAACCATAGATCAAATGCTTGTATGCACGTAAATAGAGGGACAGATTAAATTGAAAAAAAAAAAAATCATAAACAGCAAAACCGAATGATTCATCAAGGAGGGAGGACAGTGAATGCATTCAGAAAGTGTAGCATTGGAACTATCATGGTTTAGGAACTTCCTGCAGCTAAAAAATGCTTTGGGGTTTAAATAAAAGGCTTTAGATAGAAGTATGTAAAAGAGTAAACCTCACCTCTAAATTGGTAGGCATATACTTTTTTTTTTCCACCAAATAATTGGTAGGTATATACAGGATATGAAATTGGTAGGCATATACATTCCTTTACTAGCAGAATTTATATTGCATTAAGTTAGTTAATGCCTCACATGTTAATATCATTTAATCTGTATCACAGGGGACTACTATGGCATTAATAGATGTGAATTCCATTTCATACATAGAAGGCTCAAAGAGTGCAGGAAAGTAAGGCAGAGATTAATAAAGATGAGAAAGGGAATATATATATATATATATATATATATATTCTAATCAGCTTTTATGATTCTCAGAGGTTTTGCTTTTGTTTTTGTGATTCTCTAATATGATGTTGGCAGCTTTAATTTATTCACCTCCACGCCATGCAGCTTTATACACAATCATTCAACTTCATCTAAACCCTTAGCAGTCGTACTTTCTTCTTTAACCATTTTGCCTTACAAATCAACTAAAATCCTCGTGTGTGTGTATATATATATATAGGATTTTCAACTTATTCTTGAGACCTTGATATCTTCATATTTATGTATGATAAGATGAAAATGCATTCTGTATGTCTTTGTCTTATGGATTCGCTAATAGAGGGTCGAAAGAGGATCAATGACATTCAAAAAATAACTTAGGAGGAGAAAACTCTAGTTAAGAGGAAGAAGCAAAGGTAAGGCTAGGTTTAAATTTGAACCATAATCTTCCTTCCATTAGTAAGAAAGCATCATTCCTCCATCATTATCAGAATAATTACCTATACTTCAACAACCATGTGTCAAGAACAGACCCATCACTAAATCAAAGCTCTTTTTCCTTTTTTGAATAATGTTTTCTGCTATTAATCTCTTATTTTTCCTCTTTCTTCCACTATCTCAGAAAAGTTTCCCTCTTAGATGAAATTATTAATTATTGTTCTTATGATCCTGCGGTCACCCGCAGGCACATGTTCACAAAAGAACTTTTCGGCTCAGATAATCAAAAAGAAGACAGGTTTCCATATTCATGAAAGACCAATAAATGTTTGACATAAAACATGAGGGAGAGAAAAATAATTGATAAAAGAAAAAGTGAGACTGAGACAAGCCTCGAACAACACAATAAAACTACTCCAAAAATCTTTATTGCACTCATAACGGCTCTCATTATGATTGTTACCTACTACTGTGTTCTCTCATCCCTTTAACCTCGGCTCCTCCTTGTTTATGGCCAAGTCAATTCTAGAGTTGAAGTTCGAATGGCAGAAATGGAAGCTTCTTTTTAGTTGTTACTCGATAGAAGGGATTTTCCCAAATAAAATGGAGCATTTCTAAATAAAAAATATTACCATAAGGAACCATAATATTGATGCTTAGGCAGAATAGAATGCAAACTAACGTAGTAGGAAATTAAACAATACAACATGTTTTGATTCATAGGATGCCATGAACCAAATGAGATGTAAACAGGGTCCATACAACGTAAAACACTGAATGACATCGTCATTATCTAGACAAGCAAGAACATGAAAGTTCTACAAAGACAAAGAAACACATTGAAGTTTAAGTCAACAGTAAAACGATATAGTCACATGAAAAATAGAAGAAGAACCTTGAAGTTTTTCTCAACAGTAGAACCATAGCCCCGTTTACCATACAAGATGAATGTCCAATGTTTATTTAGGAAAAGAAAAATAAATAACACTCAAAATCGGTCGACTAATTTTGATATATTATTTAATTAATCAATATGTCATCAAGGTGCCTGATTGATATTATCAACATTGATATCAATTATGCTCTTTTTATACAAATAAAAACTAAACTCATTTCTTTTTCTTTTAATGGTATGGTATATTATTTATATTTTTTTAATTTATTTAACATTAAATGAATTTTTTTAACCGACATGAATTTTTTCTAAAATAAAAATAAATCATATAAACTTTCTTTATTTAACATATATAATAAATTATAAAAGACCTTGAGTTTTATTAAAATTAATATAATTTTATTTTAAATTAAAATTTTTGTTGATTTTTAAAATTATAATTTTGACAAAATTGAAGAATATCTATTTTTTTTTTCATAGATATCTATGCAAGTTCTAAAAATTGGAAATTTACAAAAATTTTGTTTAATTTAGTGAAAATCAGAATTTTTTATTAGTTTTAAAAATAGAATATAGGAGAGAATGTATGAGGGAACAAAAATATTTTTTTTAAGGGGTATTTTAATATTTTTAATTTTATATTTTTGTATTTAGTCCTTTTAAATAATTATAATTTTTAAAGTTCTTCTCAATAAATATCTTTTTTTTTAGGTCCTTCATTTTAATTTTTCCTCTTTTTTGCCTTTTTAACTTTTTTGAAAACTAGCGCCTTTTTAAGTACCTGTTAGGAGTTATCTAAGCAATGGATTCCTCTATGTTAGGACTATTCTTTTTTTTTTTTTTGTTAAGGTGAAAAATGCTCATAAATTTTTTTTTTTAAAAAGGTGTCTAATATCATAAATTTTTTTAGTTGTAAAAATATCCATGAACTTCTTAAAATGGGGTAAAAATGTCAACACTGTTAATTGGCACAAATATCTGTTTTGTGGAACCCATTTATTATTTTTTGAGGTGCAAAAAAACCCATAAATTTTTCTCAAAAATGCACCCAACACCATAAATTTTTTTCTGGGTGCAAAAGTGCCTATGAACTTTTCAAAAGTTTATGGAGTTGGGTGCATTTTCGAGAAAAGTTCATAGGTATTTTTGTACCTCAAAAAATAATAAGTGGATCCCACAAAACGGTCGTTTGTGCCAATTAACGGTATGAGTATTTTTGCACCATTTTGAGAAGTTTATAGGTATTTTTTCACCTAAAAAAAATTTACGGTGTTGGATGCACTATTAAGAAAAGTTCATAGGTATTTTTGCACCTTAACTCTTTTTTTTTTCAATGCTCATGATTTCCTCTCGCAATATAGTATTTTTTTTACCTCGAACTTGATAGTAAAGTCTTATACTACTAAATCAACTCTGTGTTGGTAATTCTTTATTTTAGTTAGTTGGCAAAGAAAAATCCTTTTACTTAAACTAGTTTTTAAAATCACTATAAAGTATTTATTTTATTATATAAAGTTTCAAAGATACGTGGGAAGTGTAACTTTATTTATTAAGCTTTTTAGGATTTTTATTTAGGGAAAAAATAGAAAAAGAACTATATTGTAAAATTCTAAATCAGATATTTTCCAAAAAAAAATGAGTTATAAATTATTTATTAAGTTTTGTCATTCATTTATTAACTCTTGATAACAAACTTGATTTGGGATTTTACAATTTTAAAGTTCTTTTTTTGTCTTTTTCCTTTTTATTTATTATTTTGTATTTTTTAAAATGATTTTGATAGTTACATACAACATAACTTCAATTCTCTTAGTGCAATAATCCTTTCTTAGAAGCAAAACAAAAAGGTAGACGTGCATTGTGGTGTTCGAGTAGTATATTGGAGGGAAGCAATTTTCTTACAAAGAATTTGGGATGGGAGATTGGAAGTGGAGCCACTGTAAAAGTTCCAAAGTATTAAAACCCGGACCGGGTATTGAACCGGTCGGGGTACTGGGTTAAGGGTCAGTAGGTCAAACTGGGGCCAAACCGGAGTTAAACCAAGACCAAACCGATGAGTAATTGAAGATTTTAGACTTATAGTATGAAATTCTAAAGGAAAAAGTTTTAAAAATTTTTTTTTTTAAATTGGGACCCGGACTGGACCGGTCTATTGACCGGTTTGGCGAGTTCCGAGCCACACCGGCCGGTCCGGTCCGGGTCCAAGAACACTGAAAAGTTCAGAAGACCAGTGGGATTCGGGTTTGCCTAATGCTATATTTTGAATAGTGGGCCTGATATAAATATGGATGCTGATAAGAAAGTGTAGGAGCTAATAGAGGGTAATAGATGGAATTTAAGCAGTGTTGAATATTGTATTACGGCGATGGAGAAAAGGGAAATTTTAAAGATTCAGATATGTGATAGAAGAACTGATCACTGTGTTTTCTGGTTGCCTTGCAAGAATGGGAATATTATGTTAAATCAAGATATATGATAGCGAAGGAATGGTCGAGAAGGAAGCAGAAAAGGGGTCCTCATGAAAGTTCTTTTCAGATACCCAATTGCTTATGGAAGCAGGCATGGAGCTTGAGTGTTCCCTAAAAAATAAAGCATTTTATATGGGGAGTTGTAATGGGAGCTGAGCTGTTCCACAAAAGAGACTCCTTTTAGAAGGAAGCGTAGTGATTCTTGTTATGTCTCACGTAGGTTCGGAGATGAACAAAAGACATTTTATAAAGGTCTGGATACTTCTCTCTCAACTAGAGGTGGGAAAATGGACTGGCCCATGACGAGTTCGGGCCTGAACGGATACCGAATTTTATAGACCCAGCCCGTTTAAGTAAAGCCCGCAGTCTTGAGGCCCGTTTAAGTTTTTTTTCCCATGACTTTGTTTTCCCTTATTCTCCTAAAGATTAAAATACCTAATTTTAAACATAAATATCATCAAAACTAATTTAAAACATAAATATTATCCAAGTTTAATAAAACATAAACACTGAGACTTAAGTCCAAATCATAATTAATGTCCAAAACTAATCAAATAAGTCCATAGCCACAATCAAGCAAGTCTACAAGCTTCAAATGTCAGTAATAATAGAATATCTGATTTGGATTTTGGCGTACACATATAAAAAAGGATAAAAGAAAATAAAAAAAGAGAAGCTTCAAAAGAAGTATGAGTAAGTGCGAGAGCATTTCTGATATGAGGGTTAAGTTAGGTTAACTCTGCCCCCTGACTACTACTTGCTACCCTATACCCAGTTAAAAAAAAAATAAACGGGCCCAAAAGGGCCGGCTCTATAGGGCTGCAGGGCTGGCCCTTTTAGGCCCACCTCCTTTTTTTCACTCTAAATCACAAGCTCGGGCCTAAACCGGCCGGCCCGACGGGTTCGACCCGATTTCCCGGCTCTACTCTCGACGTGTTTTAAAGCCGTGGCGGGTGATGAGGCCCCAAAACAAACAATATCGAAAGTAAAGCGCTAGGATGTTACAAATCTTCTATTTGTCCTATATGTTTAAATGAGGTAGAAAACATTGATCATTTATTATTCTTCTGCCATTGAGCTCAAGGGTGTTGGTTTGATAGTAACTTGGTCTGAAAATTTCTAAGACTGGTTTTAAGAGCACTATGCACTGGTTTTTGGTGGAGATATAGTAGACTTGATGATAAGGGGATGGCCATTGTGGCTATCTTTTGCTGGAATATTTGGAAAGGTAGATGTGCTTAGGTCTTTAATGGGGAAGTGGTGGATGTTGGCAGGGTGATTACTATATAACATGGTTTATTGAATGAATGTTTTGAGGCTAAGCATATGAATATTATTCCAGAGTCTATTAAAGGTGGAGATAAAGGATAGTGCATTGCAGTGTGAAGCTCCAGCACTTGGGATAGTTAAAATTAATATTGATGGAGCATTTATTAGTGCTCTGGATTCTGCTGGTATTGGTGTTATTTGCAGGAATAGTAATGGTGATATGGTGGGAGGATAAGGATGTAAAGTGGTTGACATTTCAGGCCTAAGGAATTCTGAACAAAATTCTCATGTTGGTTTGGACAAGAGATGTGGGATTGGCTAATAGTGAGTGCTGTTGTATTGTTGATGGTTTAATAGTTTGTTTGTTTTTCTCTTCTTTTGTAGGTGGGTACTGTATTTCTAGGATTTTTGGTGAGTTTTCTGTGGGTTAGGTTGTATGTTTAGATTTTTTTTTTTTTGAGAGAGTTTTAATTTTACTTTGGCTATTAGTTTTTGTAATACCTATTTATTGTGATTAATAAAATTAACTGTTTCGCCAAAAAAACTGCTCTTAATGCAATAAAAACTGAATAAAACTCATTTACCTTCCTTTTATTATCTGAATTAGAGAAATAATCATCGTATTTCTAAAATTTATATAAACTTCAGCTAAAATCGAAAGTTATATGATATAGTCATTTTTATTTTCATAATTTCTTTTTCATCCACTCTAATTAAATCATAAACGTTATATCAAAACGTGTTGTATAATTGTATAAAAGACGTGTTATTTAACATAAATGTTATTTAAAATTTATTTAGATCAAAAAAAAAAAAAATCGATGCATATAATTTGTAATTTTTTAAATCACATTTTAATTTGTAAACTTATTTATTCAGTTAATTGTTCAAGGTGAAACACGTAAGTTGGCTAAAAGTAATATGATATATGTAAAAACAAAATAAAAATAATGATTTATGAAATATTTTTATAGTAAGAGATAAATTATCTCAATGGTTTGCTTTTTATTTGTTCAGTACTGTTTGGATCATATTTTCTTTTCATGTCCATATTCTCAATCTTCATGATTTGGTTTAATTTGCTATGTATATCATTTTGTCTCTTGGCTCAAGAGATTTTGTCTTAATTAATTTAATCCTTAGGGGATCATCTATCCTCCTTCTCACAATCCAATTCTAATAAGACATTATTTAATAATTGCCATAGGCGCTTTTAATTATTTTTTTTTCAAATGCTTCTGTCCTTTTTACTATTTCTTATTCTGTAATCTGAACTCATTTTATCATAATATATATTGCCATTTTATAAAAAAAATTATAATAACTAAACATTTAATTTTCCTTGGTTGAATTTAAAAGAAAAATGATAGTCCCTTCGGTCTTAAATATAAGATAAAATTGACTTTTTTAGGAGATATTAGGGAAACTAATTAAATTATTTTAAAATATTTATATTTGTCATTTTTTTTCCAAACTATTTTTCCTAACTTATAAACTAATATAGAATCTAAGGATATGCAATATATACTACAATTAAGTAACTTATTTAACTTTTATAATGTCTAAAAAGAATCAAATTTATCTTATATTTAGGATAAGTGCGAAAGTTTCTTAGTTCCGGTGAATGACAATATTTAAGGAACTGTCTCATTTATTCTCACTGAATGAAAGAATAAATTGAATGTCTACATCTCAAGCCATATGTCAACAACTTGTTGGGAAAAATCATCATCATCATCTTCTTCTTCTTTGAGCTACCTCCCGCAATTACAAATGTAATTATCAACCTTAATCTTTCTATATATTATCTAAACCTCCTGTATTATTTACTATTTATGAATATAGAAACCCTTATAATTAATAATTTAATTCCTAATTAAAACCTCAAATAATCAATTCTAACTAACTATTCTCTTTATTGCAAGTGCCAGTGCTGCTCCCATTATATCCATCTTCTTGTCTGGAAATCAATTCATCCAATGCTTCCTTCATCCACGCATGTGGGCAAATCTCTTTGGCTTCACTCGCACTCATCTACATATTGTCATGCAAATTCGATATTAATATTTTTTTTTACAACCTTTTTGATGAAGTTGTGATGCATATATGTATTGAAGAAAATTTCTTAACTTAGTTAATATGAAGTAAAATATATATACAATGAACATTATATTAATTCAAAGAAGGATCAGGGAGTTACTGTGGTCTCAATAGAATGAACTTAATTACTATGAAGTCTTGATGACAATTGAAGATCATACAATGACAAATTTTATGGTAAAAAATAACGTCACCTAATTTTTTATTGGGACTTCTTGAAAATTAAATCTCTTCCTTTAGATCTAATAATAATTCTCTCTTAAACGAAGAACTTACGTGATATAAAAATTCTATCGTGCAATGTTATACATTAAAACATATACAGCAATGCTTAGTTGGGAAAATTACATTAAAAGAAGCATGAGAGTTAATATTCCTGTCCAATAGGGGGCCTACAGAAATTAAATTTAAAATATAATACTACCAGTAAAACCACAAGGGAAAATCCCAGAAAATTTATGTCAAATTTGGGAAAAGACAAGTAAGGGCCCCAATATCTGAAATCCCAAGTCAGACTTTTGGAAACATTTGGAAATCCCAATTTTAACAGTATTTCTCTGAGATTTTCCCAAACCACAAAGCCCAAAGTAACAGAATATGAAAATGATGAAGAAGGCGTGAGGCCTTTTTGTGTGAGGGGGTGAATAATAATTAATCAAGGGTTTGAAACATAAGCAATGATATTGGGTCAAATTATGAGACTGAGGGAATCTACCTTAAATCTTGACTCTCACCCAAGTCAGAGCCTCACTCTAGAAATAGAATTAGAAGGATTCATCAATCTCCTAACCAAAGAGAAGCAAAACAAAATCGGCACTTCAGAATTGATTGCTGACGATGAACCACTTTGGCACCATAATGCTGTAGCAAAACGAGACATGCTTTATATCACATCATCACAGAGTATACACACAAGAAAGTGGACGATACCAAATTAAGCAGCATACAGTATATATACAAGTAAAGTTCTTGCTCTTCAATAAGGTGAAAAGCAATGTTCAGTTGAATAAAAAATCCTCCAACCGAAATAATGGCATTAAAAATTCTATCTTAGCAATCTGAGGGGCTAATGCACAAGCAACAAGAGATGTACATCAAAGAGATGAAATCAAACATTAAGGAACAAAGTACAAAACCAAGTTAAGATAAAAAGTTAAACATTGGCAACAGCACAGGGACAAAGTAAAATTACTAAACATGTAACTTGAACAACACATAACACTCACAATAATCAACATCCAACAAATAAAAACAGATATAAACAACCAATATCTAATTATATCAGGAAATTTCAAAACTAAAACAAGTATCACATAAGTCAGCACTAGAGGGCCTCACCTTATAGTTATTTTCTTGACAAGGTCATAGAAACCATTTTATGAAGAAGCTCCTCTGCCTTGTCATTCGTATTTTTATTAAGATGTCCAATAATATTTTCAAATGTAAATATGTCAGGGAGTAAGCCATTTTCCTCCATTTTATCAAGGAGGGCCTTGGCCTCATCAAACAAACCCTCTTTGCAAAGTCCCTTGATCATAACATTATAGGACACAACATTTACATGGCGACCTTCCATCAAAAGATGCTGAAAAATCTCTCTGGCCTTATATAGTCTTCCACCAGTGCACAAACCATCCATAAGAATACAGTAGGTGTGGGCAGTAGGTCGTATTTCTTCTCTGACAATATGTTCAAATAATGCAATTGCTCGATCAAGATCCTGCCTTTTGCATAATGCATGTAACAAGATACTATAAGTGACTATATCAGGGGGATGACCTTTGTGATGCATCTCATCAAGAAGATCACGAGCACATGAGATTCTTCCTGCTTTGCACAAGCCGTCGATAAGAGAAGTATAACTTACCGTGTTTGGAACCAAATTTGTCGAATTCATTTTCTTAAAGAGAGAAATGGCCTCATCCAATCTATTATTCTTACAATATCCGTCAATCAAAATATTATAACTCCACACATCTGGTGCCAAAACACTTTTAATCATCCGATTAAATACTTCTCTGGCTTCTTGTAGGTTATTCATCCTACAATATCCTTCAATTAATCTGTTATAGGAAACAACATCAGGCTTTTGACCAATTTTCATGATTTTGGCAAACACACCTTGAGCTTCTATGATCCTTCCATCTTTACAAAATGCATCCACCAAAATAGTAAGGGTGATCACATTGAGGTTGATGCCCCTTTTAAACATATCATTCAGCAACTGAGTAACTTCTTCCCATTGATGGGTTTTGCATAATCCATCAATCAAAGTATTGTATGTGACCGTGTTGGGAAATATTCCCTGACCGATCATTTCAGAAAACAAACCATGCGCCTCACTTACAAATCCATCTTTACAAAGCCCATCGATAACTGTATTGTACATAACTACATCAGGCTTAACTGCAAGTCTAGGCAGCTGCTTGCAGAGTAATATGACAGCAGATCTTGTTTTCCCCATTTTACATAATCCATTGATCAATATGCAATAACTAACTTCATTTAAAAAAAATCCTTTTGCAATTAGCTCATCATGAAAATCCAATGCTTCACCAACCATGCTATTGATACAGAGTCCCTTTAATAGTGTACTCAAAGTTATAGTACTCGGTTGAAATCCCATCTTGAAAATCTTCCCCAATAGAGAGAAAGCAGGATGCATCTGACCCACGTGACAATAACAGTTGATCAAAATGTTCAGAAAAACTAAAGATGGAGTGAAACCCTTGAACAACTCCACCTGAGAAGAAAGTGAAATAGCAGTGGGATAATGCTTCATCTTGACAATGGCTCCCAAAGTTTTGTTAATTTCGACTATGGAGGGAGGGGGACGCTTACGGAGCAAGCGATTGAATGAATCAACGACATCTGCGATGTCGTTGGGATTTGAGGAATGGGAATGAAGGAATAGCTTGAAACGGAGGGCATGAGGTAAAGAGAGAAGGAAGCGAGAAGAAGATGGTGGAGTAAATAGGGGAAAATGAAGGAAGGCATACCTTGTAGCTGTGAAACACAACATCTTCAGAGAGTGAAAATGACGTTCCGGCGAAAGACCACTGTTTGGAGGGGGAAGTCCGAACTGGGTATGATTCTTGGGCAATCACTCAACGGCAGCCATCTTTTTTAGTTGAATTCTGATTTTTTTTTGGGAAAATTAAAATAAAGGAGCGGGAGAAAATGACATTTATTGTATAAAAATTTTAATTAGTTAGAAAGACTAAACATAATACTATCTCCTGTTCTAAATATAGGATAAAGTTTTTAGTACAAATAACACTATAAATTTTATCCTATATTTAGGACCGGAGGGAGTAATATAAAGTTAATATTATTAAATTGTCCCTAACCAAACATTATAGGGAAAATTCCAGAAAACTACAAGCAAAAATACAAAAGGACAGAAAGGTTGGGTGAAAATCAAAAATCCCAAATCAGTTACTCATGAGGAATCTGGCATTTCAAATGTTAGCAAAATGACCTACATGCCCTCCTAAAAAGGGGAAGTAAAGAGACGAGCAGAGAGTGACGGAGGGAGGGAGAGAAACGAAGAGACACAAGATTCAAAACGGAAAGGGAGGAGGGCGCGATGTCGGGCTGAGGGAAACAAGGACTTACGAGCGCCGGCTGAGGGAAACGAGGAGACAGGAGATCGGACTTGACGGTGCGGTGGGGAACGTTGGGCGGCGCGGCGAAGGGAGACGAAGGTCCGGCGAGTGTGGGGTGTGGGAAGGCGGAGCGACACGGTGAGAAGAAGGGGAGGCGAGTGTGGGGTGTGGGCGGCGCGGTGAGAAGAAGGGGAGGCGAGTGTGGGGTGTGGGCGGCGCGGTGAGAAGAAGGGGAGGCGAGTTTGGGGTGTGGGCGGCGCTGTGAGATGGGAAAACACAACTTGTGTCTGCGTAATAACATCTTTGCTTTCATTGTTAACGACTATGCCTCGCCTATTCACATCTTCCAATAACAAGTTAGGACGACGTCACGTAGATGGGAAAACACAACTTGTGTCTACGTAATAACATCTTTGCTTTCATTGTTAACGACTATGCCTCGCCTATTCACATCTTCCAATAACAAGTTAGGACGACGTCACGTAGATGGGAAAACACAACTTGTGTCTGCGTAATAACATCTTCGCTTGTATTGTTACCGACTATGCCTCACCTATTCACATCTTCCAATAACAAGTTTGGACGGCGTCATGTAGATGGGAAAACACAACTTTTATAACCCTAATAACATCATTCTTCTCTTTATTAACAACTTTATATGTACTATTAACAACATTATTTCGTTCATTAACATCTTCTGAACAAGAAATGTGAACTTTTTAACATCGTTGCCTTAACGCAACACCTTTCACATCTTCCATTCACACGGACAACAGAAGATGTGTGAAGGAACAAGTTTGCAAAAACACATGTTACCAGCATAAAAACACCATTTGCCTCTATAATAACAACATGTTTTTGTTGATTAACACCTTTATATATGTATCAGTTCCTGACAGATAACAATCTGCATAATTACATCCAGCAACCATATAAAGCCCAAAAACAAGTTACACACTGCCCCTTGTACACGTTGACATATTTCATGACAAGGGAACATTATCTCTGGACTAGTACATAATGTTTCCTTGTCACAAACATTGGATTACATAAAACACTAATTAAAGTAACTACCTACTGGAGTACACAATTGACAGCAACCCATCTCCCAAAAAAACCATGAGTGGGTTGACAGCACCTTTACAAAAGCATAATCAAAAAGTTTCACTTCACAATATTGCAACTCCTTCATGTTGACAATTTCACTTCATCCAATATCACCCTGGGTTTGGATTTTTGCATGTCCTTCTAGTGTGACCGGCTTCATGGCAACTTGCACAGTGGTATATCTTCATGTTTTGGAATTGTGATTCACGCCTTTTGGTTCTTGGCCTACCTGAAGGTCGGCTAGTCCTTGGGGGCAACAAAAAAGTTTGACCTGCAAAATTTTCCAACATATAGTTGTTTGTGTCAGGTTTGTTGATTGTCACAATTGGAACCATACTACGGCTATAGATCTTTTGTTGGGATGTGATTTTGTAGCATTCTTCAACGTACTCATACACATTAGCATGAACATGCTTTATGGCTGCACAAGCATGTGCACAAGGGATCCCCGACATTTGCCACACTTGACAACTGCAAAGACGTAAACAAAGATCAACACTTAATGATCCATATTTGGTATTAACACAAAGGCTACCCCTACCATAATTTTCAGGGGACATATGTTCAGCATGAGCAACATTTTGCTTCAACATTGACTCTATGTTGGGGCCTATCCCATTTTTCCACTTACTCATTGCCATACTAGATGCATACATCTTCTTGGCAACCTTCTCACGATGTTCATGAATAAGTTGGGCCACATTGTGTTTCCTCCCCTTCACCATCCACGCGTTAAATGATTCAGCAATGTTAGTAGTTATGTTATCCCATCTTCGGAAGGGGAACTTGCTCAATGCCCATTTATCAATATCCCCTTGCTGATTCAGCCACTCATACATCTCTGGATAGGAATTTTGCATGTAGTCCATTGCCTTATTGAAACTCAAACTTGTGTGCTATGCTGTACTTGTACAACGCCTTCTTAAAAGCTTCTGCATGTGCAAAACTCTGCATGACTCCTGAAAGTAATCCCCTCCATTTCGTACAGTTCAACTCCGGTATTGGTGTAGGTGCACTCTCTACTCCACAGGGTAGCCCATTACATCCTCCACCAATTTCAGCAATCAAACAAGCAGCAACACTTTCATAACTGACTGGTTCATAATCATTTTCCACAATGCTTCGACACTGAGTGGATGTTTGTTGTGACAGTCCCAGTAGATCATCAGCCCTGCAGTGAATAACAACTGCAGTTCGTTAATAACCAACAAGAGCTTCATAAATAACAACTATAAAAATTACAAAATTTTACACTTACATGTCTGCCTCAACTGATATATCTGACACATTATCATTCCCTTTTTTTGCTATATACACATGCCCACTCCTTTCATTATAGTCATACAAGTTCTTAACTTCACCATCATCATTTAAATCTATTAGTGTCTTCTCATCAAAGCTCACTGTATATTTCATCTCACACATGTTACAATCAATCCCAAGCCATGATGATATCATCAACCTCAAATCTTTTAGTGTTATCAGCTGTTTTAGCCACTTCGCCTTCACATAACCTCCAACATATTGAATTTTACCTTCATCATTACACACTAATTTGCCTCCAACATGAAAAAAAAAACAAAATAGTTCCTTCAAAGATGATGAACCTTCATTACATGTCATTTTGCATGCTTACCTGAAAAAAAAATAATTAAATTAAAGTTACACCACTCTTTATAATCTCACACCAGTAAGCTTGTCTAGACAAAAATTTATTATTACACCCACTAACTTCCCTGCCATCACCTACCACTTGCAATTTACAACAATACTATATGTTTTAACATCTCCATCCTCACTGTTAACAACACCCAAAAATCTTTACCCTGCATGTCCTATTAACAACAACATAATGTTCTTTAACATCTCGATATTCACTGTTAACAACACCAACAAATCATCACCCTCTATCTCATATAAACAACAACATTATTACTTTTACATCTCCATATTCACAAATAACAACACTCTGCCCATGTCGTCACTCTGCCTCTATTATTAACAGCCAGCCAATAGGTCTTTACATCTTCATACTCACTAATAACACCACCCTCATCCAACCTTACTATCCACCGCAACACCACCTTTCCCCTGATTCAACACCCATCCCGTCGGCACTCACAGTAAACAAAAATGGCACAAGCTTCATCAATCACTCAATAAAATGCAATCGAATTCATCGCACAACCATCAACATTGTCCCATTACCTTAAAGCCACTACTTTTATGTCAGATTATCTAACACCCCCTTACCCATAATGCGTCCGCTTCGATTTCGTAAATCGCAACCACAAACCACATAAACATTTTTCAATTAACGTTCAAGAAACACAGCGTAATCATCATTTCTCTCTCAAATTTACTTACCCGTGGCTTGCCTCTGATTTCCGTAGCTTTTCCTCCTCTTTCGTCACTTTTTGGCGCCATAACACTGCACATTGCTTATGCTGACGTTTTTCCTTTTTGATGTCTATTACAAGGGCATGTAGGTCATTTTGCTAACATTTGAAATGCCAGATTCCTCATGAGCAACTGATTTGGGATTTTTTATTTTCACCCAACCTTTCTGTCTTTTTGTATTTTTGCTTGTAGTTTTCTGGAATTTTCCCAACATTATATGTTATCTCTTATATTTATAATTTGAAAAATAACTAACATTAAAATTAAAACCACCCTTTATCCATATGTGATATGATCATATCTTTTTTTTTTTTAATTTTCAATATATTATTTAATTAACAAAGGTTAAACTCGTATTTTTTTATTTTTTATATTTTACCAAGTTTCATATTCATATTATCAATATATTATTTAATTAATCAATATGTCATCAAGGTGCCTGATTGATATTATCAACATTGATATCAATTATGCTCTTTTTATACAAATAAAAACTAAACTCATTTCCTTTTTTTTTTAATGGTATGGTATATTATTTATATTTTTTTATTTTAATTAACATTAAATGAATTTTTTTAACCCACATGAATTTTTTCTAAAATAAAAATAAATCATATAAACATTCTTTATTTAACATATATAATAAATTATAAAAGACCTTGAGTTTTATTAAAATTAATATAATTTTATTTTAAAATAAAATTTTTGTTGATTTTTTTTATTCCATAGATACCTATGCAAGTTGTGAAAATTGGAAATTTACAAAACTTTTGTTTAATTTAGTGAAAATTATAATTTTCTATTAGTTTTAAAAATAGAATGTGAGAGAGAATGTATGAGGGAACAAAAAGATTTCTTAAGGGGCATTTTAATATTTTTATATTTAATTCTTTTAATTAATTACAATTTTTAAAGTCCTTTTTAATAAATATCTTTTTTTCAGGTCTTTCATTTTAATTTTTCCTTTTTTTTGCTTTTTTAACTTTTTTGAAAACCAGCGCCTTCTTAAGTTCCTGTTAGGAGTTATCCAAGTAATGGATTACTCTATGTTAGGACTATTCTTTTTTCAATGCTCATGACTTTCCCTCGCAATACAGTGATTTTTTTTAGATTCGAATTTGATAGTGAAGTCTTATATTATTAGATCAACTCTGTATTGATAATTATTTATTTTAGTTAGTTGGCAAAGAAAAATCCTTTTACTTAAACTAGTTTTTAAAATCACTATAAAGTATTTGTTTTATTATATAAAGCTTCAAAGATACGTGGGAAGTGTAATTTTATTTATTAAGCTTTTTAGCCTTTTTATTTGAGAAAAAATAGAAAAAGAATTATGAAATTATAAAATTCTAAATCAGATATTTTCTAAAAAATGAGTTGTAAATTGTTTATCAAGTTTTGTCATTCCTTTATCAACTCTCTGATAACAAACCTGATTTGGGATTTTACAATTTTAAAGTTTTTTTTTCTGTCTTTGTCCTTTTTATTTAATATTTTGTATTTTTTAAAATGATTTTGATAGTTACATGCAACATAACTTCAATTCTCTTAATGCAATAATTCTTTCTTCGAAGCAAAACAAAAGGGTAGACGTGCATTGTTGTGTTGGAGTAGAATATTGGAGGGAAGAAATTTTCTTACGAAGAATTTGGGATGGAAGATTGGAAGTGGAGCTACTGTAAAAGTTTAGAAAGACCAGTGGGATTCGGGTTTGCCTAATGCTATTTTGAATAGTGAGCCTGATATAAGTATGGATGCTGATATGAAAGTGCAGGAGCTGATAGAGGGTAATAAATTTAAGCAGTGTTGAATATTGTATTATTGAGATGGAGAAAAGGGAAATTTTGAAGATTCAGATATGTGATAGAAGAACTGATGACTGTGTTTTCTGGTTGCCTTGCAGGAATGGGAATATTATGTTAAATCAAGACATATGATAGCGAAGGAATGGTCGAGAAGGAAGCAAAAAAGGGGTCCTCATGAAAGTTCTTTTCAGATTCCGAATTGCTCATGGAAGCAGGTATGGAGCTTTACTGTTCCTTCAAAAATGAAGCATTTTATATGGGGAGTTGTGAATATGGGAGCTGAGCTGTTCCCACAAAAGAGACTTTTTTTAGAAGGAAGTGTAGTGATTCTTGTTATGTTCCACATCAGCTGAGAAGGGAAGGAAAGACGCCTTATAAAAGTCTGGATACCTCTCCTCTCACCCCGTTTTAAAGCCGTGGGGGTGATGGGGCTTCAAAGTGGATAATATCGAGAACAAAATGCTGTAATGTTACAAATCTCCTATTTGTCCCATATGTTTAAATGAGGTAGAAAACATTTGTCATTTATTATTCTTCTTCACAATAAACAAATAGTTCGAGTCACGTTCAAGGACGCTATCCTTAGGAGATATTCTGCAACCCCCTAGTAGATTAGGAAGCGGCACTCCCCAGGATAAAACGAACCCTTCCTACAAAAAGTAGGGTGACAGAGAGGCAGAAAGATATCAGTGTAACTCAGAAGAAGGGAGAGGCTGAAAGATATCAGTGTAACTTAGAAGAAGGGAGAGAGAAGAGGAGTCCGGAGACTTTGATGTGTCCTAACCGTGCACAAAACATTGCCTTTTATAGGCAGAAACATGTGACCGTTGGGGAGTTATAATGACCATTAACAACGGTTTAATAACAATTAAAACGACAGTTACAAAACAAGTATTAATGACAATTTAATATAATAAAACATTTTAAATTTCATTAAAATGCGCTCAATTAAAATTCCAATGGTCAGTTTAAAGACTTCTCTTATCAGCCTTTTTACAAACTCAAGTTCATATTTAATTGTATACTATGGTGTTTCTAATCTTGAGTTATATGAGACTTCTTCCTTTGACATATTCACACAATATTTACAAGAATCCCCCACATGTGTCAAAGGGAGGTCATAGCCTCATTAGCTGAGTTACACATATCGATATAATCATTATATATGATGGTCCTTTGAACTTAAAACCAAACCTAGACTGATAACACTTAGTACACAGAGATGTCAGTGGTCCTTTGAACTTAAAACCGCTCATCTCTTGGGCGTATACTAGAGGCATTAAGAGTCAGATTATACCTCCATATTTTCCTCTGTTAGTGCGTTTTTGCACATTAAAACGGTCATGCGCGTGTCCTGGTATTTAACGAATGCTCTAGAGATTTCGTCACGATCTCATAGGAGCAGCCACACTCCTCATTCGTATAGATGATTTCATGAAATGTACCTGTAATGAGCACATTATCCCATAGGATTATCAAAATCATTAAGAGCTTTTGCTCAACCTCACCAAAATGTATTATAACACTTTCTCATGCCAGAGGAAGGGACAGGTAATTTATTTTAGTGCTAGCAGAACTAACTAATGACTTGTTCTTACTCATTGAACATCCTTCATGGGATCACCAATCACAAAGGTTGAGTTGTCATCGCTGTTAATTTCAAATTGGCTTTAGTCCCATTCCCCTCAGTTAATTTAACTCTTCACGGGGTTTGTTAACCACTACTACAGAATATACATTTTACGTCCCTAAAGAACGTCCCTTTTTAAAAAAAGGACATAAAAAATAAAGACGATGGAATATTTATAATTATGGATGAGAACTGAATAGCTTTAGATGACCCCAATTCAAATAGGAACGTCTAAAGTGTGATTTTATAGACTTTAAACGTCCGTATTTGAATCAGGGACGTCTAAAGTAAAAAAAAAAAATTTACTTTGACATCCCCAATTCAAATAGGGACGTATAAAGTCTGTAAAGTTACATTTTAGACATCCCTATATACATTAGGAACGTCTAAAGTTTTTAAAATTTTTTTTTTAAAATGAGGGACGCCCTTTGACGTCCCTCATATATATAGGGTCGCCAAAGGGCGTCCCTATTGATACAAAAGGGACGCCAAAATGGCGTCCATGTTATATATATGAATTTTTTTTTAAAAAAAATTGACTTTAGACATCCTTAATTTAAATAGGGACGTCTAAAGTCAAAAAAAAAAAAATGGACAACTTTAGGCGTCCCTAAATTAAATTGGGGACGCAAAAAACAATTCAAATTTTTACTGACAATCTTTATTTGTCAGTTTTATACTAGTTTAGTCCAGATCTCTTCCCATCGTCGCAAACACAAGAAGAGCTACCACCATCACACATTTTAACTCTTGCTTCTTCTTCTTGATATGCTCTTTTTACTTTTACTTCTTCCTTTCTCTCTTTTTTTTTCACCTCCAGATCTGTTATGCTTTCTTACCATCTTTTATTATTTTATCCTCTTTCTCTTTTTTCTTTGGGTTTCCCTTTTATTTTATCTTCTAACTCATATTGTTATGGCTTGTAGATCAAAACTCTGAAACATGCTTCATGCCCACGTTCCCGCTGAGAAAACAAGGTTCATCTTTCCCTGTCGCTCTTCTCTATTCATTATTACGAGAAAATAAATTTCAATAATAGAAGGAGATAAGTTTTTTGCAACTAATTCCTCTTATTATTTTCATTTTCTGCCTATGAGATTTCAGTTTTGGAATTATTATTGTGTAGATTTTGGATTTGGATTTCAGATACTAGATCTGTAATTTTATTGACGATGATCTATGATTTCTTATTTTAAATACTGTTTAGTTCATATTTGTAATATAAACAATTTAACAAAAAAAAAACACTTTAGACGTCCTCAATTTAAAGTGGAGATATCTAAAGTGTCACTGTAGCACTTTAGACGTCCCTTTTTAAAATGGGGATGTCTAAAGTCCAGACCTTATACGTCATTTTATCTACGAACGTTATTGCCATTTTTTACTACGTCACTCACATAGACGTTCCCTTGTTTTCAGACGTTAAAACGCCTAAAAAAGGAACGTTAAAAACGTTTTTTGTAGTAGTGAACGAATCCATGGGTCAACTCTTTGACATCACAAAATCGATTGAGATAATTTCACAATTTTTAAGCATGCTTGTTCACAATATATCTCAAATGATTTCCACTTGAACCATTGCTCTTTCTACAATGGCTATTTCTATTTTAGCAATCACAATTCATCGACATAAAAATGTCGGCTTTACACCCAAAATTTTCCAAGTTGTTTTAACAACTTAGCTTCCAATTTTCAGCCAAATCCAGAGTAATAAACTTTGACTCACATAATTTATTTTGGCTACTAGTGGATTTTCTCATGCAAAACTGAAATTCAGTTTAACATCCGTGTATTTCAATATAACAGGAGTTCACTTTATATGATACCAACATTCATGGTATCCCTCAAAAAATTTTATTTCCACATATCTATATATATGCCCAATCTCCAGCATAAACTATATCACAAGGATTAATGTCTATCAATTAATGCAACAAATTCTCAAAAAATTTATGTATATCTAGATTGAGCTGTAAAACCATTTCAAACCCTGTTAGAATCATAATTCACACATATATTCTTAAACTAAGATACATAGCCTCAAATTAAGTATGACAATCTCACATTTATCAACTATAGATAAATTTTTTAATTTTCATACCACATAATGCTTGTTTCAAGAAACACAAAAAAATGGATAATTTATAAAGTTTGCTCTTGGCAGCAAATAACAAAGCCTCCACATAATTAATTTTAAATTACAACTTGGCTTTATCAGATGAGGCTAAAAACAATATGCAACTTTAAAAATTTATAAGGTACCCCCACATGTTAGGCACCCGCACACTTTCAAATATCTCAAAATATTTTCACACCTTACCAAGAATAATTCTAATATAATTAGAATCTCACTATATATAATATATTATCTCCTTCCATTCTAATTAAATTAGAATGTTTCCAAATTCAAATATTCATAACAAAAATAAATATTCAAATCCCATAAACCCAATCACGTGACATTAATCTCAGACACCAAGTCACCAAGAGACAAATCCACCTGGGTAACATATATTTATGGCCATCATTGATGCACAGAAGGAATTTACTGCTTGTTATGCATACTAAAGTAGTAATAAAACTAAATTTATCAATTAACCGAAAAACCTCCTGCAGAAATAAATTCCTCAATGGGCCACATGCAAATTGTCATAGTGAGGAAAACATTTTCACAGTAATCTACTGATGCTCGTTAATTATGCAACTTGACAATTATTGTTTCCACCAATTAATGCTGATAAACTCCTTATAATTCCACAGTAAAATAATCAAATAAAACTCCTCATGAAGCACTTTAGTAGCATGTAACTGAAACATTATTATCCAACGTACCCATATTAAAGCTTGGCAAGAGTCAAGGTTGCACCACATTGTTACTCATAATAAATATCATCACGATATGCATGAGTTGCTGTTATACCTCAGCCACAAAAATCTCCACAACAACGTATTATATCCTCATATTTTTCCTCTTTTTTCAAATTAAATTAATGGATACACATAATATAGGTAACCCCCAATATCATTAATCAAGGATTTATAATATACTCATTACTAAATGAAATTTAATAATCAGTTACTCATCCCAAACATTATTGCTTCTACAGAACCGTCTCACACCACTTGTTTTCCCACGGTTCCTTCATTAATAATAATATATGAAATATTATTAACACCCATAAAGACTCAAACACATGGCATTTATGTTGTGGCAAAACGAAGGCACAAGTCATAACAATAGAAACCAATGAGGAGCACACACAGCTAGAGATAATATTGGTTTCAATCACGAACCATGCTTTTAATATTTCTGTAAAACCATGTTTTTGTATAAATTGATATTCTAAGCAGATTGTTTTTTTTTTTTGCCACAGTAATGACAAACTAATATTTAATATTAAAATCTCATTTTCATATATGTGGTAAAGATAATTCTAGACCACAACAATCACAATATTCATTCAGTTATCCTATGCCAAGAAACTCCACAATATCCATGATAATACTAATAGTGAGTGCTGTTGTATTGTTGATGGTTTAGTAGTTTGTTTGTTTTTCTCTTCTTTTGTAGGTTGGTATTGTATTTCTAGGATTTTTGGTGAGTTTTCAGTGGGTTAGGTTGTATGTTTAGTTAGTTTTTTTTTTTTTTTGAGAGAGAGTTTTAATTTTGCTTTGGCTATTAGTGTTTGTAATACCTATTTATTGTGATCAATAAAATTAACTGTTTGGCCAAAAAACTGCTCTTAATGCAATAAAAATTGAATAAAACTCATTTACCTTCCTTTTATTATCTTAGTTAGAGAAATAATAATCGTATTTCTAAAATTTATATAAACTTCAGCTAAAATCAAAAGTTATATGATATAGACATTTTTAATCATTTTCATAATTTCTTTTTCATCCACTCTAATTAAATCATAAACGTTATATCAAAACGTGTTGTATAATTGTATAAAAGACGTGTTATTTAACATAAATGTTATTTAAAATTTATTTAGATAAAAAAAAATTCGATGCATATAATTTCTAATTTTTTAAATCACATTTTAATTTGTAAACTTATTTATTCAGTTAATTGTTCAAGTTGAAACACGTAAGTTGGCTAAAAGTAGTATGATATATGTAAAAACAAAATAAAACTAATGATTTATGAAATATTTTTATAGTAAGAGATAAATTATCTCAATGGTTTGCTTTTTATTTGTTCAGTACTGTTTGAAATTTTTTTTCCGTATTTAATTTAAGGGTTAATATAATTTTTGGTCCCTGAAGTTTGATTTAATTTTGGTTTTGGTCCCTTAAGTTTGAAATCGGTGGTTTAGGTCCCTGAAATTTCACCCAATTTTGGTTTTAGTCCCCCAAGTTTGAAATCGGTGGTTTTGGTCCTTGAAATTTCACCTGATTTTGGTTTTGGTCCCTCAAGTTTGAAAAGGACTTGGGGATCCGTTTTTGAAACCCGGCCCGGCCCGACCCGACCCAGAAAAAAAAATCAAGTCCTTTTCAAACTTGAGGAACTAAAACCAAAATCGAGTGAAACTTCAGGAACCAAAACCACCGATTTCAAACTTGAGGGACCAAAACCAAAATCGGGTGAAACTTCAGGGACCAAAACCACTTATTTCAAACTTGAGGGACCAAAACCAAAATTGGATCAAACTTCAGGGACCAAAAGTTATATTAACCCTTAATTTAATGATATTTTCTTCTTGCATGATGCTGATTATTTCTCATGGATGGGCAATTTTGTTGGACATTATTGAGCAAGCTAAGGGAATGTTTTCAGTTAAGCTTGCAAAAAATTGCAATCTCATTTTCCCTAGCCTTAGAAATTTTGATAAATTTTGCAAATTTTTGTGGTCAATATCACTGCCATTCAAATAATACCTGTTTTCATAATAATAATAATAATAATAATAATAATAATAATAATAATAATAATAATACTTGTTTGCTCATATATGGAAGCTTTTTCAACAGGGCTCTAATTCCATCAAGTGATGTTCTTAATAGACACCATTTTAATTTATTTGGATCATATTTTCTTTTCATGTCCATATTCTCAATCTTCATGATTTGGCTCAAGAGATTTTGTCTTAATTAATTTAATCCTTAGGGGATCATCTATCCTTCTTCTCACAATCCAATTCTAATATGACATTATTCAATAATTGCCATAGGCGCTTTTAATTTTATTATTTTTCAAATGCTTCTGTCCTTTTTACTATTTCTTATTCTGTAATCTGAACTCATTTTATCTTAATATATATTGTCATTTTATAAAAAAAAATTATAACGAATCAAAATTATAATAACTAAACATTTAATTTTCCTTGGTTGAATTTAAAAGAAAAATGATAGTCCCTCCGGTCTTAAATATAAGATAAAATTGACTTTTTTAGGAGATATTAGGGAAACTAATTAAATTATTTTAAAATATTTATATTTGTCATTTTTTTTCTAAACTATTTTTCCTAACTTATAAACTAATATAGAATCTAAGGATACGTAATATATACTATAATTAAATAACTTATTTAACTTTTGTAATGTCTAAAAAGAATCAAATTTATCTTATATTTAAGATAAGAAGGAATGCGTAGGTTTCTTAGTTTCGGTGAATGACAATATTTAAGGAACTGTCTCATTTATTCTCACTGAATGAAAGAATAAATTGAATGTCTACATCTCAAGCCATATGTCAACAACTTGTTGGGAAAAATCATCATCATCATCTTCTTCTTCTTCTTTGAGCTACCTCCCGCAATTACAAATGCAATTATCAACCTTAATCTTTCTCTATATTATCTAAACCTCCTGTATTATTTACTATTTATGAATATAGAAACCCTTATAATTAATAATTTAATTCCTAATTAAAGCCTCGAATAATCAATTCTAACTAACTATTCTCTTTATTGCAAGTGCCAGTGCTGCTTCCATTATATCCATCTTCTTGTCTGAAAATCAATTCATCCAATGCTTCCTTCATCCACGCATGTGGGCAAATCTCTTTGGCTTCACTCGCACTCATCTACATATTGTCATGCAAATTCGATATTAATATTTTTTTTTACAACCTTTTTGATGAAGTTGTGATGCATATATGTATTGAAGAAAATTTCTTAACTTAGTTAATATGAAGTAAAATATATATACAATGAACATTATATTAATTCAAAGAAGGATCAGGGAGTTACTGTGGTCTCAATAGAATGAACTCAATTACTATGAAGTCTTGATGACAATTGAAGATCATACAATGACAAATTTTATGGTAAAAAATAACGTCACCTAATTTTTCATTGGGACTTCTTGAAAATTAAATCTCTTCCTTTAGATCTAATAATAATTCTCTCTTAAACGAAGAACTTACGTGATATAAAAATTCTATCGTGCAATGTTATACATTAAAACATATACAGCAATGCTTAGTTGGGAAAATTACATTAAAAGAAGCATCAGAGTTAATATTCCTGTCCAATAGGGGACCTACAGAAATTAAATTTAAAAAATAATAATACTACCAGACAAACCACAAGGGAAAATCCCAGAAAATTTATGTCAAATTTGGGAAAAGACAAATAAGGGCCCCAATATCTAAAATCCCAAGTCAGACTTTTGGAAACATTTGGAAATCCCAATTTTAACAGTATTTCTCTGAGATTTTCCCAAACCACAAAGCCCAAAGTAACAGAATATGAAAATGATGAAGAAGGCGTGAGGCCTTTTTGTGTGAGGGGGTGAATAATTAATCAAGGGTTTGAAACCTAAGCAATGATATTGGGTCAAATTATGAGACTGAGGGAATCTACCTTAAATCTTGACTCTCACCCAAGTCAGAGCCTCACTCTAGAAATAGAATTAGAAGGATTCATCAATCTCCTAACCAAAGAGAAGCAAAACAAAATCGGCACTTCAGAATTGATTGCTGACGATGAACCACTTTGGCACCATAATGCTGTAGCAAAACGAGACATGCTTTATATCACATCATCACAGAGTATACACACAAGAAAGTGGACGATACCAAATTAAGCAGCATACAGTATATATACAAGTAAAGTTCTTGTTCTTCAATAAGGTGAAAAGCAATGTTCAGTTGAATAAAAAATCCTCCAACCGAAATAATGGCATTAAAAATTCTATCTTAGCAATCTGAGGGGCTAATGCACAAGCAACAAGAGATGTACATCAAAGAGATGAAATCAAACATTAAGGAACAAAGTACAAAACCAAGTTAAGATAAAAAGTTAAACTTTGGCAACAGCACAGGGACAAAGTAAAATTACTAAACATGTAACTTGAACAACACATAACACTCACAATAATCAACATCCAACAAATAAAAACAGATATAAACAACCAATATCTAATTATATCAGGAAATTTCAAAACTAAAACAAGTATCACATAAGTCAGCACTAGAGGGCCTCACCTTATAGTTATTTTCTTGACAAGGTCATAGAAACCATTTTATGAAGAAGCTCCTCTGCCTTGTCATTCGTATTTTTATTAAGATGTCCAACAATATTTTCAAATGTAAATATGTCAGGGAGTAAGCCATTTTCCTCCATTTTATCAAGGAGGGCCTTGGCCTCATCAAACAAACCCTCTTTGCAAAGTCCCTTGATCATAACATTATAGGACACAACATTTACATGGCGACCTTCCATCAAAAGATGCTGAAAAATCTCTCTGGCCTTATATAGTCTTCCACCAGTGCACAAACCATCCATAAGAATACAGTAGGTGTGGGCAGTAGGTCGTATTTCTTCTCTGACAATATGTTCAAATAATGCAATTGCTCGATCAAGATCCTGCCTTTTGCATAATGCATGTAACAAGATACTATAAGTGACTATATCAGGGGGATGACCTTTGTGATGCATCTCATCAAGAAGATCACGAGCACATGAGATTCTTCCTGCTTTGCACAAGCCGTCGATAAGAGAAGTATAACTTACAGTGTTTGGAACCAAATTTGTCGAATTCATTTTCTTAAAGAGAGAAATGGCCTCATCCAATCTATTATTCTTACAATATCCGTCAATCAAAATATTATAACTCCACACATCTGGTGCCAAAACACTTTTAATCATCCGATTAAATACTTCTCTGGCTTCTTGTAGGTTATTCATCCTACAATATCCTTCAATTAATCTGTTATAGGAAACAACATCAGGCTTTTGACCAATTTTCATGATTTTGGCAAACACACCTTGAGCTTCTATGATCCTTCCATCTTTACAAAATGCATCCACCAAAATAGTAAGGGTGATCACATTGAGGTTGATGCCCCTTTTAAACATATCATTCAGCAACTGAGTAACTTCTTCCCATTGATGGGTTTTGCATAATCCATCAATCAAAGTATTGTATGTGACCGTGTTGGGAAATATTCCCTGACCGATCATTTCAGAAAACAAACCATGCGCCTCACTTACAAATCCATCTTTACAAAGCCCATCGATAACTGTATTGTACATAACTACATCAGGCTTAACTGCAAGTCTAGGCAGCTGCTTGCATAGTAATATGACAGCAGATCTTGTTTTCCCCATTTTACATAATCCATTGATCAATATGCAATAACTAACTTCATTTAAAAAAAATCCTTTTGCAATTAGCTCATCATGAAAATCCAATGCTTCACCAACCATGCTATTGATACAGAGTCCCTTTAATAGTGTACTCAAAGTTATAGTACTCGGTTGAAATCCCATCTTGAAAATCTTCCCCAATAGAGAGAAAGCAGGATGCATCTGACCCACGTGACAATAACAGTTGATCAAAATGTTCAGAAAAACTAAAGATGGAGTGAAACCCTTGAACAACTCCACCTGAGAAGAAAGTGAAATAGCAGTGGGATAATGCTTCATCTTGACAATGGCTCCCAAAGTTTTGTTAATTTCGACTATGGAGGGAGGGGGACGCTTACGGAGCAAGCGATTGAATGAATCAACGACATCTGCGATGTCGTTGGGATTTGAGGAATGGGAATGAAGGAATAGCTTGAAACGGAGGGCATGAGGTAAAGAGAGAAGGAAGCGAGAAGAAGATGGTGGAGTAAATAGGGGAAAATGAAGGAAGGCATACCTTGTAGCTGTGAAACGCAACATCTTCAGAGAGTGAAAATGACGTTCCGGCGAAAGACCACTGTTTGGAGGGGGAAGTCCGAACTGGGTATGATTCTTGGGCAATCACTCAACGGCAGCCATCTTTTTTAGTTGAATTCTGATTTTTTTTTGGGAAAATTAAAATAAAGGAGCGGGAGAAAATGACATTTATTGTATAAAAATTTTAATTAGTTAGAAAGACTAAACATAATACTATCTCCTGTTCTAAATATAGGATAAAGTTTTTAATACAAATAACACTATAAATTTTATCCTATATTTAAAACCGGAGGGAGTAATATAAAGTTAATATTATTAAATTGTCCCTAACCAAACATTATATGTTATCTCTTATATTTATAATTTGAAAAATAACTAACATTAAAATTAAAACCACCCATCATCCATATGTGATATGATCATATCTTTTTTTTAATTTATTATTTAATTAACAAAGGTTAAACTCATATTTTTTTTTTCACCAAGTTTCATATTCATATTATCAATATATTATTTAATTAATCAATATGTCATCGAGGTGCCTAATTAATATTATGAACATTGATATCAATTATGCTCTTTTTATACAAATAAAAACTAAACTCATTTCTTTTTCTTTTAATGGTATGGTATATTATTTATATTTTTTTAATTTAATTAACATTAAATGAATTTTTTAACCCACATGAATTTTTTCTAAAATAAAAATAAATCATATAAACTTTCTTTGTTTAACATATATAATAAATTATAAAAGACCTTGAGTTTTATTAAAATTAAAATAATTTTATTTTAAATTAAAATTTTTGTTGATTTTTAAAAATTATAATTTTGACAAAATTAAAGAATATCTAATTTTTTTTTCATAGATATCTATGCAAGTTCTGAAAATTGGAAATTTACAAAAAAAAATTTTAATTTAGTGAAAATTAGAATTTTTTATTAGTTTTAAAAATAGAATATTGGAGAGAATGTATGAGGGAACAAAAATATTTTTTTTAAGGGGCATTTTAATATTTTTAATTTTATATTTTTATATTTAATCCTTTTAAATAATTATAATTTTTAAAGTTCTTCTCAATAAATATCTCTTCTTTTATGTCCTTCATTTTAATTTTTCCTCTGTTTTGCCTTTTTAACTTTTTTGAAAACTAGCGCCTTTTTAAGTACCTGTTAGGAGTTATACAAGCAATGGATTACTCCAAGTTAGGACTATTCTTTTTTTTTTTAAGGTGAAAAAATATTCATGAATTTTTTTAAAAAGTGTATCTAATATCATAAATTTTTTTAGTTGTAAAAATATTCATGAACTTCTTAAAATGGGGCAAAAATGCTAATTGGCACAAATATCTGTTTTGTGGAACCCATTTATTATTTTTTGAGGTGCAAAAAAACCCATAAATTTTTTTTCAAAAGTGCACCCAATACCATAAATTTTTTTCTGGGTGCAAAAGTGCCCATGAACTTTTCAAAAGTATTTGGAGTTAGGTGCATTTTTTAGAAAAGTTCATAGGTATTTTTATACCTCAAAAAATAATAAGTGGGTCCCTAAAAAAAAGTTTTTGCACGGTGTGAGCATTTTTACACCATTTTGAGAAGTTCATAAATATTTTTTCACCTAAAAAAAGTTTATGGTGTTGAATGTACTTTTAAAAAAAGTTCAGAGGTATTTTTGTACCTTAACCCTTTTTTTTTTCAATGCTCATGATTTCCTCTCGAAATATAGTATTTTTTTTTTTACCTCGAACTTGATAGTGAAGTCTTATACTACTAGATCAACTCTGTGTTGGTAATTCTTTATTTTAGTTAGTTGGCAAAGAAAAATCCTTTTACTTAAACTAGTTTTTAAAATCACTATAAAGTATTTATTTTATTATATAAAGTTTCAAAGATACGTGGGAAGTGTAATTTTATTTATTAAGCTTTTTAGGATTTTCATTTGGGGAAAAAATAGAAAAAGAACTATATTGTAAAATTCTAAATCAGATATTTCCCAAAAAAATGAGTTATAAATTGCTTATTAAGTTTTGTCATTCATTTATTAACTCTTGATAACAAACTTAATTTGGGATTTTACAATTTTAAAGTTCTTTTTCTGTCTTTTTTTTTATTTATTATTTTGTATTTTTTAAAATGATTTTGATAGTTACATACAACATAACTTCAATTTGCCTTACAAATCAACTAAAATCAACTAATATATATATATATATATATATATACCCTTAGCAGTAGTATTTCCTTCTTTAACCATTTTGCCTTACAAATCAACTAAAATCCTCGTATATATATACATATATATATATATATATATAGGATTTTCAACTTATTCTTGAGACCTTGATATCTTCATATTTATGTATGATAAGATGAAAATGCATTCTGTATGTCTTTGTTTTATGGATTCGCTAATAGAGGGTCGAAAGAGGATCAAAGACATTCAAAAAATAACTTAGGAGGAGAAAACTCTAGTTAAGAGGAAGAAGCAAAGGTAAGGCTAGGTTTAAATTTGAACCATAATCTTCCTTCCATTAGTAAGAAAGCATCATTCCTCTATCATTATCAGAATAATTACCTATACTTCAACAACCATGTGTCAAGAACAGACCCATCACTAAATCAAAGCTCTTTTTCCTTTTTTGAATAATGTTTTCTGCTATTAATCTCTTATTTTTCCTCTTTCTTCCACTATCTCAGAAAAGTTTCCCTCTTTGATGAAATTATTTATTACTGTTCTTATGATCCTACGGTCACCCGCAGGCACATGTTCACAAAAGAACTTTTCGGCTCAGATAATCAAAAAGAAGACAGGTTTCCATATTCATGAAAGACCAATAAATGTTTGACATAAAACATGAGGGAGAGAAAAATAATTGATAAAAGAAAGAGCGAGACTGAGACAAGCCTTGGACAACACAATAAAACTACTCCAAAATTCTTTATTGCACTCATAACGGCTCTCATTATGATTGTTAGCTACTACTGTGTTCTCTCATCCCTTTAACCTCGGCTCCTCCTTGTTTATGGCCAAGTCAATTCTAGAGTTGAAGTTCGAATGGCAGAATATGAAGCTTCTTTTTAGTTGTTACTCGATAGAAGGGATTTTCCCAAATAAAATGGAGCATTTCTAAATAAAAAATATTACCATAAGGAACCATAATATTGATGCTTAGACAGAACAAAATGCAAACTAATGTAGTAGGAAATTAAACAATACAACATGTTTTGATTCATAGGATGCCATGTACCAAATGAGATGCAAACAGGGTCCATACAAGTTGAAAACTTAAACAGAACGACACACGAGAAACGAATACATGGGTGTCTACTTAGACATATTCCCTCCCTTTTCCAATAACTTCAGCTAATTTAGGTTCCAAGAAGACTCTAGTCGCATTCTTGAAGCTGGTGATGGTAGGTCGACATAATGTCCAGAAAGAAACTATCAACGTTAGTCTATGTCTTCATATACTTGTCAGCTGGTTAAAAAGAAAAAAGATCACACTCATTTCACCAAACCTCACAATCGGTTATTTTGTAACAGCCCCCTTCACCAAACCTCAACGTAAAACACTGAATGACATCGTCATTATCTAGACAAGCAAGAACATGAAAGTTCTACAAAGACAAAGAAACACCTTGAAGTTTAAGTCAACAGTAAAACGATATAGTCACATGAAAAATAGAAGAAGAACCTTGAAGTTTTACTCAACAGTAAAACCACAGCCCCGTTCACCATACAAGATGAATGTCCAATGTTTATTTAGGAAAAGAAAAATAAATAACACTCAAAATGGATCATCGGTTGACTAATTTTGATAAATTATCTGTACACTTAACCAACTTTAAATTTTTATTAACAACTGTATTTGGCTAATAAAGGTCATTATTAATATATATATATATATATATATATATTGCAGTAAATTTATTTCACACAACAATGACCTAAAACTTGATATATGGATCACCACTTTCGTTTAGTTGTCTCTAGCTTCGAACATTATACACCCAAATCTGTGAGAAAATTAAACATTCCAGAAAAAAAAAGATAAAATAATGTTTGCATTCCTTTACTTAACATGATCATCTTTACTTCATCAGGATTATAGAGCTATATCATCACATGATTTTGACCGTTCATTATCATCATATCATAGGAATCTCTACGGCTCCATCATTCAACAAAATTCCTTGAAGCACACAAATCCATCCCCGTCCCTATCAACCCCTTTTATCATGTGCCGACATTCCTCTAACATGCACCGCTCGTCCCTAATAGCCTTGAAAAGACCTAACAGCTCCTCCACCAATATTTTCCAATCACGATCTGCATCGAAAACCTCAAAGGCCTCCTTCAAGTCATTAGAGTCCAGTGCCCGATCACACCCTAACCTGATCGCATTGAAAACAGCGACAACAGAATGATGTAAAAGGTGGAAGTGGTAAAATGGCAATGACATGAGATCATGTCCTTTAACGGGGGCAACAAACTACCCATCAAACCTCAGACTTGGGCAAACAAAATGGGGAATGGAAAAAAGTCATCTGATACAGGTAATCATGAAGCCACAAGTTACCCCATCCTTTCTATATAGTTAAAGTCCTCTAATATAGGAACAGAACGGACAGAAAAATAGAGAAGATTCATCTTCATCACAGCTTTAAACAAAAAAGTAGGAAAAGGAAAATCTAAATTCCTCAAGAAAATAGAGAACAAAAGCTTTGCTACTTGCCTTCTCTCATTTTTTCTCATCGACGTACACCTAAAAATACATGGAAACCCCCGCAGTGCAAATGGTGAAGCAACTATGCGAACTTATTGAAACCATTGCAATACAAGACATTATGGAGATAAAAATGAGAATGAAAAGGGATGGATGGAGAGGCAAGACGGAAAAAAAAGAAAAGAATGAGATCTAAAGAGAATAACGATATAGAGGGAAGGCAGGGGAAAAAGATAACCTTGAAGAAAAAGATGTTTCCGTCTCAAATGCTCCACAAACGCCATATCATCCTTGTCTCTATGTCCACTTTGTCGTCGCCATCCTCGTAATAGCTTCCCCACCAGCATCATCGCCAAAGCTGCCTATTGTTCATCTACTTCTAGGCAGATATCTCACAGTTCTACACTATGTGATCAAAAGAATATCACCATGGCATATTTTTGTTGGGAAAACCATGAGCAATGAGAGGTGTTTGAACATGAATGCTGGCTTTCCCGCCTAGTTGGCCTTCAAAAAATAGAGGACGAATGGTTTGATCCGCAGGATAGGCTTCCTTTTTATTTATTGGGCGGATAGAAGGGCTGTCTCGAAAGAATATTAATGGCAGGAGGTCGATATAAAATATATTTAAATTTCAAACTGAGACAGCAAGGGCAGGTATGTTTAAGAATTAGTGATCTCAAGGCATTGGTCAAAAGTGATGAGAAAAAAGCATAGCCGTAGAATCCTTGTGAACAATAACTGTGGTGGAATAATGTTATATGTTATATAGATAATTAGATACATACAAGACATAATTAACTTTTTTATTTTTAGAGATTTTGAAGCTAAATAAGTTATTTAATCATATCATACGTTGTTTATCATTAAATTATATATTAATTTACATGTAAGAAAAAATAGTTTGAAGAAAAAATGATAAATATAAATATTTTAAAATAATTTAATTAACTTTATTAATATCTCAAAAAGAAACAATCAATTTCGTCTTATATTTATGACCAGAAGGAGTATTTAGTTTGTTGGTAAAGAAAAATCATTTTAGTTTCAATTTTTTTTTAAAAAAGTCACGTTAAAATTTTTATTTTATTTTATAAAGTTTAGAATATATCTGATAAATGAAATTTAATTTATTAAAAATTTTATTTATTTTTTTCGTTTTTTTTTTAAAAAATGGTTTTGCTATTTTACAATGTTTTAAAAGCCGGACCGGACATCGAACCGGAAAGGTCAGCGGGTCATAGTCCAACCAGTTGGAACGGTTGAGCCATTCGGTCGGACCGGTGACGTAATAATTAAATTTAAAAATAATATATATTATATATTACAATTAATCTTCAGTCTAATTCATATGAAGTTAATAAAGTCACAAAATACCATTTAAGGGAGAATATTAAATTAATCATCAACCTTACAAAATGCATTAACAATAATGATTTCATGACTTTTCAAATATTAGTGACTCTTGATTAATTCAAGCATGAGTTTCTTGAAAGACATTTAAACCATACTACTCTAATCCTATTTATAAGTCAAGTTTCAGTATAATAAATAAGATTGTGACAATTTTATCCCTATTTATTGTACAAATGAAGAAATAATTTAAAGATATATAGAGAAGAAAGGGTTGAAAAATACCCATTTATAAATGAGGACATAGTTATAAATTTACCTCATAATCATTCAATTAACTATCTCAATTTAATTAAAATAAAAAATGGTATGGAATTAAAAACAGAAAAAGACTTAGCATTTTAAATACTTTATAGTGGTACATTCGTATATGTCAGAATTTAAAGTTAGAAATAATATATTAGTAAAACTATAAGAATAAAAAAGGGGTTTAAATCTTCTGCCGAAAAAGAGAAAGTAATGTGCTGTAAAATCACATATCTCCAAGAGTCAAGACACGGTTTTCAAGTTCTGCATAGGTGAACAATTCAAAGTTTCAAACCCGCAAGGTAAATATAAAATTGATATGTTGATATTTTATTATTTCTCTTTCATCCTCTAAAGTGTTCTTCTTCGTCGCATTCATCATCTTTCCTCTTCGTTCTCGACTCCGGTGACCTCTATTTCTTCTTCTTCTTTCATCTTCTTCTTCTTTTTCATACAAAAGACTGGTTTATATCTAACAATATCGTGGCAGAAGGTAGCCATAGGCATGTAATAATGTCTATAAAGAGAGAGCTGCTCGTCATAGGTGTCGGGATAGAGTTGTCACCGGTGAAGCCATCGAAAATTTCAGGAAACCCAGACCGGACGGTTACTTCAGGACCGTTCCGGCTCCCAGATTAACTCCGATTTCAGGCTCAAAGACGAATTTACACCGGCTCAAAACGGGTTATCATGAAAAGCGGTTTTCATGGGTGATTCGAGCCGTTTAGTTTTCCGGTCGGCGGTCGGACCGTCCGGTCCGGTTCCGAAAACATTGCTATTTTACCCGCAACATAACTTCAATGCTGCCTCTTAATGCAATAAAAATTGAATAAATTTCTTCTACCTTTTATTATCTTAAACTAAAAAGCTATATAACATGGTCAAGATGCAAATCCGCCTTAAGAGTATTTTGAAACTCTCTGTCGCTCTAGAAGTTTTTTTTTTGTTTCAACGTCGTCTCGGAAGTTTTAAAATGTAGTAATATCACCCTTAATGTTAACAAAAGTTAAGTTTGACCGTTTTCCTTGACTTAAAATTCCACATTGCACTATGACATGGCACTAAATGATCCAACTCAACACCACCTCAGTTGATCCCTTCCCTTCCCCCTCTCCCATTACTTGCATTGCATCTCATCGGTGTCTTCCCAGTACCAGAAGCAAAACTAAAAAAATTTCAGAGTTCAACAAATACAGGATAAAGAAACAACATTCAGAATCAAAAGAAGAAAAATCAATCCCAGGAAATCATCAAACTTCAAGCCAAACCCAGAAAACAATCGGATTACAAGCCAAACCAGAAATCTAATACAAAAAACGATCTAACTTTACACTTCAATCAAATAACCAAAAATCAAATACAAATAAGAAATCATCTTCAAGCACCAGCTTCTAGCCCCCATGAAAAATGAAATACAAAGCAAAACAAACAAGGAGAAAATCAAGTAAAAGCAATCACAAAAGTTCAAAACTTGTTCAAACAAGAAGAAAGGTATTAGAGTGTATCAAAAAAGAACAAAGAAAGGTATTAGACATTTTAGGCGAAGAAAATAAAAACATTAGAAGTGAAAAGTATTGACGATGGTCAGAGGAGAACGAAAGATGGAAGCTTGTGAAGAAATGAGGGTGATTTAGATTTGCATCAGAGGTATGGCATACGGGTCGAGAGAGGAGAGGCTGAGACGGCTGAGATCTAACGATGACGAGAGGTTGCCGGCTGTCAAGGAACAAGATTTGAGGAAGACAAGCCACGAGTCAGCAGGGACGAGAGGCTGCCAACTGCCAAGGATCAAGAACTAAGGAAGACAAGCCATTAGTCAACAGGGGAGAGGCTGAGGGTGAGATTTAACGAAGATGATGGTGGCCGAGAGCGAGATCTAAGGACGATAGGGCACAAGTCAAGAGGAGAGAGACCAAGACGATGAGATCAAAGGTCGGAGGTAGGTTAGCGTCGACGCTGGTGTTCATGAAGAAGGAGGAAGCATCAAGCATGAAAGGGAAGGGAGTGGAGGGAAGCTCCAAAAGTCAATGCCTGAACGAAGGAGTGGAGGGAAGAATGTAGAAAGGAGTGGATGAAGGAGGAGGTGCTGCCTTGAGGTGAGATTCCAGCGAGAATTTATGGGTATGTGTTAGCACAAGCATGAAGACTCTGAACTCCGGAGGAACAAAGGATAAGGGAAACGAGTTTTGCCACATGGACCACCCCAGCCACGTGGCTCATTTAAAAAATGAGGTGGATGCTACATTGACAAGCCACATCAGCAAAATAGGATCAACTAATAGTCAAACAGAAGGGGTGACATTACTACGTTTTAATACTTTCATGGCGACATTGAGACTTTCAGAATACTTCTACGGCGGATTTGCGCCTAAACCCTTTTTAAAATTGTATTTTTATCCAATATAATTAAATGATAAACCGAATACCAAAACGTATTACTCCCCCCGGTCCTAATTATAAGACAAAGTTGACATTTTTAGAGAAATTAAGGAAGCCAATTAAATTACTTTAGAGTATTTTTATTTTTATTTTTTTCTCCAAACTAATTAATTTGACTAATAAACTAATATATAATCTAAGGATACTAAAAATATAAACACTCTAAAGTAATTTAATTGGCTTCCTTAATTTCTCCAAAAAAAATCAACTTTATCTTATAATTAAGACCGCAGGGAGTATCTAACATAAATGTCATTTAAAATGTGAAATACCTGAGTTACCTAAAAGTAATATTATGTGAAAAAGGATTAAGCTGCAAATTCACCCATAAAGTATTTCATTAGGGCATCAAACACTATAAAATTTACAAATTGGATCGATCCGGGACTTCCCACTTACAATGAAGCATTTATACCATTATGCCGCAAGGCCATTGCTAGAGATAAATTATCTTAATGTTTTGCGTTGTTTATGGTTTGAAGCTTTTTCACACTTTAGGGAAAGCATACCAAGTAGCAGGTGAGAAATGCGTCTACTTTCAGAATTTAGACGCCAAGAGCTGCATGTGTTCTGCGAATGAAGTATTTTCCAAATCTAAAGCAATGCTTAGTTGGGAAAATTAAATTAAAAGAAGCATGAGAGATAATATTCCCGTCCAATAGGGGACCTACAGAAATTAAATTTAAAAAATAATAATACAACCAGACAACCCACTAGGGAAAATCCCAGAAAATTACTGCCAAATTTGGGGAAAGACAAATAAGGGGACCGAATATCTAAAATCCCAAGTCAAACTTTTGGAAACATTTGAAAATCCCAATTCTAAAAGTATTTTTCGGGGATTTTCCCAAACCACAAGCCCCAAAGTAACAGAATATGAAAATGATCAAGGAGGAGTGAGGCCTTTTTGTGTGAGGGGGTGAATAATTAATCAAGGGTTTGAAACATAAGCAATGATATTGGATCAAATTATGAGACTGAGGGAATCTACCTTAAAATCTTGACTCTCACCCAAGTCAGAGCCTCACTCTAGAAATAAAATCAGATGGATTCATCAATCTCCTAACCAAAGAGAAGCAAAACAAAATCAGCACTTCAAAATAAAATTAGATGGATTCATCAATTGCATTATTTGGTACCATAATGCTGTACCAAAACGAGACATGCTTTATATCACATCATCACAGAGCATACACACAAGTAAGTGAACAACACCAAATTAAGCAACATACAATATATACAAGTAAAGTTCTTGCTCTTCAGTAAAGAAAAAAGTAATGTTCCGTTGAATAAAAAATCCTCCAACTGAAATAATGACATTAAAAATTCTATCTTAGCAATCTGAGGTGCTAAAGCATAAGCGACAAGAGATGCACATCAAAGAGATGAAGTCAAACATTAATTAACAAAGTACAAAACCAAGTTAAGTTAAAAAGTAAAACATTGGCAACAGCACAGGGCCAAAGTAAAATTACTAAACATATGACTTACACAACACATAACACTCACAATAATCAACGTCCAACAACTTTTAGCATATATAAACAACCACCACCTAATTATATCAGGAAATTAGAAAACTGCAACGAGCATCACATAAGTCAGCACTAGAGGGCCTCACCTTAGATTTATTTTCTTGAAAAGGTCATAGAAACCATTTTATGAAGAAGCTCCTCTGCCTCGTCATTCTTATTTTTATTAAGAAGACATCCAATAATATTTTCAAAAGTAACCATGTCATGAGCAACAAGACATGCATATCAAAAAGATGATTCAAATTAATAATAAAACATTAAGGAGCAAAGTACAAAACCAAGTTAGGATACCAACACATCAACAGTAATCGGAGTCCAGCAGCTTTTAGCAGAAATAAATAATCACTATCTAATTATTTCAGGACATTTGAAAATAATACAAGTATCACATAAGTCAGCGCTAGAGGGCCTCACCTTGTTTTACTTTTTTGACAAAAAGCAATTCCTCCAGTGTACCTTCCGCACCAATTACTCCCTCCAGTCCTAAATATAAGATAAAATTGACTTTTTTGGGAGAGATTAAGAAAGTTAAATAAGTTACTTAATCATATCATATGTAGTGTATCTTTAGATTATATATCAATTTATTAGTCAAATTAATTAGTTTGGAGAAAAAAATATAAATATAAATACTCTAAAGTAATTTAATTAGTTTCCTTAATCTTTTCAAAAAAGTCAATTTTATCTTATATTTAGGACAGGAGGGAGTACATTAATATGCAGAATGGGGGACAAAAAACAAAAGGCTAGTGGATAAAAAAATTGGGAACTGCATACTGTACATGGCAAAAATACAAAATCTCAACCTGGAATCAGTGAAATACTTAAATGAGTGTCCTAATAGTGCATGACCAAGTACCATCTAAAACTCGACAGTCTCCTACATTAACTGTGACTTGTGTGGAAGCCCACAAAATCAATTACATCTCACAACACAATCATAACCTGAAGCAAAAGCACATGCCATAACCTCCCTAGTTCACGGCACCCTGCAAGATCCAAATCAGAAACAAATGCCTGCACCAGTAGTGTGTGTATATATATATATTAACAACTGTTTGGGATCAAACAATCTGAAATTATTGAATAACGAAAGAAAAAGTGTGCTTGCTCAACTTTTCGTACCAAACAGAGCATATTCAAAAGAAATTTGCTCGCTGATTTCAGACAAGTATTCATTGCAGTCTCTCATGAGGGCATCCAATGGATAGGATTTTGCACTTGGAACAATCAACTCCCCATGTCTCTGGTTAGGAGTATGTGGGCTGATGCAAGATGTTAGAACCGGGAAAATAGAAGAGGGAAAGAGAAAGAGACAGAAGAGGAAGAATAGAGAAGAAGGGGAAATCTAGAACTAGAATCTGTAATTTTAGATGAATAGGGGGTCAGAAGAGGGAAGAGAGAGGCTAGAACCAGGATCTAGTTATAGGGGAAAGAGGAGAGAATTATGTCAACAATAACTTCATTCATTCATCCATATCTTTGATAGAGTACATGTTTGGTATTTATAGACTAATACACATAAAACTGAAAATAACTACCTTGCCCTATCCATATAAAATTGATAGCAACCAACACTAGACACTTGTAATATTAACACAAGACACATATTAAAACATAAAACACAAATAGTGGTTGGTTCCTATCCCAATATATAATTAAAAACTGGTACATCAGAAAGACAAGTATACAAATAAATCAATTCAAAAGAATTCATTGATTGGCTCATAAAAAATTAGACAACAGCAAGGGCTCAATCAGGAAAATCTTAATACGTAACAACCAAATATATTGGTTGATCAAGGTGCAAATTTTACAGAAAAAACTTTCCAATTACAGGTTAAAATCATTAGACCACATTGCCTTCCTACCAATACCAAAATTTAAGTCAAAGGTTGGATATTTCTCAATATGGGAAAAGGTAAATTATATTTTGTAGAGTCATGGCAAGGCTGATTGAATTTTGCAATTCAATCATAAGAAAATAACTCAGGACATAAAACAGAGACATTCAAACAGATTGTAAAGAGTAACGGAACATAAACAAAATAAATTTACTACAGAAATATCTTACAACATAAATCAAATTAGTATTGATACATTAAGGAAGAAAGATCACCTCCATGTTCAGACAAAAATTAAACATTGGTACGGAACAGTGACAAAATAAATTTACTCAGCCAAATCCCATGGAAACTATCTTAAGAAGAAGCTTCTCTGCCTTATCATCCTTATTTTTATCAAGAAGATGTTCAATAATAGTTTTGAAAGTTATTATGTCTGGGATGCAATCATTGTCTTCCATTTTATCAAGGAGGGCCTTGGCCTCATCAAACAAACCCTCTTTGCAAAGTCCTTTGATCATAATATTATAGGACACAACACCTAGATGGCAACCTTCCATCAAAAGATACTGAAAAATCTCTCTAGCCTTGAATAGTCTTCCACCAGTGCACAAACCATCCATAAGAATATTGTAGGTGTGGGCAGTAGGTCGTATCTCTTCTCTGACAATATGTTCAAATAATGCAATTGCTCGATCAAGATCCTGCCTTTTGCACAACGCATGCAACAAAATATTATAAGTGACTATATTAGGGAGATGACCCATGTGATTCATCTCATTAAGAAGATCACGAACAAATGAGATTCTTCCTGCTTTGCACAATGCGTCAATCAGAGTATTATAACTTACTGTATCGAGAACCAAATTTCTTGAACGCATTTCCTTGAAAAGATATATGGCCTCATCCAATCTTTTATTCTTACAATATCCCTTAATCAAAATGTTATAGCTCAAAACATCTGGTCTCAAACCACTTGTAATCATCCTATTGAGTACTTCCATTGCTTCTGGTACATTATTGATCAGACAATATCCATCCATTAATCTGTTATAGGAAACAACAGTAGGCTTTTGACCAATTTTCATGATTTTGGCAAACATAGCTTGAGCTTCTATGATCCTTCTATCTTTACAAAATGCATCCACCAATATATTAAGGGTGACAACATTCAATTTGATGCCTCTTTGGAGCATATCATTCAGCAACTGAGCAACTTCTTTCCATTGATGTATTTTGCAGAATCCATCAATCAAAGAATTGTATGTGACCGTGTTGGGAAATATTCCCTGACCGATCATTTCAGAAAACAAACCATGCGCCTCACTTACAAATCCATCTTTACAAAGCCCATCGATGACTGTACTATACATAACTACATCAGGCTTAACTGCAAGTCTACGCAGCTGCTTGCGGAGTAAAATGACAGCAGATCTTGTTTTCCCCATTTTACATAATCCATTGATTAATATGCCATAACTAACTTCATCTAAAAAAAATCCTTTTGCAATTAGCTCATCATGAAAATCCAATGCTTCCCCAACCATGTTATTGATACAGAGTCCCTTCAATAGTGTATTCAAAGTTACAGTACTAGGTTGAAAACCCATCTTGAAAATCTTGCCCAATAGAGAGAAAGCAGGATACATCTGACCCACGTGACAGTAACAGTTGATCAAAACGCTCAGAAAAACTAAAGATGGAGTGAAACCCTTGAACAACTCCACCTGAGAAGAAAGTGAAATAGCAGTGGGATAATGCTTCATCTTGACAATGGCTCCCAAAGTTTTGTTAATTTCGACTATGGAGGGAGGGGGACGCTTACGGAGCAAGCGATTGAATGAATCAACGACATCTGCGATGTCGTTGGGATTTGGAGAATAGGAATGAAGGAATAGCTTGAAACGAAGGGCATGGGGTAAAGAGAGAAGGAAGCGAGAAGAAGATGGTGGAGTAAATAGGGGAAATTGAAGGAAGGCATACCTTGTAGCTGTAAAACACAACATCTTCAGAGAGTGAAAATAACGTTCCAGCGAGAGACCACTGTTTGAAGGGGGGAAGTCCGACCTGGGTATGATTCTTAGGCAATCCCTTGACAGCAGCCATCTTATTGAGTTGAATTCGGATTTTTTTTGGGAAATTTAAAATAAAGGAGCTGAAAAAAATAATATTTATAATTATTTAAAAGGATCAAATATAATAATATAAGTTTAATATCATTAAATTGTCCCTAACCAGTATTATCTCTTATATTTATAATTTGAAAAATAACTAACATTAAAATTAAAACCACCCTTCATCCATATGTGATATGATCATATCTTTTTTTTTTTAATTTTCAATATATTATTTAATTAACAAAGGTTAAACTCATATTTTTTTATTTTTTATATTTTACCAAGTTTCATATTCATATTATCAATATATTATTTAATTAATCAATATGTCATCAAGGTGCCTGATTGATATTATCAACATTGATATCAATTATGCTCTTTTTATACAAATAAAAACTAAACTCATTTCCTTTTTTTTTTAATGGTATGGTATATTATTTATATTTTTTTTATTTTAATTAAAATTAAATGAATTTTTTTAACCCACATGAATTTTTTCTAAAATAAAAATAAATCATATAAACTTTATTTATTTAACATATATAATAAATTATAAAAGACCTTGATTTTTATTAAAATTAATATAATTTTATTTTAAATTAAAATTTTTGTTGATTTTTAAAAATTATAATTTTCAAAAAATTGAAGAATATCTGATTTTTTTTTTTATTCCATAGATACCTATGCAAGTTGTGAAAATTGGAAATTTACAAAAATTTTGTTTAATTTAGTGAAAATTAGAATTTTCTATTAGTTTTAAAAATAGAATGTGAGAGAGAATGTATGAGGGAACAAAAAGATTTCTTAAGGGGCATTTTAATATTTTTAATTTTATATTTTTATATTTAATTATTTTAATTAATTACAATTTTTAAAGTCCTTCTTAATAAATATCTTTTTTTCAGGTCTTTCATTTTAATTTTTCCTCTTTTTTGCTTTTTTAACTTTTTTGAAAACCAGCGCCTTCTTAAGTTCCTGTTAGGAGTTATCCAAGCAATGGATTACTCTATGTTAGGACTATTCTTTTTTCAATGCTCATGACTTTCCCTCGGAATACAGTGATTTTTTTTAGATTCGAATTTGATAGTGAAGTCTTATATTACTAGATCAACTCTGAATTGATAATTATTTATTTTAGTTAGTTGGCAAAGAAAAATCCTTTTACTTAAACTAGTTTTTAAAATCACTATAAAGTATTTGTTTTATTATATAAAGCTTCAAAGATACGTGGGAAGTGTAATTTTATTTATTAAGCTTTTTAGCCTTTTTATTTGGGAAAAAATAGAAAAAGAATTATGAAATTATAAAATTCTAAATCAGATATTTTCTAAAAAATGAGTTGTAAATTGTTTATCAAGTTTTGTTATTCCTTTATCAACTCTCGATAATAAACCTGATTTGGGATTTTACAATTTTAAAGTTTTGTTTTTCTGTCTTTGTCCTTTTTATTTAATATTTTGTATTTTTTAAAATGATTTTGATAGTTACATGCAACATAACTTCAATTCTCTTAATGCAATAATTCTTTCTTCGAAGCAAAACAAAAAGGTAGACGTGCATTGTGGTGTTGGAGTAGAATATTGGAGGGAAGAAATTTTCTTACGAAGAATTTGGGATGGAAGATTGGAAGTGGGGCTACTGTAAAAGTTTAGAAAGACCAGTGGGATTCGGGTTTGCCTAATGCTATTTTGAATAGTGAGCCTGATATAAGTATGGATGCTGATATGAAAGTGCAGGAGCTGATAGAGGGTAATAAATTTAAGCAGTGTTGAATATTGTATTATTGAGATGGAGAAAAGGGAAATTTTGAAGATTCAGATATGTGATAGAAGAACTGATGACTGTGTTTTCTGGTTGCCTTGCAGGAATGGGAATATTATGTTAAATCAAGACATATGATAGCGAAGGAATGGTCGAGAAGGAAGCAAAAAAGGGGTCCTCATGAAAGTTCTTTTCAGATTCCGAATTGCTCATGGAAGCAGGTATGGAGCTTTACTGTTCCTTCAAAAATGAAGCATTTTATATGGGGAGTTGTGAATACGGGAGCTGAGCTGTTCCCACAAAAGAGACTTTTTTTAGAAGGAAGTGTAGTGATTCTTGTTATGTTCCACATCAGCTGAGAAGGAAAGGAAAAACGCCTTATAAAAGTCTGAATACCTCTCCTCTCACCCCATTTTAAAGCCGTGGGGGTAATGGGACTTCAAAGCGGATAATATCGAGAACAAAACGCTGTAATGTTACAAATCTCCTATTTGTCCCATATGTTTAAATGAGGTAGAAAACATTTGTCATTTATTATTCTTCTTCACAATAAACAAATAGTTCAAGTCACGTCCAAGGACGCTATCCTTAGAAGATATTCTGCAACCCCCCTAATAGATTAGGAAGCGACACTCCCCAGGATAAAACGAACCCTTCCTACAGAAAGCAGGGTGACAGAACTGTAGAAAGATATCAATGTAACTCAGAAGAAGGGAGAGGCAGAAAGATATCAGTGTAACTCAGAAGAAGGGAGAGGCAGAACGATATCAGTGTAACTCAGAAGAAGGAAGAGGCAGAACGATATCAGTGTAACTCAGAAGAAGGGAGAGAGAAGAGGAGTCCGGAGACCTTGGTGTGTCCTAACCGTGCACAAAACATTGCCTTTTATAGGCAAAAACATGTGACCGTTAGGGAGTTATAATGACCATTAACAATGGTTTAATAACAATTAAAACGACAGTTACAAAACAAGTATTAATGACAATTTAATATAATAAAACATTTTAAATGTCATTAAAATGCGCTCAATTAAAATTCCAATGGTCAGTTTAAAAACTCCTCTTATCAGCCTTTTTACTAACTCAAGCTCATATTTAATTGTATACTATGGCGTTCCCAATCTTGAGTTATATAAGACTTCTTCCTTTGACACATTCACACAATATTTACAATAATCCCCCATATGTGTCAAAGGGAGGTCATAGCCTCATTAGCTGAGTTACACATATCGATATAATCATTATATATGATGGTCCTTTGAACTTAAAACCAAACCTAGACTGATAACACTTAGTACATAGAGATGCCAGTGGTCCTTTGAACTTAAAACCGCTCATCTCTTGGGCGTATACTAGAGGCATTAAGAGTCAGATTATACCTCCACATTTTCCGCTGTTAGTGCGTTTTTGCACATTAAAACGGCCATGCACGTGTCCTGGTATTTAACGAATGCTCTAGAGATTTCATCACGATCTCATAGGAGCAGCCCCACTCCTCATTCGTATAGATGATTTCATGAAATGTAACTGCAATGATCACATTATCCCGTTGGATTATCAAAATCATTAAGAGCTTTTGCTCAGCCTCACCAAAATGTATTATAGCACTTTCTCATGCCAGAGGAAGGGACATGTAATTTATTTTAGTGCTAGCAGAACTAACTAATGACTTGTTCTTACTCATTGAACCTCCTTCATGGGATCACCAATCATAAATGTTGGGTTGTCATCGCTGTTAATTTCAAATTGGCTTTAGTCCCATTCCCCTCAGTTAATTTAACTCTTCACGGGGTTTGTTAACCACTACTACAGAATATACATTTTACGTCCCTAAAGAACGTCCCTTTTTAAAAAAAAGGACGTAAAAAATAAAGGCGGTGGTATATTTGTAATTATGGGTGAGAACTGAATAGCTTTAAATGTCCACAATTCAAATAAGGACGTCTAAAGTGTGACTTTATAGACTTTAGACGTCCGTATTTGAATTAGGGACGTCTAAAGTAAAAAAAAAAATTTACTTTAGACATCCCCAATTCAAATAGGGACGTCTAAAGTTTGTAAAGTTACACTTTAGACATCCTTATATACATTAGGGACGTCTAAAGTTTTTAAAAAAAAATTTTAAAATGAGGGACGCCCTTTGACGTCCCTCATATATATAGGGTCACCAAAGGGTGTCCCTGTTGATACATAAGGGACGCCAAAAATATAATATTAGGGACGCCAAAATGGCGTCCCTGTTATATATATTAATTTTTTTAAAAAAAAATTGACTTTAGACGTCCCTATTTAAAATTAGGACGTCTAAAGTCATGTCTAAAGTCAAAAAAAAATTGGACAACTTTAGGTATCCCTAAATTAAATTGGGGACGTAAAAAACAATTCAAATTTTTACTGACAATCTTTATTTGTCAATTTTATACTAGTTTAGTCCAGATCTCTTCCCATCGTCGCAAACACAAGAAGAGCCACCACTATCACGCATTTTAACTCTTGCTTCTTCTTGTTGATATGCTCTTTTTACTCTTGCTTCTTCCTTTCTTTCTTTTTTTTCACCTCCAGATCTGTTATGATTTCTTACCATCTTTTATTATTTTATCATCTTTCTCTTTTTTCTTTGGGTTTCCCTTCTATTTTATCTTCTAACCCATATTGTTATGGCTTGTAGATCAAAACTCTGAAACATGCTTCATGGTCACGTTCCCGCTGAGAAAACAAGGTTCATCTCTCCCTGTCGCTATTCTCTATTCATTATTATGAGAAAATAAATTTCAATAATAGAATGAGATAAGTTTTTTGCAACTAATTCCTCTTATTATTTTCATCTTCTGCCTTTAAGATTTCAGTTTTGGAATTATTATTGTGTAGATTTTGGATTTGGATTTCAGATACTAGATATGTAATTTTATTGACGATGATCTGTTATTTCTTATTTTAAATACTGTTTAGTTCAAATTTTTAATATAAACAATTTAACAAAAAAACACTTTAGACGTCCCCAATTTAAAGTGGGGATATCTAAAGTCCAGATCTTATACGTCATTTTATCTACGGACGTTATTGCCATTTTTTACTACGTCGCTCATATAGACGTTCCCTTCTTTTCAGACGTTAAAAGGCCTAAAAGGGGACGTTAAAAACGTTTTTTGTAGTAGTGAACGAATCCATGGGTCAACTCTTTGACATCACAAAATCGATTGAGATAATTTCATAATTTTTAAGCATGCTTGTTCACAATATATCTCAAATGATTTCCACTTGAACCATTGCTCTTTCTACAATGGCTATTTCTATTTTAGCAATCACAATTCATCGACATAAAAATGTCGGCTTTACACCCAAAATTTTTCAAGTTGTTTTAACAAGTTAGCTTCCAATTTTCAGCCAAATTCAAAGTAATAAACTTTGACTCACATAATTTATTTTGGCTACTAGTGGATTTTCTCATGCAAAATTGAAATTCAGTTTAACATCCGTGTATTTCAATACAACATGAGTTCACTTTATATGATACCAACATTCATGATATCCCTCAAAAAATTTTATTTCCACATATCTATATATATGCCCAATCTCTAGCATAAACTATATCACAAGGATTAATGTCTATCAATTAATGCAAGAAATTCTCAAAAAATTTGTGTATATCTAGATTGAGCTGCAAAACCATTTCAAACCCTGTTAGAATCATAATTCACATATATATTCTTAAAACAAGATACATAGCCTCAAATTAAGTATGACAATCTCACATTTATCAACTATAGATAAAAGTTTAAATTTTCATACCACATAATGCTTGTTTCAAGAAACACAAAAAAATGGATAATTTATAAAGTTTGCTCTTGGCAGCAAATAACAAAACCTCCACATAATTAATTTTAAATTACAACTTGGCTTTATCAAATGAGGCTAAAAACAATCTGCAACTTTAAAAATTTATAAGGTACCCCCACATGTTAGGCACCCGCACATTTTCAAATATCTCAAAATATTTTCACACCTTACCAAGAATAATTCTAATATAATTAGAATAATTCTAATAAATATTCAAATCCCATAAACCCAATCAAGTGGCATTAATCTCAGAAACCAAGTCACCAAGAGACAAATCCACCTGGGTAACATATATTTATGGCCATCATTGGTGCACAGAAGGAATTTACTGCTTGTTATGCATACTAAAGTAGTAATAAAACCAAATTTATAAATTAACCGAAAAACCTCCTGCAGAAATAAATTCCTCAATGGGCCACATGCAAATTGTCATAGTGAGGAAAACATTTTCACAGTAATCTACTGATGCTCATTAATTATGCAACCTGACAATTATTGTTTCCACCAATTAATGCTGATAAACTCCTTATAATTCCACAGTAAAATAATCAAATAAAACTCCTCATGAATCACTTTAGTAGCATGTAACTGAAACATTATTATCCAACGTACCCATATTAAAGCTTGGCAGAGTCAAGGTTGCACCACATTGTTACTCATAATAAATATCATCACGATATGCATGAGTTACTGTTATACCTCAGCCACAAAAATTTCCACAACAACGTATTATATCCTCATATTTTTCCTCTTTTTTCAAATTAAATTAATGGATACACATAATATAGGTAACCCCCAATATCATTAATCAAGGATTTATAATATACTCATTACTAAATGAAATTTAATAATCAGTTACTCATCCCAAACATTATTGCTTCTACAGAACTGTCTCACACCACTTGTTTTCCCACGGTTCCTCCATTAATAATAATATATGAAATATTATTAACACCCATAAAGACTCAAACACATGGCATTTATGTTGTGGCAAAACGAAGGCACAAGTCATAACAATAGAAACCAATGAGGAGCACACCCAGCTAGAGATAATATTGGTTTCAATCACGAACCATGCTTTTAATATTTCTGTAAAACCATGTTTTTGTATAAATTGATATTCTAAGCAGATTGTTTTTTTTTTTTTTTGCCACAGTAATGACAAACTAATATTTAATATTTAAAATCTCATTTTCATATATGTGGTAAAGATAATTCTAGACCACAACAATCACAATATTCATTCAGTTATCCTCTGCCAAGAAATCCACAATATCCATGATAATACTAATCATGGTAAGGATCTCATATCCATGAACCAGACATTTTAGAGCTGTATCTCATTTTCATCTATTTTTCATACACAATTACATTATATTAGACAACATAATAATTCCTTATTACCTACCTATCCTTAATAATATTATTAATATAAATTTTATACTAATCCAATTAAATTAAATTTTTCCTTTTAATTTATTAATAAGTTAAACTATTGAATAATAAGATAATTAAAATAGATAAAATAATAACAAAATAAAATATTTAATTTAATATTAAAAAATAGAAATAAATGATCGTATATTTTTTAAAATTTTTTTAAATATTTGTAGCGGTTATTAAACCGCTACTAAATAACGCGCCTTTTTAAAACTCAAATTCAATTTTTTTGCGCTAATTTTGAATTTCATGAAATTAGTAGCGGTTTTAATAACCGCTACAAATTTCATGAAATTCAAAATTAGTAGCGGTTTATTAACCACTACAAAATAAAAAAAAAATGTCATTTTTTTCCGCCTTCAAAATTTCAATTTTTTATATTTGTAGCGGTTATATAACCGCTACTAATATCTCTGAAAAAAATTTCGTTCATGAGGGTGTTGTAGCGGTTGGGTTGAACCGCTACAAAGGATGTAGTGGTTATTTTTGATTGAGTAGCGGTTTTATATAACCGCTACAAAACTTCTTGCAACATACGATTTAGTAGCGGTTCTAGTAACCGCTACTAATGTTGTTTGTAGTGGTTAAAACCGCTACTAATACCCATTTTTAACCGTTACTAAATCACGTTTTTTTTTGTAGTGGCTTGGACAAGAGATGTGGGATTGGCTAATAGTGAGTGCTGTTGTATTGTTGATGGTTTAGTAGTTTGTTTGTTTTTCTCTTCTTTTGTAGGTTGGTATTGTATTTCTAGGATTTTTGGTGAGTTTTCTGTGGGTTAGGTTGTATGTTTAGTTAGTTTTTTTTTTTTGAGAGAGTTTTAATTTTGCTTTGGCTATTAGTGTTTGTAATACCTATTTATTGTGATCAATAAAATTAACTGTTTGGCCAAAAAACTGCTCTTAATGCAATAAAAATTGAATAAAACTCATTTACCTTCCTTTTATTATCTTAGTTAGAGAAATAATAATCGTATTTCTAAAATTTATATAAACTTCAGCTAAAATCAAAAGTTATATGATATAGACATTTTTAATTATTTTCATAATTTCTTTTTCATCCGCTCTAATTAAATCATAAACGTTATATCAAAACGTGTTATATAATTGTATAAAAGACGTTATTTAACATAAATGTTATTTAAAATTTATTTAGATAAAAAAAAAATCGATGCATATAATTTCTAATTTTTTAAAACACATTTTAATTTGTAAAATTATTTATTCAGTTAATTGTTCAAGGTGAAACACGTAAGTTGGCTAAAAGTAATATGATATATGTAAAAACAAAATAAAACTAATGATTTATGAAATATTTTTATAGTAAGAGATAAATTATCTCAATGGTTTGCTTTTTATTTGTTCAGTACTGTTTGAAATTTTTTTCCTTATTTAATTTAATGATATTTTCTTCTTGCATGATGCTGATTATTTCTCATGGATGGGCAATTTTGTTGGACATTATTGAGCAAGCTAAGGGAATGTTTTCAATTAAGCTTGCAAAAAATTGCAATCTCATTTTCCCTAGTCATAGAAATTTTGATCAATTTTGCAAATTTTTGTGGTCAATATCACCGCCATTCAAATAATACTTGTTTTCATAAAAAAAATAATAAAAATAATAGTAGTAGTATTAGTAGTATTAATACTACTACTGCTGTTTAGTAGTAGTAGTACTAATAATAATAACAACAACAACAACAACAATACTGCTGCTGTTGCTGCTACTTAATAATAGTAATAGTAGTAGTAGTACTACTACTACTACTAATAATAATAATAATGCTGCTGCTTGTTTGCTCATATATGAAAGCTTTTCATAGGGCTCTAATTCCATCAAGTGATGTTCTTAATCGGCACCATCTTAATTTGGATCATATTTTCTTCTCATGTCCATAATCTCATCAATCTTCATGATTTGGTTTAATTTGCTATGTATATCATTTTGTCTCTTGGCTCAAGAGATTTTGTCTTCATTAATTTAATCCTTAGGGGATCATCTATCCTTCTTCTCACAATCCAATTCTAATATGACATTATTCAATCTTAATTTTCTTTTTCAAATGCTTTCTGTCCTTTTTACTATTTCTTATTCTGTAATCTGAACTTATTTTATCTTAATATATATTGTCATTTTATAAAAAAAATTTATAACGAATCAAAATTATAATAACTAAACATTTAATTTTCCTTGGTTGAATTTAAAAGAAAAATGATAGTCTCTCCATTTTTAAATATAAGATAAAATTGACTTTTTTATGAGATATTAAGGAAGCTAATTAAATTATTTTAAAATATTTATATTTATCATTTTTTTTCCAAACTATTTTTCCTAACTTATAAACTGATATATAATCTAAGGATACGTAACATATACTATAATTAAATAACTTATTTAACTTTCTTAATATCTAAAAAAAAAAATCAAGTTTATTTTATATTTAGGACATAAAGGAGTACGTACGTTTCTTAGTTTAGGCAAATGACAATATTTACGGAACTGTCTCATTTATTCTCACTGAATGAAAGAATAAATTGAATGTCTACATCTCAAGCTAAATCATCATCATCATCTTCTTCTTCTTCTTCTTCTTCGAGCTGCCTCCCACAATTACAAATGCAATTATCAACCTTAATCTTTCTCTATATTATCTAAACCTCCTGTATTATTTACTATTTATGCATAGAAACCCTTATAATTATTTTACCAAAAAAACAGAAACCCTTATAATTAATAATTTAATTCCTAATTAAAGCCTCAAATAATCAATTCTAACTAACTATTCTCTTTGCAAGTACCAGTGCTGCTTCCATTATATCTATCTTCTTGTCTGGAAATCAATTCATCCAATGCTTCCTTCATCCACGCATGTGGGCAAATCTCTTTGGCTTCACTCGCATTCATCTACATATTGTCATGCAAATTCAATATTAATATTTTTTTTTTTTACAACCTTTTTGATGAAGTTGTGATAATGCATATATGTATTGAAGAAAATTTCTTAACTTAGTTAATATGAAGTAAAATATATATACAATAAACATTATATTAATTCAAGGAAGGATCAAGGAGTTACTGTGAGGTCTCAATAGAATGAACTTAATTACTATGAAGTCTCGATGGCAATTGAAGATCATGCAATAACAAATTTCATGATAAGAAAAAACATATACAATATATGTATGTAGGACACTTAGACCTTGTTTTAATGGGACTAAGTTTAGGTGCTCATCATGAACTGTCTAGATCTATTTTAGACGATTTAGATTTAATTTTTTTAAAAAAATAATTAGTTTAATGTGTATAAAATTTAAAATAAAGATAATCTTTTAATTGCTAATTTTTTTAAAAAAATATTTTTGTTTAAAAATTATATATCAGGAGAGAATTTTAAATATGGACTAATGAATGGTATTTGGATAGTGTAGATCCGATCTAAATTGCCGCGATGATCACAGAAACCTCCTTAAATTTTACTTTTATGAACACATATATATAATTAACCCATCAAGCTGGTATTAAAAAAAAAAAATTGACCCAACAAAATTTGATTGATATATGCAGATAATAATCTCCTTAAATTTTAAGTTGTGTGTGGTTAAATAACGTACAAGAGTTTCAAAGGTTATGAAAATTATCTAAACATGATCCAAAGTTTATGGGAGTTATGTAAAAATTAGTCTTGAAATTATGTTGATTTATTATATGCACTTAATCATAGGCAAAAATAGTCTTCTGATCCTAAATGTAAGAATTATTTTGTAGTGTATAAATTTAGGATCGGAGGTATACGTAGTAATAATAAATAGGATTTGGACTTACCCATATTCGCTTACGAATGTTCTTCTCAGGCCAATCATCTAGCTGCTTAGTTACAAGCAAAGGGAACATATATCCCTCATGCACAACGCTTTGTCGTTTACTTTTGTAACGCCACTTCCCCAGCATGCTCTGCACAAATAACAAAACGACACCTCATGTGAGTAACATAAGAATTTGTTTAATTAGATCTTTGACAACGGAAATAAATGAAAGGAGAAGTATATTTTTGACTTCTCTATAGTTAAGTTCACAAATATACTCCCTCCGGTTCTAATTATAAGACAAAGTTGATTTTTTTGGAGAAATTAAGGAAGCCAATTAAATTACTTTAGAGTATTTATATTTTTATTTTTTTCTCCAAATTAATTAATTAGACTAATAAACTAATATATAATCTAAAGATACTAAAAATATAAACACTCTAAAGTAATTTAATTAGCTTCCTTAATTTCTTTAAAAAAAGTCAACTTTATCTTATAATTAGGACCGGAGGAAGTAATAAATATGTACATGCACGGATAGTCTAGTCTTTCTTAGTCATATTAGTTGCGTGTTTCAGATTAAATACGTACAAATATATGAATATGAAACATGATTTAATTTGAAACAAGGCACGTTGACTGTTTCTCCAAAAACATAAAATCCAATATATTCTGTGTAACAATGAATTAGCGATGAAATTTTGAATTTTCCATCAGAAAATTTCATCGTCGCCAAGTAATTAGTGATGGAATTTAATCACTGAACCTGATCAATGACAGAAACTTTATTGTTAAATTCCGTTACTAATTTACTGTTTTTTTAGTATATATGAAAAGTGAAAAAATTATTATTATGTATTTAAAAGATAAATATGACTCAAGATATGAGAAAATAAGAATGGAAAATACTAACTTGGACGTTACCCTCAACCCCAGCTTCCTCTAGGGTTTCTCTCAAAGCTGCTTGTTCCATGGATTCATCCATCTCCCAACCACCCTGAACCCAAACAATTATAATATACAAACATGTATGTTAGAATCAAATATCAATAATTAAAAAAATCCAAATTCCTTTTTCTGTACCAGCTAGCTAGCAAACCCAAGTCATTAGTCAAAGTGCTAGACCTAAATAGAATGCCAATAAGAATATATAACACCGTCCAGTCAAAATATACAATTTGTACTAGTACATATAGCTAGAGGGAGAGTCAATGTTCGAGTATATATCATGTTGGTGGAGGCTAAAAATTTATTCTAAATGTCACGTGTTCGAATCAAACATACTTTATCAATATCAAAAGAGGGAGACCGAGAGAGATGTAGTTTGTATTAGTTTCTGAAGAATAGCTTTTACGATTTACAAGGTAAGTATGTGAGAGGAGTTTTATCATAATTTGCGGAAAAAGATTTTTGAAACTACGGTTTGGAGGTTACCCAAACACACACGTAGTAATAGAAAATGTTACTCTCTCTGCTCACAATATAAGTGGCTCTTCTAGAAGAATTATTTTTACCTCACAGCTTAAGTCACTAACGAAATTATTAATTCGTATTTATTAATTTTTCTTGTGTAATTAATATTTAAATGTGACCCATTAATCATTCCTGTTATTTTTCTCTCTCTTTCAAAACTTTATTTAATGTGGGAACAATTTTAAAAAAAATTCAATTTAAGAAATATTTAATAAGTTAATTGACATTTTTTTGTTACAATGAATTAGTTGGAAGCTAAGTGATTTATATTATGGATCAGACAGACAGAGTAAATTTAAAAGTGGAGGCTCATTATTAGTGTTTATCTCTATAATTAAATACCTTAGGGAACTGCATTCCATGACCATTCTGAGCACTAATCATAAGAACCTCCAACTCGCTGTTATTGCTACTCTTGTATCTGTATGGAATGCATCTGACCATTTTCAAAATTACACCAAAATAGTCAATAAATTAAATGACCATCACACACACACACAAACAATAACATAAATTAAAAACCATAGACCAACAACATGAGCATATAGACATACAAATTAATTATGGTTACACGTACAACTTAACGTTGCTTATATACACATTATTTATAATTTTTATAATTAATATCAATATAGATTATATCACCACCAATCCTTAATATAAGAGCTAAAGATAACTAATATGTGGATATTAAAAAAATCAACTAAGTTAGTTGTTCGTGATAAATGAGTGTTCATTTTCCTAAAATATTATCTTTAATCATGTGCCTTTGAATCACCCATATATTGATGAAAACTCTCTAAATATATATGTGAAATAAATAGGGATACTTTAGGGCAAAAATTATAAATTCGGGAGAGACAAAGAGGATTGAGATCTTATACCAAAGTAAACCCCTTGTCCAGCTTCTAATCAGAGAAAGTACATATATATATATACACTACTCTGATTTTATTTATAAATCCATTTTGATAAAAAATTTTGGCCTTTATTATAAGTTTAGTTTCAGAGTAATAAATATGTTTTTACAATTTTGCCTCTATTAAACAAAAAGAATTTATTCATGTTGTGACTCTTGTAAGTTGTAACCAATCATAAATAAGGGTAAAATAGAAAATTTAGCTCATAATTAATGAATTAAATACCTCTTCCTAGTATGTAAGAGTTAGTTACTTTGAACTTATAAATAGAATCAGAGTGGTATATACACAATAAAATCTATATATAGTCAAAGCCAATTATTCATATACAAAAGACAAAATAACAAAATGATATATACGACGATCAAGAAAACTCCAACGAACTTCTAAGTAACCAAAAAATGAGAAAATCTAACAATTATTCCCAGATTTTGCATGCAGGGTTCTGAACCAAAAGAAAAAATTGAATGTTTCAAATCTATGTATGCATGACAGACAACTTAAGGGGGCAATTTGGATCATCCAAGAAAGATATTTATATAGAGAAGGGAAATTTTGTTCAACAAAAACAGAAATATACGCGAAAGATGAACTAAGAGGAATGAATTTAAGATCATGATGAAGATTTATTACGTAACGTACCCTACAACTTGGCGACAACCTTCATCATCGTATCGCTGCAAATGGCGACCAGTACGAGACGCCAACCGCACCACTTTCTTCGTCGGCGTCGTCAAGAAATCGCCGGCAACTTTTCTCGAGAAAACATAGTGACAGAAAAATCTCAATGCCACAATAACATTCCTTGAAAGACACACCCCCATCACATACAACCTTAGCTTTCTGGTTTATTTGATTCTTTCTCCTTCAACCTCAACAATACATATACCAGCAATCCACGCAAACCCTATATATATATATATCATATGTATATGTATATGTATATATCACACACAAGCAAAGAACTTGATCTATCTATCTCCTTGATCTCGTTTATATATACTTGTGTGTGTCTCTCTATATATATATATTATTATGGGTGTGGTCCCACGCGAAGGAATCAAAAGAAACGTAAGAATTTAAAGTTGAGATGGGAATTTTGGAATCAAATAGGGAGGGAATTAGTGTGGGGGAGAAAAGAAGGACGTCGACGAGGCCGTACGCGGGATAGAAAATGGATAGAAAAGAATAAATTAGAGAAAGAAACAACGGCCGTGGAAGAAGAAACAAAGCAACGATCGAAGGGAAGAAGTCAAAATTAAAATAAATGAATTTGGGAAGGAAGATGATATTACACGTACTAAGGAAGAAACAGAGTATATATGATGATCGGAGACGGAGTCAGAGTGGAAAGGAAAGGAGATTCTTGTCAAAACCGACACGCTTTTGATGATTTTGATTTGATTTGATTCCACGAACAAGTTGTTGTTGCAAGTACGTGTTTGTGTGATTTCCAGGTTGTTTCTTTAATTAAGAAAACCTAGGTCAACTGGCCTTACAAGACTTTTTTTTTATATTGGCAAAAAAAAAAGTTTTTTTTATTATAATCTTTCTCTCTTTTTTATTGCACTCTGTGTGTGCGTGCGGTGAATGATCATATGAATTTGTAAATGCAAAATATCTGAATATAACAAAAAAAAAGTATTATTATGAAATAAAAGTTCTTTATTATAAATAATCAATAATAAAGTATTACAATTAAAATTAAAATAAATAAAATAATTAATTAAATTAATGTATAAAACATATATATTATGTTCATAATGTATAGCCAGGTGGAAATTCAACATAAACTGTAAATTTTTTTGCCGACAACAAATATGATTTATGAATTTGACGGGGAAAAAGGCTCATCAGAAATGTTTTGAGTTCATGATATTTAACCATGGTCAACTCAATTATATTTGATCCGTTCCAAATATGAATTTTAAAAAATAAATAGAAAAATAAAATAATCAACAAATTCTATATAATAACATTTCATAATGTTATTCCATCATATAAAAATTAAAAAGCAACTGTATTGCGTTCCTTAGATTAAATATTCTGATTCCTCACCCAGGGTGCATTCCCATTTTGAGGGATGACTTTAGTCAATCTTTTTTATGTCTTTGCTCTTTTGTAACCTGTATTTTCCAAGTTAACTTGGCCGTCTTTACATTTTAAAAAAAAAAAAGATTAAATATTCTGATGCTCTTTGTTTTTTTATGGCAAAAAATATTTGGATGTTCTCATTTTATTAAGGGCCCGTTTGGTACGTTGGAATTGATTTTGATGGAAATGGATATGGATATGGATATGGATATGGATATGGAAATGGAAATGGTGTCTCAAAGTATGTTTGGTATGTCATGGAAATGAGATCTAATTTTTGTATAAAAATACCAAAATGTCCTTCAATTTTTTATTTTTTTTGAAGGTAGTGGAGGGTAATAGATGGAAATGATCACATGGAATTGTAAATCCTAGCTTTTGAGATGGAATTTATTTGATGGAATTTGGCTTAATTGAATTCCACATGGAATTCAATTCCAAGGACAATTCCATCATACCAAACATGTTATCAGTAGGAATTCATTTTCAATTCCAATTACATCTCCTCAATTCCACTGTACCAAACAGGCCCTAAAATGCACTTAACTTTTCCCATACTCCTACACCCTATATTTGTTTTAGAAGCATACCCCATGATCATTGTGAAGATCATTCATATGGTGATTATCAATCCAGATTGGATCATCTATATTAATGTTAGATATTCCTAATTTAATTTAATTTTCATTTTAATAGAAGTAAATGCATAATTTAAAATAAATATAAATTTTCTAAGTGTTCACAACTTATAAAAATGATGAATATTGCCGTGATGAGGACCCCTTTAATTTTTCCCATTAAACATACTTAAGTTCAATCACCATATATAAAAAGGACTAGAAAAATGATTAAAACAAACTATTTGAATTGGTCTCAGATCATTAAAAAAAATGGTCTAGCGACTTATTTGACCAACTTTAATTCATGCTGAACCTGTTTGGACGGTCCTCTCATAAAATATTGAGACTTACTAATGCATGTCATAAGCAAAGTAGTTGGCTAGACTTTTTTTTTTTTTTACATTTTTCTTGACCTTTTAATATTTCCAAGAAGAAAAGTAGGTTAACTAGAACCCTCTTAACAAACAAAGAAAAGTTATTGGAACACAAAAAAGTCTTTTTATAATTTATTCCATTTTGCAAGTTTATTTTCAAACTTATTGGGTGTTGACATTATAACACAAACGTGTTTTCTCATATGTTGCATTCAGTACTTGGAAAATGTAAATATATACATATAGTATAAGTTACTTAATTCGTAGTCCTATTTATAGGATAGAGAGAGAAATTTTTCATATGAATATACAATTTTACCTTTTATTTATTACTTTATTGACTTTGTCCTCATAGGGGTAAAATAAGGGTAAAATTGAAAAGTTGTTAAATTTTAAGGTAGAGTTAATGAAGTTTAAAGTTTTTTGTAGTATATTTGATACATGTTAAAAGTAACTTATAAATATGAACATATAAGTATTATGAATTAGATGTATTGATATTGTATACAACATCTAATTCTTAATATAAGAGTTGGTTAATTATTTAATTTCTCAAAGATTTTAAAAAAAATTAAATAAATTATTTAATCATAGTATATGTTATGTATCATTAGATTATATATCATTTTATAAGTTAAATAAATTATCTTGAAGAAAAAAATAAATATAAATACTATAATGTAATTTATTTAATTTCCCCAATTTCTCTAAAAAAAAGTTAACCGGCTCTTATATTAAATATGGGAACTAATAAATATTGTATATATATTAAATTTTCTTTTTCTTTCATTATGTTTATAAATACAACAAAACCATTAATTATAATAAAAATAATTAATATCTTGACCACTTAAATTTGAATCGTCCTAAAGTTGCTCCTGGAGTCCTGGTGGTTACATGGTGGGTAAGAGCTAACTTTTTTACAGGAAATACGATACTCGCTCCGGTCCTAATTATAAGATAAAATTGATTTTTTTAGAGAAATTAGGGAAGCCAATTAAATCACTTTAGAGTATTTATATTTTTAGTATCTTTAGATTATATATCAGTTTATTAGTCAAATTAATTAGTTTAAAGAAAAAAATATAAATATAAATATTCTAAAATGATTTAATTGGCTTCCTTAATTTCTCCAAAAAAGTCAACTTTATCTTATAATTAGGACCGGAGAGAGTATTTGTTAAACTGATATCTTTATCTGTACGGATTACCGGCCCACGTATGTCCTATTTCAACCGTTAATTTTGTTTGATTTGAATAATTTATTATTTATATTTTTTTATTTTTTTATTTTTTTATTTCTTTAATTTAAACCATTTTATAGGTCTATAGTTCTTACTTTTTAAAAAGGAGACAGAGGCTCCTCGTAGCCAAGGGAGTTGCTCTTTATCTTTATGTAAAATAATTGTTTTATATTTATTAATCTTTTTTTAATTTATTTCCACTGATACTCCATCAAGAGTAATTAAGTGAAAAATTAAAAAAAAATAATTAAGATATTTTAAAACATACATATTATATTAATTAATTTTTTGGGTTAATATAACTTTTGGTCACTGAAGTTTGATTCAATTTTGGTTTTGGTCCCTCAAGTTTGAAATATGTGGTTTTGGTCCCTGAAGTTTCATGCGATTTTGGTTTTGGTCCCTGAAGTTTGAAATCGATGGTTTTGGTCCCTGAAGTTTCACCCGATTTTGGTTTTGGTCCCTGAAGTTTGAAAAGGACTTGTTTTTTTTCTGGGTCGGGTCGGGTTTTTTAATTGGGTCGCTAAGTCCTTTTCAAACTTCAGGGACCAAAACCACATATTTCAAACTTGAGGGACCAAAACCAAAATCACATGAAACTTCAGGGACCAAAACCACATATTTCAAACTTGAGGGACCAAAACCAAAATTGAATCAAACTTCAAGGACCAAAAGTTATATTAACCCTAATTTTTTTAATCTATTTAAATTAAACAAATAGGTTTGACAAGAAGTAGTATTTCCTCTAATTACATCAATTGAGAACATTTTGATCTCATAGTTCTAGCGATCGAATGTAGCCTATTTGTTCATTTTATTGTAAATATATCTCTTAAATATACTCCTTATACATCTCTTTTATGTTATCTTTTTTTCCCACTCAGCCACTCTATTCTTTTACTCTTGCTTTATTGTGACCATTATTGTTTCACCGATCAGCACAACAAAGTTGTCGCCGACTACTTACATCAGTACTGTAATAGTTTTCATTTTAAAACTAGTGTTTTGAAGATCATACAGGCCGGTTTGGGTCAGAAAGCGGTTAACCAATAGTCCAATCGGTTCGGTCCGGTAGGTTGAATCAGTTTGACCAATTCAACCTTTTTAAAATTTAAAAAATTTAATTAAATTTCTTTTTTTATTTTATTCAGAATTTCATATAAATAACCTTGAAATCTTCACTTCTTCACTTGTCTAGTTTTAGATTAGCTTCGGTTTGACTCTGATCTAACTCTCTGACTCTTAACCTAATATCCCATTTGGTTCAGTGGCTAGTCCGGATTTCAGAACTTTAATCAAAACAAATTAAATAGTGAGCTTTTGTATATTTGATACAACAAAGATTTGACATGATACCTTGCGCTTATAGCTTGTAGTAATTTTCTATACTCTCTCTTGTTGTTCTTCTTAATCTTAAATAGAGGACAAGGAGATAAGACAGTTTTTTTTTTTTTTTTTCCAGTTTTACTTTTGATTAATCGCAACAGGTTAATGACGTGCTTTTAATTCATAAACAACTCTTTATTGTGGTAATTGATTTCACTTTAAAAATAAACTTGAAAACTCACACACATTTCTAAAAATTTAATTACTTTCTTTATCGCATAATATGAGTTGTCTTTATTTTAGATTTTTCGGAGATGAAGGAAAATAATAAAATAAAGACAATTTAGGTGTGTTAAGATTAAAAATGTTGCAAATTCCTAAAAGAGGTGTCGATTCTAGCCGGCTGGAAGTGCTCCCTCTAGTCCATAACATAAGATAAGAAATATTAGTTAAATCATTTAATCTGTCTTAAATTAATAATATTTACTTATTTTTACTTTTATATCAAGGAATGTGATTTTTAAATATATATTTATTATTTATCACCTCGATAGTTATGAACCGGAGGGAGTATGCGCGAGGTGAAACCTTAGAACCGGAGACCCAAACAGGGGTCAAGTACTTATATCTAGAAATGGAATGTTTAAGAGATTCAACATAATAAAAGGGGTTTGAAATCTGAATTGCGTTTAGATTGGTCCAATCTTCCACTTTGACAACGTTTCAAAGTCTTTGTGAGACACTGAATTTAGCTGATGATGTGGATCACCCTGAGTTTTATATTTTATTATTTTTCTTCCTTTGTGTTTTTTTTTAATTGGTCACCGTCACTCATGGTTCATGCTTCCCCTTGCCCCCAACTACTAGCATGAACCATGACTTCATGGTCCAACATAACTGCTATATATATATATATATATATATATAATATTTATATGTGGTTGTTTTAACGCTCAAGTGGGTTTCCCCCCCTCTTTTTAAAAGATCACAAAAGCACCCACTCAGAAAATTATTACGAGGTTAAGGGGGTAATTTTCCACTAAAGCTTGTCACGGAAGGACAATTTTACTCCGGATGTGTAAAAAATGGAGTAATTTTGCTCTGGCCATTATCCCAATTAATTTTGACTGTTAATTGACGAAACAGGTTGAGCAGACAGTCTACATATCATTTTTGTTAAAGTATAAATTTACCCCGAAAGTTTTAAATTTAATTTTGAAAAAAAAGAAGTAGATGACACGTGAACTTACATGACATATTTTTACCTTAACAAAAATGATGTGAATGACATATGGGCTCCCTACTCCGCATATTGGGTCAACTAATAGTCAAAATTAAACTGGGATAACAATCAAGACAAAATTGCTCCTTTTTTAATAATTTTAGGGGAAAATTACCCCTTAAGAAACTTTCAAGACAATATTACCTCTCAGTGACAATTTTCGGAACAAAATTACCGTTAACCCTTCCTACAATTACTCAACTAGTTTCTTAGGCACCAAGGGATTTTCTCAAGAAGAGTGCCCACTAAATGAGACTTTGGATTATCTTAGGGTGTGTTTGGTTTGAGGGGAGGGTAGGGGAGGGAGGGGAGGGGAGGGTGGGGAAATTACCATTTTGGACAAAAGAAACCTAAAATTTACCCTCTCATTTTTTTAAATTTTGGTTTCCCGCCCAAAATTTACTTTCTCATTCTTTTTAAATTTTGGGTTCCCGCCCAAAATTTAAATTCTTTCAACCCAAAAAGGTAATTTACCCACCCTCTCATTCCCTCCCTCCCCTCCCCTCCCCTCAAACCAAACACACCCTTAGGGATTTGAACTCATACCCATTAATTAGATGAGGGTATTTCTGTCTTTTAACCCTTTGTGCTAAATTTACATTGGCATTTAAATTGATTTTAATTTTGGGGAAAACATTGTATAATTAACTTCATGACTTTTAGAACTTCTGGAAAGTGTCTTGCAAAACACGGTATATGATGTGTGTACTGACATATAGTCAGACCAGACTAAGTGATCTGATAGCTAAGTTCATTTCAGCTTGACTCGGTCTGGTTGGTCGTATTTCTTAACTGAGTTATTGTGGGTTGTATCATACTACCTAGATTACAAGGTTTTATGAACAAGCTTATTTTATATTCCTGTTATGGTATTTATAAGAACCTGATAATTAAATTAGTTGATTTAAGAAAGTGATTAAAATTAATTAAAAATAATAGATAAGTCTTAAATAAACCTGTTTTTCTAAGTATGTCTTTATTTATAATGGGGCAGTAAGAGAGAGAAATAGAGGAATATAAGCATCATCTATTTTTTAATTAATACAATACATATAATTAATTAGGGATAAAAATGAAAAAAAAAATTTCATTAACTGTTTAGAAAACTCTTATCATGCTCTTACAATAAAAACCAAAATAATTTAAATTTTGGGTTTTTATAAAATATACACGAGGGAGTATATATTCTAATACTAGGAGAAACATTGAATAATTGCTTCATAGATTTTAATTCTAGAAGGAACATGGAATAATTGCTTCTCTTTGACATTAAAAGACAGCCAAAATTATGTTGCTGCGTCTATGCAAACGCAGACGTATTTCAAGGTCTGGAAAAGTACATACTCCCTCTGGTCCTAATTATAAGATAAAATTAACTTTTTTAGAGAAATTAAGGAAACTAATTAAATTATTTTAGAGTATTTTTATTTTTATTTTTTTCTCCAAACTAATTAGTTTAACCAATAAACTAATATATAATCTAAGAATACATAACAAATAATATGATTAAGTAACTTATTTAGTTTTTTTAATCTCTCCAAAAAAAAAATCAACTCTGTTTTATAATTAGGACCGAAGATAGTAGATTGTAATTCGTACATAATGATACAAAATAGTAAAAATGTGGGTTTTTATTGGGGAAAGAATCCTATTTTTTATTTACTATACATTAATTCAAAGGATTTTGATTGAATATTGGCCGTTTATGAGAAGTTGGAAGTTTTAAATTCCTCTTTAAAGTTTTTTCCTTCGTTTAGATTTTAGACCGCTGTATCTGTATTCTTATGAAATCAATGAATAGAGAGACACAATGTTGTTAATTTCTTGGTTAAGGATTAAGAAAGACATACATAGTACGTACGTGCAAGGTTGTTAAACTCACGAGTTTAAGTAAACTCGTGATAGTGATGTAAATTCGTATTGTGAACTCGAATCGTAAACTCGTAAGAGTTTAGTTTTACCATCAAATAGATATTATTAGTATATAATTAAATAATTAAAATATAAAAAGTTGACAACAATTTGATTTAAATATATTTTAAATCCAAATAATTAAAATTAAATCTATTAACATTCATAATTTATCATATTTAATAAAGAAATTTCTATAAAATTCATATATAAAGAGTATAATCAAATTGAAAAAGTTAACATGAGTTTAAGGGTGCGTTAATACAGTTTTGTAAACTAGAAACGTAAAAACGGTAAACTTGATGTATAAACTCGTGAATTTAACCGAGTTTACAAAGTTCACGAGTTTACCAATGACTCGACTCGATTTTATAAGTTAGAAACGTAAAAACGGTAAACTCGGAGAGTTAACTCGTGAGTTTGACAACAATGCGTATGTGTAATAAATATAGTCAAGTAATCCCATGGATGGTCAAATCCTTAATTCTTACCTTTTCAAAGGCATATTCAAAATCCTCGGCAAGAAACATGAACTTAATTATTATTCCTCGTATCCTTAATATAGAATCTAATTAGATAATTGATGTTGATTTTAAGTATAAACTATAAACCCTATTTCATGTGTCTATCAATTTTTTTCCCTCAAAATAACTCTATTTATATTTTTCTCATCAATAATCAAGAAAGAGACAAGGAAAATTAAGAAAGATAATTAAGGTCCTTTAAAAAAATATATAATATTAATTAACTTAACTAACATATTCAAACTACTCAAATTAATTAAATAATTAGGTTTTGCGTTATATGGAGGAGTGCTGTGGTATTGAGGAGCAATAATAAATGGATTATATTTTGGAATTGGAAATCCTCAATCACTTAAATACTTTCTGTTTTTTTATTTGAACTTCAATACATTTAAACAACACGAGGGCTTGCTCTTGATGTTAATGCTTGATTGCCTGGGTCCAAAATAATCTCACGGCTGAGTACGTGGCTCATTTTTAAACCTGACCTGTCTATAACAAAAAATAGATAGTTCACATTTTCTTATATTTTTGTCTAATATTTTTATTTTAATAGATACAAAGCATAAAATAAATATAATATTTTAATTACTTCTTTTTTTGAAAAAACAAATAAATTGAAAAATTAGAAAACAAATAAATCTATGTTAACTGTTAACTATTAACTATGTATCTCTCTTTTTGTATGATTATTTGATATCCAATATTTATTGAATTGAATTCGAATATTGTCATATCTAATTGGAAGTAACTTTCTCAAAGATCAAATCTCACCTTCTAAATAAGCAGGTTAACCAAAATTCAAATGCACAAGTATTTTAAAGTAACACTTATATAGTCCTATTTATAAATCACTTTCAATATGTTTCACACAAACTAAAAAAAATTTTAAACCTCATTAGCTCTATCTTAAGGTGTGTTTGGTCTAACAAACGGGAGGTAAGGGGAGATTCATTTAGGTGGGGTAGCAAAGAAGAAGTTATGAACTTTGCTTGGTTGAAGGATACGGGAGGGAAAGGAAACTAATTATAAGTTGATAAATATATCATTTTCTCTTTATGTTTATATTTTCCTTTTACAATATTTATATCAGAATTATGATTCTATAATTTATGAATCTGAAAAACCCTCTTACCTTAAGTATATATGATAAAAAAAAAATTATTTACATTTATAATACCATTTGAGTGAGTCTAATTCTTTTAAAATATGATGAGCATTTTAAAGTGATGGTAGAAATGATTTGGTATTATTTCAAAAGATTTGTCCTTCACTTTGATGCAGGGTCTGTTAACAATGATATGGGGAGGGGTAATTAACAGCTTAGTTATAAAATCCAAAAGACATAGTTGTAATCTGTAAAGAACGAAATAATCACTAAAAAAATAATAAAAGGTTAAGTTGGAAATAACGGAGTAATTATAAAACTACACTAATAAAATAATCCGATTCTCAATGCCAGATCCTTTACTCGTCAAGGCGGAAATTGTGTGTGAGAGAGAGAGGGGGAGAGAGAGAGCAATGCAGATTCAGCTTCCATCCTTTTTTTCCCATCCGCTTCCGGTCCTTTTCTCAATCTGGGCCGTTGGATTAAGATCTCAACTGTCCAGTTTTAATATATTATAAAAAAAATATTTTTATAATCCAACGGCCCAGATTGAGAAAAGGATAGGAAGCGGATGGAAAGGAAAAGGATAGGAGCCGCATCCAAGAGATGCAAGCCTAGCTCATGGAATGACTTATAAGTAGGACAAAAAAATTCTTCTCCCTCTGCCTTGTAAATGGAGCCAGAGGGGTAAAGTTTAAAGCCCTAATGCAGAGTTATATGTAGGCAAAAACTTGTCTTACCACTCAAGAGTAAGAGTAAAACAGAATGTACATGACATTCGCGAGTAATTAATACACCGACATGAATGTAAGATCCCAGAAATAGAAGGGGGAAAACTCGAAATATTTCACATTTGGAGCGGTACAACAATGTTTTGATTCCTGTCTTGAATCTGAAACATCCACGAAAACAAAATGGCCAAAGTAAGAATTAATATACACGATGGTTTAGTTTAGAAAATGAAAAGTAAAGGCACAAAATTGAGAATTGCTTCACATTTCATGGGCAAAGGTTCGGTGTTAATTTTTCCTCATAAAAAGTACATAAAGGTCACTACAAAACAAATAAATCCATATGCAATTGAAGGCGGAGAAAGAATCATGGATACACATCTATATAATTTGAAAGAATAACTTACATTAGATGATGATTGTGAAACCAATGTACACGTAAGGGATCGTGCAAATGGAGGAAGTAAAAATAATCTCTCTGATTGACTCCTATGATTTTGCAGTTTCATTTTCCTTGATGTTGGTCTCTGAATTAGCTTGCATCTCAAGCAGCTTCTGTTGTTCCTCATCACTCTCTTGTGCAGTAACTTGTGTTGGAGCTTTTGGTTTGCTTGTTGATTGCTGATAAAAAATCCCACCAAGCATACAAATCAAAAGCCCCACTGTACCCACCCAAGTTGAATGCTTGTCCCATATTACTAAATTAATCACAACAGTCAACAGCTTGTTCACTATGCCAAGAACGGTAAATCCCGTTGCAGAAATCGCCCTGCGGCAGGAAAATCCAAAGAAAGAGATGGATAGGCCAAACACGCAAGACAACCCCACAGGCAAAATCACTTGAAAAGAGTACCAATCAGACTCATCAGAGAATTCATGTTTGATCTTCTTCAACTCACCCATTATTAGTAGTTCCAATGGGAAAAGTAGAAGAGCCTCAAGATTGTTGTACAGCACAAGACCCCATGTGTTCAAACCAATGGTCATAACTACATGCTTTATGTAAACAAAATCTATGGTCATGCTGACCAAGTAAGCCAGAGCCCAACTATAAGCCATAACTGTGAACTGGTAGTCAGTCAGCACATAGATCATGCTTCCAAGAAAGATGGTACCTAGCGATAGCCATGTCTTAAGGGATGGCCATGGCTGGTGCAAGAAGAGTGTCTCCCCTACTGCAACGAAAATGGGAACAGCAGATCGAAATACAATGAAAGTATCCACGTTGGCATGGAGGAGTAGCTCACTGTTGGTGAAAAGAGACAAGTAGAAGATGATAGCTGCGGGTAGAAACCGCCACATGGTCAATAGGTTCAGAGAGTCGTGCTCAATGAACTTGAACCGTCCACAAATGAAGACGCCAGCTGCACTGGTGAAGTACTGGAGGGCAGTTAGAGCCCCAGGATAAGGAAATTTCATGACAGCCCATTTGTTGATGATTGAGAGCAAAGATGCAGATAAGCAATAGCCAGCAGCAATTCCGTATACAGAAAATTGTTGGAGGAATGCACTGTACCAATTTCCCTGGATAATGCTACTAGAGGGCAAGGGGGCATCGATGCCTTTCTGTACCTCGAGTTTAGAAGGGTTTTCCACATCATTAGCTTTAGACATCTGAATAAATCTAAACCTATATCAGTACGACCTTCATAATCTGTTGATGCAAGTGTTGATTGTTGACTTAATAAAACTCAATAGCATATATGCATTCCAGACCAGGAAAGCAACCCAATACAGAAAGAAACAAAATCCTCAAAACCTCCCTAACATCATATGTGCCTACAAATGAATTTCATCCAAACAGAAACTGACAATTTTATAACCTATTTACCCTGAATATATTACCATTTATCCAAGAAACGTCAATAACCAGTATGCCTGACATTACAATTAGCAATAAAAATTATTTTGGCGGATATCATACAAGATGTTGAAAGAAATGGCTCTGAAAGAAAACAATTCAAGCAAGGTCAGGTTTTATCGACGGTCAAACACATATCAAGGTAATGTGATGCAACAAAATGTGGTGAGCCACCCCAAACACCCCCTGAGTGACAATAATCAAATATTTATAAAGGAATAGGAGCTAGAATAGTTGAAAAATATCCAGGACTTCGCTAGTTGAGTTCTCTGCTCAAAGTATAGCACTTAGGAAGTACTTATGCTGATTTTTGCCAGTAAAAACCAGGACAAATGACACAAAGCATTGGTTGACGAGTAAAGGATGCGCATTTGAGGAAGGGACCCCATTGCAAGCCCTATTTCGCATTATTTTCCACTTCCTGTGCTCAGTTTCTACAATACAAAGTCTAGTTGCAAACCTGAATTAACACCATTGTCTTTTGTTTATTTACAATTCTCATCATTAGAGCAGTAAGCATCTCATATCAACATTTTTTCAAAAAAAATAAAAAGTTTCAAAACGCGAGCTTATGACTGAGCAATTTGGCGGAAAGGATGACTATCCCTTTTCCTTCTGTACCATGGAGACATAACAGAGATGAATGGAAGACCTAATGATAGTCTGAATGATGCCAATTTTTAAACCCACAAACAAGATTACCTCTCTTTTTAGAAAATTTGATACAATTTAAAACGGAAATTCATAGAGATTCGATTGAATTTCAAACTCATTACTAATTCCGAAGCTTTCGGGACCAACCGACAGAGAGAAGGGACAATGGGGAGGGAAAGGGGATTGGATAGCGAATCACAAGTCCGGCAAACTTAGATATAAGAGAACCATTGCAGAAAAAGGCTAGTGATGGGAAACACACTATAGTACTAACTGACATAATCAATAATGAGAATCAAAGAAAGAAAATGAGTAAGTGAAAACCCAATCAAGAACCGAGTGAAAGGAAGAATGCAAAGCGAGAGAAGTACCGAACAAACCTCAAGAATTAGAAACCCTCAGAAACGTTGCTAAAAACCTTGAGATCTACAAGGGCAGAGAAGGATCTGCGGTGCTTGATACTTGCAGCAGCTCGCGGGGAAGTAAGGAACCTAGCCACTTGATTAGAATTACAAGCCAGTCTATAAGAAAAGGAAACGGAACAATTATTATTTATTTTATTGGCAAAAAAAAAAAAAAAAAATAATTACTCATTACTATTACTATTATTAATTAATAAAATTCTTGTATCAGGGGTTTTGAACCAATATCGTCATTCGGCAATGGGATTTGCATAATTGCATTGATAAATTTAACAGTGATTGTAATAATACATATAATCAATTTAATATTTTAACTATTTTTTTGAACCATATTAACTAATTTAATATTATTATTTAATAGGATGCCTAGACTAGAAAAATCTTATTATTAATTACACGCCTAATTAACGACATTTTTTTAAAAATATCTTATGTATTACACCTTCACATGGCTTTTTTTTTTTTTAGTATTTTTAATTTTAATACAATTCCTGTCCAAAGGCGTCCTGGTCGGATTTTTCTTCTGTGAGTTTTTCAGTAGGGATAATTTTGCCACAAGAGTTATTACCGAAGTGTAATTTTATCCTGAAAGTTTTTTGGAAAATAATTTTGCCCTAGTCATTATCCTAATTAATTTTGATCATTAGTTAGACAAATTTGTTGTGCTGACAATTCACACGTTATTTTTATTAAAGTAGAAACTTTCCTTGGAAGTTTATGTGTCATCTATTTCATTTTTTTTTTCAAAGTTATATTTAAAACTTTCAGAATAAATTTGCACATTAGCAAAAATGACGTGAATAACATGTGAGTTATTAATATATTTAGTCAATTAATAGTCAAAATTAATTAAGATAATGAACAGGACAAAATTGCCTTTCGGAATAATTTTTAAGGCAAAATTGACCATTAACCATTTTGGCAAACAAAAAGCTGTAAAAGGAAGCATAAAGGGAAAGAAACGTGTCCGAAATTTCTCAAGCCATCGATTTTCATCAACTCAATAAAATCAATGCACTCACTTTTCATGAAAAAATATATGCCCGAGAAGACAAGCCACAATTACACGATTTCAGAAAGAATGCCACAAAATATGAGTCCAAAGGCCATAAATCAAACCAAAAAAAAAAAAGCCACAAAATCTAATAATCCCCGTAACCCACAAACTCAACCAACAAAACGCCAATGCCATCTTTGGTAGCAGTGAACTAAGGTCAGAGAAGTAGAAGTCGGAAGTGAGTTCCTTGGGTAGATCCATCGAACTCATCTCACTTCTTTGGAAGTGAAATGTTTTGAACATTATTACCCTAAGTTATGAAATATCTGGACTATTTTACCCCTACCCTGATATAAATAGTAAACCCTACACTTACATTCAAGACTACAACCGCACCTCACATCTTGCTCTCTGCTCCAAGAGAACGAAGGCAACGGACGTCGCGGCGGAGACCAGCAGAGTTATGCTAATATTTTTCCTCTTCATAGAGGAACAGCTTGAACGACAATCATATTTTGATAAACAAAAATATATAAAAAAACGATATGCTTGGTGAGAAAACAAGGGAAAACAATCTGCTTCACAATAATCAAAGTCAGAGTGTGATATCTAAGCTCAAAGTGATAAAAGCCACATCAAACACACACACACACACACAAATATATATATATATAGGAACAAAATAAACAAACCCTTATATGTATATATGAAACCCAGAAAATCATGTCTTCAAATGAAGCAAAACCCAGAAAATCACAAGTACATATCAAATATATATATATATATATGGAAAATTATCTTTATCAATCGTCCTTCTCCTCTCCCATGTGCTTTGCCAAGTGGTGCTTTTACCTTGGCCGTGATGTCCGCTGTGCTCCTCCCCGACGTCCGCTGGCCTACCCCATGACGTCTGCTGCCTTCATTCCCTTGGAGCAGAGAGTGACATGTGAGGTGCAGCTGTAGTCTTGAATGCAAGTGTAGGGTTTTCTGTTTATATTGGGGCAGGGGCAAGATAGTCTAGATATTTCATAACTTGGGGCAATAATGTCCAAAATATTTCACTTCCAGAGAAGTGAGATGAGTTTAATAGGTCTACCTAAGGGTGTGTTTGGTTTGAGGGGATGGTAAGGGAGGGAGGGGAGGGGAGGAGGGGTAAATTACTTTTTTGGGTTGAAGGTATTTAAATTTTGGGTGGGAATCCAAAATTTAAAAGAAATAAGAAGGTAAATTTTGGGCGGGAATCTAAAATTTAAAAAAATGAGAGTAAATTTTAGGTTTCTTTTATCCAAATTTGTAATTTACGTACCCTTCCCTCCCCTATCCTCCCTTCAAACCAAACACACCCTAAGAAACTCACTTCCATCATTTTTTTAAGGAAGTGAACTCCCACCAACCAAATAGCCTAACTTGTGGAATTTACTTCCAGTGTCACTTCTCTAACCTCAATTCATTGCTACTAAACATAACATTAAAGTTTTCAATGGTGTAAAAATACACACATATTTTTTAAAATGTTGAAAAAATAATAAATCATTAATTTGGAATGTCGTTACTTTATGGAAAAAGAAATTATGTGCGCCTCACAAGCATAAAGTAACAAACAATTTGCCCAAATTATTAGTTTTATTATTTTTGTCCCATTTAAAAATTTTATTTGTATTTTTGCATTCAATTAAACTTTATGGTGCAAAGTGCAATTTTGAGAAAACATTATGGTTAGATTTGTACATTAACCCAAGAAATTAATCTTTATTTAAAATCTAAAAAATACTAAAATAATTTTAAGAAAATTCCAATTTAATCCAACTGAAATAATAAAATCCAAATTCAGGCCTATCAATTTAACAAATTCTTAATCGGGCAAAAAGCCCTAATGTTGTTAAAAGACTATTAATTAAAACTTATTAAAAAATATAATGGCAGTGGTAAGTGACCTTACCCAGTAAGGAGAAGAACACCAATTCAAATCTTGAGAAATACACTTATTAGAAGAGGCAAAAACTCATTACTCTCTAAGACTCAAAAGGAGAAATCCTTAACCAAATCAATACACACACACATATAATGGCTAAAATGTATTTTTGGTGCTTTAAGTTTACACCAGTTTCAGTTTATTCCCTTAAATTAAAAAAAATGATATTTTTAAGGGAAAATCCCATTTAAATATCATCTGAAATATCAAAACCCACAAAAGTCCATTAAGACTTGTAAAAGACAGATAAGGGTTGAGGGGGAATCTGGGATATTGATGTTAAATACAAAAGACCAAAATGCCCTTTTTAATTGGTTTGACATACCCTCCACATTCTCTGATTGAGTGAAATTGCGCTCTCTGTTCTGACAAAAAAAAAATTGCTTGTTGCAGCGATCGGCGATGGACGATACCTCTCATATAAGTAAGTTTCTGAAAAACATAATCTTTTTTAAATGAATCGGACAATAACTATCTTATTCTCATTGTTCATGCTGATGGGTGTTGGGTGTGGTTTGGTGGCTTTGATGGTGCATGAACAGTACAAAGCTGGGGATTTACGTAGGGTGTGGGAGGTAATTTATTTGGGGTTGTCAATAAAGGCTAAGAACAATGACGATGGTGCTGCGATTGTAGGTTATTTATAATAATTTTAGTTGTGGGTAAGTGGGTTTATAGGTTGAGGCGGATTAAAGGTTTGGACTTTACGTAATTATGACGGTGTGGTGTGGGTTATTTATGCATTTGCTCTTGTTAGCTTTGAGAGGGAGTATAATGAAGAGTTTATTGATTTCAAATAGGTAGCATTGAGTAGTATTGAGTTAATGTGGATGACTGACTGTTTGGGGTGAAAAAGTGAGACTAGGATGACTAGTATATGATAGTGAAGCATATCTGTACGTTCATGGTAGTTGCTGTCATTACCACATATTATTTGTTGTCAACGCCATTGCAGGATTTGTCATTACCATAACTCTTTTTGTTAGGACTTAACGATTGTGTGAGAAATATTACGGTATTTGTCAACAACATTACTGGTTTCATCACAAGAAAATCTTGACGTGTCTCACGTTCGAAGTGCTACCTTGAAATCATCAATTATTATTGATGATGTTAGAAATCACTAAGACAAGCGTGCAAATGAAATAAGAAAGAGTTTGGTTAGAGATTATGGTTTGCAATTGACATATGAGCAAGCATATAGGGCAAAGGAAAAGGCAATTGAGGAAATTCATGGCAGACCTGAACAGACATATATGTTAATATCATGAATATGTGATCAGTTAAAGGAAAGTGATGACATGACTTGTTATGGTAGTTGTTGTCATGAAGAATCTGGTGTTTTGTTAATTCCATTACTGTATTTGCCATTTCCATTACAACTCTTGTTAATCATGCCAGTTTGTTGTAATTAAAGTAAACATGAAGGAACACGTTCTTTTGGGTTCATGATTTATGTACATTAAGTGTAGATGGAATGAGTAATGTTAAATTGTCATTTGACAATGTATACAGGAGTTGCTGTCATGAAGAATCTGGTGTTTTGTTAATTCCATTAATGTACTTGTCATTTCCATTACTACTCTTGTTAATCATGTCAATTTGTTGTTATTAAAGTAAATATGAAGGAATATGTTCTTTTAGTCCATGCCTTATGTATATTAGGTGTAGGTGAAATGAATAATGTTGAGAAGCCATTGGAGTATTTACTTGATACTTGTTGTCATGAATTTTTGTAGCTTTTGTCAATGTCACAACAGAACTTGTCATTACCATTACTAAACTTGTTATTCCCATTATAAATCTTGTCAAAACCATTGAAAACTTTGTCATTCCCATTAGTCAACTTGTCAGCGTCCAGCCTTATTGGGGCAACACACACAAGGCCACAACTATGCATCAATATACAAGATAGGTGATCAAAATGATCCTCACTATGTCACCCCAAAATTCAAAGCTTGGTTACTAAGTTAAACGACATGTGTCAATCTCCTTACAACAATGATGAATACCAAAAAAAAAATTCTAACTCGAAGACTAAAAATTTACATTAAGAGCATAATTTTGTCAGTCATTTCCTCTTGATCAGGGTCATTCATGAAGTCACCAGTCTCAATGCTTCCTCTCTCTTGCTATTCATTTCATGGTTAACCATGGGAAACAAAGTGTAACCATTCCTCACATCTTTTTTTTTTTTTTGCATATCCACTTTATCCCTCACTCTTTCATGTGACTCCACATCAATGTTCTCCGCATAGATTGCTTTTCTCTTCAAACCAACCTCTTCATGCTGACCCTCCATGTCTACATCATGGCCTGCAATTTCTTTACTTATCATTGGATAAGAGTAGCTGACTTTCACCTATAGAACAATGTCACAGTTTAATTTAAGCTATCTTTGATTGAAACAACGTAACAGTTGGATGAAAATGGTAATTAATTTAAATATACTAATTAAGTTATCTTTGAAATATATTTGAAGTTCTGACTACGACCTTAAGACCTTTTGAGTTTTGAATAATTCGGTTCAGAGTCCAACAGCAAAGTTTCTTAAAGATTTTCAAAATATTTATATTTATCCAGTGCATATAAGTAACTTTGCAATCACTAATAAATTATGCCATCTACATAACAATTTCTGTGACAATTAAGTGATAAACAAATAATATAAATTAGGGAAAAGTAAAAACAACCAAACCAACTTCAATTAAAAAATACAGCCTCATTTCATTGCATTTCAGTTATAACCAGTTTTTGTAATAACCAATCAAATCAAACCAAGTAAATAGCTAAATCAGTTTATGCATAAGATTTTCAATCAAATACAAGCATTTAATTCCTGAAATATATCGTTGAACAAGCACATGAAACTGAAATAAAAAGTATGCTATCAAAAGCACATCCGCATGTTTACTATTTCTTTCTTTATTTCAATTTCTTTTTCAATAACAACAGGTGATCCCATGAAATTCACCCCAACCTAAGGTTTCCCAGCAAACAGTTAAAACTCAAAAAGAATACCCCAACATGAAAAACTTCAAAGATCCCATGAATCATATATAACACACCAAAAAATAAGCATCTTGTTGACTACAGACCTATCACGATATAGAAGTACCTGCATGCACTTTTCCAGCAATTTGACACCTTCTTCAAAGGTCAAATTTTCATTACATTCAACACGAAGAATTGGCCTTGCAAGATGGTTGCCAAGCTTAGTTGCCACATGGTTGTCATCAAAATTAATGCCAATCATGTTAACCTGGAAACAATTCATAAAAAACTGAGTAAAAACTAAATCTTGGAAGCAACTCACTCTCACATTGAAATCAAAGACAATAAACCAATGCATACCATGCTAAGGTATTTCTGTCCGTTTTTCACACCACCAATTACAAGTGAGTTCCACAATGGATTGAATTTATTACGTCTATTATACATCACACGAGTCAAGTAGTTGTGCACCTCCTTTGGACCAAGTGTTTGCCCAAAGGGGGATGCTAACAAATTCACTAATGGAATTAACAAAGTCTTTAATGGTTTTGACGAGAATGGTAATGAAAATGACAAGTTTCATAATGGTTCCAAACTTTATGTGGCCAAGTGTTTGCCCAGAGGGGGCGACGCTGACAAATTCACTAATGAAATTAATAAAGTCTTTAATGGTTTTGACGAGAATGGTAATGGGAATGACAAGTTTCATAATGGTAAAGACAAGTTCCGATGACATTGATAAAAACCACCAATGTTTATCACAGCAACTATCAAGTAAAGGGTTCAAATGACAATTTAACATTACTTATTCCATCTACACCCAATACATACAAGCCATGAACCCAGAAGAAGGCGTTCCTTCAACTATAATTAAATGGTTGGAAGCTGTCACCATTAACAACTGTTTTAATGGAAATGACAAGTACAATAATGGAATTTACAAAACACCAGATTCTTATTGACAGCACCTACCAAAAACACTGTCAACAAAAAATTTAACATTACTCATTCCACCTACACCCAATGCATAGAAGTTATTAACCCAAAAGAAGGTGTTCATTCATGTGCACTTTAATTACATCACCTGTCATCATTAACAACTGTTTCAATGGAAATAACAAGTATAATAATGGAATTTACAAAATACCAGATTCTTACTGACAGCAACTACCAAATATATTGTCCAATGACAAGTGAACATTACGATTCCACCAGCACCTAATGTTTTCTTGTCATTCCCAGGGTATAGCCTATTGTTTTAACAAAAAACAGTACTTACATAAAGCACATCATATATGCCATAACCCTTCTAACCAAAATATCTGAAGGGATCCAAATCATTGTACATAAACCAAAAGATGACTTGCAAAATAGCTACTTCCAGATCTGCACACCCAGGCTTAAGTTCAGTTTTTTGGAGCCCCTCTTCGACAGAACTGAAAGGAATGACAGAAAACCCTTCTGCGACAGAACCGAAAGGAACGACAGATGAGTGATTCAGTTTTCTGGAACCCTTCTGCGACAGAACCGAAAGGGATGACAGGGAGTGATTCAGTTTTCTGGAGGTGAGTGTGAGTAAATGAGTTGAGGGGCATTTTGGTCTTTAGCCTTAAACTTCAGTAATCCAGATTGGTCATTGATCACTTATCTGTCTTTTCCAAGTTATAACAGACTTTTGTGGGTTTTGACAATTGAAATGATATTTATATGGGATTTTCCCTATTTTTAATCTCTCAATCTCAACACCGTTAGTATTATTTAATGGAAAACACTTACTCATCAACTAAATGCTGACAAAGCATATTTAAATTTATAATATAAAAAAATATATGAGTCAACCAATCAAAATGTAACTCCTAATTTGATTTTAATCCACTTCCTTTTATGGAAAATTGGAAGAAGAACTTGGAATTGGGTTTAGGATGGGATGGTTGGGAGTTTCCAGATAGAAGGATGGTCGGTACGGTGGTGAGGGGAGAAAAGGGATGCCGGAGGTGGTCGTCTTAGGGGGGTTCTTTTTTCTTTTTCTCAACAAAAAGTAGAAGGAGGATTAAAATTAAATTAGATGGTGTTGTTGTTGTTATATATGTTGTTGTATCCCAATAATAAGATATTAACTATAAGAAATGATGTCTATATCAATTATATAAAATAAGTAAATCAAACAATTTTCTTTCTCTTTTTTTTTTCTTATCTACATTTATGTTAAAACAATTTTTATGGTTTTTGGTTTTCAAATAAATACTGAAGTCATATCAAATCAAAATGTTTTAATATAGTAGTTTTTGTTTTCAAATGTAATTTTTTAAATGAACTATTCAAACTTTTTTTTTTCAAAACAATTTTATAAAACTGTTTTAAAAAGTTGAAAAACATCAAGGCCTAAAACTTTTGGGACTTACATAATTTTTTATTTTGGGAAAATTCCAAAAAACTACATTGGAAAATGGAAAAGGACATTTTAGTACATTGAAAATGGGAAATGACAACTTTAATTCTTCTTTAACAATTAACAAGTTTCAGGGCCAATAACAACATCTATCTCTTAATTAACAACTCCGGATTCGACATTAACAACTCCAATTTCTTCTTTCACAATTAACAAATTTCAGGGCCAATAACAACACCTATATCTTAATCAACAATTCCGGATTCGACATTAACAACTCCGATTTCTTCTTTCACAATTAACAAATTTTAGGGCCAATAACAACACCTATCTCTTAATTAACAACTCCGGATTCAACATTAATAACTCCGATTTCTTCTTTCACAATTAACAAATTTTAGGGCCAATAACAACACCTATCTCTTAATTAACAACTTCAGATTTGACATTAACAACTCCAATTTCTTCTTTCACTTAAGGTCAATAACAACACCTATCTCTTAATTAACAACTCCAATTTTTTTTTCACACTAAACAAGTTTCAGGGCCAATAACAACATCTATCTCGCCATTAACAACTTTGGATTCGACATTAACAACTCCAATTTCTTCTTTCACACTAAACAAGTTTTAGGGCAAATAACAACACCTATATCGCTATTAACAACTTCGGATTCAACATTAACAACTTTAATTTCTTCTTTCACACTAAACAAGTTTCAAGGCCAATAACAACTCCTTGTTCTTTATTAACAACACCGTATTTTACATTAACAACTCTATTTTCTTCCTCCACTTCAGAATAACAACACCTATCTCTTAATTAACAACTTTTGATTCGACATTAACAACTCCAATTTTTTATTTCACACTTTATAAGTTTCAGGGCCATAACAACATCGATTTCTTAATTAACAATTCCGGATTTGATATTAACAACTCCAATTTCTTCTTTCACAATTAACAAGTTTCAGGGCCAATAACAACACCTATTTCGCCATTAACAACTCCCATGTTGTTATTTCGACTGAGGGTTGAAGAGCATTTTCGTAATTTGGCCGAGATTTTGAAAGGATAGATTCCTCTGAAAATCTGACACCCGCCTGAATTGTCTTTTCCCATTTTCAATGTACTGAAATATGTATACTTGTGGCCTATAAATATTTTTTCCCTTTTATTTTCTTACTTGTGGCCTATAAATATTTTTTCCTAAAATTACGGCCCAAAAAGATATTCCTTTTTTTTTTTTTGCCAAACCAAAAAGATATTCCTTGAAGTTATAAGAAAGTGGACAAGTTTTTTCCTTTTTGTCCTCAAAGTGCACAATTTTGTTTTTGTTTTTTTTTGCGGGATCAAAGTGTACAATTCAAGGATATGAATAGCGTTACCCAACCATCCATAGGCTAAATATAATGCCCAAGAAATGTTTGGGCCCACAATAATATATTTCTCATATCCTTTTGCCTCCTTGACCGTAAAAGATTGCCCAAAAAAAAAAGTAAAAGTTGGCCCATGATTTCTAGGTCTTACCATAGGCCAGGAAGCCATAGTGGTGCTCTTGTTCTTGGTTATTTTCATAGGTTAAAGCTGTAAACATATACATGAGATTTTTTTAAAAGTGCGCCTAACATTAAATATTTTTTAAAAGTTAAAAGTAACTATGAAATTTCAAAATATATGTAAACATACACATTGATTGTTAGTTGACTGTTTATTTGAATATTTTAAGTGTTAATATACAAAAATACACATGATATTTTCCCAAAATTATGCCTGACACAAATTTTTTTTGAAGGTAAAAAAGTAACTATGAACTTTTAAAATATAGGCAAAAATACATATTAACCGCCCTTTTGTTTGAATTTTTTGACTTAAAATGGTGACATCGAGGATGATGTGGATGATTAAGAAACAACCTAAAATAATAATTTGCTAACTGGGCAAAAGAAATTAATTTTCACGTAACCATTTATCTCCACATAACCCTTCCTCTCCTGAGAAATACTTACATTCCTCCAGAGCGTCACCTCATTTGTATTATAACTAATTAAAATATAACAACTTATTTTATTTTAATCCTACATGACGGATGAGTCATCTGAAAAAATTCAAATTTTATATTTTTGAAAAACATAAACTTTATAATTTAGAAAAACAAAAGACGCAATTCCCTCCCATGAGTTGTTATTTTTTAGAAATCATAAAATTTGAATTTCTCCATATGACTCATCTGCTATGCAGGATTAAAATAAGGTGAGTTGTTATATTTTAATTAGTTAGAGTACAGATGAGGTGACGCTCCGGGAGTATGTAAGTATTTCTCTCCTCTCCTCTCTCTCTCTCTTTCAAAAGAAGTAATGATGTGGAGATAAGGGGTTAGGTGGAAATTAATTTCCTTTGCCCAGTCAGCAAATTATTATTCCAAGTTGGACAAATACTTACATACTACAAGAGTACCATGTCAACTAAACTATGTCCAACAAAAACATAACAACTCATATCATTTTAATTATAGTTAGATGATGACTCGTTTGAAAAAAATTCAAATTTTATCATATTTTTAAGAAAAAAAATATTAATTTTAAAAAAATAAAACAAAATGATGAACCATTTTTTTCTTAAAAACAAGATAAAATTTAAATTTTTTTAGATGTGTCATCAACCAACTAGAATTAAAATGATCTGAGTTGTTATATTTTCATTAGTCAGAGTTCAGATGATGTGGTACTCTTAAAGTATGTAAGTATTTCTCTCTAAGTTATTTCTTAATCATCCACGTCATCCTTAATGTCACCATTTTCAGTCAAAAAATTCAAACAAACAGTCATTGTCAATGTATATTTTTACACCTATTTTAGAAGCCCATAGTTACTTTTGACCCTTGAAAAATGTGTTGGTCACACTTTTGGGAAAATCTTATGTTTATTTTTGCACCTTAACTTGTATAAAATTTAAACAAACGGTCAATGTACATTGTTGCACCTATTTTAAAAGTTCATCGTTACTTTCACTCTTTAAGAAAGTATTTAGTGTTGGACGTATTTTTAGAAAAATCTCATGTATATTTTTATACCTTAACCATATTTTCATTTAGTTTAGCGAGGGAGTTAAAGGAGGAAGTAAACGACAAAATTATTATAAGATGAAGTAGGATGTTTTTAATAGAGGCAAAAATGAAATAATATATAATATATTTTTATACCGTTTTATCTGAATACCTAATTTTTATGTATGCCTACAACAATTTTTTTAAAAATCTTATAATAAAGCGTGGATGGAGTATTCTTTTGAATGACATGTATAGGTAAGAATTAGTTGATTTTAGTTTTATCTTAAAGTGGGCCGTGGTGTAGTAATTACAAGGGCTAGTAGACTTCTGACTGGGGCATATATAAAGTTCCCCTGTACATGGTAATGATGGGAGATGGTTCTCTCCATTTCTCTTATCATCCACTTTCCTCCACTTCTTTATTCTCATCGTTAGATTAATTCTGAATGGTTGAGATTCAATATCCTATAAAAATATTATTATAATATTAAATAACAAAAACGTATATAAATAAATTTAAGTCATTAAAATTTGATATAACTAGTTTATATCTTTATACTTTTATTAAAAAATTCTATGTATAATTTTTAATTTTTATAGGATATTGAATCTCAACCGTTTAGAGTTAATATGACGGTGAGAATAAAGAAGTAGATAGAAATGGACGGTAAAGGAAATGGAGACGACCCTCGCCCCGGTAATAACACACTCTTCATTCTATGATGTGAGAATAAGATACTGAACATATTTTTCCCTTCTATGTGTCTTACCATTGAATACAAAGCAATGTGGGTAAAGCACATGGTCCAAGAATTATGACCCGATTCAATTAGATGTCTCTAGACTTGAAGGCAATTAACTTTAGGTCTCGTAAAGAAAGAAAATCTCTCCAGATAGATCGAGAAAGTGATTGAATCTATGGGATAGATACTCTGATCTTGGCGACAAATTTGCCATCAATAAAGGGAAGAAAACCGGACAGTGTTTAAGGTCTTGGCCTTCCCCGAATTTACTGCAACACTCATGGTCAAGATTCATGAAGATTCGAGATTTCTCCTCACTCTTGAATGCGATCAACCAGTATTTTGAGCTAGTCACGCTCAACTCAGATTCAGAAACATCACACAAGAAATCCAGAAAAGTGCTTGAGCTTTCAGAGATTTCTTTATCTTCTGCAACTCGATAAGCGAATTACCGAAGAAAGTTGAAGAAGGCATTCAAGAACGACATAAAGGAAAATCAAACATAATCAACGCATTAACCATTATATTGTGTGATTATTATTGGAACCAGAAAAGATAGCGAAGACACCAGCATTGATGGTTTGAAATTCACCCACCCATTATATCTATATCTGTTGGATATACAAGGGTCAACAATCATTCCTCAAGTTCTTACTGGGAGTGAGAATTATATAATTTGGAGTCAAGCCATAAGAATAGCTCTCCGAGGAAAACACAAACTTGGGTTTGTGGATGGATCTTGCAAAAGGAGGCTTAAGAGGAACGTTTGCAAGATCAATGGGAAAGATGTAATGCAGTAGTGCTCTCTTGGTTGTTAAATTCTGTTTCAAGGGAGCTTGCAAATAGCATTATTTTTTTTCCAAGATTCTTCGACTAGTTTGGGAGGATTTGCAAGAGAGATTCGACAAGGTTATTGGGTCTCACATCTTCTCACTCCATCAAGAAATTAGTTTGCATCGACAAGGTAGCTCCTTTGTATCCTCTTATTACACAAAACTGAAAGAGTTGTGGGAGGAGCAATCTGCTCTACTCCCGTTTCCTTCCTGCAAATGTGAGACATCAAAGGTATATACTGAAAGAACTCAACAACAAAAGCTTTTGCAGTTTCTAATGGCTTGAAGGATAGCTATAGTGCAACTAGGAGTCAAATTCTCCTAATGAGTCTGTTACCTATAATTAATCAGGCCTTCGCCATGATAGCTGAGGATAAGGCACAAAAATCAATCACACATGGAACTAAGGATGATCTTAGTGAGGGAGTGGCAATGGCAGCCAAAGGAAGAGGTCGCGGTCGAGGTAAAGGAAGAGGTAGACCTGCACCTAATTGTTCACACTATGGCAAAAGGGTCCACAATAAGAATAAATGCTGGCACCTTATCAATTTTCCTCCTGACTTCAGAGGAAATAGACCTCGGCAGCCTTAAGAAGCTATTCTGAGTCGATCTTCTACAGATCATACACATGAAGGAAATGAGCTCACACATATAGCAAATGTGGTTTCCCCCACATTTACTCAAGAAGACTACCAGCGGCTCCTTGAATTTCTGTGCAAGGACTCAAAAACAAGCATGACAGTGCATGCACTTACGGGTACAAGTTTGGCTAATTCCTCTAATTTTTCTCCTGCACATATGTGCACACATTGGATAATAGATTATGGGGCTACAACACATTTGGTAGGTGAATTATCTCTTTTGGATATATATATTGCCTTCCAGGACCCATAACTAATATTAAGATACCTAATGGAAATAGAGTTCCTGTGACTCATATAGGAAGTGTCAAATTTTCAGATGAATTTAAACTTGAAAATATCTTATATGCTCCACAATTACAATTTAATTTGATATTAGTATCTAGACTAACTAAAGAGCAACAAAGCATGGTTGTTTTCTTTCCTGACTATTGATTAATGCAGGGCCTTTAGGGTGGAAAGATGAAGGTGGGTGGTAGATTAGTGAATGGATTATACATTTTGCGTTGTAAAAGCGTCCGTAGAAAATAATGCTGTGAATTTTGTTGATACATGTGTTCATGAAAAGGAAATTTGTGATGTCTAGTTATTACATCATAGAATGGGCCATAAACCATTTTCTGTTCTTCAGCATATAAGCTTTGTAAATAAGAACAATATACCATGGAATAAAGAATGTGAAATTTGCATTCAATCTAAACAAACAAAGTAGCATTTTCCTTCTAACTTCATTAAAAGCAAACAATGTTTTGAATTACTGCATATGGATGTTTGGAGACCCTATAAGCATCCCACTCAGCAAGGTTATCATTACTTTCTCACTATAGTAAATGATTTTTCTAAGGCAACATGGGTTTTTTTAATGAGACATAAAAATGAGACTATCCAGCATATTACATCCTTTGTTGGTTACATATCTAATCAGTTTTTTGCTAGTATTAAAAAGATTCATAGCAATAATGGTATAGAATTCATTAATCATGACATTAAAGCTTTACTTACAGATAGAGGCATCATTCATGAGACCTCTTGTCCTAACACCCCTGAGCAAAATGGGGTTGTTGAGAGAAAGCATCGATCCCTGTTACAAATTGCTAGAAGTTTGCTTTTTCATATTGGCCTTCTTATTAGATATTGGGGAGAATGCTTAAAAATGGCAGCCTATCTCCTTAGTCGAATTCCAGCCAAACCTTTAAATTTTTGAACTTACGAAAATGTTTATGGTTACTCTCCTGATTATTCTCATTTACGTGTATTTGGTTGTTTAGCACATGCTACTGACTTGACTGTTACAGATAAATTTCAATCTCATTCTATTCCTTGTTTATTCTTAGGATATCCTGTACATCAGAAGGTTTTTTGCTCCTAAGCTTGAAAACTAAGGACATTTTGGTCAGCAGGCATGTTACTTTTCAAGAGGATAAATTCCCTTTTAAGGATAGCATGCCTCCTGACTAAGGGGGAGTCCCTAGGGATTTCCAGAATTTCCAGCAAATGTTTTTCTTTGACAATAATAATGCTAATGACCTTTTTGAGTGTTACACAAATTTACCTAGGGCACAAGAACAAGGAGATGTAAATGATTCGATGGAACAGCCTAAAATTCCTGATGAGAATCACATCAAGGACGAGCCAGCACTTTCTCATCACACTCTGCGAACCACCAGGACTAGAAATCCACCAATCTGGGCTAAAGACTACATTTGCAATCTTGTCAAAGGAAATGAGGTTGTTGACCAAAAGGGTAAATGCTTGTATCCAATTGACAACCATATTTCCTATTTGGAAATATATCATCACAATTCTGTTTTCTTGTTAATATGAATTCCATTACTGAACCAAAAACTTATAATGAAGTTGTTTTGAATGATAAATGGGTAAAGGCCTTAAACCTAGAAATAAGTGCTTTAGAACATAATAAAACATGGGACATAGTTCTTCTACCAAAAGGAAAGAAGGCTATAGGCTGTTAGTGGGTTTTGCAAAATTAAGGATAAGTCCAATGGTGAGGTATAAAAATATAAAGCTAGGTTGGTGACTAAGAGATACACTGAAAGAAAGGGGATAGACTACCATGAAATCTTTTCACTAGTAGTTAAAATGGCCACTATTCGAATAATTTTGAAAATGGCATCAATAAGTAATTGGGAACTTTACCATATGGATGTGCATAATGCATTTTTACAAGGAGATCTAAATGAAGAAATCTTTATGACCTTACCTTAGGGTTTTCAAACCAAGGGGGAGAATATGGTTTGCAAATTGAAGAAGTCCCTATATGGACTCAAGCAAGCCTCAAGACAATAGAATCAGAAATTGTCTAAGGCATTGCTTGATTTTGGATTTAAAAGAAGTAAACATGATTAGTCTCTATTTGTTAAGAACTATGCTGATGATATGTTAATTACTGGAAGTTCAAACAAGCGAATAAAAGAGGTAAAAGATTTCTTGCACCAGAATTTTAAAATTAAAGACTTAAGTATAATGAAGTACTTCCTTAGAATTGAGATTGCTAGATCCAATAAATGAATAGTATTGTGTCCAAGGAAATATATATTGGATTTGCTTTGTGATACAGGTTTATGTGGCTGCAAGCCACTCAATTTACCGATGGCACCAAATCTGAAACTTAGAGCCTATGAAGAAGGGAGAGATAAAGAGGAGGACCTCTTAAGAGATCTAGAGAAATTTAGAAGATTTGTAGGTCGTTTAATTTATTTAACTATAACCCGACCTGATATTTCTTTTTCTGTGCAGACACTCAGCCAATATATGAGAGCTGCTACCAAAACACAGATGGCAATAGTTCTCAATGTTGTCACATATCTAAAACAGAGTCCTGGAGTTGGTGTACTCATAAGCTCAAGAGGAGGTCTGACATTAGATTGCTACTGTGACTCAGATTAGGGGCATGCAGCACCACTCAGAGGTCTGTTACGGGATACTTATTGAAGTTGGGAGGTTCTCTAGTGATGTGGAAATCCAAGCAACAACACACAGTTTTGAAATCTTATGCCAAAGTAGAATATCGAGCACTCGGTTCTATTGTGAGTGAGGTAGTGTGGATCGTGGGATTTTTAAAAGAACTGCATGTTGATCATTCCAGTGCTTTGAATGTTTATTGTGACAGTCGAGCTGCGTTTCACATCGCCTCGAACCCAATATTTCATGAAAGAACCAAACACATAGAAATAGACCTACATTTCGTTAGAGAATTGGAGCAAAAGCTTATTAATCTGCAACATGTGAAATTTGCAGATCAATAAGTTGACATTCTGACTAAAGCTGTGTCAAAAGATATACAAGTCAATTTGATGTGCAAGTTAGGAACAATAGATATATATAGTCCCCAACTTGAGGGGGAGCGTAAGAATTAGTTGGTTTTAGTTTTATCTTAAAGTGGGCCGTGGTGTAGTAATTACAAGGCCTAATAGACTTGTGATTGGGGCGTATATAAAGTTCCCTTATCCAGTGTAATAACACACTCTTCATTCTATTATGTGATAATAAGATCATGAAAATATTTTTCCCTTCTATGCGTCTTACAGTATATTTTAGATTAAATATGTTTTTTCGCCATGCTTTTGGATCCAATATAGATAATAAAGAAATTACAGATAAAAAATGCATCTTGGAGTAAGAAAAAAGTAATTAAAGCATAATAAGGTATTATGTTTGGAAAAAAATCAATGTCCTAGATAGAAATAGAACAATATAGGCTTAATTATATTTGGACAAGAAAAAGGATTATTAAAAAGGCAAAGTAATTTTATTATTAAAAAAAATTATTTATAGATAAAAAAATGTTGGATGGAGATGAGTTGAGGAGAAATGACAAGTTTTTTGTTGCATGAAAATATTGCAATTACAAGTCCCTTCAAGACTACTGCCTCCCTTCAATTAGAAGTCCCTTCAAGAGATATAGAACCTAACTAATCTATATCTCTGGCCCTGATAGTTTAAGAGAAGTGTTTTGGGGTTTTCTCTCTCTCGATTACTGTGCTTTTCAACTTAATTCCAGTATGGGTGATCAGAACCACCGGAAGCTCCCACCGGACCGGCCTTCTGATATTCTAGCTAGTGGTAGTAAGAAAAAAACAAAGAATGACCCTTCTTTGCAAGCATCTATGGACACTCATATGTCAGAAGAAGCACCTCCGCAGGATGCTATTCACATGGATCATGATGTTTCTAAAAAGGATGATATTTTCATGGAAACAACCATACCTCAGAAGGCAACTGCTTCCTATCAGGATTCACTGGTTGGCTTCAATGGAGTAGCAAATGGTGGAGAGTCTATGGAAGATGAAGAACTTCTTTCTGATGTCCTCAATACGGAGTGGGATATGCCGGAACCTTCTAAGGAAGTCTTGGCTCTGATGAAGATCCACCCGGTGGTTCCAATAACACCGGATGAGTACAATGAATGGTGTCGTCCATGGAATGCAGCACTCATTCTTACTTTCTTAGGCAAAAAGTATAGTGTATATACGTTAAAGGCACACCTCAGTAGGATATGGAATACTCCACACTTCGATATTGTGGATATGCCCAATAATTATTTCCTGGTCCATTTTTTGCCAAGAGAAGGTTGGGGACACCTATATCAGAAAGTTCTATATGAGGGTCCCTGGGTTGTGCAGCAACACACGATTCTGATTCAAAAGTGGTTACCCAATTTTGACCCATTCAACAATCCTTTGGGACGAATAGTCACTTGGGTAAGGATACCCAACATTCCAATGCAGTGCTATAATAAGGAGTTTATTACCAGATTGGGGAACTATATTGGTAAGACAGTGAAGGTAGACCTGTTGACTCCGTCGACTACACCATCTGAATCGGCAAGAGTTGAGCGAGGCAAATACGCGCGTATTTGTGCGGAACTTGATCTTCAAAAAAAGTTAGTATCCAAAGTAATTGCAGCACACGCCGTGTATCAAGTGGAATATGAAGGACTCGGGATGATTTGTTTTTCCTGTGGGCGATACGGACATCGCAAGGACAATTGTCAATGGACATATCAAGGGGAAGCTCATGCTGAACATGTTCAACCAACTGCAACAGTCCAGGCCGTCTCTAAGCCAACAGCCACGGTGACCAAAATCAATGCCGAAGAGCAGTTTGGAGACTGGATGATCGTGGGAAGCTCACGACGTGGGCGCTCAACACGGAAACAGCAGCAAGGTGGGAGTTCGTCGGAGAGGGGATACAGATCAGATCCGGCGCCTCGCCATGGAGTTGGGCGCACCTCGTCGCGCTTCCAGTCACTGGCGGACCTCGAAGAAGAGCAAGGTCAACATCACGGTATGGGGGAGAAGCAGAGTCAGGGCACCACAGCGCCGAACCTGTCATATGCAGAGGGTAGAAGCCAGCTTGGGTTTCAAGAAACTGAAGGTAGGGCCAGGTATGTGAGTGCACTGACAGAAATCTCTCCCATGCATGGAGGTGGCAGCCAACGTCAGTATCACAAAGGCAACTTGGACACTAAAGGTAGAGGAAAGGGCCCTAGTAAAGGAAATGGGCCAAGAGTTGAGACTAAGGCCCAAAATTCGAAAGTTGTGTATGAGACAAAGGGAGTGGGCTATGATAGGAATAACAAATTGATGGGGCATTCTCAACTTAATGTGGGCCGAAGAGAGCACATTGTGGTAGGAGGGTCCATCAACCAAATGGGCTCTAACAATCTTATTGCACAACATGTCAATGATGGACAAGGGACTAGTCATATTTTAATGCTAGAAGGGCCCAAGGAAAATGCAAGTAGTTCACATGACGATTCCACTAAGGAAAAAACCGAACATAGCAGTAGATTTGGACATGGAGCTGCACATCTATCTTCCACATCATCTATATTGGAGATGATTTCATGGAAGCAAATATGGGGTCTGAGGATAGCAGTCGTGCAGCGGGGCTAACCACCAAGAATCAAGACTATTCTGATAATCCGTAAGTCTTGTTGTCTTTTTGTTCCTAATTCTTATTATTTTTAAATATAATAATTGCTTCTTGGAATTGTAGGGGTGCTGGGAATAGAGTTTTTCCTAGTACCGTGAGAACCTTAGTAAAAAATTATAATGTTGATGTTTTGTGCCTGGTAGAGACCCACATTAGTGGTAATAGGGCTGAGGTTGTGATTAGGAAATTGGGATTTAATAATTGGATTAGATTAGAGGCCACTGGTTATGCTGGAGGTATTTGGATCCTTTGGGATGATTCGAATATCCAAGTAGACTATTGTTTTTCTACCACTCAACTTGTTCACTGTAAATTGTTGGATAAGAAAACAGGAGACTCCTTCTTTGGGACTTTTGTTTATGGTGAGCCAGGTTTTATTCGAAGAGAGAATTTATGGTGTTCGTTGCAAGATATTGCTCAGGACATGGAGGAGGCTTGGATGGTTATTGGGGACTTCAATGCCTTCTTAAATCCAACTGATAAGATAGGAGGTGCTGCTCCGTCTCTTCGGGCTATGTCACAATTTTCTAATTGTGTTCATAATTCGAACTTGCTTGAAATTCCCATTGTCGGAGAGCGCTTCACTTGGGAAAAAAAAGGAGTTAAAGAAAGACTGGATTGGGTGTTTGGCAATCTTACGTGGGAATTAAATCATCCCTACAGTAAGGTTTTTCACAAACTCAGGTATAAATCTGATCATCGGGTTGTGCTTGTCTCAGATAGTTCTTCCTCCCAATCTCATCATTCTAACCGTCGGTTCAGATATCATCCTGCATGGGCTCTGGAAGATAGTTTTTCCGAAGTTGTTGCTAGTTCCTTGGAACATAGAGATTGGGATCAGGGAAGACTTACATTTGAATCTGAAGCTTCTAAATGGAATGCTGATGTCCTGGGTAGCATTCCCAGGAAAAAGCTTAAGCTTCTCAAAAGATTAGAAGGTATTGATAGAGCTCGACGTAATAATATATCCAATGGTCTTTACAAGCTTGAGAAAAAGCTCTGGCAAGAATTTGGCAAATTAAGTGCTCAGGAGGAACTTCTTTGGTATCAAAAATCTAGATGTAAGTGGCTTGCGATGGGAGATAAAAATACCAGATTTTTTTCACACCTCGGCGTTGATTAAAAGAAAGAAACAATGTATTGATGCTATTCAAGATGAGGAGGGGAATTGGGTGACTGATCAAGATCGACTGCGATTGATGGCGGCGGACTTCTTCAAAGGCCTCTATACCAGTAATGGTCAGGTTCTTGACTCCATGGACTGGACTGCACATTTCCCGTCACTTCAAACCAGGGATGAGGAGCTGATTCATAAAGAAGTGGATTGCATAGAAATTAAAAATGATGCTTTTATTATAGGTGCATTAAAGGCTCCAGGCCCAGATGGTCTGCAGGCTCACTTTTTTCAATCTCAATGGAATCATATTGGGGATAAGGTTTGTAACCTTATTCGAGGGATCTGGCTTAATCCAGAAAGGGTTAGGGATATCAATCATACTCACATCGTTCTTATTCCTAAAATTGATAACCTTATGACTTTTCATGATTTCCGGCCTATATCTCTCTGCAATGTGATTTTCAAGATTATCACTAAAATCATTGCAGAAAGAATGAAAAGGGCGACGCAATATTTGGTTCAGCCGCAACAATGTGGCTTTATTGCCGGCCGTTAAAGCAGTGATAATATTATTATCGCGCAAGAAGCTATTCATACCATGAGAAACAGGAAGAGGAAAAAAGGATTGGTGGCTATTAAAGTTGATATGGAAAAAGCCTACGATCGCCTAGATTGGCAATTTCTACAATCCACTCTTCTCAGCATTGGACTTAAAGATAAAATGGTGAAACTCATTATGGCTTGCACATCCTTGGTGTCAATGAAAATTTTATGGAATGGAATTGAATCACCTGCCTTCCAGCCATCCCGAGGAGTTCGTCAGGGGGACCCTCTTAGCCCCTACTTATTTGTTCTCTGTATGGAACGTCTGGGCCATTTGATTAATGAGAAAGTACGAGAAGGTAGGTGGAAGGGTCTTCGCTTTAACAAGCATACTCCTGTCATCTCTCACCTATTTTTTGCGGATGATCTTCTCTTATTTGGGGAGGCCACCAAAGATCAGATAGAGGTCATGAGGGAAACAATGAAGGCCTTCTGTGAGGTTTCAGGACACCAAATCAATTTGCTTAATTCTAAAGTGTTCTTCTCCAGAAATGTGCACTTTAATCGAGCCAGCGAGTTGAGTCAGTACCTAGGGATTAGGATGACGGGTGATTTGGGTAAATACCTTGGAATTCCGTTGCTCCATCAGCGGACTACCAAGGCTACTTTTTTCCCCATAGTTCAGAAGGCAACGAAGAGATTATCCAATTGGAAAGGCAGATTACTCACTATGGCAGGCAGAACGGTTTTGGTTAAATCTGTTCTATCTACCTTGCCTAGCTACCATATGCAAATCATGCTTCTGCCCAAAGGCATCTTAAAGGATTTGGAAAAGGTGAGCCGTAATTTCCTTTGGAACCAAGGTCAGGATGGTAGGAAAATGCACCTTATTTCCTGGGACCAAATTAAGCAGGATAAAGAAGTTGGGGGCCTGGGTATTAAAGATCTCCAACGACAGAATATTGCTTTTGTCATGAAACTTTGTTGGGGTCTTCTTACCAAAACGGATCACCTTTGGGTTCAGTGTCTGTGTGGGAAATATGGTTGTGGTCAGGGTGACTACCCATTGGTTTGTAAGAAACAACAGTCCTCGAGTGTGTGGAGAAGTATATCTAAAGTTTGGGACACATTCTATCGAGGAATTGGGAGAACTTTGAAAAGTGGGGACACAATTAATTTGTGGTGGGATTTATGGACTCCGCTGAATGAACCATTAATTCAATTTGTGGATAAAAACTTCCATACTTTAAATCCATGTGCCAAAACCAGGGAGTTTCTATTGGAAAATGGTATGTGGAATTTAAATAAGTGGAGGGAGTTCCTCCCAGAATGGGTGATAAATATTATAACTCAGATAGGGCCACCATGTGAAACTGGGAATGATCCTTTCTGCTGGAGGAGTGCTTCAGATGGTAACTTTAGTGTCCGCGCTGCTTACAATTTTATATCTACCCAGCGGGATAGGAATGGACTGAGTTTGTGGAAGAAGTTGTGGAAATTACTGATACCGGAAAAAGTAAAAATGTTTTTATGGCAGGTTATTCATGAGAGACTACCTACCAATTCACTTAGAGCTATGAGAGCACTATCAGCTAGTGAGGAGTGTCTATTTGAGTGTTAGCCACCAGAAACCATTCTCCATATACTTCGTGATTGTGAGATTGCGAGAGAGGTGTGGTTACATTTTCTTACTCCTAACGCTCGTTTTAGATTTTTTCGATCTGATTTGCAGGTATGGCTCACACATAATTGGTCAGCTTCACTGGGGAAGGTTTATTTTCACCGCTGGCCTTGGCTCCGAATTTTCAGTCTTATTTGTTGGTTGCTATGGAAAAACTGATGCCAAGGTGTAATGGAAGGCTTCCGACTTCAGGCGAAGGAAATTATACACGGGGTTATGTACCAGCTCACGGAATACAATTCTTCAGACATTTGGAAGCATCCAATCTTTTCTTTGAAGGATGGAGTTGATAACAAATGGCAACCACCACCGGATGGTTTTATGCGCCTTGATACAGATGGCTCAGTCAATAATCAGCATGAAGCAGCAGGAGGAGGAGTGCTCAGAGATAATATGGGTAGATGGGTACTTGGATTTCAACGAAAGATGGGATTTGTACCGTCAACAATCGCAGAATTACTTGCCTTACAGACAGGTCTTCAAGTGTGTAAACAGCATGGCTTCCAGAAGGTCATTGCTGTTACAAACTCACTGGAGGCGTATCATTTGGTTATACGAGACAGTGGCCTTCATCATCCGGCTAGAACGGTCATCAATGCGGTTCGAGATTTGCTTTACTCAGAATGGGACGTAGAGTTGAGATATGCACCAAGGGAGATGATCCGGTGTGCAGATTATCTGGCTAAAGATGCACAGAAATTAGTTCAGAGTTTGGTGGTTTTACCTACTCCTCATCCAGGATGTATTCCCATTCTTCGGGAAGATTTTAGTCAGTCCTCTTGATGTCTAGTATATTTTGTACTCTGTAATATCCAAGGTAACTTGGCCTTTTTACATTCAAAAAAAGAATTTATTATTTTGTGTGTTTGGCATGGGAAAGTGGGTTCCATCAAATGTAATGGAGTTGAGTTCCACACCCAAATCCATGGAACTAAGTTCCACTTTCCTGAGAATTGGGGGTTTGACCATTTCACCCTCTTAAATCCACACTAATTTGCCTTTGACTCCATCAAATCTAAAACATTCTGTTGTTCACTGCGCACTTCATGACCTCAACAGAAACTCCATTGGCACTCTTGGGCTCCTCAAGATAAATTGAAAAATTGAATAAAATTGATAAACCAATTCCATCAGCATACCAAACAGTTTTTAAAAACCACTTTCTATTCCACTCTCATCAAAACCTCTTCCATCATACTAAAAGGCATGAGGATCTTCTTGTGGAAATTACAGCCTGTTTGGGATCATGGTGGAAAGATAAAAAAGCTACTTTTCCACTTAAAAAACTGTTTTTGGTATATAAATGGTGTTTGGGTTAGCGATACACCAACTGGACTTTTATTTGAGAAGTTATGGTAGGTGAGAAGCAATTTTTTGCTGCTTTTTTCATTGCTGCGGTATGATGGGGCATTAAACATTCAAATGTGCCCATCTTCTCCCTCACAAGTAAGCATCTTTTGCACAAAAAATGAATGCAGTGATTTTGTTTTGTTTTTTTTATAAAAAAATGAAGGCAGTGATTGTTCATTCATGGAGGCAGGAGGAAGTCAGTAAGTCACTATGATTTTTATCACCTAACAGATCCCATTTGGTAATTAATAACTGTAGTAACATTTTATTTTCAATTTAATTTTTATATTTGATTGATCAAAATCAAAGTTATTAATGCTAACATTTTTAATTAAAATATGACAAGTATAAATTACATTACAAAATCTAAATTTGGTGATTTGTTTGCGAAATAATAGGGAAAATACAAAAGGCATTCATTAGGGGGAAAATCTTATATGTATTATTTAATAAAATTTATCTCATTTTCAATCATTTTTCATTTAAACTTGTGTTTTAAATAATCATCTAAATAAATTTTAGTTTTAAAAAAATTATTTCTACCACCGTCAATTCAAACATAAATCATATTTATAATCTTAAATTTATAAAAATCACTTCTACTTAGGTGTGATTCTTAGCAAAAGGAATTAGTGCTCGTTTGGAAGAGCTTATTTTTGGGCAATAAGTGCTTATAATTCGTGATTCACGGTATACGAGGTAAGTATGTGAGATGAGTTTTTTCTCGGCTTGCGTAATAAGTACGTTTTGACTGTTCAAAATGCTCAAACAAACACAGCTTTAATCCCTCCGACGACTTCTTCCCTCAAACAACGTCACATGGGCCGCTGACACTTGGTATGTATTTTCTGTTCTGAACCAACTCAAAATTTGAAACACTTGTTTTTTTTTCCTTGTCATTTTTCTACAGCCATGGTTGACTTGTACACGTGGCATGAAGATAAAAGTCCGAGGAAGCGAAGACCACCTCCTCTCGTCTCCTTCAGCGCTCCCAAATCTTGCCGTCCAAGTCCAACCCCCATGCCTCACTTATCACCTCACCTATATGGCTTCTATGAAAGATATTAATACTACCCCCAATTCTTAAATATAGGAATCAATTAAGTTAATTATGTATTAATTATTAAATTCTTTAAAATACTCTTTTTTGTAAGAGTTGTAAGCATTTGGGAAACACTCAAACCATGGTTTCAGGAGCTATTTTTCGTAAGTCGAAAAAAAATTCCTCTTACATACTTACATCGTAAATCGTAAAAACTATTCTAAAAAATTAATCTAAACACATACTTAATATAATTATTAATCCTCAAGTTTAAAACTATAGATTTAGGTCTCTGAAGTTTTAATTTGTTTAGAACATTTTGGCCTATATTAATCAATAAAACCTCTTACAGGAACCAAAACAAATAGTTTAAAATTTGAGGGATCAAAATCAAAATGGGGTAAAATTAAGGAACCAAATATAATATTAACCCTTTTAATAATTTACATTGGATAATACTCACCTGATTAAAAAAAAAAACCCTTTCTTAACTTGTGCAAATATTAGGGAGAGATTAAGGAAGAGATTATAAATTTAAGGGACAAAGCTGATGAAGCTCTTTATTTTACGGTCAAAACAAACTATTATACTATAATTTAAAAAAAAACAATTTTTTATTTTATATGGCCAATAATGTTCAACATGTTTGGACTCTGGAGCGTTGTTGGTCGGTCACGTTACTCACGTATTGTGCCGCCGTGTTTAGCGTGTATCCGCGGACCGGTACGTAAGGGGTTACAAGTAATTTCACTTTTATATATTTTTTATGTTAGATTCTGAATTTCATCTCATGTTCCACACACGCAACATGTGAGTCAATAATTCAAGCCCCTTATAAAAAAAAAACCCAAAAAGGGTCAGAGTCCAATACTCCGGTCATCGTCTCCAACGGATTCTAAAACAGAGGTCTTCGTTTCCACCATACTTTTTCCTTCCCATTCATTCTTCACTTGCTTCCTCCTCCTCCGTCTCTCTCTGTATATATAAAACAGTGTTCGTTGAATATACCTTGCGTATCTGAAGAAGGTAAAAGCTTGATGGAGAACATGAAGATGAACGATGCCTGCTTTGCGATGGCTAAGGAGGGCGTTCCGATTCATAATCAGGTTAGGAAAATCAAGCAAGAATTCCAGAAAATCCCCGGGTGGTCGCCGGAGCAGCCTGAGATCCGACCCGTTTTCTCAGATTTCAGCCGCCATCGTCTTTCCCGGTCGCCGTTGGGGATCTCCGCCACTCCCATAGCCTATTAGAGGTAGAGATAGATAGAGATAACACTTTTTTAAATTTTTGCTTCTTTTGGTTTATAGGGCGTTCCTGTTCTGTTATGAAAACAGAACATGAGATGATGTATGATCGTATCCTTTGCTGGGTTATATAATTAGAGCAGATGAAGCATATGAATCTTCTTCTACAAGATTCAATCCTTTACTTCCATATTGCTGGATCAAGATCGACCTTTCACGTACACACCATATGACAAATTCAATTAATCTCCCTCCGCTACTTAATATAAACTATATATGGGGAAATATAAGACTTGTTCACTTTTGAGCTTAATATAAGAGCTTTTTTTTTTTTTATAAACGAAGTTAAATAAATTATTTAATTATAGCATATATTGTGTATTATTAAATTATATATCAGTTTATTAATCAATAAATTAATTGAGAGAAAAATAATAAATATAAATATTTTAATGTAATTTATTTAACTTCCTTAATCTCTAATAAAAAAGGTTAACTAACTTTTTTATTAAGAACCAGAGGTTGTAGTTATATCTGATAATCTTTTCCTAATTTATCCTTATTGATACTCTGTCAACAGTAACTAAGGAGGAGAAGGAATAGGAGAATTAATAAAGATGATTAGGTTTTTTTTTTTGATATTGTTGTCCGGTAATCGGTTCGAGGTTCGTGACTGTTCATTCCAACACAAGTATCTTTTATGGGCCTCGAACTCAATAACCAAAGGGACCTGAGGCCTTATACTACTCGATTAACTCAATGTTAGTTATTACTTATTTACAAACTTTTTAAATATAATCAAATCAGATAAATATGTCTTATATTAATAAATGATGGAGCATTTACTAAATTTACTAAATTGGCAACCACGTTTCTGAATTGCTATTTCAAGGCTAAACATGAAGAATGGTCTACTTTGTTCGCAAATTTAAACAAATTTCATTACAGCGATAAATAAACATACAAGTAAAATTTAAAAACCCCTTTTGTATTCCCTTTTTTTTAATATATAAATTTTAGGAAAGGGGTTATGCTCATCCATAATTTAAGGGCAGGGCTTCAAGTTGGGATCTCTCCCCCAATACCTGAACTGAACCACAACTAAGTGAACTTTTAGGGGTCAAACCCTCTCTCTTTGATAAGAGTGTCTGATCATTTCGCCAGCTGAACCCCTGAACCCAACCACATGGGCAAGCCCTTTTGTATTCCTAGTGCTTCATTATTCATTCTGAGTTTCTCACACTGTTCAGACCCAAAGCACCGCTCAAATGAATTATGGATGGGCCCTATAAGCCCATGACAACTGGACTGTTAGGCCCAATCAATGAAATATAGTAATAATGGCTCTATTCTTCCTCTTAATTCTGTAAGCCCCATTATCAATTTGTTAAATCAAACCAAGGAGAACACAAAGCGATGTGTAGAAAAAACATGCTTTAATTTTTCACAAGTAACGGATAAACATGCAATAGAAAAACTATTACTATGCCTAGAAAATTTAGAGATTTTTGTATATTCTTTTATATGAATGTTGGCGGCATCACTATTAGTAGGTAAGTTGATCCCAATCATACCTGATAATATGAGATATCCCACGCCACCGCTAAAAAGTAAAAATGTGACACTCTCCAAGATTAAATAAATTTTTTCTGTAAAAACACAAAAGTAAACTCATCAAGAAGCAGAGCTACACTGCCCTAGTGCCTGTTTGAGTTGATGTTTAAAAAGCATGTTCACGTAAGTCGAGATAAAACTCCTCTCATACTTTTATTTTATAAACCGTAAACACTTATATAGCTAGAGAAATCATGGGATTTCAATCGTGTTTGCCTCTGGCAACTTATTGTGAACATGAGCTCAATCCTCCTTTTAACACATCTACTAGTTCGTGATTACAAATTAGTATATATAGTCTCGTGCTTCCACACTTTTAACAATGTGGGGTTTTTGCATTTTGACCTATCCACGTGCAATAACTCCAACAATGAATGCGTGTTAGGTGTGAAATTAATTAACATGAAGTGAACTTTGATAAGGATTCCATGCATGGGGCTTATCAAGCAGAAGAAACGTATATATGAAACTTGTATTAACCCAAACAAAACATAAACCTCAAAAGCTTCATTGTTGATGTACGCATAGGGTTTCTTAATGGATAAGAAGGTATTTTAGCAAGGCAAGTATAAGCATGTTTGGATTAGCTTATTTTTCAAGAATAAACACTTATTACGTAAGTCAAGATAAAACTATTTTCACATACTTATCTCGTATACCGTAAATAATGATTTATAAGCATTTATTGCCCAAAAATAAACTATCACAAACGAGCATAGTGATGTTGTATTAAGTATATTAATTTAATTGAAACCAATATAATAATGGTTCGACTATTGAACCTAGAAACAGGGCCTTAAAGTCAGTTTAATGCAGGGTCTGGTTCTAAAAGCATTGGGATAAAAACTACATGAAATATATGGAATATTGCTAATTTAATTTTAAGACATGATAGAACGAAAATGAAACACATTTTAAATTACGATCAATTGTGTCATTGTATTCTAAACTTTAAATAGAAACCGTTCAATATATAGTTATGGAAGTATGTATAAATAACGATAGTACTCGAATCATACTCAATCTGAAAAAACTTTGCCTTTGTGCAAAACTTTTCCCTCCACTAGGGTTTCCGTCCCTCCAATGCGATGAGTGCGCTGACGAGTGGTAGACTACCGCAGGTTGAGTAGCAACGGCTCTTCCATCTTAGTAGGGTTTCCTCTCTCCTTCTGGTGGAGTTTATTGAAAGGCCCCCATTGTCTTGGCAGGAGGATGGGTCGATTTGGAGTGAGTCCTGTGACGGCGATGAGCGGGAGTGTAGGACGGATGGATATGAGGAGGTGTTCAAACCTCAGACGCCATTGACACCATCCGAAGAGGACCTCTGATGTGTGCCCCATGGCCTCTAAGGTGGCTAGACGAGTTGACGTGTTGGATCCCCCTCTAGTCAAATGTGAGGCCGATATTGACTGAGGATTTGAGGGGCGAGAGGAGGGGTTGTCCGGTAGATGGGAGCAGATCTGTGGCGAGGATGTGGCGCACAGGACATCAGAGCTCCAAGATCACACAAGGCCGAGCCATGGAATCGGAGGGCTTCTCCACTGGTGGGTTCTCAGGCGAAGGCAAGAGGAAAGAGAATCAATAGATTAGTGGGAAGTGGTGCTGTACACTCGCTCAAAGACAATCAAAGGTGTCAAAACAACCACAATTAAATGTATTAATTTTGCAATCGTTGGCCCTTGAGGTGAGTGGTTTGCTAATGATTCGATCCTTTCCCACTAATGCCTTATTGAGATTTAGTGATATCTAGTTGGAGGTTGGTGTAAGTGGTAGAGGTAATATTATTTGTGGATATTCTGTCTATGGAATGTGCAATAGATAGGCAACTGTATATATCAGTTTTCTGGGCTGGATTAGTATGAGCATGTTTGTATGCGCTGTTCATCCTAGGTTTATCGTGTGCCTATTCAGTGTATGGATTAACACTATTCATTATAGGTTTAGACATGAGCCTGTTCAGTGTATATGGCATTACTGCTCGTTTTCAGGTTGGAGTTAGGTTTCCTTTTCCTATTGTCTATTTGTTTGTGCATTATCTGATAAAAGCTAAGGTTGCATGTTGTTATCCTTGAGTACACCTTTATGTTAAGGAATTTTGTTAGGATCCTCTCTTACAGGTGCGTTCACAGGGAAAAAGACTTGGTAATTAGGAGGATTACCAAAGCTTCATTAGAAGAATCTTGCCATTGTGTTTGAGCATTTCGACCTTCGTCCTAGTTGCAGGCTTATTATACGAATGGAGTGGATAAAGCCTCAACACTAGTATTATAGTCTGGCTATACTGAAGAATATTTCTATAGTTGTTTCTTTAGTTTATTAGCTAGGTTTTGGGACTCATTTTCTCAATTGGTGTGTTTGTTTAGTGTAATTTGTTTACTTTCTCATTTAGTATACTTGTTGGCTGTAGTTTATGTGACATTGTAACTTAGTCGAACTTAATACTATTAGTTTGTTGCTGGCAAAAAAAAAAAAAAACGATAGTACAAAAATGCAATAAATTAATGCGTGCCCCAAAATTAAACTCTTATCACATCGGTCTGTAGGTATATCCTATAACTAAACTCTAATAGCTGGCTTTTAAAACTAGAATAGAATGGCCATCGAAGGGTTATTATATACTCATTCCGGATTTTAATATAAAATATATTTTGAGAGTTGATTTTAAACTTTTAATATAAGATATAATTTTTATATTTATCAATCTTTCTCTAATTTACTCTTATTAATAATAAAAGAGGAAAGAGAATGAGGGAATTAAAAAAGATGATCAAGGCATTTTTAAAAATATTTATTATATTAATTAATCTTTATACAATATTGGCATTATAGTGATGACTGAGTGGCATATACACACACACTTTTTCTTTGGTGAAAGTGAGTAGTGATTTTTAGAGAGGGATAAAATAAGTGGATGAAGAGCAAATCCCAGTAAAATAGAGATTCCCATTATGACAATCTTTTACTTCTTGATGAGGCGAAAAAGCAGAAGCAGTCAATAATTTAGAGGCTCATGCATTGTTGAAAAGCTCATCACTGGCAAAAAAAAGAAAGAAAGAAAGAAAAGCTCATCGTCTACGTACATACCATCCATTATATGTATCCATTTGTGTGGCCCACCGCCCATGACAAGCATCTTTCATAGCACCCATTCCAAGGCAATCCTCTCCTTTTTCATCACTCTTCCTCCTGTGTACTAGCATGTTTGGAAACACTTATATTTAGATAATAAGTCCTTATTACGCAAGCCGATATAAAACTTTTCTCACATATTTATCTCGTATACCGTGAATCACGATTTATAAACACTTATTACCTAAAAATAAGCTATTCCAAACTAGCACAATTCATTCTTTTCTATACTACTACTCTACTAGCTAGTAGCAATTTCGGGTCAGTTCAGTAGTAGTTTCAGCATCTATTAATGGCAAAAACAAAACAAAACAAAATATAAAGGGGAGAATCCTAAAAGAAGAATTTAAAAATTGAAAAATGATAGATAAGGTTTTTTATCAAAAATTGATTAAAAAATGAACTATTCTGTCATTTCCTAATTTTTAGATTCCTTTTCAAAAATTCTCCCGTCAAAAGTTTCTAGCCACTGAAATTATAAGTGTTAAATTTTAAATTTGTGAACGAGTGTTACATTGTTTGGATAATTTATTTTGTATGTATAAGTGTTTATAAATCGTGATTTATGGTATATGAGATAAATATGTGAAAGAAGTTTTATTTCGACTTACGTAATAAGTACTTATTATCTAAAAATAAACTATCTTAAACTCCTCTTGTATCTCAAAATATAAGCTTTATCTTAGTTTTGTATAAATATTTATTGCGTTTTTTCTGTTGAAAGTATTCCTTGTATTTATACTCTCTCAATTGTCCTCTTTACACAAAAGGGTTTAGTTGAAAAAATAATACTTATTTATTGTTTTAAACTAATTTTATATTTTCTCTGCAAATTGATTATTTAAAGCTTGTAGGAACTATGATATACCATTTCATGTCTACACTTTTAACAAATTCACATAAATTAAGGATAATTCATTAAATCTGTTTTAAATATATCAAAATTTCAAACTGCACTTTCATTAATAAAATTTTAAAGGAGAGATAAAAACATGAGAGCCACGTTTAAATGTTAATTATAAGAAAAAAAGATATATAAGGATTAATAACTCTAGTACCTAGCATATTATGAATAAAAGAATCCTTATACAAAGTGCCTTATAATATTGACTAGTAAATTGGCCCAAAAGTTGACAATACAAGAGGTCATGAGGAATACACACACAATTGTGTGTGTGCGCGTGTGATTTTGCTCGTACCTTACTATCTCCATCTCTAACAAAAGTAGGAGTGATATAACTAATCTATAGAAGTTGAGCAGTTATATGTAAAAGAAGTAAATGATTTCTTTAAATGCCCCTTTTAATCATTATTTGCGCTGCCTATTCTTATTGATGGAAACTCTATTTAATAGGGGCAAATCAATAAAGATAATTTGTAAAAAATTATAAATTTTAAAATTAAATGAAAAAGCTTTTGCATTTAGGAGTAAAACAATTTTCCTCAACTAACTCTTACACTCAACTTAAAAAGATTATATTTTCCATCTGAATATGACACATTGAAAGCACAATATCTATTTGACTGATTATAAGGAATTGGTTTCCTATTACATACTTAGTAGGGAGAGCTCATCATATTTGGACCGTCAGATCTAATTCGGATAGTTAGATTTGAGTTTTTAAAAATCTATTTTTTTAAAAAAAATTATTTTAATGGGTATAAAATCTATAATAAAAATGATCTTTTAGCTACTATTCTTTCAAAAAATAATTCTTTATTTAAAAAATTATCATTTAAAAAAAAATCAAATCTAAATAGTCCAAAATTAGATCTAAACGATTCAAATCTAATAAACTCTCTTTACTGAGCTAAAGATTGTGTTTGGATTAGCGATTGAATAAGTGACTTATTTTTACTTTGAGTTATGAAATCTTAAGATTGAAAAAAAGTAAGCTTGGGTAAAATATGAATGTTTGATTGACGATTGGATAAGTGACTTATATAAAAGTGAATGATATTTGGTTTGACTTTTGCATAAGTGGCTTTTGTAAAAAAAAGAAGATTATAAAATCATAAAAAAACTAAATAATAAATCAAAACTGATTAAAATTAATTATTAATTATTCTCTACATTTCTACAGTCATATATTGACAAAACTTAAAACTTGCCTAAACTTGTATCCTAAAGTATTCTCTAATTAGCAGAAGATTACTAGCTAAAGAAAGAGAAAATTATTTAGAACATTTTTCATAAAAGAAGTTTTGTGATTAAAAGTGATTTTGAGTACCTCATTGATCTCCAAAGATCCTCAAAACAGAAGCCATCGTGTGGGGCTCATTCCTAAGCAATTTTAAGCTCCAATTCTGAGCTTAACAGGATTGGGACTTTTTTTTAACTTTTTCCATAAAGCCCATCGCCCAACCAAACACACCAAAATGAATAAATCACTGTTCACACACGATTAGACCACCCAAACATGCGGCTGGCCTCAAAAACTGTGAAACAAACACACTGTACAACAGTCCAGGCTGGGGGAACAAAGGTAGGGTGCTTTTGAAGTGTTAACTTTCTAATACAAAAATTAAGATGGATTAATATTACAAAGTGTGAAGCCAACAAGAGATGCGATATTACCTCAAGTAGGAGATAAGATAGGACTATACAACTGTCTTTTCGGCCTAGGCTAATGTCTACCAGATAACCTTAGGGTTTGTTCCTCGATCAAATGATCAATGAGACGTGCTGGTGCTTCTAGTTGCGCCTTCATTGTATATCGTTCGTTGTTCTTGTCTGAACTCATTAATTATGGTATGTTTATTTTAGTGATCAGATTATTTATAAGCTGTTTTTTACGTAAATTGAGACACAACTCCTCTCACATACTTACCTTGTATATCGTAAATCACGATTGAAAAGATGCTTTTAAGCATTCCAATCGATAATCCAAACGAGCAAACAATAAGCCTTTGTCGAATACTTTTGTGTCATTCCAAATTACTCCCTCCTATCTATTTATCCCCTCCTCATCTGAATATAATACTACATCCGATCCTAAATATAGGACAAAGTTTGTAGTGCAATTTGCACTACAAACTTTGTCCTATATTTTGTGTCATTCCAAATTACTCCCTCCTATCTATTTATCCCCTCCTCATCTGAATATAATACTACCTCCGGTCCTAAATATAGGACAAAGTTTGTAGTGCAATTTGCACTACAAACTTTATCCTATATTTAGGACCAGAGGGAGTATATACTTAGAGAGTTGATTTTGGTTCTAAATATAATATATAATTTTCATGTTTATCAATTTTTTCCTAATTTACCCATATTAATACTCCATCAACAACAATCAAGAAGAAAAAGGAATTAAGAAAAATGAATAGGATATCTTAAAAAATATATGTCATATTAACTTACTTAAATAACTTCCTTAATTTGATTAAATTAGTTAAATATGTCTTATATCGAGGACTGGAGGGAGTATCTAATTTGGTTAGATTAAAGAAGTTAGTTAAGGTAGTTAATATGAAATGTTTATTATGCTAGTTGGTAGAATAACAGGACAAAGGCGACTAAAGAACAGCGATGCGAGACAGGAGCCGGAGCAGGAGTCGAGAGCGTGTGGCGGGTGAGAGCTCAAATCCGGCGTCGACGCCGGAGGAAAGCGATGCGCTACAACGTAGTCGGAAGAAGGTTCGACCGGGGGAGCCTATATTCTCCGATACTCAGTATCCTGTTCCTCGGGTGGAAGAGTGGATGCAGGGACAGGTAGCCTCAGCGAAACAGGGGAGCGCGGATGTGAAACAGGGGAGTGCGGACGTGAAACAGGGGAAAGCTGCTGTTGTTGAGCAGACAGAGGACGCTGGAAAGGAGAGTTCCATGAAATGGAAATCGTTCAAGCATGCAGTTCTGAAGGGAAGGGAAGTGGAGGAGGAAGTAGAGGAGGACTGGTGGAGTGGAGAACGCTGGAAGAACAGGGTGGAGGTGAACATGACAAAGCTGGGGCCGAACGTTGTATTCTCGCCTACTGAGAAAGCTCGCCTGGCTGCTAGGTGGAAGAATGCAGTGATAGTCAAGTTGTTGGGACGTATGATCAATCCTGAGTACCTGGAAGACAGAGTGCAGAGGTTATGGGCAAAACAGGGTGATGTGGAAACAATCGATGTGGGCTCAGGGTACTTTGTCGTCCATTTCTCTGACGTGAGTGACTATGAACTAGCGCTTACTGGCGGACCGTGGCTCCTGTTCGACCATTATCTGTCTGTCCAACCATGGAAGGAAGATTTTGAACCGGATGAGGAAAAAATAACAAAAGTGGCAGCATGGATCCGGATAGACAAGCTAGCTCTGGATTACTATGACAGGGGAGCTTTGTACGTATTGGGCTCGCAGGTGGGACGTGTCTTGAAAGTGGATATGAATACTCTTAAGCGTAAGAAGGGCCGTTTTGCAAGACTCTGCGTGGAACTTGATCTTGATGCTCCACTCCGACCGCTGGTTCTAGTGAATGGCAAGGCGAAACGGATCCAATACGAAGGGATCCACTTAATATGTTTTGGATGTGGAAGGTATGGGCATGAAACACACAGTTGTCCTTTTAGAAAAATTACACCTTCAGATGATGACGTGAACCAAGAAAAGTTCTCAAGGGAACACGAGTCCATGGATAGTCTGAAGGATGTCGATGAACATAACATGGGGGGTACCCAGGAGGAGGAGTCAAATATTAAATTCGAAAGCTGGATGGTGGTGCAACGGCAAAGGAGATCTCGCCGGCCAGGTATACCCGATAGAAGTGCTTTCGGAAACAAGCGTGATTCACGGGCAAACTCCTATAATGGGGGGAGTGGATCTCGATACAGCACTTTGAACATGGACGAGTCAGAAACTATTGTTGAGCAATCTAAGGCGCGAATTCCGCTGGGGGATATTTCGAAGAAAGTTTTCTTGAATGCTGAGAAGGGTTTAATAGAAATAGGTAGGTCCCAATAAGAAATTATGAATATGGAGGTAGGAATTAGAAAAGAGAGTGGGAAGATGGACGTGGGAAATGTAGTCACTCAGGAGGAAAAGGGTAGTGCAAGTGGGACAAAATCTACTGGGCCCCGGAGTGGAATTGGGTCAAAGAGCAAAAATGTTGTAATGAAGAAAGGGGATAGTGGCTTAGGACCCAGTGTGACAGAATTGATTATTAGTGATATTCCAAGAGCTACAGAAAAAGTGAGCTTGAACATGGGAATTAAAAAAGAGCCCAATACGAAGAAGCCCACAAGTCTTCCAAAACAGCAGGATCACGTGCAGAAGAATACTACAGTTACCAAAGAACGTAATATGCATGGCCTTGGGGTGAGGGCGTTGCAGACATCTATGAAACCCGCCAATACTAGATGTGAACGTTTGTACACTACAGCTAGCCTTTCACATGTTGATAGACCACCCGATCCTGGTTCAATTCCAACGACGGAATTCCAATGCCATCAGAACCCGTTGTCAGATAGCTGTGTCGACGACATGGTCGTGGAATTGGATGAAATCTCCAAAGCACAGTAAGTTTGTGTTACTAATTCCATACAGTTTTTTTATGGATATTAATATACTTATTTGGAATTCAAGAGGGGTTGGACGAAAGGCTTTTCCTAGTCTTCTTACAGATTTGCGAAAACGATATTGTTTTGATTTTCTAGCATTGCTTGAACCTCGTCAGAACGGGAATAAGGCAATTAAGATTGCTAAACGTGTTGGTTTGAAAAATGTGGAAGTAGTTGAGGCCACGGGGTTTAGTGGAGGTATATGGTGCTTCTGGGATGAGTCAGTAGATTTCTCAGTTAGTTATAAAGCTTCACAGGTACTTCATGGTACTTTTAACAAATGTACGGCGTTGCCCTGGGACTTATCTGTTGTATATGGACACCCAAATCCTGTGCAGCGGCGGCTTCTATGGCATCAGTTGCAGGAGGTTCACCGTTTGGGTGTGGGAAGGTGGTGTATTGGCGGAGATTTTAATGCTATACTGAATGACAGGGACCGTGTCTCACGTTCAAGAATGATTATTCGACCAAACCGCAGCTTTGTTGAGTGGGTTAGACAAAATGAAATGGTTGATGTAGCTTCAGATGGACCTAATCTTACGTGGAGCAGAGGCCCGTCGGCTAGCAAATTAGATCGTATGCTTGCTAATTATGATTGGATACAGTCATTTCCAGCCACGAAAGTCCTTGTTCTCCCTCGGTATTGTTCAGACCATTGCCCATTGCTTTTGAAGAATAAAATACACCCAAGAAGGCAACAGTATCACCGTGACTTTTGCTTCTTTGCACCTTGGGTTACTCATGAGGATTTTAATACGGTGGTTCGTAATTCATGGAGAGATGGTCGTAGCTGGGAAGAAAATATTAGAGGATTCCAAGAAGAAGTATTAATATGGAACAAGGAAGTATTTGGCAACATTAACCATCGGAAGGCGAAGCTTCTGGCCCAGCTCGAGCAAGCTAACAGGTATGGCAATTCCTCTAAATATTGGAAGACGATCCAAGAGCGGGCATGGGAGGAATTAGAAAGGTGTTTGGTTCAGGAGGAGATTATGTGGGTTCAGCGTTCGAGATGTAATTGGTATCTCCATGGGGATAAAAATACAAAGTATTTCCATACCATAACTAATGCTCGTCGTCGCCGTAAGAACATTGAAGCTATCCAAGATGAACATGGGTCTTGGATGTATGATGAGGAGGAAATAAAAATCTCAGCCACCTGCTACTTCCAAGGTTTATATTCTGATGAACAGGGAAGTCATGGGAATTTAGTGTATGGTTGTACGTATCCGACAATGGATTCTGGGCTATTGGAGGTATTGGGATGTATGGCTACGGAGGGTGAGGTCAAGCAGGCTATTTTCAGCATAGGCGCTCTCAAAGCGCCTGGTCCAGATGGCCTCAATCCTTTATTTTACCAGAGCCAATGGGATGTGGTGGGCGATTCGGTTGTGACATTGGTGCAAGATATTTTCCGGTGCCCTGAGAGTGTGAAGCGAATCAACAATACGAATATTATTTTGATCCCAAAAGTAGATGCCCCACAGACCTTTCGAGATTTTAGACCAATTAGTCTATGTAATGTGGTATATAAGGCAGTCACCAAAGTGTTAGCCAATCGTTTGAAAAGATTAATGCCTCTGATTGTATCCCCTAATCAATGTAGTTTTGTCCCGGGGCGCCAAGGTTCGGACAATATTGTTCTTGCCCAGGAAATTATACACTCTATGAGATCATGGAAGAAGAAAAAGAGCTTCATGGCTTTGAAAATTGATCTTGAAAAGGCGTACGATAGAGTCCGATGGGATTTTGTATCTGAATGTCTCCAAGAGCTTGGGGTTCCAACAATTTTTGTAAATCTTATAAAACAATGTCTATCTTTTGCTGAAATGCAAGTACTCTGGAATGGAGCGCATGGCCCAGTGTTTACCCCAAAACGTGGTATTCGTCAAGGAGACCCGATCTCACCTTATCTCTTCGTCCTAATTATGGAGAAATTTGCTCATCTTATTCAGAGTGGGGTACATGAAGGAAATTGGCTCCCGTTTAGACTGAAGAAAAATGGTACTCCGGTTTCCCATTTGTTCTTTGCCGATGACCTCTTCCTATTTGCTGAAGCCTCAATGGATCAAGCAGCAATAGTGAAAGCTTGTTTAGATGATTTCTGCTCTGTCTCTGGAGAGAAGGTTAATAATACTAAGTCTAGAATTTTCTTCTCACCTAACGTATCGCATGGTAGAAGACAAGAGATTAGTTCGTTTTTGGAGTTCACAGTGACGGCGGATTTGGGGAAATACTTAGGGGTACCCCTACATCATAAACGTGTCACTAAACAGACATACAAGTATATCCTAGATAGGATGTATAGGCGCCTAGCGGGGTGGAAGATTAATTGTTTGTCTATGGCGGCTAGGCATACACTAGTCTCGTCAGTCGTCTCTGCAATCCCAGCTTATTCTATGCAATCTTCCTGGTTACCGGCGCACACGTGGGAGGAAATTGACAAACGGTGTCGTCAGTTCTTGTGGGGTAGCTCCAGAGCATCTAAGAAGGTTCACTTAGTGGCTTGGGAGGATGTATGTCGTCGGAAGGATGAAGGGGGACTTGGATTGAGAAGTGCCAGATCACAGAATACTGCATTCATGATGAAGTTAGGCTGGGGATTGGTGAAAAACAGAAACTCTTTGTGGGCCAACTTTATGAGGGAAAAATACAACTGTGGGAATGATATCATTCCCTCTGTCATAAAAAGAAGGGATGCGTCGCTGGTATGGAAAGGGATATGTAAGTCTTGGGAGAACACTAAGAAAGGGATGGGCTGGATCTTGGGAGATGGACGCAAAATCAGATTTTGGCTAGATGCTTGGCTACCCAACCATGACAGGCTGCTTGATTATAGTGTAAGGAGTGTACCGGAGGAGATGTGGGAAACTAAAATATGTGAGTTCTTGACAGTGATTGGCGGATGGAATTGGCCTATGGTAAACATGTTTCTTCCAACAAGTGTAGCTAACGCTATTATCCGATCCTATCCATTTGTACATGCTGGGACGGAAGACTCACCTAGATGGCTTCTTACAAATAGTGGTGCCTTTTCAGTGAGATCTGCTTATGGTAGCATCTGTCACAGGGCTCCACCAACGCCCAGAACCACTTGGAGGAAAATTTGGAAACTGCCTATACCCCAAAACTGCAAAACTTTTCTTTGGCTTACAGTGAGAGGGAGGCTGTTGACGAACATGGCAAGAGTAGCCAGAGGATTGCAAGTTAATGGTGGTTGTGACCTTTGTGTAGGGTCTTATGAAGAAACAATCCATGTCTTAAGAGATTGTAAGGCAGCAAAGGTTTGTTGGAATAAATTATTACCGGTGAAGAACATGAGCTCTTTCTACGCACCACAGGGAGTTGCACAATGGGTGGCATGGAATATTACTCAAAAATTTGAAGTACTGGGATTTAGGTGGCCGACTTGGTTCGCTATTCTATGTCGTCAACTATGGTTACATAGAAATGGGAGAGTGTTCAATAATCAAGTTCATAATTCAACGCAGTTAGTGGCTCAAACGCACGCTCTTGTAAAGTGGTCAGACACGACGTTATTGCCGGTAAGACGTGATTCAGGTAATTTCCAGAACTGGTGTGCTCCTGAACTGAATTGGATAAAATTCAATGTGGATGGGGCGAGTTGTGGCGGTGGTTCGGTTGCTGGATGTGGAGGTATTGCACGGGATTCGAATGGGGGATTCCTCGGAGGATTCTTGGCAAATGTCGGACGGGGAAGTTGTTTCCACGCCGAAATCTGGGCAGTATTATGGGGTATAAAACGTGCTTGGGATTGTCATTGGAGGAAAGTTATTATTGAGACAGATTGTTTGGAACTGGTGGAGCTGGTGTCTGGAGGATGGGATGAAGATCATATGGAGAGTACCTTACTGCATCAGATCACATCATGGATGGGAATGGATTGGGAGCTGCATGTTGATTGGTGTCCACGTGAAGTAAACACTATCGCTGACATTTTAGCAAAAGAATCTTTAAAGGCTGGTTGTGGGATTCAGACGTTCACAGTGGCTCCTGATTTTATATTAGAAGCCATTATATCGGAGTCTAATTTATAGCCTCTCTGTATTTCTCTATCAAAAAAAAAAAATATGAAATGTTTATTTCTAAAATATTCAATCATCTTTCTTAATTTCATTCACATCTCTTTTACTTGAGGGAGCAACAATAGTAGGAAATTGAGAAAAGATTGACAAATATAAGAAATAAGTTTTATATTTAGGATTAAAATGAATTCCATAATTAGGTCCTATATTATGGAATGGATGGAGCATTATTTTCCAGTGAACCAAAGCCAATACCTCTAACATGACTAGGGTTAGGATAATACTATCTCGGGTCCTTAACATATGACCTAGTTAACTAATTTGAGAAGATTAAGAGCTAAATAAGTTACTTTAAAGTATATTTATCATTTTTCTTCAAATTAATCTTCATAACTTATCAATTGGTATATAATCTAATGAGACATATGAGTATTTTAGAGAGATTGTGTAATATATGTTATAATTAAGCTTTTTATTTAGCCTTTTTAATTTTTCATAACTAGTCAACTTATTCTTATATTAATGATAGAGCAGTACAAATAAAATGCACCGCCTAATCTAGCCCATGAAGACATAGGTTAGGATGTTGCAAATAAAATGTCCTACCTTGACTTTCTTTTTTTGCCAATATTTCATACCTTAATTTAAAGAAAAAGCATAAAATTTTTAGGGAAAATCACTCCTAGGTTCCAAACAACAAACATATTCACAGAAAAGTCTCAGGAAAAAGTCAAATATCTAAAAAGTCCCTAGGGACTTTTCTGTGATTATTTTTCAAAGTCAAATGACATACATGCCCCTCTTCTATTATTTCTCTCTCTCTCATTCGTATGGTGTTTCTCTCAAATCTTGTTCAGCTCCCTACGCTCTCTCTCTACAGAAATGGTGGCGGTGGTAAAGGAAGCTTTGAGGTGGTGAAAGATTTGTAGAATGAGATGTAAGATAGAAGGAAGAAGAAGATGGAAGGAAGGTTGTGGGATTTTTTTTATGCTCAAGCTTCCGCCATTTTTAAAGAAGGAAGGGATGAATGTGATGATGATGATGATGATGAATAGTCTAACCCATCTCCCTTTTCCAACCTCATTGAAACCCCATCTCATAGTGGTGAAAACGCTGATGTGGAAAAAAAATTAAATTGTTGTTAATTCGCGCAGTTGTAGTTGTTAATATAATTGTTGTAGTTGTTAATACAAAAAATGAGGTTGAGTGTCCTAGTGCTCTATTTTTGGGGAACATAACAGAGGAAGTGATATGTTTGAAGTGGGAATGGTTGATTCTCATAGTGGTGGGGTGCTGTGAAAACGCTAATATGGAAAAATAAATAAATTGTTGTTAATTCGTGCAGTAGTAGTTGTTAATATAACAGTTATAGTTGTTAATACAGAAAATGAGGTTGGGTGTCATAGTGCTCTGTTTTTGAGAAAGGAAACAGAGGAAGTGGTATGTTTGAAATGAGCAAACATCATTTTAAGTTGAAATGTGTGGGAGGTTGTAAAACACACTCAAGAGGTTGTGAATACACGCTTTAAGAGTTGTAAACATACCATTTGTCATATTTAGCGTGAGAAAACATTGTTTCAAGCTGAAATGTGTGGGAGGTTGTAAAAATCACTCAACATGTTGTGAATACACACTTTAAGAGTTGTAAACATACACGCTTTGATAGCTGTAAACACCACAATTGGCTATACTTAACATGAGAAAATAAGTTGTAAAACACACTAAAAGTGTTGTTAATATACGCTTGACAAGTTGTAAACAGACCATTTGGAAAACTTAACGTGAGAAAACATTGTTTCAGGTAGAAACGTGGAGGAAGTTGTAAAACACACTCAAAGTGTTGTTAATTCACGCTTTACAAGTTGTAAACAGACCATTTGCCGTACTTAATGTAACCCCCTGCCTTAACTAGCGTAATTATTATTCGATAATGCATAATAAAATGGATTAGAGACCATTGGATAATTCAAAATTCATTTAAAACTCCCTTTTCACAGTAGGGACTTCACAAAATTTCCAAAACTTCTCTATCCTGGTCTCAATGTTCAAATACCGAATATAATTATGTGTGCAGTTATATCACATTTAACATATCAGAGTTTATAACTTTATCCCCGGCAAACCCCGGGTTTCATATATATATATATCTATAGGGTTCCAGTTCCCAATTAGGGGATTACACCACCAAGCATTCAAAAACTATTTACAACTCCAAAATGTCATACAGTAATCCCTATCCAAAATGAATGACCAACATGGCCCGAACTAAATGTCCCTATAGGTTTCTAACCGCTTCGGGTCGTGCGCTTCTCCTTGGAGCCACTTGCCCTGTCTAAAATGTTAGTCAAAGGAAAGAATGAGATTCAAAAGAATCCCAGTAGTAACAAATCATTCATACCACACATAAGCACACAGCATGTAAGCAAATCATCATACAGCAGTAATAGCACAAATCACACTCCACCCTCATCCCCTTTTACCGTCGGGAAGGCACACCGTCCCAACCCGAACCGTTGTTAGCGACTCAGGGACTGTTGGCGTGGCATTGCATATGTAATATCCCAATTTTTGATTAAGGGATAATCATGATTATTATGGATAATTATGGATTTAATTGGGATTATTATGTATTTTATGACAATATTAATTTATGTCATAATTAGTGGAAATTGGAAATATTATTGCATATGTATGGTATTTAAGATCAAGGGTGGTGATTCCTTGACCGTGGGTCGGGATCCAGTGTGCTTAGCTTGGGTGAGCTTATTATGGGAATGATGGAGATGTTGACATGTGGCAGTGTGGAGGCCATTGGATATGAGCACATGAGGACAAATGATCACTTTTTGCTCCTCCTCTCCATCTCATTTCTCTCTCTCGTACTCTCCCTCTTTTCTCTCTCTCTCCATTGTTGAAGGCAAGGAAGAAGGGAAAAGCTTGATCTTTGGGTAAGTAAATGAACTCTATTGCTCAAACACCATTCATAAATGTTGATCCTTGAGTAATGAGCTTCATTTTGGTGTGTATAATGTAGCCATTTGGTGTTGATTTGTGCTACACGAAAATTTGGAAAGTGGTGGATCAAGAACTCTCTTTGGAGAAGTTGCTAAGGTGAGTGAAACTAACCTATCTATCTAAGTTTCATACCATTTGAAGTAGTTAATAATTCTGGGAATTTTGGCTTGAATCCGAAAATTAAGTGCCACTGTTCATTTGGTATGTTTTTGGCATGAGAATGGTGTTTTGGAATGAGTTTATGATAGATAGATTGATTGGAGGTTGAAATGTTAAGTTTAGTAATTTTGGGAAAATTGATGATTTGTGTTGATTCAACCCAAAACATGATAATGGAGTTGGATTTTGATCGTTTTAATGATTCCATTGAATTCCTTGGGTGTTTTTGTGTGGGAGTAGCTTTGGGTTGGTATTTGGGTTCATTTGGATCACTTGGAAAAAATTCTGGAAAATGCTGTCATACCTTCTCGTTTTCTGGTTTCTGATAATCGTGCTTGAGGTGAGAGTGAGTGTGCTCGAGTGAGGGAAGAACATCACTCGAGTGAGAATTTTGTGCTTGAGGTGATTTCCGTACTTGTGCTTGAGGTGAGGATTTTGTGCTCGAGTGAGCCTTTTCTGTGAGAATTCTTGTGCTCTCGGGCATGTGCTTCCTGTCTTCACTTCCTTGTGCTTGAGGTGATTTTCGTGCTTGTGCTCGAGTGAGGATTTTGTGCTTGAGGTGATTTCCGTACTTGTGCTTGAGGTGAGGATTTTGTGCTCGAGTGAGCCTTTTCTGAGAAAGTTCTTGTGCTCTCGGGCATGTGCTTCCTGTCTTCACTTCCTTGTGCTTGAGGTGATTTTCGTGCTTGTGCTCGAGTGAGGATTTTGTGCTTGAGGTGATTTCCGTACTTGTGCTCGAGTGAGGATTTTGTGCTTGAGGTGATGTCCGTACTTGTGCTCGAGTGAGACCATTTTCACTCGAGGTGAAGCAGTGAAAAATGAGTTTTTGTGCTTCCAAAAAGGGATCTTTGGGATAGTTCTTCCAACCCTTTAGGAGTTTTATTAGGAGTATTTAGTGACTCTAAAAGAGTAATAATGATAACCAATTAAGCATTATAAAGTGAATTAAGTCTTGGAATAGAGAATAACTCTTCGTCCCTAATTGTGAAAATAGGATTTGATATTTGCCTTCCTCGGGAGAGACCGGCGCTAGGACACGCCCGGAAGAACTCAGGTAGTGACTTTTCTCTCATATCTTGTATGATGTTTTGGTATGCATATCTTATCATTGAACTTGTGAATTGTGTGCCATGGTCCATTACGGCGCGAGCAGGTCAGCGTGAGCCGTATAGAGAGTTGTCACGCCCTTATTTTAATTTCACATTTACCAGAGTATTTGCGGAAAATGATATGCGGTTCGGTAGGCAACACAGGATTAGCATAACTATACTGATAATATGTGCATGATTACATAAATTCCCCATAGGGGTTTATACATAATACTTACGATTAAGGTAGCCGCACAAGGCTACTAGGGTTTCTAAACCCATCCCAGTGAAACGGAGACTTCTTCCCGTCTTCGTTCCATTACTGTAATCCCCTCGTACGGTACTCTGCATTGTTGTTTGCATATCTTCTGTCGTCTCCTGTCTAAATTGTTGGTAGGGGAGGGTGAGATTCGAGAGAATCTCAGTAGGAAACAGATACCATAATGCATGCATGATTGATGCTATGTGTATGACATGTTAGCTTTATCTAGATGTATGTCCCATAATGACATTTCTACATGCTCAATGTTTCATGTAACAAAACTATGGCCACAGCGAAAACAGAAACAGAGCTTCATTTATTCAAATATGCTCTACACAATCAAGTAAAGCAATCACATACATCATTACACAAGCAAAGATATCAAATACATGCAAGTAAGGTAAGTCCCCTACCTTAACCCGTTTCCGCCTCGAAATGCGTGCCTCGATCTACGTGCAAACAGCTCGGGGCTCCATATTCGATCCTACAATGTCAAATGTACTATTTAGACACTTCCATAGTGTTTCTGGGGGTTATATGAGTCTATCTTGAAAAATTACTAAAATACCCCTGGGACCCCGGCCCCATCATACCCGGTCCGGCTGTACTTTTCTCGAAATTCTAACCTGGGCTATCTTGACATATTTTCGCCCAAGGAATCCATTTCCGGACTCGGAATTATCAAATTCAATGTCAAATTACGAAATTGCCCTTGGCAGCCCTACTTTTAGGGTTTTAGGGGCGTTTCCGTAATTATGCTTTCTCGGCCTTTTCTGAAAAAGTGTCCAACTGTAACCCCACCTAATTTTCCCTCCTGAATCCAATGGAACCATCAAATCATTGAAAATCCAACTCTAAGACCCATTTAGACCCCTGACCGAAATATATGGGTTTTCCAGGGAAAATCGGGGTTTTTCGGTTTCGGCTCCGTAAACACGTTCCTTTCTACTCCTAACCACTTTATTGACTATTCCATTAGGTTACAACTACCATTTAGTATCAATTTGGGCAGCATAACCCCTAGGGAAACCCATTTTCCATTTTTACAACCAATGGCAATCCGGCGAAATTTCACCGATTAAATTGCCCACAGCAGCTAGAATAGTCAATATACGAAAGTTTGGAAGTTACCTCAAGCTCCTTCTGACTTTTCCCAAATATGGCTGAAAACCCTAGTCCTCCAAACTCCAAAATCTTGCTTCAAACACCTCAAACAACATAGGAGATAAGCTTAGGAGAAGGATTATACACGTTAGGTACGAATTCACCGAAGAAATCGACCTATCTTGTGAGTTTTCTCGTCTCCTTCTCTCTCTAAAAGAGCACAACTCTCTCTCTCCTTGGCTGCAGCACGTCTGAAATGGTGGGAGGAAGATGATGATTTTCCTTTTATCATTTATATTATAATAAGTTAATCAATTGTTTAATTTTCCAAAATTCGGATTTTACAAAATTCTGGCAGATTTCTGCCCAAACTTTGAAAAATCATAACTAATTCTAGAAAAATCAAAATGAGGTGATTCCAAAGCCTATAGAACCCTTATTGAGTCTAGTTTCAAGGAAAAATATAGAATTTTACTTTATGGAATCACAAAATTCCCAGAATTTCATTCTTTGCATGTTGTTTCAGAAACTTTCCAGTTTTTCTGGGCTAACTTCAAAAATTCATATCTTTTTGTGTATAGCTCTTATTGAGTCATATGACCTATCAAATTAAAGCTTAGGATGTCTACTTTCATCCTGTAAAATTTCATAATTTGTACTTATCATTTAGTCTTCCAAAACCTTATGATAAGATCATTGCCTCGTAGGCGATTTTATCGAAAACATAATTATATTCTCCAAAATTCATCATTTTACTTTCTTAATACCCCAAAGATATTAGAATCATTAGGGAATATATTTGGAACATCTACTAAATCGGGGCTTAGTAGTCCACTCAATTTAGGCTTATTCCAAAGCTTCCAATCCCAAAATTCGGGATATTACAAGAGTGACAGTGGTCATCTCTAGGTCGGCCGTTGGATTGCTGTCGTAATCGACATGGATCTTTGTGAAACCGACCCGTGGGGGCGGCGTTTGTGAAACCAGCCGTGGGCTGCGTGTGTGTATCTTGCCTATGTGGCTTGCGATTATGATATGCTTTATATGGATCCCAGCTGTGGTGAATTATACTGTGTTGATTGTTGTGATGCAATACAACGTGAGCAATTCAGCGTGAGCAATCGTCAGGGATGACATGTGTCATACTAACCATTGCCGTTGTAACTGCCGTTGTAGTTGCTTGTATGGATAATGATTTGATTACATGCATTATTATTGTACATTATATGATTGACTTGTTACTACGGGGATTCTTTAGAATCTCACTCTCCCAAAATTAACCATTTTAGACAGGGCTGAAGGGTCGAAAGGCAAGCGGGCGACGAAGAGTAGTTAGAGCTCCTGTTTAGGAGTATATTTTGGAGTTTATGGTTATCATTGTATATTTTGGAATAGTATAAAGTGGATTTTGTGTAATCCCCAAGAAAAAGGGTATGAATTGTAGGCTCCGTGCCTTGTGTAAATCCCTTTTTATTTTTGAATGGAACCCGAGTGAGTCGGGAATATATTTTGCACTCTGATATTTGTAAATGAAATCAACTTGTACAGGCCATATTGTATTAAAATGGGAATATGAGACCATTGTAATTGAGTTAGAAAAGTTTTTGCAAATCCGATTTTGGGCAAAATATTTCTTTAATAAGTCCCAAATCAATTACGGTCTCTAATTCCACATTAATTACATGTTTATGAACTAAATCTCGGCCTTAAGCGTGAAGGGGGTTACAGCATACACATAGCCTTATAACACATATAGCCATCCGGCTTTCACAATTGGCCCGTCGGCCTTCACAAATAGCCTTTCGGCTCTTCACATAATCACACCTATCACACCCCATCCTCATCCCCTTTTACCGCTGGGAAGGCACACCGTCCTAACCTGAACCATTGTTAGCGACTCAGGGACTATTGGCATAGCGGTGCTTACACATATCCACAAATGTCACAGCATACGAATTCATCACAAATTAATGATATAACACATATGCAATGCATCACATATGGTATAAAGAAGAAGTCACTACCTTGTTCTTTTCTGATGTTCGCTGGCACAGTGGGCTCACGAGGACGACAGATGTCAAATCCTAAAAACCAAAATAGGGACGATAGATCAATCTCTTTTCCAAGTTCTTAATTCCATAATACTTTAAGTTGGTATTCATATGAACTCTTTAGGTGGCCATTAAATGCCTAAACATATGCCTAAAGGGTTGGAATAACCACCCCCAAATATCCTTTTTTAGGAAGCAAAATGCTGAGTTTTGGTCGTCTCACTCAAGTGGAGATGACCTCACTCGAATGATGACCCTCAACTTCACTCGAGCACCCAAAAGTGTTACACAGGAAGTGTTTTCCAGAGAGCAAACCTTAATATGTCTTACACCCTCACTCGTGCACAGAAAACTGCACTCGAGTGATAACCTCAAATGCACTCAAGCACCAAAAAGTGAGGCACAACGAGTGACTACCCGAGAGCAACTATAAATTCCAAAGTCTTAAACTTACTCCCTCACTCGAGCACAGGGAGCTGCACTCGAGTGATGACCTATATCACTCGCGAAAACAAAAGTGCACTCGTGATTTCTGCCTGAAGACTTAACCAAAATACCCAGAATTTCATACTGCACTCGAGTGAGACCCCTCCTCACTCGAGTGAAGCTTATCAGAAGCCAGATCGCAGCAACTGATATGATTTTCCAAATTTATCAAAACTGGTTCCAATGGTCCCAACACTTATACCAAAACTCATTCCCCTCTAAAATTCCACAAAGAACCTATTGGTAAACTCAAAACAACCAAAATCTTACCACAATGACACATTCATCACTTCTAACCATATTGCACCTAATGATCAAACTTTCCCTTTTCAAATCCAAACCATAACCAATGACACCAAGACACTATTTGGAATCTATTTCATCACAAAACACTAGTTAATTCATACATTTCATAATTAGGCTAAAATCAGGAAAAATTCCAAAGTTCTCCAAAACTCAACTAATGATCAAAACAATTATATCAAAATACTATAAATACTCACCCCTTCAACTTCCAATGATTAGCTTCTTGATTTTCTAGTTTCCAAACTTGTGCAAACTTCAAAACACCTTCTTTCAAAATTCTGAAACCATAGGTTTAAAGCTCTCAACCTCTTGCACAACATTAATAAAGAACATTTGAGCATTAAGAGGCATCTAACTAGCCAAAACTCACTTTAACACTTTCTCTTTCTTGCCTTGGTTCAGCGAAAATGGAGAGTGATGAGAGAGAATATGAGAAATGATGGTGAATGCATGAGGATCAGAATTTTCCCCACTCATACACTCATAATCGACTTGGAGGAGAGAGGGAAGAGAAGATGAGTTTGAAATTTTGACTTTGATCCAAGGGTCCTTATGGTAACACTTGGCAAAATCTTACTCTTCCTATCATGAGTTCATATGAACTCATCCACACAAGATCTACCTCTTGCTCAACACATCCTAACCATTGATCACGATTACCAAGGAGTCTCCTCTTCAGTAACTGACCAATCGATCGGTAAATTTACCATTTTACCCCTGCTTATCATAACATCTACTAAACCATCATCAAACACATTTGCATCATAATTAACATTATTTACTTCAAAAGTGTTTAATTAACATTAATTACATCACTTTGAAGTTATTAGCCCTTAATCACAATTCAGGATATTACACTTAACGTGATAAAACATTGTTTCAGGGAGGAATGTGTAGGAAGTTGTAAAACACACTCAAAGTGTTGTTAATGCACGTTTTACGATTTGTAAACAAACCGTTTGCTGTACTTAACGTGATAAAACATTGTTTCAGGGGGGAACGTGTAGGAAGTTGTAAAACACACTCAAAGTATTGTTAAATCACGCTTTACAAGTTGTAAATAGACCATTTTCCGTACTTAATGTGATAAAACATTGTTTCAGGGGGGAACATGTAAGAAGTTGTAAAACACACTCAAATTATTGTTAATGCACGTTTTACGAGTTATAAACATACTATTTTTCATACTTAATGTAATAAAACATAGTTTCAAGGAGGAACCTTGAGTACGTTGTTAAACACACTCAACCTGTTGTTAATATACGCTTTACGAGTTGTAAACAGACTATTTGACATACTTAAAGTGATAAAACATTGATTCAAGAAGAAACATTGACACCTAACCTCATTTTTTGTATTAATAACTACAAAAGTTATATTAACAACTACTATTGCATGAACTAACAACAATTTTTTGTTTCCATATCAGCGTTTTAACATCACCCCACCACCATGACAATCAACCATTCCCACTTCAAACATACCACTTCCTCTGTTTCATTTCCCAGAAATAGAGCAATATGACACCCAACCTCATTTTTTGTATTAACAACTACAACTGTCATATTAACAACTATTACTGCACGAATTAACAACAATTTATTTTTTTTCCATATCATCGTTTTCACAGCACCCCATTACTATGAGAATCAACCATTCTCACCTCAAATATACCACTTCCTCTGTTATGTGCCCCAAAAACATAGCACTATGACACCGAACCTCATTTTCTACATTAACAACTACAACTATTATATTAACAACTGCTACTGCACGAATTAACAACAATTTATTTTTTTTTCATATCATCGTTTTCACAGCACCCCACCACTATGAGAATCAACCATTCCCACTTCAAATGTACCACTTCCTCTGTTACCTTACCAAAAAATAGAGTACTATGACACCCAACCTCATTTTATGTACTAATAACTACAATTATTACATTAACAACTACTACTGCAAGAATTAACAACAATTTATTTATTTTTTCTATTTCAACGTTTTCACAGCGCCCCACTATTATGAGATGGGGTTTCAATGAGGTTGAAAAGAGGGATTGGTTAGATTATTCATCATCATCATTACCTATATCCCTTCCTTCTTTAAAAATGATAGAAGCTTGAGCATAAAAAAATCCATGACATTCCTTCCATCTTTTTCTTCCTTCTATCTTACATCCCATCCTACAAATCTTTCACCACCTCAAAACTTCGGCCTTCACCATTGCCACCATTTCTGCAGAGAGAGCACAGTGAGCTGAAAGCGGAGGTCAGATCTGAGAGAACATAGAATGAATGAGAGAGAGAGAGAGAGAGAAATAATAGAATAGGGGCATGTGTGTCATTTAACTTTGGGAAATAATCACAGAAAAGTCCCCAGGGACTTTTCAGATATTTGACTTTTTCTTGGGATTTTTCTGTGAATATGTTTGTTGCTTGGTACCTAGGAGTGATTTTTCCAAATTTTTATTCCTAGAGCTGCGGTCAATTCCGGCAAGATCTTTGTAATTTTTTTATTAACGAATCAATTCTTAGAATTATGACTAACTTGAATTTGGTCAAAAAGTCTAGGGACACATATGGCTTATATTATAATGATATGTTAGGAATGTCACAATGATATTTGGTAACAATATATATATATATATATATATATATTGATAAAAATTAACTACAATTTAGAGATTGCTTTATGTCTCTAACTATATTAATTCGATGAAACAAGTACACTATAATGAAAAAAAATAGAGGAATTTTAATTCAAATTGAACATAACTCTAGAAATTAAATACATGCTGTTAATTCCAAGTATAATGATTGATGAGACACTACTTTTAAAAATAGTCATGTTGTGGATGGTTCGGCTCTTACTGGTGGCAGAAATGGATGTGGCAGAGTCATTCAATGATAGGATAATGGTTGGATACGTCGGTTGGGACATCTGTAACCTCATGGCCTACCATGAATCTGTTTGGGGTCTTGAATGACCTAAATTAATTTATAAAAATGATATTAAGGCCCCAATTAAAAAATAATAATATTAGAAAAATCTTATAACTTATCAATGATAAATGAAAAAGTAGTTATTGACAAATGAATAAATTATTATTGGTAAGTTATGAAAACTGATATTATCTTTCTTAATTAGAACCTTAGTGATATTTTCCTAATTAATTATGTTGGTCAAAATGAAACATTGTTGCTTGTTGTGATTGTGCTGAAGCTATCAGTTTAATTTTGAGAAGATGAGGTAGTAATCGTCCTTATAGATGACATTAGACTAATTATGAATAGGGATTGGCTCCTTTGTCACACACGGTAAGACGATTATAACTTTGACCCCATTTGGCTAAGTTATCACATACTATGAAACATCCACCACCTATGAAGGGAACTAGTTGTAATATGTTGCTGCATATATGTTCCTTTGTGAAGTGATGTTACCCGTTGCTTGCTCACAAAAAAAAAAAAAGGTCATGCATGGAAAAGTATATGAAACCAATAATAATAATAAATACAGTGAGATATTTTGGGGATGCACATGGATATACTGTAGTTGAATTATGTCCTTAACTTTTTCGTTTTCATTATAAAGTGAATACAATCAATCTTTTATGTCCTTTATTTTGGTGACAATATATTACCAGTGATGGAAATAGAAATGACAAGGAACTAACAAGGAAGAAACCAGAAATGAACAGTTTCTGTTTGGCCTTTTTATAGTTGGCGAGAGAGAGAGAGAGAGAGGTTATGAGAAGAAAATGAGGAGGAGTGTATATAAAAGAAAGAAGACAAGGAAAGCAGGCCATTATTAACAGCAAATGTACTAACAAGGCCTTCCCGTTGCTCGAGAAACTCATCATGAAATGTTGCTTTCATTCCTGAAAACAATGGAAGGGACTGCAACACAGAACCAACCAAAGTAAATCCAAATAAATAAATAAATAAAATAAAGGTCATCTCTATCTCTTTACATTCAATTAATCTCTATCCATAAACAAACCACAAAGGATATAATTGGGTAAAGGGTCTTTTAAGGGAAATTCGCGAAAAAAAAAGTCCCCATTGTAACATTTAGGGTAATTCATTTTCTACTGTGTTCAATATTATATTCAGGCATGTGAAAAAGATTTACATTTGCTGAAGATAAGTTGTACCTGAGTTTTGGAACAAATTTTAGATACCTTTAGGTAATAAATTTTGTAATGGCATTCTTATCAGCAATTTTTCTGTAATATTTAGGGGAGAAAAAAGGAGCAAATGAGCTTCACTTTTGTTTAAATATGTTCTTCAAATTATACATGCAAAATGAGAGTTACCTCTTTTTTCAACATGTCTCCAACATACATACATAACCCAGTTAATTCATAAAATATTTTACAGAATTCGATCATGTCTACAACTATATAGTATTAATATACAATACCATCAAGTGTCTTAATTAAAAATATATAATCTCTAACATCAGGTCAAAGAGAGTACAATGAAGTTCAGAGTGGTTATGGATATATGTGAAGAAGTTTGCCTGTAAGGGTCATTTCATTCAAATGGGTTCTCCAAAAAGAGAGAGCATCTCATGGGAATGACCTCATCTTCTACCTCAACAGTTCAGTCAGACTCTTCACAGTGTACAACATATATAATAATCTCAACTATTGTTTTAATTATTATTCTAAGTATTATCAAGCGTATATTAATATATCTATATATTTATATGGGACATATATCCAGTAATCACTGGCTTATCTGCTATATATTGCAGCTTGGTTGGAGCACTACTGTACGTGCTCATCAGAGAAATATATTATTCAGATCTCTCACACACAGAGAGAGAGAGAGAGAGAGAAGCAGTAGTAAGTAAAATGAGTGGTGATAAAAGAGAAGAATGTTCTGAATTATCTGAGAAAGATGTAGAAGAAGAAGTAGATAATATTGAAGAGAAAGATAATGAGATCGTCAAGAGCAGAATCTCTAACCATCCTCTCTATGATCTTCTCGTTGAACAACACCTCAACTGTTTGAAGGTATTATTAATTCTTCATCTCTCTCTCTCTCTTCATACTCTTGAGCTAGCTTCTTCTCACACTAAAATCACCCAAAAACCTAAACCAGTTCAAGATTTACACTTATGCATGCTTCATAAAGCGATTTCGTTATACTGTTTAAAAAAGGGATACTTTCATTTTCTTTTCTTGAACCGTACGTTTGAACCTTGAAGCTATTATGTAGAAATCTGGAACTGGTTTAGCTTAATAATAATAGGGTTTGTGTTGCACATCAGGTGGGTGACATGTCCAACCTGGAAAAAGTGAAGAAGAAGATAGATAGACAGAAGAAAGCAATGAAGAAGCAAAACCTTGGCATTTTTAATCATTCGGAGCTGGATCACTTCATGGTAATTAATTAATGCTTTAGAATCTGATCAGTGATGGTAATTAATAATGTAATGAATAAAGCAATCATAATAAACAGAAGCCTAGCTAGCTTACATGTTTGAAGACTGTTTGACTCTGATTTGTCTCATTGAGGGTTAAATAATAAAAGTATTTAAAAAATCTCAATATTTTCTTAGTGCTTGTTTGGAATAGCTTATTTTTGGGCAATGAGTACTTATAAATCGTAATTCACGGTATACGAGGTAAGTATGTGAGAAGAGTTTTGTCTCGGCTTGCGTAATAAGGACTAATTTACCCCCAAAACGTGTTTACAAACACAGGCTTAAAAGTTTTATCAGTTTTAATATCACTTTGGAAGCTTAAAAACATAACAGTGTTACTCTTAACTATAAATAAAGTTAATTTTAACCGTTAATAACTGAAATAATACACATATCACTTTTATTTATCACTCATTAATCATTACAGCAACATTATTTTTTATTTTAAGTGTCATACTGAGTGCCAAATAGGAGTTCCATATGTATTTTTCAGCCAAATTAAGGGGGTGTTTGTTTCAGCGTTTTGTACAGGAAAAACGCACTTATTACGCAAGCCGAGGAAAAACTCCTCTCACATACTTACCTCGTATACCGTGAATCATGAATTATAAGCACGTTTTGGACAAAAATAAGCCATTCCAAACGCGCACTAAAGTGTTAACAATCAAAATTAATTTTGTTAACTGCCTGAGGCAACAATTGTTACGTTTTTTTAATTTTCAGAATGACATTGATGCCGAAAAACTTGCCGGGCAGCATTGAGATTTTTGAATACTTGCACGGTGTATTTGCACTTAAACCCGTCTCATTAATATTGTGGGTCGTCAATTATGCATGGTTTCTGGAAATATAAATGTTATCCACACGCACACACACATATTTATACACCAGGAAGCCACAAAGCTAGGTTATATGCCTAGGGTTAGGAGCTTAGCCTGGACAAATGCTATCACTGTCTCTTCTCAGTGATAATCGATACTATTATACAATTTTTTTTTTCCAGCGAAACATAACATGATTATATATTATATATGCTTTTCCAATATTATGTATTACAAAAAGGGACTTTAATTATTAATTTCATGTATGAATGTATAGCTCTAGTTGAAAAGAAAAACAATATTTATTATTGTTACTTCAGTGATATATATCAGTAATATAATATCCATATCACCATTATGATGAGTACTTAGCTAATGATGATGTGAAAGATTTATTAGGGGAAAATTAATTAATTGATTAATTAACAAGGGTATAGGTTTTTTTTTTTTTTTTTTTGTGTGTGTGGAATAAATATGTAGGAAGCATATTGTAAGGCACTAGGGAAGCTGAAAGAAGCAATGAAGGAGCCTCAAACAGAGTCATTGGCTTTCATCAACAACATGCATTCTCAACTCAGAGACCTTACTTCTCATGAATTTACTTCTACCACCAAACACAGCCTTGATGATAGCATCTGAACTCTCTGTACACTATAATATTTGTGTATCTAGCTAGCTATCTTACTTCTGCAAGTATATATATATTTAGAGTTTTGTGGCTGCACAGGATATTGATTAGGACATGTTTGGGTGTCGGTTTTATAGGGGTCTTCCCAAAATGGATACGTTTCCTAAATCCAACGATTTGTTACGGATTTTGGGGAATGTGAGTTTTGAGTGCCCAAAATGGACATCCAAGCACATATACTTAACCTACTTGATATCCTCTCCTTCATTTTAGGTTTAATTTAGAGCTCTGTAGTTATATTGATCTTGTTCTGCTTTTAGCTACAATTAAACCTTCTTCATGTTCTCTTCTTCACCTCACTTTAACATTATTTTTTTTAGTTCCTTTTTTCTCAGTTAATTTCTAGTTTCTAATTATTAATTAATCAATGTATTATGTCTTGCACTCTTTATATTATATTATAGCCTCTTTAGCTATATTTATTCTTGTGTAATTGAAATGGCATGTTATTTAATTGATATAAATCCATTTCATATATATACTCTTCTGATCCTTGATGTAGGACCTGATTGGGAATTTGATCTTAGTCCTAAATATAAGACCCATTTATCATATATTTTTTTAAACTACCTTTATTGATACTCCCTCAACAATAATTTAGCACTCTCTCTGGTCCTATTTATAAGCAATTTTTTCTCTCATGGGGCTAGTCCTTTTTATAAGCAACTTTCACTTTTTTATTTGAAAATGTAAGCTTCTTTTTCCTATTTTACCCTTATTAAATACTCATTCTTTCTCATATCTTATACTCATTATCTCTCATACTTTTTATCTATTCTTTCCTATACTCTTTTCATTAATAGGGGCATATATGTAGAGCTGGGAATCAGGGCCGGCCCGGCCCTACAGGGCTGGCCCTTGACGGGCCAGGGCCTAACAGGGCCGGCCCTAAAGGGCTCGGGGTTAGAAAAATTGCAGTTTTTCAAAGCCCGGCCCGAGAGCATCAGGGCCAGGGCCGGCCCGCAGGGCCAGGAAATCCTTTTCACAATATTTAACTATTTTTCCTGCATATTTTCCCCAGAGAGATATAATTAGTAAATAACAACGATTAAAGCTCTAATTTAATACATAAATGTTGTCAACATTAAGGTTTAAATAACACGTCTATTGCAACAAACAAACACAGTTACTAATGTATAATCAAAGGTAAAATCATGTCCATAAATAACTCACATAAAGGTCAAAGTATAAGAAGGCAAGAAGCTAAATACTCTAACCTCTCAACAACATGAGTATGACGACTATCATTTTCACCTTCTTCGCCACTATCATCAATTTCAAGGACATTTGATTGTGTTTCACTTTGAGCAGTAGGTTTAAGTAGTAAAATAATTACAACCTCCATAAAAAATCATACTCTATCAGGCAGAATAGTATATAATATGATTTTAGTCTAAATAGGTAGAACAATATACTCAAAAATCATACTCAAAAATCACAATATGATTCAATTAGACAAAACAATATGCTTAAAAATCATACTCTATACAATATGAGGACAGAGTGATATATAAATTCAATAAGGTAATTCAAAAATGTAACATGGTTCCTTTCTAAGTAAAAAAAATAAAAAATAAACGGGCCTAAAGGGCCGGCCCTTTTAAGCCCGAGGCCCTACAGTGGCCCTTTTAGGCCCGACTTCCTTTTGATGCTACAATTTACAAGCCCGGCCCTTGAAGGGCCAGGGCCTAAAAGGGCCGGCCCGACGGGCTCGGCCCGTTTTCCCGGCTCTACATATATGAAAAAAACATGACATTTTTTACATACTTATTACTTTTAACTACCAGTTCATTTTGCACAATCAAAGGAAAAGTTACTTATAAATAGGATCGGAGGGAGTAATGTTTTCATGTATCATATAAAGCAAAATTTAATGCTTGCTATTGTACAAAAATTCATTAATGCTACACACATAAAAATTCTATTGTTTTTTAATAAGTAATTTTAAGCATTCTTTTAAAAACATTTGTATACAGTTAGTCATTCAAATCGATTATATTGGGGTTTTTTATTTGTAAAATAGTGCAGTTAAAAAACTAAATTTTTTTGCCAGTGAAAAACGAAATTCTACAGATAAAAAGTTCATTTTAGATATATAAACTAACATATCATGTTTATATAAACTAACAAATCATTTTGGTAAGAAAAAATCACTTTCAACAAAAAAAAAAGAAAGGAAAAATCACTTTGGAGTTCATAAAAAATTCATTTTAAAAGAATTTTATAAACTAACGTAAGTTTATTTAAAAGAATTTTAAATAAGTGTATTTTAGGGGGAAATATGTCATATTTATTAGGAAAAATCTCTAAAAAGGAACCTCAAAAGTGTGAAAAGATATAGAGGTGTTTCAAAATTGGAAAATCCTGCAGAGGTGCTTCTAACTGATTAGGGATTTTAAATTTGGAGAGCAAATAACCGGTTTGCCCATCTAAGCTTAAGAGAAAAGAAGTGAGAGTTATGTGCAGAAATGGCATGAAAGACGAGTAGAACGAGAGTGAAGGAGAGAGCTGGCGAAATGTAACCCATCTAAGGTATGTACAAATATTCCCTTACGTTGTCGATCCTCAATCATTATTTTTCCTCATCTTCATTTGGGAGGGAAATGAGGGATTCGGAGCTAGGTATTTGGGTTGGAGGGAAGTGAAGGTTGATTTAGTACAGGAGAAAAGATTGCTAATACTGGGTGAATGTGGTAGAAGATGGCGATGGAAGATGAGGTGAGTTAGAGCTATGAGGGTGAAGAGAAGAAAGAGGGTGAATTTTGTAGGAAATGAGTAAGATGAAATTGTGAAACCCCAATGCAGATCTGTGAAACACTGAAGTGGGCATTTAGTTTTGTTTTTCTGAACTGATAGAAGGTTGTGATGGTATATTAGGTAAGTTAGAGATATAAGGGTGAAGAGAAAAAAATAGGGTGGATTTTGTGGGAAATGAATAAGATGAAGTCGAGAAACTCTAATGTAGATCTGTGAAACACTAAAGTGGCCATTTAGTTTTATTTTTCTGAATTGATAGAAGGTTGTGATGGTATATTAGGTGAGTTAGAGATATAAGAGTGAAGAGAAAAAAATAGGGTGGATTTTGTGGGAAATGAGTAAGATGAAGTTGAGAAACTCTAATGTAGATCTGTGAAACACTAAAGTGGCCATTTAGTTTTATTTTTCTGAACTGATAGAAGGTTGTGATGGTATATTAGGTGAGTTAGAGATATAAGAGTGAAGAGAAAAAAATAGGGTGGATTTTATGGGAAATGAGTAAGATGAAGTTGAGAAACCTTAATGCAGATCTGTGAAACCCTAATGCAGATCTGTGAAACACTGAAGTGGCCATTTAGTTTTGTTTTTTTTTGAATTGATAGTGTGCTGATTTATTTATTGCAGGGAACTTGACAAAATGGATGAAAATATTGGGTTAAGTTGTGCAAAGGAGTTGTTTTGTTATTTTCGAGTAGGGAAAATTTGAAAATAATAATGAAGGTGAAGATAAATACATTGGAGGTAGTGTGAAGGTAAAAATACTAATAAATGAAATAAGACTGGAAGATTTAAGGGAAATTATATCACCATGGATAGATAGGATAAGATTGGTTAATATGTTTGACTACTTACTATATGCAAAATTGTTATGTTTATGTGTGTTATGTTAGAGGCAATATTTTTTTCCCCTTGTTAGATGTATGAATCCATTTAGTTGACAACACTGGTCCTGTGTTATCTTGCTAAATGTGTTTCCAATCTTATGACAGTTAACTAGTTTCTCGAATTTAGATAACAATTTAACAAATTTTCTTAACATTTTCACAAGTACAAATAAAGCTTTTTGTAAGGTGTGTAACGTTTTCCTCACCTTACAAAGAAAACACCCGGAAAGTGGCATGGCTTTCCCAATTTCAGATAACTTATTGTCATATTTCTATAAGGTTTTCACGAGTTCATATAAGCGTTTCCGCATGTTCCTTGGCATGTTCTTGAACATGGACAACAAAATTCCTTGACACTATGAATGTTTTTCCAATTTTAGGTAAGCGTATATCAATTTTTTATAATGATTTCGCAAGTTCAGATAAGCATTTCCGCAGGTTCCCTTACTTTTTTTTGAACTTGCACAACAAAATCCACTGAAAATTTGAAGGTTTTCCCCATTTTAGACAAGTGTATATCAATTTTTTATAAGGCTTTGCCAAGTTCAGATAAGCATTTACGCAGGTTCCCTGACATGTTTTCTAAACTTGCAAAACAAAATCCCTTCAAAATTTAAAGGTTTTCCTAATTTCAGATAAGTGTATATCAATATTTTATACGACTTTCGCAAGTTCAGATAACATTTCCACAGGTTCCCTTACTTTTTTTCTCCACTAGTATAACAAAATCCCTTGATAGTTGCATGTGTTTCCCAACTTACGATAAGAATTTGTCACTTGTTTATACGGCTTTCACAAGTTTTGATAAACATTTGCGCAGGTTCCCTCACTTTTTTTACTATCAGCACAACAAAATCCCCTACACTTGTATGCGTTTCCCAACTAATAATAAGAGTTTGTCATTTGTATATAGGGCTTTTGCAATTTCATAAAAGTAATATTATAGGTTCCCTCACTATTTTCTTCACTAGCACAACAATATCCCCCAACCCTTGCATGTTTTTCCCAATTTTATATTATCAGTTATCAATTTTTTTTAAGTATTTCACAAGTTTAGATAACCATTTTTACAGTTTCACGCACTTTTTATCAACTTGTACTACAAAATCTCTGACACTTACACTTTTTCGCAATTGTGATTAAGCAGTCGTCAAGAAACGATTATATTTTCTCATGTTTAGATAAGTGTTTCACATGTTGCTTCACTACTTTTACAGCTTTCTTTTGTAAACATCAATACACTATGACAGTGCAATTGTCTTATCATTTTCTATCAAAAAAGGACAATAACCTTTTTCTTCCGCCCTATACATTAGTTATAGAATAATGGAGCGGACAACCTGTACCAAAAAATATTGACATACTGACATCTAGGCCTCATAATGGGGTATGACCTTACATAAACAACAATGGGATATCAAATGGCATACAAAAACTATGGTCATGACAGTACCCAAAAATCAACAACAACTAACATTGTTTTAACTTTTCAAAAGTATTTAACTTCACCTTCATTATTGCTTTCAAATTTTTCCCCTACACGGAAATAACAAAACAACTCATTTGCACAACTTGACCCAACATTTTCATCCATTTTGTCAAGTTCCCTGCAACAAATAAATTAGCACGCTATCAGTTCAGAAAAACAAAACTAAATGGCCACTTTAGTGTTTCACATATATGCATTAGGATTTCTCAACTTCATCTTACTCATTTTTCTCAAAATCCACCCTATTTTTTTTCTTTTCACCCTTATACCTCTAACGCACCTAATATACCATCGCAGCCTTCTATCAGTTCAGGAAAACAAAAATAAATGCCCACTTCAGTGTTTCACAGATTTGCATTGGGGTTTCATAATTTCATCTTACTTATTTCCTATAAAATCCACCTTCTTTCTTCTCTTCACCCTCATAGCTGTAACTCACCTCGTCTTCCATCACCATCTTCTACCATATTCACCCAGTATCAACAATTTTTTCCCCTACACTAAATCAACCTTCACGTCCCTCCAACCCAATTACCCAGCTCCGAATCCCTCATTTCCCACCCAAATGAAGATGAGGAAAAATAATGATTGAGGATCGACGACGCAAGGGAATATTTGTACATACCTCATATGGGTTACATTGCGCCAGCTCTCTCCTTCACTCTCATTCTGCTCGTCTTTCACACAAGTTTTGCATATAGCTCTCACTTCTTTTCTCTTAAGCTCAGATGGGCAAACTGGTCATTTGCTCTCCAAAATGAAAATCCTTGATCAGTCAGAAGCACCTCTGCAGGATTTTTCAATTTTGAAACACCTCTATGTCTTTTCACACTTTTGAGGTTCTTTTTCAGGGATTTTTCCTATTTATTATAATTAACTAATTAGCTTAACTATCTTCATTAATCTAATTAAATTAGATAAATAGTGTTATAAATATATGCATTTATGTGTGGGTGTGTCAAAGAAACGAGTCCCACATTACTTGAAAATAAGAGAGGATAAGCTTATATAAATCATCATATTATCTTGGGCTTGAAAAGAGGCCTAGAGGAGTGGTGGGCTGATGTGCACAATAATGAGCCACCGAAAGGCAAACACAATAGAAATCTAGTGATTTCCCTCCTGATACTAGCACTTTTTGTGAAAATATTTTTACTCCCCGGAAATATTATTTTTGATTTTCTAAAATAATAATTTATTTAGGCTTACCGAAAAGACTCTATATTTTAGGGTTTGGAGTTTGTAACCCTTTGTGACCAAAATTTGGGAAGCTCTCTCCGTTGTTAGAGTACATGCCTGTCTTTCCAATGGTGCCTGTTCGGTCTCGAGGGACGCATTGTCCAGACTGTCTCGCGTCCGTTGGCTCTCATGGATCGTGCATATAAAGGGGCATGTGGAGGAAGTGCTCAGAACTGTGTTCTAATCTCTCCTCCTCTGCATAATCTTTTTTCGCTGTAATTGCTATTGTTTTCCGCCAGCTGCCACCTTGACTTGTTCAGGAAGGGTTTGTTTAATCCTGACAAGTATTGCTTCTTCTCTGCTAGTGGTCATAGAATAATTCTTAAGGACAATGTCCTCGGATGCAACTTAGATCATCCGCCACTTCTTCATTCTTGTAGATTGATCGTGAACTACACAACAAATAGTTCTCTCTTTAAGGAGTGGAGGAGTATACGTGTGTGTATAAATTGAGATAAAGATTTGATCTTTAGTTGCATGCGTGTTAGTTAGATCATAGGCATTAATTGTGGATTAATTTATTTATTTTTATTTATTTATTATCATGTTCTTTAATAAAATAAGTGTAAAAAATTGTTTAGAAAATCCAATTATGTGATGGATTGCAAAAATCGTATTTGTAGACCACAATGTACAATCAAACTGACACGTATTCTTCCAATTTACATCAATGAGATTAAACATTGTAACACAGATTGTTGCTGAAATGTGTGTAAAGTGTAGGATAAAAGAGTAAGTAAAATTAATTAAAAAATTTTAATCACATTTCTCTCTCTTTTTTTAAAAATTTTATTCAAAATAATTTTTTTCCGCTCACTTTTTCTTCTCTCCCATCGTACCAAACAAGTCCTTAAGGCCCACTTCTCCTTATTATTTCGGCTTACACATTTTCTTTTCTCCCAATCCACAATTGCTTTGTATTTGGTCTGCCTCCTTCAAGGAAATAAGGTTTCCGCACCAAGGTATCCCCCAAGCTCATCCACATGCTTGAACTTGCTTTTGTTGCAAATCTCCCTTCTTGTACATTGACTTGCATTTGTGGGGGAAAAGTATATGCAAGTTATATCACGACTTAGGTCATTATAACATCATTTCGGTTAGCATTTAACTTATGCAAAAAGAATAAAACCAACTGCCGAGAGCGCTTGATCAGTTGGTGAGGGATTTGTTCTAGTTTCACCAGAAGTCTTGAGTTCGAACTTAGAAATGCAAAAGCGTTAAATAATCGGTGGTAAAGCTTGCCACCCTAAAGGGGTCCACCCGACTTGATCCTGATTAGTTTGGGCCCTGTGAAGTCCTCGAGTTAAAAGAGACATACCCAATTAGATACTGGGTGCACAAGAAAGAGAAGAAAAGAAAAGAAAGAACAAAATCATCAACAAACATCATATGTGATATAATCGGTCTAGATTCACCAACTCTCATTCCGCTTCATGGTTTCTCTCTCACTCTGTCTAGAATTAATCATGTGTGTGAGTTTTCCCATGTCAAGTACAAAAAGATATGAGGAGACAAGGCCACATTGTCTCAATCCTCTTGCAGGACTAAAAACCTCAAGCTTTTCACCGTGATCATCTCCTCTAGGCATCCTAATTAATGCAACATTTTTTCATATAATTCCAACTAATTCAGTCATTTGCCTTATTCAAATCCATAAACCCCTTCTTCCCTCATTAACTATTATGAACACTGTAGACTGTAGCGGGTATTCAATCCTTGTTTTGGGCTTTTAGCTCTATTGGACTTCTTATGATAATTTGGGCCTCACGACTGGTCCAATATGATCATTTTGGGCTGACACACCAACCCAACACAGATATTGGATTAAATTTTAGTTAGCTTGAATTAAACAAATGCAAGGACTACAAAAAAAATATGATAATTAAATTAAATTTATGAGAATTATCCTGTTATTTTATTTTTATTAGAATTGTATTTTAGTTAATTTAAAAAATTTAGAGACGGACAAGGCAATATACAATGTGGTCTTTGTTTAATAATTCAAAAGTCAAAATCAATTATGGTACTCCCTCCGATCCTAATTATAAGATAAAGTTGACTTTTTTGGAGAAATTAAGGAAGCTAATTATATTACTTTAAAATATTTATATTTATATTTTTTTCTTCAAACTAATTAGTTTGACTAATAAATTAATATATAATCTAAGGATATATAACATATCATATGATTAAGTAACTCATTTAGTTTCTTTAATTTCTCCAAAAAAAGTCAAATTTGTCTTATAATTAAGACCGGAGGTAGTAATATATTAAAATTTCCATCATAAAATGGAAAAGTCACAATCAACCAAGTTCGATCGATATATGCTAGATTTGAAAAAATTATACATATTAATTACACAAACACACACGCATATCAATGAACAAACTAATTGGTGATGTGTAATGTACTATCTAACGTAATATTCCCATACAATAATACTTATTGTTTGCACGTAACAATTTGTTTGCTCAAATCAGCCAAGAGTGTGTTTGTTGGCCTCGGATCTGAATCCATTGGTTGAGGTTCCCTCAATTGATATTCATGGAAAAAAAAACATAATTCTTATTTTGTTGCATAAGATTAATATAATAAATTTTTGATTTAACAATAATATTTTATTTAAAATCATTAGTTATATTTTCATTTTTGAAAAAAAAAAAATCCTATAAAAACCAAGGTAATTAAACCCAGACCGGTCAGTGAACCGGTCGGGGTACTGAGTCAAAGGTCAATGGGTCAGACCGGAGCTAAACCGGGATCAAACCGGTAAGAAATAGAATATTTTAGGCTTATAGTATGAAATTCTAAAAGAAAAATGTTTTTAAAAAAATAAAAAAAATTTTAAAAAATAAAAAAGTTGACCCGGACCGGGTCACCGAACCGGACCGGTTTAGTGCCCGGGTCACCGGTTTCCGGGCCGGTTCGGCCGGTCCGGTCTGGTCCGGGTCAGAGAACTATGATAAAAACTTTGAAACTATGTTAATTCAACCAAAAGTGATAAGTACTTTCTAATATTAGAGGACTCTATTTATATTTAATTTTATTCCTAGATCAGTGTGTGTGTGTGTCGTTTATCATGACATTGGGAATGGTCCCATTATTATACGGCGGATAAGCAATAATCAGACACACCATTCATTAAATGAAAAGAAAAATATATATACACAAATGGCAAATATAAGTAAAGGTCAAAAAAAAAAAAACAGAGAGGCGAATTTAAGTATATATGCATTCAAGTCATTATACACATGACAAAGAAAATAAATCAAAGGAGGAGTGTTGCACGTTTTTGACGGTGATGCAGTGGGGTGGCAAGGGATAAGTAGGACATGTTTGGCTATATCTATTATGTACAATGCCCTTTGCCCGTTTCTTGTATCATTCCCCAAACATTATTCATCATTTTCCCTCATCACGTGGCACCTGCGGCCCCCACCTTCATTTATTTATTTTTCTCTATCAAATTGAAAATAATATTATTGCAAGCCCTCCTTCTTCTTCATCAATCTAACTCGTTAGGCATCTTCTATATGATAATTTTGACAATTCATGTTTTATGGTTAAATAGAAATGTAGTGTTGCATCACGGGGAGAGACCAACTCCGAAAATGATCACTCAAGAAGTCAGGGGTCTCTCTATAACAAAACTTACTTAACGGGTGTTGCAGACTAAAATGATTATTAAGACAACACCCCTTCCAATTAATCATGTGGCTACTATTGTTTGTGCTCAATAAAATATCATCATGCACCACTTTAAGAAGATGATGTAAACGTTATATCTATTAGGGGTGGGCATGGGCAGGGTTGGGTAGGGCGAGACCCCTGCCCAAAAGATGAATGGGCTGCATTTTACAGCCCGATGCCTGGCTCTGCCCGGTTATTAGCCCGCCTAAAGCTGCCTAAAATTTTTTTGGGCCACTTTTTTAGGGCTGGGCTGGGCAATTTTTTACAGGGTCAGGGTGGACGCACCGAACTACTGGGCACCATGCTCACCCCTAATATCTACCATCAAGGTTCTCGTATGATTCAATTCTTATGAAAGAATATAGGAAATTTAGATTCTTCCTTTCATCCTAGACGTTTGAAAGCGGCTCTACTTTGAATCACTAGCTCTCAACTTCATGAAACATTCGGACGTTCTCATGTGGTTATAACCTGTGTTTACAAGGCATTTTTGATGTTTCCATTAGACTTTTCTTCAGTGAATAGCATCACATAGCATGAAATATTGACTCTCACAAAGTACTTTCATATGCATCCGATTCATGTTGTTCCACAGTCTGTTTGTTTTACTTATTTTCGTCAACGGGTAAGTTACACGCATCCAACGTCAGACACATCAAGACCTTGCTAACTGTGAAATCATACTGATCTTTCGCCTCCCTACATGTTTGGACTCACTAAAAGATTTGACGGCTTAATAACACGGTGGATGATCTTGTTCGCATTGAGAAGCCGTGGAACGTTTGGCAAGTCTGTTCGTCGGAGGATGTCTATCTCTTGCCGGAGCTGCCGAAAAGTCATCGGGTTGCAGCTGCCATGGACGACCTTCAGAGCCATTTGTGAAGAGACGGTAAGGTAAAGTGGAGTTGGGAAAACAGTGAGGTTGAGGTGTTTTTTGGGCCATCCTTCTTTCAGATTAGAGTAAGCTAAAAGTCATATTTTTAATATAAAAAAAAAGTCATATTTTTTGTTTAACAGAAAGCTAAAAGTCATATTTTAATAATTCAGTTTTCACCTGTCCGCTTTTTTTTCCTCTAATTTTTTATTTCAATTTTAAATTGATGGAATCCTTTCTAAATTTTAACTTTAAATCTAGATAAAGCTCAAAAATTTAATTTAATTTATTTAGTGCTACCTTATCCAAATTTTATATGTAATTTGTTCAATTAATGGAACACTAATTTTTTATGTCAATCCCAAAATTTAAACAAGTCAACTTCATATTATGCACGAATTTTGATGCTTCGGCTTGTTTTTTTTTTTTTTTTTGCTTTTGCCAGAAGAATTTTGATTCTTCTAAATACTACGGTAAAGAGATATATGCGCTCCCAGTTTTATCCACAAAACTTGTTAATAGCTACAAAATATAGCATCAAACAAATTAAACTTGTGTGAAAATAAATCTGGAAGAAGATTATATTACTAAAAATAAATAAAAGGACCTAATCCCACCGACCCATATGGTAATAAATATACGGGTCAGATTTCGGTAATTGCTGACATTAAAAACGGGTGGGTCAAAAGCTGAGCCGCCGTCCACCTCTCATTTGATTCCTTCTTCAAGCAACACTCCATGAAACTCTGAAACTCGCCGGAAGCACTCTCCGGCAAGGTAGGTGGATCGCTAAAACAAATGGCACACATCAAGGTGGCCCAATCGGGTCTCTGGCCCTCCGATAGAAACGGAAAATGACCCACATAAAGTTCGAACAACGTGAGACCCAAGCTCCATATATCAGCCGCATACCCGTCATAATTCCCTCCATATCTATCCGGGTCAAACCGTTCCGGGCTCATGTACGCGCATGTACCCACGTATGAATTACACGCGTCCAACGTCCGGCACATGACCTTGCTCACTCCGAAGTCACTGATCTTCACTTCCATATCCCGATTCACTAGAAGATTCGACGGCTTGATATCACGGTGGATGATCTTATTCGCGTGGAGGTAGCTCAGCCCGTTGAGAACCTGACGCGCCACCGTGGCGAGTTGGGATTCAGAGAAGGTGCCGTTGTTCTTTAATAGTGTGTCCAGCGTCCCCAAGTCCATGTACTCTAGCAAAATCGCTACGTCGCCGGACGGCTTCTCGAAGAAACCGTGGAATTGTACTACGTACGGGGAGTCCGTCCGTCGGAGGATGTCCATCTCTCGCCGGACTTGCCGGCAGCTTATCGGGTCGGAGCTGTTGTGGACGACCTTCAGGGCGTAGATAGCAGAAGTTAGCTTGTGTCGAACCTTATAGACTGTACCACCATTTCCGTGGCCAAGAACTTCAAGCTTTTCGATGTCGTTAAGGGTGATGTCTGCCGCGGAAGAGGAGGAAGTGGTGGGGAGGAGGAAGAGACGGCGGCAGTCGGGGGGTTCCGGCAGCGCCAGGGAAAGGTTGAGTTGCCGGCGTTGACGGACGACGGCCATTTCTGAAGAAAGAGTAAGATGAAATGAAGGATCCGTGTGTGTATGTGTATATATGGACGAGCGAGTGAGAGGAGAGTGGGTTTGAGTTTGCGGGATTAGGTGCTCTTTATGTGTGGTTTTATCCATTTTTGTATTGCTGATATTTGAATAGTCAAATAATGTAAAGGTAGAAAAAAAGATTAAAGATTATTTATAAGGAATATACTCCCTCCGACCTTTATTACAAGAGACAGACTTTTTTTTTTTTGTTAATATAACTTTTAGTCCCTGGAGTTTGATCTAATTTTGGTTTTGATCCCTCAAGTTTGAAATCGATGGTTTTGGTTCCTGAATTTTCACCCAATTTTGGTTTTAGTCCTTCAAGTTTGAAATCGGTGGTTTTGGTCCTTGAAGTTTCACCCGATTTTGGTTTTGGTCCCTCAAGTTTGAAAAGGACTTGGTTTTTTTCGGGGTCAGGTCGGGTTTCAAAAAACGGGTCGCCAAGTCCTTTTCAAACTTGAGGGACCAAAACCAAAATCGGGTGAAACTTTAGGGACCTAAACCGCCGATTTCAAACTTGAGGGATTAAAACAAAAATTGGATCAAACTTCAGGGACAAAAAGTTATATTAACCCTTTTTTTTTGTGCGGAAGTTTAACTAAGTCAATTATATTAAAATATTTATATTTATTATTTTTTAATTAATTTTCTTAACTTATAAGCTGTCATTTAATCTAATGATATACAATAAATAGTATAATTAAGTAATTTATTCAGTTTCCTTAATTTTTCAAAAAGTAAAAAGTCAACTGAATCTTATATTAATAAATTAAATTTTTTTGGGTAAAATAAATTAAAATTTATTTCCTTTAAAAAACAGAATAGTTACAAGAAATATTTGGGTTAATATAGCTTTTGGTCCCTGAAGTTTGATCCAATTTTGGTTTTGGTCCCTCAAATTTGAAATCGGTGGTTTTGGTCCCTGAAGTTTCACCCAATTTTGGTTTTAGTCCCTCAAGTTTGAAATCGGTGGTTTTGGTCCCTGAAGTTTCGCTCGATTTTGGTTTTAGTCCCTCAAGTTTGAAAAGGATTTGGCGACCCGTTTTTGAAACCCGACCCGACCCGGAAAAAAAAAACCAAGTCCTTTTCAAACTTGAGTGACCAAAACCAAAATCGGGTGAAACTTCAAGGACCAAAATCACCGATTTCAAACTTGAGGGACTAAAACCAAAATTGGGTAAAACTTCAGAAATCAAAACCACCGATTTCAAACTTGAGGGACCAAAACCAAAATTGGATCAAACTTCAGGGACCAAAAGTTATATTAACCCGAAATATTTTTATTATTTTATCTTTTACTCTTATTTAATCGACATTAACATTTTAAGGGCGACTGATATTTTAATTTTAAATTTAAATCAAAATAAATGTTTTAAAATTTATAATAAATAAAGATATGCATGGAGGAAGGAAGGACGGAAGGTGATGAGAAGAGGACGACGGGCATGAAAATGAGTGAGAGAGGAAGGAGGGAGGACATGAGAGTGGGGTCCACTGGCCCAAGAAGTTAAAATGTTAACGGTGTTGTGGTGCCCATATTTAAGTGGGAATTTTTTTGGCTTTTAGTTTGAAAAAAATAATTGCATGTGGCTATAAATTAACTTGGCCACCTTTTGGTTTCTCTCATGAAAATATTCATATTTCTTTTTTTTTTTGGCCTGAATGAAAATATTCATATTTCCAACTATATATATTTACATATTTATATTGTAGATGGTTGGGTTGGCTATAAATTTTGGATGAGGACCAGAGTTGCATTTGAAAAGGGTTTAATTTTGATAACTAAGCGATTGTTGTAGTACTACATTATAAAATAAATTTCTAGATTTTATAATTTTTTTTTCCAAATATAGAAATTATGAAATTTAAAATTTATTAGCAACCAAAATTTATTTTTCCTAAATTATGGCCATTTAAAAACTCTTATTTTCAGTAATACGATTTGTGTGACATATACAAAATTTTAAAATTTTTGCTATTGACATATAGCTAATATATAATTTTTAATACTAATAATCATATATCTTCTATATCTGAGAACCATGTGACTAAATTTTTCTACCCATTATAATTCCATAATATGAAACTAATTTTACTAATCAATGGGCGTTACACATGATTTATAGAATAGTACTCTGTAACTTTTTATTAATAATCATTTATTTCTTTGAGAGTTAACTTTTTTCTAATGCAAAAGACAAAAGGAGTTCTATTCCCACATAAAAATCCAAAATCATTGGGATTAAGTTGATTACATAAAATGGCTCGATGCAGTTAACAAACAGTCATTATTTAGTCTAACTTTAGTCCTTTCAAGCAAAATTAGAAGGAAAGTTTGCTGAAAAATCTTCATTTGGAGATGTATATTCATTGTCCAGTAATAAATGGATTTTTGAGTAGGTGCAATGCATTTTTAGCGAGTGTAATTATTCTTTAGTTGCGCATAATAATATATACTCCTCCGATCCTAATTATAAGATAAAATTGATTTGTTTAGAGAAATTAAAGAAACCAATTAAATTACTTAAAAATATTTATATTTTATTTTTTTCTTCAAACTAATTAATTTGACTAATAAACTAATATATAATATAAGGATACTAAAAATATAAATACTCTAAAGTAATTTAATTGGCTTATTTAATTTCTTCAAAAAAGTCAACTTTATCTTATAATTATGACCGGAGGGAGTATTTAATTATGTACAGATGTCTTCAATTTTACTTCTGAAATACTCCCTCCGGTCCTAATTATAAGACAAATTTGAGTTTTTTGGAGAAATTAAGAAAGCCAATTAAATTACTTTAGAGTATTTATATTTATATTTTTTTCTCCAAACTAATTAATTTGACTAATAAACTAATATGTAATCTAATGATACTAAAAATATAAACACTCTAAAGTAATTAATTGGCTTCCTTAATTTCTCTAAAAAAGTCAACTTTATCTTATAATTAGGATCAGAGGTAATAGATTATTTATATGTAACATATCTTTAATTATGCGTAAAAGTCATCAAAATGGAAGATATTTGTACATAATTAAAGACATGTTGTACAAACTTAAAAAGGGTTACACCTAATCAAAGACATATGTCCTTAAACAATTTTTAAGTACATATGGACAGTAAATGTTTGAGAGATTAATCAACAATTTTATCAGATTAAAATAGCTTGATTTTTACCCACGTCTTTGTGGGCAACATTATAGCATGCGTCTCAGTAAAGTAATTAATTATTTTCCTGTAATAACACTAAAAAAACGTTGGTGAGCATGCTTGGCCAGTTATCATTATAGCTAGAAAAAGGTGAAAGTTATCAGAAAAAGTAAAGAAGTTAGGATAAGAATGACGTCCAAAATCTGGGTGTGGTTATGTTATAATTGATGACGTGTTTTGGATGTGACTGAAATAGCAGCCATCTTGATCTTCACAGCCGACAAATTCTGGTATTGGATTTGAAATAAAAAAACAAAAAGGAAAACAGCCAGCAAGCCATAGTTTAAGGCTAAATATAATAACTTAAATTGCAAGGTGGAACCCAGTGACAGTGAGGATATGAAGATGGATATATATATATATATATATATATATATAATATTATATGAGATACTTGTGTGATGGTTGATCCCATTGTAGATTTGTAGTTGGTGTTGTAATAAGATTTCTTCTCATGCTTTCACGTTTTCACAATTTAGTGTCAATTTTTGAAAAAACAAATTATTAAAACACTTATTTGACTCATAATTATAGCTGTAGGGATTTCACATTTATTTTTACTAATTTACTGCTGACCATATAATAATTACGGAGTTATGTTCTATCTATTAACATAGTAGAACATTTTTAGATGGAGGGATTTTAGGATACTTGCTCTAACAATGAACTAGTTAGATTATAAAATGGGCAAATTATAGTCAAATCCCACCTGATTAAAAAAAATCTCTAAAAGGAGATATTTTGACTGCAAAACCTCAATCTAAATTAGTCGGTTGTTTAGACTAGATATCAGGTATGTAGATCCAGAAAAGTGTTAGGAAATTGAAGGTCCAAGTGCTTGTAAAAAAACCATTTTAGGGGTATATAAAAGCTAGGTTTCTTTCTTTCTTTCTTTTTTATTTTTTTTTTGGTCGAATCTTTCTTTCTTTTTTATTACAATCAAAGACATGTGAATTAACAGGCACAATTGGAAAAGGTTATTTGCTGAAAGTTACTAAGCATTTTATCAAAAATAAAAAGTGACACTAAGCAAGAAAGTGAAGCGAAGTATCATCATATAGGTTGTAGTTGTCTAGACGTCACAATTACCTATGGGCTGGGCCATGGACAGAAATTGATGAAGACTGGGATATTACAGAATATCTAATTTCATACTAAGCAATATGAAAATTTACATAAAATATTAAACTAAATTAATTTTTTTAACCTCAGTAATAAGTATATTTCACTCAAGTCCCCATCTTTATATATATGTAAGGCCAACATCATACAAACATAAAAACAACTCAATCAAAAAGCAAAAGTATAATATACATATAATCCAAACAACAACAACAACATTAATAATATTATTAATTAATGGATACGAAACTAGGGGATTTTGTAGGGCGGGATGTAGCTATGGGAAGGATTTGCAAACAAAACTCTGATAGCCAATTGAAATATATAATTTAAATTCTTTAAATACTGAGTGGGTATTAGGTGGCAAAAAAATTGAGTATTATTATATCACACCGTGCGTGTAATGAATAGTTTATTCTGGGTTTTGGACTTTAGGACCCCAGCCCCAACCTGTACAAAAAATGACACTCAGTGCTTTCAAGCTTGAGGGATAGTGCAGATGATGATAGCAACTGTTTCAGCCTTCAGCATGGAAACTAGTAGGACGTATCAATCAGCTTATAAAATAAGCTTCATAAAAATTTTTTTTTTTCCAAACCATGCAATTTTAAATTTACTAATAATACTCTTGAAATATTGATCAATTCTCAAGTTCCCTGGCAGATGAATACTTATTCTCTGGACACCTAAACTAGCCTCTCTGTTGCTGAACTGTCAACCATTTTGGACTAGTTCAGCTAGAATTTGAATCAAGAGGGGCAAAAATGAAAACAAAAATATGTTTAGAACCAACTTTAAAATTGGTCTACACGGGAGGAATCAAAATAAACTATCTGTCAAAATTTGTAAGGGAAAATCCATTTGCAGGTACTTACACTTTTCTTTAATTTTTAATTTGGTACCCATGTGTTTTTCTCTCTTGCTTTATTTTTTTGCTCTGACAATCAACACCTTTATAGGGGCTAACGATGCAGGAGCTGCAATAAAAACACACAGATACCAAGTTAAAAATTCAAGAAAAGTATAGGTACTTACAAATGGGTTTTCCCAATTTAGAACACATGGCAACCTGCGATTGGGGTAAAACGGTGAACTTAATGTTACATCAGTGCAATACATTCTGGATGCTAATAGGTTAGTAAGTAGAGAAGCAATAAGAATCATACCCTACTTAGGCGATGTAGTGTTTCAGTGGACACTTTCATCTTCTCTAAATCACAAAACAAAGATACCAATGAATTCCAAACACTAATTTCTGGCAGCTTGCCTTGGCTTATCATCTCCTCCAACCACATTACAGCTTCATATTGACTTCCCAGAGAGCAAAGGCCACCAATGAGTAAATTGAAAGTATCAGCACAAGGCCAATATGACTTGATTGACATCTGATCCAAAAGTTGGCTCGCTTCGATATATCTTCTCTCACGACACAGCATTTCCAGTACAATGCTGTAAGATTCCTTCTCAACTTTGCGACCTGACTTCTTTGATATCTTATTCAGATAGTCAAGGGCTAGTATTGATTGGCCTTCATTACACAGGCTTTTCAACACAATATTGTACACTTTGGCAGTTGGCAGGCAATTGGCTTTAACAATGTCCTCCTCTATGACCGTTATCGCTTCATCTATAATAGAATCTTTACACAATGCTTCCACCTTTGCCTCAAAAATAGCAGGTGTTGGTCTATAGCCTCTATCTTGCATTTCTGTGATGACTTTATCAGCCTCAACAATCTTACCATCTTTATAGAGATCAATAGACATAGCACTGTAGCTGGCCAAACTTGGTATGGTACCTTTGAAAAGTGCTTCATGAATCATGCACTTCATGCCTTCTATATCCTCACCATGATTGCACCGAGTAAGATCAAGTCGGTGACAACACCGTTTCGGAGCTTTTAGTCCTTTTCTCAAAATTTTACCAAGAATTTCTGTGGCTTCTTCAATTTGACCATTATCACATAAAGCATCTAAAAGAGTTCTGTATGCCACAATATCCTCACTACTGCCTTTCTGTGAAATTCTCCAAAACATTGAATATAATAAATGCTTAGCTTCATGCAGCCTCCCATCTTGGCACAATCCCTTCATTAATATTGTGTAACTGTCTCTATCTGGGTAGCAACCTTGATAGTCCATCTCTTGGAATATATGCAGTGCAAGATCAGATCTATTCTTATCACAAAGAACTTCCATAAGCAGGTTCAAGGACTGAATGCGAGACTTCACTTGCCAACCATAAGAGCTCTCCTTAAAAAGATGGCAAGCAGCTTCAAGCCAGTTTTCTTTCACCAATATCTTCAGCAGGGTATTGAAAGATTCTGTCCAATTAATACAGTTAAACCGGGGAATGCTATGATACAAAGAGATAGCCTCATCTATCATTCTAGCATCAGCATATGTCTTGATAGCTGACACAAAGACTGAGTCTTTACATTCACATGAGTCCTTCCTCATCTGCTCTATCATGTCCTTCATCTCTGTGATTCGCCTAGACTTTCCGAGGATGCTAATCATAGTGGCATATACTGGACCATTGTGGTGGTACTTGGGGTACCTTGTTTGGGCTTCTCTGAAAATTTGGAGAGCCTTTAATGAGTTTTTTTCCAATTGTAAAATCTGGGAGAGGTAGGTGGGTGTCAATACTCTAGGCCACCTTATACTCATGGCACTTAAATACACATCAGTGAAAATTTTATGGGAGCCAAATTCAGCATTTGCTTCAGAATCTTTATGGTAGCAGAAAATCTATGAGATTAACTCAATAATTGACATAACCAGCCTCTTGATTTTCAAATTTGTGAGGATGATGATGAAAGATGATGAATCTGACTCCTTATGGGCTAATGGGGAAAAGGGAAAGCAGAAAATGAAAGGATGTGAAGTTCCACGTGTAAGAGAAGCCAAACAAACTCTAGCACTCAGGATTGGAACCCTTCTGTGTTGAAATGAGAACAAAAATAGAGAAGCAGCTCCTCCAGTGATCTAAGTTCCTGAAGTAACAATTTTATTTGGATCATATTTAGACCGAGTTATATGTTCAATAAGTATAATGAATTTAGAAAAATACTTTCGCACATGATTTTACATTTACATATTACATTTAAGTAGCATATCACACTTCAGAGTTACATTTCCAATGGCAGCAGAAAATCATAAATTTTTCTAGAGGCAGAGCAAGCTTGACAAATTTTAACCATAACAACAACAGACCAGGATATTCCAATTCTCCTTCATGTGCCACAAATTGAGTAAAACAAAAGAGAACATCCATAATAATTGCAAATCTAATAACAGACCAAATGACATAATGATTGGAAATCTTATTGTAGCTATTTCAATGCCTCACTTCCAACACAAGGTTATACATGAATTGCAGGTCAATAAATAAAATGGAATAGAAAAAGGGTTAAGATGCATTCAACCCTAAGAAGCATTTCTAAATAGCATTCAGTATTTTAAACTAATTTGAGGATCATCCAGTACCCTAAAGCATTTTTTAAGTAACATCCAATATCCTAAAGTAATTTTTGTGCAACTTTGCCCTTAAAAGTATTTTTCGCAACAGCAATGAGCACCCCAAACTTAGAATAGTAAGTGCAACTGAAAAAAGATTTTAAGGTGTTGGATACACCAAAAATTACTGAAAGAATCCTTTAGAATTTGAGCGCTACTGTAAAAATGCTTTAAGGTGATACATCAACCACAGGTTAGTTTAGTGTACTAAATGTATATCCATGAATTGTTGGTCAAGAAATAAAATGGAATACTAAACAAATAAGCAAAATGTGCAGAAAAGTGGAATATGAAATCCAAGAACAAAGAGCAGGGACAAAATCCAACAAGCAAGATTTAAACAAGATAAACAGCAATCCATTTCAAATCCCAAATAATCCAGAAAAATATACATTGATTTTCGTCATTAAACAGAAAGCTCCAATCTAAATGTGAAACCGGAAAACACCATATCTTCTGGCAATAGAGGAGGGAAAGAAAAGAATGGCAGCCACAAAAAACCATGAATAGAGAAGAGAAAGGAAAGCAAAATCTCAGTCAGTATACATGTGATAGGGAAAAGAAATCCACCTATCCTGCAAGTTAAAATTTTAAAATCAGAACATGATGAAAATTAGAAACCCCATCGAAGAGTTGTAATAGTGAAACTTTTCACGTTTATCTCGCCTCGGCCGACGGAAAAAGGATTCACGAAATTTTTTGATGACGAATCAATCAGGGAACTTACCAGTTAAAAATCAACAGATGAAGGAAATTCAACACGCTCTCGAATTGAAGATCGGTGAAGTCGAATCTTTCACGTTCTTCTGGCTTCAGCCGGTAGAGAAGAGATTCTTGAGCCAGACTGAACATGAGAGAACGGTGGAGGGAAGTGTGCGAGAGCGCGACTGGCGAGAAAGATAACTAAACTTCAAAAAAAAAAAAAACACACACACACACACACAAACAAGTTTCTGCTTTCATCAATTTTCAATTTTTTTTGCCAAGACATCGATTTTCAATTTAAGTTTATAAGTAGTATTTTCGATCCTTTAATATTAATATTATTAGTCTCGGAAAATGTAAAACTAAAACTTTATGTAAATTTTGATGATCAATCTTATATTTTAGTTAAGAAAATACATAGATAAAGTGCAAATCTACCAAGGGAGGGGCTCCTGGATGTAACACCCCAAATTTTATATTCCCCAGAAATATTGTAAATATTTGAGAAATTCAATAAAATGGTGAATATTCATGAATTTAGAATTTATGAATTTATAAATGTTTAATTTCATGGGAAATTGTGCAAAAATAATTATGAAATTAATTTGGGTAATTTAAAAATCCCAATATTAAGGTCCAAAAATGAAGGAATATTAGAGAAAATATTTGGTCAAAAAATAGATGGACATTAGCCAAAGAAAAATAAAAGAAGAAATTGAATTAGAAACGGAATGACAAAATCGTAATTTTGCCAAATTATCACAAAATTAATTATTTTCTGATTAATTAAAGTTAATTTCAATTAATTAAGAAAAATAAAGGTGAAAAATATATTTAGAATATTTTGATCAATTAAATATGAATTTATGAAAAATTTGAGCAAAAATGCAAATTTGATCAAAATCAGAACTTTATGTGTATACATAACTTGGACAAGTTGTGAAGCCAATTGAGACCATAGGGAAGGACCCCTAGGTGTCTCCTACGGCCCTGTTTGGTACGAGGCGTTGAGGGGTAGGGATTGGGATTGGGTCAGGGATTGAGCCAAGTTGTATTGTTTGATATGAGGGATTGGAGATAATCCGGGATTAGAAGTGCCACGAAAGTGGGATTGCTGCAAAACCACCTCCCCCTGGTATTGTGTTTTCAATCTCGGGATTGCAAATGTTATAGACAAAAATATCCCTGTTTATAATTTTTTTGGAACAAAAATGCCTACTATCAATTTTAATAATAAGGATATTTTAGTCTTTTCATAATTTATAAAGGATTATAAAATAAAATCAATTCAAGTATTCCATCTAAATATTACCGCATATCAAACATAATTTTAAACCTTCAGCCCTAATCCCAATACTTGTCCCTATCCCAATACTACTCTCAATCCCAATCCATCAAAATCAGTGCCTCATACCAAACAAGGCCTACATGTTGCAAGAGGAAGAAAATATTGGTTGGGCTTAATGAGCTTGGTTACATGTACATAGGGTTTATGTGCATAAAATGGATTTTGGAATTTTTGGAAATTCCATAAATCATTAAAAAAATCATATAATATAATAAAAACACTTTTCCATCATCTTCCTGCAGCTCATTTTCGTGCCCTAATAGATTTGAACTAGTGAGAGAGAGTTTGAAATTCTAGAGAGAGAAAGAAAAGAAAAACTTGCAAAGGTAAGTGATTTCTTTGGTAAATTGGTTCCTAACACGTATAATTCCGTTTCTAAGCTACTCTTCTATGTGTTTAAGGTTTGGGAAGCTCATATTTGGGTGTGTAAAAGCTAGGGTTTCAGCCTTGTTGAGAAAAGCCAGAGTGAAGTGAAAGGTAACATCCAAATCTTTGTATATTGTCTATTCTATCTGCTGTGGGCAATTTAATAGGTGAAATTTCGCCGGATTGCCATTGATTTTAAATTTTGGAAATGTGTGTGCCTAAGGGTAATGCTGCCCAATTTTAATTCAAATGGTTGTTATAACTCAATTAGATGGTAAATAAAGTGGTTAGGAGTATAAAGGAATGCGTTTACGGAGCCGAAATTGCAAAACCCCGATTTTTCCTGGAGGACCCATAAATTTCTGTCATGGCTGTAAATGGGTCTTAGATTTGGATTTTCAATGATTTGATGATTCCATTGAATTCAGGATGGAAAATTAGGTGGGGTTACAGTTGGGCACTTTTTCAGAAAAGGCCGAAAAAGCATAGCTACTAAAACGCCCTTAAAACTCTAAAAGTAGGGCTGTCAAAGGAAATTTCATAATTTGACATTGAATTTGGTAATTTTGATATGTCAAGGTAGCCCAAGTTAAAAATTTGGAAAAAATGTGCCATCGGGCCGAGTACGGTAGGGCCGGACCGAGCTGAGGTCCCGGGGGCATTTTGATAAATTTTCACCATAGGCTAATATAACCACAAGAAACACTATGGAAGAAGTCTAAAATGATACTTGGATAGGTTATGACCTATTTTTTTGTACATTTAATATTTTAGGATCGAATCGGGAGCCGAAAGTCGACACGTTTCACAAGGCACACAAAAAGGGGTCGATAGAACTTCGAGGCAGGGACATTATCCTTCATACATCATGCCATAGTTATATGATTATGTGGATGTCATTGTTATAAATGTACTTTATTAATCAACATGCTTTGCCTAGAGAAGGGCCAGTAGTGTCAGAGGTATTTACACTAAAGTTGGTGAGAACCCAAACGGTGCAGATTAGTGGGATTAGGCCCTACTCATGTATACATGGAGATGATATGTTTATATTGTTCATTAATTGGTACATACATAACGCATATCATATTTACTTTGCCAGCTTTTCATACTTCACCTTGGCCTCCTCCATCCCATCCGGGTGAGGAACTTTAAAGACAGGGACTGATGCTTTCTCTATATCAATGTCTACGCATGCACAACAAAAACTTTGAGCTTTAAATCTAGGATCCTCCGGATTTTCAACTTCAATGACTCGTCCTAATTTGCTCGCCAAGGCTGTGACATTCACCAATAACCTTCCCTCAAAGGGTATATCATAAAACTGTACCTAAAAAGCACATGAGTTGATCTGGACTTCACTATCACAGGAGAAGGATTTCCTTTTATGTAGACTTAACATGTGTTGTCTCACTACCCAGGGGCTTCCTTTCAAAACACGCGCGCCTCTTCCACCTCATCGAAGGTAAAAGAGAACATGTTAAATCCCAGGATATTGATTTCCACCCCCTTCTTCAGCTTCCATGCAGCCAAAACCTACTCCCTTACTGCTCCAACTGCCACTTTCACATTCGAGATCATCCTCCCAATCAATCTCCGTTCACCATCATTACTGGATGTTCCCCCTTTCCACTACATCTGGTCCTCCAATTCACCCATCACCTCAGCTTTACCAAAGAATGCTAAGTCTTCCAAGGAACAACACAGATAGAATGTAAAGCGAGTAGACTTCAGTACAACAACTAGACACCAAAAACTGGTGAAGAAATGTTCTAGAGCCTTAACGGGAGAGCTTGGTATGGTTATAGCTCAGTGGAATAATCGTAATGAACACAGAATGAAAAAATACTGCAAATATCAGATCATATATATATTTTCCATGATAAAATCATATCTGGATACAATGGTCTGTTATAGCGGTGACTCAGAATAAGGAACTAACAGTAAAATGGATAGCAAGGAATAACAGAAAAGAAGAGAAAATAGAATTCTATAGAAAACGAGAGAAGAAGAGAATCAGATTCTAATCATTTTCTTCACACTCATCGTAACCGCTTTTGTCTTATTATATAGCTGAACCTTCATCAATCTCACGTAGTTTCCAAGTGGGCTTTCTTATACGATTACTACGTCTTGCATGGATATGTTGGGCCGAATATTCTTCTTGGTCTAAGTTCCCTTCATCTGCTGTTGAGCCCATGTCATAAGAGGTCATCACATCATTCCCCTCCCCAAAATGAACCTTGTCCTCAAGGTTCAAAGCCGGATATAGACGTTGTAAGTCAGTGGCCCATTCCCAAGTGTCAATAGTAGAGCCCTCCCAACGAATTAAACACTGAGTTTCCCACTGCGCACCACGTTGCATCTGCCGGGTTTATAAAATAACGAGAGGTCGACACAGAGGACCTTCGGGTAGTGATAGTAATGGCAGTGGCATGTAAGGTTGGGACGTAGAATCACCAAGAAACTTCTTTAAAACAGAAATGTGAAAGACGGGATGAATTTTGGCATGATCCGGTAAAGCAAGACGATAAGCCACTTTGCCAATCCGTTCAAGTATTTGAAACGGTCCGAAGTATTGCAGAGCAAGCTTCTGGAATTTTTGAAGCTGTATAGAATGTTGACGGTAACGCTGCAACCGAACCAAAACCCAATCATGAACTTGAAATTCAAGTTCAGTCCTCTGTTTATCAGCGTAGAACTTCATATGGCGTTAGGCCCGAAGTAAATTCGCTTTGAGTAGCTGTAACAGAGCATCCCGTTGTTCTAACTATTTGTGAACATCGTAAGGTGTATCCTCCCGAGATGAAGCATGTAATAATGGAGGCGGATCCCGACCATAAACGACCTTGAACGGAACCATGTTAATGGATGAATGGAAAGAAGTGTTATACCAGAATTCAGCCCACGGCAGATATGCTAACCATTGACGCGGATAATCATGAACATAGCACCTGAGATACATTTCGAGACATTTATTCAACGCTTCGGATTGGCCATCCGTCTGAGGGTGGTACGCAGAACTAAGACACAAACGTGTACCTTGCAACTTCATCAAATGCCGCCAAAAGGCACTGGTAAAAGTGCGATCACGGTCCGAGACAATCGATCGTGGAATGCCATGAAGGCGAACAACGTTTTGCAAAAATGATTCAGCCACACTTTGATTAGTAAAATGAACCGGCAATGGCATAAAATGGGCGTATTTGGATAGACGATCAATAACCACGAAAATCACAGAGTATCCCTTTACAACCGGTAAACCAGTGATGAAGTCCATTGCAATATCATCCCAAATTTTATCCGGAATAGGCAGAGGTTGCAATAAACCAGCCGGGTGTAATTGGGAGACTTTAGCTTGTTGGCACACTGAACAGGTGCGAATGAAGTGACGGATATCACGTCGCATTTTGTGCCAAAAAAACAGAGATGCAATGCGATGGAATGTGCGCCGAAAACCAGAATGGCCGCCCATGACTGAAGAGTGAAACTCTGTTAAAATGCGATAAATTAATGCAGAATCGTCTGAAGGTATAAAGAGACGATTTCGCCACATCAAATCCTCGTTGCGAATATGAAAACCAGAGACACAGATTTGACTAGTTGACAATTGTGCTTTCTTCTGTCGAACCCAGTCAGAACTACGGACTTGAGAATATATATAATCCATAAAAGAATCGCGTACCATTGTTAAAGCAAAAAAATCTGCTCGGGATAGAGCATCTGCGCTTGGTTGAACTTACCGGCCTTATATTCAATTGAAAATTGATAACCCAATAGTTTGGGAAGACAAGCTTCTTGCTCTGGGGTCTAGATGGATTGTTCCAACAGATGTTTCAGACTAGAATGATCAATCCGAATAACGAATGGATGACCCAAGAGATAATGACGAAAACGTGAAACTGCTTCGATAATAGCATACAACTCTCGAACATAGGTAGACTGAGATTGTAAGCGAGATGAAAGTTTCTTTGAAAAGAACGCGATGGGATGTTTATTTTGGCTTAAGACAGCACCGATGCCAACACCCGAGGCATCTGTTTCGAGAATAAAAGGCTTGGTAAAATCTAGAAGGGCCAATACTGGGGCATGGCATAAAGCTTCTTTAAGAGCAAGAAAAGCGTGTTGGGCCCCCTCAGTCCAAAGAAACTTGTCCTTACCCAAAAGATCCGTCAGTGGGCCTGCAATATTGGCGTATCCTTGGATGAATCGCCTATAGTAGCCACTAAGCCCTAAAAACCCTTTTAACTGGCGAATATTAGCAGGTGTAGGCCAGGACCGAATAACTTGGATTTTGGAAGCATCCATTTCAACACCCGACTGAGACACCACATGGCCAAGATACTCCATACGCTGACGGCCGAAAGAGCACTTTGACAGTTTAGCATACAGTTGATGACGCTCCAAAAATCCCAGAACTAACTCAACATGCTCAAGATGTGATTCCCATGAATTGCTATAAATCAAAATATCGTCAAAAAATATAAGGACGAATTTACGCAAAAACGGCCGGAAAATTGAGTTCATCAACGCCTGAAACGTCGCCGGCGCGTTAGAGAGGCCAAATGGCATAACGATCCATTCATAAAGACCTTGATGTGTGCGGAATGCAGTTTTCTCACAATCGGAGCTGCGCATAAGAAGTTGGTGATAACCTGAACGGAGATCCAACTTGGTATAAAATTGAGAACCATGAAGTTCGTCCAGAAGTTCGTCTACCGTAGGCATAGGAAATGCGTCCTTCACAGTTACCGCATTTAAGGCACGATAATCAACACAAAACCGCCATGTCCCATCTTTTTTCTTGACCAAGATGACCAGAGCTGAAAACGGACTTGTACTGGGATGAATTAGTCCTTCAGATAAAAGTTCATCAACTATCCTTTCAATTTCTGCCTTTTGGCTAAAAGGATATCTGTAAGGGCGGACCTTAACTGGACTCGTATTTGGCAATAATTCAATACGATGCTCATGACCCCGAATGGGAGGCAAACCAGAGGGTTGGTTAAAAATGGTATGGTAGCGGGAAATTATTTGCAACAAATCGGGAGAGACGGTATCGTGTATTTCATCCAGAGAAGATGAGGGCGCAACAACATCCAATAAATAACAAGTAGCAATGGCATCGGTTTGATGAAGCCGTAACAGATGGTGACATTGAGCAAGTTCAGCCGTAGTACCCCTATGACCGGTTAACGTGACAAATTTTCCATCGACCAAAAATTTCACCGTGGACGTGCTGTAATCGGCAACGTGAGGACCAAGTGTCTCAAGCCAAGATGCACCAATAACCAGATCCACTGCGGCAATTGGCAAAACGAACAAGTTCAAATAAAGGGTATGGCCACAAATTTGTACTGGCACCTTCATAACCACCTCATTACTACGCAACAGGCGTCCTGTTCCTCCCAGTACCCGAATCTCACCTGTACGTTCAATAGGAAGTTTTAAATGTTGAATAATACGAGGATGTATGAAGTTATCAGAACTTCCTCCATACAATAGGATTAGGACATGCGTCCCCAAAATATCGCCAGCAAAATGAATAGTAGCAGCCCCATGAGTTCCTTGAAAAGCATGGAGAGAAAGATGATGCAGTGTGGCGTCAGCTGCCTACGTGGTCAAAGTATCTTCGGAATCGTCTGCCTCTTCATTGTCATAACAGAGCATCATGAGTTGTTTGTTGGGACAACGATGGGATGGGGAAAATTTTGCGTCACATGTATAGCATAATCCTTTTTCACGACGAATTTGCATCTCTGCAGCCGACATCCGTTTAATCGGAGGAGCCGTTGGTGTGGGTAATAATGGGGGTAGATTTGACTTACCGCCCCCATTAGTCGTCGACGACGTATTATGGGCGAGACCGATAGTATGTGTGATAGCCTTACTAGGAACCGCAGATGAATTGAAAGATCGTGTGGCAGGAAATGAGCTAGTAGTGCCGGCAAAGAAGCGTGCCAAAGCCATGGCGCTAATAATAGATGCTGGTCGTTGGACCAAAACATCACGCCGGAGCTCTGGTTTAAGACCACCGAGATAACAGTCAAGCAAAGCCGATTCTGGTATTTCCTCAGTATGATTAGCAAGCGCCAAAAACTTGTTATTATAATCCTCCAATGATCCACCACTATTAACTTGAGTAAGCTTAAAAAGCTGAGATCGAGCACAGTCGAATTGTGAAGGACCATAGTGAACTTCAATAGCCTTGGCGAGAGCAAACCACGTAGGGACCTGATGGGCCTTGTCCATCATCTGGAACCATGGAAGTACGTCGCCGTCGAAATGGACTGAAGCAAGGACCAATTGTTGAGGATCGGAAATATCGTAATATTTGAAATACTGCTCTGCTTTAAAAAGCCAATCGAGAGCATTGGTGCCATCGAAACGAGGAAAGTCCAACTTCACTGTCTTAGGGGAAAACAGAGCGCCCTGAATCTGTAGAATCAGAGAAGACTCCGACGAAGAAGATGCTGTCGATGTGGATAATAAATCCAATCTCCGATTTATATCACCCATAGATTTAGCCAAAGTCTGCAAAACAGAGTCGAGTTGATCAAATCGAAGATCAACACGATCGAAGCGGCCCTTAGCGTCTTCGACGAACTCATTCGTACGTTTCATATCTGCCTGCAATTCCTTAAGACGTGTATTATCTGCCATAGGAACTCAATGAAAGCACCAAAATGGTATGGTTATAGCTCAGTGGAATAATCGTAATGAACACAGAATGAAAAAATACTGCAAATATCAGATCATATACATATTTTCCATGATAAAATCAGATCTGGATACAATGGTCTGTTATAGCGGTGACTCAGAATAAGGAACTGACAGTAAAATGGACAGCAAGGAATAACAGAAAAGAAGAGAAAACAGAATTCTATAGAAAGCGAGAGAAGAAGAGAATCAGATTCTAATCATTTTCTTCACACTCATCGTAACCGCTTTTGTCTTATTATATAGCTGAACCTTCATCAATCTCACGCAGTTTCCAAGTGGGCTTTCTTATACGATTACTACGTCTTGCATGGGTATGTTGGGCCGAATATTCTTCTTGGTCTAAGTTCCCTTCATCTGCTGTTGAGCCCATGTCATAAGAGGTCATCACAGAGCCCCCATATTCCTCTCAGCCTGAGAGATTCTCGCTTCTACTGTATTTGGTATTATATCATAGATCAAAGATTAAATATTAAGAGATATCACTTTTTGTCAAACCAGCAACCTATCCAACATTTCCTCTGAAAAGAATCGCAGTAGGGAGGCCCTTTTTAAAATAAAAAAAAAAAAGTTTAAGAGCCCCTCTTCATTTGTTTTTGACTCCTGACACGTTCGCCTTTGGAATTATGCGTCCTAAAAAAACCAGCTTCATATCTACATAGCAACTCTTAAGATCTCTACACATCATCCACAGAGACCTTGCTATTTATTATGCTGCAACACATATATTGGTTGCACCATTCCTTCTCTTGATACTTCAATCACTTCAAATTCAAATATTCATGAGTCCTAATTAAAATGTACTTCTTCTTTTCATACAAAAATTAGTTCCAAAGGAACAATTTCATGCTTCATAGGACTGAATTTGAAATCTATTGTTGATATAAAAACTTTATGGGTGGGAAATCTTTATGCATTTCATTAAGTATCATTTAAGTAAATGAACACCAATATTTTTTTTCTATTTATTTACTATTTATTCCTATGATTACTAATTTGCCTTTTGAATTAATTAAATTGCTTTTTAAAAATGGATAATAGAACTTCTAGTCCCTCAAGGTTGCCTCAACAATCGTTTTGGTTCATAAAATTTAGTTTTTATCAACAAGTCTCTAAAATTTCACAATCATACCTACTTAGTCCTTATGATTTGATACATACAGTCGAGCCATAACTAAAAAAATTACAACCTCTTTATGAATTGTAAAAAATAAACTTCATTAGTCCGATGATATCAAATAAGAATATAAAATTGCATATAGAACTTTAGGAACTTAATTGATAAAAATTAAATTTCAGGAATCAAATTGAAGATTGGAACAAGTTCTGAGGGACCAAAAGTTTCATCATCCCTTTTAATAAATTCTAAATCTCATACTGAAAGACATGTATATCTATATATAACATAAAAACTCAACATATTTTTCGAATGCTATTGAGTGTAAGGAACACACCCTAGTTGTAAAAGTAACCCGCAAAATTGAATAGTGCTTTTTCACACTCCAGGTTATATTTTCATTGCATCCCCAGGTGCTATTATAATCACAACCCGTCAGCCTTTTAATATGAAGCATTGCAACAAACAGATGAACAGAACATAACGTTCGTGAGTGCCCAAATCGTCACTCCAGCCAGAGTCCGAGTATAGGCACAAGGGAACATGACCCGTTTGGTATACGGCTTTAATCCCCACATACAAGCAACACAATTTAGCACGCATGAAGACATTGCTCGTTTGGAATGGCGATTAGAGCCTTCAAAAGCAACTTTTCAATCGTGATTTCCGATAAATATGTGAGAGGAGTCTTATCTCGATTTACATTAATTAATCACTTTTGGGGATCCCAAACATGATCTCAAACAAGCACTGATTCGAAAACAGCAACACACCCAAATTAAACAAAAGCACAAACCCAGACGTTGTGCCTATACATTGTATAGATTGGTAGATGCTAAGACAACCTTTCATTCATCAGGAAAAAGTGAAAAAAAGAAACTCACTATACACAGATCAATTAGTGTATCAATACTTGGATCTTAACACCATAGATAAATTATAACAATACTAGGGAGTTGTTCACTGTTCAGTACCGACTTTGCCACAATGGACACAGTAGAACTCAGTTCAAGACAAAGTGGTACCTCGAGTCCACAAAGCTCTCAACATCCCAGAGAAAAGAACCAAAAGTCACAGCCTCCAAAACAAGGGTCTTCAAACCACCAAAACTAATATTTATGTATTCGTCTTTCGAAGAATCTATTGCCCCCTCAGGTGTTATCACTATTTCAGGTCTTCCAAACAATGCCTCTGTGTGCTTCTCAATCATGCTGACGGCCTCTTTTGATCTTATTGTCGCATATCTCTGGAGGGTCTCACCGTCAAAAGACATCACATAGGTACGCAGCCTGGATGGCTTTGTGGCATAGCCAAATCCCTCAGAACTGACATCACCACCAGGCCAGGTAGAGACTTGAGGATGGGGCATAGCTTGAGAAGGATCTTCTCCATTACTTGGTCTTCTATCCTCCACGACAACTTGCTGTTCACCATTCCCTTCTGCTGTTGTAGGAAGAATTTTCATTGTCTTCTCCAGCTGGAACCTTTGGTCAACCCGCTTAAGAAAGTACCCATACATCACCGATGCAGCATAAACCTGTCCAACTCTGAGTTTGCTGATCTGAGCCACAGCACTTGGATCATCAATCCGGTTACCCAGAATGAGAGCTAAGTGATTTCTGATCATCTCATAGGCCTCGGGTGAGTGAAACCGCTCAAATTTCCCATCTTCACTTGGCCATGAATCAACTTGACCAGAAGAATCTGGAGTTATGGAGGGTATCAGAGAAACATTGGCATCCATGAACTTCTGCACCACCAACGCATACAAAATCTCTTCCAGCGCTTTCCTTCTTTCATTAGCCTTAACCTCGGCAATTCTTCTGGAAATGTTGAAAAGACAATAAATTGGTCAACATACTACATAACAACCCCACTTTAAATAATCCTACTCTGGAACTACAATTCAATGAAACTGACTTGTCACTAACTATTGTCATTTTAATATTTATGTGATAAAGAATAATCAATTTCAAATTTCATACAAGTCATTCAATACAATTCAACACTATTGTCATTTTAATATTTATGTGATAAAGAATAATATTTATGGAGTATGGGAATCGCTTATCAATCATTTAATCAGTTCTGAAATGCACCTCAAAGTCCAATCTAGCCATAAGATAATTTTAAAGAAACATCAATAATCCCCTCTTGAGACTTATCAACATGAGTCATTGTCAATGACTCATGCATAACTTAATTTTTATGTTCATCTAAATTATGGATCAGCATATAAGAAGACCTCCAAATATGACCAATGAAATCATGATTAATCAATAAGCAGGAATTTAATTGCTTAGATTAATTGGCCACTGAAGAAAAGATGTCCAGATAAAGCACCAAATAGCAGCGTCATCAAGTATTGAACAAACCTATACAAAACCAAGTCGGTGCCTGAGGCAGAAGGCTCTTCCACATTTTGCTTTTCAGCATCACGGTCAGTTTGGAGCTGCTCAAGCTGTTGCTCTACTGCAGCAGGCAGAAGATGCGGATGACTAATCAATATCTGAGAAAGAAACTGTCCAATTGGAGACTCCAGTTGAAGAGGAGCAATTTTGGTGTTTGACCCTGATGATTCTGGAGATAGAGATGAAGCTTTAACTACTAAACCTCTTCTACTTCCAACAACTAGTCTCTTATGACCTTGCTGGGGGATCGATACAGGTCCGTATAGCTGACAGACATAAAAAATTAATCAGGGAAAATATAAATATACTTAAAATGATTAGGCGACGAAGGCAATCTGAATAATGGTTGGCATCTAAGTTTCAAGGAAATAGAGTTGGACCGTCAGTCCTTATAGTCAAGGAAAAATATCTCCAAATCTATTTAGGGCACTTTTCATAATGGAGATCCATCGTCGATTTTTCCCCTATCTACAGGCGTGACTGGGAGCCATTTAAACGCCTTGAACAATAAATTATCACCTCCATCAACAACCCCAAGTATAACAGCGGAGCTACCCACCAAACATTGATAACTATACCGATAATCATACATGACTTCTACAGCGGTTCACCAAACACACTAATATCAAAGAACAGCAGACAAATCCCTCCAGTAGTTCATACTTCATACATAACCAGAAGCCCCCGAACCCCACATCGAAATCCGAAATTAAAACCCCAAAAGAGTTAGAAAACCGATTTCATACCTTACCAGAGAGCTGAAAACTGGAAGCAAACCGCACCAAGGCAGGCCCGTTGGGAGCCAATATGCTCGATCTTCCAAGGCCAATCATCGGCTTCGACGGAGCAGCCGATGATCGGACAACATTAAGAGCCGCCGCTTCCATTTGAAGCCCTGCGAGGCCCGGAAATGTTGAATTAACAGGGGAAAAAGATCAAAACAAGCCAAGCAAACAGAACCAATTACGAATCAAGACGAATCGTACCTGTAAAGCAATAGCAAGGATCCGATAGTATGAAAGGCAAAAACCCTATAGAGAGAAACACTTAGAGAGAGAAAATCGAAGTGGTATAATCGTGCAAGTATGCAACGAAGATTGGCTCTGGGGATATACAATTATGCAATGAATATCGGAGGCGGCCGGTGGGTGGAAACAGAATTCTGCAAGCGCGTGATCCAGTTTATTTATACGGAACGTGATCTGGCGTCCACTGGGCGGAACAAAACTAGGCGACAAATTTATCAAATGACACATTTATCCCCAAAAGATACTTGTCACTCAGAAATAAACAATATAATTTGTTTGTAGAATTTCATGTTAAATAGTATTAAGGATGGCCTAATATCATTAGGATTACATACTACCTCCGGTCCTAATTATAAAATAAAATTAATTTTTTTAGAGAAATTAAAGAAGTCAATTAAATTACTTTAAAATATTTATATTTTTAGTATTCTTAGATTATATGTTAGTTTATTAGTCAAATTAATTAGTTTGGAGAAAAAAATAATAATATAAATACTCTAAAATAATTTAATTAGCTTCCTTAATTTCTCCAAAAAAATCGAATTTGTCTTATAATTAGGATCGGAGGGAGTATGATTTTTAATATACTAGCTAATTAGGTTAAATTTAATCCTAAATATAATATTTCAATTAAATTTATCCCTCATATTTATCATTTTCCCTTAGGGCTTGTTTGGTCTGAAGGGAGGGGAGGGAAAGTGGGCAGAGGGAAAAAATTTTTGAGTTGAATTTAAAAAAAATTAGAGAAGTGGGGTTAAAAATTTTTAATTAATTTTTCTTACTCTTTTATCTTATATATTCTCTTTATTAAAATTTTATTACCCCACTTCTTCAATTTTTTAAAATTCAACTCACAAAAATTTTCCCTCCCCTCCAAATCCCTCACACCAAACAGACATCTATCTCTATCCATTGCACATATGTTGAAGGAGTTTGTATTAAAAGATAGTTTCAATGTAAATGATTTGAGATAATATTTTAGAAAAATCAACATATATTTAAAACAAACAACTAATTTATTAACATAAAGGTGGTCTAGCAATGTAAGACACCGCTACATCCGTCTAGATCATGAGTTTGAGTCTCAAAAGATATACTTGTGTTGGAAAGGTTAGCAACGAACCCTGAACCGGATACTAGATAATAATATGAAAAAACAAACAACTAATTTCACTAGTTATAGATATTATATTAAAGATCCAATGGATGTTTTGTAAAAATACAAATACTATGTAATATTGTATAGGGGAAATTATAATGACTTCATAAGTAAGGGACTTAATTACTGAAAAACATCAATAATAAGTTGTAACTTATTATTGCTCGTTTTTAAGTTGTCATTGAAAATTATTAATAATTAAGTCTCTTCCTTGTAACCTCATTATAAACCTATTCAAACTAAGAATGGCATGACTCATTGATTTTGTTTTTCTTTCGTATTGTTTTTTCTTTTTTATAATATGACTCATTCATTATTTTTTTATGATCTGACCTTGCATTGACCGTTCATCAGTTGAAAGACTCATTCATTGCTGGGGAATAAAATAAGAAGAAGAAAGACTCGTTCATCATTTCATTATATCTAATGCAATTAAATATTAATATTTATCGATTTTTAATATAAGATATATTTAAAAAATTAATTTTAATATTAAATATAATATATAATTTTCATATTTATTATTATTTTCTTAATTTACCTCTATTAATGCTCACTCAATCATAATCAATGAAAAGAAAAAATGAAAAAATTAAGGGAGATGACTAAATTATTTTAAAAAATACATGTCATATTAACTAACTTATTTAATCTAATTAAAATAGGTAAATATGTTCTATATTAAGGATTATATGAGTATTAATTATTGGAAATTTTAAAAACAGTGAGAGAGTAAAATACGGACAACTAAAAAGCGGGAGAAGGGGTAACTAGGTAAATTGGGAAGAAGAAGATTTTTGTATGGTCACGAAAAGGAGATAAACACAAAATAAACTCGGGAAGATTGTCGAAGATTGCAACACCGGGGGTTGTTGAAGTTATTGCAATAATTCAAGTTGTTCAAATATGTTAGAATAGAAATTTTAAGAAGATTGTAGTTTTTACCGACTATCTTGAAACTGTTAATTTATTTATTTAGGGTTATGATAGTACTCACTCTTTTAGAGAAGTCATTGACTACGTCAGGTTTGGAATATCTAGAAATTGGTAAGTTTTTATTTATCATATTTTCAGAGAGCACAATTTGCTAGTAGATCACCTTATTAAACTTGTGCATAATACTAGTGAGACTTTTATTCTCCTTGATCACCCACCACCTTTCTTTCAGGAGGCAATAGATGATGAGGAATAATTAGGTTTGTTATTGTTTTATTCGGTCTGTCTTTGTATTAGTCCAATATTTGACTAATGAATTCAGTATCTCATTCAAAAAATAAATAAATAAATAAACTTGGTAGACTTCTAGAATGTAAACTGGGACCCGGATTAATAGGGCACTCCATGGCTCAAGTTACTATTATTATTTTTAAAGATTTAAAGACTTAGTATTACAGTTACAATTATTTTAAAATAAAAAATAAATTTAAAAAAATTAATGGAGAGGGGAAAAAAAGCATTGTAGCGAAGCTCATAAAATTTGTAAACGATCTTTTAATGAAAATAAATATAAACGGTAAAAAAAAGTGACATTAGTGTGCGTTTGGAATGGCTTATTTTTATCCAAAACGTGCTTATAATTCGTGATTCACGGTATACGAGGCAAGTATGTGAGAGGAGTTTTTTCTCGGCTTGCGTAATAAGTGCGTTTTTCCTGTACAAAACGCTCACACAAACACACACTATGAAATCTGGAAGTGTGGTGACCAATGGGCCAGCCACGCGTGAGAGGGGGATTTTCCAAAATCACTTTCCTTTTTCTTAGTGTGTGTTTGTGTGAGCGTTTTACACAGTAAAAACACACTTATTACGCAAGTCGAGAAAAAACTCCTCTCACATACTTACTTCGTATACCGTGAATCACGAATTATAAGCACGTTTTGGACAAAAATAAGCCATTCCAAACACACACTTATTTGGGTTACGCGTCCTAATCTCAGCCGAACGTCTATAACCCTATCTAGTGGTTTCTATTTTTATTAAACCCAACTTGTCCTTTCTATTATATTTTAAATTGTTCTGGTCAAATCATTTACATATTTTGTTTGACCTTATTCTGTTGCTATTAAAGAACGTATGTTCCTGTTGAAAAAATTGTATATTCCTTATATTTTTTTATTGGAGAAATATTAAAATAAAAACATTTTATATGACTCTGTGAGCACGTTTTCTCTTGTGCTTATTATTTTTTCCACTATCATTTTTAAAACCCTACTAATTTGACTTACATTCACGGGAAGAAAGTGGTCCTGCCTGGTTTTTGAAAAAAATAAGAGGATCCAGGTGCAAATTTATGAACTTTCAAATGTGCACATGACACTATACTCTTGTGTGCACAAACAACATATGAAGTTTTAAAATGGCTTAAAATATCAGACCGTTAAGTCAACCAATGTTAAGTATTTATTAAATATGTTAGTTAAGAAAATAATATAAAAATATCCATATTTTTTTCAAAATCATATAAAAATGTCATTTCTATTAAATCAACCCCACATTGATTGTTCAACAAACAATCTCCATGTGTTGGGCGGCATTTTTGCTCCCAGTGGCCCTAGCTGCCATGGTTGGTTTTCGGCAATGACTACTCAAATATTTAATATAAAATATATTTGGGAAGTTGATACTGATCCTAAATATAAGATAGAGTTTCTATATTTGTTAATGTTTTCCTAATTTACTTATATTGATGCTCTCTTAACTATAATAATCAAAGAAGAGAGGGAATGAGAGAATTAAAAAAATGACTGTATGTTTTAAAAAATACATGTCATATTAACTAACTTAACCAACATTCTTAATCTAATTAAATTAGATAAATAGGTCTTATATTAAGGACCCGAGGAGCACTGTCTTTTTACATGTGTTTGAATAATAGTCTTTTTGTTTGTCCAAAAAAATAATAGTCTTTTTGTTAAAAAAAGTCATACAGTTGAAATTTATGCACAATGTTGAAAACAAAATATTTGACTCATATTTATCAGCATGATTCTATTTTGATTATCTGACTTACGTTTATATTTCAATTTTTGTTCATAATCTTCTGCTAATCTTTAACAAACAAACAAAATTAATGGTCTAACAACCCAATCAAATCAAAGATAGACATACATAACAAGCAGCAGTTGGATGAGCAAATTCTTAGTGCCCGTTTGGATTAGCAGTGGAGAAGTGACTTTTTTTGCCATCTAACTTTTGAAAAAGTAAGGTAGGATTAAAAGTGAAAATATAAATGTGATTTGTGTTTGGATTAGCGGTGGAAGAAGTGACTTTTTTTTTCTAACTTTGAACCTGTTTGGATTAGAGTTTGAAAAGCCCGTTTAGATGTAAAATGACTGAAAATGGCATGGATGTTATTGAATACTACATATACATATATATATATATATATATATTATCTGTATATATTTTGATAATTGAAGTTAAAATTAAAATTTGATAAAATACAAAAAGTTCAATTATTATTGGAAAAAAAAGGAAAATACACTAAAGGACTTAATTAAAAATATATAAAATTATATTTAAATTAGAATGCATACATGAGAAAGTATCAATAAGGGTAAATTAAGAAAATATTTATAAATATAAAAAATATATCTTATATTTAGAATCAATATCAACTTTTTAAATATATCCTATATAAGAGTAGAACAAAACATAAAAGTAATTTAAATCAAAACATTTTAATTTATTTTTTTAAAAAAAGAGTTGATAATCTATTTATATTTTCATATTACTCATTTTAAACTATCGAAATGTGTTTCTAAAAAATAAACATGGACTGAGCGTGAAGCAAAGATAACAATTGTATTGATAAAAAACAAAAAAAACCAAAAGGCATCAGTTGTGGGACCACACATTGAATGCTTGCACCGCGCAGGGAAGAAGGGAAGAAGGGAAAAGCGGAATTCTTGAGCTTCTGAAAAAAGCCACAGTGAGATTATAAGTACAGCAGCCTCCACCGCTCCCCCAAACATCTCAAATATTTTCCACTGCGCTTTTCTTAAGATACCGTGCGTTTGGGAAGCTTGACCGCTTTCCCAAACAGGTTCTTAATCAACCAACAAAAAGCAAATTTCCAAACAAGCGTGAAAAGTGCTTTCCAACAAAAGCATCTGATAATCTTTATTTCAAAATCAATTTTCATGAATTACATTGAAACTTAATTAAAATGGAAAATTCCATAAAAAGACGGTTGAATTACTTATATTCTAAATTGGGTTGGTAAATTTGATAAATCCTAAATTAGGTCAAATGTCCTAAAATAGGATTTTAAAATTTGATAATTTTAACTTAATACCCCTAATTTATTCTCTCTAATCACTGTACCCCTCCCATCCACTATTTCCTATTCAACACTATTTGCAAATGACTTCACATTGCATACCACTTCTTTCTCTTAGTCTCTTGGTGGAAAAAGCTTGCCTCTTGGCGGCCTTTGCAAGGTGAAGATGGAGATGGTCACTGGAAAATCCAATTGGAATTTCAAAGATGAATCCAATATTTTCTCGTTGTTGATGCGAATTGGGTCAGGAGAAGAATTACTTGAAATTCCTGATGATTTATTAGAATATGGGAAGGATTTTGTGAGAAGGTGTTTGGTGAAGGATCCCAAAAAAAGATGGATAGTGGAGAAGCTCTTGGAGCATATCTTTCTGGCCGACAAAACTATTTCATTAGAGCATATCAAAGAACCGTCGACGTCTTCGAGAAGTCACTTCAATTCTCCAAACTAGGTTTCCAACGCAACAACTTCAACTCTAAATTCAATGGAATCTAATGACTAGTGCGAGTGGAAATCAAAATTTAGATCTTCGTGCCTAACCAGTACCTATTCGCTGGAGGATAGGCTACGGGAGTTGGTGATGATTCATATTAATTTTTTCTCATGTCGAATGTGACCCTCTGTATAATACCATTACATTCCACCAAGCCACCCTTTTTGAAACATTTTTTTTTTTATAGCAGTCTGATTGGGTAAAAGATGATAATTGAGGTTTGAGCGCATACATCACCAACGCAACGATTCTCTCTGTCTGAAACAAAGGGATAAACAGATTTAGGATATGAGCTTGGTTCTTGATGAGGCTACATTCCCATGGGTGGTGGCTGCAATTTGGGAGAGAAGTAGTAATTAGGGGAGAGAATTAAATGAAGGGCATCAACGTAAAATTATCAAATTCTAAAATCCATTTTTAGGATATCTGACCTAATTTAAGATATGTTAAATTTATTAACTCAATTTAAAATATAGGTAATTCAACCGTCTTTTAAAAGGATTTTTCCTAATTAAAACGCAAGTTTTGAACCACTTAAATTAATCAAAATATTCAGTAATTTCATTACTTAGAAATTTCATTGAATTAAATGATAACAGTTAGAGTACTAATGACAATGACCAAATATCAATATTTAGGGCAGAAAGAAAAGTCATTAATTCAAATAGTTTTTATATATCATTATCTTATTTATTTGAGCATCATTGAATTTAACTAGGTTCATGTCCGTGCGATGCACCAATATGAAAAGAGTCTATTTATACCGCATAAAAGATTTAATTTATATGAAATGACCAACTAAAGTTTTCATGTATGTTTCAAGTTATAATTACAGCAAAAAAGTTATGATTAAGCTAAAAAATCCATAGGAACTCTTGTCATATAATATCATCTTATTTAATAATTCCCTAAAACATCATCTCAAAAATTAGGGATTTAAGGTTAAATAAATCCGTTTGAAGAAGGCTCATAAATGAAGTAATTATTTTTTTAAACAAAACTAACCATTCAAATTCAACTATAAATAAAAATGGAAGCATAAGAAGATAATGAGATAATGACTGTTATCGTGGCATACAGGGAAGTTAGCCACGAAAGTTAGCGGTGATTCTCAATAGGGACACCAATTAGAGATGTACAAGGACAATAAGATCAAAATTCAAATATTATCGAATGAAATTGAAATTTACCGGCTAATAAATATAGGAATCTCTCAAATGTATTTTATAATATTAGATATTAAAATCCTTTTGTAAGGAAAATTGACAATTTTTCAATTATAAAATATAACTTTGATCCACTTTTTCTTTGTTATTTAATTTTGGAAAAAAGACACAAAAAGAATTTTAAAAATAGAAAAAGATAAAATAATGTTCGAATATTTATAATACTAAAAAGTGTTAGTATTTTATTTATCCTTTTTTAAAATTAAAAAAAATAACATAAATATCCTTACATACATTCATCTTCGGTCATCACTGTGGAAGCTTGAGCCTCCCTTCCTTCGCCGTCTCTCGTCCTTTCACCAATTCAGGCTTCTAGCAATTTCCAATGACCAATCCGTCGGAGCATGTCCTTCTTCTTGACTCAGCAAAGCAGCTCATGGAAACTGTTTGCAGTGAGCAGAAGTAGACCCCTCCGAGCTCCTGGAAGACTGCTCTCTCTCTCTCTCTCTCTCTCTCTCTGGGCCTGTTTGCTACAGTAGAATTGAGGAGATGAAATTGGAATTGAAAATGAATTCCTACTGATAATATGTTTGGTATGATGAAATTGTCCTTGGAATTAAATTCCATGTGGAATTCAATTAAGCCCAATTCCATCAAATAAATTCCATCTCAAAAGCTAGGATTTACAATTCCATGTGATCATTTCCATCTATTACCCTCCACTACCTTCAAAAAAAATAAAAAATAAAAAATTGAAGGACATTTTGATATTTTTATACAAAAATTAGATCTCATTTCCATGATATACCAAACATACTTTTAGATACCATTTCCATTTCCATTTCCATATCCATATCTATATCCATTTCCATCAAAATCAATTCCAACGTACCAAACGGCCCTCAAATCAACGGGAAGATTGGGAAAAGGAGACTTCTCTCGGATAACAAGGCTGACTATTTGCTTTGATATTGTGACTCAAGAGTGACGATTCTGAATCTGGATTTCTTTTTCTTTTTGTTGTTTAAAATTTCTTTTGGCATTCATAGCTGCTGCTTAACATTTATACAATTTTTTGTCAGAGAAAAATGTTGTGATAGAACTCATAGAAGTGGTTGGGGTTTAAGAGAAAATTTCTTACAAAGCCTTGTGTGAAGAAAGTGGGTTGATAGGTTCCTTGTATAATTTGGGAATTAGTTTTTTTGTTTGTTTGATAAGGTTCTTTGTATCTTAGTGTGTGTTCGGATAGCAGGGAAAAAATCAATTATTTAGTAAAACCAAGGGTTTGTGAAAAAATTGCCAAACACTGATCATTTCCTTACAATACCGTTTTTTGTTTCAAACCATGGTTTCAAGCTAAAACCATGGTTTTGTCCCGAAGCTATTAGCAATTTGATTTTTTTCCTATGTGGGCCCCACTTCTTCTTTCTTATTGGCTCTTTTTCTCTATGGGTCCCACGCGCACAGACACTGTCTAATTTTTTTTTTCTTTTCTTGCTTATGTGGGCCCCACTGACTCTTTGTTATTGGCTCTTTTTCATGTGGGTCCCACAGACACACTCTTTCTCTCTTTTTTTTTTTTCCATTTCACCGTTTTTCTCTTTCTCGTTCGTCACTTTTTTTTTTAAAGATTTTAAAATTTCAATACTCTCTCTTATATTTAATATAAGACTTATTTATCTAATTTAATTATATTATAAAAAATAATTAAATTAATTAACATTACATATAGACAAATTTATTTCATTTTTTGTATTAATTATGAAATTTTATGTTAAATAATGGGTTAAGATGCATCATTTGTAATATTGTTAGGGGTTTTCTTCTTTTATAATTTAATGTCAATATGTAAAATTTAACTGTTTTGTTAAATTTACATATTTTTTAATTGTTCATTATTATTTTCCATCTTTCAAAATTTATTTGCACTAGACATCCCTCGGAAAAAACTTAGCTGTTAAATTTATACCTTAACCCTTAAATAATACTTAAAATATAATCTTATTCTTTATATGTAATTATCACAAAAGTTAATGTCCTTTTTAGTAATTTGACCATGAAAAAAGCTATTCTGATCACAACATCCAAACACTCTCATTTTATCAAAACCATGGTTTTCCATAATCTATTCTCCTCATAATCTATTCTCTAAAAGCTATTCTCCAGAAGCTATTCTCTAAAAGCTAATCCGAACACACCCTTACTCGTTGAATTGAAATTTATAAAAATATTATCAGAATTTGTTAAAACCTTATCTAAACATGTGAAACCCTTATTAAAAGTGGGAATCAATATCTTGCCATATGGTGAATTTTGAATTGGAATATGTAAAAATCTTATCAGAACTTATAAAGACCCTTGTTAGAAGTAGGAACTATTACCTTGTCATTGTAGCAAGTAGTGAATTTTGAATTGGAATTTGAAAAAATCTTATCAGAACTTGTTAAAATCTCATATGAACTTGTAAAATCTTTATCAGAAATGTGAATCAATACCTTGCCATTATAGGAAGTGGTGATTTTTTCATTAGAATTTATGAAAATCTTATTAGAACTTGTTAAGACCCTATATGAACTTGTGAAACCCTTATCAGAAGTAGGAATCAAATACCTTACCATTATACCAAGTGGTGATTTTTTAGGTATAATTTGTTAAAATCTTATCAGAACCTGTTAAAACTTTATCTAAACTTATTAAACTCTAATTAGAATTCTCTGTTCTATTTTTAAACTCAGAAGGACATTTTTGTCATTTCCATTTAATTTTGAAAAGGATAAATCAGATCCTCACACTTCTGTAGTATTATGAATATTTGGAACACATTTTTGTCCTTTAGCATTTTTAAAGTACTTTTTTTAAGGATTTTCCCTATTTCCTATAGATAATCATTTTTATGCTTTTGATTTGACCATACAATTATATCATTTAAGAAGAAAATAATTTGTAGCAATTACTAGCAATCTTCCCTACCTTTTGATTAAAAGAGGGAGATGCTAATTGCATGACATGCTGTTACAGGCATGATCCAATATGTGACCTTACACTTAGAAGAGGTAGTCATCGTATATTTATTTTTTTAGTCTATCCCAGGTACAAATATTTAATAACTATTTATTTAAAGAAATAAGGAAAAAAGACAAATATACACTACAAGTAACCAATCTACATTATCATGTATTTCATGAGATTTGTTAAGGAATTTATGATATTTGATTAGGTTTTAACAACTTTCATTTATCAAGTAATAAATCTACACTATGATATTTTTCACAACTTGATATGATATTACCAACTTCATATTTAATTTTATCAAATTTCAATATAAATTTCACAACTTTCCATTTCAAATTGAACATTTGTGAAAATGAGAAAACAAAAATAGATTAATTCCTACACTTAATATGATATTACCAACTTCTGATTTGATTTTGCCAAATTTAGATATGAATTTCACAACTATCCATTTAAAATTGAATACTTATGAAAAATGAGAAAACATGTATGGATTAAATCCTAAGCTTAATATGATTTTACCATGTTCGAACATAAATTTCACAACTGTGCATTTTAAATTGAACACTTGAGAAAATAAGAAAACATGCATGCATTAATTTCTAAACTTAATATGAGATTACTAACTTCGAATTGATTTTATCAAGTTTGGGTTTAAAAATAACAACTCCCACAAGTGTTATCTGCAAAGAATAATTTCTAAACCTTATAAGCTATTCCCTACTTTTCCAAATAATAATTCCCACCAGTGCCAAACAAATAAGTATACAGAAATAATTATCCCATGGCTATTACAGAAAATAAACATGGTTATGACCATCAAAAGATAGAGCATAATGTGCTAGATAATTATTCAGGATTAGTGCCCAGAATCCAGAAACTTCATGAATATGCAATTCTTGTAAGCTCGGAGATTAGATCAATATGGCTCTATATCATATTACATTGAACAGAGAAATTAGATAGGGAAGAAACTACAATTCGTTCAGAATGTTATTTACAAAGGAGATGGAGAAGGAAGGGAAATCCAAAGAAATAATACTAAAATCAAGTCATTATTAATACGCTGATTTCTACCTATATATCATCTTGAAGAAATTAAGCCACATGTAAGAGAAAGGCTAATCTTTTTGAATTTGTCTTGCGTGAAGCAAAGATGGGGGTTCCTCTATACTGTGTCATGTTTTACCTCAACCTAAGATGGAGGAGAAGCAACTTTCCGACCAAACCAATGGTGAGGTTCGAGCTTGATGAAGAGCCACCGACAGAGAGAAGCTTGATGAGTTTGACCAGAGATGTCTTGAGGAGCCCAAGCTCTAGGGAGGAACTTGACCCACGGTGAATATTGAGTGCTCTATTTCATCGAGATGACCGTCGCTGGAAGAAGATCGGAACTGGGAGCAGAAATTGGTATGGCAGAAGAGATCTTATTCGAGAGTGATGATACGGTATGATTTAATGATTTTAAAATATGTGTGAGAGAGAGGGGATGGTATAGCTGGGAATACGGCCAGCCCGCGGGTTGCGGGCCTGTGCAGCTCGTATTTCTGCGGGCCGGTAAAATGCCAACCCTAACCTGCAGTGTGCGGGTTACAGGCTAGCCCGCGGGTCTACATTTTTTTTAAAAAAAAAAAGTTCATATTTTTTAAAGAGGATTGAAAATATGAGACACATATATATGAGTAATTAAATTTACCTTTCTAGTATCAATCATTTCTCTTATAAAAATTTAAAGACATAATCTACAATGTAAGAGATAAAGTTATCAAATTTGTTAAAGTTTATAAACAAAACATAAACTCATCTTCAAACAACCAAGATATAATAATTTTGTTTAAAGAAAAAGGGAAGAAGCTAAGATTTTTTCTCTTTGAATTGGGAGGTACCAAAATAGGAGTGGAAAACTTATAAGTTTTGTAAAATTATTATATGTAAATAAAAAATAAAAAATTTTGCCGGCCAACCCACCAACCCGTGGGCTGGCCCGCATCAACCTGTGGGTTACACAGGCCCGCATTTTTGTGGGTTGGGAAAAACCCGTCAAAACTCACGGGCTCACGGGTTAAGCCCGCTGATTGGGCCTATATTACTGGCTCTAGGGGATGAGGGTATTTGTGTCTTTTTGCTTGAATTTTCAAAATCTCATTTTGAGAACTCACATCTCATAAGAATGTTAAAATTGAAAGCATCTCTCTGTTACTATTTTTAAAATTCTTTATCTAGGATTTTCCCTAATTTAAAATTATAATTAATTTTTGTTTATATAAGACAGGTCAATGTAGTCTATCAATGAAGTTATGTGGTGGGTCAAGTTGATTGTTGTGACACTGACAACCGTCCCCTCCGCCAATGAAGGGTAACATGTGCACAATAAACTCCTTCCCCAATAATTTATCTTCATTGCTCATTGAATTAAAGCATGTGCTTATTTCATCAATAGAGAATTAATTATAATTCTTATTTAATGAACCATTTCTAAAATCATAGAGGTGTGATGCATAAAATCCTAACATGTTGTTATGTCTCCCTTTCACCTAATATTGCTGTTAAGAATCCTAAACCAGGATATATACACACAATAAATAGAGAACTTACACTTTAAACCCCTCTCCTTTTTTTTTTTCCAGATACAAACGGCAAGCTATGCTTGAAATTATGAGGACCCAGTCCTAACTAAATTGGGGATGATGGCCCTCCGACATATGGCAACATATCCAAAAGGACACGTTCACTGTAGCTCCTGATGATCTCTGGTATCAAAACCACTTGAGGCCCCACTGTTATGGGCGTCATGAGCAAGTGTATCCGCGCACTGAATAGCTTCCCTATTAACTTGCTGAAGTTCCACCTCTCTTTCACAGAAGATGAGACTTCGAACCTCTTCTAACTCCTCTCTGTAAGAATGATTAACTCCATAATCTCGCAGTAGCAAGTTTACTGCTTCCACAGAGTCAGAGAAGATATAAACCTTAGGTAGATCCAGCTGTTGACATACCTCCAAACCTGTTTTTATGGCCAAGACTTCCGTTATGGTGACCGGATACTCTCCAAGATGCCTTTGAAACCCCATGATCCACTTCCCTTTTGCATCACGAATAAGCCCACCACACGCCGCCTGATTTTCGCTCTCCTTTAGATCTCCTCTAGAACAAGAGAGGTGGCATATGGCTCTTAACCCTCTTTACAAATGCCATCCCTACTCCCCTACAAATGTCTTTTTTTTTTGAACTTATTCAGTTCTCTGAAAAAACTTGAATTCAAACTTATTAATTCTTTTTTTTATTCTTCTTACCTTGGTTTTTTTTTAAAAAAAAGTCAAAATGATATTAATAAAAACCAATTACATCATAAAGTCTTAATAGTAATAGGACAACAGAAGGAAAATCGTAAAGAAAAGAAGGAAAAGAACTGAACACTTCAACTTCCAAATGAGTGAAAGAAGAAAATAAAGCATTGATATCCTCCATAAAGAAGCCTCCTGATGCGGTTGAAGAATTTGCAAGCCTGGAATGCTGTTTCATAGAAGCCATAATCTTCAAAGGGGCAATACCACGAAAGAAGAAAAAAGAGTTGACAATCCAACAAAAAGTAGACCTGAGACATTTGTAGTTGAAGAAAATGTCACCTCTATTTTTTCGAATCCATTGAAAACATTGAAGTGGTTGTATATGAAAGTAAATCCATGTATGACAAATAATTTTCTTTCGATGCAATTGAACCTTGTGGAGAACTAGAGTTCCATCTTTACAAATAAGTGTGTGTTTGGGGAGGGCCTTTTGGGCCACCAAATGCTCAATTGGGCCCCAAACGCCAATTGGTAATTTAGAAAAAAAAAAGTGAGTGTTTGGGAGTTAGCTTGCTCAATTGAACTTATCACATCATAATAGCTTTTACCCATAAGCTCAAAAACCTAGCTTATTCTGATTTAGTGTTTGGGATGAGAGTGAATAATTAAAATATTTTTTCAGTTGTGTCCAGTGTGCTATCAGACTGATTGCAATTTTACCCTTAATGTACCTTTTCAGCTACAAAAATTAATTTAAACTATTTTTTTGTGCTTTTAACCCTTAAAATATTTTTCCAACTGTACCCTGTGAGTTATCAGACTGATTGCAATTTTACCCTTAATGTACTTTTTCAGCTCCAAAAATTACTTTGAAATATTTTTTGGTGCTTTTAACCCTTTAAAATATTTTTTCAGTTGTACCTAGTCTTAGGAGACTGACTACAATTTTACCTTTAATGTATTTTATTTAGTAGTAAAGAACACCCAAAAGTTAGAATACTGATTTATTGATTTTCACTCACTCTAAAATATTTTTCCAGTAGCACCTAATATTTTAAAGTAATTTTTAAATATTTACTTGATAAATATCTTTCCACCCACTCTCTCTTACTATTATCACAAAAAAGTCACGTGTGCTTAAGTCAATTCAAACAAGTTTTAATTTTACAAAAGTCATTTATACAATCGTCAATCCAAACATAAATCATATTACACAATCTAGCTTTTATAAAAAATAAGATTACAAAAAGCTAAATTGAAAAACTCCATTTTTTCAATTGTTGTTCCAAACACGTTCCAAACACACACTAAGTGTGTTTGGATGAGGAAATAAAAAGTACTTTTTAGAAGAAAACCATGGTTTTCCAAAAAAAATACTTATTGAATAAAAAGGCAGAATCCCATTTTATATCAAAACCATGGTTTTGGGACCCAAAATCATGGTTTTGGACAAGCTATTTTTTTCCTTCTCTTTTTGCTGTCCTTTTTCTCTTTTCTTCTTCATTATTGATGTTGGAGGGAGAGGAGATGGGAGAGGGGTGTCTCCAATGATTTCCCTTTCCATTTACTTTCCATTGAATGTATCTACCATTATATCAATTTTCAATCGTTGAGATTTACCATGATAGATTTTTAGTATAATAATATTCTTCTCAACCATGGTAAATCTCAACCATTGAAAGTTAATCTAATGGTAAATACATTCAATAGAGAGAAAAATCAATGGAGACACCCCTCTCCTGAGACAAGATGGGATGAAAATATGATGTATTGATGTTGAGGAGAGAGAAGGTGGGACCCACCAATAATAGGGAACTTTTCCAGTTTTCCCATGATTTTTTTAAAGAAGTTCTCACAAAAGTTAATATCCTTTTTAGTAATTTGATCATAAAAAAATTTATTCTGATATACAAAACCTAAACACTTTAAGAGACTGATTGGACTAGTTTGGAAGCAGAAGAGGCCGTTCCTGACCATTAGTGAAAGCCATAGAGGAAAATTGCAGAATTTCTTAACTTCTTGAGTAACCAAAAGAGGATTAGAAACAGATCTTTCATGCAGAACAAAATTTGTTTTCCTCCAGATAACATTTAAAAGGATAATGATATCATGTTAGAAGTAGAAGTCAAAGATAATCCCTTACCGTCAGGAAGCGCATGTAGTAAAAGTCATATATGTAGGAAAAGTCATAGTGTTAGGAACGGCATGTCGGATTCAAATTAAATCTTTCGAATAAAATTCCGTGTATATATATCCATATGTAACATTACATGAATGAGAACTTAGATTTGCTTTAGTTTATGGTATCAGAGCCTCGAGCTCCGCCTTGCGTCTGAACTTCAAGTTTTCCGGCAAGAACCTCCATATTTTTCGGTGACTGAGCTCTCTTATTCCTTCAGATCCACTATCACCGGAGTCTCTTTTGACAACACGCGCCGGACCACCGTGTTCCCAGCCCTCAGATCGGTCAGACCCCAGAATCCGGTAGCCATCCGCCCGCGCATGTGCCACCACGTGCCGCCACCATTACCACCGTTCCGGCCACCTTTTTGCGACGGCGCTTCCAGCAGATTGATCGACTCTGATTACTCTACCTTGTCTTGAAGTTTCGTGACCATCCGATAATGTTTGAATTTTGAGCTTTGATCCTCGCATTCGATTTCAACCTTCGTGAATTGCAATTTGTTACTAACTTCAGTGTTTTCAAGTTAGTATTTCTGTCTGCGGGCCCCTTACCTTTTAGTTGAGGTATTATATATATATATATATATATCTTGACTTAATATCTCTCTGCAGGTCCAGTGGGTTGCAGTTTTTGCTTAAGTTAATCTAGCTTGATTTGGTTTGTATCGTGACTCTTCTTGCTCATTTGTTGATCTTGTATTTTGTGCGAATTGTTCGTGTACTACTATTGAACTTGCATTATGGCTGATTCTAAAAATTCCGATATGTTGCCTATGTCTGCGAAGATTACTGCTTCACAGTTAAATTGGACAAATTACAGTGATTGAAATAAAACCGTTAGAGTTTATATTTTGGGAATTGAGATGGAAACCCATTTAACTGAAGACCCTCCTTCTAGTGATGAAACCAAACTTTTGACTTGGTAAAGAGCAGATGCTCGACTTCTGTTTCAAATTCAAAATTCTATTGAACCACGGATTTTTTCTTCTGTTAGCCATTGTAACACTATCAAAGAAATTATGAGTTATCTTGAATTTATGTTTTCTAGCAAAGGAAATATTACTCGGATTCATGAAATCTGTAAAGGTTTTTATATTTCCTAACAGCAAGACCGATCATTGAAAGATTTCTTCTTGGATTTCAAGAGGATGTATAAAGAAATGAAGGTAGTCATGTCTCCACAAGCAGATCTCTCAACTCGTATCAAGAACTTGGAACTTCAGGCTATCATAAGTTTCCTTAAAGCTCTCAATCCGTCTTATGAGACTATTCGTTCTCAGATTTTGTCTAGTCAAGAGCTTCCTTCTCTTGAAGATGTTTTCTCCCGGGTTCTTTGTGCTGAGAGTCGATTCACTCTTCTATTGATCCAACTGCAAGCGCTCTAGCTGGGCGTGGTTCCTTTGAAAACAGGAATTATGGGTACAAACAACATAACAATCCTCCTACAATGATTTCTGGCAGTATTATCTGCAACTATTGCAAAGAACCTGGACACATTAAGAAAAATTGTCGAAAATTGTAAAATAAACAGCAGTGTGATCAACAGCGTGGCCTTGCTTATATTACCCAGACACCTGGTACCTCTGATTCTGGATCTTCGTCTGCAGGGGCCCTAACCACAGGTACTCTGTCCTCTGGTCTTACTACTGCTTCAACTAAGTGGGTCATTGATTCTGGTGCCACCGATCACATGACAGGTAATTATCACTTATTCTCTTCATATGCCCCTTATGCCAACCCGTCATCCATATTTGTCGCCAATAGTTCTCCTGTCCATGTTACTGGCTCCGGCACTGTTAAACCTACTGCATCCCTCTCATTATCTTTTGTTCTTAACGTTCCTGATCTCACCTTTAACCTTTTATCTCCAAGTAAACCCACTTGTCATTTAAACTGCTTTATCTCACTCTTCCCTGACTATTGTTTAATTCAGGATCTATCGACGAAGCAGATTATTGGTAGAGGCTATGAATCTGGTGGGCATAACATCCTTGATGATCAGGTGCCACGTTCTGTTGCTTGTTCTGGTGGGCCGTCTCTCTTTAAAGTTTATTGTCGTTTAGGTCATATGTCAGTGTCCTCTCTCCGAAAATTGCATCCTCAGTTTTCTTCTGTGTCTACTTTAGATTGTGAGTCATGTCAGTTTTCTAAACACCATCGTGTTCATTTGGCACCTAGCATCAATAAACGGGCTGCGTCCCCCTTTGAGTTAGTGCATTCTGATATTTGGGGTCCTTGTTCAGTTCTGTCTCACACTGGTTATCGTTATTTTATCACTTTTGTTGATGATTTTTCCTGAACCACCTGGCTTTACTTAACGAAACAGCGTTCTGAATTGTTTACTCATTTTCGTCATTTTTGTGTTGAAATTCAAACCCAGTTTAACACTCTTGTGAAAATCTTACGAAGTGATAATGCGAAAGAATATTTTTCCACACCATTCACCGATTACATGCAAAGTCATGGTATTTTTCACCAATCCTCTTGTGTTGATACCCCTGCTGAAAATGGTGTTGCTGAAAGAAAGAACCGACATCTCTTAGAAACTGCACGAGCTCTCATGTTTCATTCCTCAGCCCCTAAAAATTTTTGGGCTGATGCTATATCTACTGCCTATTTTCTTATCAATCGAATGCCTTCAGCTGTTCTTGGTGGGGCTATTCCGTATTCCGCTCTATTTCCCACGACTAAGTTGTTTCTTGTTGATCCTAAGATCTTTGGTTGTGTCTGTTTTGTTCGGGATGTTCATCCTTAGTGCTGGGAAAACGGGCCGGCCCGGCCCTGCAGGGCCGGCCCGTGACGGGCTCGGGCCTAAACGGGCCGGCCCGTTTAGGCCCGAGTTCAAATTCGTACCCGTTTGAAGCGGCCCGGCCCGTTTAAGGTAAGCCCGCGGGCCGGCCCGACGGGCTTTAGGCCCGTTTATGTGTTTTTTTTTTTTTTGCTATTCTTTTTTTATTTCTTATTCTTATAAAAACTAAAATACCTAATTTAAAACATAAATATCATCAACACTAATTTAAAACATAAATATTATCCAAATTTAATATAATACAAACATTAAAACTTAAGTCCAAACCATAATTAATGTTCATAACCAATTAAATAAGTTCACAGCCACAATCAAACAAGCCTACAAGCTTCAAATGTCAGTAATAATATAACACCTGATTTGGATTTTGGCGTATACATGAAAAAAAAGAAAAAAAGAAAATCAAAGAAGAGAAGCTTCAAATGAGGTTTAAGTCAGTGTGAGAGCATTTCTGATATGAGGGTTAGGTTAGGTTAACTCTACTCTCTGACCAATGCTTGTTGCCCATTGCCTTGTGCCCATTTTAAAAAAAAAAAGTTAAACGGGTCTAAAAGGGCTGGCCCGCAGGGCTTCAGGGCCGGCCCTACAGGGCTTGCGGCCCTACAGGGCCGGCCCTTTTAGGCCCGCTTCCATTTTCAGCCTCTAAATCATAGGCCCGGCCCTTGACGGGCTCGGGCTTAAACGGGCCGGCCCGACGGGCTCGGCCCGAATTCCCGGCTCTATTCATCCTGGTGTTAGCAAAACTTGATCCCAAGTCCCTTAGATGTGTTTTTCTTGGCTATTCTCGAGTTCAGAAAGGTTATCGGTGTTACTCTCCTGATCTTAGTCGTTACCTTGTGTCATTACTGAGCCTGCATCTTCGACCTCCTCTGAGTCTCTATCTGTCATTACTGAGCCTGCATCTATCATTACTGAGCCTGATGATGTCCTAGTTTATCATGCCCCTCTTTCACCAGTGCAAGCTGCTGTTTCAGAACCTGATATCATTAATGATGTTGATGTTACCAATGTTTTGCCATCACCAGTCACTGCTTCACCGACAGATTCTAGTCATGACACCTTGGTTTCTTATTCCCCAAATCCTCCTATTGCTGTCCCTGACCCAGCTGCCTCTAATTTTGTTGTTGATCCCTCTTCTGACCTACCAATTACACTTCGGAAAGGTACTCATCCTCGTTGTCCTCCCAGAAGATATGCTGATTGTACCTATCCTATTTTCTCATTTGTGTCTTACCAGAATTTGTCCCCTACTTCTTATTCGCTTGTGACCACCCTTGATCCATCTCCACTCCTACTACTCTTCATCAAGCCTTGACTCATCCTGGTTGGCGTACAGCGATGGAAGAAGAACTTATGGCCCTTGAAAAAGCTGGTACCTGGACTCTTGTTGATATACCTCCTGATAAGAAAGCCATTGGATGTAAATGGGTGTTTGTTGTTAAAACTAAGGCAGATGGTTCTTTAGAACAGTTAAAAGTTGACTAGTTGCCAAAGGGTATACATAAACTTATGGTATTGATTACTCTGAGACTTTCTCTCCTATGGCTAAACTCACCTCCGTTCGTCTTCTTATCTCCTTAGCTGCCACATATCATTGGGATTTATATCATTTAGATGTTAAAAATGCATTTTTGAATGGAGATCTCCTTGAAGAAGTTTATATGGAGCAACCACCTGGATTCGTTGCTCAGGGGGAGAATAGGAAATTGTGTTATCTTCAGAAGTCATTGTATGGTCTAAAGCAAAGCCCTCGTGCCTGGTTTGATAGATTCTGTAATGTAGTCAAGAAGTTTGGATTAAGTCAAAGCAAGTGTGATCACTTTGTGTTCTACCAGCAATTTGATGCAGGCATGATTCTTTTAGTAGTAACGTTGATGATATTGTGATTACAGGGAGTAGCATTTCCGGAATCTTATAACTTAAAGTCTTCTTGAATTCTTATTTCCAGACAAAAGATTTGGGGTCATTAAAGTACTTTCTTGGTATTGAAGTTTTGAGAAGCAAGAAAGGTATTCTCTTAACTCAAAGGAAGTATGTTCTTGATCTCTTAAAAGAGATTGGAAAGCTTGGAGCTGCACCAAGCAGCTTCCCCATGATTCCGAATCCTTTCTTGGATCTTGATGCTAGTATGTTTGATGAACTTCCTGATGATTTAAAGAAGAAGATTGATCCAGAGAAACTGAAGCCGTTTGCATTTCCTGAAAGATATAGAAGACTCATTGGGAAGTTGAATTATCTGACAGTAACTCGTCTTGATATAACATTCTCAGTCAGTAGGCTCAGCCAATTCATGGCATCACCAACGGTGGCACAATGGAAAGCTTTAGAACATATCTTGCATTATTTGAAAGGTTCTTCAGGTCTTGGTATTCTTTATATAGATTATGGGCACACTAAAGTCGAGTGTTTCTGTGATGCGGATCATGCAGGATCTAAAGCCACAAGACGATCCACTACGGGTTATTGTGTGTTTATTGGTGGAAATTTGATATCTTGGAGAAGTAAGAAGCAATTAGTTGTGTCAAAATCAAGTGCAGAAGCGGAATACAGAGCCATGTCACAGTCAGTACAAGAAATTGTGTGGGTATTTCAACTCTTAAAGGAAATTGGCATTACCACGACATTACCTGCAAAACTATGGTGTGACAATAAAGCAATACTTCATATAGCTTCAAATTCTGTGTTCCATGAACGAACAAAACATATTGAGATTGATTGTCATTTTATTCGTGATAAGATCAAAGAAAATATTGTATTTATAGGGCATGTATGATTCGACGACCAACTGACAGATCTTCTGACAAAAGCCTTACATGGGACACGGGTTAAATATCTTTGTAACAAATTGGGTATGATCAATATATATGCTCCAACTTGAGGGGGAGTGTTAGAAGTAGAAGTCAAAGATAATCCCTTACCGTCAGGAAGCGCATGTAGTAAAAGTCATACATGTAGGAAAAGTCATAGTGTTAGGAACAACATGTCGGATTCAAATTAAATCTTTCGAATGTAATTCCGTGTATATATATCCATATGTAACATTACATGAATGGGAACTTAGATTTGCTTCAGTGCACGTATAATAAATGAAAATGCTCATAAATATACAATTGGAAAAGAGTTCTCTTCAGCCACTGGGAAAAACTCTGAGCACTTGAATTATCGAATTTAATTTGGAAACATTCAAACCAAACAACTCTTGTGAAAAGGCAAAGAAAGAATAAATGCTCAATAGTTTCATCAACATGACATCCAAATAAGCTAAACCCTGTGATATTAAGATGATAATGTTTGCGGAGAACATCAATAGAAGGCAAAGCATTGTGAAGGAGTTTCCATATGAATAAAAGATATTTAATAGATATTGACTAAAGAAATTTCCAAAAAGGATCCTCTGTTCCAGATACTAGATTCCTTAGACATATAGAGGAGCCCTCTTTAACAGGATATTCACCAGTTTGGCTACCAGACCATATGATTTGATTAGGAATATTAGAAAAAGAAAGTGAGGTGCTTAAAAGATACTATTGTTCTTACCTTGTTATTGTTTTATATTTGGTTTGAAAATACATTTTTATAGTTTTTTGAACAAAAAAAAAAAAACATTCTATTTCCCTAACATTTTTATAGTTAACATTTCATTTTTTTTTGCCACATCATCATCATCATACTTCCTTTAGTAGTTAATTAAAGAGTTTATTTTGATATAAAAGCATAACCTCACTTCACTCTATTTCCCTAACTTTATCAAACCATCCCCATATTGTTTTTAAAATTTTACTTCACATAAACACACCCATAACCAAACCCATGTCCACTTCGGATCAAGGTGTGAGAGTGCCACTTGAGCGATTAAGCCAAAAACTCTTAGAACAAAATTACTCCTATTAATGATATATATAAAGGGAGTTTTCAGCCTGAGATATTTTTAATCCAATGATTAATTAAAGAGAGTATTTTTAAGAAACTAACATATATTTTATAAATAAATAATATAACCAATTTTTTTAATCTCAAATAAATTATTTTATTTTTTGACCAGATTAAAATAAGTATTTAAATTATTATTTTAATCCGATCAAAAAATAAAATACTTTAGAAAATATAAAAAATATTTAGGATTACAATATACGTGCCAAGGTGAGGGAAGACTCTCAACATCTCTCATTTTATATAATCAATATATATATATATATATATATATATTAATTAGGATAAATTAGAGGGTTGGTTAAATTATTTTATTTAAAATAATTAATTGTAAACATTATTAAATTATAAATAAAAAGAAAAAAGACACTTAAATACCACTTGAACTTTAAAATTCTAAATTGATTTTATTGATATTAAGAGTAATGTGATTGACAAAAAACATATAATAATGGATAACTAAAATTTTTGGAAAATCACTAATTTTAAATTTTAAAATTCAAATGATATTTAAGTATTTTTTTCCTTAAATAAAATGTATTTTCCTAGACAACACAATAAAGCCCATCCCTCAAAACGTACCGTATGGATTAACCATAAAATGGAAGCCAATATGAGCCGTTTGTTAATCATAAAATGATAATCGCCGTCTACTTTAATAAGGGATTCAGCGATTCTGCACCGGTGACTGAGCTCCGAAGATTGATACACGAGCCACATGACGGTGGCACAAGAACATCTCGCTCCAGTTTTTTTTGCCTCAATTTGAACTGCGTTCCGAGAACGAGAGACACAACGGCGAAAGGGGAGAGACAGGAACGACTACAAAGCTCCAGCGATTGATGTGCGGGGGCCTCAGATAATCGACGTTTGGCCTCAGGTGATTTCTTCTTTCTCTTTTCTCTATAGTCCTGTTTTTGCTAACGGTATGATCATAAGAAGATGGTGCGTCACCAAATTTTCATTCTTTTGCTAACCTATTGAGTCATTATAGCACCAAAATTCAATTCAAGAGTTGGTGAGGATGGTATTCTGAAGATATTCATAACAACTCAAAGTGCGGTCTCATTCATTCAAAGAAATAGTTGATGTGAGTTGGCTCTCCTCAATGACTGATTTTGCATTGATAGAATTCATATCAATTCTAATTTTCTAGGCTGTGCTCTGATGATTATTGGATAATGTGTCCAGCTTGCTTTTCCTTTTTAAGGACAATTCCTTTGAGCAAGATTCTTGAGCTGGCAACAACTGTCACTCTCACACAAGCTCACCAAATCTGAAAGAAGAGAAAAGACATCAATTTCCTGTGAACAACAAGCTCCGGTTTTGATTAGGTGAAGAGATTGCTTTAGAATGTCAACCGGAGTACGCAAGCTATACGGAAACTGTATTTATTCTCTATACATAAAACATAAAGAATACTAATAGTTATCCAAGAGTGTCGCACATGTACCAATGTAAGATATGTGTGCGATGCTGATACCCTATCCCCGTTTGTCCTATTGGCGATTCAGTTGCTGGGGAAGGGAATTTGTTTGATTTGATCTCAAAGTATGTATAGCAATCTGATTCTCAAAGTGGAAAAGAATTGTTCTAGGAAATTGTATTCATTTCATGACAAGGTTTTTCAGACGTTGCAGTTTCAAAATCCAATTTTGGACATACAGAATACTTGTAATAATGCCATATTGAAACAAGGTGACTCATCGTCAAATGCTGAAGAGGTTCTGGCAAGCCAATTGGCTTTGGTATTGCGTACTTCTTATGATACTTCTGTAATTCGCCAAGGTAGACAAATTCATACGCAGATGATTATCAGTGGAATAAGGAGTACTAGTCTTAACATGAAGATGCTGGGAATGTACGCTCTTAGTGGTAGCATCAAGGATGCTAGAAACATGTTTTTCACACTTGAACTGTGCTATACTCTTCCCTGGAATTGGATGATAAGAGGGCTTACAATGATGGGTTGGTTCAAGTTTGCCTTGTTGTTTTACTTCAAGATGTTGGGTAGTAAAATTTCCCCTGATAAATATACATTTCCTTATGTCATTAAAGCTTGTGGTGGCTTAAATAATGTTCAATTGGGCAAGGTGATTCATAATACTATTCAATTGATGGGCTATCATATGGATTTATTTGTTGGTAGTTCATTGATCAAGTTGTATGCAGAAAATGGCTATATTCACGATGCAAAATGCATATTTGATAAAATGCCTCAAAAAGATGGCATTTTGTGGAATGTCATGCTCAGTGGATATGTTAAAAATGGAGATTCAAACAATGCTATTAGAACTTTTAAAGAAATGAAGAAATGTGATAAACCCAATGCAGTCACATATAGTTGTATTTTGTCTGTATGTGCCTCAAAAGGGATAAATTACTTTGGCAGTCAACTTCATAGTCTAGTTATTGTTAGTGGTTTTGGGTTTGATTCCCAGGTAGCCAACACACTGCTTGCTATGTATTCTAAATGTGGAAACCTTTCTGATGCGCATAAGTTGTTCAATGTGATGCCACAGACTGATACTGTGAGTTGGAATGGGTTAATTGCTGGATATGTACAAAATGGATTTACATACGAGGCTTTACCATTGTTTAATAAAATGATCTCTGCTGGCGTCAAACCAGATGCAATCACTTTGTCAAGTTTCCTTCCTTCTGTCATTGAATCTGGGAGTCTCAAACATGGTAAGGAAATTCACAGTTATATATTGCGACACAGTGTGGCTTTTGATGTTTACCTGAAGTGTGCTCTTATTGATATATACTTCAAGGGTGGAGATGTGGATGCAGCACAAAAGATTTTCCAACAGAGCACCGATGTTGATGTTGTTGTTTGCACTGCTATGATATCAGGATATGCTCTTAATGGGCTGAATATGGGTGCTATAAACATGTTCAGGTGCTTAATTCAAGAGAAAATGATGCCTAATTGCCTGACGATGGCTAGTGTTTTGCCAGCTTGTGCTGCTTTGGCTGCTCTGAAATTAGGGAAGGAATTACATGGGAATATACTTAAAAATGGACTTGATAATATGTGCCATGTGGGATCTGCTATCACAGACATGTATGCAAAATGTGGAAGACTGGATCTTGCTTATCATTTCTTTAGAAGAATGCCTGAGAGAGATAGTGTGTGTTGGAACTCTATGATTGCAAGCTTTACACAGAATGGGAAACCTGAGATGGCCATTGAACTTTTTTGTCAAATGGGAGTGAGTGGAACTAAGTATGATTCTGTGAGCCTGTCAACTACGCTTTCTTCTTGTGCAAATTTACCTTCACTCTATTATGGGAAAGAAATACATGGCTTCATAATTAGAAATGCATTCAATGCTGACATTTTTGTTGAGAGTGCATTGATAGACATGTATTCTAAATGTGGAAAATTAGCCATGGCACGGTGTGTTTTTGACTTAATGGATCAAAAGAATGAAGTTTCATGGAATAGCATCATCACTGCATATGCGAACCATGGTCATCCTCGAGAATGCCTTGATCTATTCCATGAGATGTTAAAAATTGGAATTCGTCCTGACCATGTTACTTTTCTGATAATAATGTCTGCTTGTGGCCACGCAGGCCTAGTTGATGAAGGCAGATGCTACTTCCATCGGATGACTGAAGAATTTGGGATTTCTGCTAAAATGGAGCATTATTCATGCATGGTAGATTTATATGGTCGTGCAGGTCATTTGCATGAGGCCTTTGATACTATAAAGAGCATGCCATTTGCCCCAGATGCAGGTGTTTGGGGAACACTTCTTGGAGCTTGCCGGGTGCATGGCAATGTTGAGCTTGCCAAACTAGCTTCAAGACATATTCTTGAATTAGACCCAGAAAATTCAGGTTATTATGTCTTGCTCTCAAATATACATGCTGGTGCTGGAGAATGGACAGATGTACTGAAAATAAGGAGTTTAATGAAGGAAAAAGGAGTTGAAAAGATCCCTGGATACAGTTGGATTGATGTCAACAGCACCACCCATATGTTCTCTGCTGTAGATGGAAGTCACCCACAATCTGTTGAGATTTATTTGATTCTGAACTGTCTTCTTCATGAACTGGGAAAAGAGGGTTATGTTCCTCAACCATACCTTCCAATGCATCCGCAAGTCATGGCCAAAAATCGAGGAGATATGAAATGATTGCTTTCAAGCTGTCTGAATCAGTGAGAGCAAATATTCTGATAGGGACCAAAGTAGTATGGACTGTCAAAGTCCCACGTCGAGTAGTATGAGTTACTTGATAGAGTACTTAAGTGTCTTGGCTCTCCCACCTCCATAGCTAGTTTTTGGAGTGTAGTTCTCCAAAGTGCTTTGGTGCCTATCATATTCTGTTTTGTGGCTCGTGTATTTATACAATGGCTTCTACCGGCCCTTATGGTATGCATTTTTTTATTGTTGTTTATGAGGATAATTGTTGAATCACAATTTCCCATCATATGCAAGAGATGATAAATTTATTCATGAGCCTTCATTTAACAGCTGTTTCATCAGCCTTCCTAAACTGCTTATGTTTGTAATTTAAGACCAAGTAGTTAGAAGTATGATTTATTTTGCATCCATTCGACTACTTAAATATAAGCATCATGTATGGTGGGCGTGCCTGTACTTTGTGACCCTTCTTTGAACCCATAGAGCATTCTTTTATCTTTGAAGGCATGTGTTAGTATTAGTAAAAACCTTCACTTGACAAATTACTAGAAATTTTCACTGAATTGAATTATTTGATAGTCCTTGTGAGTTATACCGCAAGATTTATACTGTACCCATGTTCTAGTACCAAGCCTCTGAAGCAATGTGTGGAGAGCTGTGTGATAAATCTTGAACAGTTTTCACTGCGTGTTTATGCACTCTATAACTCAGAACCTTAGCTATTTTTGGTTCTTCGGACTTCCTTTGAGACAACAAAATAGAACTTTGTTTTGTGCGTTTATGTGCAAGCTTTAACATCTTGATTTCCACTGTGGATTTACTAATTTTCATGGCTTTAATTTTATGCTTCAAAGTCTATGCATTGTAGCTTGGAATAGAATTAATTGCAACAAATATTAATGGATTTTACCTACAATCACAACCAATGAGATGGGGAAGAAAAAAGGCTCAAATGAATGTTAGATTTCAGATTGATGTGGCCACATATGTCTGGGCGTTTTCCTGCATGCATGAGTTTTCTTTTTCTGAAGAAACTTAGGTTTCTATGTATAATATGTCTGTTGCTAACCTGCAGATTTCATATGATTATTATTCTCTTCCTTCAGGAAGGCGTACTTGTTCAGCCCTCACATGCATTTTACTGCTGAAATGACCATGAGTTTATCTCTCTATTTTTAGCTGAAGGCATATGGGATTCATCATTTCTGCAATTAAATATGACTCTTACTGTTATTTGTTTCCTTCGAAGGATGAGGTTTAAAGCTTTTTTTTATTTTCTTTTATTTTTTTGGTGATCTTTGTTTGTTTGTTCATATATTCATTCTAATGATTTACAGCTGAGGGAAGAGTTTTGGCATTGAAGTTGAGTCTGTTTTTACTTCTCGGCAGAGGCTATCCTCAATGGCTTTGCTTCTTGTAGGGGCCAACCAGACCTTATTAATTCAATCACAGCTGCTGAAATTGAAGCTAAGAAATCTAAAAGACAGAATCACTTATTCAGAATGTAAGCAAGAACTCGCCTCAATGCCTTGTTTGTGGGGAAAATCACACCAAGGTCCTAACCTAAAAAAATAATCTCATAGCTTGTCAATGACAAGTAAAAGAGCCACTATTGACAAGTTATGAGACTTTTCTGATATTGTTTTCCTTAATTGAGACCTTGGTGTGATTTTCCCTTGTTTGTGTGATCACACATTTCGTGTTTAGCCTATAAAGTTTTTTTTATCTATTGCCGATTTGGCATTTCAAAGCCTATTCTTGTAGAACTGCAAAATTTCTATTCATAATGGATTATTATTGGTTATTCTGTGTTTTGTGCGTATCTGCAGTTGCAGCATATGTATATACTCCCTCCGGTCCTAATTATAGGACAACATTTGGGAGTTGATTTTGGTCCTAATTATAGGACAAAGTTTTAATTTTTGTCAATTTCTTCCCAAAATACCCCAATTGATACTTCAAGGCAAGTAATCAACATCAATAGAACATGATTTCTTGTATGTATTAAATAAGAGCATTTTAGAAAAATAAATAAGATTAACTAATTTAACTACTATTCTTAATTTCTCCAAAGTTAGATAAATATGTCCTATAATTAGGACCGGAGGGAGTATACTGTAAATAGTTTGAAGGGAAACTATTCTTGAGGTACTTAATAGTTTCCTTCAATTTTTAATTTGATACCTGTGTGTTTTTACTCCTTATTAAATCTCTTAATTTTACTCTATTAATAATACAATTAGCTTCCATACAATTAAAAGATTTAATGAGAAGAAAACACACGGGAACTAAATTAGAAATTGAAGGAAACTACACGTATCTCTGAAATAATTTTCCATATAATAAATTTTCTCAATAGTGGAGATGATCATAAATAGAACAGATCCTATAAATTTATATTGAGTTTAAATTGAGTCATGACCAATGGCTTTGTAGCCCGGAGCTAAGAGGGTAACGGGTTATGGTAACTTAGCTAACTTAATTAATGTTCTTCAGGAAAATTTCAATTAAATCCAGCGGTAATACCCAAATACATATTCAGGTATACACTTATAACAAATTTTTAACCAAGCTGGGAGGTACCATTGGAGATTTTAAAATTTGATAATTTTACCTATAGCTATACGTCCTCCTTTTGCTTCTCTTTTCCTCTTCGCTCTGTTGTCATTCTCCTCCATCCACCTTCATCATCATGGAGTCTCTCTCAAAGAGCTGATCATCAGTCTCTTCCTCAATTCCCTTCTCACTCTTTCTCCCCCGACAACAACTTCACGGGCTGTTTCAAATCTTATATAAAGCTCTCTCACATATTTTGTCCTGTCTCTCTGTTCATCAGCACCTCAAAATGGGATCCAAGCTCAGCAGCAGCTGCATGTGCTCCTCCTTCGTCCACACAGGCGGTTGCTCCGGCGGCCGTGACAAAGGAAGGAATCATGATGACGACGATGGCTGTCGTCATGGTTGTCCTACAAATTAGGTCGTCCCTCAAACAATAAGGGCAACTATAATCCTTTGACAATATATGTGTGTGTGTATTCTACATCTCATATTTTATGTACAAGAGTATAAACATGCTCATTATGTATGCAATCTTGACAAACAACATTGTTATATTGTTGTTAAAACTTTGCTTGATTTGGCATCCTATAATCCCACGCCCCCCCCCCCTCTCTCTCTCTCACACACACTCACTTACAGCCTCTCACGCAACTAGCATTTACTCGAACGCGAGTTGCGCGGGGAGAATGTTATTAAAGAAAATACTTACTTTTATTAAAATAAATTCACCACAATAACATGTATTGAAGATATTCCATTCAAAACAATACAATTATGAGAGAAAACAATTAATTAATATGACTCACTCAATTGATATGGAAAGTCAATAGAGCAATATAATATAATCTACATAAGGTGAGATGAATATATGTACAACATGTGCAAATTAATTCTAATTGTTCGAGTATAAATTTTTTTGAAGATAAGCAATTGATTATAATTATTTTAGATTGGATTAAACCATTCCCTCAAATAATAAGAGGGTAAAAATAGACTTAATTTACATTGTTTTAGCATCACCTATGCATATGAAGCTTATATAAAGTTGAAGTCATTTAACCTTAATTATATGAAAGATAATGAAGCTGGAGTCATTTCATCTTGAGATAGATTTTAATCAGAAGTAGGTTCATACAATTAGTAATCTAGAAAACAGCTAGTACATTTTAAACCCTTTTTGCAGCAACATAGAAGAAAGGAAGAAGATTCGTGCAAAAAAGGTTTTGCTCTTCAACACTTCTTCCTTTGCATGAACCATAGGACACAAAGCACGATGAAATTATTTTCAAGCCACATGTCCATTGTGAATAGTAAAATGAGTCTAAAACAAAAAATAAGCTATTTGAGGCTCGGCTTAAGTGGAAAAGTATTATTATAAACGAGCATCATCATGCTTCCCTACACGTTGCATGGGAGTTTCTACATTTAGAGTTGTTTCATTATAATAGTAATAAATAAAAAATAAAACAACATTAATAGATAACCAAAAAAATTCCTCATATACGAAGGTATGGCAACAAATGTAGAGCAAATCAAGGTTTGATTTCCAAGGGATACCTTCAGTCAAATGTAGAGCAAAGTTTTTCAAAAATCATACTTATTATACATAGGGTGAACCACTTCATGCATTTTTTTAGGGAATCAACTACAATACTGAAAATAGAAGGATAAGAAAGAGACTAAATATAAGGCTGAAAAAAAAATTCAAAGCACGTGCAATGAACAAAATCTCGATGTATGCTAAAATAGAACGCTTTCTTTTATTTTTAACCATAACAGAATTTCCCTAAAGCTTGATTGATCTCAAACAAAATGACCATGACATTGAGCAAACTTTTATAGCATGTGCAGTAGACAAAACCCGTGAGTTTGATTGTTATTGTTCTATTTCTTTTATTTTCTATGCGTGGCCCCATCATTAATTTCTCACCCTAATGCCTCGTTTGGTATAGTGGAAGAGTTTTTGATGGAATTGGAAGTGGAACTAGAAGTGGAAATGGAATTGGAACTGAAGATGGAAGTGGACTTTAAAGTGTGTTTGGTATGGTGATGGAATTGATGTATTAATTATATTTTATTTATATATTTATATTATAAAAAGACCAAAATACCCATGAAATTTTTCAGAAAGAAAAAACCCAACTCCAGATATTTCATAACTAAGGGCAATAATGTCCAAAATATTCCACTTCCAAAGAAGTGAGATGACTTCCTTGGGTTAGCCCATGGAACTCACTTCCACCACTTTTGATGGAAGTGACTTCCATGTGGAAGTGCATTCCCACCAACCAAACAACTCAAGGTGTGTAATTCACTTCCACTTCTCTTGCCACAATTCTCTGCTACCAAACGTGGCATAAAGGTTTGCTCAGTGCAGTTACTTCAGCAGATACAGTAGGACTTCAAAAAAGGAATAAGTTAAAAAAAATGCAATTTCCAAGAAATCAAATCTAAGAGGTAGCCATCTGGTTGCATAATGAAGTAGATACATATAACTATGATTGAGTGAATGGAGTAGTCATAAATTATCCAATGGCAGAGATTTGATTTCAAATTAAAGCTAACTAATTTCTGGCCATGGGATAACATTTTTTTAAAGGCATCAAAGGTTTGATCAGGCTGCATTAATTTACGACTGTACCAACTTGTTTGATCTAATGACTTTAGCATGTAGATTATTTGTGTTTAAGGTATCTGCAATGGTGAACCTGTAAAAGAAGGTTGCACTATGCATAAAGGTTATAGTGCTTATGTTTAGAATTTATGATAAAGGAACAACATGTGAAGGTACAATTTTTCATGGTATACTTTTTTCATAAAGCGACAAAAGAAAGGCATTAAAGCAAAAATTCATTGATTTTCAATTTAAAGTAGCTGCTCTATCAGTATGTTTTTTTATCTGTTTCCCTGAAGCCATGAACGTTTTGCAACATTTAGTTCTACGAAAAGGTTTTGTTATGATCTTGCATAGCTACAAAAAGTGGAAAAGTCAATAACTTCAACATAGATTCACATGACCTAAAAAATTTATAATATAATGACTTCAGGGAAACAAACAATTTAAAAAACAATACCGAAGGACCTTTTATCATCAAAATAATTCTTGCTTATCATCAAATTTATGATTTATGAATTATGTAATAGTTTATCCTCCCTTGTCCTCTTTTTTTTTTTTTTTGGCTATAACCATGCACAGGATATTTCATAAATTATTTCATGGATATTTTAGTACCAACTTCAATGCTACTAAAGCAACATTAACAATTGATTTCTCTACTATCACTTTTGGACATTTTGACATGGAGAACTGTCATATTTATGTGACATTCACAATGTTTACTTAAACATGTGACACTTAAAGTAGCTTGCTAAGCAGTCTTATTACGTAATGTGCATGTTAGATCATACATAGTCAATGGCAGCCTTACATAAAACCACAAAATAATAAGAGCAAATGTTCTGCTTTAATAAGAGCAACTTTCAGCCTTACTCAAAATAATGTTCTTTCCTATTTCAGATGATATATAATCTTAAATGATATTTTAAAAGCAGATACTATATTTCACACAAAAGGCATATTATCACATTTACCCTAAAAACAAACAAAAAAGAAGTTATTATCATTCTGGCACAGTCAAAAAATGAAACAATATATCATCAGAATGGAATTGGTTGGGAGAAGAGAATCACATGCAATAGAAAAGCAATGACAAAATCTTACTCTTATCTCCTTACTACATTTCTACCTTCTTAAATGGACAACTTCTGCACAACCAAAGCTGCTACATTGCAATTACCCTTTCATGCAACATTTTTTCTTTAATAAGCTCTTGTCACAATTTAAAGAATTACTTTACACGTGTTGATAGCTGGACCAAGAAAAACTTTTAAAGCACACAACATGTCACAAGTTAGGCCACCCTCATTTGTCATGTACTACTGCAATTAAAAGGAGAACTATAAATTACTTTTATAGTCAATACACTTTTTTAGTCATTCAAAAGCATTAATAACACACCTTAAAATATAACACACATTTATTATATTGTAAATTTACATAACATTCATTTAGGCTGTAACTACTCAATGTTACAAGTAAAGATTTGCCCCTGGCTTCAGCCCCTCTCGCTTCCCCCTTTGTATCTCATTTTCTTCTTCAAAATATACTATTATCACTTCCAATTTATTATTTTCAAAATACGCTTTTTCTCTCTCAAGTCTAAGTGCTCCACCCCATGACTTCACAACCCCCAACACGTTTTCACAGCCCAATTGTGACCTGACAATAATAAAGTGGAAATGATGTCTTAGAAGTATAGTTGAAAAAAATACTTGGGAACTAGAAAAGTTCTAACCTGTCTTAGAAGTACGTCCTACAACAAAGTCAATGTAGTCCCTAACTGGCAGCCTAGAAGAAATCATATACCCATCCCAAACTTTATGGACTTGGTTCTCTGAGCCCTCAATTTTCCATTAACAATAACCTGCGAGCAAATCAAATAGTAATTACCATCTATCTAAAGCAACATTGCTTAAAGGCATAGTTCAAAGATGGGCAACTCCAGCGCAAATCTCATATCCCTTGGCACTACTTTCAATAACAAATCTCAGAAAACCATAGAAAGCCTTGAAAACAAACAATTATTTAGTTGTATAAATGAAATTATGGAGAATAATCTTGTTAATACAATGAATGCTAAGAAATCCTATACCCACACATGAATTATTGCAATAACGGAGGAAGTTCAAATGATAATGAAGTAGCATAACGAAAGTTGATTACATCCTTAATTAGGTGAAGACATTGAAAGTATTAACAGGGAATGATAAATTGCTTCCTAATGAACTATAATTGGCCTGGTCACTATTACAAGAGGAAATATGGAGACCTTAAAGGCAGCAAGATGTCTTCCATCCCATCTCATATGGCCTTTGTACTATTCATAAAATTTGATTAGAAGCATGTAAGTGAATTACAAGAGCATTGCCCAGATAAAACTCTCTTTGCAAAGGATGAAAAAAGGGAGTCCATGAGCTCTAAAGCATTCCATTCTCCTAGTGTTAAATTCTCCAAGGAGTTATCAAACACCTTCAAACCCTGTAAATATTATGGAGCTCAAATCTAGGTGCTTGATGCTTAAAACAAAGAAAATAGTAATGAGGATTTGCATGCACAATAACAAAATTACCAAGTTACGTTTTGCAGCCCTTTGAATTTTTTCACTGTTAAACTACTTCAAATAATCAAGTCTCTCTCTCTCTCTCTCTGGAACAATATGGGGCTTTTAATTTGTAACAATTCTAAGGCAATAGAATAAGTTATGACAAGAAGAGAGAAAACATGGGACGCATAAGAGGGAAGGCTCAAGGCATATGTCGAGCAATAATACCACAGGCAGGCCACTAGGTTGGAATAAAAAAAATACTCACGAAATTCTAGCAGAAGGGATTGCAAACTGAATATTGCATATCCACTAATTTAAACCATAGACCTTATGAATGAAAAATAAGCAACAATAATGATGGCCATGTATTTGTTGACAAATAATCCATTGGATCTTATACGAAATCCACTAAATATCTACCATCAACATCACTAAAGAAAAAGAAAAACCAAAGTGTCCTTTTAACTCTTGCCTGGCTAAGTTTTGAGTCATCGCTAGCTTTCTCCAATTTTTTCAGAGTAGATTTTCATAGTTTGTCATCGTCATCTTCACTTTTTTTTTTTTCAGTTGAAGCTACATCTTCACCTTCCATCTCTCTTGGATGCAGTCCGAGCAATTACAACAGCCAACGTTACAAGGGGGAAATCATAAACAGAGCACCAAAATTCCTTGGTAAAATGGTATTCAAAAGAATGCTAAATTACAAATTGAGTAACAAAAAGAATAACACTATAGAATACCCATACATAAAGCTCCATTTACAACCAAACATCACACATCACACATCACACATCACACAAGAGAAAGGGTAGAAGCTTGGAAATAGATTCATTAATCAAAAGTAGAAGAAGATAAAGGAGATATTTTCATCTTTGTTCCTCATCGGCGGAAGGAGAACGGACCATAAGCTATCCTTATACTCTTTGTCAGTGGTAGTTATTCCTCTCTTCGCTCCGTTCCCATCTCCATGACCTGCAAAAGTATAACAGATTCACTAAGTAGAATTAGAAGAAGATAAAGAAGATAGCGAAGTTGAAAAGGACTGATTCATCATCGAATATGAAGGAGATAGTGAAGAGGAAGAAGAAATCGATGGAGAAGAGAGAGTGTGTGGGGAGAAATTGAGGGATGGAGGCAAAGAGAAGTGATACGGATATGGAGGCGATTTGAGGGAGGAGGCGAAGAGAAGTGATGCAAATATGGAGGCAAAGAGAAAAGTAAGGTAGGGGATTTGAATTCAAATTCAAAATATCATATCTCTTAGTGTATGGCACGTAGCCATTTGTTTGAGCCATAAGACATAAAGCCCAATAAAATTATTTTGAAGCCATATATCCTTATGAACAGTAAAATGTGCCTCAAGCCAAGGATAAACCATTTGAGCCGCCGGCTTTAGTGGAAGAGTATTATAACATATATAGATATAGATGTTTGGATTGAATCTCTTACAAATTGCATTGGAAGAGACAAAGCTTTGTTCTTACATGCTCCCCCACTCCTATCCTTAGACATATTTGGAGAGTTGATTTTGGTCCTAAATATAAAATATATTTATCAATCTTTTCCTAATTTATCCCTATCAAATGCTTCCTCAACAATAATCTAGAAGGAGAGCCAATTTGATATTAAATTGACAACTAAGTTGTTTATCCTTTGCCTTGCCATTTTTTATTGGGAAAATTTCAGTTAGGCGCTTCTGTAGCAAATTATTTTTAGTCAATTCCTAATGCCCTGTTTCATATAGAAGAAGTGAGGATGGAGAAGTGGAAGTGAAATTATAAAAGTGGCATGTTTGGTGCATTAGAACTCACTTCCACAAGAAAGTCACTTCCATCAAATTTGATGGAAGTGGTTCCATACCCTACCCCATGGAACTGGTTTGGGTTCCCTCGAAGTGAAATTATAGGACTATTATACCATCCTATAATTTATCAATTAACAACTTTATCCCTCTTGCAATATGGCTTTGTTCTCACTCTCTCCTCTATGATTTCAACACTCGACAGCCTTCCCAGCCTCTCTTAACGCAATGGCGAGGTGTGGTGACAGGAAAGACGGTGGCGGAGAGGTGTGGTGACAGGAAGGACAGTGACAGCGAGGTGTGGCGACATCGAGGAGGTTGCAATGGCAATCTGCAGATCCTTTAACGACGCTTTCAAAATATGACTCAACTGTTGATGGCACTAACAATGCCAAAGCCAAGCTTTATGAAGTTCTAACTCTGCCTTAATGTCTTCGAGCAATTTAGCCTGGAGTTCAGATAGTGACGAGATGTAAAAGATGCAACCAAGTTCCGTTGGTGAGGCTCTTGAGGAGTATTGATTGGGGTTTGAAGGTCCTTAAGGGGTTTGTTTGAGGTTTAGAGTTGTTGGAGGAGTTAATATGATTTATTCTTGCCAATTCTTTTTTTTTTTATTTTGAATGATCTGGTATTGATTTAGATCTATAGCAATTCCCCGTCATCTTCTTCTATTTCAGGTTGTATTTTTTTATCTAGTTTGATTTCTTTGATCTCTAGTTAGAGTTCTTGTTTGTAGGGCATTTGATTTCCTGTGATTACCTTCTTCCATGGCTGCTTGTGGAGGCTAATGGTAGTTATAGGGTGGTTGTTTTGGGTGAATTTTTAATTATTATATTTTTTTTATCAAACTTATTATTTTTATTATTAATAGAATTAATTTAAGATTTTGAAGTCTAAATAAAATTCTTTTATCCTTTTTTCATAAATTAAAGTTCCTCATTGTTCACCAGTACCAACAGCCCCAGTAACGAATAACTGGTAGATAATTGATACACCGAAACGGCGATCCGCTGCTCAAAAAAAAAAAAAAAAAAAAAAACGGCGGTCCATGCCCTAACATTTCACCTAGCTGCTTGCTTGAGGGCTCTGTGGCCGGAAACCTCTCCATTCTAACCTCCGATTCACACAATAGGAAGAAGGAAAGCGAATTTCTGGTCACTACCTTGAATCTCCATATTCAATGACCATGAAGTTTCGGTACGCTATGGTGTGTTCGTCCAACCAGAACCGAAGCATGGAAGCTCACTGCCTCCTCAAAAGGCATGGCTTCGATGTGTGTTCTTATGGAACTGGTGCCCATGTTAAGCTCCCTGGACCCTCCCTCAGAGAACCCAATGTCTACGAATTTGGAACTCCCTACAAGCAGATGTTCGACGATCTTCGCAGGAAAGACCAAGAACTGTATCCTCTTTCTTTTCCCACTATTTTCGTACTCGTCTTTGTTTTTTCATTTACTTTATCCTCTTTGTTTTGGCCAAAAAGATAACAGAAACTTGTGTACGCATTAATCGACTCTGTGCATATCTCAGTGTTCAGGCTAGTATACTGAGATTGATTAGTGCGTTCGAATTTTCAGAAAATGAATTCACTTCTATAATTTGTGGTTTTTTCCGGAAAACGATTTACCAGACTCTCTTCTAATTTCATTCTTAAATTGTGAAGTGTTGATACGGGATGATTTATCGAGCAAACAGGAAACACGAATTTTTCTCCCTTTTTTAATTCTATCTGGTCTGCTTTTGTTAGACTACATATGGATGATTTTGTTCGACCAAGAGCTTTTCTGCATTTGTTAGGAAGCTTTACGTGGATTTATGGTTATCTCACTCGCTATGTCTTAAAAGCGTCTAAAATGTGAATAGTGTAAGATACAGCATTGTTGTTCATTATTCCTGCATTAACATCCACTGCCCTTCAATTCTTGTTCATTGTACTATTAAGGTTGAACCTTAATGAGAGTGCAGCTACAAGCGAAATGGAATTTTGCCCATGCTTAAAAGGAATTCAGCAGTAAAATTGGCTCCTCAACGATGGCAAGACAATGCTGCTGATGGATCCTTTGAGATCGTTTTTACATTTGAAGAAAAAGTTTTTGATATGGTTGTTGAAGGTTAATATTTTTGCCCATTTCATTCTTTTTGCTCTAAATCGACTCTAAAGATAATGCATGTGGTTGCTCTCCTGGAAGAATAAGGGTTATCCTTGGATGACATTTAGGGTGTGTTTGGTTTGAGGGGAGGGGAGGGATGGAGAGTGGGGTTAAGTTACCTTTTTGAGTTGAAAGTATTTAAATTTTAAACGGGAACCCAAAATTTAAAAGGAATAAAAGGGTAAATTTTGGGCAGGAATCCAAAATTTAAAAGAATGAGATGATAAATTTTGGGTTTCTCCCATCCAAAATTGTAATTTGCCATCCCTCCCCTCCCCTACGGAGGGTATGTTATCTTGTTTGATTTGTTAGAGGATCTTTTGTTTTGTTTAAAGAGAGGCAAGGGAATTAAAGCCAAAATTATGACTTCTCTCCCACCCACTTCCCTCAAACCAAACACACCCTTAATATTGGGTTAAATGATAATGAAGTTAAAATTTGGTTTTAGGTGGACTCTGTTTTGACAGGAAATGACTTTCTTGCGTAGATGTGAGTTATTTTCATTTTCAAAAGCACTCTGTAAGCAAAACCTTTTAGAACATGCTTTGAGGTGTCATGTATAGGTAGTTGTGTCTTGCGCTTTGTATTGGCCATGCTACTTTCAATAATCTCTTACAAAGTATCACAACAAAGAACATATTTGTCACTACAACCTTAAAGATGAGTCATGAGTCCATATACAATTGACAGTTGTGCAAAAACGGTGTCTAATTTTTAGTTTTATTAATTTCAAATAGATTCAAAGCTTAATGGAATATTGATAATAATTCTCGTTCTGTTAGTAATGTCCTACAAAAATTTGAAGCAATCTCTGTCTTACTAGTTATAGAGGTGCATAGATGTGTATGTTCATCTTCTATGATAAATGTCCTCTCAATAATGCATGGTACAAGAAGTTCATTCCGGTTTTGCTTATACTGTTTAGTATCTCTCTGTACTTTTTTATTCAAATTTGTTAAAGAAACATGTGAGAAGTTTATTAATCTAGGTAGCATTGTATGGCTGAACATCTCAAAGGCATCTCATCTCACTTTGTAGATAAAGCAGTGAAGATAGATGATAATTCTTATAATACAAATTGATAGTTATGGCCCCTCTAGATATTTTCTCATCTCGATCAAGTCTCTGTCATAAAAAGAATTTTGGGAGAGATATTTTCTGGGCTTTTTATGTTCAACTAATCGAGAGGACAATGATGATGTCTATTTGGAACCAAGAATTTACAAGGCGATTGCATAGATAATTTCTTTTTCACCTTAACAGAACTGCAATGCATCAAAGTGGGATGCTGTGTTGAATATGGTTTCTTACCACGATAGTTGTGAGAATAGCATTATTCCATTGTCATAGGTTTCCTGGTTACCTGTGATGTGCATAGTTAGTGTACTCTTTCAGTCTTGTTGATTTTATCTTTTGCTGTTTTGCTCTTGGAGCTTTATTGAGCTACTACCTCCGGTCCTAAATATAGGACAAAGTTCGTAGTGTAATTTACACTACGAACTTTGTCCTATATTTAGGACCGGAGGGAGTATTAAGTTATTTACACTGTCCTTATTCCCTACATTTGAGATGATGACTTTTAATTAAAACTTGATTTGGAATTTACTTCCTTAATAAAAATTCTTATTGTTCATCATTTTACAATCTTACCTCTATACAAATGCTGAGCTTTTATGATTGTTTGTTGTGGCACCTGGATTCATTACCCATCATTGGAAAACTTAAGAGACATGATGATTGAAAACCATGTCTAGTCCTATGATCTTGAGCGGTAAATCCAGGTCTGATTGTTCTGTAAAAATGTGCAGATCTCCACAACAGAGATCATGTTCTGATGAAAGCTGTGTTGATTATAAACTTGGAGGTGAAAGATAACCACGAGGAGGCTGCCATTGGAGCAAGGCTTACTTTAGACCTTTGCCAGGATGTCTGTTTCATTCATGCTACTATGTCTTCTCATTGCACCAATACTATCTCTACACTATTAACTGACTTCTATGATATATTTATATCTCTGTGCACAGATTGAAGCAGTTGAATCTTGGGAGGAGTCCATTGATGACATTGTTGCCACTTTTGAGAAACAACAACGGCGAAAGCTGTTGTACAGCGTCTCCTTCTACTAAAGAAAGAGCCAAAGCAGGTCCTCTTGTTCTCACTAGTCACTATTGCCCTTATAAAATTTTTGCTGTACTGGAGATTCCCAATTGCCTATTCATTCTCACTGATTATGACGTGAACGTGAAGAAAACTAAAAATTTTACACTTCTGTAAACTTGACTTGTAGATTCATTCAGAAAGAAGACTGATGTAGTGTAGTTTATTTCAGGGAGAAGTATGAATACTCCCACTCACTGACAGCTAATTAGGAACTTTTAATAGTCTAAGAAGTTGGTGGTGTTTGAATTTTGCAGACAGCGTGTTGGTAACTTCATATTTTCATGAGCTGGTTGATTAGGATGTAAACAGAACAGGATACAAAATGTAATTTTTTGTAAATTCCAAGTATTTTTTTATCTTTAAATAAAAAAAAAAAATTCAAGTTGGGAGAGTTGCTGTTATTTGGACAATTAATGCTATTGGATGAGTTAAGGAGATCCAACGCATATTATAGGTTAAATACTTAAATGGGTTATGTTATTCAATCCGGATTGAAAATTGAAATCCAACACATAGTTTTAAAGGGCGAATCTATCTCATTATTTTTTGTTTTTGTTTTTGTTTTGTTAAATACAAGTATTCTTCTATTAAAGATAATAGGTACCATGCAGCATTGGATTTCAATGTGGGCACTGCTCATAATTAAAAATTGAGATAATGGATAATTCATGTGTTTACTTTGCGGTTTTTGTTGGGGCTGTTCATCTCAATTTCTAGATTAATAGATTGACCAACTCAGCTTATTGTTGACCGGAAAAAAAAAAAACTCAACCTATTATGAGATTGAGCCGTGACAGTTGTATAACTATTAAACCCTGGGGTTGCTAATGCTATCTTGCCTCTTTCATGTGGCTTCGTTTCCTTTGTTCACAAGGTCCAGTTTTGATATATTTTATTAAAAAAATTTACATAATGAACCCGATATTGTAATAATTGTTGACCAGCAAGAAGAATATACGGCTCTTCGAGAAACTATGAATACTATATTAACAAATTCAAATCTAGTTCTTAAACAAATTTAAATTTCAAGACAGGAGGTACCCCCAATGTTGACTCAGAGTTAGAAGCCCTGATATAAAGACAATATCTGCAAGCCCATGCTATGATCAAATTGCTAAATTAATTAAGGGTTTCCAAAAATATGATTATCTTTGTATTATTATTTTTATTATTCTCATTGTTAACAACTGATAAATCAATATCGACAATACTTTATTCATGTCACCACATTCGCCATCCTGCTGCTCCCGCAAAGAAGTCAAAACATTGGCTTGGCCTCCTCAATATGATACACACATATACCTCATATGGGAGACGATACTGTTGTTATCTTTTTATAATCTCATCTCCATCTTTATATTATGAAATGGATGGTTATATTTAATGTTTTATAAATTAAAATTTATTTATTTTTTCTAAATTATAGTTATGAATGGTATAGATAAGATTTTAAGAGTTTAAATTTATTTATTTATGTTTATAGAAATAATTTTATAAAAATTGAATCTGAACTATTTATTGTTTTAATTAGTGGTGGATATGAGATTATGAGGAGAAAATGAAAAAGAGGATAATGAGAGAAATCTAACCATGTATACACACATAATTGAATTGACAATACTTTTTTGAACCAACAATCGGCAATACTTGAATTTAACTCAATTAGACAGTTCTATAATATATATATATATATATATATATATATATGAGATTAAAATGGATTTCACATCAAAAAAAGTAATGAACGTTTGAGTCAATTTAATGTAATTATTAAAATTGCATAATTTTTAAGAGATTGTGTCAAGTATTACAACATTCAAAATCTTCGTTGTCGAAATTTCATCTTAATCCATATATATATATATATATATATATATATATATTATTGACCAACAAAACTACTTGTACACACATGATTTGGCTGGATTTGAAGTTGTCAAAGTATGGTCCATACGGCCATACCAAATTAAATACAATACGTGTGATTTTCTTGGCACCTTTTGATTTGGAAATTTCTTGTGGCATCATAAGTTATTTCTTGGGAAAATATTTTTAAAGGAAAGGGTCAAGGCAAGCTTTCTCAAAATAATAAAAGAAATTCTTTGGAAAGTCTTCATTCCAGGTTGTCATGAAGAATAATAAACTCAGAGACCATCGTTTTCTATTATTAAAAATTTGATGCCATAAACATACTTCTACAAGCTTGTTCATAATCTTTGGGTCAACAACAAAAAAGAAACTTTTATTTATGCCCAGAAATATGCATAAAAAAAACCTTGTTAATAGCAATATCCAAGTGAAGTATTTGATACGCAGAATAATAGTCAAGTCCGAAAATGCAAATGCTACTATTAATTATTTATAAATAATTTGATTTATTATAAATTTATATATTTTATATTAATGGTTTTTTCATCAATATCAAGCACAAAATCTTATAAAATCATGTTATTTACAAGTTATGGATAGAATAATTTCATATACATACCTAGCCTTTCCATTTCTTTTTTAAAAAAGATATTTGTATAATTTATTAGATTTTGCAATTTTGGTGTAACTTTACCTTTATCTTTATTTAATGTTTTAATATAATTTAAATATTTAAAAATGATTACAATTATTGACTAAATTTTAAGCAAGAATGTACTAACTAAATAATAGGAAATGTAAGCATATGCTACTCCCTCCTGTAATTTTTATAACCTACAATTTGTTTTAATAATTTTAATTTTTTATAATTTACACCTGGGACATATATGAACATTTAATGTATTTTTTATTTTTATCCTTAATCCTTAATTTCATATATTTATTGCCTTTTTTTTTCTATACATTATTTTTCATTACATTTTTTCCCATTTATTTACCCTCTCTATGAATTATACTATCTAAAAAACATATTTAGTATATATTTACTTTGTTCTTAAATGTAAGATCTAAATCTAATTAATAGATTTGGGTAAATTAAGAATGCTAATTAAGTTAGTTAATATAATATATATTTTCTAAAATACTCTTATAATCTTCCTTAATTCTCTCTCACTTTTACTTGATTATTGTTGAGAGGACATCAATAACCTTATTTTGGGGAAAAATAGATAAACATGTGAAATAAGTTTTACATTTAGGATCAACATCAACTCTCAATTAGATCCTACATTAAGGACCAGAAGAGTATTATCTTTAATTAATTTTAACCGGTTTCCTTAATCTACCATCCTTTCAGTCCTTTTAAAAAGAAATGAGTAGGCGAGAGGCATATATTTAATGGTAGTAAAATTAAAAAGTTAAGTTTAAAATTTCAAACAAAAAGATTTATTCATTAAATTAATTACTACCTTTCCTTGTATAAAAAAAGATAGCAGGAAGAATTATTTGTAGGTTATAAAAACTTCCTTGGTAGCAGCAAGAGGAAAAAATGACTGTCCGGGCAAAGTTGGCAACATAAAATATTAATACAAAAAGCGACCAACTTAGTTTGTTTTCTTACCAATTCTTCCTTTGAAAGCATGCATTTTGAATTTCTCCCAATTTCAAATCTTCAACGGTCAATATTCAAATTCTCCCTCCTTAACAATCAATTAGACTCAAAACTTTTGAATCTACTTTATCCCAACAATATCAATCTCATATAAATTCCTCACCAACACAAAAACTAGCCAATTCCATCTTCAGATTCTCAAACCTAGCAATCATCCAATCGCACAATTTTTTTTTCACTTCCCTTCTCTCAGATTCTTTCTCTTCCGATCTTCACAAAAATGGTGTTAGGATGGAGCCGAAGAAAGAACAAGAACAGGAATCTCAACCTGGAGCTTGTAATTCCAAACCAGTTCATTTGTGCTGTTTCTCTTGATTTGATGAAAGATCCGGTCACGTTATCAACCGGAATCACCTACGATCGCGCTAGCATCGAACGGTGGCTTGAAGACGGGAATTTCACGTGCCCTGTAACGAATCAGATTATCACCAGCTTTGATCTCGTTCCCAATCAATCGCTTAGGGTTTTGATTCAGGACTGGTGTGTTGCGAATCGCCGATTTGGGATCGAGAGGATTCCGACTCCTAGAATACCTGTGAGTCCATCGCAAGTCGAAGAGATTCTTCTTCATCTTCAGGCCTCGGCGTCGCGTTTCGATCGTTATGGTTTTCTGCAAGGTGTACAGAGAATCAAGGATTGGGGTTCCGAGAGCGAGAGGAACAAAAGGTGTATTGTGGATAATGGTACTCCTAGTGTATTAGCTTCTGCATTTTGTGAATTTGCGAATGATTCGATTGAGGAAAATGTGGGTGTTCTGGAGGAGATTTTGAATGCCCTAAATTGGATGCTACCTCTTCAATTCGAAGCCCAGAAAATCTTGCAATCTTCAGATGCCTTGCGTTGCTTGGTTTGGTTCTTGAAGAATCAAGATCTTTCTGGAAAACAGAATGCCATTGTTGCCTTGAGAGAGATCCTTTCTTCTGGTGATGAACAGACTTTAGAGACCATGTCAGAAATCGAAGGGACCATCGAGCTATTAGCGGAGTTCATTAACAAGAGAATTAACCCAACAATCACAAAAGCTTCAATGGTGATTATTTCTTACCTGGTTTCATCTTCTTATCCATCAAGTGAGAAGGTGAAGCTAAAATTTATAGGTCTTGGTTTGATATCTTCACTTCTGGAGATCCTGATTGACTCAGACAAGAGCCTATCTGAGAAGACTTTAGGTGTTTTTGATTCACTCTGTGACATTCAAAAAGGAAGAGAAAGAGCTTTCAGTAATGCTCTCACAGTTCCTGTATTGGTGAAGAAGATTTTGAGGGTTTCATCTTCGGCAACAGATCACTGTGTATCTTCTATTTGGAAGTTATACAGATATGGATCTAAAGATGAGGAAGAAGAAGAAGAAGAAGATGAAGTAGAAGCAGCTCTGATTGAAGCACTTCAAGTTGGTGCATTTCAGAAGCTGTTGGTGGTTTTGCAGGTTGGTTGTGGTGATGAAACGAAGGAGAAAGCAACAGAGCTTCTGAAATTGCTTAATCCTTATAGGGCTGGCTTGGAATGCATAGACTCAGATTTCAAGAATCTCAAGAGATAATTTTGAAACTCAAATTCTTTTTGAGATTTTGGCAAAAGATTTTTAAGTAACTTACATAGAGTTAGACAAGATAGGGCAAGTGTCATCTATAGGTTTAACAGAAAAGAATCCATACCATAGAAGAGTAGATGGGAGATTCATTTTGTACATTACAGTAAAATTAAGATCATACTTACATACAATAGTTTGTGTTGTTTGTGATTTTGTGCAACATTACTTGAAAAGTAGAATTTTCAAGAGGTTTGAAGGGAAGGTTAATGCCAAAATGTTGAAAGAGTTAAAGCTTTTGCTATATTTATGTTTGTGTTTGGTTTTGAACAGCAGGATTAAGTTATCCAAATTATTTGTGTGAGAGTTATTTCTTTACCAAATACCAGCAATTACATTATTTGAATTTTGAAGGCGAATTATACTTCAAAACACACTCTCCTATTCTTATCTTATAGCTTTTCTTTGTACTTGTTTTTTTATTGGAATCTATCTTGTAAACTACATTAATATTATCTTTATAATATCGTTTTGATCTTTTCATAAAAAAAAAAAAAAAAAAGGAAAAGGAAAAGCATGCATACGTAAGAAGAATTCAAAATATGGCCAATAAAAAAACATAAAAGTTATTTAAGATTTGTAGTCTTTATTTAATTATTTATTTGGTCTTGGTGATTGTAAATATCATCCGTTTAACTAAAGGTAAAGGTGCATCCAGCACTTCGATCTATTTTTGAAGGTGCAATCAGCACCCTAAAGTATTTTTGAGGGTGCAATCAGCACCCTAATATATTAAAAATGGAGCAATTACATCCCTTCACTGATAGAATACTAACTCTGTTTGCTGACACACTCTTTTCTTTCCTCTTTTATCGATCTTCAACATGTTCATCCTTTTTTTAGTATTTAATGATACAATTTTGCCCTTATGTATTAAAAATAGAGCAATTGCACCTTTTCACTAACAAAATATTAACTCAAGGTTTGAGGTTTATCTTTCCCATCATATTTCCCCTATCATTGTGATGAAAGTATTTGGTTCTGGTCTTGTTGAATCTCGAGACCCAAATAAAAGAAGAAGCTAAGTCAAAATCAGAGGGGACTTTTATTCATAGTAAATTATCAGTTTCAATCACAAATGTAGGGATATATTAAATTGTATAAATTCCCCAAATAAAGGGGTGTAATTGTTCTATTTTTAATACATTACGGTACTGATTGCACCTTCAAAAATAGTTTAAAATACAAGTTACATCCTTAAATATTTTAAGATACTGATTATACATTTAAAAATAATTCAGGATACTTAGTGCACCTTTACCCTTTAATTAATTGGAGAAACTACCCATTAATTAATTGGAGAAACTTTTCTCCTAATTCATGACAGTCTAAGCTGTGAAGGATTCAAAGCATTGTCGTAGGCACGTGAAGGGAATAAAAGTCAGTTCCCACACTTTAGACGACAGACAGATTTCATTCGACCACTTCCTTCTCCTTTGACCACTCTAACCAATTCTGCTCACCTACAACTCTCTCTCTCTCTCTTTTTATTTTTATTTTTATATTTTTTAAAAAAATTCGGCCACAATGCTCACCTAAAATTCACCAACACCGGTCCATCTTTCTTTATTCGTGTTTTTTAAAATTCCAAGTCTGAAGCATTTAAATTAAATTTTAATAAATAGTAATTTATATACATTCTTTTACGTTTAATATCCACAAACTTGTGATGAAATTACCGTTAACACACTGTTAATTGCATGGGAGGTTAAAGTTGTTTAAAATGCAATGACTCCAAAATATGATTTTCGATAGAGCACAATGACGTCGTGCAATTTATGTAACATACTCCATCTAATGGAATAAAGGCTTTATTGTTGTTGACTCAAAAATATCGAGTCAGTTTTGTTGGATTTGATTTTGTAGGCCAATGAAGTGAATCAATATTGAAGGTTTTACAACTTCAAATTAATAAATAAATAATACTCATATGTTGTTTAATATTCCTCCGCCACTTAATATAAGACATTGTTGACTTTTTTAGAGAGACTAAGTGTGTGTTTGAGATAGTTGTAGGAAAAATGACTTATTAAAAATGACTTAACAGAAAAGTCAGTTTTTGTAATGTGATTTATGTTTGAATGAGCGATTTTAGATAGCTTATTTTTAGACAATAAGTGCTTATACATCGTGATTTACGATATACGAGGTAAGTATGTGAGAGAAGTTTTATCTCGACTTACGTAATAAATGACTTAATAGAAAAACTGTAGTGAAGGGCTTATTTAATAAATAACTTATTTTACTAGTGATACAAATATAAAATGCTAAACCAACCATAAAAAAAAACTCCAACTCATTTGGGCTTATTTCCATAGAAAACAGGCTTATTTGCCACAAAACGTGATACCAAACACAGCTTAAGAAAACTAAATAAATTACTTTAAAGTATTAATATTTATCTTTTTTATACTAAATTAATTTATTTGACTTATGAATTGACGTATAATCAAATGATACATGACATATCATATAATTAGCTAACTTACTTAACTCCTTAATCTCTCTAAAAAAAGTCAATTATATCTTATAGTAAGGACGGGAAGAGTAGTTAATACTCATATAACACCTATTTATTTAATTTGAAAAAATTAAAAAATTTAAATAAATTATTTAATTATAACATATGTGACATGATATCTTTAAAATACTTATATGTAATATATTACAGTATACTCCCTCTGTCCCAAAATATAATCTTTAAATTTGTGAATAAGTGTGTTCCAAACTTTTTCCAACTTTACCCCTTTACTGTATTTATTACATTTATTATCTCTTTCATTTATCTTCTTACAAATAAAGGCATAGTGGGAAAAAACATATTTATTACTTTTAACTAATTTTAACTACTTTCTTAATACATGCAAATCGGTTATTTGAAATTTATAATTAGAAATGGAGAGAGTATATCAATTTATAACTTGAACAAATTAATTTTAAAAAATCATAAATACAAGAGATCAAATGAAAAAATATTTTACATTTAGAACCCAAATTCACTTCCAAACAAGAATCCTACATTTAAAACCAAGGAGAATATATATTACTATCTCCATTATTGTCAAACTCGCGAGTTGACTTTCCGAGTTTATCATTTTTACGTTTCTAACTTATAAAATCGAGTTGAGTCATTGGTAAATTTGTAACCGTTGTAAACTTGATTAAATTCACGAATTTATATATCGAGTTTACCGTTTTTACGTTTCTTGCTTCCAAAACTATGTTAACGCATCTTTAAACTCGTGTTAACTTTTTCAATTTGATTATACTTAATGGCTTTATATATAAATTTTATAGAAATTTTTTTGTTAAATACGATAAATTATGAATGTTGATAGATTTAATTTCAATTATTTGAATTTAAAATATATTTAAATCAAATTGTTGTCAATTTTTTAAATTTTAATTATTTAATTATATAATAATAATATCTATTTAATAGTAAAACTAAACTCTTACGAGTTACAATACAAATTTACATTACTATCGCGAGTTTGTTTAAACTCACGAGTTTGATAACCTTAACTATCTTCGATTCTTAATATAAGATTCAATTTACATCACAAATGAGATATCATGTTAAGAGCCGAAGGTGGTACGATGATTATTGAAAGGTCAACAACAAAATCAGTCAATGTAAAGTTTATTGAAAAGTCACCGCAGTATGAACTCTAATATACATATACGAGACTACTATTTCATACAAAAAAAAACATATTACTTTAAAAATCTAATGTGCGACAAGAAAAATATTATAAACGTATGCTTTGGTACAAAGACTTGGAAAAAAGGTTTTTACGCATTCACATAGTCAAAAAAAATAAAAATTCTTTCCGCATGCACATAGAAACATAGAGGGTGTTTGTTTTGACGTTTTAATGCCGAATCGGGTTTGAACAGTGTAAATGGGTTTGAACAGTGAAAAAGTTAAAATGAGTGTTTGGTTGAGTGGTGAGATTTAAGATTAAAAAAGGCAAAAACTAGAAAAAGTCATAACCCTCAAAATTGAGCTTATTGCTATAAAATAATATTGATAGGAGTATTTTTATATTTTTGAGGATCAATGAGTTACTCAAAATCACTTCTAATCATAAAACTTCTTTTATGAAAAATGTTCTAAATAATTTTCTCTTTCTTTAGGTAGTAATCTTCTGCTAATTAGATAATACTTTGGGATAAGAGTTTAAGCAAGTTTTGAGTTTTGTCAATATATAACTGTAAAAATATAGAGAATAATTAATAATTAATTTTAATCAGTTTAGATTTATTATTTAGTTGTTTTATGATTTTATAATCATTTTTTATAAACATGTCATAAATTAGTTTCTATACGGTGTTTTTAGCCATTAAATTTAGTTTAAATAATTTATTTGGATTATTGGAGGTATTATTAAGATTTTAATCGGTTTATTTTATTAGATTTTGAGCTAGGTGAAAATATGAGTTATGATTTAATATTTAAATTAGAGTTTGATATAATTTATAAAATTTAAGTTTGAAGTGCACAATAGAAAAGACTTTTAGAGTGTACCAATTTAAATTAGAGTTTGATATAATTTTATTTAAAATTGTACCATTACCAAATTTTTAAAATTAATTTTTGAGAAAATTGTGAAAAAATCCCTCTTTGTGTATTCCCAAATCCTATTTGACAATTAAGTTGCTAATAAGATTTTTTTTCACAATTATCCCTTCATTTTTCATAATTTTTACAATTTTTTCTCTTAAATAATACAAAAACCATTTATACAAAAATCAAACCAAACATCATTTACTTTTACATAAATTACTTATCCAATCGCCCATCTAAACACTTATCATTTTACTCAATCTAACGTTTTTTCAATTTTAAAATTTCATAAGTCTAAATAAAAATAAATCATTTTTTCAATCGCCAATCCAAACACATCCATAATCTCAATCCAAACACACCCATAATCTCAGAGATGGCTTAAAGGTGGATATAGAAAACTATGGAAGTGAAATTTTTTTTTAAAAAACTACTGTACTTGTGAAACACATCGTTCACCTAGAACATGTTGATTACTTGTTTATTTTAAGTGATTTTACATTGTACTAAATAAATATGTAAGAAAAATTTTATCTAATATTGATTCTTTTGTTTCTCAAACAGACACTAAATCGAGAACACATATACATGTATAAAGTCTAATAAAATCGTAATTTTACAAACAAAAAATGAAACTCAATCACATAACAGTACCAACAGCATCATTCGGCCTTCAAGTTCAACTGAACCCATCAATCACGGCATGAGATCTCTATGAAAGCTACTGAGCCTTGAATCTTTTCTCCACTTCCTCCAGACTTTGGATCTCCTTCTGATACTTACAAATACGGTATATACACCTGCAACCAGAGTCGTATATATATATAAACCCAGAGAGAAATCACAAAACCAGTTACATATAATGAATTTCATTCCATTTAAAAGGCAATTAAATCTTCAGTTCGGATATGGTGGTATTGTTGCTTACCAGTAGAGAAGACATGCTGCAACACAAAGTATCACGTTTCTCTGGGCTTTGTAGATCTAATTCATGTTCAATCAATGAGTCAATACCAATAGCCTATGGTACTTTTCAAGAAACAGGAATAATACGAAACGTTTCAATTTTTCTGGGAACTAAAATTGCGGAGTGAGTGTTATAGTCACACAGTCAGATGCCATGTTGGCTCAATTTTAAAACCAAAAGATCAAGAAGCCTACGAGACTACAACAATAACCTTTCAACCCTAAAGTATATTATTTCCGAGAAAAAGCAAAAAGGCAATTGAAATTATATTATTCAATTGTAAAATTATGAATATAACTATATCAAGATGTATCACAAAATATAACTATATCAAGCAATAAATTTGCTGTCAATGCACATTATATGCTTGATATTGAACATTTATTTGTAAGTTCCAGCATGTATAACTATTGTTAGGGGTCACAAGAAGCAACAAAAAGTAGAAATATCAAAGGGACAGCCCCAACCTGATTATCAATTATCATTCGCTTTAGATTAAAAGTCCAACCTGTAGAACCATCTTGTTTACTAAATTATCTGATTTATAAGAAGATAGCCTGCTATATTCTTTCTGCATTATGCACACTGCTGACAGATGATGGGGCTAACCGAGTGAATTAGACTTGCTAAATATGCTTTAGATTGTACACAAAATGATCTCAAGAAAATTAAACTCAACACAAAATTAACAGCATTTAAGAAGAGAAATTCAACCAACAGTGGCCATGAAAATTTGACATAAAAATGTGTCACTTTTATATTAGCAACACAGCTTCAATCAAAATGATGAGCAGCATGAATAATTGAATAGCATTTAAAAGCGCTCTGCAGATATGCAGCTCTAGTTCTAAACCCAGGGCACCACATCTTTTAAATAGAAGAGAGAGAATGTACCACTCAACCAAATTATGGCAAAAGAGAAATAGTGCTAATTGTACCGTGCCACATAGATCACCAGAGAGAATCTATATGGCACGGTACAATTAGCACTAATTCAGAGTTTGTGGGGTTAAACCCAGATAATTCCAGGCTTCTGGTCATTGTTCTGTTTTGCAACATTCAAAAGTTTTCTAAAGCAATGATCAATTGCTGAAAGGCAGTCAGGAATTTATATGATGCAAACATGGTGAGACAACGTCGATCTTTCATCACTCAATGTAAACGACAAGTTGCAAAAAAATTTCTCCATGGTGCCAAAATCCTTGTTTAGTTGCTTTGTGTAGTAAATATTTAAATATTAGGCAGATTACATGGGATTTGATATGATCAGAATCAGGTAGTTATTAGGAGTTAGTACGATTGCTTTATATCCCTGATTTATTGGGATTTATTTGATTCAGTTTGATCCTATACTTTGTGTATATAAACTCACCACCAGATGAATAAGATTATCGCAGTAGTTAGATGAATTTCCTCCACATGGTATCAGAGCAAACGGAGGATTCTGACGCTGAAACCGATCACCATTCTAATGCTGCAGCCGATCACCGTGCGCTTTGTCCCAACAACGCTCAGTCCGACGCACCACAGACATCCTATCCAGCCACACCAATTCTTCCGACTCAGATGGCAGCGTCTAATGATGGGTCTACCACCCAATTACCGCGTCACAGTAGCGGATCCTCAAACACGACAGGTTCAGGCCTCGATGCTTTGACTGGACCAATTGTCACAGAGAAGCTCACCGGAGAGAATTATCATGATTGGGCTCAAGCAGTCAAGCTCTCCATTGGAGGCTGAGGAAAAAAGGGATTCTTGACCGGCGACTCTAAAGCACCAGCCGATCCTTCTTCTCCAAAGATGCAGCAATGGGAGGTTGATAACTCCATGGTCTCTTCATGGCTGATTAATGCCATGGCTCCACATCTTCGACGAAGCTTTATGTACCTTCCCTCAGCGAGTGAAATTTGGGAAGCCCTGCGTGTCTCCTACTCCGATAGTGAAGACTTATCTTAGCTGTATGGATTGAAAACGAAGATATGGCAACTCAAACAAGGCACCCAAAACGTCACTGACTACTGGCTCGAGCATGTAGCACTCTGGCAAGAAGTCAACTTGCACACCGAAGAAGAAGTGGGTTCGCCGGCGGAAGCTGCTCAGAAGAAACGGAGTCTTGAGAAGGAACGGCTCTTCCAATTTCTCGCCGGACCCCATTTATGACGAGGTCCAAAGTCATATCCTTAGTCGCACCTCTGTCCCATCTACACTCGAAACCTTCTCTGAGGTTCGCCGGGAGGAGTCACGCCAACGGGTAATGCCTATGAATGTGGACGCTACTCCTCCCATTGCTGACTTGTCGGCTCTCGTGAGTAAGGGTGCCGTTTCGGAGTCTATTCCCTCAACTTCTAAAGGGAAAGTCATGTGAGACCACTGCAAGAAGACTGGCCACACGAAAGAACAATGCTGGGATCTTCATGGGAAGCCAACCGACTAGAAACCACGTAAAGGGAAGACTCCTTGTAGTTACCACACGACACAAGAGACATCTAATGATGCCAGCTCTTCAGTGCCTAAAGACAAATTTGACCAACTTTTAGACATGGTCAAAGCCCTTCAGACCTTCCAGAAACCAGTTGCCACTGCTTCCGTTGCACACAAAGGTAGTACCTCTATGGCTCTCCACACTTCTTTTTTACCATCCAAGTGGATTGTGGATACAGGTGCATTTGACCATATGACCTCCGATGCCCAGATGTTTGTCTCTTATCTCCCTAGTGCTGGCAATGAGAAAATACGCACTGCTAATGGCACCTCCTCTACTATAGCAGGAACAGACAGAGTAAAATTGTCCAATTCACTACAGCTTGAGCCTGTCTTGCATGTTCCCCCACTTAGCATGCAATCTTATGTCTATTAGCAAGCTAACCAAACAAGCCAATTGCTTTGCTCATTTTTTCCCTTCTTATTGTGTTTTTCAGGATCTGTCCTCCGGGAAGACGATTGGTGCCGCTAAGGAATATGATGGCCTCTATTATCTTGATGATTCGACTGTGAGTGCTCTGTGTTCACAATTTGTGAGTAGGCTTAGTTCAACCCCTGATAATAATGATGTTTTGTTATGGCATAAATAGATGGGTCATCCGGGTTTCTCATATTTGCAATAGTTGTTTCCCAACCTTTCTCTTAATAAAAACCTTCATTCTGATATTTGTGAGTTTGCTAAGCATCGTCACACTATTTTTCCTCTATCGTCTTATAAATCCACTCGTCCACTTTCTATTATCCATAGTGATGTGTGGGGACTATCTCGCATTCCAAATCGTGACCATGCTAAATGGTTTGTCACTTTTATTGATGATTATACCCGAATGCGTTGGGTTTACTTACTCAAAGATAAATCTGACGTTTCCGCTATATTTATTGAATTTTTCCAACTCATCACTAATCAGTTTGACTCCACCATCCAAGTGTTATATACAGATAATGGCACTGAGTATTTCAACCATACCTTACACACCTTTCTTAAAACCCATGGTATAGTGCATCATAGCACGTGCCCCCATAGTCTCCAACAAAATGGGATTGCTGAACGGAAAAATAGACACTTACTTGATGTTACCCGAGCTCTCCTCATGACTTGTAATGTTCCCAAGTTTTACTGGGGGAATGCGGTTTTGACCGCTACCTACCTCATTAATCGGATGCCTAGTCGTGTCCTCTCCAATCTGTCACCACTTGATAAACTCCATGAGACTAACTCCTTCATCCATCTTGATCATCCTCTTCCTCTACAAGTATTTGGTTGCTTAGCCTTTGTTCATGAATACCATCCACCATCTAAATTTGACTCTCGTGCTATTAAATGCATCTTTCTTGGTTATTCTCCAACTCAAAAGGGGTATAAGTTTTTTAATCCCATCACCAAACACCTCTATGTGAGTAGGGATGTCACTTTCTCTAAGAGTACACCATACTATCCCGAGTCTTTCATCCAGGGGGAGAGCCTAAATGAATTTCAATCCTCGGTACCTCAACCTATACCTCCTCAACTCATAGTTGAACATGTCTCTCACAATGTTCCTTCAGGGCAAACCGAAACCATGGATCCCTAGGTGCAAATTGATAACCAAACATCTAAACCGGCCGGGGGGGGGGGGGGGGACAAAGCTCACCCTAGTGAATACAAGATGTACTCACGACGGAAAAAGAAGATAACAAAGTCATCCATATTCCCAGCTGCACCAGAGACTGCACTAGTAATAGATCCTGGAAGAGAAGGTGCTAATAAACCAGATGAAGAGATAACCTTGCTTATTGCCCTGAGAAAGAAGGCTCGGTCAGGTATATGTATCTTATGCTAATCTCTCTCGGAATTATAGTACCTTTGTCTCTAACCTTGATAAGGTACAAGTCCCTAATAATGTACATGAAGCACTTGAGATTCTAGAATGGAGAGATGCAATCCTTGATGAGATGAGAGCTTTGGAGAAAAATGGTACTTGAGATATTGTCGAACGACCTAAAGGGAAGAAGCTTGTCGGATGTAAGTGGGTGTTTACCCCAAAATACAATCCCGATGGCTCACTTGACAAATACAAAGCACGATTGGTAGCTAAAGGGTTTATTCAAACCTATGGAATTGACTATAATGAAACATTTGTACCTGTGGCTAAACTCAACACCATCAGGGTTTTACTATCCATAGCTGCTAATCTGGATTGGTCCCTACACCAATTGGACATCAAGAATGCCTTTCTAAATGGAGAACTAAAGGAAGAAGTGTACATGTCACTCCCTCCAGGATTCCATGGCAACAATGAAAACCAAGTGTGTAGACTAAAGAAGTCCCTATATGGATTAAAACAATCCCTAAGGACCTGGTTTGACAAATTCTCCAAAGTACTCAGAGAAGAAGGTTACAGGCAGGGGCTATCTGATCACACCATGTTTGTTCGACACAATGAAGAAAGGACCACCATCCTCATTGTCTATGTAGATGACATCATCATCACATGTAATGATGATCAAGAAATGGACAGGATCAAGGCAACCCTAAATCTGGAATTTGAGGTGAAGACTTAGGCTAGTTAAGAAACTTTCTTGGTATGGAGGTTGCAAGGTCTAAAGAGGGCATATATGTTTCACAAAGGAAATATGTTCTCGATTTGCTCAAGGAAATTGGTATGCTGGGATGTAAACCTAGCAAGACACCAATTAAAACTAAGAAGAATACAACAAAAATGGGATAGCAAAAGGTGATGACCGAGAAGGACAAGGCCAAGGAAGAGAAGAAGAAAAAGGAAGAAGAACCTGAGGACAAGGGTTGATATCAAAGGCTAGTTGGAAGACTAATTTATCTCTCGCATACAAGGCCTGATATTGCTTTTGCTGTAAGTGTAGCAAGCCAACATATGCAGTCACCTAGCAAAAGGCATATGGATGCAGCATATAAGATTCTAAAATACTTGAAGGGCACACCTGGTAGAGGTCTTTTGTTCAAGAAAACCAGCAGTAGAACAATAGAAATATACACAGATGCTGATTGGGCTGGGTCTAAAGAAGACAGCAAGTCAACATCAGGCTATTGTACATTTGTGTGGGGAAACTTGGTTACTTGGCAAAGTCAAAAGCAAGGGGTGGTCTCAAAGAGTAGTGCAGAATCAGAATTGTGAGCTCTATCACAAGGTGTTATGGAAGGGCTATGGTTTAAGCGAGTAGCAGGAGAAGCCCAGGTTCAAGTAGAAGATCCTATAAAGCTATTTTGTGACAACAAGGCTGCTCTAAGCATGGCCTTAAATCCTGTTCAACATAGCAGAACCAAACATGTCGAAGTGGATAGATACTTCATTCGAGAAAAAGTGGAAGATGGTAGTGTGTGCTTATCCTATGTTCCCACGAAACAACAACTGGCAGACGTCCTTACTAAGGGACTTCCAGAAGAAATCTTCACCGGGTTCATTAGCAAGTTGGATATGATTAGCATCTATGATTCAACTTGAGGGGGAGTGTAGTAAATATGTAAATATTAGGCAGATTACATGGGATTTGATATGATCAGAATCGGGTAGTTATTAGGAGTTAGTATGATTGATTTATATCCCTGATTTCTTGGGATTTATTTGATTCAGTTTGATCCTATACTTTGTGTATATAAACTCACCACCAGATGAATAAGATTATCACAGTATTCAGATCAATTTCCTCCACACTTTGTTTATTTAAACCATCATATTCTTTTGATATCAGAAGTTCAGAACAGCATTCCCTCAAATAATTCTAAAAGTGAAGCTGGTCGGCACATCCACCAAATCACCATCAATTAACTATGCAGATTCAGTTAACACAATATACACTACAGAGAACTATGAACTCTCCAACCAAACCAATTTTGAATTGCATGGCTCAGGAAGCACAACTTGTTACTTTTTATGACGAACGATTGAAACCACCAACGACATTAAAAAATATCGATAATCCAATTAATGATTTCGCCTTAAGCTCAAAACCTGGAAGAAAGGGGAAAACAAAATAAATGAATATGAAAGATGCTTACAGATTTCTCATATCGGTCTCTCTCAGCAGCAGTACAGACCTCAGAAGCACACATCAACCGATGTTCATACTTCCAGTATACTATTTCTTGTCCTAAATATAAAATAAAGTTGACTTTTTTTATAGAGATTAAGGAAGCTAAATAAATTACTTAACCATATCATATCATATCATATATTATATATTTTTAGATTATATATTAGTTTATTAGTCAAACTAATTAATTTTAAAAAAATATAAAAATAAAAATATTTTAAAATAATTTAATTAACTTTTTAATTTCTTCAAGTCAACTCTCTATTATAATAATTAGTACCGGAGCGAGTATATCTGAAATCAACCACAGATACTCCTCATTCAGTACAAACACTTACAAATTACATTTCCAAAATTGGAGAAATCGCACGGAAACCCTAGAAAAAGTAAATTGAAGTCACCCAATCCCCCACCCCACCCAAAACAGAAGATATTTAAGCATGAAGGAGGAAGATAGAGAGATAAATACCGATAAGATGGAAGGCAGAGAAGGGAAAGATAAAGAGGGCGGGTTGAAAAATTGGGGAAATAAGAGAAGCGAAACGGTTCTTGAAGAGTTTGGGAGAGGGAAGAGTGAGCAGAACAGCAATGGCTGCCTCAGCTGCTACAACGTAGGTCAGAATAATCCATTGAAGCGCCATGTTTTTGTGATCGCTGATATCACTATTCACCTGCCTCCTCCTCCTCCTCCTTCCTCCTTCCTCCTTCCTCCTTCCTTTGCAGTGCGGGGGTTGTTCCTTCTTCAGGGACCAGCTAGTTTGACTCTCTTAGTCACTGACAACAATACTTACCGACGAATTTTAGAACAATTTGTCGGGAGGGAAAAAGTCAGGCCTGAAGGGAAAAAAATCTGAGGGGTAAAAAAACACACCTGTCACGTAATGACGCTTAAAATTAAGAAGACCTTAAATTTTGAACATGAAATTAAACGATCAACTGCTGGCAAAAATTAAAAAAAATAAATAAATGATCAACGTCCTTGTTTCGTTAAAAAAGGAGCTCCCGTGCTGCACGGGAGAGAGAGAAAATGCAAATTCTACTCTCTCTCTTTTTATATATATATATATATATATATATTAAAAAGCTTAGATAAATTAGGTCATGGGTTTATTAGATTCAGAATTTACCACAAAGAGCGTTTACAAATAATTGTTAACTAATAAGATCTTCACATAGTGAAATCTGAACCCACAATTTTATAATTATGAGCCAATTCTTTTTCCAAATTTTAATTATAAATTTAGTTCTAAACTAGTTAACTAATTTGTATAGTTTAAAAAATGATATAAATTAGTTAATTATAGCAATTTTGATTTTTAGATTGTATATTAGTTTATACTAATATAGATAAATTAGTTTTAGAAAAAAATGATAAATATATGATATAAAATAGGTTGAGATTTTATATTTTGGAGTAAATCCAATCCTTAAATTAGTTCTTATATTAGGGGAGGTAATATTAAATGTATATGTATATATAATATTTGAAAAAATTAGAAAAAGTCCCCCGTTAAAAACTTTATTAGTGAAAATGATCTAAAAGACTAAAAAAAGTATCAATACTGTGACTGTGTGCATAAAATCTGCAAAGTATTGATATATTCTATGCATAAAAATTTATTATATGTTTTTTGCACACACGCATATGTATATATATAGAGGTATTATTTGTATATGTTAAGACCAATAAGAGTATATATTACTATCTCCTATCCTTAATATAAGATTTCATTAATCCTACAATTTACATCACAAATGAGATATCATGTTAAGAGGCAAAGGTAGTACAATGATTATTGAAAGGTCAAAAACAAAATCAGCTACCGTAAAGTTTATTGAAAAGTCGCCACAGTATGAAGTCTAATATATGAGACTACCATTTCATACAAAAAAGAAAACATATTACTTCAAAAATCTAATGTGCGATAAGAAAAATATTATAAACGTATGCTTTGGTACGAAAACTTGAAAAAAAGGTCTTTACGCATGCACATAGTCAAAAAAAGAAGAAGAACAAGAAGAAGGCCGTCTTTACGTATGCACATAGTCATATAGTCATAGTCATATAGTCTCAGACGTGACTTAAAGGTGGATGTCGAAAACTATGGAAGCAAAATTTTGTTTAAAAAAAAAAATACTGTACTTGTGAAAGACATCGTTCCACTAGAACATATTGATTACTTTGTTTATTTTAAATGATTTTACTAAGTAATTATGTAAGAGAAATTTTGTCTCATATTGATTCTCTTGTTTCTCAAATAGACACTAAATTGAGAACAAGTATACATGTATAAAGTCTAATAAAATCGTAATTTTACAAAAAAAATATAAAACTCAATCACATAACAGTACCAACAGCGTCATTCGGCCTTCAAGTTCAACTGAACCCATCAATCACGGCATGAGATCTCTATGAAAGCTTCTGAGCCTTGAATCTTTTCTCCACTTCCTCCAGACTTTGGATCTCCTTCTGATACTTACAAATACGGTATATACACCTGCAACCACAGTCGTATATATATATAAACCCAGAGAGAAATCACAAAACCAGTTACATATAATAAATTTCATTCCATTTAAAAGGCAGTTCGGATATGGTGCTATTGTTGCTTACCAGTAGAGAAGACATGCTGCAACACAAAGTATCACGTTTCTCTGGGCTTTGTAGATCTAATTCATGTTCAATCAATGAGTCAATACCAATAGCCTATGGTACTTTTCAAGAAACAGGAATAATACGAAACGTTTCAATTTTTCTGGGAACTAAAATTGCGGAGTGAGTGTTATTGTCACACAGTCAGATGCCATGTTGGCTCAATTTTAAAACCAAAAGATCAAGAAGCCTACAAGACTACAACAATAACCTTTCAACCCTAAAGTATATTATTTCTGAGAAAAAGCAAAAAGGCAATTGAAATTATATTTTTCAATTGTAAAATTATGAATATAACTATACCAAGATGTATCACAAAATATAACTATATCAAGCAATAAATTTGCTGTCAATGCACATTATATGCATGATATTGAAAATTTATTTTTAAGTTCCAGCATGTATAAATATTGTTAGGGGTCACAAGAAGCAACATAAAGTAGAAATATCAAAGGAACAGCCCCAACCTGATTATCAATTATCATTTGCTTTAGATTAAAAGTCCAACCAGTAGAACCATCTTGTTTACAAAATTATCTGATTTATAAGAAGATAGCCTGCTATATTCTTTCTGCATTATGCACACTGCTGACAGATGATGGGGATAACTGAGTGAATTAGACTTGCTAAATATGCTTTAGATTGTACATAAAATGATTTCAGGAAAATTAAACTCAAAACAAAAGTAACAGCATTTAAGAAGAGAAATTCAACCAATAGTGGCAATGAAAGAAAATGACATAAAAATGTTCACTTTTATATTAGCAACACAGAGCTTCAATCAAAATGATGAGCAGCATGAATAATTGAATAGCATTTAAAAGCGCTCTGCAGATATACAGCTCTAGTTCTAAACCAAGAGCACCACATCTTTTAAATGGAAGAGAGAGAATGTACCACTCAACCAAATTATGGCAAAAGAGAAATAGTGCTAATTGTACCGTGCCACATAGATCACTGGAGATAATCTATATGGCACGGTACAATTAGCACTAATTCAGAGTTTGTGGGGTTAAACCCAGATAATTCCAGGCTTCTTGTCATTGTTCTGTTTTGCAACATTCAAAAGTTTTCTAAAGCAATGATCAATTGCTGAAAAGCAGTCAGGAATTTATATAATGCAACCATGGTGAGACAACATCGATCTTTCATCACTCAATGTAAACGACAAGTTGCAAAAAATTTATCCATGGTGCCAAAATCCTTACTTAGTTGCTTTGTTTATTTAAACCATCAAATTCTTTTGATATCAGAAGTTCAGAACCGCATCCCCTCAGATAATTCTTAAGTGAAGCTCGTCGGCACATCCACCAAATCACCATCAATTAACTATGCAGATTCAGTTACCACAATATACACTATAGAGAACTATGAACTCTCCAACCAAACCAATTTTCAATCGCATGGCTCAGAAGCACAACTTTTTACTTTTTACGAACGATTGAAACCACCAACGGCAAAAAAATATCGATAACCCAATTAATTATTTCACCTTAAGCTAAAAAACTGGAAGAAAGGGGGAAAACAAAATAAATGAATATGAAAGATGCTTACAGATTTCTCATATCGGTCTCTCTCAGCAGCAGTACAGACCTCAGAAGTGCACATCAACCGATGCTCATTCTTCCAGTATATATCTGGAATCAACCACAGATCCTCCTCATTCAGTACAAACACTTACAAATTACATTTCCAAAATTGGAGGAATCGCACGGAAACCCTAGAAAAAGTAAATTGAAGTCACCCAATCCCCCACCCCACCCAAAACAGATGATATTTAAGCATGAAGGAGGAAGATAGAGAGATAAATACCGAGAAGCTGGAAGGCAGAGAAGGGAACGATAAAGAGGGCGGGTTGAAGAATTGCGGAAATAAGAGAAGCGAAACGGTTCTTGAAGAGTTTGGGAGAGGGTAGAGTGAGCAGAACAGCAATGGCCGCCTCAGCTGCTACAACGTAGGTCAGAATCATCCATTGAAGCGCCATATTCTTGTGATCGCCGATATCACTATTCACCTGCCGCCTCCTCCTTCTGCTGCCGTGCGTGGGTTGTTCCTTCTTCAGGGACCAGCTAGTTTGACTCTCAGTCACCGCTTTAATGCGAACAATACTTACCGACGAAGTTTAGAACAATTTGTCGGAAAAAGTCAGGCCCGAGAGGGAAAAAATCCAAGAGGAAAAAACACCTGTCACGCAACGACGCTTAAGATTAAGACGACCTTAAATTTTGAACATGCAATTAAATTTAAACGATCAACTGCTGGCAAAAATTAAAAAAAATTAAATTAAATGATCAAGTCCTTGTAACTTGTTTCATTAAAAAAGGAGCTGGTACTCCCGTGTTTAGGGGTGAGCAAACAGCCCGCTACCCGCCCGTCCGCCCGCGACCCGCAAATTTTTACCCGTTTAAACCCGCCCAGAAAATGCCCCGTAACGGGTACGGGTTGCCCGTACCCGTATAAGTTAAACGGGCGGGTCACGGGTACACCAACGGGGCACCCGTAACCCGCCCGTACCCGTATGATGTTTTTAATTTGCCCCCTTTTTACTCCAGATCCAGCCGGCAGCCACTGTGATTGAAATCCTAATTGCATAATTCCTTTCCTTCCCTATTCTTCATTCTTCATTGCCGACTGGGAGGAGAGAGCTGTGACTGTGAGAGTTTAGAACACAGTGTGGCGCCGCGGAGAGCTGTGGACGGTGGACCTTGGACCCTTCACTCTAGCCTTCATCTCTCTTCCTCGCCGGCGACCACCTGCTCCTTCATCGGGGCGGCGAGATAGACCCGAGAGCTGAGATCTTTAGCTGAGTTGGGGGAGTCTGGAGGCAAGACCGGAGTTGAAGCCGAGAGAGCTGAGGGGAGGAAACCTGGAACTGAGAGAAGGGAGAGGGAGAACTTGATCGGAGATTAGGGAGGAAGAAGCTACAGCCACCATCGGCCACCTCCATCGTCAAGCCTTATCATCAGATCTGCCGAGTCGTGCTCCCGTCTGCCGAGTGCCGAGTGCCGAGTGCCGAGTGACGACAGCGTTCCTTCCTTCATCCCTCATCCTTCAAGGCCTGCTCGTCAAGGCCTGCTGCCGACCGAGGAGAGGAGAGGAGTGTCGTCGCTTGCAAGGTCTCGCCGTCGTCGCTCTTCAAGGTCTCGCCGTCGTCGCTCGTCTGTCCGACCGAGGAGGTCTCTCCCTCTCTGAATTCCTCTGCTTCAGCATTCTTCAGGATTCAAGCGTTTGAGTCGTGAGTCTCCCATTTAGATCTGCTTCTTCGGTAGGATTTCCACTTCTCTCTCTCTTTGATATCTGATTTTTATCTTTTGTGTTCTGATCTAGCATTGTGTTTTCGATCTCAATGTGAATCTGTTTTAATGTGAATCTGTTCTGATCTAGCATTGTGTTTTCGATCTCAATGTGAATCTGTTTTAATGTGAATCTGTTTTGATCTAGCATTGTGTTTTATTGTGAATCTGTTAATGTGAATCTGCTTTGGCGTGAGTCTCCCATTTGGATCTGCTTCGTTTCTCTTGTCCTGTGGTTTTTCGGTTGAATCAACATCATCCTTGGTCTTATTTGGGTCTCTGGTTTGTGATTGGATTTCAATAAACTGATATTTGTGGCTATATTTGTGGTTAAAAGTAGATAGTATGATTGGATTTCAGGCTGAGAGGAAGTGTTGAAGAAAATTGCTCATTTTTAGTTCATGGGACTAGAAAGTTTTGAGGAAGCCTCGCAGTGCTACTCGTTTAGTTTAATTTGTACTTGCTTTGTCTGATCCATGAATTTAATTTGTTTGTTTCAGACCAAAACTTTCATATCTTTTCAATTAATTTCCCAGTTAAGTGGATTTTAATTGATTTTCACCCTACTCGAACAACTTGGTACAGACGTCCTGATATTTGTGCAACCTATCCATTTTTTTTATATTATGCAACATATATTTATCATGCGTAAGATAGAGGATATTTATCATTGCCAAAATTGTGGATTAACTTATGATATCTTTGTTCATTTTGTAGAGGAAGATGCGAAAGCAGAGGGAGGAGGTGAATTGACAAAAAAAATGAAGATTTGCAAACTGGGTCCTCAGTCCTCACCATAGCATATTAGCATTAGCAATTTAGCATGTTATATTGCTATTATTTTGTAGCTTGTGAATTTGTAATCATTCAAGTTTAAACTTCATAGCATATTATCAATTTAGCATGTTATACTAGTATTTATAGCATTTCAGCAGGTATAAATTCTGTCCTTCTGCCTTCTGGAGGGCCAAAAAAAACTAGAGGAAAAAAAAAACCTGAACTGGGCTATCAAATGGACTCCCTTTGTAGAGGGCAAAAAAAAAAAACTGAACTGGGCTGTGTGAACAGGCTCCCATTTTGGAGGCCAAAAAAAAAAAAAGTTTTTTTTGGGTTAAACGGGTTCCCTGGACCCGTTTAACCAGAACCCGTTTAACCCGTACCCGTTTGGATACGGGCTGAACGGGTTAAGGCACGGGTACGGGGCAACCCGTACCCGTGAAACTTAAACGGGCGGGTCACGGGTTGACCCACGGGTCAGACCCGCCCGCCCGTTGCTCACCCCTACCCGTGTTGCACGGGGAGAGAGAGAAAATGCAAATTCTATTTTTGTTTTTTTTATTAAGAAGTTTAGGGAAGTTGGGATTGTGGGGCTTAGTGAGTGTTGGGTTTGGTTTTTTGAGTAACCCATTTTTTTATCAATAAGTCCAAATAAAAACGCAACCCAATTTGGCAGTGTTTGGTTTGGCTTTTTGCAATAAACAATAAGCCCGATAAGAGTCCTTAAAAAATAAGCCCCATCTGCCTACTTATTTTTGAAAAATTGCTGAGCTTAATTTTTTTTTTTTGTCGAAACACGGGCTTACCGTTACAGGAAGGAGAGAAGCTTTTTTTTTTTTTCCGTTGAAAAATATATGTATTACCGTTAGAGGAAGGAGAGAAGCTTGGTACTTCATATGCCCACAGGCCTGTTGGTTTTTATATTTGATAAAAAAGGAAACCTTGTTTCAAACTTTCAATTGCCTCAATGCTTTTATTAATTGGTCTCACTTTCGCATAATATTCATGTGATCATCAAATAATGACAAAAAATAATAATAATTTGCATATATACATGGGGATTTGTTGAAGATTCAGAAAAACTTTCATTTTTTTAAGATGAATTAAAAAGTTACAATACATATAATTTTATATGATTCAATTAGTTATATAATAATTTTATGTGAAATTATGTAATTTGGTATCACATTTTCTAACTTCAATTTTTCCACTAATTTTTAATTTTAAATATATTGTTTTGTTATAATTAACACAAAAGCACTCATGTAATCGCCAATCCAAACAAGTTTTTACTTTTAAAAAAGCATTTATATAATCGTCAATCCGAACAAGTTTTGACTTATGGAAAATCACCTATTCAATCGCTCATCCAAACATAAATTATATTACAAAAACTGACTTTTCTGTTCCTTTTCTCATGCACTCAGGTGAAGAAGTTATAATTGTTGCATTTTCAAATATCTTCCTGGTCCTGATGATATGTTACTGTTGGATATCACATATATGATCTATCTAAAATTTGAATAATATACAAATACCCTTCAAGTTTTTACTTTTAAAAATGCACTTATATAAATCGCTAATTCAAACACGTTTTGACTTATGAAAAATCACTTATTTAACCGCTCATCCAAACATAAATCACATTACAAATATTGACTTATTTATTAAGTCATTTTTAATTAGCCCGAATTATATAAGTCATTTTTCTTACCGCTATCCCAAACACACCCTTATTAGACTTGGGATATGCCTTTAGACTCAAAGGAAGGTGACAGACAAATTGTCAACTAACAAAATCTTCACATAGTGAGATTTGAACCCATAATTTTATGATTATGATTCAACTCCTTTATCAAATTCTAATTGTAAATTTAGTTCTAAACTAGTTAACTAATTTGTATAGTTTAAAAAATAAAATAAAATATTTAATTATAATAAATTTGATTTTTAGATTATATATTAATTTATAATATAGGTAAATTATTTTTTAAAAAATGATAAATATATGATATAAAATATGTTGAGATTTTATATTTTAAACCAAATCCAATCCTCAAAACTAGTTCTTACATCAGAGGAGGTAATATTAAATGTATATGTATATATAATATTTGGAAAAATTAGAAAAAAAAATCCCCCTGTTAAAAAATTTATTAGTGAAAATTATTTAAAACAAGTATCAATGCTCTGTGACTGACTGTGTGCATAGAATCTGCAGAGTATTGATATATTCTAGGCATAAAAATTTATTACTCTCTCCGGTCCTAATTATAAAACATATTTATCTAATTTTAAAGAAATTAAGGATAGTGATTAGATTAGTTAATCATATTTATTTTCCTAAAATACCCTTATTTAAAATTTAAAATAGCATCTAATTACGTTGATTCTCTGTTTTTTCTTGTACCTCTCCTACCTCACATATGATTTCTCCAAGCTCTCACACAATCAGGCGTCATCAATCTTCCTCAACAACTTCCAATCTACTATTATTAAATTATTATTTTGTTTAATTATTATTGAGAAAGTATCAATGAGGGGTATTTTAGGAAGAAATTGACAAAAAATAGAACTTTATCCTATAATTAGGACCAAGATTAACTCTCAAATGTTGTCCAATAATTAGGACAGGAGGGAGTATATGTTTTTTGCCAATAAAATTTTCACACACGCATATATACATACATACATACATATATATATATATATATATATCTATATGTACGTAGAGGAATAAGACAAAATAAGTTAAGTAGTAAAATGTTAATTAAATGGCAAGCTGATTTATCTTATTATGATTATGATGTTGAGTATATAAAAGGAAAGAATAACTTGATTGCTGATTATTTAAGCAGATGGAACCAGTAAGCCGTTTTGGCAGAAAAAGTCCTGTAAACCAAACAAATAAGGAAGATGAATCTTCCCCTATGATGAACCAACTTATAATGAAGATGAATATTCTTGAAATGAATATGAGTTTATTAAGTAGTCAAGTTAGTACCAGTATACAAGGGATTACAAGCTCTATATCTGGTATTAATGATTCACTTAATGACATTTATATTCAGCTTGAGAATTTGAAGCTCTGTAAGGCTGATGCCAATCCACTTATAAGGACAGATGTCCAAAATGGGACTTGTAAGGCTATTGCCGAATCACCTATAAGGACAGATGTCCATGATGTGAACTATAAAGGAAAAGAAGTTGAGACCTATAAGCCAAATGCACCTATAATGGAGTCATTCACTCCAGGCGAGTCTTCTACTCGCAACACTCAAAGTTTAATCGAGTCATTTGGACTTGAATCACTTATAACCTCTAATTCCTTTGTAACCTCAACTCCTATAAGCCAACCTGTACCAGAAAATTTATCTTTTTCTCAAATAATAACTTTCCAAGAAAAAGAAAAAGAACAATCCAAGAAGAAGAATAGTAGTCCTAAAAAAGAATCCAATAATGATCTCTTTGAAATACCCAAACAGTATAACTTCTATAAAGTCATTATCAAAAAGTTGAACCAGCTTTCTTTGTCTCATAAAACCATTAAATATGTATCCCATTATGCTTTCAATAAAGCCATCATATATCCAGGAACACCTTCAGGTATTGTAAAGACCTTGTACCAGTATGGTTTAATCCAAAGTATATATCCATCTAGATCCTTGGAAGAAATTGCAGAATTACCTCAGAAATTAGTAAAAGCTGTTGGAGAATATTTTGATATTGTAACCCAGAATCAAGTATTTATCAGGTGTTATTCAACTGTAGCTGAGATCACTTCAGAGAAGTTTTATATGCCTATAAACCTCATTAGGCTGGGAACTACTAAAAAACCACTGGAGTATGAACCAGAGATTAAGGAAGATATATCAGATGATGAAGACTTCCAATTCTGAGTATCCAATACAAGAGCTCAGGATTACCATATAATTTTCCAAGAAATGAATCGTATAAAGATGGCCAACATGACACCCCGGAAGAGAAGAATATCCCTGGGTATATTATTCCACTGATAAAACATGTGTATATTCCTTGGGGAAGAAAAAGTCGACTAATGAGAAGCAGTTCGGTCTCTGGTATGACAATATAAAGAAGAATAAGATGGAGAATACCCCAGACACTAAGAGAAAAATATGCCAAATAATTAATGATTATCCAAACCATGAATGTGAATATTGCCATGAATTTCGAGGAAATAATAAGAGCCCTTCTATCACCTTGGATCCAAGCTTATTGTAAAGGAGTGTCGGCAGAAGAAGACAAAGAATAAAGTGTCGGCAGAAGTGGACAAGAAGCAAAAAGCAGATGTGGCCGACAGAATTGTTAAAGAATCATGTAATGATGAGAATCTTATCTTGATATGTAAAGAGTCTTGTAAAAGTTGAAGTGTCGCCTTGTAATAATATCTGTAAAAGAAACTAGAGTTAAAGTTACTAAGAGTTAGTTTGATCAGAGTTATGTAACTAGAGTAAGTTCATCGATTCTATATAAACTCTTGTAAGCTCATCAGTTGGGCACCACTCTTGTAAGCAATCTTTGAATGCAATATACAGATTTCCTAAAATCTCTCTCTTGTGTTTCTGATCTGTGCAAACAATTCTCCGTGATAGCAGCAACCAATATCATCTTTAATCAACAGTTGTTGAAGAATAACCAGGTATGAGGGGCTAAACTCCTTTAGGGATCTAAGGGGGAAATTTTATTCGATCATGAGGGAAGTATTATAGATTATGTTACTGGGCAATATGTAAAAAAAAAAAAAAGAGTCTTTTTTAATGAGTCTTTTTTAATGTCGGGAACAAGATAAATGATAATAGGATGAATACGCCTCCAGTAGGAAACGAAGGAAGGCTGTGCTGAATTGGTCTGAAGGAAGAAGGTTGAGATTCCATCTGAATGAATGCTCTGTGTGAGATTCAAAAGGAATTCTCTATAAATGGTCCATGTATGAAAGAGGACATGGTTCCTTCTATGACCCGGATCAATATTGGTCAAAGCTCATCCTAGTATTATTTATCAAGTCCTTGTAGTAAATATTTGTACAAATTTTGATTTTGCAAATGTGTCTCTATTTTTATCTTTGTTTTAATTTCCGCATGAAAATTACATGTTGCCCAGGTCTGCATAAGCTATGGTATCAGAGCTTATGGTTTGATAAAATAGAACTCTTAGATCCCTGATAATTCTCATAGTACTCTCGTTAATCATCTTTGCGTTAATAGGAGTTTTTAAATTCTGTGATAAATTAGTGATTAATTACATTTACTAGCTTGTTATAAATTAAAGGTCTATATTCTCAGAAATATAATATGAATATTATAAAGAAGATAGAACCTAGAATGTATGAAGTAGAAATTAAACCAGTATAATGAACCCTCGTGTGATGTAATATTAGGATTAGATTTCTTAGAACAATATTTTCCTATACACATGATTAGTAAAGCTTTAATATTAACGACACCTTGTAAACATGAAGCTTGGGGTATAAGAATAACTAGACCATATAGAAGAAAAGATGAGAAATTTCAGAAAAAAAATAATGAACATGAAGTCCAATTCTTACAAAATAACAACCCAGTAGAAATTCAACATATGCTAGCAACTTTGAATATTATAGAAATAAAAACTATAGAACAAAGAATTATAGAAAATTATAGTGATAACCCCTTAGTACATTGGGAGAAATCAAAGCCTATAGTTAAGATAGAATTAAAAGATTATAGTAAAGAAATAAATTGCAAACCTTATGCATGGACAAAAGAAGATAGGAAAGAATTTATAATGCACATAGAAGAAATGAAAAAATATGTACAAATATTTACTACAAGGACTTGATAAATAATACTAGGATGAGCTTTGACCAATATTGATCCGGGTCATAGAAGGAACCATGTCCTCTTTCATACATGGACCATTTATAGAGAATTCCTTTTGAATCTCACACAGAGCATTCATTCAGATGGAATCTCAACCTTCTTCCTTCAGACCAATTCAGCACAGCCTTCCTTCGTTTCCTACTGGAGGCGTATTCATCCTATTATCATTTATCTTGTTCCCGACATTAAAAAAGACTCTCTTTTTTTACATATTGCCCAGTAACATAATCTATAATACTTCCCTCATGATCGAATAAAATTTCCCCCTTAGATCCCTAAAGGAGTTTAGTCCCTCATACCTGGTTATTCTTCAACAACTGTTGATTAAAGATGATATTGGTTGCTGCTATCACGGAGAATTGTTTGCACAGATCAGAAACACAAGAGAGAGATTTTAGGAAATCTGTATATTGCATTCAAAGATTGCTTACAAGAGTGGTGCCCAACTGATGAGCTTACAAGAGTTTATATAGAATCGATGAACTTACTCTAGTTACATAACTCTGATCAAACTAACTCTTAGTAACTTTAACTCTAGTTTCTTTTACAGATATTATTACAAGGCGACACTTCAACTTTTACAAGACTCTTTACATATCAAGATAAGATTCTTATCATTACATGATTCTTTAACAATTCTGTCGGCCACATCTGCTTTTTGCTTCTTGTCCACTTCTGCCGACACTTTATTCTTTGTCTTCTTCTGCCGACACTCCTTTACAATAAGCTTGGATCCAAGGTGATAGAAGGGCTCTTATCATTTCCTCGAAATTCATGGCAATATTCACATTCATGGTTTGGATAATCATTAATTATTTGGCATATTTTTCTCTTAGTGTATGGGGTATTCTCCATCTTATTCTTCTTTATATTGTCATACCAGAGACCGAACTGCTTCTCATTAGTCGACTTTTTCTTCCCCAAGGAATATACACATGTTTTATCAGTGGAATAATATACCCAGGGATATTCTTCTCTTCCAGGTGTCATGTTGGCCATCTTTATACGATTCATTTCTTGGAAAATTATATGGTAATCCTGAGCTCTTATATTGGATACTCGGAATTGGAAGTCTTCATCATCTGATATATCTTCCTTAATCTCTAGTTCATACTCCATTGGTTTTTTAGTAGTTCCCAGCCTAATGAGGTTTATAGGTATATAAAACTTCTTTGAAGTGATCTCAGCTACAGTTGAATAACACCTGATAAATACTTGATTCTGGGTTACAATATCAAAATATTCTCCAACAGCTTTTACTAATTTCTGAGGTAATTCTGCAATTTCTTCCAAGGATCTAGATGGATATATACTTTGGATTAAACCATACTGATACAAGGTCTTTACAATACCTGAAGGTGTTCTCGGATATATGATGGCTTTATTGAAAGCATAATGGGATACATATTTAATGGTTTTATGAGACAAAGAAAGCTGGTTCAACTTTTTGATAATGACTTTATAGAAGTTATACTGTTTGGGTATTTCAAAGAGATCATTATTGGATTCTTTTTTAGGACTACTATTCTTCTTCTTGGATTGTTCTTTTTCTTTTTCTTGGAAAGTTATTATTTGAGAAAAAGATAAATTTTCTGGTACAGGTTGGCTTATAGGAGTTGAGGTTACAAAGGAATTAGAGGTTATAAGTGATTCAAGTCCAAATGACTCGATTAAACTTTGAGTGTTGCGAGTAGAAGACTCGCCTGGAGTGAATGACTCCATTATAGGTGCATTTGGCTTATAGGTCTCAACTTCTTTTCCTTTATAGTTCACATCATGGACATCTATCCTTATAGGTGATTCGGCAATAGCCTTACAAGTCCCATTTTGGACATCTGTCCTTATAAGTGGATTGGCATCAGCCTTACAGAACTTCAAATTCTCAAGCTGAATATAAATGTCATTAAGTGAATCATTAATACTAGATATAGAGCTTGTAATCCCTTGTATACTGGTACTAACTTGACTACTTAATAAACTCATATTCATTTCAAGAATATTCATCTTCATTATAAGTTGGTTCATCATAGGGGAAGATTCATCTTCCTTATTTGTCTGGTTTACAGGACTTTTTCTGCCAAAACGGCTTACTGGTTCCATCTGCTTAAATAATCAGCAATCAAGTTATTCTTTCCTTTTATATACTCAACATCATAATCATAATAAGATAAATCAGCTTGCCATTTAATTAACATTCTACTACTTAACTTATTTTGTCTTATTCCTCTAGACAACCAATGTTTTACCTGTGTATTATCTGTCCTTATTATAAATCTATTATTAACAATAAATAATTCCAATTTTTCTATAGCTTTTACAACAGCTAATAATTCTTTCCAGTTAGAATGATACCTACTCTGAAAATCATTAAACTTCCCACTAGTATATCTAGTTATTTTTTCAATTCCTTCTTCATCTTCATAATACAAGGCTGCACCCCAATAATTATTAGATGCATCTGTATATATAATCCATTTTATATTTTCTTTTAAAGGTATTGTTAACTTTGGTAAATCTTTACACAGAGTTTTTATATCTACTATAATTTTTTCTATATTATTATCCCATTTCCATATAGTTTTCTCTCCTGTTAATTTAGATATTTTAGAGGTTAATTTTGACAAATTGGGTATATAATTCCTTGCTTGATTTACTAATCCTACGAAAGATTGTAAATCTTTTTTATTGTTTATCTCTTTAAACTGTAATATTTTTTTACTTATATGATCTTGTAATTCTATTCCATCTTTAGTTAATATTTGTCCTAAGAAATTCACTTTCTCTTTTCTTAATTCCATTTTTGAAGGTGATATATTTAATCCTTTTTCTTCTATTATTTTCACAAATTGTTCTAAATGTCTTTCATGTTCTTGTTCATCCTTCGAAAATATTAATATATCATCAATATAGATTACAGCAAAATCTCTTATTGGTAATAACATTTTTGACACATATTCTTGAAATATACTAGGGCTATTATGATATCCCATTGGCAATACATTCCATTCATATAATCCTTCTGAGGTACTAAAGGTTGTGTGTTTCTTACTGTTTTCTTCAAGTTTTATTTGGAAGAACCCTGATTTACAGTCAAATTTACTAAATATAATTTTTCATCTTATTAGATTGAATAACAAATCTATCTTAGGTATTGGATATCTATTTCTTACTGCTAATTCATTTAGTTTTTGGTAATTTATAACCATTCTAGTTTTTTCTCTTTTTTCTTCACTATGTTTAGACACAATTATAGCTGGTGATGAATATTCTGATCTACTTTCTCTTATAAGATTATATTTTTTTCATTTCTTCTATGTGCATTATAAATTCTTTCCTATCTTCTTTTGTCCGTGCATAAGGTTTACAATTTATCTCTTTACTATAATCTTTTAATTCTATTGTAGCCATAGGTTTAGACTTTTCCCAATGTATCAAGGGATTTTCACTATAGTTATCTATAATTCTTTGTTCTATAGTTTTTATCTCTATAATATTCAAGGTTGCTAACATATGTTGAATTTCTACTGGGTTGTTATTTTGTAAGAATTGGACTTCATGTTCATTATTTTTTTTCTGAAATTTCTCATCTTTTCTTCTATATGGTCTAGTTATTCTTATACCCCAAGCTTCATGTTTACAAGGTGTCGTTAATATTAAAGCTTTACTAATCATGTGTATAGGAAAATATTGTTCTAAGAAATCTAATCCTAATATTACATCACACGAGGGTTCATTATACTGGTTTAGTTCTTTTATTACTAATTCATAATTTCCTATTTGAACTTTTACATCCTTTGCTTCTAATTCTAACATATGTATTTCTTTTCCTGCACTTTCCATTCTTAACATCTTGTTTTTTCTTTTCCATAATTCTGGTGGTAACACATTATATTTTGCTACTGTTAAGTTTGCTCCAGTATCAACCAAAGCATGATATTTTCTAGATCTATATTTTGCATATATAAATTTTATAAGTATGTAGTATAATGGTCTACTCATATCCTAGACAAAACTTCTAAACGTTCTTTCAATGTTTGTTTAATTTCTTTTCTGTCTTTCCTTTCTCTCATTATTCTTACATATTATTCTTCATATAATAAATAGTGATTATCATAAATAAAGTTTAACCTTTTATTTTCCCATTTATAAGTTTTGCTTAATCTTTTGATTATCATTCTTAGAAAACTCTTATCATTCTTTGGTATATTTGTTATATATTCTCTTTTTTTATATGCCCAGATTTCTCCATCTATAATTAATCTACTTTTATTTCTTAATTCTTCATTTAACATATGAATGTCTCCCATATTAAACTCTAGATAATAGATTTAATTGTTTCTTAAATTCATATCTTACTTCTTCTCTATGATGTATTCTACTCATTACATATCCTATCAATCTTATTCTTAATTCTTCATTTTCCCTATTTTCTTCCAATACATGTTCTAATGCTATTTGCTCTATTTCTTCCCATTTTCTTAATTTATTAATAAAACTTCTCATTAATCCTTCTTCCACTTTGGGTATTTTTATTCCTCTATTATCCTTAAAATAATACCAATTATTTTCGTCATATATCGTTATCCTTCTATCCATTTATCCTTTAGATAATACTTTTAATCTTTCTTTTAATACTTTTTTAATATCATTCCTATTCATCATATTATTTACTACTGCATTATAAGCTTCTACAAAATCCTGTGATTGTGTGTGGTATACTATTCTTAATTGTCTTTTTTCTTTTTCATTACATTTATTTATTTTATGTACTATATGATTCATCATTGCTTTATCAGCTTTTGGTATTATTATTTTTTCATCATCTATATAATAATAGTCTTTATTCTCTTCTGATAATATTATTCTCATTACTCTTGCTGTTTGATGTACATTTATCATCATATTAACTTTTGAATTATAATTGTCTGATAGTTTATGTTAAAGATTATTCTATCTTTTTTATTTCTTTAAGGTTTTACTCTTTCTAAAAAGTCTTTTCCCAAAATTACTTTATATGATTTATTTGAATCTTGTTCTACCCATAAAGTTAATTGTATTACATCTCTTTTATTAAATCTTACTATTACATTTGTTTTCATACCTTCATTTGTTTCTTCACAATCATTCTCTATATATCCTATTTCTATTTTACTCTTTTCTGCATATTCATCTACTAATGTTATTATTTCTTGTCAAATTCCATTCTTTTTAATTTCCATTATAATTTTATTTTGTTCCTTTTCTTTAGTGATATCTAGATTTGTTATTTTTTGGTTTATTTCAACTAATTCTGAACTTATAGGATTTATTAGGGACATTTCGGCTAATCGGCTACTACTTGCTATATCAATACTTTTTCTTGGATTCATTATATTTATTTGTAAATGTTTATTTAATGTATTTATTCTTAATGATCTGTTTCCTAAATTATTGTTGGCTATTAGTCTCTTTCCTCTATTTTCATTAATACTTATGGTTTTATCTAATTCTATTTCCAATATTTCTGGTAATGTTATATTTATAGGGTCTGTTTTCACTTCTTTTAATATGGGCATAAATTGTTTTTCTATACTTACTCTTCCTACTGACTTATTATATATCTTATGTTCATTTGTGAATACTAGTCCTACCATGGCTGTTATACTTATAGTTTTAGCTCCTTCTAATAATTTTATTCCTTTTAATCTATGGCATATTATAATTGATTGATCTATATGTTCATCATTTCTGAATATTGCAAAATTAGTATTTAAAGTGAATTTTAATTTTTGATATATTAAATTTCCTGTTAACATTCCTAATACACTGTCTTGCATACTACTTATTATTCTTCCATCTGTTATTAATAATTATATAGGTGAATCTATACCTTCTTTAAAATATGCTTTAACTAAAATTGTACTCCTGCAATATATATTTCAATTACTTCTTCTTTAAAAGGCAATTTAGATATTTCGTTTTCTATTAATCCTTTACTTATTAATGGTATTCTTAATACTCCTTCTGTTAATGTTGATTCTATAGGATGTTTCTTTTGTATTATTATACACTGACTTTTAATATCTTTCTTTGATTTTAATATTTTATTAACTTTACTCATAAAATTTTCATTTACTATTTGACCTGGTTTCAAGTTTAATTTCATATCTTTTATTTTTTCATATTATTTCGCATTAAATGTTAATCTTTTTTCTACACTCCCTTCTGATGTATTTCTATATTCTTCATAAGTTTCATATTCATCTTTTTCTTTTACCTCTTCTATTTCTTTACCCTTCATCATATATAATTTAAATTCTTCTTCTGAACTTTCTAAGTATTCTATTTCTGATTCTGATTCTTCTTCTGTTTCACTTGACTCATTTATTATTTTTATTTTATATATTTTTATATCAGGGTTTTTTATATCACTATATATCTCTTCATCGAATTCTAAATGTTCTAATTCATATTCTTGAGCTTGTTCTAATATATTCATAAATTTCTTATCTTTAGGTTCTTTACATTTTGTTGATATATGACCTAATTTTCCACAATTATAACATCTACATTTTTTAGGTTTTTTACTATAATCAATTTTATTTACTCTCTTAAAATATTTTCTAAAATACTTCTTAGGTTTGTATTTCTTATAAAACTTCTCCTTTGGATACTTTTTAAACTTATATCTATATTTATTATATCTTTTCATTGGTTTCCATTTTTTGTTCTTATATTTTCCCTTATTATATTTTCTTTTTATCTTTTTATTTTCATCTTTACAACCCTGGTCTTTCATATTCTGCACATCTTAAGATTAACTTATTTTGTTTATAGTATTTCATATTTCTCCACGCTTGCTTACATTTTTCAGATAAATAATTCCTTAAATAATCTATTCTTCTTCCTAAAGAATCTATATATGGCATTAATTCTGGATTTTCTTTAAATGTTTTCATATAATCATCTATTATTTCTTCTCTTATTAGTTTTGGTAGTTTTCTATAAAAAAGTTCTAAATATTTCATTCTTTTTATTTTTGGGTTTTCTTTTATTTCATAATAATATTTCTGAAATTCACATATATAAGGATTTAAGTATTTTGGTTCTAATGAGCATATTTCTATTTCATATAATCTTTTTATTGCTTCATTGCTTGTTATATGTTCTTCTAATGTACTACTCCTTCCAACAAATTCTGTTCTGAGTACATATTCATACCTTTTTACTAATTTAACATAATATTCTTTCCTACTGTTATATTCTTCTTTAGCTATATGTCTTATTTGATTCCTCCAATTTTCTTCTTGACTTCTCCACCAATAATATACATTCCCTAAAAAGCTTGATTCTATAAGTAAATTAGTTGATTGAAAGTCTAGATTATTTCTTCCTATTAGTGCTATTATTGTTGCTCTTGACCATTCTTCAATTATTTTTTTAGGGTCTAATACACCATCTAAATTTAACCATATTCCAGATACAAGTATACTTTTACTTTCATATTGATCTATAGGTGTTGGCGTGAATCCTTTTCCTCTTGGTATTTCAAATCTTATATCAAATTCTTGATTCTCTGTTTTCTTATCATGTGGTAATTCTTCTTTTCCAATTTCATATTCTCTTTGTTCTTCATGTCTTCTATAATCTGCTTCTGTTCTTACTTTAGATGATTCTGTTTGTTCTTTATTACTTGAATTTCCTGGTTCATTTATTTTTACTCCAGTATTTAATTCTTTATATTCATCTATATTTCCCTTTATAATTATAGCATTCTTAAAATCTTTTTGAATTTGTTCTAATTCTTGTTCTTCTAATCCCATTAGAGTTTCAATTTCATTATCTTCGTCTTCTATAGCATTCATCATTTTTATTTGTGGGTTGTGTATTTTAAAAATATCTATTATATCTGTAGAATATATTATTTCTGCAATTTTACTTCCTTCCTCAATTTCTTCATTCTTTTCTTTATTTTCTATTTTATTTTTTCCCTTTGTGAATTCTATTAATTGTTTTTTCTCTTCTTCTGTAATTCCTAAGTTATTGAGTTTATCATTTATAGCCCATATTTTACTATTTATTATTTGTTGTCCTTTCATTATTTATTCTGCTATTAATCTCGTTTGTCTTACATTTTCATCCATATTCTGTTTATATATTTTTTCTTTAGCATTATCTAATTTTTCTATTTCATCTAATGCTTTCATCATATTTAATTTTCTGTGTTTATGTATTATAGGCTCTACTAAATCAGTTTCATTTTTTATTTCAGGTTCTTCTATTTCCATATCCGTTACTCCTAGTAAATTCATTATAGTTTTTACATTTGATTTTATTATTCTTAAATCTTCAGTATTACTCTCTATTCTCTTTTTCATATTATATATTTTTTCTTCTAAAGATTGACTTAAAAATTCTAATTTTTCTTTTCTATTACTAGGTTTTTCTAATTTTACTTTTTCTTTTATGTCTTTTGGGACCATTTCTAATATTTCATTTAAACTATATATTTCCATTAAATCATAAATATTCGGATTTATATAAGTTCCTAATTGCTTCATTATATACATATTATTCCAATTCATTAGATTCCATGTATTATTTCCATTTCCTCCTGGCATAAAAAGTGTAAATATACATGTTTCTTCTTGGTTTCCTATCAAAGATAAATGGGAACTTATAGGTAAATTATTAATTTCTACTTCATACATTCTAGGTTCTATCTTCTTTATAATATTCATATTATATTTCTGAGAATATAGACCTTTAATTTATAACAAGCTAGAAAATGTAATTAATCACTAATTTATCACAGAATTTAAAAACTCCTATTAACGCAAAGATGATTAACGAGAGTACTATGAGAATTATCAGGGATCTAAGAGTTCTATTTTATCAAACCATAAGCTCTGACATATATATATATATATGTTCGTGTATATGTATATATATATGTACGTAGATATATATATATATATATTCATTATATTTATTTGTAAAGGTTTATCTAGTGTATTTATTTTTAATGATCTGTTTCCTATATTGTTATTTGCTATTAATCTTTTTCCTCTATTATCATTGATACTTACAGTTTTATCTAGTTTTATTTCTAATATTTCAGGTAAGGTTATATTTATAGGATCTGTTTTTACTTCTTTTAATATAGGCATGAATTGTTTTTCTATACTTACTCTTCCTATTGATTTATTATATATTTTATGTTCATTTGTAAATACTAGTCCTACCATTGCTGTTATACTTATTGTTTTAGCACCTTTTAATAATTTGATTCCTTTTAATTTATGGTATATCATTATTGATTGGTCTATATGTTCATCATTTCTAGATATTGCAAAATTTGTATTTAAAGTAAATTTTAATTTTTGATATATTAAATTTCCTGTTAACATTCCTAATACACTATCTTGTACACTACTTATTATTCTTCCATCAGAGCTTATGGTTCGATAAAATGGAACTTTTAGATCCCTATTAATTCTCATACTACTTTCGGTAGATATTCTACTTTGATAGAAATCTTTAAAGTCTGTGATAAATTTGTGCTTAATTAGTTTATCTGATTGTTAGAAATTAAAGATATAAATTTTCAGGAATATAAGATGAATATTATAAGAAAATTAGAACCTCGAACATATGAAGTAGAAATAAATAATTTACCTACAAGTTCTCATTTATCTTTAATAGGAAATCAAGAAGAAACGTGTATATTTACACCTTTTATGCCGGGAGGAAATGGAGATAATATTTGGAATTTAATAAACTGGAATAATATGTATATGATGAAACAGATAGGAACATATATAAACCCGAATATTTATGATTTAATGGAAATATATAATTTAGAAGAAATATTAGAAATGATCCCAGATGATATAAAAGAAAAAGTAAAATTAGAAAAGCCAAGTAATAGAAAAGAAAGATTAGAATATTTAAGTCAATCTTTAGAAGAAAAAATATATCACATGAAAAAGAGAATAGATAGTAATACAGAGGATTTGATAATAATAAAATCAAATGTGAAAACTATAATGAATTCTTTAGGAGTAACAGATATGGAAATTGAAGAACCCGAAATAAAACAAGAAAATGAATTATTAGAACCTATAACTCATAAGCATAGAAAATTAAATATGATGAAAGCATTGGAAGAGATGGAAAAATTAGAAAATGTTAAAGAAAAAATATATAAACAAAATATGGATGAAAATGTAAGACAAACAAGATTAATCGTAGAACAGGTAATAAAAGGACAACAAATAATGAATAATAATTTATGGACAATTAATGATAAGCTTAATAATTTAGGAATTACAGAAGAAGAGAAAAAACAATTAATTGAAATAACGAAAGGAAAAGCTAAAAAAGAAAATTATGAAAAGAATGAAGAAGTTGAAGAAGCAAGTAAAATTGCAGAAATAATATATTCAAAAGATGTAATAGATATTTTTAAAATATATAACCCACAAATAAAAATGATGAATGCAATAGAAGAAGATGATGAAATTGAAAATTTAATGGGATTAGAAGAACAAGAATTAGAAAAAATTCAAAGAGATTTTAAGGATGCGACAAATATAAAAGGAAATATAGAAGAATATAAAGAATTAAATGTAGGAGTAGGTATTAATGAAACAGGAGATGGAAGTAAAAAGTCAGAAGAAGAGGCGTCTAAAATAAGAACAGAAACAGATTATGCTAAACATAAAGAACAAAGAGAAAATGAAATAGAAAAAGAAGAGTTATCACATGATAAGAAAACAGAAAATCAAGAATTTGATATAAGATTTCAAATACCAAGAGGAAAGGGCTTTACTCCAACACCTATAGATCAATATGAAAGTAAAAGTATACCTGTATCTGGAATATGGTTAAATTTAAATTGTGTATTAGACCCCGAAAAAATAATTGAAGAATGGTCAAGAGCAACTATAATAGCACTAATAGGAAGGAATAATTTGGATTTTCAATCAACTAATTTACTTATAGAATCAAGCTTTTTAGGAAATGTATATTATTGGTGGAGAAGTCAAGAAGAAAATTGGAGAAATCAAATAAGGAATATAGCAAAAGAAGAATATAATAGTAGGAAAGAATATTATGTAAAATTAGTAAGAAGATATGAATATGTGCTCAGAACAGAATTTGTAGGAAGAAGTAATACATTAGAAGAACAAATAACGAGTAATGAAGCAATAAAAAGATTATATCAAATAGAAATATGTTCATTAGAACCAAGATATTTAAATCCTTATATATGTGAATTTCAAAAGTACTATTATGAAATAAAAGAAAATCCAGAAATGAAAAGAATAAAATATTTAGAACTTTTTTATAGAAAATTACCAAAATTAATAAGAGATGAGATAATAGATGATTATTCTAAAATATTTAAAGGAACACCAGAATTAATACCTTATATAGATTCCTTAGGAAAAAGAATAGATTATTTAAGAAATTATTTATCTGAAAAATGTAAACAAGCTTGGAGGAATATGAAATACTATAAACAGAATAAATTAATATTAAGATGTTCAGAATATGAAAGACCACATAGATGGGGATGTAAAGATGAAAATAAAAAGATGAGAAGGAAATATAGTAAGGGAAAATATAAAAATAAAAAATGGAAACCTATGAAGAGATATAATAAGTATAGGTATAAATTCAAAAAATATCCAAAAGAGAAGTTCTATAAGAAGTACAAACCTAAGAAGTATTTTAGAAAATATTTTAAGAAAGGAAAAAAAATAAATTATAGTAAAAAACCTAGAAAATGTAGATGTTATAATTGCGGAAAAATAGGTCATATATCAACAGAATGTAAAGAGCCAAAGGATAAGAAGTTTATGAATATATTAGAACAAGCCCAAGAATATGAATTAGAACCATTAGAATTTGATGAAAAAATATACAGTGACATAGAAAACCCTGAAATAGAAATATATAAAATAAAAGTAATAAGTGAATCGGAAACAAGTGAAACAAAAGAATCAGAATCAGATATAGAATATTTAGAAGACTCAGAAGAAGAATTTAAATTTTACATGATGAAAGGAAAAGAAATAGAAGAATCAAAAGAAGAAGATGAATATGAAACTTATGAAGAATATAGAAATACATCAGAAGGAAGTGTAGAAAAGAGATTAACTTTTAATGCAAAACAATATGAAAAAATAAAAGATATGAAATTAAATTTAAGACCTGATCAGATAGTTAATGAAAATTTTATGAGTAGAGTTAATAGAATATTAAAATCAAAAAAGGATATTAAAAGTCAATGTATAATATTACAAAAGAAACATCCTATAGAATCAACTTTAACAGAAGGAATATTAAGAATACCATCAATAAGTAAAGGATTAATAGAAAATGAAATATCTAAATTACCTTTTAAAGAAGAAGTAACTGAAATTTATATTGCAGGAGTACAATTATTAGTAAAAGCTTATTTTAAAGAAGGAATAGATTCACCTATAGAATTATTAATAACAGATAGAAGAATAATAAGTAGTGTACAAGATAGTGTATTAGGAATGTTAACAGGAAATTTAATATATCAAAAATTAAAATTTACTTTAAATACAAATTTTGCAATATCTAGAAATGATGAACATATAGACCAATCAATAATGATATACCATAAATTAAAAGGAATCAAATTATTAAAAGGTGCTAAAACAATAAGTATAACAGCAATGGTAGGACTAGTATTTACAAATGAACATAAAATATATAATAAATCAATAGGAAGAGTAAGTATAGAAAAACAATTCATGCCTATATTAAAAGAAGTAAAAACAGATCCTATAAATATAACCTTACCTATAATATTAGAAATAAAACTAGATAAAACTGTAAGTATCAATGATAAGAGAGGAAAAAGATTAATAGCAAATAACAATATAGGAAACAGATCATTAAAAATAAATACACTAGATAAACCTTTACAAATAAATATAATGAATCCAAGGAGAAGTATTGATATAGCAAGTAGTAGCCGGTTAGCTGAAATGTCTCTAATAAATCCTATAAATACAGAATTAGTTGAAATAAATCAAAAGATAACAAATTTAGATATAACAAAAGAAAATAAAAAGGATAAAATAATAATAGAAATAAAAAAGCAAGGAATATGGCAAGAAATAATAACATTAATAGATGAAAATATAGAAAAAAGTAAAATAGAATTAGGATATATAGAGAATGAGTATGAAGAAACAGATGAAGGCATAAAGACAAATATAGTGATAAGATTTAATAAGAGAGATGTAATACAATTAACTTTATGGATAGAGCAAGACTCAAATAAATCATATAAAGTAGTATTAGAAAAAGATTTTTTAGAAAAAGTAAAACCTTATAGAAATCAAGAAGATAGAATAATCTTTAACATAAACCATCAGACAATAATAATTCAAAAGCTAATATGATGATAAATACACACCAAACTGCGAAAATAATAAGAATAATATTATCAGAAGAAAATAAAGATTACTATTATATAGATGATGAAAAAATAGTAATACCAAAAGTTGATAAAGCAATGATGAATCATATAGTACATAAGATAAATAAATGTAATAAAAAAGAAAAAAGACAATTAAGAATAGTATATCATAACCAACCACAAGACTTTGTAGAAGCTTATAATGCAGTAGTAAATAATATGATGAATAGAAATGATATTAAAAAAGTATTAAAAGAAAGATTAAAAGTATTATCTAGGTCTTAAATGGATAGAAAGATAACATTATATGATGACAATAATTGGTATTATTTTAAGAATAATAAAGGAATAAGAATTCCCAAAGTAGCAAGAGGATTAATGAGAAGTTTTATTAATAAACTAAGACAATGGGATGAAATAGAAGAACAAGCATTAAATTTAGCGTTACAAGATATAGATAATAGAGAAGTAAGAGTAAGATTAATACAATATCAAATAAATCGAATGTATCATAGAGATGAAGTAGAAAATGAGTTTAAGAAACAATTAGATTTATTATCTAGAGTTTAATATGGGAGACACTCATATGTTAAATGAAGAATTAAGAAACAAAAGTAGATTAATTATAGATGGAGACTTTTGGGCATATAAAAAAGGAGAATATATAACTAAAATACCAAAAAATGATATAAGAGTTTTTTAAGAATGATAATTAAGAGATTGAGTAAAACCTATAAATGGGAAAATAGAAGATTAAATTTTATATATGATAATCATTATTTATTGTATGAGGAAGAATATGCTAGAGTAATGAGAGAAAGACAAGATAGAAAAGAAATTAAGAAAACATTAAAAGAACGTTTAGAAGTATTATTTAGGATATGAGTAGACCATTATACTATATACTTATAAAATTCATATATGCAAAGTATAGATCTAGGAAATATCATGCTTTGGTTGACACTGGAGCAAACTTAACTGTAGCAAAATATAATGTGTTACCATCAGAATTATGGAAAAGAAAAAATAAAATGCTAAGAATGGAAAGTGCAGGAAAAGAAATCCATATGTTAGAATTAGAAGCAAAAGATGTAAAAGTTCAAATAGGAAACTATGAATTAGTAATAAAAGAATTAAATCAATATAATGAACCCTCTTGTGATGTAATTTTAGGATTAGATTTCTTAGAACAATATTTTCCTATACATATGATTAGTAAAGCCTTAATATTAACAACACCTTGTAAACATGAAGCTTGGGGTATAAGAATAACTAGACCATATAGAAGAAAAGATGAAAAATTTCAGAAAAAGAATAATGAACATGAGGTCCAATTCTTACAAAATAATAACCCAGTAGAAATTCAACATATGTTAGCAACCTTGAATATTATAGAGATAAAAACTATAGAACAAAGAATTATACATAACTATAGTGAAAATCCCTTGATACATTGGGAAAAGTCTAAACCTATGGCTAAAATAGAATTAAAAGATTATAGTAAAGAGATAAATTGTAAACCTTATGTATGGACAAAAGAAGATAGGAAAGAATTTATAATGCATATAGAAGAAATGAAAAAATATAATCTTATAAGAGAAAGTAGATCAGAATATTCATCACCAGCTATAATTGTGCCTAAACATAGTGAAGAAAAAAGAGGAAAAACTAGAATGGTTATAAATTACCAAAAATTAAATGAATTAGCTATAAGAAATAGATATCCAATACCTAAAATGGATTTATTATTCAATCTAATAAGAGGAAAAACTATATTTAGTAAATTTGACTGTAAATCAGGGTTTTTCCAAGTAAAACTCGAAGAAGATAGTAAAAAATATACAGCATTTAGTACTTCAAAAGGACTATATGAATGGAATATATTACCAATGGGTTATCATAATAGCCCTAGTATATTTCAGGAATACGTGTCAAAAATGTTATTATCAATAAGAGATTTTGCTGTAATTTATATTGATGACATATTAATATTTTCAAAAGATGAAAGAGAACATGAAATTCATTTGGAACAATTTGTAAATATTATAGAAGAAAAAGGACTAAATATATCACCATAAAAAATGGAACTAAGAAAAGAAAAAGTAAATTTCCTAGGACAAATATTAACCAAAGATGAGATAGAATTACAAGATCATATAAGTCAGAAAATATTACAATTTAAGAAAATAAATAATAAGAAAGATTTACAATCTTTTTTAGGACTAGTAAACCAGGCTAGAAATTATATCCCTAATTTATCAGCATTAACCTCAAAAATATCTAAATTAGCAAGAGAAAAGACCATATGGAAATGGGATAATAATATAGAAAAAATAGTAGAAAATATAAAAGTCTTATGTAAAGAATTGCCAAAGTTGACCATACCTTTAAAAGAAAATATAAAATGGATTATATATACAGATACCTTTGATAATTATTGGGGAGCAGCTTTATACTATGAAGATGAAGATGGAATTGAAAAAATAACTAGATATACAAGTGGAAAGTTCAATGATTCTCAAAGTAGATATCATTCAAATTGGAAAGAATTATTAGCTGTTGTAAAAGCTATAGAAAAATTGGAATTATTTGTAGTAAATAATAGATTTGTAATAAGGACAGATAATACGCAAGTTAAACATTGGTTATCTAGAGGAATAAAACAAAATAAACTAAGTAGTAAAATGTTGATTAAATGGCAAGCATATTTATCTTATTATGATTATGAAGTTGAATATATTAAAGGAAAGAATAACTTAATTGCTGATTATTTAAGTAGATGGAGTCAGTAAGCCGACTTGGCAGAAAAAGTCCTGTAAATCAGACGAATAAGGAAGAAGAATCTTCCCCTTTGATGAACCAACTTATAATGAAGATGAATATTCTTGAAATGAATATGAGTCTATTAAGTAGTCAAGTTAATACCAGTATACAAGGGTTAACAAGCTCAATATCTGGTATTAATGACTCTCTTAATGACATCTATATTTAGCTTGAGAATTTGAAGATCTGTAAGGCTGATGCCAATCCACTTGTAAGGACAGATGTCCAAAAGGCTGATGCCAACCCACTTATAAGGACAGAAGTCCAAACTACGAATAAAGGAAAAGAAGTTGAAGCTTATAAGCCAAGTCTACCTATAATGGAGTCATTCACTCCAGGTGAGTCATCTACTCACAATACCCAAAGTATAATCGAGTCATTTGGACTTGAAAATCTCCTAACCTCTAATTCATTATTAACCTCCACTCCTATAAGCCAACCATCTCCAGAAACTTTAACTTTTTCTCAGATAATGACAACCCAAGAAAAACAAAAAGAAAAAGAGAAACCTTCCAATAATTCTTCTCCTCCAAAAGAACCTTCCAATAATACTGATATTTTTTACATTCCAAAGCTTTATAATTTCTATAAAGTAATCATCAAAAAGTTGAACCATCTTTCTTTGTCCCATAAGACCATTAAATACGTGTCCCACTATGCATTTAATAAAGCTATTATATATCCAGGAACTCCTCCAGGTATTGTCAGAACCTTATACCAGTATGGATTAATCCAAAGTATATACCCTTCCAGGAATTTATCTGAAATAGCCGAATTACCCGAAAAGTTTATAAAAGCTGTAGGAGATTATTATGATATAGTAACTCAACATCAAGTATTCATAAGGTGTTATTCAACTGTAGATGAAATTACTCCAGATCAATTTTACATGCCTATAAATCTTATCAGACTTGGAACCACCAAGAAGCCTTTGGTATACGAACCAGAAATAAAAGAAGATATAACAGATGATGATGATTTTCAGTTTCGTGTATCAAATATAAGGGCTCAAGATTACCATATAATATTCCAGGAGATGAATCGTATAAAGATGGCAAATATGACTATAAATCTAGATAAAGAAGAAAAAATATATGTATGTTATTGTACAGATAAGACTTGTATGTATTCTCTTGGAAAGAAGCCAAAGAACGAAAAGCAATTTGGGTTATGGTATGACCAAATAAAAAAGAATAAGATGGAAAATACTCCTGATATAAAAAGAAGAATTTGTCAAATAATAGGAGAATATCCAAATCACGAGTGTGAATACTGCCAAAAAGTCCGAGGAAGAGATAGAAACCCAAATATTAATATGGATCCAAGCCTATTATGAAGTGTCGGCAGAATAATACAAATATAAATTGTTGGCAGAAGCAGACGAAGATTAGAAAAGAAGATGACAGACAAGGATGGCCGACAAGGAAATTACAGAGCACTCAGAAAAGCAAAGAATCTTATCGTCCTTCATGAGATTATCTGTAAAGATATATTGTCCTCTTGTAATGATATTTGTAAAAGAAACCAAGGTAGGGTAACTGAAGTAAACATTTTGTAATCAGGGTTGAGACTTCGACTCTATAAAAAGCCATGTAAGCCTCTCAGTAAACCACCACTCTTGTAATACATTGCAATCACTTTTGAATGCAAAGTACTCTTTCCAGAAATTCTCTCTCTTGTGTTTGCGAGTTGTGTGAGAAGTTCTCCGTGGTAGCTGCAACAAATATAATCTTTAATAAACTTTTATTGAAAAGTAACCAGGTATGAAAGGCTAAACTCCTTTAGGGATCTAAGGGGGAAATTTTATTCGATCATAAGGGAAGTATTATAGATTATGTTACTGGGCAATATGTAGTAAAAAAAAAAAAAAAGTCTTTTTTAATGTCGGGAACAAGATAAATGGTAATAGGATGAATACGCTTCCAGTAGGAAACGAAGGAAGGCTGTGCTGAATTGGTCTGAAGGAAGAAGGTTGAGATTCCATCTGAATGAATGCTCTGTGTGAGATTCAAAAGGAATTCTCTATAAATGGTCCATGTATGAAAGAAGACATGGTTCCTTCTATGACCCGGATCAATATTGGTCAAATCTCATCCTAGTATTATTTATCAAGTCCTTGTAGTAAATATCTGTACAGATTTTGATTTTGCAAATGTGTCTCTATTTTTATCTTTGTTTTAATTTCCGCATAAAAATTACATGTTGCCCAGGTCTACATAAGCTATAGATATATGTTCGTGTGTATATATATAGAGGGGGAGAGAGGGGGGGAGGGAGGGAGAGGTATTATTTGTATATGTATGTATTTATTTGGGGATAATTGCCCCAAGAGTCAAAACTATTCAATAAGTATTGTCTTTTATGTGTTCTGGCAAAAAAAAAAAAAAAGTATTGTCTTTTATGTGTAACAGCTCAAGAGTCTAGTTAGGAGTAGTGCAGTGCTGACTGAACCTCGGTTAACTTTTAAAAACATGAACAAGTTTATGTTTGTTTAATTTAACTTAACGTTTAAAAAGATATTTACACATAATTAAGCAAAGAAATTTTACGCGAACAATAAAATTTGAACTTGTACCTCTTTTTTTTTTGTTTGCCAACTGAACTAGTACTTTTTTGGAAAGTGATGAGTGAAATACTTACTCTAACTGTGTGAAGCTTGATTCATGTTTGATTCTTCACTCCAACTTCCTACTTCTCGTACTAAAGTTGAAGAGCAATAGGTAGAGAAGCAAGTGAGGGGAATGAAGCCTAGTCCGAGAAAGCAAGCTACTCAGTCATTATTAAATGGCTACATCTTGGACCAGACTTCATTCCTCCCACCCTCATTCTGTCACCTTCTCTCTCATTTTATTACACATAGAATCACATAAAGCCGTCAATGTTCGAGCACCAAGTTAGTTGGTTGGGGGGAACAGATTCCTCACCACATAGTCACGGGTTCGAACAACACGAGAGATGATAGAGAGTAAAGAATCACAGATAAAGCCCTTTAATTTCCCACACGAAGCATTTCATGGATAGAGATCAATGCTTTTTCTGTGTTTCCAAACACAATAGGTAGAAGCTGTCTGTCTATATTTGATTTTTCAAGACCTTAGAAATTACAACTCATCATGTGACCAATTGGAGGTTCTCTATCTTCAAGACTTTCCAATGTTGAGTTCTAACACATTGCTTGCCAACAAGGTTATTGCATCCTATCATATAAATCTATCACTTTCAACCATCCCAATTTATCCACCACACTTCAATTAGAGGGAAAAGAATTCAAAAGGGTAATCATGTCTCTACTGTTTTGTTCAAACATTGCTGATAGATATTATTGAATTTTCAGAGCTTAGTTTTTGACTCTGATGCTGAAGTACCAGCTCTTCTGTCTCTGTTCTCTGCTAAGGTTGGCAGGAACAAATTAAACATGCAAAATTTAAGCACATAAATGTACTGCCAACCTCCCTAAATCATGATTATCAGTCAGTGCATCAATGCTCGCAGGCTTGCTTATAGTTAAAGAATTGAAACAGTAAAATGAGCTTTAAGAAAGATCTGTTTAGGTTCACTTCACATTACTTTCAACAATTTCAGTTCATAACAAACATCATTTCCACCAAAATATCTTCTGCTCTAAGATGGCACCTACATATGATGCAAATTGATTAAACTGTTGAGACCTAGGCAATATTCTCCTTCCCTCCACCTTTGTATTTTCTACATGGCTTTTCATTCTGTTCCAGAGGGAAAAGCAGATTGGAACAAGCTAGTTTTAACTGCACATTCCCTTCTGCTGCGCCTGGTGGCGTACCTCGGGTGTCTCGAACTTTTCAATCAATCTATGAACTCCCTGATTGTTCTTCACTTACCAGAAATAGCTTCTCATCATTGCTAATCATGTCTACGTCGAGAATTTTACACCCATGTTCTGATAAAATACGGGAACCACTTGAAGAGTTCAGATATTTCATTGCCAACTGAACAAGTTCTTCAATGCTTTTTGGAACCCATAAGACAACTCCTCCTCTTCTATCCTCTTTCTGATCCCATGGATGGAAAGGAAATACATTGCATTTCTTTCTTGGAATTTCATCTCTTAATGGTAATAGCACTTTTGCTGCAAAGATAGATTAAAACATATTATTATTATTATTTTAATACATAATATCATTAAATAAAACAAAGGATTTTCTTTACTTCTCCGGGAAAAAAAGGATTAACAAGACCTGATACAGTTAGAGTGGAAAAATTCAATTGTAATAATACCATTAGCCTAGTGATAGGTGTTCCATTCCCCTTTAAGTGCCAGCATAAGTTCCCATTCACTTCAAGCCATAGACGATGACTAAGTCAAGTTCTTTCCAATTTTGGCATTCCAGTGCTTCAACTAAAGTACTCACAATATCTAGAACGCCCATGTTTGATATCCTAATACTCCCTTCGAACTTAATATAGGACATATTTGGGGAGGAGCTTATCTTGATCCTAAGGGTCTGTTTGGCTGGAGGGGAAGGGAGGAGAAGGAAAATTTTTAAGAGTTGAATTTAAAATAATTGGAGAAATAGGGTTATAAAATTTTAATAAAGATAAGAAATAAAATAAAAGAATAAGAAAAATTAATTAAAAATTTTCAACCCCACTTCTTTAATTTTTTTTTTTAAATCCATTCATAAAAATTTTCTCTCCCCTACCTTCCCCTTCAAATCCCTCATACCAAACAGACCTTAAATGTAAAAAACATATTTATCATATTTATTAATCTTTTTCTAATTTACTTCTATTGATGTTCCCTCAACAATAATCAAAGAAGAGAGAGAAGGAGAGAATTAAGGAAAATGATTATGGTGTTTTAGAAAATACATGTCATATTAACTAACTTCCTTAATATGATCAAATTAAATAAATGTGTCTTATATTAAGGATTAGAGGGAGTATCATATTTGTACATGAGTGTAGTGCTTGAGAATCCAAGGCTTTTAACATTCTAGGCATCATGTCCATGTTTATAAAAAGTTCTTATTCCAACCCAAAAGTGAGGATATTCATGCCCCCGATACTGAAGGCACACAGTATATGCTCCCAAGCAAAAATGCCTAAATGTTGACCTCTTAAAAATCCACCAAGAAGGCATGATATGCTTGAGAAAGTTAATCATACCTCGAGGTTCTTGTATATTGTGAGATAATTCAGTCAACTGAGAAATTTTTGCAACTTCGAGCATTTTGATCATGTTCCTATTTCCTCCAATATGAGCATCATCAAGCGGTGTATTTCCCCATCTGCAAGTAGGAAGTCGTCAAGGAATTACTATGCAATTCAATAAACAGGACAGGAATATCGTTATAGGAGCTCCTGATGTTAACAATAATCTGATTTTACGTTAGAACCATAGAAGGTGAAAAAAACATACAAAGTCGTTGTCTAACAGAGATAATAAATATTTGATGTTTAAATCATACCTGTCCTTTGATAAAACACTTGCTCCTGCTTCTAGAAGCAACTCAGCCATATTACACAAACCTTCAGAGGCAGCAATGTGAAGAGCTGTACGCTGATCATAATTTCTGGCATTCGGATTAATACCGTAATCCAAGACCCGTCTTAAAAGGCTCAACACCTTCTTGGCAACAGTCATGCAGAGAAAATTCCCAGCATGATCCACGGTAAGAGTAGCCCCCGCATCCACAAGTAAAGAAGCTACTTCTTCATGTCCATTCTTGATGGCTTCAAACAAGGGGGAGTTCCCAAATTTGTCTATGACAAATGGTTAATTAAAATTTAATATTATGTTAAATTTTTAGAAAAAAGGTCTGTAAATCTGTAATGAGTCAATTCACATTAAAGGTAAGTTCAAAAGCTAACCAGTGAAATTGATAATCACTCCATGTTCAATAAGAAAGCGAACAATTTCTATGTGTCCTTCCGATGCTGAAATAAGCTGAAAAACGAACACAAAAACAAGTTAATACAATGTTATTCTCTCCCTGCATATTCTATCAAGTGCTTACTTGACCATATGATTTCTCTATTACTAATATCTCTTTTTCTTCTTCATTTACCACTTTTTTTTTTTTGCATAAGCATGAAGAAAATCTGAATCAAGAACTGAAGGCCTCGCGTTGACTTGTGAAACTCAGACTATTATCTGTTTGGGAGATCATTGCCTCCCACAAGTTACCATAGTTGTCATTCCAAGGACAATCTTCACCCAACCCATATCATAGAGAGAAAGTACAAGACAATTCAAATGTACAATGAAGAAAGTGACAGCAAAGGAGGTTCTATTATCATAGAATTAACAACAACAACAACAACAACAAAACCTTATCCTACTAGGTATAGTCAGCTATATAGATCGCACGACGCCATTGTATTCTATAAAAAACCAAATCTTTGGATGGATTATTATTTATTATCATAGAATCATCGAAGAATAATATGTTGGATGCAGAGAATTCATACCAAGGGTGATCTACCATCATAACCAGTCTTGTTGGGATCTGCTCCTGATTCGATCAAACGTTTCAAAAAGTAAATGTCCCCTTCATATGCAGCACAATTCATTCTCATAACCATCTCTATTTCAGGGTTTTCAAGAGTCAAGGAGAAGTTTGATTGCAGGAGCTTCTGCTGAAGACTGGAGTCTTTTCCCTGTTAGTGAAGAACAACCATATGAAATATGGAAATATCAAGCCAGTGGTAAAGGTTAACACATAAATTTGAAATGCCAAGTGACGTATTACTTGAATGATACAACACTGCTGCTTTGCTATGTGCTAGTGTGCTGTTATCAACTACAGTTATAGCGGATAAAGCTCAGATAGTTGAAATCAAATCATGACCTCAACATTATGCCGATCTTTCTTGATGCAGAGACAACTAGGTGATGATGTTTCCTAGGGCTAGTGAAACCAAAGACAGAAGAAAAATCCCCAGAATCACGACACACATTTTTAAGGGTGGCCCAGTGCATAAGGCTCCCACCAAGTGAGATTTGAGGAGGGATAAATGTACACAGCCTTATCCCCACAATCGGAGAGACTGATTCCAAGATTTGAACTCATAACCTCCAAGTCACATGGAAGCAACCTTAAGCACCCTCGACACAAACATCTTATATGTCCCAAATAATAATGGGCAATATTTTGAAGTTATAGACGTTATTTTCAACAGAAGTATGAAATGGAAAGGAGAAGTAAAAAATAATTTTCCACAGTGAACATACCTCAAGGAGATTGTTCAAGATAACTCGACCATCTGCAAAATATACCTTCAATGTTTCCATAAAGGAATGCTTATCAAGTCGCAAAACCTTGCAAAATTCAAGCGCTCGTATAGTTGAAGGTTGAGGTATATCACAAAGAAAAGAAAAATCGCCAAAGGAACAGTAGATTTGCAAACGCTTTATGAACACTTCTTTATCAACATCTTCTGTCCTCATCTCAACCTATAAAGAAGATGGAGTGCTGTCAGATCCAACTTACAACTATGAAATACTACAAATTGCTACCTGCGGTAGCACTTTACACCGATTTCCCTAATGAAGAAGCAAAATGGTCAAAATATAAAAAATTTAGCAATCAGCATTAAGAATGCTTTTCTTGAATATCTTGATTTAACACAACTTCCTTGTTCGGATTGAACATTTCAATACATGCATGTGTGAAATAAATGCCTGAATTATCCTTATGTCCGAGAAATTGCAGATGGAACATTTATCAAAACTCTGAATCAAATTTACTCAAATGTCTCAGGTTAGTAAAATATTCTGGTATGTTCTTCAACTTCTGATGTTTTTTCTCTAGCTCTTCATTATCAATGCCTTGTCCAAACTGTGGGATACTGGAAATGGCCATTGCTTATAGTCAAAATACACAAGGCACAAAAATAAGTGAACTTAGGTTTGAAGGTGTTTTCATAGCCTTAAAACTTTTGACAAATTTTCATGCCAAACATCTTTCCTATCCAGCATCTATCATGCGCAACTCAAGCAGAAACATGTTACAGTGCAAGAATCAACAACTGAAAATTTGGATATATTACAAACTACTGGAACCAAGTGAGCATGAGAGTGGCTATAAAGTGCACCTTTGCAAAAATAAATGTTCAGATTAATATTGAAATGAGTCACTAGAAATTCATACCAGCTCACCATTGCATACAAGGTAAAGTTGATTGGCTACATTTCCTTGCTCCATAATAACTTCTTCTGGAAGGTAAAACTCTTCATGGACTCTGATTGCCTAACCAGAATTTCAATTAGAAATTTCTGCTAAAAACAGGACAAGCTTCTATACTGTTTCTGTTGTGTGTAACCTAATATGATATATCAAAATGGTATCGCTAAGTGAGGACACAAACAGATGAAATACAAAAATGACTTTCCACTTAAAACATTGATCTGGTGTAAATGTCTTGTTAGGAAGTTTTTGGGTCAAAAAGCATGTTTTTTGGTGCCTAACACCCCCCGCCCAAAAAAAAAAAAACGATTCAGTGACTAGAAACTAGTTGACATAAAATATTAAATCAGCAAGAGCTTTCTTGTCATTAGACTAAATTCCTCAAGTTTTAGAATTTCATCAAGCGAGTCAAATGTCCAACATTGGAACTCATAGAAACATGTACATATCTTATGAAACTAAGATGTATGATTTGGCAAGTGTAAACAGACGAATCTAAACTTCAAAAGAGAACAATTCTGATCCAAGAAGATAATGTTTAAATAATTTCTTACAATTTGCTTAATGAACCCCAAAGAGCATCCCTTGAAAAGAGGAACTTTTTGTATAAATTGCTCATACAAATTCACTGAAATCTGCAAACAAGCATAAATAGTTATAATAGTATCAAGTCAATGGTGAATAAAAATGAAACCTAATTATCTATACAAAACAATGGCTAATTTGGTTCTCTCTTCCTTTATATTCTACATACATTGATCTTGTGCCATAATCTTAGAAGTATGCATCTAATCTTATGGAAGTTACACAGCTCTTTAATGACCATCTCTTGTTTCTAAATTGAGAAGAAAAAACACCAGAAGTTCTACCCTCAGATGACAAGGCATTAAATAAATTAAAACACCAGCAACTCTTAGGAGAAGACAATGGACTAGCAAAATTTTGCCTTCTATGTGAAAAAATAAAAAAAAATGAGTAAAGTAGATTCCCCTACTTGCAAGATGTCTAAATCTATGGCCCACTCCTCTAATAATAAAATTTATAGATCCCTTTCCTGAAATCAAAATATCAACTACATTGACCTTCTATAGCAAAGTTGAGGTAAAGTTATGACTATTTTAACCGATATCAAAATAGCCATTTACTTTTCTAAATCTAGAATAAGTTAAAAATTTATAATTTTCAACACAAAATTAATAACAATAAAGAATAAAGTGTATATTTTCATAATGATGGAGAGGGTTGTGTAATTTGAGCTTCTTCCAAGAGAAGGGAGAGTAGTTTACTCAAAAACTAAGTTTTAAATTCTGAAACCATTTCTACAGTCAATTTTTTTAGGAATACCAGTAGGAAAATATGACGAACTAACAGCATCAAAATAATTGCAGCAAATTTCACTGTTACAAAAACCTTTGCACGAATAGAGGCTGGAATATCTTGAAGCACAGCAGCCTCAGTGTAACTGTCATCATACTGTAAGCGTAAATGGCGCTTTATCGCTTTGGTTATCTGCTTGTCCAAGTTGTTTTTGTTCATGAACTTAATAATATCAGCCATTTTATCCCTAAACCTCTCTGTTTTTGATCCTTTCACAATCAATGCTGCCATATTACCAAGAAGGTAAGCACCAAGAATCATATCAAAGGAGACATAAATCATGACAAATATCATTTCCCTGACATTGACAGCATGAATGTCCCCATAGCCTGCAGAACGATAAAATAATGCATCAGAAAACATGTTAAAACAACAGAAGCTAAGCCATCTCAGTATTCGGTGAAGGGTTAGATTCAACTCTGGGCGAGTGTAGGAGAGGAGGGAGTATTGGTGCAAGAATTGTAGGATTGTCATGTGGCACAAAGCTATGAGTCTCAAACTTCAGTATTATATGTTTTATATAGATATAGATTGTGACTTTATGGTATCAAGACCAGTTGCCACTGCTAATAATTGTTAGCCCTTTACAAATTGGAACATGCATTACCACAACTATGCCTTTTAACCAATCTATCAAATGTGAAGCAACTCAAATGAATGACAAAAAGCAAACTACTAGGAGTAGTCGTGAACACACTTAAGGATGATGGATAGTCATAACCTGGTCTTTTCCTTTTTCAAAAAAGATAATCCAAAGTCATAGGTTAAAATAATAAAAAAGAAATCCATTTCTGAAACATAACGCTAGATTTAAAATGTTATTAACCAATAACCTCTGGACAACCAAACAGACATTGCTAATTTAGGTCAACTCAAGTCAGGCGCTCAACAAAGTGATTAAAAATAACCCATCAGAGCAGGAAAGAAAGTAAACCAGAGAAGGAAGAGCTAGTTTACTATAATGATTCCTACAATTTAGTTAAAAGCAAGAATCTTACCAACAGTTACCATGGTCACAATTGCAAAGTAGAGTGATGTCACATAACGCTTCCAAAGGTCGATATGTCTGAAGTCTGAATAGCTATAATCACCCATCTTTAAGCTGCCTATCCATGTATAACCTTCATTCGATGGAGGCAAAGTGGTAGCAAGATAGTAGAAGATACAGGCAGCTGTGTGGGTGCAATAAAGTTCTACAACAAGAAGTTTTGCAATTCTGGTAAAGAGGTAATTGATCCTAATATCTTTCTCCAGCCTCTCAAAAAACTCGGTCACTCTATACGCTCGACTTAGCCTAATCCATAAAAAATACCTGACGGCTTCTTTCCTTCCAGTAGCCTGATCAGAGAAGTAAATTTATGTCACCTCAAACAGAACAAATGGACTACTTGAGAGAATCAACGACAACATACATCAAGTGAATCCAATAAATCCACGCTGAGGAAATTAAATTATGGTGTTGGACAGGGGGGGAAAAGCTTAATTATGGATCGTCAATTGTTATAAGCACTCATTCAAGAGGTTCAATCAAAGAAACGATTTACATCAGAAATCATTCATGTATAACAATTACAATATAAAATTTTAAAAAATCTGTTATCTTACTTTTTAACTTGTTCTCAATTATTCACAGATGAAAATAATGTTATACTAGTCATCAAAATAAGATACGAAAAATTTAAGGCTCTTTGTCCCCGGTGCAAAAAGGAGGAGGAACTTGTGCTCTGTGCTTTACAACTTTCAAGTAAAGTTCTTAAATAAAACCACATTAAAGCTAAAATCCAAACCAAAGCAGAGTAAATACCTTGTAAATATAATCCCACGGAAGACAGCTAAGAATATCAACTATGAACCGAGACTTCAGGTACCTACAATTGAAGTCCCCGATAAAGGTATCAGCAAAATAATTTGAAAAAAGATTATTGAAAAATGAAATTAGAATCGGAAGAATATGAAGGGCACCTTTTGGCAATCTGAGTGTGATCGTAGACCATGCAATAGGAATGGATGTCACGATAGGCGACGAAGAATCGGACGGCGATGTCAACGAGGAAAGCAAACTGGCCGGCGATGTCGAGCAAGAAAACTTCCTCCGGTAAGCCTCTGAAGAATCCGAACTCCAGAGGAGTGAAGAAGGAAGAGTACACCGCCCATATCAGAATGAAATGCTTCCACAAGAAGTACCATCTGCAAATTTCCCAACAAAGTTGCCACCATTTCTGAGAAAAACAGAACTTGGTAGAGTCTTCGAAGCTTTCACAGCTTGTATTATTTTTGGCCAATAAAATAAACCTCACTGCTTCATCGAGGAGCGAATGAGAAACTATGAAGCTAATTGGCGCCAAAAGACAGTTACGACTGGCTTCGCATTTGGATCTAAGCCTAATAGATGGGCCATCTCAAGCACTTTGGGCCTTAATTTTGGGCTAATTAGAGTCCAATATTAGGCTTTTTATTATAAAGATAAGTTTCCTTGTCACAAAAAATCAAACAATTAAGTTTTTTTCAGGAATTGCTTAAGATAAAATATATGTTACAAAAAATGTAATTCTATAATTAACATCAAGTTTTTTATTAACTTACCATTGCATTTTAAAACATTACGACTAATTTTTTCTTAAAAAAACCACTAACTCGCTAATTAATTATTGCATTTAGGAGAAATTATTTTCAAAATGCATATCGGAAGTCACATAGTGACCACTTACCCCCTTAAATAATTTCCTGAAAATAATTCATTCTCTTTTGCAACATTTTATCAACAAGATTTAGAATTCCATCCTCTTTGATTTTTCTTTTTAAAAAAGCAAACCATGTTTGGTTGGTTCCTAAAAGGGAGAAGCGTATCTCAATAGGTTTTTTTTTTCACCTGAAAAATATAAATTCCATATTTTTTATTTGCCAAGACCTATTTATCCAAATCATCTAAATATAAATCGGAGTTATTTGGAAACCTGCTTTCAAATTATGATGTGAATTATTATTATTATTGCTGCTGCTGTTGTTATTGTTGCTGTTGTTTTTGGCTTTCAAATGATGTGGATTAATAATTTGATGAGATAATAATTTAAGGAGGCCCTCACACGTGTATGCATGTGAGCATGTACATTCTATCTTGTCGGTTATCATGTAGTTTATCTTCTTCTTCTTTTTTTAATATTTACTCCGGTCCTAAATATAAAACATAATTTATAGTACAATTTATATTATAAACTATATTCAATATTTAGGACAGGAGGGGTAGTATCATTTAGTATATCATATCCTGATTAATAAAAATCTCTCATTTTCCCCATCATTAATGAATTAATTATTTGAGAATGTTACTTTTAAGTTGAAACTTGAAACAGCTAGCAAGAATTATAAATTAGGTAATTATATTAGGGTGTCTGGCCCAAAAAAAAAAAAAGGTAATTATATTAGAGTGATGGTTGCATCTTAATCAGGTAATTACATACATATATATATATATATATATATATCCTTAATCTAACCATTATTAGCATAAAATTTTAACCTGAAACATGAAAAAAAATACAAATTTTTTTTTTTATTATTTTAACTCTTCTGGACTCTTGAGATGAAATGTAAACTGTTTAAAACTTTAAAGGTTGTTTCCCTAGCAAATTATACTGGTTGAAATCATCAAATAAAAGGTGTGTTGAAAACCATTACAATTATAAAATTAGAAAGAAAAAACATGGGAAAATTACCGTTTCCAGAGTAAAACATGCATGTTCTTGCATACACATACATACAGTAGTAATCTTGGAGTAACAAGTGAATAGTGTGGAGTGAGACGAGAATAACAAATATGTATGTATTTCCTTTCTTTGTTTCTTTTTAACAGAAAGATAGTTTTGCAGAAAAGAAAAATCTCAGAAAAGTGGATTATCTGGAAAAAGAAAAGAAATTAATCTTTTAAAATGAAAAATTCATGAATTGTCGTTCACTCGCTCTCTGAGCAGGAACGATTTTGGGAAGTTAGAGAAGCGGTTTATCGGCAGAAGATTTACAGACGGGTAGAGAGAGAGAGACGTACCCGTTATCTGGATGAATGAGGAGCCGGCGGTGGAGATTAGGACAACCGACGCCGCAGTGAGCGGAGGTGCCGGCTTGCCAACTGGAATCGGGATCGGCGAAACACAAATCGAAACGAGGCCGAAATCGAAATCTGTTGCGTGGCTGCTTCCTGGCGGCGTTGCACTCTTCTTCGTCTTCGTGTTCTTCATCTTGTCTTCTCATCGTCGTGGTGGTTTCCATTGCTTGAAGCTTTTTTGTTTTTTTAACAGTGAGAACTGAGAAGAGCGGCTGAAAGAAAGCGACCATGAGGAAAAGCTTTTTATAGCTAACTATGCGTCTGCCCTTTATTATTTTTTTAATAAATTCCTCCCGCAAGTCCTTTTTAATTTTGGGAGAATGACCGTGAAATCCCAAGGAAGAGAAGAAATGAAGAAATGGTCCTTATAGATTGCAAAATGAAAAATTAGTCTCATGGAGTTGTCAATACAGGCTCCTGGAGTTGTCATTAACAACTCCAGGAGCCTGTATTAACAACTCCATGGGACCATTTTTTCATTTTTTTTCCTTGCATGGGACCTAAGTGTAAATCTCCCTTTAATTTTTACAAGTATCAACCACCAAAATCATGTGGTTAAAAAATGTTACTCCTCTTATTTTTAATATAAACTATATTTATCTAATTTACGTAGATTAAAGAAGTTAGTTAATCTGACATATATTTTTTAAAATACATTGACCATATTCTTTAATTCTCTCCTTCCATCTTCTGATTCTTCTCATTGATTATTGTTAAAAGAACATTAATAGGGTACATTAGAAAAAAAAATTGATAAATATGAAAATTATATATTATATTTAAAATCAAGACCAACTACTTAAATATGTTTTATATTAAAGACTGGAAGGGAGTAGTTAAAAGCGATAAATGCATAACTTTTGTACCTTTTCTCCGGTCATGCTCTCTTTTAGAAAGAGCGTGTATAAGAAATAATGGATGAAAATTTATTACATAGATAATAAATGACATATATTCAATGAGAGTAAAAATGAAAAAATCAGTTTAAAATTTCAGACAAAGTAGATTTGTTCCTTATATTAATGACCACCCCTATAAAAAAAAATGTTTCTTATAAAAAAGATTGGAAAATATTTTTTAAACGAATTATACTTACATCAAGTTCCTTACATCCATTACATCAAGTTCTCCAGTCATATACAATCATGTGTTCTATTTTTTGTATTTTGTTTTATAGTTAATTGATAATAATGCAAAAATATGACACATGGGGTCACATGTAATTAGAGAACTTGACCTAAGTATTTTCCTTTTTAAACTATCTGACTATAAATAATTAAGGAAGGGTTCCTCCTACTGTCTAGCGAACTCTTGGGTCTTGGGTGCTTTTTTTGATCCCAAAATTGAATTTTGAAACCGTTAAACATATATCATCTAAATAAATTTTTATTAAATTGATTCTTTTTAATACAAATATACCCAAATATAGATTAGGGAAAGCAAGAAGCCATATTAACTCTGCGCTCTAAATCCTAAACCCTTGGACTGACTTTTACCTCAATTTTAATTTATATAAATTAGTTGAGATAAAAAATAACTTTTACAAATATTAATCCTTTTTTTTTTTACAAACATTAATCCAAACAATACTCCAATATGTGTGGCTTCTTCTTTTGACACAAATATCTTTTTTATGACTTGAATTTAAAAGTTAAAAAGATTTAATATGATCTTACACTACTAGACCAATTCTATATTGGTAATATCAGATATTATTGTGTGATTCAGTTAGGCTGATTGTTGAGACACCAATCTAGCAATGTATAAGCCCCTTCTATATAAAATGCCTTTTAGTTTATTTTACATTTTTACAATCCCGACTACTTAAAGGAATATGGTACTAGAGACATGCAAAATTACAGGTAAGAATAAAAAAAAAGAATTAAATTTTCAAATAAATACAAAGTATAAAGGTGCTATTATAAAAACAAGCGAAAAAATCCCCCTGCGCTTTGCGCGGGTGCATCAACCACATCACATCCAAGCATAAAGTTGCATCCGACTCATCCGATGCATTAGGCACACATTGAAACACGAATTTGAATAACCTTTCATTAGGTACAAAGAACATCAATTAACAACACATTGTCCACTTAATACACGTAGCCAAATTATTCTTCCAGAACATACGTAGAAAAGAAAGGGTAAACATTACGCAAAAATTCCATTTGCTTAGCACAACATAATATTAGACCCCCCCCCGTTGGAAAAAAACTCATCCAAATTATGCTTTTCACAACTAATTCATCAACTTGAGATAAACATTCAACAACCAACAGTCAAAACAGAAACACAAAAAACAATCCAACACAGAAGATGTGTGCACATGTTCAAATGAATGCTACCCAATATTTCTAAATATCTCTCTGTAAACCACATTGGTGGTTGTGTTTTTAGGAGTATTACTCCCATAATCTATAAGAATTTTCAAACCAGTAATATTCTTAACCCTTGATAAGGCAACATATAATTGCCCATGTGTGAACACTGGGGTGGGTAGATATAAGCCAACATTTTGCAGAGATTGGCCCTGACTCTTGTTAATTGTCATTGCAAAGGACAAAGCAATAGGAAACTGTCTTCTCTTCATCCGAAATGGAAGTCTAACGTCTGAAGGATTGATATCCATTCTGTGTATTAAAACCTTTTGATCTAGGTTTGACCCATTTAATGTAATAGCCTGAATAACATTTTTTTCCAAGAAGTGTGATATGTAATCTGGTACCGTTGCATAACCCATTGGCTTGATCGATATTCCGTAACAGCATTACAGGTACTCCAACCTTGAGGTTAAGACTGTGCCTAGGCAAACCTGAACAATTAATTGTATTCAAAAACTCTGTTGTGTATAGATCTTCAAACCCATCAACCTCTTGTGATGACTTACAAATAGTATCACAACTATGATACTTTATCAGTTCACCTGGCAATAAAGAGCACATGTACTCATTAACATGGTTGGCACTCTCGATAGTAGGGCATAAAATGGCTCGACTATTGAAATAGTATGAGTTACATAAATTCGCTAGCAAACCTGGGTATGTGAACGACACAATAGCATGCACAGGGTCATCATAACTCTGAATAAGGAATTCGTCAGGAATCTCAATATCTATAATACCATCATGTGGCAACCGTAACTTACCATCACCTACAGCTAGGAGCCATTGCGAAAACACTTGTAATTTGTGGTTATCTTGATTTAGTATAGATGAAAGTCTCATATTTCTTGTGAGATGGAAAATTGTACATGAATCCCATAAATATGATGACGTGATGCAAGCATCGACTATAATTGCTCTAGATCCCCTTGGAATAACAGGTAACAGCTGTCGAAAGTCACCACCCATCAAGACAGCCTTTCCACCAAATGGTTGATTACAACTCATAATATCCTTCAAAGTCCTGTCAAATGCTTCAAAACAGAAACGTTGAACCATGGGTGCTTCATCCCATATAATCAATTTAGTGGCCTTAATCAACTCAGCTAGGATTGAATTTTGCTTTATATTGCACATAGAATCTTCATTCACTTCAATCGGTATTGCAAACCTCGAATGAGCTGTCCTTCCAGCTTGTAGCAACCGTCAGGACAATTTCACCTTTGGACCAAAGTGTTGAAGTAAACGCACTCACAGAAATGTCTTCCAAGTTCCTTCGTAACCGTATACAAAGAAAAAACCGCCAATACCAGCGTTAAGTGAAGACATGACTGAATCATAAATAACTTTCTGCTCCAAATTCAAGGACTTAATTATTTCTAATGACTGCTTGGCAAGATGAACTTTGTCGTAATTTAATTCCTGACGAATCAAGTGATTACCAACATCTACATGACTTGCTGTTGAAGGTAGTGGCAATGAAGGAAAATCTAAAATACTCTTTCCGTTTTGCTATAAGAGACCTTCAATATCAGTAAGAGCAGCTTCCTCCCTATCTGATGTTGATATCTCAATACCTACGTAAGTATGAGTAGACAAATAAGTAAGGACATGTTACAAAGTGTTTAAAAAAAAGCGGTAATGAACATCAACTTACTTGACTACAATGGGTCATAATGTAGGATGTATAATAGATCTTCAGACAGAATTTGAGAAGTTTCCTTCCAAACAACCTCAGGCCGGCTTAGACAACTACACAATAGCATACTCACAAACATACAACGAAGTAACCGACCTGTTGCCCAAACTGAAGCCTCCTTCAAAGCAGAAATGAATTCTGTGTCATTGTCTAACAATCCTAATGCAATACATGCCGCATGAAATGTTGGACGTACGACGCCATCAACTGTCTTAATAGCTTTATACGACGATGGCCCTTTAACTTTAGTTAATAAAATCCGGAGGTAATAAAGTTCTCCAGATGCAGGTGAAGCATGAGTAAGACGACCAATTGCAAATCCTCTTTTCCTTTTTTTCCAGATTCGTTGCCTCTGATGATACACATAATATTGTGGGAATTCATAATAGTAGAATGTTTTTGTGAAATCATCATCTTTGTTTTCTTTCATCTAAGCTAGGAACATAGACTCACACACTCTTGGCTTGTCTAGAAGCTCAGCCACATCATCAGATTTAGAGTAAATGACACATTGTTGGTTTGGTAAATGAAAACTTAGCCTTTCCACAGGTGGGAACCTATGATGGATATCGAAACCAAATAAATGCCAAGCTGCCTCACATGCAGAGATGTAACGGAAATTGTAATATTATTGAATCTCATCGAATAATGTTTCAGAATTCCCATTTTGACCACTATCATAAATTGAGGCAACCACGCAATCATTCCCTTTGCTAATATACTTGAATAGATACTTGATTGTGGTAGATTGATTACATTTTTCAACATTGATGTGAGCATGAAACATAGACAACAATGTTGGGTTGTATGGAACCACAAACCTGTTATCCAATGGAATGCCTTTCACCTCAATAGACTTGCCATTGTCTCTTCTTCTATAGGTAGGAAATCCTTCTTGATCAACACTAGTTTCTTCGTTAAATCTCTTAGGGAAGAATTTCTTGCATTTATTGTCGACCATATATTGTGCTTTGGGATTAAGATGGCCACATGGAGAATGCATCATGAATTTTTGTACGAGCTCATACAACTGAGGATTAGACTCCACATCTGGGATTTCAGCAGATATAATGTTGTCTATATGAACAGGATATTTAATTTTGTCACGCTCTGCAAGCCATATGAGGATGTGTGTATGGGGAAGGCCCCTTTTTTGGAACTCAATTGTATAAACTTCTGTAAGATGAAAATTAAAAAAGTTAATTCTTAACATAAAAGAAAGGTTAAAGATTGATTTAATAATAAAACATATCAGATGGTCAGCATGAAAAGATGTTATACTAAACTCCTATCTATTTAAAAACAGCACATGATTGACATAACTTCAAGCATGAAGAATTAACCTATAAACATTTTGTACCTGCACGAACATTGCCAAATATCTTCTTTTTCTTAATGACCTTCATTAAAGCCTGAAGTTTGAGTCTAAAAATCATGGATAATTTATCAGCTCTGTTTGCAGTAGTCAGAGAACTACTTTGACAAAATTTTGATATCTCAGGCCACGATGGGTTGCATGTAAATGTGATGAATAAATCTGGAAACCCAGCAAATCTACATATCATCATGGCATCTTGGTAGGCTTGTATCATGTAACGTGCCCCACCTATAAATGACGAAGGCAAAACAATTCGTTTCCCAGTAGCCAACACACTTCTCTCCCCACTAAATAAAGCATTGGACAAACCTTGGTATATGTCAACACGAAGCTCTTTTTGATGTGTCCTAACCCATAACAGTCTTTGAGCCTCAATCATTGTATATGTATCTACCACATATTGCTGAAATAGTCTCCCAGCATATAAAACAACAGAGACTTCATTATCTCTAGCCATCAACTTATACACAAAATATTCCCTCAGGAAAACTCTTTTATTCGTTTTATTAGTAACTAAGATGTCCTCTCTGAAGTGCTCAATATCATCCCTGTAACCATCCTATCCTCTAGGGAAGAGGATAGGGTACTGTAATGGTAGGTATGAAGGATGTAACTCATGTAGCCTTTGTAGGGTACCAGATAACTCCTAAACAATAATGTCTCTACGATGAAAGTTGATATCAATATCTCCAACTATTAGGGCTACAACTTCGAAAGTAGAAGGCAAATTGTATGTTTGACCATCCTGTTGTCTGGTGCTTATAAGACGTAACTTCAATGCATGAGGGTGAGGTCTTGTTACCATTGCACCAGCCATCCGATATTGTTTGACGTATGGATTAAATTCGTTCAAGACATTCATAATGGAAGCAACAATGATAGGATCTATGCTCGAGTTGTTCAAGTGTTTGCTGTGAAAGAAGAAAAACAAAACCAATTGAATGTAAGTATGATTGATTATCACGTTGTTGTCATCAGCTAGCAAACTTGAAGAAACATATCATACGTACCTCAGATATCCTATTCTGAACTTCATTTTCTGTGTCATATATATACAGTTGTGAGTAGACTGGTTTCATCCCATTTTCAGGTAGAAGGCTGCCAATGTGATGGTAATTTGGTCTAGAGAGTACAAATATGTAAGGACCAGAACCATTATTTTTAGAATGGCCAATTCTTCCACCCATGGATATAAATACAAACATGTTATTGTATGACCTAATATTCGCATGAAAATTCTTAGACTTAATAGATGTTTTGTCGAAGAATAGATCATACAACACTGACAGAGGCTCTTTGTTCTTTGGGAGCTTCACTTTCCCACCATGACAACACATTGTGAAATTTGGTTCAGTAGAATGCTTTTGATTATGAACCCTTTCATTATACCACAGCTTTGCTTTACAGATTTTGCACGTATAGCTAGCATCCCCTTCATCTACATACTCTACAACATTTTACGAAGGTGTAAACAATAGTAAATTAATGTCAAAATGCAGGGTTGACTGTTGGGACGAAAAAACTATCTTAAAGTAATTAATTGACATGCAGTATTTGTCAAAATTAACATTTTAAAAAAATCATATCACACCAATAATTAGTGGTCGCTTCCTTCTACTTTTGTCTTTCAAATTGTCTACGATTGCAACAACTTCAGAATCTGTCTCGTTATTCGAATCTGCATCAATCAATGAGTCAATGCCCGTTTGACATGATACATGAACTTATTGTAACAGGTATAAAGGCAACCTTCAACTGATTGTGCCTCTTCCTGAATGTCAACATTGTTAGAGCCCAAGGGGTCATTATATTCGAAGTGAATATCTTTGTAATATTGTTCAGGACCTAAATATGCAATTGAATGCATCAGTGGAGTATGGCAAGAAAAAAAAGGTAGAAAGAATGTATAAAGTAGTGAAATATGAGTGACTTAATTTTATTTTGTGCCAAAAGTGATGGAAGTATAATCTGAGATTGAGGCTGCAGTGAAGATAACCTGGATGCATTTGAAGAGGAGGAGGGTTTGGTATTGTTTGGTCTATAACCATGGATGAAGTACTCATCCAACTTGGTTGGGTAGTTGGACATGTGGATGAGCTTTCTGTAAGGATGTGATATCGAGCTGAACCTTGAGAGCATAGCAAAAAAAGTTAAACTTGATGTACATAATTGAAGCTTTGGGTTAACGTAAGCAAACCAAAATGACACGCTACAAAGACTTTATTTGTATAAAAGGTACTCGAGTATATTATTTACATCATTGAATTTTAGATAAGTGAACCATGATAAGTGACATGTGTGACACTATTTTATTACTTGAAGGTGATGGCTTAAGATTGAAATCCAGACGTCGCATTGTCTCATATGGTATAAAAATGTTTTTGTGACTGCGTAATGAGGCATTTCTTGGTTCAGCGCTGGAATCTTTTTCAGTTGAGCAAAATCTGTTGCTTCAGCGCCTGATGGTACTATTCCTGAACTCCAACTCCCCTACCAATATGCATGAATAAATAACCACAATAATTAGTATGATTACCAACCTGTAAGTGAATGAATTGTAAGCCAGCATACCAGGACTTGTGAATGAATTAAATGGTGAGTTTTCAGTATCCACCACATTTGTGATATCCTAAAAAACAATCCTCCTAGCCTGTTCTTTGTAGTCAGATTTGGAGCCATTAATACAGAGTGGTCTTTTATTTGGAGGCATCTGGGGTAAACATGTCAAAGACAATAATTGGTTGTAGCATATATGCATAGCCTTCCCAAATTAGAATGCAGTGTTTTGTAACTTGACTGTGTCTAAATAACTACCTAAAGTTAGACATGGTGTGAAGCATGTACATATGGAAGACAACTTCTTGAGTAAAGAAACAGTAAATAGTGACTGAAGAAGGGTACTTAACGTGGTTCAGTAAATGTGGAAGATTTTGATTAATATACTTCAATCCCCTATATCCAGCTTGCATCGGTTCTGTACCTATACAGTAATTGTAATGAAGATATTGTGGCAGCAAAATCTAACTTTCTATATCTCTTTTGACATATATGACGAGGTATAACTATAGTCTAAAATTTTGAAAATGTTGAGGCCACACTATAAATGCAGGTATGTTATAAAAACTTCTTGAAGATAATGAAGCTTATTTTGACAGTTTGCTTATTTGAACAGCGCTATTTCATGCTGAAAAGAGTTGTTGCAGTGCTCATATTGCAATTCTATAAAACAGAAGCCTTCCAAATCATACCCAGCATGTCAATAAGTAAAGAAAAATAAGTTAGCTTGAACTTATATAACTTCTGACTTATATCTCAGTATTATTAAACATGCTTTGCATCTCTTCATTAGAACAGAAGGTAATGAACATCTTAAAAGTGTCAGTTAAATGCATAATCACTCCTACCTGTTGCAATGGGTCTGTGTCATGGCCTGAGGCAAAGTGTTGGTGAAATTTTTTCCATGATCAATGCTGAAGAGATGTGCATCATGGTTTTTATGTCAACCCCAACACAAAGAACCTACGAATTGCAGACCATGTGCATATGTCAAAAAAAATACATTGTGGGGTAAATATGGCTGAAACCTCTTGCCTAGACGTTAACCATTTTAACATGAGTCAGTATCACAATTTTGCAAAGAGTTCGACATCTTGGTGGCACATTCATGATAAAGGAAAAACTGAAAGCACATGAACTTACTTGAAGTATATGAACTTACCAGAATGACTGCAGTGAAGACAGATATAGCAGAAACTATGTGATAAAGCATTACACTATATGAAGCATATGAACTTACACAGGTTGGATCACTTGGTTTGGATGGGCAGATGTGTTGGAAATGAACTATCGGTTTACCAAAAAAGAATATGTAGTAATAAGCAATACAGCCTTAAGTGATGAGCATGTTGTAAAGCTGAATTCACTATAGGTGGAAGCTCGATCCCAATGAATAATCAGAACGAAGTGAAAAAACGTATTTTTCTCAGCTTGTATAATGTAGCCCTATTGTGGGTAAATGCAAAATAGTTCAGGGGCATCATAAAGAATTGAGTAAGATGTAAACTAAAGAACTTCAACTTGCACCATAAATAACTTAAGGTAGTATTGATTGCCTCCTCGAGCATATTAATACCAATGAGACCATGTATCATAATCAAATTCTAAACAGATATGGAAGAATAATATACTGAAGGTAACTGAAACAGAGGCAACTTCCCCCATATATTAACCCATGTATAATGAGAAGGTACAAAGCATATCTCAACCCGATTTAAACACAGATTACATTATAAAAAGGCAGGTAGAGCATGTATACATTACCAAGTATGATTCCATAGTGCAGACAGAAGAGGCATACCATGCTAACAACAACATACATGTTGAGAAACTAAACGAAGATATATAGGCTTAATCACTTCTTCAGCCATTATGGGACAGCTGTGGGTGTTGACTATAGATGGGGGACTTTGGAATTAAAGGTAATGTACTTGATGGTCATTGTCGAATGTATCTTTTGGAGCTTTTTTATAATCATTAAAGAATATATGTGAGGCTTGACTTATTCATTCAACCTCATACCAAACATGTAGACATTTCAGACATAGTAGGGACAATATATTCCTGAAGCCATATTTAGTGAGGTTGGTGTGATTGGGTAGATTGTGTCAGAATTTGGAAATAAACTGTGCAATCTTTAGAACAGTGTGCACTATTAATATAAGGAGAATGTCACAAAATTGATTATGATATCTTGATTGACAGGTGAAGTTAAGGACATTGGAACAATAAAAGAACAACATTTAAATGGGAAGCTCAATTAGCAGAGAAACATCATGAGATAATTCACTGCATCCACGAGTAATAGCAGACTCACCTCACATTGTTATTATGTAAATTGAAGTAATTGTTGCTCGGTTGATTGCAAACTATCATGAGTGTCATCTCAAATACTCAAGCTTTTGATACTCCTGTTGATGGCTGGACCTCCAGAATAGAAATATAGCAATATAGGTAGTTGTTTGACATGCCTTTAATCCGAAGAACTTGTTGCAATATATATGTCCACTATGACATTTTTTGTCAAACCTATGCAGAACATGCAGAAGAGGGAAAAAAAGCTAAGAAACTGATTTCATTTCGCACTTGTAAAACCTATTTAATTGAGTATACATACACCAGTTTGCTGAGAAGAACAGAAATCATAAAAGAAGAAAAGTCATAATATATTGCTGCAACACTAATTTATGATCCTAATAATTCAAGGATCTAAATATAAAAGTCCACTTTGACATACAACATGTTAGTCAACTGTGAAGGGGTTAGAATCTACTAATCTACTAATGCAAAAAAATCAATGACATTCTTCCAAAATGCAACAGATTTGTAGAGAGATTTAAGGGACTACTATACCTTATAATTTGCTGCTGGTAGGATATTGACTGATCTTCAATGAATCTAGAGTTGATATAGAAAGTAAACCTACTTCTCAGCAACTAAAGAACTGAATTCAACGTACTATTGGACAGTATATTCAATTTATAAGCTATATGTCTGTTAAGTTAAATGAATAGCCATACAAATTCAGTAATATGACTGCAGAACTCATAGTATATAGCTCCTACCTAATTTTGTTGTCCTATTAAATCAAAGACAGTAAGATATAAGTCCACCCTTACATACAGAAATATGTCACCCAATCCTCTAATATGTATGTTAACCTGAAAGAACAGAAATAAATCAGCAATAATATAAGTCACAACCTGGCAACCAATTAGGGAACGGTGTACTATATCCAAATGAACATGGTCCAAAATGAATAAGGAACCAAATGAGTCCGTAAGCAATGATATCTCCAAAATTGAGGTTCTATAGTCATACTATAGAATACTATATTCGTGTCGTTGTGTCTGCCTGTTAAAATTGGTTTGAAACATCATGATAAAATTTGACTACACTTAAAGTATTTAGAAGTAAACTTCCCCATTATAATGTAACTAATTGACAACAATGGTATGACTCATAATCATATGGCAATCTACACATAAAACCAGTGAATAATATAGGAACCAACTTATAGGTTAATATCATTCATAATAAAGGAACTTACATCATATGGCATCCAGTCAAGGCCTGATACAGCAGGAGTACATACCCAAAATGACTACTGAATTCCTAGATAAGTGGCATTTTATACTAACCACATATATAAGGGCATTGGAAATGCAAGAGTAGCAAAAAGTTTAGCAGTACAAAAGGAGTTAAAGACAACTACTTAAAATACTAAAGTAAAGATCTTTGTTCTACTCAATTCTTCTCTTGCTTGATCGACTTCAATGGTTTCAAATGTGATTTTGCTGGGGAGCCAGGTCCAAATGCAACAGACTTTGCACCCAGAGTATGAGTTTTCTTCAAAGTAACCTTCCTCTTCCCTTTCACAGGAGCTCCAGGCATGGCATAAGGGACAGAAACTCCATCTAGCTCCATAGTAGGGAAAGTTTCAGATAGTGTGACAGCGGGATCTGTATTTGTTGTGCCCTTATCTTCGACAATGGCATCACTCATCAATAGAACATCTTCTTGCTCAGATAAGACTGAATCACTTGTTTGTCCCATATGATAAATAGTCAAATCAAACATAATTAATTACATTAAACATTCTTGAATTGGTGTAGGCAAGTAATGTAAATTCATTTACAATGGACCTGAGAAGCAGCTTCATTAAAATCATCGATAAGGTCAGCACACTCAGCATATGTGGCGACCGACACACTTGAGCTTAGGTGGTCCTTGTTGTACTTGTTCAACTTTATCTTAAGAAGCATTTTCTTCCCAATCAAGCTGTTTATTTCACTGGGGAACTCATAGTCGATTGCGTCCTATTTAAAAGTAGCATGGGTGAAGTCAGAAACTTAGTAAAACAGGGTACTGGTGAAGGGAAAGATTTGAACAATCGTACTTCAGGAATATCAACTTTTAACTCAACCGCACTTTTCTTCATAAGCTCAGAAGCATACTTGTCAAAAAGGACAATGGATGCAGTACCAGATTCATCAGCAACCAGGTAATTAAGCCTTAGCCTATAATAAACGGACATCATGTAATATATGATTAATAAAAAACATTAAGCAGAACTGCTATATAGTAGAATTAGAGCTAATAAACATACTTTGACTGGATACTATAGGGTTTCCCCTTACAGTAATTGCTTCCACATGAAGCTAATCCATTAACAACTTTGGGTTTAGTCCCACACCTTTCACACCCCTCATAAACCCAATTATGACGGGTTTCGAATTTCTTGAACTCACACAGAACAGCAAAATAACTCTCCTGCAAAAAAATTGAATGTCAGTCATTTGGCATAGGCCACTGGTAGTCATTAAAAAATGCAGACTTAAACATACCACTTCTTGGTTATGGATTTCAGACACTTTGACTCTTGAAGTGTTTTTCAGAATGCTTGCAGCTGCAGAATTAGACCTTTGGGTCTCAACACTTTGACTCAGTGAACTAATAGTTGGAGATGGCAGGTTCTGAGCACTGTGGATAGTTCAAAATGAAGTGAGCACTAACCCAGTGTGAGAGCCTCAAAATGGAGTGCACACAAAAGAATTATTGATGATGGTAATAATAAGTTATGAAGACACCTCATGCAGTGTTGTTATCATGGTAATAATAAGAAATCATCCACAAAAAACATAACCAATATTAAAATATGACCAAGTTCTAGAAGGGAGCCCTTTAAAACGTGAATAAAATTAAAAACTGACAACATATTAAAAACTAAGAAGAATAGTCGATTTTCCATGATGATTACTAATGAGAGACCAGTTATTTAAGAGCAAATTGATCATAATCTCTGTACCTATAAAAAAATTAATTATCATGAGTAAACTTAACTTATAACTCCTATGCCATGTCTTAACCTTATCATCATGACTAAGTATAAAGTAGTATAATATTAGAAAGAAGCACAAATGGTTTAAGGTCAACCACCTTTGGTAACAGAGATATACAGTCCACACATAACAGAACCAATATTAAACAATGGCCAAGTGATAGAAGGGACCCCTTTAAAACGTGAATAGAAATAAACTGACTACATATTAAAATTTGTGAAACTTCATTTGATTTTCCATCATGATTACTAAAGAGGAAACAGTTATTAAAGTGCAAAGTGGAGCATATTCTCTGTACCTTGCAATAAATTGCTTAACCTCATTGAACTTCCCCTTTAGGTGGATCTTAGTTGCATGGTATGAGCTGCAAACCTCCGGTGTACCTAGAACATGATATATAGAACTTGAATTAGGGTCCATAACCACCATGACAGGAAAGAACAGAAAAAAGGAACACAACTAAGTCCTATTAGTTTCTGTTACAACTTATAACATACTTACCCCTTTCATCAAATCCAACCCTTGCAAGTTGAGCAACCAACACTATAGGTTTTTGAATGGAATTGAAATCATTGGTACAAAAGTTTAGAGCACATTCATCATACAAAACCATTTGGATAGTATTCTCCCTACAGCACATGCAGTCTTCAAGTCAAATAAAATGTCCAAAACCATGTCTTTAGTACTAAATAATTAGTTGAAACATTGAATTCGTACCTCTCATCACTCAGTATGAGACGCATCTTAGTTTTCACTTCAGTTCCTGAATGGTATTCCTTTAAAGGCCTAATGCTTATCACAAAAGCAATGACATCTAATAAGAGAGAGTAGATTAGTATGGACTGAAGTGAGATAATCACCGTATGAAGAAAAAGGAACTCACCAAATAAATGCACAGTGTGATTCTCCACAGTTTGAAATAGTATGTCTGATATGGGAAGGAAGTTGAAAACAGAAAGAGGGATTGTAGCAGGTTCTTCTTTGACATAAGTGACATAATTAAAAAGCATATTGAACTTGTGGTTAGTAACTTTAAAGTCCTTCCCATTAGGAATAACCTCAAGATTCGCAATAAAGTATGAATGCCCTTCAGCAGGGTCTTTTTCATACTGCTTGAACATGTATTTGTTCATTATTAAGGCTTGAATCTTAGAACCCTAAAAAAACAAAAACCCATCATTGAAACTCGGGTGACACCATACACAACCAATGTAACAAATGAAGGGAAGTTAAGTAAGGCTACTCACCTCTTGGTCCATGAGAAGGAAATATATAGCATACAACTATGTTGGTGAGTCTTTCAGATAGCTATTCCACCTCCTCAGGACATGCACAACAATCCTCCACATATCAGTGCTATCATCAATCTCTCTGATCATAGAACATTTCCTCCCTGCCATTGCACTCAATGAATAAGATCACTATTCTAATATACACCAAAATACTCAATGTGCAAAAAACGCAAAACCAAAGCTGGACTATATAGAAGGACAGACGCAAAACTGAGATCCACTTTATCCCACGTGCATTATTTTATTACACAAGTAGGCATATGCAATAGGTATTAGACAATAGACATTTAAATTGAAGTCAGATATCATGACAATAACTGTTGCTAAGCTGCCTTATTTTATTTCTAAAAAAATAGACATGGTCATACCAGCTACCATGACCATTAGGGATAAGACATTAAGCATTTAAAACAGATCAGGAGATAGTTGGAACAGTTCAAGGGAAGTTAACTATTCATACCAACTACCATGGGGATCTGTCTGGCACATACTTCATTAGTCATCGAAGTTGGACTTTGGAATTAAAGGACAGGGCATACACAATGTACTGCATTTAGAACAGATCAGTGCATATAACTTGATGATGACACATTGATTGACATGCATTAAAGTTAGCTTCAGAAAAAGTATAAAGAATGAGATGCTAGACCGAGAATTGAGGGATTGCCATACCTTGGAAATGACTTATGAAAGAAAGATGGCTGTCCTAATAAAAGACACCTTGCAGCCTAGTAAGATTTAAAAATGATTGTACAACCACCAACTGTGCAGAAGCCGAAAACCATTTTTATGGTTTTTGTGGGATGTCATGAACAAAACGAAATATCAATAAGCAACATCTAGAGGATTAATTGATTATTAATTAATATTTTTGACTTAATATTTTGGTTTGTACAACTTAATGGAGGATTACATTTCTTTGGAAGGTTTTTAAACATACCAGTGATCAAAAGTTGATAGGATTAGCTTCATTGACAGGAATGTAAATTCACCTAATCAAATGTAGCAATAATTACACAATACACCAAGATTTAAGAGTTTGCCATACCTTGTAAATGGCTTATGAAAGGAAAATGACTGCCTTTGAAGGAATATTGTTTTTCCATAGTTAATTCTGAGAACATACAAACAACACATGAATTTGTCAGTGTATTGATGAAAACCAAGTAAAAGGAAGTTTAATAGTAAAAAATTTTAATTGGTTGTTTGGTGACTTTAGACAAATGGATTATGGTTAGTAACATATATTAACCTCATTGACCTTTAATCAAATTTGCTCTAAAATGTTCATGGTGAATGAACTAAGTACTGACCAAAGCCTCAGTCTATAGATCTTCAACGTGGGAACTAATTAATTGGTGGTTAACTAATAACATTACTCAGTAGGTGCGGACCTACATACTCTTAAAGATGACAGATTCTTTTTTTATTTTAATTAATCGATCTTGTAATAAAGCTAACTAATTTTGTACTTGATAACATATGATTTTAAATGACTTTTCCTTAGTACCATATTTTAACTTGATTGTAAATGTGTCCAATGAATCCAGAATGTAAATTCTTCCACATAACCACTACTCATATCCCCTTCACCTTTGTGATTTTGATCGAGTATGGTACTAACCAATGGAGAAAACAAATAGCTGACTCACTGAGACCTAATTAAGTAGTAACTAAAGACCTTAATCTGAAATACTTCAAACTCCGGATTAGACAAAAAGCAACAATGTTTAAACTTTTATTCTGAAATACACAAAACATGTGAGGTCGTACAAGACCATATGCGTTGTAATAGTAACTGACAAAGGACCATATAGTTACAGGGACTACACTTTCCTGATACACCTCTTTGACAGCAGCAAAGCCCTCAATGAAAGAATCTCATTGAATCTTGGATTCCACAGCACCCTTATTGCAGAAATGTAGTTGACCATTGTCACTTTCCCTGTAAGGAGTAGTGTTACGTGATCAAGAAAAAGGCACTGAGATGTGGAGGATAATTTCCCAAGACACAAAGTAACCAAAAATATGTTGATGTTTTCATGACTTCGAACTTCATCAATGATTTTTCCACATACATGATATGTTCAAATACTGGGGGTCACCACATTACAGCAAAAAAAAATGTGTAATTTACTAATCTCAGTTAATATGGCTGAAAAAATTCAATAATTTTAGTTAGCTAAAATTGACATACATCATGATAATGTTATGAACATCTATCCGAAAAGCACATAAAATAAGTAAATGGAATAGAGCATATGTAATATCATAATGTTAGGAAACTATTAAGTGATATAAATCAGAACATAAAGACATATTTAATGTTTTGTATAGCCATCGTAATGTAGATCTTATTGATGGTAGGAAAATTTGTATGACACAGAAAAGACATGGTGTGGTTATTATATACCGTGTGCTCTCCTGATCAAGCCAAACTGCACTATTAGAATGAGGTTGGATAGCTGAGAAACAACCTCATAGTCCTTGCTCGCTTCCTTGGCCGACTCACCATGAAGAACAACAGGCAAATGTTTCCCCCTGTCACCATGGAAGAAAAGTTGCAAGAAATTAGACCAAAAATAATTTTTGAAACTTAAAAGTGTTTGAATGCCATTTCCTTTACCTTCTATCTGCAACGACAAATGGAAGCTCATATGTCATCATTCCCTTGATCCTTACTTTCCTCAATAGACCAATCCTATAAAGAAGCCCCATAACATCTGAAATAGAACAATTAGTAAAACAAATGACAGAGAGGAAGCGGACAGCAAAAAAAGCTTCAGAAACCTTCACCTGTGACCATGGCAGGTTAACACGTATGCTCTTCCAAGTCAACAACATCCCAAAGCTTGAAGTAGTGCTTAGGAAACAAAGCTTGACATACCATTACCTTAGAGGTCGGGATCAGTTTAATCATAAAGTTGTCATGAATGCCTTCACCACAACATGCCACAACGAAATTCTAAACTAAAAACTCTTGGCCCTCCTTAAGTAAGTTAGAGAATTGGTCCATAACCTCGTCATCCCCTAACCTCATTAATATGCGATTCCCCTATACAACATCCACAAAGAACAAAATGATTAAAACTGACTAAGTTGCAACCGGAAAGAAACTTAATGTAGCAACATTGAAAAAATGACCTTCTCATCAAATACAACATAATCAATATAGATAATCTTCCTTGGGTAACCATACTCTGTCCCACTCAGATCGGAAGCTGTCCTCCAAAACTCTCGATCAACCTTCACCAAAACCGTGGCTTTCGTATTGTGAGGATCTAGAGCATCAAGCCTTAGGTGGAGTATAACCATGATGGAAAAGAGGCAGAAAGAAGAAATAGCATAAGAAGTTTGGAGGAAAACAAATAGAGCTAAAGTTAAATCGGAAGTTTGGAAGAAAAAAAGACGAGGCCTTTGTTGTTTCTTCGTTACCCATTTGATGCCTTTGTCTTCCGTCCACAGCATGGTCGCAGCTCCTTGAAGATAGACATCAGTATCGGAACGTGGAGGAGAAGATCTAGTCCGGAGCTTCGATTTGCAGAAAAAATTTAGAGGAGTAAAGGGAATTTCTGAGTGTACCGACTAAAGAGAAAGAAAAGGCATAAACTTTCGAGGAATTTGTCTTCACCAACTCCAATATGACCTCCAGGAAGCCGAATCAATGAATCCATTAATTCGACTAGAAAGAGTGTATTGGGAAAGCAAAAACATGACCAACTCTGAAAGAAAGTCAAAAAATTTACTAATGAATATGACACACTGAAGTGACCTGGCAGTGGGAGTTAACTATTAGTGGAGGAGGAACTGTTCATAGGGCATCACATTTGAACCAAGCCGAGTCAGACGGAAATGGCTTGCAAAATGAAGCCGGCACTGTTGTTGTAAACAGTAACCCGTGAGACGTTTCTGCATTCATTTGTGCCAACGGCTTATCTCCCTATTCCTCTTAAGAATATATTGATTGTACCTATTAAGTATGAAAGGGAATACATATATATAACACACACTCCCCTCTCCCTCTCCAATGTATATTTCGGATTTATAATTTAAAATTGAAATAGAACTCAAGTATATCATTTTACTAAAATAGTATCCTAATCCATGAACGTACTATCAAACAATTCTATACTTCAAAAAAAAATCAAACAAATAAATGAAGGAAATAAAGGGGGGAAAAAGTTTTTTTCCAACCCGGATTTTACAACTTTTGACGCTACGAATGAGAACCTGGCAATAGGTGCATGTTAATGGCGACAAAGAGAATCAGAAGAAGAATTTGGAATTTTAGATTTTGATCATAAGCATAAACTTTTATAAGCTTTAATCTTAAATCAGTCCCTTCAATAATTTTATGCCTTTGGAGAGGACATCACAAATTAAAAGCATGTTGCTATCAAATAAGTGTGTGTGTGTGTGTGTGTGTTGCCCCCCCCCCCAAATATATATATATATATATATATATATATTCTATTAGCTAATATATTTTTATGGATTTTTAAAATTTAATGTTCTAGTGGTTACACTTACACTATTATATACTAAGGCAGTTTTTTCCCTCTTGAGAGTGCATAACTAATCAAATTCTCACCTGTAGTAGTTTATTGTTACAATGTTAAATTTACAAATACAGTAGTATAACAATATGGCATGTTGTTTTACTAAAGGACTTGAATTGTATTTACCTTTTTTTTTAATATTTCTTGCTCAATTTTGGTATTTGGAGTGATTTTAATTTAGTGTAGTGACAAACATCAAATATTTTGTTAAAGAATTAAGTAACAAAACAAATGAAAGAAAAGAGTGTGAGGGTTGAAAAATAGGGTCATGATTCGCTCTCTTTCTTTAAGGGCCTGTTTGGTTTAAAGGGAGGGGATAGGATGGGAGGGGATGGATGGGAGGGTATGGAATGGGAGGAGGGAGAATCACCTTGTTTGGTTTGGTTGGAGAGGGAGGAAGGGAAAGGTTTTTTAATGATCCTTTGTTTGGTTTAAGAGGGGAGGGGAGGGAAGATAATATTTAATTTACTATTTTATCCTTAAACATTAGTTTATATGTTTTTCCTTATATAAATTATTTAAATTAGTTTACACCTCAATATGAATTATATAATTTATAAAAAAAAGATGAAGATATAAAATAGAAATATTTTTCAATTTCCCTCAACTTAATTTCTTATTATATGAATATTCCAGTAATTATCATATTAAATTAAATGAAAAATTCCTTCTATTGAAAAACAATGCAGAGGAGTTGCAAAAAAAAAAAAAAAAAGATGTCATGCGCTCACACTTGTATTATGGATTTATGGATAACTCTGGTAAAAAAAAACAAAGATTTATGGATAACATTTTACAGTCGAATTCACCTGCGAAAATATCATCACCAAAATTATATTTTAATCGCCATTCATTCCGCTGGAGATATTCATACTCATGATTTGGTTGAACTACAAGGTTGGAAAAAAACACACACCAGCGTGAAACACTGGAGATGATAAAAGAAGTTATATTTTTATTGAAGACTCATAGGATATAATTAGGAATATGAAAAGATTATGGGGGTAAAATAGTCTCAAATTTTTGGCTCCCTCCAAAACCCCCCAATTTGGAGGGAGCCAATTTGAGGGAGTGGGAGGGATTTGGAGCCCCTTTTTTGGGGCCCCTCCCCTCTTACTTTTCATACCAAATAAGGGGAGGGGCTCATTTTTCATCCCCTCCCCTCCCCTCCCCTCCAACCAAACAGACCCTAAGGGTGTGTTTGGTTTGAGAGAGGGGAGGATAAGGGGATAAATTACTTTTTTGGGTTAAAAGTATTTAAATTTTTAATGGAAACCCAAAATTTAAAAGGAATGAGAGGATAAATTTTCAGCAGGAATCCAAAATTTAAAAGAATGAGAGTAAATTTTGAGTTTCTTCCGTCCAAAATTATAATTTACCCCTCCTCCCCTCAAACCAAACACACCTAAATCATTAAAATATATTCCAATGTACTTTTTTCATTGTGAAAAAGAAATCAATATATACCTTTTAAATCAGCTTTAGGGCTTAATCATGGCTGAGACTGAGGAATAAAAGAGTAACTTTTCCATAACTTTTATTATTGTGTTATTTGACAAAATGGTCATGAAAGCATAAAGTTCACCGTCTAAGTATGAAACTTTTTAAGAGATGAGATGATTTTTCCTAAGGAATTTATGCTTTCCGTATTTGCATTGATTTTTCATATTGCAGTATTTGCAATTTTCACTCGATATTATTATTATTATTTTGCTAACTTCACTCAATATTAATTGAATATTACACTTGATGTTCTTCTCTTAAGAATAGTTCATGCATGTTTCTTTTAAAAAATTATTTGAGTTGTTAGATCCATAAAGTTTCGTGGCCTTTTTGTTTCCAAGAAAATGTGTCTACACTTCAAAATATTTCCAATCTCAATACAAGAAAGAGCATTACATCATATACCAAAAAAATGAAAAAAGAAAAGAAAAAGAAGCGAAAACTTTGTTTGGCCCTCTTTTTGCTTGAATTACTTGAATGTATTTATTGTTGATTGTGATTTCCTCAACCCAAATAAAGATGGTGGAAGATCTGAAGGTTTTAGACTGTTATGCGTAGCAATTTCCACTCTTCCTTCTTCGTAAAACCAATTTCAAGCTTTGGTAGGTGCCGTTAGCTATCTTATGATTTTTTTCTTTTTTTTGGGTACAAACTGATGTCAGTTTGTATGCTTGTTTTGGACTTATCCTAATTTTTGTTGTTTAACGTCCAACTCATCATTTCATCTTAAAAAAATGAAAGGTAACATATACTCTATAATTTTATGGTTAAATATCTGGTTCATTTATATTTTGAATATTTCCTTAATGCTTTGAAGTTGTTGGCATCATTATATTGACAATTTCAGTTTTGAAATTTATATATAAAAAAAAAAATCAGTTTTAAGAATCAAGCAGACCAATATCATATTATATACTCTATCCGGTCTTTAATATAAGAGCTATTTGACTTTTGTTTAAGAGATTAATGAAGATGAATAAGTTACTTACAGTGTGTATCATCAGATTATATATCAATTTATAAGTCAGGCAAATTAGTTTGAAGAAAAATTATACATATAAATATTTTAATGGAACTAATCAATATAAAAAAATTAATCAAAATAAATATAATTATACCATTTGAAGTAATTTAGAAAGCACAAACATTTCAATTTCTATTTGAGTAAAAATAATGAAATAATACCAGGGGTAATTTCCCCCCCTCATTTTAGCTAGATGTTGCTTAGACCTTGAAGAAACTCTTCATCTTGATTTTTTAAATAGAATTATTTGAATTTGAATAATCTAAAAATAAAAATTTGCAAAATACTCTCACTCTGATTTATTTCAGAGGATTCGATGGTAAAAAGAGGAAAAACAAAAAAAATCAGAGGATTCAAAGACAAATAAGTCCTTTTTTATTTTCTGAAAGACACCAAATAAGTCTTTTCAATTGATTTCTTGAAATTATTCGTTCCAACCAATTTATGTAGGAATCCAACGTGGAGGTTCACATAGAGAAAGCACCTTTCCATTGATTTCTTGCATTTTTTATTACATATATATAAAAAAAATTAAGGGATTGAATCAATCCTTTTCTTATCATTACACAAAGGTATCTCTAAATTATCATCCATAATAACATCATAATATCAGCTTGCTTCTATTCTAAGTTTTAACAAAGCAAGTATAATTTCATAACAACTAGAGGAACTGCCATGATATATATATATATATATATATATAGATAGATAGATAAACGACAAAATATTTACATGAAACATAATGTTAAACAACGGTTAATTAACTCTTACAAAAAAAGTAGGATCTAGGAACAGAGCGCAAGCCAGCAACAAACACATATAATATAATAATACACAACGGGGAAAATGCTTTCCTAAGTCCACCCTCTTAGCTAGAATCTATCTGCTAGACTGTTATCAAATCCCAAGTATACATGAAGTAGACCAAAGGAAGCTTCCTTCACACCATCAAAATGCAATCAGGTTGCTCCCAACTGAAAAACAGAAAAGAAAAGGGAAAGGCGGTTCAGTTGCCGGTTCCATCCACACTGTTGCCGGCTCTACTTCAATCTTGATTGGTGCAGCAAATGGTTGTCACACACCCAAGAATAGATCTTACATTTGTGGAGAAGGAGATTCAGGTCACCCCTTTTGAACAGAACCACCAAAAACAAACAAAAACCCTAATAGTACATGAAACAAGCAAAATTACAGCCTAAATTGAGGTTGTTTGGACTTTGGAATGCAAGTTAGTAAGGACAAGGAAAGACAGGTACAATACTACTCATAGAACCAAACATGCCTTTGATGCCATTATTGTAGGAATGTGGAAGTGCTCCTTTCCATATCATCCTCTAAAATAAGATCATGAAAAGCAGACAAGGTGTATAGGCAAAGTAGTGACCCTTCTTCCTTCAATGAGAAGCCAAATCCAATTTACAGGTCAACGACATTGTTATATATCCAAATAGGACGAAGACGTTCAAATGCATCAAGATGATATGGGTTCATAAGGGTATGATAACCATGGATGGTTAAGGGCCTCAGTAGCTGAAGGCCGCTTCTTTGGGTTAACCTCAAGCAAATAAGCAACAAAGTCAAGGAAGCCTTGGTCTGCCATTGGCAATCTATGCCTCAAAGATGACTTCTTGGGAATCAAGTATTCTAACCTGTTGGTTTCCTGTACAAGACAGTAACTTCATTGTATTATTATCTAGAAAATAAAAATGAAACATGCAATAAAATTTATGAAAAGAATATCATAATATGGATGAAAAAACTAGTTTGATAGAGAAATCCCACAATGGGAACTGGTTTTAGAAAGAGAGACAAAGGGGAAGGAGACTAGTCTGAAAGAGAGAGAAACCAATGGAGTACAATGAAATCAATTTTATGTTAATAAAAAAGTCATCGCCATGCGTCCTGCTTTAGATAATTGGATGCATCTAATGGTTAATGTTAAATGACTGGAGCCTGCATTTTCTGAATTCAGGGGATCCGTTTTGCAAAACCAACAATCAAAATAAGACTTTTTAAGTCCAGGCCAGATGCCAAACGCCTAATATATGATGCATTATGCATTTAAAATAAAGTAAACAAACAAAGAAAAAAATAATAATAATAAGCATAGGCTTCCAGATTGCTGGCTTTTGTTTACAATGTAAATGGAAAATGCGATTATTACCTGATTCCGTTCATAAAGCATATGATTTTTGGTGAAGTACTTAAATGTATCCCTTCCTTTTGTAAGCATATTTTGATCAATTGGACCGATGAAGCCAATCACCCGAGCAAGTAATGTTGCCGATGAATCATTCTGAAAGAGGACCTGAATAAACAAATATCAACATCAAGACACTGCATGAACATAATAAGAATGTATCCTAATTATATCATCATACAAAAGGGAAGACAACCTCAATAGGAATACTGGCCCCTATAAAGGAAAATAATAATAATAATAATTTGGCCCGTGAATGTCCCATTCTAAGTAAAGAAATAACTTTAACAACAGTCTCACCAACTTTTAAAACAGTAACGTTCTTGTTAATCACAATCGCATCTATCATGGACCAATATGAATTTTCAGCAACCATGAAGACCACTGACCAAAGAAAACTAACACAACCCAAAGCTAAAACACTATTCATAGTCAAGCGATGTGGCATCAAGTCATTGCAATGTGCAAAGCGCAAACACTATTCAGAGACTTGAGTTTCTACAAGGAATGATTATAAAGGAAAAATGATAGCTTTGCTTAGAAAGGCTAAACTGGTGACCTTAACTTCAGGAAAATTTTGGAACTGAGGGAGTAGATAACATTTAGACCTTTATTGAGGACTCGTGTGCTTCCCTTGGGTAATAAATCATTGGTAATGAAAAATTAAACAGTATATTAAACCCTGCCGTTTTGATGTGCCTTGGTCATATATTATACTTACGTTGCCGGTACAAAGTTCTGCCAAAATGCAGCCAAGTGACCATATATCAATCTTCTTGTCATATGGAAGTCCCAATATGACCTCAGGAGCACGATAGGACCTGGACTGGACGTATGAGCAAAGGTGATCGGTCTCAAAACAACTACTCCCAAGATCAATGACCTTCACCTCACATCTACTATAGCTTTTCACCAAAACATTCTCTGGCTTCAGGTCACAATGTATTAGTCCAAGGCTGTGCAAAAACTGCAGCGCTTCCAAACACTGAATTGTAATTGACTACACAAATGAATTCAGACGAGTTTCAATGATGGCAGATAAGATTAAAATACGACATCATGATTCAAGAAGTAGATGGAACACCACAAACCTGCAATCTCGGCATTGTGAAGTATACTTCACCCCCTGATTCTCTATTAAATTTATGAAATTCATACAAGTTGGCTTTAAGTAGTTCACATACTATTAACAGATGTTCCTACAGAATAACAGGAAAAAGAACGAGAGTAGTCAATCAGCTGACCAAAAAAAAAAGGTCAAACTATCAAAAATAAAGGGAATTAGTAAATAAATAAAATCATGCATATAAGACAAGTAACAAAGTCAGATGACCGACAGTATTTTTTCCCACCACAACATCATGGCCTATATAATTACTAGCCCTGATAATATGACTGAATTTATTTTGAAATTAAACACCAGTGTTGATGCTTTATGGCTGTATCAGATGCTGAAATTCACGAAGCACCAAAACTCAGAATAGTCCGTCCATCTCAACAAATGTTAAGCAAGTAGTGAAGCTAAGTATCCATGATAACCTATGTCAACTTGGAGATAAGACTATTGACGCTCGTCCAGTAAATACAAGATATAGATAAAACTCAAGTCCAGGTACATGAGGCATATGCTTGTATCTTCCTATGGAAAATTTTCAGCTACAGCTTCTTAATTTCATATTCTAATATGTTCATAATACTCCCTCCAGTCCTAAATATAAGACAGAGTTGACATTTTTTGGAGAAATTAGGGAAGTTAAATAAGTTATTTAATCATATCATATGTTGTATATCATTATATTATATATCAATTTATATATTAGGTAAAATAGTTTGGAGAAAAAACGATAAATATACATATTTTAAAGTAATTTAATTAATTGCCTTAATATCTCTAAAAAAGTCAACTTTGTATTATATTTAAGACCAGAGGGAGTAACAAGTAACCTAGTGAGTGCCAAAATAACTAACTGCTACTCACAACGAAATGTGGGCAACACATAAGCAACTGTCTTGGAAGTTTTTTTTTTTTCAGGGACAAAAATCTGAGAGGAAGATAAAACTTGTAACTGAGGAAAAAGAATTCTTTAAAGATTTTAACTGGACTGTACAATTCATATTTTCAAAGTGTAATTTTCTCTCATAGCTACAATTGTTCTCCAAATAATTACAATTTTTATCTTTCCCACTATATTTTTTAGTCCATAAAAAAACCCTCAAAACAATTGCTGCACTTCATGCAGTAGGATCCCCCATTGCAGGGAATACAAACTCCTCATGCACGGGAAAAGAGTTGTGCCAGAAAAAAAAAAAATCAGAGCTTTTAACTTTGAACAGAATATACTTTAGATGGTCAATAAAGAAAATAACACTACTAACAAGTCAATTAACAAAAGTGGGACTCCAAATCCAGATGATGGATGACAAGGCAACAATAGATAAACACGCCTGAAACAGCAATTAACTGCAAGTAAAAGCTTAATAGTTCCAAAATATGTATGTATGTATGTATGTATATCACTAGCATATTCAAAAATTACTTACTCGATAATAGAAATAATCATACAATCGAAGAATATGATACTTGTCTGCAGGATCATGTTTGTTGACATACTTGAGAAGCTTGATCTCATCAAGGCTTTGGTCAAAGAAGTCCTTGTTGTTCTTTATTATTTTAACACAAACATCCATGCCTGTATGCAAGTCATGAGCTTGTATGGCTTTGCTGAACGCAGCTGATCCCAGATATTCAGTGACATGATAGCGCCCAGCTATTACAGAATTTAAAACAACATGGAAATTCTTGTCCTCCTCAAAGCCAGTTCTGAACAACAAAACAAGGGCCCAGAAAAATTATAGAAGAAAAAGAAAAAAGAAAATATCAAAGTGCATCCAAGCCCTTCTGACACATGACCAAAAAGCTCATTAGATATCAGCATATATATACTTCCAATGGAGGGGAGAATCTCACTATTTCAACAATATCTTTAAAGGTATCATGACAAACATTTATATGCTATATTGTCTCAGTACATTTGCTTCTTCTTTTTTCTGTTGATGTTACAAAGAATAAGATGTAATTAACAAATAAAGCAAATTTAGGAATCTAAAACAACCATTAACTAATCCACGGCATAGGAATACTCACATAACCAGACACGCAATCAACTTAAAGCGATCGTAATTTTAAGAAGAAGATCCATTTGCAGCCATTATCTATGACCAAAGCCTTGATGAGATTACCAAAGCCACAATCACAGGTTGCATTTATCATATTTGGAATTCAGAAGTGAAGAGACACAGGAAATCAGAAGGAACCCCCCCCCCCCCCTCTAAACACATAAGTTCAAAATGGCCATAGGAAGTCCAGCTGTGGAAAACAACAGTATTAAAAAAAAAAAAAAAAGCTTCAAACATACTAATTTCTTCAAGGAATTATTAGAGATGTCAAAAAAGAGTTGGCTTGTGCATTTACATAGAGCCCAATATGAGCCACACTATTCACAAGCCACAAACAGTGTGGTTCCCTGCACTTTTTATACTTTATACTGATAGTAGAGATGTATATCTTGACTTCAAAAGAACTTAGAAACATGCTTAGTAATCTGTAGCTCAAATCAGCATAAATATGAACATACCTGTTTTTCCTATGCACAATCTTTAAATTGAAGGTTTCAAACTCCTCTTCCTGGGCCTTTATTTGCCTTAATTGATCTTGAACAGCGGCAGCATCTTCATCATCAAGCAATATCCCTAAATCTTCTTCCCCTGCAATGTCAGCTTGTTCATTTTCTTCCAGCCTGACCAGTGGTTTTTCAGTGTATCCATAATTTGAGACTGCTGCTGGAGAAGAGTTGGTGGATCTTACTTCATTAGCATTATTCTCTTCCCTTAAACTTTTGATGGATAAAGAATCATTGCTTTTCTGCTTCCAAGACGTAAGCATGTCATCAGATCTCACAAATGAATTTAGATAGTCATCATTTTCATCAGCATTGCTGTTATTCAACCACCGGGGCTTACTCGAACCAGGCTGGATTATCTGGCCATCTTTTGGTGATTGGGAATATGAGAAGCTTCCAGCAGAATGACTGTTAATCTGCAAGAATGCACCTTCATTATCCCCAGTGACATACTTCCTTAACTCGCCATTTTTGTTCAATTTATCCAAATAATGCAGAGAGTGTCTGGAACAACCATGTCCTACATCACAATCACAGGGATATTCCAAATTCCCTTCACTGCTACAACCAACTAAACTTTCACGAACTTCACTGCCAATGTCTGCAGCATCACTGTCGATCCCTACCCCAATTGACCTAACTGAACCATGCTGATAATCATCAATGCATATATCCACAAGTTGTGATCTTTCCCTGCTATTCAGAGCCTGCCCATCACCTAGCAAGACCAATTCATTGGTCTGAGGGACAAAGCCCTGCCAGACAGGTTTTGCGTGCATTAGATTTAGCTCTGCATCCATTAATTGTCCATCATACCGAACCATTAATCCATTCTCTTTAGTGCTTCCATACATTTCAGTTATCGTCAAACCATTAGGATCATCTAACATTATGACTGGTTCAACATTCTTTTGTTGAACATACTGCTCTCCAGAGAAGTAAGAATCTTCACCAAAAGATTGATCATAATCTTCATCTTTTACTGGTCCTCTGTCCTGAGGATCTGGAACACTTTCATGCCCAGTTGCCTTTTCATTGTCACTTGGATAATCAATTTCATGTGCCAAAAACCAGGCCTCATCCTCAATAGGTTGTCTCATGTAGCCAACATCGTCATCATCGTCATATTCATCAGAGTCCCAGTATTCATTAGAATAGCCAACAGATTCACCCACCCCATCGCCAACTGTGGCAAAACCAGATACAAGATCAGATGTATCCTCTGTAATCCCTTGATTTACAGATAGCCAGTTGCCCCCTGCAGCTCTCCTCATTCCTAAAGCACACATACGAAAGTAAAAGCTAGTCCTTAGAACAAAGGAATCAACCAAATAACATAGCGTGTATAATTGATACAATAATAAGGAACAAATATAACACAGCGCTGAAGCTGCTTCTTAGCAAAAATTAAATTAAGTTTCATATATCCAGAAAGTTGACCAAATTTAAGATCAGTTCTAGATGGAAGCCACATGTTAGAATGTTGCACTGCATTTCACATCATTTTTATTTGGAAATAGTTTGTCATTTTTTTATTTTACTATAGATTGGATAATAAGGCCAGAAACAATAACAAATCTTCGCTAATAGCTTTCTGTCACTATCTGCTAGTGCATGGTCAGTAGGTAAGACTTGCAAGGGGGAATAAGAATTGATTTACCCCAAGACTTTGTTTGTAAAGAAGCAATCTCATTCATGCTGAAATTCCCAAATTTTCTAGGTATCAAGTTCCCTTCATACACTACATTGCCCTCATTCACTTGATGCATTGACTTGTACTAACAAACTTTAAAATTTGCATAAAAGCTAGCATTTTTTGTACAAAATAAAACTACAAAATATTGTAATTTAAGGGAATTTTAAATAATTCAACAAATTAAAATGAAGGATAAAACAACAAACAAAAATGATTAATAACAACTAGGTCTCAAGTCTAGGAAGAGGCCAGACTGTCGTTGAGCACACAAAATAACCTATCATCATGACCGGCCAAGAAACGCAACTATGAATTTAAACACCAATTAAAGAGAGCTGATTGAAATGCAAAGAATATTTGTGCTTAGGATATAAATATAAATTCACATCAGCTCTCAAGCTTTTGCCATAGTGAATTTAGACCTGCTGATTAAATTAGGGTTACATTTATAATAAAAATTTGTGGTAACTTGGAGTTCATTTATCATTAAGGATTTCAACAAATATGTTTGACTTAGGGATATGTATCATATGCCATCATCTTATTTTACAGTAGAGTAAGAGTTCATCATTATTTTATAAAGTCCAACAGTCCCAGACCATAATCCAATCAAACATCGTAAAACTAGAAAATTTTATCATAATTTCTTCTTCAAATACTGCATCAGCTTGATGCCATTGATAATATCTATTCATAAGCTAACCTGCAAGGTTAATTTCTTGTCCAACAGGCACATCCAAATATGATCCTCTGAGTAAATTGTCATCAAAAACAGAAACTTTTGAAGCAGGTTCATCCTGCTCAAATTTCTCCTCCCAATTAACAGCCAAGAGCTTGTCCTCTGACTTGAGATTAACAGGAGGAAGCCTAGGTAACTGCTCCTTTTGATTCTCAGGTGCCGCAGGAAAATTTAAGCGGCCAATAGTCTTCTGTTCTGAACTGCCTTGTAAATCAACTACATAAATAGCTCTCCCAACTTCATCCACTGGCATTTTCGTTGCTTCCGTGGTACCAATTATTTCTGTCCTTCCCTCTATTCTTTCAGAGAAAGCTGCACCATCATATCTTGAAGATATATCTCCATTGGGGAGGGGGAAAACAGCCTTGGAAGAACAATCATTCTGCGGGTCTGAAGATGAAATCTCATTCTCATCCTTTCTTGGCCAGAAATTATCTGCAAAGTTCAATTCACAAGATGATTTTTTCGATTTCAGTTGGCAATCATGTACCTTAGGTTCTTTGGTTTGCTCGCCACCATTTCTTTGTTCTACAGGGGCTCTACCATTACTTCCAGGCCATGAGAACTGTTTCTCAGTAGTCACAGCATTTTCCACTCCAGATCTTGCATTATTCTTGGCCATATCATGAGCTTCACTTGTTTGATGTTTTGATTGCTGCGAAACCAGGACCTTCGAAGTATTATTGGCACCACTACTGCCATTTTGGTAAGGCTCGACAGGACCATTCCCAGAATTTAACTTCCTTGAGTATAGATCAAGCATCCTATCCTCTGAACTCTTGGGGAAAGCAAAGTATTTGTCACTTGCCCCAACCACTTCATAAGATTTTTTCCATTCCCCAATGGAAGTGCTTTTGCTTTTGCTTTCTGTTGCATTTCCACCAGTCCCACACTCTATTTCTTTCACAATGAGTTCTTTAGAAACTTCGACATTGTCATCAGAATCCAGTCCTTGATTGTCTACCACAGGTTTCCCCTTATCCTTTTCTGACTTATGCGAGGCCTTGTCTTCCAGGTTAAGCTTCTCAAGGAAGCCATTTAAGTCATGACGATTATTGAGTTCACAAAGAAGAGCTGCCTCAGCTTTTGAGAACCGATTCCTCCTTAGAAAGTCCAAAATTATTCCAACTGAGCTTGTGTCTGCCATTTTCAAGCCCTGCAAACCAAAGTCAAACCAAGATTAAGCAGACACCAAAACTAAAAGCTCATTCCAAATAACGATGAAGAAGAAATCCAAACATTATCACCATACCATTATTTATTTGATACATTTGAACACATAAAAGGACGAAAAAAAGGGAAAATGTCGGAAATCATTGAGTCATTCTGGCTCAAGAAAGTTCAAAAGCTTACCTCGTCTTAGGTATTACCAAATGGCGGCATTTTGTCCCCTGGCATCCTAATCAAATGGAAAATAAAAATTTAAAAAAAAAAATCAGAAGTTCAGAACACTTCCCATGCCAGTTTCATTTATAAATAAAAATTTCAGCAATCAACAACGTCAAATTATCTAATCGTTTCTTGAAAATGACGGAACCTACGTTCCAACATAGGCCAAACAAGAGATACCGCAAAGCTCTCAAGAGTTAAAAACTAAAAATTGCCTCTCTCCGGCATCGATCCAACGACAATGCAGAAATTGCAACTCACAAATCGCCCAAACGCCAATTCAAGCAGCATAGCTTTTTTCTAATTCCTTCACCTATCAACTAGAAACCCCGAAGGTTTCCCAAAGTAGAATATACATTTCCAGGATAGCCCTGGTGTTCAAGAAAGCAGGAACCAAAAATTCCACGGAAAGAGGAAGAAAACGAAGATCTAGCATTAGGTAGAAGAGGCGAAGAAGAGAGACATTCGGGTTCGAAAATGATCGTGCAGATAAATAATTTGAAAAAGGAAAAAAAAGGAAAATTAAAAAGAAAACAGAAGCAAAACACAAACACGCGGAGGAAGGAGAAAGAAAGAGAGGGAAAAAACACACACCTGGTGGGAATGGAGTGGGATTTGTCGCAGCGTGCTTGCTTGTGAAGGCTTTAGGGTTGGGTCACGTCAGTCACGTAGCGTCCAGTCCTGAGTTCTTCCCCGCTATACTCAAAGTTGGGGTGGCAGACCAAAGCTTGTGACATGCTCTGTGATTGTGATATATATATATATAGATATAGATATTCGTTGGCTCAATTATTTGAAGTCGTGGTAATGGCCCTATTCCCAGTTGGTCTAATTAAATTCTTTTCCTTTCAACGGTCTCTTGGGAAATAAATGGCGGTAGAGGCTAAAGAAGAAATAGATAATCCCCCTTTTTTTTTTTTTGCCCAAAGAAATAGATAATCCCTCTAACCCAGGCATTCTTCACTTCTTATTATTTTTTTGAAAAATTAAAAAATTTAAATAAATTATTTAATCATATTATATGTTATGTATCATTAAATTATATATCAGTTTATAAGACAAATTAGTTTAGAAAAAAATAATGAGTATAAATATTTTAAAGTACTACCTTCCGTCCTAAATATAAAACTCAGTTGATTTTTTTAGAGAAGTTAAAGAAGCTAATTAAAGTACTTTAAAGTATTTTTATTTTTATTTTTATATCCAAACTAATTAGTTTAACTTATAAATTGATATGTAATATAATAATAAAAAACATAGGATATGATTAAATAATTTATTTAGTTTCTTTAATCTCTCCAAAAAACATCAACTATATCTTATATATAGGATTAAAGATAGTAACTTATTCAACTTTTTTACCCTCTCCAAAAAAGTAAATTGAGTCTTACATTTAGTACCCGAGATAATTTATGGTAGTATTTTTTTAATTACAAATAAATAGTTATATATATACAGTTATACACTCACATGCATGTAAAGTTGCAATAGATCCCATCCATTTTATGCTTGTATGATTACACCCATAAGCCTGCAAAATTATCATTCTAGTCCATCAGGTTGAGACATGCATGTAGATAAGGGGGAAAAAAGATAGTTCACTCTGTAAAAGTAATGATAATTCTTCTACTAAAAAAAAAAAGTAATGATAATTCTTATTTTTGTGTTTGAATTCACTTTTTTTAATAGCTTTTACAACTTACGAGGTAAGTGTGTGAGAGGAGTTTTGTCTCGGGTTGCGTAAACTATGGTTTGGGATGTTGCCAAACACACACTTAATATAACTGAGTGTTTGGCATCACTTATTCTGGGACAATAAGTCCTTATTACGTAAATCGAGATAAAACTCGTCTCACATATTTACCTCATATACCGTGAATCACGATTTATAAGCACTTATTGTCCAAAAATAAGCTATCCCAAACAAGCACTATGATATATCTAGTTTGTAACATTTTTCAAAAGGTAGCATTGTAACACTTTCCAATCTATAACAATGGTGAAAACATAGTGTTCGTTCCCTCTTATTCATTCATCTGGATGGAATATGAATATGAATATGAATTATAAACAAATGAAATACCATTAACCCTAAAATAGCTGAGTATATGTTCATCAAAATTAAAAATGAAGTTTGGTCCCCAGTCATATATAGTTACAAGAGAAATAAAATCTCTTATTAAGATCAACCTTTACAACAATTCAAATAAAAGAAAATGCATTTAAGAGATGGGAATTATTTTATTTTGAAATAATAGCCCCCAGAGATATTGCCTTGAAAAACAGCTCTCTCATTGTATTTGCATGGCATTATTAAAAGGATAACTTTGGCAACTTCATTAAACAAGACAGCTCTTCACTAATGTACTCCTTTTGCTTGTACTAACATTAGGTTTCTATTGTACCCACACACAAAAAAAAAAAAAAAAAACGGCTAGTTGTCTTCCAGCGTTTTATTTTTTTATTTTTGTGTTTTTTAATTATGTATGAACTGTTTTTTTTTTTTTTTTGCCAAAATATGTATGAACTGTTTGTTTAATAATACTCCTGTCATTTTCATCTTTTTTAAACAATACTTGTGTTTTTATTTTCATTAGGACAACAGCAATAAATAAGACTACAAAATAAAATATGTATAACCTACTTTTTATATTCATCCTTGTCTATTTAAAAAATTTATGCCACCAGACATATCTAACTTTGATTAATGGGAAAAATAAATTTTGGTACAATGGGAAAAAAATTACTCGCATGTAACCTTTTTTTTTTTTTTTACCAGTACTCGCATGTAATCCTTTACTCCGAGTACTTGGCAAAAAAAATCCTTTACTCCGAGTATAATTTGGGGGAAAAATTGCTAACAAAGTTCATCAACTCACGTGAACTTCTTTTTTTTTTTTTTTTTTTTTTGTAAAAAAAAACTTGGGGAAAATATACCAACTGTATGCATTACTTTTTTTTTTTTTTTTTTCTTTTCTGTTTTCTTTATATCCTTGGCCGGACGTTCATCGTCCCCGAAGGATCCACACTTGTACCGAAACCGCTAGTCGTGGCCACTGCCCGCCAAGAAGCCTACAAATCAATTGACTTTCCAAGCATGTTTTTGGGATCAACCGCGTTGTTTTTGAATGAGATGCACGGCCAAATCAGAGTCCATGTCCAAGGTGAAGCATCGAACCACACAAGAAATCTCCCTTCTGTTCCCTTTGAACAGTTTGAGGTGTTTAGTGTTGAAGAGAATGGTCAACTCCAGCAGAAAGTTTCTCCGATTGCTCAAGGTTGGGACCCAACATTGACTCTCTTGGCTAGCTTGACTATTTGTCTCTGAATAAACTAATTTCACTCATTTTAGCAATTTTCCAATTCACGCCTAATTATTCACAACCTTCTTCGTCTTCTTCTTCCACTTTCGTTGACTGACTCCTTTAATTTGTTTTGTCGCCTCCACTCAGATCCCTTTCATATATTCCATCGTCTATATGTCTATGTGCATCGGCTCCGAGGGAACGGCGGTGAAGAATGGGGAAGGTAGTGGCCGTACTGTTCATCGTCTTAATGGCTCTTTGTGGTATCAGCCAAGTGAAAGCGGATGCGTCGGATCATCGTTACAAAGAAGGAGATATGGTCCCCTTCTATGTTTCAAAGGTTGGGCCATATAGCAATCCCAGGTAACTAATTAATTTCCACTTGCTGCCAAACACCAATTCTTTTTCGTCTCGAGGTTTTCGATTTTTTTATCGAGAAGTGTATTCTTCATCTTTTCATTGTTATGCTTCCTGAGGTAGAAATCATGGGGCATGTATCCCGGAGCTCTTGGCTGAACTTGGATTTGATGAAGTGACTTGTGTGAAGAGCAAATTGATATATCTTAGTCTGCACTCTGCAGCTGTTAAACTCTGATATTTGATGTGTTCTGATTTTTGGATCATTGGTAAACGCTTGATAATTGATCAACCAATTAAAGTTATTTAAAAAATTGACACTAGTTCAGCCACAAAAAATGAATTTGACACTAGTTGGTTTCTGTGTGTGTTTTTCGTGTTGTCATGAAGTATAATCATGTTGAACAGTTAATTAGTAGTTGTAGTTGCTTTCTGTCTAATTTATCTATCTGTAATGTTCATTATTTTCAGTGAAAGCTATCGCTATTATGATCTCCCATTCTGTAAACCAGGTTGGTCTCAGTTTTTTATCATTCATCCTTTTTAATTCACTATCAATCTTTGTGAGTGCAATTATGTTCTTCATTTGATCTTGATTGCAGGTCATGTGAAAGAAAAAAAGGAAGCTCTTGGTGAAGTCTTAATCGGAGAACGATTATATAATGCTTCTTACCATCTTGAATTCCGACGGGATAAACATTCCAAAGTACTATGCAAAAAGACGCTCAAGAAGGAAGAAGTGGCCAAGTTTCGATCAATTGTTCAGAAGAACTACTACTATGAAATGTATTATGATGACTTGCCTGTCTGGGGTTTCATAGGAGGGATTCATCAGGAAGGAAAAGACCCAAGTGACTATAAGTACTACTTGTACAACCGTATTCACTTTGACATCTTCTATAACAAGGACCATGTTATTCAAATCAATTTGGTGACAATGATAAGAACTCATGTTGACCTTACCGAGGATAAAGAAATTGATGTAGAATTTCTGTATTCTGCAAAATGGAAAGAGACTGACACTCCATTTGAGAAGCGAAGGAACCTTTACTATTATCCCTTTTCATCTTCCCATTGGTTCTCAATCATAAATTCTTGTGTGCCAATTCTCCTTCTAACTGGGTTTCTTGCAGCTATTACATTGCGGGTCCTCAAGAAAGACTTTGTCAAGTAAGAGCCATTCCAGTTTCTGCATTATCTAGGGTTAACCTGTTGAGATAAAATGTAAAAGTTACACTTGTTTTTCTTCAAAATAGGTATGCCCTTGATGAGGAATCTGCTGAGGGCGAGGAAGAGACAGGTTGGAAGAATCTCCATGGAGATGTATTTAGGTTTCCCAAGTATAAGTCTCTATTTGCAGCTTCCCTTGGATCTGGTACCCAACTGTTTACCCTGTAAGTTTCCTCTTGAGTTCTAAGCCTCTGTATATTCTTTATTGTTCTGCCTTAAAGTTATACTTATGCATACTTTGCAGCACTGTGTTGATATTTATTTTGGCGTTTTTTGGTGTATTCTATCCATACAATCGAGGGGCTCTGTTCACAGCACTTGTTGTCATATATGCACTAACTTCTGGAGTTGCTGGCTACACTGCAACCATGTTTTATTGTCATCTAGAGGGAACGAACTGGGTACGCACATGTTTTTTTTTTCTTTCAATGAAATCCAGTATCCATGGAGCCTACTCTAGTTTTCATTTTCATGCTTTTCCTTGTTGATGACAGATTAGGAACCTGCTACTGACTGGATTCCTTTTCACTGGACCTCTATTTCTCACATTTTGCTTTCTGAATACTGTTGCAATTGCTTACAACGCCACTGTTGCCCTTCCATTTGGCAAAGTTATGGTAATAGTTCTTATATGGACTCTTGTGGCATTGCCCTTACTTTTGATGGGCGGGGTTGTTGGGAAGAAGAACAAGGCAGAATTCCAAGCTCCTTGTCGCACGACTAATATTCCAAGAGAGATTCCTCCTATGCCATGTTATCGCAAAGCAATTCCTCAAGTGGCAGTGGCAGGGTTTTTGCCTTTTGGTGTGATGTGCATGGAACTGCACTACGTATTGGCCAGTGTTTGGGGGCTCTGGCCTTTTTCCACCTACAATATCCTGTTCATTGTTTTCATCATTCTCTTGATTGTTACTGCCACTGTTACTGTGGCATTGACCTACTTCCAGCTGGCTGCTGAGGACTATGAGTGGTGGTGGAGGTAAGCAGTCACGGTATCATTAATTTTTCATGCTAAGTTAAGCCTTTGAATTGATGGCGAAATGATTATTGTTTAGTGATCTAACCTTAATCATATTTTGCCTTGGGGTTAAAATCAACAAAATTTATCAAAGGAGTGCATTAAGGGCACAACTTGGGCCATCTCTATTTTGGGAATTGGGAGCCTTGTTCAACTACCTAGAAAAGTAAATGCCATGGAAAATGCAATAAAAGATTGGGGTTTTGAAATGACTTTCTCTATACTAATGAAATGCAATTAAAGAACTTGTTTTTGGGTTTTTAGTATAGAAAAACGGAGTGAAATGATTAAGGTGAAAATGATATGAGGCTCTCTTGGTTAGGGTTTTAGTGATAAGCTTAGGTTCACTCATTACGGGATTAGAGAGGTAATTGGGATCATTTCATTTTTAAGCAGGTCCATCAGGATATAAGTGTTTTTCTTTCTCATTTCATTTTAAGCAGGTCTTTTTGATTGAACAGTTTAATGCAACCTTTTCTTGTTTCTCAAACTCTTGCATCACTATCACCGTACACAAGGATCCCACCAGATGGGATTTGGGGAGAGATCATTGCACCTTGGATTAAAAAAGTCTCAAGAATGTGCTTTTTTTTAAAAAAAAATCTGTTGATGCGTTTCAATATTATCATTTCCTTTTGACCATTTTGCATTGTAGCTTTTTGATTTTTGGGTATCTCCTATGTAACCCCCTCACAACTATAGGCTGAGATTAGTTCGTAAAAACGTAATTAAGTTTGAATTAGAGACCATGTATGATTTGGGACTTAGACAAAATAAAATTTCCTAAAATTAGGGTTTTTAAAAACTTTTACAACATCTGTTCCACAATGGTCTCATGCTCACATTTCAAATATAAATGGCTTGTATGCATTGATTCCATTCATAAATTCCCGACACACTCGGGTTCCATTCAATAAATAAGGGTTTTACAAAGACACAGAGCCCATAAACTTTTTCCCTTTTACTTGGGGATTACATAAAACTATACTACGAATCCCAATATATACAATTGTTTTCCAAAAACATCTAAATAATTTTATATGATAACCAAAATCTAAAATAATGTCCTACACTGGAGCTCTATCCGCTCTTTGTTGCCCGCTTTCCCTCAGATCCTTCGGCCCTGTCTAAAAATTTGGTTTATGGGAGAGTGAGATTCTAAAGAATCCCCGTAGTGTCAAACTACTCATAGTATGCACAACAATAAGGCATGAAAGCAAATCATCACACACACATAGCAACTACAACGGTAGTTACAGTGGCAAGGGCAGGTATAACTCATGTCACCCCTACGTTTGCTCACGTTGAAGTGCTCACGCTGTATTGCACCACAACAGTTCACATAATATATTTCACCACAGTTGGGGTTCATATAAAGCATTTCATACACAAAGCACACTGGCAAGATTAACAACGCAAGCCATACCGGCAAGATATATAACACACAGCCCACGGCTGGATTCATAACACGTCGCCCCACGGGTCGGATTCACAAAGTAGTTTCACAACAATCCGTCGATTACAACGGTAGTTCAATGGCCGAGGTAGATGACAAACGTCAATCCCTAAACGGCTCGCGCTGAAGTGCTCTCGTTGTAATGGACCATGGCATATTTTCCAATCACATTTCACAAAACCATGATCAGTCATGCATACCAAAACATTATACACAACATGAGAAAAGAGTCACTACCTTGGTTCTTCCGGGCGTACTCTGGCACCAGTCTCTCCCAAATAGGGCAAATGTCGAATCCTATAATTCATAATTAGGGACAAAGCGTTATTTTCTATTCCAATGCTCAATTGACTTCTCAACACTTAGATTTGGTTATCAATAATGACCCTTAAGAAGCTACAAATGCCTCTAATAAAAGTCCTAAAGGGTTGGGAAACATTAGGTTGAAGATCACTTTTCAAAAACTAAAAGTGCTGAAACACAGGAGTTGACCGCGGCCAGCCCACCTTTGGGCCGCGGCTAAGATATGGTCAGAAAGTCATGGGTCATGGCCAGCCACCTTGGGCCGCGGCCAAATATCCGCTGGCCGCAGCCAAGAAAAATCCTGTTTCTTGGCTGAACTTCGAAAAATCATAATTAATTCTAGAAAAATCGAAATGAGGTGATTCCAAAGCCAAATGAAAGGTATTTAAGTCATCTTCATAGGAAAAATATGGGTCATTACCAAAAATTACCACACAAATACAGAATTGCCCAAAACTCAACACTACTCCAAAACAGAGTCCAATTTCCATCCCAAACTTTGGACAATCATATTTCCCAACACACAAAATGAAATGACACAAATTATATATCCAATTTGAAACTTGAGATGTGAACTTTAAGACTGGAAAGTTTTATAATTTTTAAACACCATCTGGTCATTCAAAACTTTTGTGAAAAACGACTGCTAGCACAGAGTTTTTCGCTAACCAGTCTTGCAGCTTTTAAAATTAAGTTCTCAAAGGTTTAAAATTCATATCCAATACTGCTCCCACACAATTTTCCACAAGGAACACAATGACAACCTCAAAATAACCAAAATCTCAACCTATCACCATGCCCTGTTTTGACCAATACTAAAAACCAAACATAAAGTTGCCAAACTTTATTTTTAAGCTTCAATTCAATTCTATCATTCCAAAACACATTCTCAAGGCACTATATCCATGACAACAACATAGCATACACAACATGACCCTCATTTTCGAAATTCAAGCCAAAATTCTAGAAAATCCAAACTCAACCAATGGCTACAAAACCTATATAGAAAGGTTTGTCTTACTCACCTCTACAACTTTTCCCAAAGGAGTTCCTTGAATCTCCAAACTCCAAAATTCCTTGGGAGCTCAAACACTACCAAATGACAAATCTAAAATCATGAAATTGAAGCTTTCAACACAAGGAACAAGTTTGTAGAAGAGAGTTTTTCCATTAGAGGCCATCAAGAGGGTCAAAAACTCACCTTTTACACAAAGTTCTTCTTTCTCTAGGCTGTCATGGATGCACGAGAATGAGAGAGAAAATGAGAGAGAGGAGAGTTGGAGAAGAAGAAATGATGACACTCCCTCCCCCTTGTCTCATGTCAGCCGAAATGGAGGGAAGGAAAGAGAGAGAAAATGTTTTAAAAATGCAAGATTTGACTTTTCTCTTACTCTCTCTTCTTGCCAACTTGACAAGTGTCACAATATCATTGGTTCTTGTAAAGTAACCAATTAGTTACTCTAATCCCTCCATTAACCATTCTAATTACATTTCTCATTTCTCCCATAGCTAGTAATTAATTTCCTTCCATTAATTACTAATTTATGATTATTAATCTCATTCTTTCAATTTTCCACCAGTTATGGCATATTAATTAAAATTGTCATAAACATATAATAATTCCATTTTAAATTCATAAAATAACCACAAAATCATCATTAGCCCTTAATTAAAAATTGGAGCATTACATCCTATTTATGTTGACGTGATCATTATGGTTTAGTAATTTCACCCATATATAGTATTTGAGCGTTGATTGTTTAAATTCTCTCTTAAATTGAGTGACCATTACAAGGAATTCCACGAAACTTTGTTATAGATTCAGGGAGTTTGACTTATGAATTATCTTTTGGTGCAGATCATTTCTGTATGGTGGTTCAGCAGGGGCATATATCTACGCCTATTGTTTGTACTACTACTATGCACGCTCTAACATGTCTGGATTCCTGCAGATATCGTTTTTCTTTGGATACATGGCTTGCATATGCTATGCTTTCTTCTTGATGCTTGGAACCGTCGGATTTCACGCTGCTTTGCTCTTTGTTCGCCACGTGTATGGATCCATTAAGTGTGAGTAGGCGTCTGTTAGTACGAGATATGAGATGTTAGAACGTCTACATTAGATTCTGGTAACAGTTTTTGTGCCGTTAAAAAATAAGCTCAATTTTTTAGAATTGTGGATAGAAGATCCATAGTTATGAACAACTTATTCTGTTAGTTATGTCGATTTTTGTCTATTTTTTATTATTATTTTACATTTATATTACGTCTGTTAATCCATTCTACTCGTATAAACTAAAAACATGCTGTGTGTGAACCAAGGTAACACACAGGTCAATCCAAGGCCATGTATTTTAGTGATTTATCTTAGAGGACCCCCAACACTTTCAAATAAGTGCTCGTTTGGAATAACTTATTTTTAGGTGATAAGTGCTTATAAATCGTGATTCACGGTATGCGAGGTAAGTATGTGAGATGAATTTTATCTCGGCTTGCGTAATAAGGATTTATTATCAAAAAAATAAGCCCAACCAAACACACATTAAGTCTTGTGTAGGTAAACCGATAATAAAATACAACAAAAAATTATGTATTCAGAGATTTTCGCAGAAAATTAATGACGTTTGTGAAAAGATGTGTGTTTGGGATAGCGGTAGGAAAAATGACTTATTGTGATTCTGACTTATTAAAAATGACTTAAAAGAAAAGTGAATTTTTGATTCGTGATTTATGTTTGGATAAGCAATTGAAAACGTGCTTTTTCATAAGTGAAAACATGTTTGGATTAGCGATTGTATAAGTGCGTTTTTAAAAATAAAAAGTTAAAGGGCATTTGTATAGTCTTCAAATTTTAGATAGATCATATATGCGATATCCAACAGTAACATATCATCTGGGCCTGGAAGATATCTAAAATGCAAACTTGTAAATCGTAAAATGAAGTGCAAACTAGGAATGAAATTTCAGAAATTATAACAACATAAACACATTGTGATTCACTCTATTATGCCACCAGAGCAAATAATTCCCAATCTAGAATTTCAATGGCCACAATTGTAGTACGAAGTCCAAACGTATGTAACGTTGAGCTCAAAAACCAAATAACTTAGGAAATTACATAATTTCACAAAAAACGATTACATAACTAATTGGGATCATAAATTCCGTACAAGTTGCTGTGTAATCATGTCACGAATGTGATTCATTCTGGTTGAAGACGTCGCAGCAACATTGGACGAGGAAGCCGCATCGTCTACAGTATTATCATCTCCCTGAGCTACATTGGCACTTTCTGCTTCGCCAAAATCAACATCACTCTGAGAATTTCTCCTAATAAAGTTATGAATGGCCATAGTTGCCACAACTAAGCGGACTTGCGTTGGGTAGGAGTATTTGCGCATTTTTTGCAATAATTCGAATCTATTCTTCCACACGCCAAAAGTCCTTTCAATAGTTGACCGCAAACTTGAATGATAGTAATTGAAGGTCTCTTTAGCATTTGCCAAACCAGGACGACGCTGAAATTCTGCCAGGTGATAGCGGTTACATCTGTATGGACCAAGATACCCAACTGGTGTGGGATATCCAGCGTCGACTAAGTAATATTTGCCTAATGAATGTCTCAAATCATTTTGAAGGTGTTAGATTAAGCAAAGTGCGCACAGAAAGTAATTACACTGAGTGGGCTTAAAATATACCTGCAGGTGGATAGGGAAATTCTGAGCTGGATTTGAGACAGCAGCATCAAACACACGAGCGTCATGTGCAGATCCTTCCCAACCCGCCAACACGAACGTAAAACACATATCCCAATCGCATACAGCCATTACGTTCTGTGTTGTATAACCTTTTCTCCCGATATATCTTTCCCGGTTGGGACTAGTGATCACACACTTGATGTGAGTTCCATCTATGGCTCCAATGGCATCCTTAAAGTAGGGATAATAGCGAGGATCGTGGAGGATTTTTGGGTGGCATCCTTTGAATTCGGGATCAGAGGGTTTGATATATTCTCGAGCTAGGCTAAAACAAGCCTCTAGTACCAAGTGCAATAGCCGACTGACAGTTTCCCCTGAATGCTGAAACAACTCTTGGACCATCCTATTACAGACGCCATGGCCGACTGTGAGCAAAAACATCGCAACCATTTCTTCGACCCCGACATTCTTAGAATGTTGTAACCCATGTTCGACCAATTTACTGCACAACCGGTAGAATACATGTTTTTCAACTCTAAACATGTCATGACATTGTGATTCATGCTCAGCCAAAATATCTTGGACAAATAAATGACCGGGTCGTGAACCTGTTTTACGAGGTTCTTTACACATGAACCTCGTCCAATATTGACACACTAACGCAGCTGTTTGTTCATACTCTGTTATCTCTTCATCGATAAGAGTTAGTATCGAAGAGTCGTCGTCTTCTTCCTCTATCCAATTTTCCATTGCAGCTGTAACCTGTGCATTGGTTGCAAACGTATATAACATAAATATAATTCATAAAACGAACGTCGGATTAAAATATACATAATATATCCGAAATTAGCATTGTTGGTCTAGTAAAAACAAAAGACGAAGCATGCGTACAATAAACACTAAACTATTTAGCCATAAAGTTCAATGCAAGGGTCGTTAACAATAAACAAAATACGAAGCATGCATATCGATACTTAAGAACATAATTCGTAGCGACTCAATCAAGGGTCGCAACCATATAACGCAGCCACGCAATCACGCTATCCTTCTTCCGCTTAACAATTGAGAAAAACGTGTCCCGACTAGTTTTGTCCATGATGACCTTGAAGCAGCGGATTTGAAAGTCCTCATCTTTTTGCACTTCATCCAACTCAAGCAAGGCTGCAACAGCGGCATCAACACTCCTTGCTTGAATCTCGCTGATGGTTCTAGATCTACTCTTCGATGCTTCTGCCATGACACTAACCGCATCCGCAATCTGCTTTGCCGCTGGCATCTTCTGCTTCTTTTTCTTCCCGAAGAGATCAAATCGTTTCCGCTTTCCCTGACTTCCGGAATTAGTTGGACAAGATGATGCGCCTGGACCAGAGGGAGGAGTTTGGGAGGATAACCCGACGCTCGCTAGCTCATCCGTCACTCCTGTGCTAAGTGCTGGGTCAACTCCAAAATTCTCGTCCTCACTGTCCCCTGAACCTTCCTCCTCGACCATAGTAGGTCGGTACACATCCTCTTCCTCTGCATCCTGTTCCTGTGTCTGTGTCTGTATGAACGACGGATTTTGTTCATCCTCGCCTGTTGCCACGACGTCCTTGAATATAAGCCTCAATTCTCTTTCGTTCCTGAGGGCTGAACGGCGAAACTTTCTATACGCTGAATTCTCCTGCATACAGACAAGTAACAAAGCCATTAACTATATTACAAAAGCTTATTGAGGCAACTGAATTACTATTTTGCAACATTATAAGTTTCAGTAGGGATCACTAACCTGACATTTGCGCTGCCACCACTCGGCTGAAGCAACGACATTTCCGGTTCCAGGCTCTCAGCCCACACCGGTCTCTTTTATTAACGCATCCCAAGTCCTTAAATCCTTCCTTAACATATCAAACTTATTTTTTAACTGTTTCTTGTCATACGCTTTCCCAGTTTTCTCGTTGAATGTAGCAACAATAGCTTCCCAACCATCTTTTGAAAAAGACAACCCTCGTCATTCTTTTTTTAAGATTTGGTCAACCATGGCGTAGACAAAAATCTCAGTGGACGTATCATCCCATAACGCTCTGTCATTCATCTCTCTATGGAAAAGTTTCACTTTACATAAATGTTGATGACATATAGAATAATCAATATCATGCAACTTTAGCCAACATAACTACATAGTTAACTAAGCATGATTGTGATGTGTTTGTGTGTGTGTAACCAAACACCTAACCCCCATTAGTTGTGGCTTCAGTTTGATGAATTTATGATCCAAATAATGATGGTTTGTTAGAAGAATGTATGTTAAGCTTTGAAATATACTGTACTTACAATAATCTTGTACTGCCATTTAATTTCACACATTGAGGAACGAAGATATAATCATGGGTTGGAATTGAAGCTATAAATTTAACACATTGAGGAACGAAGATATAGAACAATGAAGAAGTTCAACATTTCAAACCCGTTATATGTTTTGTATTTGAGATACCCCTTCCTCTGAGTCAAAAATCATATGTTTAGTAAACATAAATATGCTTTAGTAGATTATATTTAGTAATAATTAGAGTCTATGTTTTGGTTGCTTCTTGTATATTTCCATACATTAAGCAACCAACTATCCAAATTTGGTTGTTCTCAAAGTATCACTTTCAGTTAAACGCTTCACTGCAATAATTAATACGAAAGAGGAAAATAAATAACAAATCGTCCCAGTACAAGTACAACATTGAGATACCAAATATGTGATCCAAACAAATGATTTTCCTGAGCAATAATGAAATGGAAAAACCAAATTGCAGTGCACAATTATCCACTCAGTTCAAATGCATATTTCATAGAGGCAGAAACACGTTCAGACCGAGGAGATTCAACCAGAACAAAGAACCAAAATTTCACATACATGTCAGACTATCATATGTTCAGTTCCTGTGCGAAACAACAGTTGAAAACACCATAAACTTGCAGCCAAGGTAAGAAACACAAGAGATTAAGATAAAACAAACGATATCCAGCACCAAGAACTACACCCCTAAACGTGTCAAGATGTGCATTAATCCTCGCTCTGCTCCTCCTCTCTGCCTCGCCGCCACAACATAGCAACACAAGAACAAAAAAGACAACAAAATCTTACACACTCCACCGACAAGGAAAACAGAGCACTGGCAGAAAAAAAAAGCAGACAGAGACGGAGTAACGAACGAAAGCCACGATTCAAAGCTCAAAACTCAAAACTCATCTAAAATGCAACTTGTGAAGCTTATTCAGCAAACGGAGGGAGGACCGACAATCAAAACAGAGCAATGGCAAAAAAAAAAAACCAGACAAAGACGGAGTAACGAACGAAAGCCACGATTCAAGGCTCAAAACTCAAAACTCATCTAAAATGCAACTTGTGAAGCTTACCTTGCAAATGGAGGGAGGACCGACAGCAGTGCGCACACCAGACTCGCCGACGGACGACCGGATCCCAACTTCGCAATACTAGACTCTTCACTGGCCGAAAATGCCAAGAAACCACAGATCCACCACCGTGTTGCTCAAAAAATGGCTGCAATATCACCGCAACACACCGTCGAAGCTCATCTCGACCAACGCTCGACTGGAAATCGGAAGAATCTCGGAACTCTTCGACCGGCCACACCACCGCAACCACTAGACTCGGCTTCAACTACTCCAATACCACGCCTTCACCATTTTCCGGCCGCCGAGGGAGAGAGGGACGAGCTTTGGAGATTTGGTCGAAAATGGTGGACGAGCGATCTTCGATCCAGTAGGTGAGATGTTCGCTCGGTTTTAACTTTTAAGTGAAGACCGGAAATGCAATTCGTACTCTCTTCTGATGCAGTGGCAGGGCAATAAATGCCCATAATAACGGTTAAACATTTAACAATCAAACAAAACGCATTTGAAAAAGTAACTCATTCCAGCTTAACAAAACGGGCCTACATTCGGGCTTTTTTCTTTTCTTAAAATGTTGAACCAAACATCACCAAAACGTATTGCAAATATATTTGGGCTTTTTGTCATCAAAACGGGCTTATTTGATGAAAAAAGTGATCCCAAACTCTCCCAAGATCAATTTTTGCACCAAAAATCAGAGTTAATCCTTATACTAATATAATTAAAATCAGTACTGCTCAAGGTTATCATTTAAAGGTATAGATTTTTATTCCAAAGACCTACTGTTTGTGGACAAAGGAATGCTAAGCAAATGTGTCATATCTAACCCAAGTTTGACTTAAGAGTCGGTCAATCATAATCCGAGTTATAACCGCTTGTTGGATCCTTTTTCTAATTTTAACGTTGCAATCTAAAATTAGTATTAAATTAAGAGTTTAGACTATTAATTGCTCATTCAAAAAAAAAAAATCGGAATAAAATTGCCTTTTAATCCCAATCAGAATTATTCAACTTAACTTATTAAAAAAAGAATTATTCAACTAAACAATGTTGTAAAATGTTACATTAAGATGACATTGTGCCATGTTTGAAACTTTGAGAAAAATATTACCTCAATCAAACAGAACATCCACTACATATGGCTTAAGACTTTTAAATTTAGGTAAAACGATAATAAAATGCTACTTAAATTTTAAAATCCCAGATAAGGAAACTAAAATAAGTAGTGTGTAGTTAATAACTACTCCTATATTTTTGTAAGTAACACGGTTGATTTGATATTTTAAAATTCAATTGGTATTTTTTTCTTTTCCTCTCTCGCAAATTTAACCTCTCAAGGGCGATCCGACCCAATCAAACATAATCTGGATCGTCGGGTTTCGAGTCTAGTTTCTTGGTAGTGACCCAAAAATGTGACCCGACATGACATTTGGATTTTCATGGAAAGAGGGGAATGAATCAGTTCGACCCTGCTAGCTTCGGCTACTCAGTGGAGCAGATGACTTCTGCCACTTCTCTGCCTCCGAACCTCACCGTCTCCTTCCTTTCCTCCACTTCCAAATTCTCCTCCCGTGTAAGCTTCTTTGCTTTCTCATCATTCTCTTCAACATTTCGTATCTGGACTCTGTTTCCTGTGAAAATTGAACTAAACAAGCAACAACCGGTACAAAAAAAATGCTTTTTCTGAATTTATTTCACTGAACTAAGAAAAATTATCTTTGCGCGATAGCATTTTTTTGAGATGAGTGAAATGTAAAGTGTGATGTAATCGATGTGACATCTTAATTACACATTAAATTTGTTGTTATTCTGCAGATTTGTGTTTTGCCTGCGCGTATTAATTATGGTCGGCGGCTGAAAATTTGTGCTCAAGCTGCAATTTCGAGCGATAGGCCAGGTGGATCGCTTTTTTCTATTGTTCTTTTTGTTTTTTGTCGTTCCTCCTTTAATTTTCATTTTGAGGTGTTACGGTAGCTGGTCAAGTTTACAGGTGCATATGATCCGCAGCTCCGCGCAGTGCTTGAACTCGCCACGGACGCCGAGTTGTATGAGCTTGAAACAATCCTTTTTGGCCCAAGGTGGGTAAAATCTTCTGGAAATGTGAAAATTCTGTTTTAATTTCTTGCAGAGTATTGTGTCGGGACATAATTTACTTAATTCTAAGTGTGTGAATGGTGAAAATGTTTTTCTTTTTACATGTATCAGCTACTTCAGCCCTTTGCTCAAATCAATCCCGAGTAGAACTGAGTTTGACCGGGCAATGATAGGAGTGGACCTTCAAGAACGAGATGAATATATATCTGCACTTGAGTCGCGATTTTTATTTCTTGCAGCTGATGCCAGGTCTACGTTAAGGTTATTGATTGTATAATTTTTTTGGCTCTGCCAAATCTTTTGCTAAGAATGAATCGTATAGCATTGATTTTGTTGCCGAGATTCTGAAGGAGTACCTAGTTGCGTTATAATTGGACTTTTTCCAACTTATTTGTATATATGGATGAATACTTGATCTTGGTGAATTGTTTAGCTTGGTTAATTCTTCGTAGGGGTTGGAGGCCATCTTATAGAAATGTTTTGCTTGAAGTGAGGAAAAGGTTAAACATCCCTTGCTCAAGCAAATTGTCAACTGAAGATCTTGAAGTAGAAATTTTCCTCCACTTATTGCAGGATGACACAAGGTACAATTCTTTCAACCCAAGTTATGTATGAATTTTTCTTTCGGGATTAAATGGCACTCAGTTTTCCCCCACACTTGTCTTTTTATTGGAATGCTGGCCCTCTTCTCCTATTCTCCTTTGTCCTTGCATAGAACAAAGACTTACTTAACTTTATGAAGGGACATTAGAGTTTCTTTTAATGAACTTTTAGATAGCCTGGTAGTTAAAGCTGCCAATTCTTTTTGACACCTGATGTGTTCAAATCAAGTGTGGTTGAATGGTATTCTGCACCAGCACTATGCTTTCCATTTTATACTGATACTATTAGGCAGCGGTTTTTCTTTCCTGATTACCATATGTTTGCTATGATTCATTGGATACACATTTGTTTCCTTTTTTCTCTGTACAGTGATGATCTAAATCTTGCATATTTCTGCAGTGAAAAATCAGAAACTCCTGTAGATTTTTTGGATACTGGCACGGTATCTAATGTTCAGGACGGCCAACTCAGTCAATGGAAAGCACAAGTTCTTGCAGCTGCCGGAGAGTTTCAGTCAATGATTTTAAAGGTCTCTTAAATGGTTCATAAAGATACTTCAGATGGAACGTTTAGTTTTAATTCATAATGATTTGATTCAATTTAAGGTGATATATCTCTTCTAATTATTTTTCTTCTCTTGTCCTCTCAAGGGTGGTGGTCTATTTACATTCACAAAAATATATCAATTGGTAAGAGAATGATATCCTTGTTTTGTCGTTATCTTAAATGAGTCTCCAATAGAAAGCCTTTGGTCTTTGGTTTCTTTTGATGACTAGATGGAATCTTGTAGTTAACAAGAAAATTATCTGGGAAAGTTCTTTTAGAAGCTGCAAACTACCAGATTAAGAAAGAGTTAGTGAAGAAGGTATGTATTGGTGGGGACTAGGGTTTGATAACCTAAAATGCTGTTTCTCCTGACCTTTGACATACTCTGTTCTCCATGATTTCCAGGGTGGACAGTTAGCTGTTGTTAATCTAGAATCCAGGGCTGCCTTGCTTGCAGCAAGACAGGTGACAGACATTGGCCATTAATTTGTTTAAAAATTGAAGTTGTATGATTTATTCATAGGAATGCATTTAAGTAATCATTGAAGGAATCTGATAATATATTATTGTGATTACCATAATGAATTACATTCAAAAAGCCTAGATTTTAAAATATTTGAACACGTATCCTGTATACATGCTTTTTCTAATGTATCTCATTATAATACTTTGAAATTTCATATTATACGTCAATTTTATAATGAACCAAACACGTTTCTACGTCTTGCAGAGTCTCAGGCAAGCTTTACGACTTATGACTTGTGAATAATATGGCTTATTATAAATTTTATATCGATATATTCATGATATCAACTCCCTGGTTCAGCCCGTTTAAATATATACATTTCTGAAATAGCTGGAGTAAAATGCTATTACTGGAACTTTTTCATCTCTTTTGCGTGCATAGATTTGGTGCAAAAAGCAAGTATGATTCAATTTTTGAGTTTTAAACCATTCTTCCTCATCTTAACTTTGAACTTTTCCAGGGTTTTCTTGGCGCTGCATCAAGATATGTGGGCATCAGAAGCATGATGACACTACTTGGACCTGTGTATCTTCTTCACCTCATCTCATAACTAATATTTCTTGAAGCTGTGTATTTTTGTTATAACTTGTTCTTCCTGATTTTCCTTTTAAATATAAATTTATATTACAGAATGATATTTGCAAAACTCTTCTATATGATGAAAATTGTGGTTAAAAATGAAATATCTATGCACATGTTGATATCAACTTTACTGTTTTCTTGCATTCTGAGATGGAGTAATCTCTTCAAGAGAGGTCTATTAGAACTCCTCAGTCATTAGCACCTTCCTTAACTGTAGAAGGGTTTTTGTCTCAAATTTATATCAATTCTCTGTTTGGAGGAATCTGATGATTTCGCCTAAATTTCGATGACGTGTTATTACTTTAATCCAGACGCCTTCTTGTTCCTCTCTTATTAGCTTTTTATGACAATGAAAGATGAGATTTTTTTTTTTTTTTTTTTTTTGAGCAAAATGAAAGATGAGATTTTAATTGCGCAAATCTGAGGGAAAAATTTATGAGCTAGTGGTCGGAGCTTTGGGAATAAATTACATGTACATTGATTACCACATCGTTATTGATGGACTTAATGATTAGATTTCCTTGACCTCTTTGCTTTCAGATTTGGGTATTTCTAAGGCACATTTATTGCTATGTGTTGACAATTTTACGTCTAATATTACATTGTACAGGCTTTGGGGAACCTTTCTTGCAGATCTTGTCATTCAAATGCTTGGAACTGATTATGCTAGAATCACGCGAGCAATTTATGCTCTGGCGCAGGTAACATTTATGCTCCTGTTCTTCCGTTTTAGGCTAGTAACTTCACCAGATCCCAGTTTAGCCATCCTGCCCATATAGATACGATTGTTGTGCTTAACCTTGAGCTTCTTCGGTAATTTGTAATTAAATGGACCTGTTATGGAGTTCATTCCTCTATGCATTTTTGCCACTGAAACGTCATATTAATGTTAGCCATCAGAGAACAAGATATAACATAACATCCGTTCACCGTTTGGTGTCGCTAATTGGTATGATCATAATGCATCTCATACAATAGTGCTGATGTATGGAGAGCCTAGTCTTGGTACTATTGAGTTTCACCTAGGCTTATACAGTTTGTCTTCTGATAAGTGACATAATATATGAGAGTTTCATGGGGCTTGTACAGCCTGACGCTCATGTGATCCTTACTATAAGACCCTTCTCAATGATTATTAATATAAAATCATTTGTCTATAGTGTTAGTTTTTTCCGTAAATATCCTTTTTGACATTCCCTAACGAACCAAACAATCTTAATTCTGAAACAATCTTAATTCTGAAATTTCAATGGCAAGCCAATGCTTGTGGGAGACCGGTGGATCAAACCTGCAATCAATCACGGGTGCAAACCTGTGCCACTAAGCCAACGGGACTTTGGCTAAAAAGTTGCATATTTTATGAAGTATTAATCTGGAGTTTTCTAAATTACTTGCTTTTGATTCAGATTCGAGTTACCCGAACGTATAAGCTGCCATCTGATGCTTCTGAAGAGTAGCATGCACGCCAAGCTCATTTCTGTAACTTAGGCTTCTGAGAATCCATTGGATTTTGGACTCCATTGAGGGCTTGAAGGAATGTCATGTTGTGGTCTGGTGAACAGTTTCAAGATGAAGAGGAAAACGTTGTACATAGAAGATGTTTGTCTTTTTGTAGATATACAAAGCTTTTATTTATTTATTTGGTTGTGGTTGTAGTCTTGTAGAAGACAATTCGAAGTCCAAGCAACTGATCGATTTTGTAGTTCATAGTATTATGCTTTTCTTTCATGCTTCAACCAAAGTTTGGGTTTTCTCATTAAATACCTTCAAATCTCATGGAAACTTGTATAAATTCATGTGGTGCTAAGTTTCAAGAGCAAAATATTATGAGCCCCGTATTGAGAAGTTTGTTAAGTGTGGTATGGTTTAACAGTTAAAGGGCTTTTCCTCCAATCTAGACAGACTAGTCTTTTAGAATTAGAATTGAACTCTTCTTTTAAACAAGTGATCTTTATGCTGGCCTTTTCACTCAATCAAAAGGATGGTTTACACAAAACTAGAGGTGCTTTTTTAGAACCATCTAAAGTTTCACCCCCAATTGTTTTTATTTTTATATAAAAATTTTAGGAACGGTGTTAGGCTCACCAATGATCTAAGGGCAGAGCTTTAAATTGGGATACTTCCTCGAGCGCGTCGACTGGATCACAACTAAGTGGACTTCCCCGGGGTCGAACCCTCTCCCTTTGGTGAGAGTGTCCACCCCTTCACCAACTAAACCTAAGAACGAGGAGTACCCCCAATTATTATAATTACGGAGAAAATACTTATTTTTAAATAAATATACAAAGTATGGGCTAAAGAAGACTATACAAAATAAAATTTTCTAACAAGAACCAGTTTCCTTGGATAGAAATGGGGCCCTCAAGTCATAACCAACAGATATTAGCCTTAGCAAAAAGAATTATGAGAGTTTAAATACAACATCTTTGAGTTCACTTCGACCATATTCTCACAAAACCAATTACAATAATGCAAGATAAAAAGGCTTTGTCTCTTTAAACATGATCCAAAATTTAAACTTTGTAAATGCAAAAAAAATTAATGTTGCAATAATTATACTTATTTAGACTCGACGATATTCAAATTTGTATTAGCAATACATACTAATGAATTGTGCATCATGCAATGTCAAATAATCTTTTTTAAACACCTTAAGTTCTTGTTTGAATTAACTTTCAAAAAGCAAATTCATATATATCAAGACAAAACCCTTCTCACATACTTAATTCGTATAATATAAATCACATTGGAAAAATAACTTCTACTGTCAATCCAAACAAGTACTTAGGCTCTCAACAATGATATATCATATGAGTATAACAACTATTAATAAACTTAATAAAAATTCACAAATAAAATTAATTACTCTCTCTGATCCTAAATGTAAAAATTAGTTGAAAATTTTGTTTGATTCTAAATATACGACGTCAATCTATTTTATTTCACAAATTTATACTTCTTTCCCCATACAATCTTATTGATTGCATATGCTAAATAGGGTTTTTATTAATAAAGGTAGTCTTCAATGCAACTAATTAAAGAGGTATTTTAGATAAACAGAGTATATTTATCATAAATAACTAATTTAACTACTCTTTTAATATATGTATATTAATTATCCAGTTCCCATATTTAAGACGAAAAATAGTATTTTTTTTGCATGTGGAGGGGCAGTGATTGCGACATGCACTGGGATAACTAAAACTGTATAGTGTGTGTGAGTGTGTTTATCCCCACAAACTCTCACACACACACACGCGCACACAAAAGTGAAGGTGAAGGCAGAAACCTAACAAACGAAAAGAAAAACGTGTGAAGAATTGGAAGCCAACCAAATAGGGCGTTCCATTTCATTTGCCTTACTTCTCTCTTCCTCCTTCTTCGATGCTGACTCCTTCCAAATCACTCTAATTAATAAATAATTCTTCTTCCCCACAAATTATACTCATATTATTACCACACCTACAAGTTCATTGAAAATAATATGAAATAAAATAATTTAAAATATACATAACAAACGAAAAGAAAAATTAATAATACTATTGAACCCTGGCCTTTTTTGTTGAATAGCTTCTTTTAATAACACCATTGACCTAAAAGCAGGTTACCCTAATTACTTATAAAATTTATTAGTGTCTTTTCATAAACATTTGATTACAAGTTATATTTTATTTTATAGAGAATTTAAGAATAAAATTAGGAAAATTACTATGAGGTCCTAGGAAGAAATTTGATAATTAAAATGTCTCAACAACAAATGTTATTTTGTGAACTGAAACTTATCAAATTTTTGGGTGACTATATCCCTTCCTTGAAACCTTGTTGTAATTCTCTCAAAAAAAAAATAGATATGTTAAGAAAATATAAGATCATATATATACGTAAAATATTAGTAAAAACATTTAGACTGTTTGATCAAGTGTGTATATAGTTTGAGACGCCATGATGATAACATATTCTTTAAGATAGAGAAGATTCATCAGATTTGATTGATCAGTTCGTATATTCAATTATGTGTTTGCTTTTAACACAATTTGAATTCTTTGTAATTATAAAAGTGACTTTGGAATAATGCATCAGTAAAGAAGAAAATGGAGGACAAAAAAGAAAGTGGTTGAAAATAAGGAGAGAAAAAGTGGTTCATGTAAATAAATCAAAATAATAAATAAAAAATAATATCAGCTTTAATTTCTATTAATTTTTTGAAATCTATTTCATTGGTTTAATCTAATGATTGAGTATTGATTGGATAAAAAAATCTCTTCCCTCCCCCAAAACTGTTGGGTCAAGGCAACAACATATATCAGAAACAATATAATCATACAAAACAGAACAGTATAATTCATCATAAGAGAGTATCCAATGTGCTATTTTGTTTTTGACCACATAACTTCTTCTTATAGAGAATCTGATTTCGACTTTAATTTAACTACTCAACCAATACCAATTTACACTCTTTATATATATATATATATATATATATATAGATAACTATTTTGAAAATTATCCAATGGTGCAGTTAAATAGTTAAAGGTCCACATGTGTTAGAATTTTATATACAAGTATATAATGAGAAGGTTATCTTTCTATCAAAATAACTTAAGCTATTTGATATAACTCATTTTCTAGATTACTTACCTTTAATCTTTTCTTTAATTAATCAATGAGACTTCTTTATAATTTAATACCGTGTGTGTTGTGTGTTTAATGATATAAGATATGAACCAACAAGTTGTTGATTGATGTGATAAGTGGCTTCACCCCCAGGATAAGGAGAAGAACGCAAGTTTAAATTCCGATAAGCTCACTTGTTGGAAGGCAAAAACCTGTTGCACTCTAATCCTCAAACGAGATTATATACTTGACCAAATAAAAAAAAAATGATATACACCATGAAAATATACAAAGGAGGGCAAGTGATGAAGAGGAAGAGGAAAAGGTGATGCATATAAATCTGCAAACTAGCTAGGAAAGACAGTGGCATGGGTGAAAGGTGAGTCTCATCTTATTTTTACTGTTTAATTACGCAAAACGAATTGAAGGCTACAATAATGAACATATAGTTTGTTTTTATATTTATATGAACACACATTGAGCTTTGCTTTTGCAAAAGGAAGAGAGACTTTTTTGATCTTTTATAGATTTGATGCTTTGACTTTTTGGACGTTCACAAGCAAACTGCTCTTTTTGGATCTAAAAGATAGGCCTTCCCCACCCACATGGTTTGTTTCTCCACTCATCACTCTTCAACTTTAATTTAATTTGCTTCATAAAATTAAACTCATTCCTACTGAACCTATAGTTGTTTTGATTGGCCTACTCATGCAAAATAATATACTCCTTTTATTCTTAATATAAGACATATTAACCTGATTTAATTAGATTAAGGAAGTTAGTTAAATTAGTTAATATGACATTTATTATCTAGAACATCATACTCATCTCCCTTAATTCCCTCTTCTCCTTGATTATTGTTGAGGGAGAATTAATAAGGCTAAATTAGAAAAAGATTGACAAATATAAAAATTATATCTTATATTTAGGGCCAAGATAGATCAACTCTACGAATATATCTTATATTAAGGACCAAAAGAGTATTTGATATCGGTTTAAAACGCATTTTTGTCACTATATATGAGGTATATATAGTAGAAATAATAGTACCAACAGGGGTTGGATCTGGTGGAAAGAGCTAGTCCTTCACAGCATGACAAACTAAGGTTTGAATCCCTGTTGGAAGAGGTGTCCACATTTAATATCCGATAGTGCCTCAAACAGAATTGCCTCCCATAGGAGAATACATGTGCATTCTTAAAGGAATATACGCCTTAATACTAAATTTATGATCTTTTTATATATATACATAACACACAAGTATTATAAGGTCTTAAAACAGATAAGTGTAATAAGTTGCGTACTGATTAATTAATATATTTTCTTTTATGGTTTGATCCTGGTGGTTGTATTGAAAATATAAATTCTTCACAATTAATAATCAAGTTATATTCATTATAAAATAAAGGATGTCCCGGAATTTTAAAGAGGGTCCTATGCAATTTGATGATTAGGGTTTGTTGGCCACACTTTTTTCTCAAAAATTGCGTCACTTTAATTAGCATATCGATATATACCAAGGTTTCTGCAAAAATGAAAAACAAAATAAAGAGGAAAAGTGATCAATTAATTCATGCATGGACCCTTGGATCCTTCCTTGCAAAGCATATGTCAATTCATGGAAAAACTTTTTTGTTGTAATTATTAATAACACCTTCGTCATCTCTCTTCTTCTTCTTTCTTTTGACATGTTACCATTTATAACTTCTTTTTGGTCACTTTTATTTTGTTTGTTTTACTTTAGGTAGCATGGAAATTTCATTTTATCTGACAAGATTTGCATAAACTTCATAAACTTTATATATATATATATATATATATATATATTTGTTTTCCTAATCCTTGTCATAAATACACAAAAAATCAATAGTACACATATTATTATATATATCTATTCTTCAATTATTGTGAGTTGTAATTATCATCATTGAATAATACTCTCTCTATTCTATAGCATAAGAGCTAAATTTATAAGACCCCAATACATTGTGTTTTCTAAATTTATTATTTTTTCTCTAAAGTATCTTTATTGATTACATATGTATACTAAAAGAGTTTAATTTCCTTTCAGGGTAGTTCCACTGGACATGATATAAAAAGAGTATTTTAGGGTATCGAACACTTATCTATGATAAATAAATAACTTAACTAATTTTTAATATCCAAAAATTAGTTATCTAACTCTTATATTAAAGAATAGAGAAGACAGGTATAAATCCTCTAAGTTATAAGTAAGGGGAAAATTTGAAAATAAAATATTAAAACTAGTTTTTTTTAAGTGATTGGAGAGTCTTTTGGTGAATAACAATGATGGTTAGATGAAGTTGTGGGTAAGAATATTAAGCCTATAGTTTTTGGGTGTTTGTCTTTCATGTGTGAGAGAAAAAGATATATATATATATATATATATAACTGGAGAGGCACATGGAAACTAAAATGTCATGTTCCAATAAAAGAGAAAGAGAATAGATTACAACCAAAAAGATGTAAAGAGAAAAAGGTTGAAAAGAAGAGAAGGAAAGAAGGAAATAAAGGCAAAGACATAACAACCCACGCTCCTATGTCCTTCTTCTTCTTACTTCCAAACACTCTTTCCTTTTCTTTCTTTTGAAACTACTCTATATGCCTTCATTCAACTCATTTAAACCCCTCGCCATTCTCTACCTACTATTTACATGCATATTTGTTAGTGAACACACATATATTATCTTAATTACGATCTTGTGAGAGGACATTGATTAAAGAAGAATATTATCTCACGGTTACAAACTAATTAATTAATTAAATAGATTTACTTATCGGATAAAACTTAGGTCCATTTGCTTGTATCCGTTAGATTCAATTCTTCAGTCAAATTTTGTTATCATATGTGATTTTTATTATTAATAAGTAAGGTATTAAAACTCGAACCGGGTATTGAACCGGTCGGGGTACTGGGTTAAGGGTCAGTAGGTTAGACTGGGGTCAAACTGGAGCTCAACCCGGGCCAAACCGGTGAGAAATTGAAAATTTTAGATTTATTAGTATGCAATTCTAAAGAAAAATTTTAAAAAATAAAAAACCCAGACTGGACCGAACCGGTCTGATGCCCGGTTCGGCTGTTCCCGGGCTGGACCGGCCGGTTCGGTCCGGGTCTAGGAACACTGTTAATAAGTGTGTTTGAAATTTTATTCAAATGAATTGTATCGTTAAAAAATTAACTATGTAATGATATTTGATTGGAGAATTTGCACCTAATAGGGAAATGAACCTAAATTCTGTACTCACTCAATTAAGTATGTAGATGTGTTATCAAATTTTTATACATTTATCTAAAATTCAAAGCTACCAAATCAAATTCGAGCATGATCAATCTTTAACTAATGTAGAATAGTTCTCCTAACGTAATTTTTTTCAATTACAATATTCAAACCCTCAACGTAAATATGTTAAATATTTTTTATATACATCTATTTTGGATTCAATTAATGTATTATCATGTTAGATTTGATGGAATATTGTTGTAGAGTTAATTCTACCTACGTTATTTTTTTTATCTATAAGATTTAAACTTTCAATCTTGTTTAAGATGAATCAAGTTAATTCCTTTTTACTCTATCCAATTATTGCTAGTAAAAATTACCTCCTTATCCATATGCGGGGACTATAATTCTATTGAGGTAATTCCGATCTGGTTTTGATGGAAATAGAAAAGCAAGTAGACCCAAAACCAACAAGATATAGTTGGAAAGGTTACAAGTGGGGAAAGCTTTAGTAAACAAGTGAACAAATTAACATTTCCAAATAATTCCTTTGATCTGATTGATTGATGTCTCTTTGACTCTTTCTATCTGGCATATCTCCATTAAGAAGAAATCATTCGTATGCCTTGAATATTTCTTTAATATAAGATATATATAACTAATATGTGAATATTAAAAAAATTAATTAAGTTAGTTATTTATAATAAATATATATGTTGATTTACCTAAAATATCCTTTTTAATTATGTGTATTGTAACCACTTTTGATGGAAACATCATTCTTCTGTGTAATCAATGTAGATATTTTGAGGATAAAATTTTAAATTTGGGGATAAAGTGGATTAATCATGAGGTCTTATATTTATAATTAAAATAAACCTCTTGTTTAGCACTTATATTCAAAATTGTCAAATTCGCGAGTTTAAGCATACTCGTGACAGTGACGTAAACTCGCAAGAGTTTACTTTTATTGTTAAATAGGTATTAATATTGTATGATTAAATAACTAAAATATAAAAATGACAACAATTTAATTAAATATATTTTAAATCCAAATAATTAAAATTAAATCCATCAACATTCATAATTTATTATACTTAATAAAGAAGTTTCTATAAAATTTATATATAATGCTACTGAATATGATTAAATTGAAAAAATTAACACGAGTTTAAGACTGAATTAACACAGTTTTGTAAGCTAAAAACGATAAACTCGGTATATAAACTCACGAGTTTAAGTGAGTTTATAACTGGTGGTAGAGTTTACTAGTAACTCAACATGATTTTATAAGTTAGAAACGTAAAAACGGTAAAATCGAAGAGTCAACTCACGAGTTTGATAATAATGCTTATATTTAGGTGGGAGGCAGTATATGTAATTACTTTTATTGTTTTTTATAACTATTTAGTACTTAGTATTATTTAAACATGTTAGAAATGATAATAAAATTTGAACTTCTAATTTTTATTGCAATATAATATTTTTCAAATAATGACTTCTATATGCATATATATAACACATTTATGATCTAGTAAATTAACTAATTAATAAGGATATATAAGTAAGGGGGAAAAAAAAGAAACAATATATACATGGCCTGCTTCTGTCCATGTGTCAATGAATATAAATTGATTAGCTGGTAATTTTAATAAGAGCTGCTCATATAATATTAAAAAGGAAAATAAATGAATATCCAATTATGGAGCAAACAACTAAAAGGACATATATACCCAACATGAAGCCCCTCCATTCACAACCTCGTCATGGAGAATGTGATGCAGTGATGATTCATATATGTCTGTCTCTTCTAAACTTATATGTTTAAATAATATTGAGATATGGGTAAAATGTGTTTATTTTTCATTGTTTAGTATAATATAATATATGATTTTTTATTTACTTATATATATATATATATATATATATATATTCCATAAATTTATTGTTGTATCAATTCATCCACTGCCTTGATTGAAACAATATTATTTTCAAATTCAATTAAATCAGATGAAATGATGTGGCAACCAGGCAAGTTAGATGATAAAATTAATTGTTTTTACAAGAATTATTTTCAAACAAGATTATTGAGAAAGTGACTGTGACATGAATGTATTAATATTATATGGGATTTGCACAAAAATAAAAAAAGAAGACACAGAGAAGAGTGTGTAGTTGATAATTATTTATTTTTGTGAATATATGTTTGTCTTTGTATTTCAAACAAGAAAGATGAAACAAAGAAAGATAGGAGGGAAGTGGATGTAAGTATTATAGATCTAGCAACTTGAGAAGACATAATGGCTTCAAATCAGCACATCCATCCACTAATAAAAACAATTATATAATACACACACCAAAGTTCAAAATAATATATATATATATATATATATATATATCATTAATTAATAAATAATACATAAGGGAAAATAAGAACAGGCTATTAAATTATAAATTAATACTGGACCCCTCTTGGAGACAAAGACAATTTAAGAATATAATGCCTTGGAAAAATGATCTCACCCCTTTCACTCAAATTCATTGTGGAAGTGTCCCACCATTATTAATTTCTACCCATTCATTTTTTTTTTTTATGGTGATTAGTATCTTTCAACTAGCTTGATTATGACACTTCAAACTCCAAAGATAGAAATCATGAAAAGGAAGGAAGAAAACATATACATATAATCAAAAGGTAAATTCTAAACAATAATTAATCAAGTTTTGGCATATGCTTGCATGCATGTCTCCCTTTTTCTATATTATACACACAACAAATTAAATACTTATTTTAAGTGATTAAATTGAGTGGAAGGGACTCGATTTTCTTTAGATAACTTTTTTTTTCAGAAAAAATGATTGTTAAAATAAAGCATCAATTTGATTTAATCGGTTGTTTGGATACTTGACAGTAGAATTTAGAAAAAAGTGTCAGATATCGGGTGGCTCAAAAGGTCATAAAAAAACATATTTTTTTTGTGTGAAGCATTCGTTATCCTGTACCTACCTCCTTTTAATTCAGAAGATTTATCGGGGTCCAGAATAATCGGATCAAGCTCTCTGATTATACTGGTATAACCCCTTACCAATTGAACCAAGTGCTTGATGGTAAAAAAAAGAAAAAGAAGCATATTTTCATCTATCATCTTATACCTATTAAATTAAAAGGAAAACATGAAAATTTAACGAGAATTAAATTAAAAGTGTTAAGCTATCTAAATTAAATTTAAATAACACAATGTAAACAATGAAAATTTTAAAAACTAAAAACAATTTATTAACTGTATAATGTAAATCACCATTATTTCAATGCCAACAGAAATCAGAATATGATGGTTCCTCTTAAACGAGCTTTTTTTCTTCTAAAACTTTGTCACCAACATGAATAATTGGACATTTTATTGGTGCCCTAATGTGAAGTTCTTTAATGTGATTTTTTTTAAAAAAAAATTACAATACGCAAATTTAAAATCTTACTTAATTAAAGAAGTCTTAAATACCTGATCAATCAACCCAATTATTATCACTATATTATACTTAGCAAGGCAATTAAACATTTCAACAATATTGGTTTTTAATAGGGTCTTTTAATCAAAGTTTTGGTAGGGTTATATATATTAATTAATTAATCCACAGGGATTGGGATTTAGAGATACACCACTGTCACAGAGAAGCCCTTAAATGTGCTGATGTTTTGGCAAAACGAGCCCTGGACTCGAACAATGATATGTCTTTTTTGCAGTATCCACCAGATTTCTGTTCGGCCCGAATGTTAGCTGAGATTTGAGCTTATAAGTTCCTTTCCCATTATTTTTTGTCTGTATCGGCCCGCCGTGGCCTCAAGAGCTTGCTCTTGTCATTGTAATTCAAAAAAAAAAGTTAAACGATTTGTCTCAGTGAAATTATATATATATATATATATATATATATGATTAGACTAAATTGTCTTTCTCATCTGAACATATCTTTTAATATTTAATATATCTGTCTTTTCCTAATTAATTGAAGTTATTATAACGAGCCAATACTGATTAATGGTGGACCGAAGAATCATGACAGTGGTCGACCAAATCAAATATTCAACTTAATAATTAATAGAGTATTTTAAATTTTTGTTTAAGTTTTCTTCTGAATTGAAGTTTGATGATCATTATTAGTTCTATAACTTCTAAATAATATGTCCAAGCATCAATTCACGCGTCTATTCTATTCTATGAAATCAGACGTATATTCTTTGTCTGAATTGAATCGTTGGAAAACGTGTGTATCCTATATTTCTTCGGTGAGAAAAATATAAAAAGAAAACTCCACCAACAAAAATACAAATTGATTATTTTGATGATGATTCTAATTTCACATCAATTTCTTGTTTCTCAATTCTTCATGACATATGTAGTATCGTATTGTACCTATGTGGATATATAAAAAAAAAATTATATAATTTTCATGTTTAATTCAAAATACTAAAATTATATTGCAATATGGATAGATCATATATATATGTAATGTATATGCATAACTTTGAATTGAAAAAACAATTGGTGATTGAAAATAAAATTTTAGTCTTTTATTTTACCAAAAATATTTGATTATTTTAAAATGTTATATGCAATCGCTTATGGAATTTTCTATTTTGATGGTAATATATAGGGTTAAGGTGCAAATCCACCATAAAAATATTCAAAAGATCTCAATATTGCCCTACAAGTTTTGCTGATCTTAATGTCACCCTCGACGTTTAAAAACGTAGCAATGTTACTCCTAATTATTAATAAAGTTAATTTTAATTGTTAACTCTTTAATTTGACTGAAATAATACATGTGGAACTCTTGCGTAGCACTCAATACCAACAATACAACACTTAGAACAAAAGATACTGAGGTAGCATAATGACTAATGAATAGTATCATGTAAGAGTGATATATATATTATTTCAGTTAAAATATAAAATTAACAGTTAAAATTAACTTTGCTAACAACTAAGACAACATTACTACGTGTTTTTAAACTTTCATGGTGTTTTTGAGACTAAAAAAACTTCTAAGGTGATAATGAGATTTTTTGAATGCTTCCAAGGGCTTATTTACACCTTACCCCGTAACATATACGTCCTCTAAAAAAATATTATATATATATATATATATACTCTCGTCCAAGTCAAAATGTAATATATTCATACTAATGTTTAATAAAAATAATTATCCTTCTACTATATACAAATAACATAAGAAATTCGTTGTCTTATTATTTCTTAACGTGACTATTAGCATATTATGTATTTATCAGTTGATTTTTCTTTATAATTTTTTTGGTGATTCAATGAATAAAAAAAAGGTAGCAACAAAATATAAATAACGAGGATGCAAAAGTAAACAATAATTGTATCAAATATATATTATAAAATTCCATATTTTAAAATTATCGTTAAAAAATACTTGAAATTTATTGGGTTAAAGGTTTTTTTTTGTCCTGGAAGTATTGCTTTAGGGGCAACTTTGTCCTGAAAGTTTTAAACGTGAGGCAATTTCATCCTGACTGTTATCAGAGTTAAGTTTGACCGTTAGTTGACTAAATGTAGGGGCAAATTTACTCTAAAGTGAAAACTTCTAGGGCAAATTTGCATCTTGACAAAAATGACATGAACGACAAAATTGCCCTGAAAGTTTCTTTTCTTTTTTCTTTTTGCCAATAGCCCTGGAAGTTTCAACTTATGAGCAAATTTGCATCTTAACAAAAATGACATGAACGATAAAATTACCCTGAAAGTTTCTTTTCCTTTCTTTGTTTTTTTTTTTTTTTTGCCAATAGTCCTGGAAGTTTCAACTTATGAGCAAATTTATCATGAAAGTTTTCACTTATGAGCAAATTTACCTCGAAATTTGGTCAACTAAAGGCCAAATTTAACTGGGATAATAGTCAAGGCGAAATTGCCCCATATTTAAAACTTCCAGAGCAAAATTGCCCCTGAACCAATACTTTCAGGATAAAAATGATCTGTAACCGTAATTTATTTAAAGACATAGGTACAACTCTTCTTTAACAATATAAAACCTATCTTTAATTGTGCATGGAATTAAAGAAAAGTTGCACATGTTGAAGTTGGGTTACAACTATTCAAGAATCTGAGTTCTTACATATCCTTAGACAATAAATTTTGTTATGTAAAATTTTTTAGCAATCTATTTTTTTAATTTTTTTTAATGTTTTAGTTTTGGACGAGGGTTTTAGTATGTTGGAGGCGAAGAAGGAGGCGATGGTGACAGCTGTAGCGTGTAGTGCTAGCAGTCGGCCAGGGAAAAAAGATGGGGACCACCCTGTTGTCGGCGGAAACTGCCCATTTGACGGCTAACTACGTGGCATTCATCTATTGGTTTTTGTCATCTTCTTCAGCTCTTCCCCTCCTTCACTCATTCTCACCAATCCATCACTTTGAATATATACTTAGGCTTTAAATATAAGATTTAGTTAAAAATTTATTTTGACGTTAAATAAAAAATGTTAATCTCATTTATCTCCCTTATATTATTTTAATTAATTTAATGATGTTTCCCACTCTCTTGATTTTTTTTTTTCAATAAGCACTCAATCTTTTCTCATTTATCTCCCTTATATTATTTTAATTAATTTAATAATGTTTCCCACTCAATCTCCCAAGCCAGCCTCTTTTCTCTAAGATTTCACATACTTAGACTAATCTGAATTCAAATACTGCATATGCTCATAAAGAGGGTGACCCTTTCAAACTAGGAGCTCCATTCATAACACATGACTCAAAAATCCTGAACTAAAAAACTTGGCACTTCATGCCGTTAGTCTAATTTGACATTAGTCTCAAATCTCCTTATTTCTTGTTAGAGGGTATTCTTAAAAAAGTACTCCCTCCGGTCCTAATTATAGGACATATTTACCTAACTTTGGAGAAATTAAGGATAGTAGTTAAATTACTTAATTTTATTTATTTTTCAAAAATGCCCTTATTTAATTGAGGTGATTTAGGAATACTACATGAGTCTACCATGAGGCAATCCAACCATTATCGAAAGTAATGGGGGTATTTTGGAAATAAATTGACAAAAATTAAAATTCTGTCTTATAATTAGGATCAAGATCAACTTCCAAATGTTGTCCTATAATTAGGACCGGAGGGAGTAACATGCAAATCTTACATATTGCTGAAAATAATCGATCTAATAATTTATTTGCTCACTATAAATTAATTAATTAGGTATTATATTTAGAATAAAAAAGATAGGGCAGATAGTCCATTTGTACCATGATCATTAATCAATATACACATATATAACATTACGCTAATTTTGGTATAGCTAACCAAACACAACAACATATATATCCATATATGTTATATATGCTTAAAATTCATACTCTAATCATTACTATTTAATATCGCTTTGGCCCACCAATGAGGTTTGGTACAGTTGGTTAAGGTCTTGCCACTCCGATCACAAGGGAGTGTGTTCGAACCCTCTGACCGATGGGGAGACCTCATTGGTAGGCGATATCGTAAGTCCCTTGTAAGTGCTCGAAGAGCCCTGGGGCCGTGCCCTGGCCTTGGTAGGGGACTGGTGCCGAACCTACCTAAATTTTTTACTATAAAAAAAAAACAAAATATCGCTTTGGCCCAACTTGGTTTTTGCTATCTTCAATTAAATTGACGTATCATTGATAAAGTTGTGATTAAAGTTTGAGGACTAATTATAAACCCAATCAATCGGAATTCATATGCATGAATCGTCACAAATGAAAACTAAGTGAATTATTATTATGTATGGATAGATGATATTTTCAAAGTGATTCTTGTTGGCTCTAATGTTGGGTTGATGGCAACATGTGGGCAACCCGAGAAATAGGAATTGTAGATTCATATGTTCGTTTGATTTTGCAATGACAAAAGCAACAACCAAGTATCTAACTTACAACCACAACAAGACACATATATATTACTTAATTAAGCGCATTAATTCTATATTTAATTATTCTGCCTAATGCTTCCACAAAATTTAACATTTTCTATATATTCCACAATTATTTCCACGTTATGTGTGTGTGTGTGTGAAGTGAAAACTGACACATTCATTATTATTACTACTATTGTATTAATGGCTTTAATTTACACATAATCTATAATCAAATGATCTGGCTTATGTGGAAAATGGAAAGTCCACGTTTAATATATATGTATATATATTAAAAGTTGATGTGTGTATATATCTTTTTTTAAATCGACGATCCAGTGCCCTTCACATCAGTAATAATTTATCAACTTTTTGGGAAGAGAAATATTTTATGGAGTATAACTCTAGATTTCAAGTCAGACTACAGTTATCGTTTTATTGATGATAAGGACGTAACTCACTTAATCATGCTTTGGTCCCCCAAAAAAAAAAAATCATTGGATTATGAAGGTTGAGAATATTTAACTCTAAATATATACCTAAGGGAGTTGGTTGGCATGCATGATCATTATCATTATTATTCAAATCGTGTGATGTGTATCATAATTAGATAATTAAGTTATTAATTTTGTCTATAAATTTTTTTTTTTAATTTACCTATATTTAGAATCATGAATTGTATCTTAGGAGGGATAGTGGAGAATTGCATTAAACTTAGCCTTAACTTTTAAATAGGGCAATTACGAAAAAATGTGACTATGCTCTACTTGGTGACTTATTATGAAAACCACCAATTCTTTCTAAAAAGTTCCTTATAATAGAGATTGAAAGCAATATTATATATATGTGTGTAATTGGCCCATAAACTACCACTTTCGGTCATTGATATATAGAAGCTAGTTGTGAAGTTAAATTTAGTTCTAAATATAAGACATTAATCTATTTTATATCTCCTAAATTCATAATATTTTATTCAAATAATCTATTTTAACTACACATATTGAGAAGTTTCCATTCAAGAGTAGTGTTATATATAACTAAAAAGTTCATTTTAAGAAAACCAACATATATTTATCATAAATAACTAAACTAATTTTTTTTAATATTTAAAAATTAGTTATCTAACTCCTATATTAAGGAGGACCGGGGTATTATTCCTTAGGCTATCACAAAATCCATACAACAAGCCTTATCCTACTAACTACGGTTGGCTATATGGATTGCAACCAATTAAAAATAAAATTCGGAGGCTCATAATTTTAATGTGAGAAGTGAGAAACTGTGAACCAAATTCGCCTTATGCTTGATCGAAGATTATATGTGGTCGTCAATGTTCAAAGTTGGGTGAAAAACCAAAAAGATATATATAATACTTCTACTATTACAATAACAAAGCCCTACCCCATTAGATGAGGTCAGCTACATGGATTGTATGATGCCATTGTACTCTGTCGAAAACCAAATCTTTAAATAGATTATAAACCAAAAGATCTCATTTTATAACCTCATTGAGTGTTCACTTCTATCTTCCTCGACCTTTTTTTAGAGGATTCCATAATGCTTGATCAACCATCATCATCGGTGTACTCAATGAACTTCTTTAAACATATCCAAATAAAACACCTCAAAAGATCTTTTACTATTTTCTCTTTAATAGAGGCCACTCCAACTTGTTCACATATATTATCATCATGAATCTTATCTTTTCTTGTATGACCACATATCTATCTCAACATCCTCATCTCAGCTGCCACCCCAATTTTATATTCATGTTGTCCCTTTTACTTTATTAGGTACTTTTCTATCATAAATAACTTTAGTAGATTTTCTCTATTTATAACATCCCGCTTGAATTCTATAATTAATACCTTTATCAATTTCATCATCTTGTTGCACTAGTGGAATGACCCCCCCCCCCCAAAAATTAACTTCCACTTCACTTCTAACTTGTCTCTTATCAAAATTGTAATATATATATTCAGTTTTACTCCTACTTAGAGGAAAGCCCTTCAGCTTCATAGTCCTTCTCCATATCTCAAGTTTAGAATTAATTTTCTCCTTGGATTCAGTCAACAGAACTATATCATTTTCAAAAAGCATGCATTTAAGGATCTCCTCTTTGATTAGCTCAGTTAGAACAATTACCACTATGTTAAACAAATAAGGGCTCAAAATTGATACTGATATAGGTCAATCCTTAATTATATAAAAGTCTTTTATTTCACTTCCAGGTGTTCTAACACCGGTTGTTACTTTCTCATACAAGTCTTAAATGATTTTGATATAACCGGTCCCAAGTCCAGGTAAAGGAAGAGGGCTATATTAGGCTATCGACAACCAATATAAAACTTTGTCGAATCTTTTATGAACATAGATCAACGAAGAAGAAAAGATATACATAATGCGATGGAGAAAATTAGTGAGCATATAATAGGAATCTAAAATAAAAAAAATTATACTGACAATTTAATAAGTATAACTAAATAAATAAGTATATAGCAAAGTGAATGAAGGGAAACATGGAAAACATGGCATGTGGGAGTGTAGAGTGTGTTTCCGACACTACCACCTTTGATCGCCTGAACTTGCTCTTCCCATAATCTTTGTTTCTCTATCTTTCATTCTACACACACATACACATATATATGTCCCTTTTCTTTCCTTTTTCTTTTTAATTAACTTGTACGTGTGCAAATATCATTACACCACGTTATTCCCAACTTAATTAATTAAAACCCCTTCTCCAACACTACGATTAATCCCAGAAGATTCCAATACAATCAATAAAGAAAAATATCAACTATTTTCAGATTGATCAATGTCTATCCAGTGCTTGATTAATTATTCTACATGAGCTAGCCAGCTACCACCCAAAAGTTTCTACAATATTAAGGCCATGTCTCTTTGTCTTTGTTTATTAAAGCTGTATCACCCGTGGATCGCGTATATATAATCAATAATTATAGTTTATGGGACAAACTTTATCCTTGTTATATGGAGTATTTAATTAATTATACCTTTTAATTAATCAACCTTTCTTCAACATAATGAATCCAAGCTTTGATTACCTGGTTAATTGATAAATAACACACTATATTTGATTCTAAATATAAGTGTTAGATAACTAATTTGGAGAAATAAAAAAGAAATTATTTATATTATTTATAAAAAGTGTTTGTTGACTTTTCCTGAATTTCGATAATTTTCATTGGAAATTATCACCTTGATTAAAAAACCTCTTAATATATACAATCAACAGAGAGATAAGAAAAAAATTACTCTTCTATTTCTAAATAAGGACTTAGTTTATAGTTTAATTTGTACTATAAATTAGATCCTATATTTTGGGCTAGGGGTAGTACTCCCTCCAGTCTTATTTATAAGAGCCTGATAATCGAATTACACAGTTTTAAAAAGTGGTTAAAATTAATTAAAGATAATCAGTATATCTAAAATAAAATTTTACTTCCCAAGTATGCCCTTATGAGGGGTAAGCATGAGAAAGAAATAGAGTAAATATAATCACCACAAATACCTTTTAACTAATGCAATACATATAATTAATGAGGGGTAAAAATGAAAAAAAAATCTCATTAAATATTCAAATAACTCTTGTCAGACTCTTGTAAAAAAAATCAAGGCAATTTAAATTTTAGTTTCTTATAAAAAGAGTTGAAGAGAGTATAATTTGAGAGACAAAGTGAATTAAGATTTCACCCTCTACCGGCTGGTTCTTATATCTAGAATTGCATTTCTTCTTAATTTTGGTGTAGTAAATATACTTTGTAACAAGAACAAGAGGGAGTGGTGTGTGTATAATATCATACCCAAGAGAAATTTGGGTTTTCATACAACGATGAAAAGTAAAAACTTCTTTACGATGTTGTGCAGTAAAGGTAAAGAAATTTTGAAAAACCGTCAAAACCGAAAACACACACACAATGATAATAGTTTGTAGTAAGCTTCGCAATATACTAGCTATAAACAATGTAATTAGTCTTGAAAGCTATGTAAATGAAGCTTTTATTTTAGTTAATATATATATATTGATTCTTGTATGGGGGCTTTATTGTCATCTTTTAATACATAATATATTGGGAAAATCACTCCTAAGTCCCAAAGAAGGAAGATATTATCAGAAAGGTCCCTTGAGGTTGTAAAACACACTCAACAGGTTGTTAATACATGTTTTAAGGTTGTAACCAGAGACCTTTCTGATAATATCTTTCTTTCTTAAGACCTAGGAGTGATTCTCCCTAATATATATGAATTAACATGATACACACAGCACATAAAAGATCCCGCAGATCATGCAAAAAAAATATAATAAAATGTAAGGAATATATACAGTACAATTATATCGCAGCTAGCTAGCAAGCATATATAGATGGGGTTGACAATAATTCAAAATGAGCATAATGAAAGAGATAACGATAGAGTATGTCCGAGTTTGATATGTGGTATGGAACACATATAGAAATACAAACAAAAACAAATACGACAAATAAGCATGGGATTTATATATATATATATATATATATATATATATATATAAAAACACATTTCCATTTTTCAAATAAATAAAAAGAAAGCACAATTTTTGAATAAATATATAATTTTAAATCATCTTCATTTTTCAGAATATCCCCCACACACACACGTAGTCTAGTACTAATCATTATATGCCCTATTTAAACTTTGAGGATTATATTATGACTAAATCCAAAAATTGTGTATTGAGTTTAATAAAAATATTAAATATTATTTAGAGCCTTTGGGCACGTACATATATATAGTACTAGTTATTTTTATCTCATGAATCAAGAAAAAAAAGGAACAAAGGTATTTTACAATTGTTGATTATCACACGTTCAATTTATATTTTGTTAGATTCCAAAATCAAGAATGAATTTTTTATTTAATAAAGTAAATATTTTAACTGAAGTAAATTTACTAATGGCTCATTTGGTTTAAAGAATAGGAGGGAATGCAATGAATGTAAAGCATTATAATGTAATGTAATGATGATTACATAAATTTGTTTGGTTCATTATTAAAGAAAGATGATGCATATGAAAAAAATTATTTGGTTCGATTACATCAAACATGAGAATATATAAGAATAATATAGTAAGAGACAAAATTATTTTTGTTTACACATATATGTACAATGTATACATTTTTCCATGACAATTTTTTCATTTTGTGCCGTGTACAAGTTAGGTTCATAGTAATTTGTTAATATTTAATAGTGAAAATATTATGCAGTGTATCAGTTGGGTTCATGGTAATTTTTTAATATTTAATGATGAGAATATTATTTAATAGGATATTTTAATTTTTTTAACTGTGGAATATAACTTTTTTTTAAAAATTTTTTGATTGGGGGATATTTTTTAAATTTTTATATTATTAATTAATTTTTTAATATTTAATTATGGTAATTATTTAATATTTAACAGAGTTTGAGTGGGCACTCTAGTCAATTTAAAATGTGATAATGACAATAATTTCTTTTTTACTTGATTACGGAATGTCTGCATCCTGATTCATTAGTGTCAGCAATCTCAAATGATATAATTAGGATTATAAAATATAATCCTCTTTATATTACATAAGTGCAACCAAACATCATAATTCGTTTGTTGTATCAAGATTACATGTAATCCTCTCCTATAGAATCGAACCAAACGGGCTATAATTATATAATATTTTTGGAAGCTTACTTATGTTGTTTGTAAAAATAAATTAACTGTTACATCTACTTTGGATTACATGATTATGCATTGTTATTGCTGGCTGCTTCTTGGATAATCATTCAAACCAGGATTCATCAAAAGCTTGGGACTTAATACTGTAACAAATTAAACTTCAATAATTAGTTAGTTGATTCACAATGATTATTCATAATTTACTTTACTTAAGATATACGCCTCAACATTTTCAATCAAACATTAATTATGACGAATATTAATTTTGAACGTCACAAGAGAGAATAATATAATACATGCATGGGTAAGTCAATTCTCAAACATCACATAAGATATATAATTATGAATTGGCATTCATGCATCGGAATATAATTTAAAGAATCTGTTCTTAGTTTTTTTTTAATTAGATTTTTTATTATGAATTACTGCTTGAGAAATCATGAGATATTATATACTCTGAATGTATGTGTGTCTTAAAGCCAGATCACAATTAAAATTAAACCAGCATTGATTGTTGTATGAAGTAGTCAATGATTTAGTTGAATTGATTAATTAATTAACCGATCGCATGATTGATTGGTCAAGTGAGAAATTGCATAGATAGTGTATACATTTACTGAAATGTACTACTCCGATTCTCCACTCCTTATTATAAGTATATAATAATAACTTTACATAAATTAACAAAGTAAGTTAAAATTAATATTTCTTGTAAAATATTAAAATTACCCTCGGAGAAGTTTAGTTAATTAGTCAGAGTTTTATAGAAAGTTAGGGATATTTGGTAGAAAAATTTAATGGTTTAGACAAAAACATGTTATATATATTATGAAAAATACTAGACTTCTCACAATAAAGACCGGTGGGAACCAGTAGGGTTTTGGATTGGCAAAATAAAGTTAGTCCTTTACAATATGACAAATCAAAGTTTAAATCCTCATTAGGAGAATCGCTCACATTTAGTTATCGACAGTGCCTAGAACAGGCTAACAAGATTGTCTCCATATGAGGATGCCTACATGCCTTGCGGGTAAAAAAGGACCAAAGGAAGCGAGCTCGAGTCACTTCCGACATATTTTATTGGAAGTGAAAAAACCTTAAACTCATTAACTCTATAAAAAAATTATAAAAAAAAAACTTTTCACTTTGTTCATATTAAATGTATTCTTTTTTTAAAAAAAAAAAAATCCCTTTCAACATCGATATTGAATAGGGGTTAGAAAAATTATTGTAATAAATAATCAAACCTTATAACAAGGAGCACAAAACTCCTCCTTCAAATTGCTTATAAATAATACCAACGGAAGCTACCCATCTGCGCCACACCAATCCGTTCCTGGGTTCGATCCCAGGAAACGGAAGGTGTAGAGAATTTCCTTTGGGAGCTCTCACCCCTGGGGCGCCTCAAAGAGATGAATTCCTGTCGGGCCTATCAGATTGGGGGTGCCAGGACTAGTCGGTTGTCGGGGGCCCATGTCAGCAAATCCGGCGTTGGCCTTCAGGTTAACACCGAATACCTGGAAGGTGGGTGCACCAAAGGTCAAAAATGGTCCATTGCATAAACCATAAAAAAAAAATTGCTTATAAATAACGACGAGAGAGAATATTAAAGATGATTCAAGTGGAAGTACTAGTTGCTCTCACTCCTCTCCCAAAATCATATTATTAATCTAAAAGGCATAAAGAGTTAATGTGTCGTGCCTACGAAATGGAAAGACAGAGACAGTGATATATGTGTGTCTAGCTAGATCGTATAGAATAATGAATAAAGCTTACAAGAAAGCAAGGCCATTACTTAATTAATTATAAAGTTGGTAGTGTTGAACTCAAACATGTTTAATTAATTAATATTCTTAAGATTTTGTATTGACTGGGCTAATCATGAGTGTGGGATTCTCCAACACATGCATCTATATCTCTCTATCTGCAATTACCTTTCCGAACTGTTCCACTCCATTATTAGTCATGTTAATTTATTATTATGTGTGTCTTATATTAATTACTTTCTAATTCTTTTTTATTTTTTTAAAAATTAAACTGCAACGTAAATATTATTCTTTATTTGGAATTTTATTCATACTGTCAGTTATAACTTATACATATTATGCGACCTCTACTTTATCTGTTTAGAGTCAAATATTTTTGTTAATCAGAAAAATTTAAATATTTTATATTTTAACTAAGTGACCTCATATATTAGATGAAATATATAGTAAGAAACAATCTGTATATAATATAAGTAATAAACAGTGCAACTGGTTATTCATTTAATTTATTTTTATATTTGTGATTAATAATGAATGCACGAATATAATCTTAGTTTGTATTTTTTAAAATTTAAAAACAAGAAGAAGAAGAAGCTTTGGCAAGGATGTGTGGGGGGGGGGGGTTTTGAATAGTATGTTTGAATCAACTCTCTCTCTCTGTTTTTTTTTTTTTTGAGTAAGATCTGTATATCATACAACAAGAAGGCAGATACAAAACAAGGACAACCGGTGTTTGAATGAACTCTTGAAATATTCATTATAGACTATGGTACTTAATATATATGAGAGCTAGTGTACTAATTTGGGGAGATCGAGAAAGCTAGACAAATTACTTAATTATAGCATATGCTACATAAATTCTTTGGAATACTTATACATATTAGTAAATTATATATCAGTTTATAAGTTAAGCAAATTAATTTAGAAAAAAAATGATAGGTACTCTCTCTCCGGTTTTTAATATATGCCGTATTTGGAGAGTTGATCTTGGTTCTAAACATAAGAATTTTTTCTTATTTGTTAATTTTTTTTAATTTATCTTTATTGATGCTCCCTTAATAATAATCAAGAAAATGAGAAAGTGAGGAAATTAAGAAAGATGATTGGGAATAATACATAGAATTAGGATGATGGAGAAGAATGGTTATATTGATAAGGCTATTCGTCATTCTAAATAAAATAATTTAAACTTAAAGATTCAATTAAAATTTCATAACATTAATTTTTTTTAAAATTAAATAGAGTAAATACTATTGTTAATTCTTATAGTTTAATCGAATTTTGATTTTAATATTTATAGTTTCAAATTGTTGTTTTTGCTTCATATAGTGTCACAAGGATTTAGTCTAAATTTAAATATAGAGACTAAAAACAAAATTCATTAAAAGTATAGGGACTAATATATAATTAAACTTAGACAAAAAAACTTATGCAACTAAAAGGATCAAACCATTACTTTGAAACTATATGAACCAAAATTTGATCGAATTATAGGTGCTAACAATGATATTAAACCGTTTAAATATATTTAAGAAGTAAAATGGTATACATATTTATGCATGTTCCAATAAATTGTATAATTGTGTGAGTGTGTGTGGGGCTTTTATTATTTACTCTCCCTTTTTTTTTCATTGTTTTCTACTACGCTCGAGATTGTCATTTTTTTACTCTAATAAATGGCTGTGTGAGTTTTTCACTAGAGGAAATATCACTTTTAAAATTAGTTAAAAAAGACATTTTAGACCGATTCTGGATCTGGTCTTGATATAACCGATATTAAAAGTCCGTCATATTTTAGACCGGTTATGAAACTGGTCTTAAAAATAAGTTTTAAAACCGGTTATTTATAAAATCGGTCTAAAGATAAATATTTTTAGACCGGTTATCAGAGAAAACGGTCTAAAAGGTTGTAATTTTAATACCGGTTTTCTACTAAACCGGTTTTAAAATAATACTTTTAAGACCGATTTTTTAGGAAACTGGTCTTAAAAGTAATAGTTTTAATACCGATTTTTTATGAAACTGGTTTTAAAATTATTACTTTAAGACCGGTTCTCTCCAAAACCGGTCTTAAATATACTTTTAAGATCGGTTTTGGAGAGAACCGGTCTTAAAGTAGTTTTTTTATAAAAAAAAAATTGTTTAAAACATTTACCTAACAAACCATTTCTTTTGTTAAAACATTTCATTCAACAAGCAGCAGCCATTTCAACGACATTCAAATAAATTATTCTCTTACAGATTATAACTAATATCTTATACACATGCGAGAAACTCAAAACTCATTGAAACAAATTAAAACTCAACTCCCTTGTGTTTAAACAGTGCTAGCCAAAATGAAAGCAAGGAAAACAACCATGAATAAACTCACAATCATAGATAGAATCATAATGTAAGGAACCAAATTCCTTATCTTTTTACTTACATACATATATCAAAAATTAAATTACATTAATGACAATGCTGTTATTCATTATGGCCAAAATACTTTATACACACTCTTCTCTTATTGATGATCACTAGTTGGTTTCGGAGAATCTACACTAAGACGTACACCTCATATCCTTCATTTTCCTGTGACGACAAAAAAAAAAAAAAGTAGTTTTATATATACACCAATAACAATATACATAATTCAAATATTGTTCATGATAATTATTTTAGCTAACTAACCTTTAATGTAGTTTTATAAAGCGATATCCTCCCATATCCCTTCATGAAGATCGTTTCTTATGCCGTGTTCATTGTTTGTTTCATCTTCTTCGTTCAATTCTGGTAGACTCCTAGAAAAAGAAGGAGTCTCAAGAAAATCATTCACTGAATGACTTTCCTGATTAATATCAACGATCCTTTTTCCTCGGAGAGCTACAGACCACATTTTATTTGCCTGATCAGTAACATAGAACACTTGTTTTGCTTGACATGCCATAATAAAATATTCATCTCTAAAACTTCTCCTAATACTATCACAAACATTTTTCTCCACATGCATGAAATCAATACAGTATCTCACATCAAGATTCGGTCAATATGGAAGATTGAAGAAGACATACATCTTTTCCCATTTACTTTTCTCATTACTATTATTTGTAGTTTTACAAAAAATAACATTAATATTTTTCACCTTTTCATAAACTTCCTCCCTAGTCAATACCTTCGGAGCATCTTCAAACTCTTGTCCACCAAAAAAAGCTTTCTTTAATCTACGATACAGGTGGCCCCGTATAAGAAATCTCCTATGGCCAAGATAAATTTTCTTTCTTCCATGTTGAAATTGATGGTAGCATGTTCCTTCTTCACAAATCAGACATGCTTTATGGCCTTTAACACTATATCCTGACAAGTTTTCATATGCAGGGAAGTCATTTATAGTATAAAAGATTATGGCTCGCATTTTAAAAAATTTCTTCTTATTTGTGTCAAAAACATCAACACCTTCGTTTTACATTTAAGATCGGTTTTATAGAAACCGGTTTTAAAATATTAAAATTTTTAACAATTTAAAATATTTTAAATTTAAGACCGGTTTTTATAATAACTTGTCTTAGATTTTAAACATTTAAGACCGGTTTTTCTATGAACTGGTCTTAAGACCTGTTTTTATAGAAACCGATTTTAAAATGTTAAAATTTTTAATTTTTTAAATATTTTCATATATTTAGACCGGTTTTATTTATAATCAGTTTAAATAAATTTTTTAAGACCGGTTTTTTTTAGAACCAGTCTTAGAAATTCAATATAATTATAGAACTGCAACCGCGCAAATTTTTAAGACCTTACCCACCAAAACCGATCTAAATGTGACAGTCTAAAAAGGGATTTTTCTACTAGTATTTGTTTTTAATAATAATTATTATCGTCATTTTGGTTTGGTCATATAGAGCATATATTTTAAAAACAAAGTAATTGTAAACAGTACAGGGGCACAACAGCCTTTGACGTGGAAAGTGCATGCATACCTTTTTCCAATATAAATGTTAATTTAATTACATAATTTATTTATATCAGTTCGAGTGAAATAAATTTTAAAAGGGAACTAATTTAAACTATAAAAAAATGTGATTTAGTAATGGTTAAAAATAGTCATTAATAGTGCTTTTAACTTCTATAAGAAATATTAGTAGCGGTTTAGAGTCAATTCTTCACGTTCTTCGGGATTGCCCTGTCGTTTCTGAGTTCTGGTATGATTTTTTACCGCTGAGTTGGCATGAGCTGTTTTTTGGCATTTTGGATAGGAATGATTGGCTTACATCGTGTATAGGGAGAAAGGACATATTTCAGGGATTTGAGTTTCGTCTTTGGTTTACGGTCCTATGCCGATATATCTGGTTGGCTCGTAATGATCGTTGCTTTAACAACATTTTTTGGAGTAGTACGGCCATTTTAGCCCGTGCTCATGCCTGTTTAGCAGGGAGAAATATAAGCATGGTTAGAAAATATAATGAGGAAGGAGGTCATCCCCATTGGAAGCCAATTGTAGCGGTTATATAACCATTACAAATATCAAAAAAAAAAAAATTTTTAAGGCGAGAAAAAAAAATGAAATTTTTTTCTCATTTGTAACGGTTTAAGAACCGCTACTAATAAGAAGTTTCTAAAATTAGAAGCGGTTCTAGAACCGCTACTAATTTCATCAAAATTCAAATTTCCCGCCAAAAAAATAATTTTGGTTTGAACCCGACGCGTTAATTAGTAGCGGTTTAATAACCACTACAAAAATTAAGAAAATTTAAAAAAAAATACAATCATTTGTTTATGTTATTTTGATATTAAATTAAATATTTTATTTTTTTAATAGTTTAGCTAATTTAATTAGCTTATTATTCAATAGTTTAGCTCATTTATAAACTAAAAGGAATAATTTAATTTAGTTGGATAAGTATAAAAATTGTATTGATAATATTATTAAGGATACGTAGGTAATAAGGAACTATTATGTTGTTTACTATAATGTAATTGTGTATGAAAAATAGATGAAAATAAGATAAAGCTCTGAAATATCTGGAAAAAGAAAATGGTGAGAATAATTTTTATGCGAATGAAAGAAGTATTGAAATAAAAAAATTAAAAAACTTGTTACCATATTTGATCGTATGTTAAGCTCCTCAACGCATTCAAAAATATTTGTAAATGAGAGAAAATGGAAGAATGATAAGGTAAAAAGAAATGGAGGAGTGTTTGAAATGAAATGTGATAGGGGTATTTATTGGAATCCACATAGCATTTGTAGCGATTAATGTTCCCATTTTGTAGCAATTTTTAATTAGTAGCGGTTATTTGTATTTTTGTAGCGGTAATATTATTTCATGTTTTTTTTAAATATTTTTTTTTCCAGTTTTTTTAAAGACATAAACATAAGTTACGTAGAAAATTATTGTTAGTGATGTATTATTAAATTTAAAAAATTTAATTTAAATGATGTGGATTTTAAAAAAATGCATCGCAGTAGAGGTAAATTGTCATCGCCTTTAAGGAAGTAGTTTTCAAAATTGGCTGGTTGAAATGGTTCACTCTTGTAAAGGTCTCGTGGCTTTAAATGAACGACCATGTGCCAATCCCTGTGCTTCTCGTCCTCGATATAATAAACCTGATGTGCCTCTGAAGCAAGAATATACGGCTTATCATCTTGAGAAGTATCAGTATGAATTGGCTATGAGAAATTGACTGATGTAATCCCTAAGTTGTCAGTCGTTAGTCCCCGAGAAGTAGTGGTATTTGCCCATAAATACTTGAACAGCGTCTCGGTGAAACGGCCTTGATAATTAAGTTCGACCACATCAAGAAGCTTTCCATAGTAAGGGACGCCTCCAAACTGCATGTTAGCGTCACTGCTGCTCGTATAACTCCTTGTTCCAAATGTGCCATAAACACCCGAACTTTGAGTTTGCAATCCTTGATCCCGTGAAACCGTACAAAACTTAAAACTATTGACATTGTATACTATAAACCTTTTTGCATGATTAAGAGGGCCGATTGCGAGAGCCCTGAAATCTGGTGAGTGTGGGTTGTGGTCATTTAGTATTCTACGAGCAAATCAGGTCAGGAATTCTCTGTGGACCTTTTTGTCAACTTCCGAGGATGTTTGTGTATGGATCCTAAGTTGATGCTTAACATGACTTCTGAATTCCCTACAATTAATAATGGAAAGGCGATAGTGAAATGAAAGTGAAAAATATTACGAAAGATATAGAATAACATGTGAGTGTACAATTCTTACTGTATGAAAGGTTCAACTTGAATGCAATTAATCAAGACATGTCTATGTTCTTGCAACTTCTCAATTGCCGTTAGTTTGAAGTTCTTAGTTCCTCCAACTGGTTTACCAACACGAGGGATAAATTCTCTTGATGTTGGTGTAGGTTCAGGACAATGTTCAACATGAGGTAGGCGGTTGAAAGCCGTCTTAAAGTCACCAAAGTACCTTGAACAAAAATACAGCACCTCATCCCCTATACAGTATACAATCGTTGGGGCATGCATAAATCTTTTAATAGTTTAACTCCAACCTGTTAATAGTCTTCTTGGCCTCGTAGAATGTTGTGGGAATGTCAGCTCGAGGATGAATCTTGTAATAATTCAAGCAACATCGACATTCTCTTATATTTAATTCCACACAAGCACTTGATGTGATACAATTTGATCAAGAAAGATAATTTAGAATATTTTTGACAATCTTGATATAAAGGACGATCTGCTTCATCCATCAACCTGAAAAGATCCTAAGCTACTTCATTCCTCATGAACACCGACTCAGAACCATACACTTCTTCGTTGAAGTTGTCGCTTTGAAATCCAAATGCATCACGCACAGAATCATTCACAGGATCATCTTCATCTAGTTGAACACTTACTTGAGAACTTTGAGGAAGAGCGTCATCATATTTAATGCCAGCCTTCTCACCATGAACTGCTCAGAACGTATAGTCCTGAAGGAAAGGCTTCAGGAGCAAATGTTTCTCAACAACATTTCGTGCATGCCACTTCTTGAACTTGCATTCTAACACGGACAAATGATCTTGTCGTTATAGCTGGCATGAGTGAATGTGAAATTCAAGAAATTGTTTAATCCGTACAAATATTCTGAAGAATTGCGTGGCAATCTAATCCATGACTTATCCATAGCTATTAGTGAGAGAGAAGAAAGTATAGTGAAGAAGATGAGTGAATAGAGAATGACGAGTGTTTAGAATCTTATATTCTGAATTTCCAACGTTTAATATTTTGTAGCGGTTTATAACCGCTATAGTAACCGCTACTGTGATAAACATTTGTAATGGTTATATGTATAAAACCGCTACTAATTACCAAGCCGTTGGGAAGCTTATTGAAGAATTTGTTTTGACCTTGTAGCGGTTTTGTTTATAACCTAGTAATAATACTTTGTAGCAGTTATACATAAATAACAGCTACAACTTTGTAAAAAGTGGGGGGAAATTCAAATTTGGAAAGTTAGTATTTGTAGAGGTTATTTAGAAATAGTCAACTATTCAATTTTGAATTTTGCTGCGTTCATGTCTTTCAATTTGTAGCGGTTTCAGCTTTAACCGCTACAAATATGGAACTATATTTCTTAAACTTTAAAAAAATAAATTATATATATATATATATATATATTTGTGGTGGTTTTTCATAACCGCTACAAAAATAATTTTATTATATTTGTAGCGGTTTTATAATATAACCACTACAAAAATATATATTTTTTTTTAAGTTTTAGAAATATAAATATAACTATAACTATGGTAAACGCGGTCTAAGAATATAAATATAACTGTTGTAATTAATTCATAAATTCAACAACGTAGTCTAAAAATATAATATAACTATGGTAAACACAATAAGAATATAATTTCTGAAATATAAAATTATATATATTCATTTACAAATGTTTCAACAATAAAAAATAAATATATCCTAAACTAAGTAGTTGGGGGCTAATCATTTGGTGCTCCCTTAGATGGGGCTCCCTCAGGTGCTGCTGGATTGGGGTGCTGGGCAGAGTTAACTGCACCATCATCATTAGCAGTAGGAGGAGGAGGAGGAGTAGTAGTTTGGACGACGTACCGAGGGACAGGGGGAACCTGTGGATGCTGCTCGTCCAAGAAAAGGCAACTCCATGACTGCTTAAGCATCTTGCTCTTGATTTCATGCCACTGCGTCTGCTGAGCGTAGATCAAATCAGCCTGCAGCAACATCTGCTGCTGCTGCTGTGCCATTGCAGCCTCTGTCCACTCCAAATCTGACCGCAACTTCTCAACAAACTCGTCCCTCAAACATCTGACCCCTCTAGAGCTGCCAACCTTAGAGGCGGCGCTCTTGTCGAAGACCATGCTAGGTTTGGAACCTATCCCTATCCCCCACACTCGTCTGAGGTGCTCAGCCTGACCCAGACCCTCCTTTAAAGGAGCTATCGGGTCCACTGACCCCTGTGACTCCTCAGCCTGGGTCTCTCACAGTTCAGCTTGCGACTGCTGCGTCCGCTCCTGCCATTTTATGAAACAATTACTTATTAAAATTTTAAATTATTAAGTTGGTTATATAAAAGTTGTAATAATGAAATTACTTACAATGGCCGCCTCTGCTTGTTGAGAGGTCGGAGTCCCGTCACGGTGTCTGTGTGTGATAGCGTACAACTCCCCATAGTCTGTCTGACGATTCTCCTGTTGTGCCTTCCTCTCTTAAAACAATTACAAAATTCAATTAGTATTATGAAATAACCAATTAAAAGTCAGTGATATTATGAAAAGTTACCAGCTCGCTGTAAGTGACAGCAAATGTCTTCGATCCTGCTGTGTGGTGGATCGTCTGCTGCCCACGGCACCTAGTGTTCCTTTGAGAAAGCGCTTGAAAGAAAAACAATATTAAATGTATTAAAAAAATATAAAATATTTAAAATTAATAAAGTTCAATTTAAAATTAATTAAATTTAAATTATAATTTAATACTTAACAATTAAAGAATTATATATAACTAATATAATAAATACATTACCTGCCCCTCAAGGCTCCTCCTGAACTGGACGAAACTCGTCCTGTTGTTCGGCGAGACTCCGTCTGGGACGCTCTCGATCAGCTGCTCCAGAGGCATCATCCCGTCCTTATCCACACTGTGGAAGAGACAGTTCCTCCTATTTCTCCAGTCGTCGCCCATCTTCACCAGGGTGTACCTCTTCCGGTTGGCCCAGACGGCAAACCGCAGTTGCAAAAAAATTATTTAAATATCAATAATTACAAAAATCCTATTAAAAAATATTAATTAAATAAAATTAATTACAAAAAATATTAATTACCTGAACCACCTCCTCCCAAGCCAGGTCCTTCGGCCCCTTCGGAACATGCCTCCACGTCTTGAAGTGAAGAGGGAACCGCATCTAATTCGAGCTCAGGTCGTTCAGGAAGCGGTTGAACAAGTGACCCCCGTTGTCGATTGGCTGGTCCGTGGCCTCATTCCACGACACTACAACTCATAGTGTCCAGTCCATGCTGTTCAGACCGGCCACGTCTAACCTCCTCGTGAACACGTTCCCCTGCTCATCTGCACAATTTATCGCTCGTTAGATAAATTGTAATTCAAATTTAATATTTTGAATTTAAATAAATAATTTATTAAATAACAAAATTTATTTACCTTGGACTTGCATCTCAAACCTAGTAGACTACGAAGACGACCCCTATGGGTTGTTCTGCTCCCGCGCCTCCTCCTCATCGAGGAACTGCTCCATCTCTCTGATCCCAATCGGGATGTCAAAGTCCTCGTTGGCACCATAGTCCTCAACGCTGATATCTGCCTCCCCCAAATCAGGCACCACTGGTGCGGTCGTCTCCTGTGGGATCATCTGCGGTGCTTGTGGTTGGGCCGACTCCTATGGGGGGGATGGGCTGAAATGCCGCCGTTGCCCTCCCTCCGCGCTGTCCCCAGATCTACTGCTGTCACCCCGCAAAATCGGTCAGGGGATCTCGGGTTCCTTCCCCTTATCTTGTCTAGAAGCCATATCAACTACAAAATTTAAAAAAAAATATTTTAGTCACATTATTATGCAAAAATATAATAAAAATAAAAATACATATAAAATACATATTGTCTCCGTACCTCAAGTGCAAATAATGAGAAATACTGCAGCAAAAACTATTCAACAAACGCCTGAACGCTTAAATCTAAAAGAAAACACTGAAAGGAATCTAAGGAAATAAAATGGTCAAACGGAAAAGTGAAGGGGGGAGGAGGCGTTAAATAGGGGCGGCCTTTGTAACGGTTCTTAATATAAACGCTACACCAACCGCTACAAATAACCCTGGGCGGTTAAAATTTGTAGCGGTTCTATAATAACCGCTACAAATTATAAAAAATTTTAAAGTTTTGTAGCGGTTATGGTACAAAACCGCTATAAATTTAGAGACCTCTCAAATTCTGTAGCGGTTATAAATCTATAACCGCTACAAATAAGCGACCTTTCGTATTTTGTAGTGGTTTAATTTATTAAATGGCTACAAATATACGCTACATTGTTGGCGCGTTTTATTCGCGCCATCTGGCGGCAACTTTGTAGTGGTTATAATTTAGTAACCGCTATAAAGGTACCGCTACAACTTTTGGTTGGAATTGTGGTGCGTACCTTGCCGCTACAAATTTGTAACAGTTGAGGCGTTAATCGTTACAAATCTTAACATTTGTAGCGGTTAATTATAATGGCTACAATATTACCGCTACAAAATATCATTTTTTTTGTAGTGTTAAGACTATTTAAATTAAATTTAAATAATATAAATTTTTAAAGCAATGAATATTAAAATAAAAATCACTGAGCCTATATCATTTTACTTAAACGATTTATCGTTGTCATTAATACAAATACTATAACATTTGAAATATGATCAATATGATTATATATAAGAAAACATAAAGCATTAAAATGAATTATACATCCTTAAAGTTGTAGTGAAATTATACTTTCCAAGTTTCCATCAAGTGATGCATATATATAAATATTTTTTTTACCAAACATGCATATATATAAATATAACACGGTTAAAAAATAATTAAATTATTATCTGTCCATACGTTGTAGTAAAAAATATATTTATTGCATGGTGAATGGCACGTAATAGCGGTTTAAATGGTGTATAAAGTAATTTAGAGAGACATTCTCGCCAAAATAAAAATAAAAAATATCCCTGATTAAACATAGTCAATGTTCTGGTGAAGTTTAAAAAAAAAAAAAAATAGAGTGTTGGTGCTTAATTTGTATTCGAAGTTTCTCTTACTTATAAAGAGTTGATAATTGTGTATAACTTTCAAAAATTTTACACATGCAAGTATAAATATTTATACAAAGAAACTATTATAATCTAAATATCAATTACTTATAAATCACATCATGAACTAACTGTAAGTGTATAGTATTCTTTTTAAGAAACTGACACAACATATATAGTGAAAAAATGTGTGTAGCTAATAATTCAATATAATAATGGATAAAAAATAATTAAGTATAATAAAAAAAATATGTGAAAAGTCTCTATTTAAAAATAAAAATTTTATGGTATAGAAAGATTTGATATGTTATTATACTCTGAAAGTTACTCTCTTTATCACTAAAAACTTTTAGACAGGCCGATTTTCTATAATATTGTTACATTGTGAATATATGAAAAAAATACAAAATGCAGACACATATATGTTGGAGTGTGTTTGGGCAAATGGGGGTCTGAATAGTTTTACAGTGAGTGAGAGAGATTTTCAAAGGCAAAATAATAATGATGAGAAGAGGGCCGTACAGTTAAATATCTAGGGACAGTCAACAATATTGACAAGATTACGGGCCTAACCTGCAAAAGACAATGTTGCATATTTTTTTTCTTTTTTAACCCCCCAGGGGAAAATAAAGGTGGTGAATTGACTGGAATGCCCTTGAGGGTGACTTTACATCTCATTATCACCTTTATAAAAAAGCTGACTTTACTACTGAAATTAATTGAAGTTCCCGGCCGGTTGCCCTGTGATCCCAAGCATGGGGTACTATACTATGCTCTCTCCTTATAATCATATTAGCCACACCAAATCAATAACAAAGCAGTCAGAGTAATCATGTTCTGTATTTCAAAATATATTTACCCTTTTTTTTAAAAGAAATATATAGGTGAGTTGGGTTTCAAAAATTCATTCAAAAACAATTAAGCTTAAAGAGTTATTTACAACATATTTATATATTAGTAAAAATGCTTTCCAAGTAAAAATAATGTAATTTAATTGTTCTAAGATTACATGCATGTCACTAATTTAATTATTACTTTTGTACTATATGTAATTTTAAACATTTTAATACATTAAATTAAACTTGTTTGAGTAAAATAGTTAGTATATGCCAATTTAAGAGTTCAAATTCTCCCATAAAATATGCTAACCCTAATATATATAAAAAAAAAACTTAGAATGTGAGTCCTCTGCAAGTCCACATTAATAAATTGAAGGGAATATAATTTGAGTTTAAATTCTCATTTCAAGACCTAGGACACAAACCTCTTAACAGGACTGGCTACGGTCCTCTTCCTTCCCATCCACTTATAATTCTCTTCTCAATCTGGACCGTTGGATTAAGATCTCAACGGTCCAGATTTAATATATTATAAAAATATAATAATAATAATTTTATATTAAAAAAATCTGAACCGTTGAGATCTTAATCCAACGATCCAGATTGAGAAGAGGACCGTAAGTGGATGGGAAGAAAGAGGACCGTAGCCGGAGTGCTTTTAGAGATTTGAACTTATGTCCTTACTCTCACAAAATGATGCTGCTTACCATCTCAAGTCCTCAACCAATGACTTGTTGATTATATTGGAGTATTTTAAATATGCAAATACGTAAATATCCTAAGTATTATGTTATTTTTTTTAAAAAAAATATGATAATACAATGGATACACGATATTTGCATTGTTAGGCAATGGTGGAGAAATTTCACCCTAAAAAATCTAAAGAGGGAGAAAGAGAGAGTGAGAGTAATAAAAACGGGAGCTTACGTGTGTATAGATGGGGTATTTATGCATGCAAATCAGAAAATTTTACTGTGCAATCAAATAATAATGAGAAAGTTTTGTTTCTTTTTATGACGATATATATATGTGTGTGTTTTATAATTAGCTTTTTTATTTTATTTTTGCAGGTTTTAATTTCTTATGATGGAGCCCATTATAGCGCAGCTTGTGGGATCCAGTCTCGAGCTTCGGGATTGGCCTCTCTTTCTCTCTCTCTCTTCCTCATATGCAAAGTTCATTGCCGAGAGAGCTATTTAGAGACATCAGCCGTTGAAGAAGATGAGCCTTCAGAAAGAGAGAGAAACAGAAACAGAAAGAGCAAAAAGGAAGACCAAGAAGATGATGATGATGAACAACAACTAAAGCTGATCATAACTCTTCGAATCTTCATCATTAAAACCAAAGCTGAATCCAAAATTACCCTGCTCCCTATAACCTACCCTATACCATAGCCTTTTTCTTCTTCTACTTCACTATCACCACCACCTTCTTCTTCTTCTCTCTCTAAATTCACCAATCGCTCTCCTTCACTGAAACTCACACTATTCTTTTCTATATCATGTTAGCCAATAACTCTCTCGCTTCCCTTCCTCCTGCCGAGCCCTTTCCCTGCTCCGATAATGGCACTATCACGACCAACAAGAGAAAGAGAAGACCAGCCGGAACTCCAGGTAATTCATATATATATATATATGCGAAATTCGGATTTTGTTCATTGATTTATGTGTGAGGAGGAATTGGAGCAAAATTGAATCGGAGACAATTTAATTAATCGCGCCGGCGTCTTACAGATCCGGACGCGGAGGTGGTGTCGCTGTCGCCGAAGACGTTACTGGAATCGGACCGGTACGTGTGCGAGATCTGCAATCAGGGGTTTCAGAGGGACCAGAACTTGCAGATGCACCGCCGGAGGCACAAGGTGCCGTGGAAGCTCCTCAAGAGGGACACTCCGGCGGCGAGGAAGCGCGTGTTCGTCTGCCCCGAGCCCACGTGCCTGCACCACGACCCCTGCCACGCGCTCGGCGATCTCGTCGGAATCAAGAAACACTTCCGACGAAAACACAGCAACCACAAACAATGGGTCTGTCAACGTTGCTCTAAAGGCTACGCCGTTCAGTCTGATTATAAAGCTCATCTCAAAACTTGTGGCACCAGAGGCCACTCTTGCGATTGTGGTCGCGTTTTCTCCAGGTCCGTCCCATCACTTATATACACACAAACACACACTCATAGATCTATATATATATATATATCCATATTCCGATCTGTTTGTTTGTTCGATCCATTTCTTATGATCCAATCTGGCTTTGACTTGAAGAAAAGGCAAATGTATTTTAATTTTTATGGGAGAGGAGAAAAACAAGTCCTCTAGCATTTGACTGATGGAACGTTAATCTAAATTTTTTAGGAAAATAGAAAAGAACTGTTCATTTTGGCAGTTGTGACACATTTCCCAAAGCTCAGTTTTCGTTGGTCGCAGTGTGTATATATATAACTACTGTTTCGTTCATGGTCTCAAAATTCTTTCATCAGCTACTACTACTGTATATTATTCTCTCTCGCATTATTAATGATGACGGACTTTGAGTTGGGGATTATTGAGATTAATTAAATGATTAGCATAGTGGTCCTTGATGATGATGATGAATGGGTCATCTTGTCGTTTATGTAGGGGAACTCATTTCATTTTTTGAAAAACCAGTGGATACGGTAGTTCGGTCGGCTTTTTTTTTGGAAGAGAAGCAACTTTTGTCAACAAACTTTATCTTTTTCTCCATCAACTCCGTAACTTCTTCTTTTTTTTTTGATACATTCCGTAACTTCTTCTTCATCTTAATAATAACCCGCCATTGTTGTCCTAGCATGTCTCAACAAAAAAGTTTCAGAAGCTTAATTATTAATGGTTTAAAATACGTATAATTTGTGTTGATCATCGGTTTTTTTGTGTGTGTGTATATATATGTAGGGTGGAGAGCTTTATCGAACACCAAGATGCTTGTAACATGGGGCGGCTCAGGTCAGAAACACGGCCACTTCAGCAGCAGCCACCGCCGGCTTGCCTGTCGCGAACCGCTTCGAGCCCGAGTCCGTCGAGCGAAACCAATTTCAGCACCGGTCTAGTGTTGCCTAATAATAAACCGACGACGACGACGTCTGAACCGGCTGCAATATTAATGTTGAGCCCTACCATTAATAATAATAATACTAGTGTTGCTCATGAAACCTCATCGAGCAACAAGTATAATAAACTGTGTCCAAACTTGGATCTTCGTCTCTCTACCACCACCTCTACTTCCATGATTCCCTTTATTGATACTACTGCTTCACACCCAAATAAGAGAGATCATGAAAGCCGTTCGAACCACTTTCGGATTTTGATCGGGTCGTCGCCATCGTCGGAGATGGGCCAAAAAAATGAATCCAACGGCTGCTTCAATATTATTAATAATCGCAGGAATAATTCACCTAAGGAAAGCTGTAACAGCAGCCATAAACCCGAAGGTAAGCATTTATGTTATTAAAGCTGTCAGAAGTCATTTTTTTAAAGACTATATAAAGCTTATATACATGTAAAGTCCAGGTCATGTATTTAAAAGGCACTCGGTTTATAGTTATACATATCCAAAACAAAACCCTTTGGTTTGACACACTTCAATCTTACTACACACACACACATAGAGCTAATTAATCTCCTTGTTGATATATGATTAATAAGTTAGTCTTTCTTTACCGCAATTAATAACATACTTTTTTCTTAAGCCAACCTAGAAAAAGAGAAGCCTTTTCATATTGAACTTTGAAGTGTGAAACATGCATGTATTGATTCGCCTTCTTTTAGTTGAATTATATCATTAGTTCAACTGGATTTAGATCATCTATAAATTGTATGGCATATAGATGTATATAGTTGGTGAGAGAAAATAAATGATAGAGGTATAAAGAGGAAAAAGTATATCACTCTATTATAACTCTCTAAGCTTTCCCATAACATGCTGAGGAATCAATGTTTCCAAAAACTCATAATGGTTTTCAGTTAAGCTAGCTAAGCTCAGGCTTTATATGTTTCAGAGAAACTTATTAATGTTGAAAATAATGAATGTGTGTATCAGTGGTATGTACACTCCCCTGTGCGTGGGAGAATGTGAGGTTGCAGATACGATTCCGCTTGTAACCTTAGATTATTAATGTCTGCCTCTCTTATTTAAAATAAATAAATAAATAAATAAAAATAATGAATGTGTGTGACAGGTACTAATGGAGGGATGAGGGTGGTTCATGAAGAAGGAGAAGAAGAAGCTCGGGAGCAATTGAGATTAGCCATGGCGGAGAAGGCATATGCAGATGAAGCAAGGAAGCAAGCAAAACGACAGATAGAAGTTGCAGAGAAGGAGTTTGCTAATGCAAAGAGCATAAGACAAGAAGCTCAAGCTGAGCTTGAAAAAGCCTACGCCATTAAACAACATGCCATCAAACAGATCAACTCTCTCATGCTTCAAATCACTTGTCATGCTTGTAAACGACAATTTTCAGCCCAAACGACTCCCACCACCACCACCACCACAATGTTCATGCCGTTGGTGGTTCCTCCGCCGCTACCCGACGAGAACTCCTTGGCACTCAGCTACATGTCGTCTGCTCTAACAACTGAAGCTGGCGAGGAAGAGAACTATAATAATAATAGTAATCAGAAAAACCATGTCAAAAATAGTAACTCTTTATCATCTCTCTAGCTATCTAGTTGAGTTTCTTTCTCTATATTTTCAAGGTCTCTTCAATTTAATTTTCTTTGCTCTGAAATGTGTATTTGTGAAATTAATGGGTATAACGAGTGACATGTGATTATGTGAGTGGAATGGGGATGATATGATTTTATATAGTGGGGGAGAAAAAAGAGTGCTATTTGTAACTTTTTCCAGCTTGTGCCAATGTTATTTTTGTTTAATTAAATTTGGTATAAATGCTAGCCTATCATTAATTTTATATGTTTTTAATATCTTACATTGACGAAAATATGAGTGGCTAAATAATTTAGTTTTATTTAGGGTTCATATTATTGTTAGTCCTTACAAATTGATCAAGTTTTAGTTTTAGTCATTATATTTTCAAATTATTAGTTATATGGATCAAAACCAAAACTTGTTAAAGAGATGGACAGACTAGTCATTAAAGTGAGACCAAATTTTTATGAAATTATAAGGATAAAAACTAAAATTCAATGACATTGTTAGGATTAATCATAGTCTTAACCATTTTATTTGATATGGATATAGGAAAGAGAGGAATTATGATGGTGAGGAAGAGGGAGCTGAAGAGTAATGAATGATGGGGTCAGAAAGAGAGTGAAGGTTGAGGAGCCTTATAGTTTTGGGGTATTTGGACGTAAGTGTTTGGAGTATATGAAGTGTGATGAGAGAGTGTGTGTGGACCAAGAAAGGAGGTCCGGTCATAGTAAAAGAGAGCATTCAAGATATTCTGACAATTTTAAGGACGGAAAAAGCCTTCACCTCAATCAATATGAGAGAGAAAGACCGACTTATCATCACTGCATTTCGGTTCCTGATATAGGCCACTCATAGAAGAATAGTATGAACCAATTTTAATATTCGTTTAGATAGTTTATTTTTTACTTATAAATATTTATAATTCGTGATTTACGGTATATAAGATAAGTATGTGAGAGAAAGTTTATCTCGACTTACGTAATAAATACTTAGTGTGTGTTTGGAATAATGATTGGAAAAATGGAGTTTGTCAATTTAACTTTTAGTAATCTTATTTTTGGTAAAAGCCTGATTGTGTAATGTGATTTATGTTTAGATTGACGATTGAAAAAATGGAGTTTGTCAATTTAGCTTTTACAAACTTATTTGGATTGACTTAAGCATAAGTGATTTTTATGATAATGGTAAGAGAGAAATTAAATTTGAAATTGAAAAAAAATTTAAAAAAGTTAAAGTGGGGAAATTTGGAAATTAAAATTAACACAATTTGATGAAAAAAATATTACATAACAAATTAGATCACATGTCCCGTACAATGTGGTCTCTAATTGAGTCACACAACTGATACATTTGAATAGAAGATCGCCTACCATAATTTGACGCGGAAGGATATTCATCTACGCTATTATTATCTACATAAACGAGATTCCTAGCTTCACCCTGGCGAAACACCACGTCTTCAACATCATTTCTCCTAATAAAATTATGTAGGGTCATTGTTGCACAAACAATGCGAACTTGTGTCTGGTAGATGTACTTACACATGTTTTGTAACAATGCAAATCGATTCTTTCATACTTTAAAAGTCCTTTATATAGTTGACCTCAAACAAGAATGATAAAAATTAAAGGTCTCGTTAGCATTTCTAAATCCGGGTTGGCAGCTAAATTCTGGCATATGATAACGCTCACACCTATAGGGACCAAGGTAACCAAGTTGTGTTGGATAGCCAGCATCCACCAAATAATATTTCCCTAATAAATGTTAAATTCAATTCAAACAGTTAGATAAATATAAGTGCGACATGGCATGAAAGTAATTGACAGGAAGGTGACTGAAATATACCTGCAGGTGGATGAGGGAAGGTTATAGCTGGATTTGAAATAGCATGTTTAAACACATGAGCATCATGTGTAGTATCTTCCCAGCCCGCCGACACGAACGTAAAGCACATATCCCAATCATATACAGCCATTACATTCTGCGTTGGATATCCCTTTCTGCCGATATATTTTTCCCGATTGCCACCAGTGATCACACACCTAATGTGCGTTCCATCTATTGCTCCAATAGCATATTCAAAGTATGGATAATAACAGGGATCGTCTTTGATCTTTGGGTGGAATACAGTGAATTCGGGATCACTGGGTCTGATGTTTTCCCGAGCTAGATTGATGCAAGCATCTAATACCTTGTGCAAAAGGCTATTGACCGTTTTCCCTGAATGTTGAAAGAGTTCCTGTACCACTCTATTGCCTATCCCATGGCCAACGGTGAGCAAAAACATGGCAACCATTTCCTCGATCCCAACGTTCACTGAATTCTGTAAGCCATGTTCGACCAATTTATGACACAAGCTGTAAAAGACATGTTTTTTCACTCTAAACATGTCATGACAGCGTGAACCATGGGTTGCTAATACCTCTTGCACCCTTAAACGACCGGTGCGTGCACTTGCTTTGCGGGGCTCTTTGCACATGAAAGGCACCCAATATTGACAGATCAACGCGGTCATTCGTTCATACTCATCACATTCCCCGTTTATAAGAGATATAAGTCAAAACTGGTCATCTTCCTCAACCATATTAGGTAAGTGTTGATTGTTCGAATTTGCCATTGATTATGGACCCTGTGAATGTGATTAAAAATTCAATTATGAGTAATGAAAGAAATAAAATACCAAATAAGGACTGAAAGGCTTACAATAAACAGATTCAAGTGATAATGGCATAAAATAGCTTTCATAAAGCATATTGTCATGAAGTCATATAGTGTCATGAAGTCACATAGTGTCATGAAGTCACAAACATAATAAAACATAGTTTAGGTACATCTAGGAGTCATAAATCTCATAGCGCAACCACGGAACCACGAACTCCATGTTTCGTTTACTGATTGACACAAACGTTTCCCGGTTTGTCTTATCCTGTACTAGGTCGATACAGTGGTGATGAAAGTCCTCATCACGTATGACTTCGTCAATGTCAAGCAGCTGATTCAGAGCAGCATCGACACTAACTTCTTTAATAGCATCTAATGTTGCCGCTCTGTCCTTGGATGTATTTGCCATAACACTAACTGCATCCGTGATCTTTCTTGAAGCTGGCCCTTTCTACTTCTTTCTCTATCCAGACCCCTCACTCACCTTTCTCTTACCCCGACTTCCTGACGTAGTACCAACAGTTGATGGAGTGCTTGTTGTTAGACCAATGCTAGCAAGCTCATCAGTCACTCCGGTACCAGGCACGGGGTTAGTACCGAACATATCATCTTCGCTATCCCCTGATCCTTCTTCTTCATGCATTGTTGGTCTATACACATCTTCATTCTCAAGCTCTTCTATCTATGTCTGTGGATTTGCAAAAGGTGGTGCAAAAACGTCCTCTCCGGATGCCATAGCATCCTTGAATATAATCCTTAGTTCGCTTTCAAACTTAAGGCTTGTGTGTTTAAACTTTCTGTATGCTGAATCCTCCTGCAAGCACACAAGCAACAAAAAACTAATTAATTAAACAAAATGATATTCTCGAGTGAAAAATAATTAATTGTATAAGTTGCTCAATTTTTTTTACCTGTATTTTCCGTTGCCACCACTCTTTTGATGCGAGGACTTTACCTGTAGGATCTCTACTCACACTGGTCTCTTTGATTAAGGAATCCCAAGTCTTGAAATCTTTCCTAAGGATATCAAACCTATTCTTCAACTGTGCCCTTGTATATTCTTTCTCAGTCTTCTCATTAAGTGTAGCAACGATACCCTTCCATCCATCCTTTGTAAAATGAAACCCCTGGCGTTCTTTTTTGTAAATTTTCTCTAGGCAGGCGTACACAAAAGTCTCTATTGTCGTATAATCCCAAACAGCTTTATCCATATTTCTATGCCACTATTTCAACAATACTTGCACCTCAAAAAAGCAAATTTAAAACAACTATTCCATAAATGTACAAATTTAGCATTACACACACACAAGAATAAATGCATGATTTCATTAATATGAAGGCTAAAACACAACGTCATTGAATAAGAATTAATCTGAAGGCTAAAACACAACGTTTTCACTGTTTTCCCCATTTCACAATGAATACTAAACAATTGAAATCATCAAGCGTGTTACAACGACAGTGTGATTTAATCCTCTATCAAAGTACAGCCATAGGGGCTCATTTAACTTGCAGATTAGACAATTAAATTGCAGAGTATAGTAGTTGTAGAAATTGCACAGCACTGTATATATTAGTGGGACATGTTCAATCCTCTATCAAAGTACATCCATAGGGTCTCATTTAATCCTTTTCCCCTTTCATAACAACATTTTCATGCAGGCTATCAGGAGCACCAGAGAAACCAATTCAATGCTCTGGTTTTGCATACTGAGAGAAGAAACAATCATTTAGACAAAGTTCATAGCAAAATAAATCAAAAGAATATCAGAGGGACAATTGCACACGTTTATTCCCTTAAATCAATCAGCACACAAATTGGTTTGAAGAACGCCCACAAAGCCACAGAGCATCACTGTCTAACTTAACATTCCCTACCTACAACAACGACAATGTGATTTTTTATATTTTTGTTCTTGTTTTGACATTTGGTTTTGGTCAATTCTTCCTATAATCTGCTTGTTGTTTGTATAATATTATAATACAAGAGGTCAAGGGGAATAGAAGTTTGGCATACAATTTAAGTAATTTGTTTATCCTGCAGGATAATTAATCTACTGCATGTATCATCTTTGACACAGAGCCACATTTAATTTTGAGAATCCTTTTCCCCTGCCTTTCCACAGTATATCACGAAGACAGCAAATTGAACGCCAAAACAGAGGTCACCTTGAACACGCTGATTACAAGCTAAAACTCAGAACAATTTTTCTTTACTTTATTTTCATTCTTACTTTAACTATTACTAAAAATAAACCACAGCTAAGATGATGAATGAGAGTTATGAATGTCTATGTTCTGTATCAAGAAAAATGCCAAAGCCATCGATATTCTCAAGTCTCTCTACCATTAAGCAAGACGAAGCAGGCATTTTGGTTAGGCACAGGTCTAACTCCACATTACAATAATACCAAAAAAAAATCAGAATGTTTAGATGGGTCAAAATATCATAAACCGAAACCAGAATCAAAGATGAACAATGTTGGTGCTCATTCTCTACCAAATCAAACGTCTCTTTTGCTGCTTTTCACAAAAAAAAAAGACAGTCACAGCGTTCAGATCACAGAAGCCAAACAATGCAGTCACAGTGTACAGATCGCAGAAGCCAAACAATGTGTGTGTGTGTGTGTTAATGTCAAACTAGGCCAGAGTAGAGGATGAACTTTCACAAACCAACCAGACTACAAGATCTTGGATGAAGTTAAACCTTACCTCCAAAAGATGACACTACCGGAGACCAGATGCACGGCGAGAGAGAAAATGAAAGGCGACGCCGGCACCAAAACAAACACCATTGGACTTCAAGTTGGAGATGTCGACAGATCGAAGACATCGAAGGACAGATCAAACGAAGGACAAATCCAAGTTGAAGATGAAGCAGCTCTTCAGCTTGAAGATTGGGTGGACGCCGAGAGAGGGAACGGAGCTCAGAGCAACCAAGACGGAACCACGAATGAGGAGGACGAAGACGAAGAAGGAGCAGTTCGGTTTGAGTGAAGAGGACAAAGACGAAGAAGGAGAGAGACAGAAAAGAATAAAGTAGGTGGGAGAAGTTCCAACATAATTATTACCTAACGGTAATATATTAAAAGCTCAATAGACAGAGGCAAAGCTACACATGTGAGCTTAAGGTATAAGCTCATTTTTCTATCAGATGCTAAATTATCAATTGGGCCCTCCAAACATGCATTTTTTTCCCAATTGCCCATTGAGATTTGGATCAGCAGTTGAGCGTTTGGGGGCCCAAACACACACTTATTTTTCAAAAATAAACTATTACAAATACTCATTTAGTGTTCATCATTGCGAGCTAGTTACTACTCTCTCTTCGGTTATATTTATAAGTAATTTTTTTAATTACGCAAAATAAACTGATAGTTAAAAAAAATAAGTGTGTCAAAAATATCATTTTTTTTTATATATGACCCTATTTATTAAAAGAGTATAGGAGAGAGAATAAATAAAAAGTATGAGAGATAATGAATATTTAATAAGGGTAAAAGAGGAAAAAGAAGTTTACATTTTTAGACAAAAAATGAAAGTTGCTTATAAAAAGGACCAACCCTATGAGAGAGAAAGTTGTTTATAAATAGGACCAGAGGGATTATGATGAAATCTACACCGTTCACAAAGAATTTAAATGGTTCAAATTTAAGATTTTCAATTAAATATTTTTAGAGAAAAAATCATTTTTTTAAACAATTGACAGTTAAGATATTATCTTGAGTTTAGATTTTCTATAAGTTAAAATAATTTCTTGTGAAAAATGTGAAAGTAAAATAAATTCAATATGAACCATGTAAATTAGATCTAACGGTTTGTAAAGGCAGTGAGCTCTTGGCGCTCATTATTGTCATGATGAGCACCTAAACTGGTTCTAGTTTTATCAGCCCAAACACAACTCGCTTGAAGGGTATTGATGACCATTTTAAAATTTTACCTCTATTTAATTTTTATTTGAAAGAGAGAAAGAGGAGAGATGTGAGATTCATTTGCAAATATGTAAAGTGAATTTTTTTTTAACAAGGGCAGATTTAAGAAATTGATAACTTAAAGACATATTCCTTGCTGTTCAAAATATAAGGTGAAATTTTGTGAAAGGAGTCTATTTTTTATATAAGTTAAAGTTTTGACTTGTCTGATCATTCAGTGAGTCTTTTTCCCTCCAAATTTTGCCTCACTCTCTCTCATTAGTTTTTTGTATGCACTCTCTCATTAATTTTTTTTTTTATACATTTTAGCTCATCATTTTTCTCCCTTATGATCTCTTTTAGTTATTCTCTTTATAAATAAGGGTATCTATTGGAAAAAAAAAGTAGATACTTTATGTAATGCCCAAAATTTTATATTCACCAAAAATATTTTAAATATTTGAGAAATTCAATAAAATGGTAAATATTCATGAATTTGGGATTTATGAATTTATAAATGTTCAATTTCATGGGAAATTGGGCAAAAATAATTATGGAATTCATTTGGGTAATTTAAAAAGCCCAATATTAATGTCCAAAAATGAAGGAATATTAGAGAAAATATTTGGTCTAAAAATAGATGAAAATTGACCAAAGAAAAATAAGAGAAGAAATTGGATTAGAAAGGCAATGCAAAATCGTAGTTTGCCAAATTATCACAAAATTAATTATTTTCTGATTAATTGAAGTTAATTTTAATTAATTAAGGAAAATAAAGGTGAAAAATATATTTAGAATATTTCGGTTAATTAAATATGAATTTATGAAAAAATTGAGCAAAAAGTGCAATTTTGACCAAAATTGAGACTTTATGTGTATACGTAACTTAGATAAGTTGTGAAGACAATTGAGACCATAGGGAGGGACCCCTAGGTGCCTTCTACATGTTGCAAGAGGAAGAAAATATTGGTTGGACTCAATGAGCTTGATTACATGTACATAGGGTTTATGTGCATAAAATTAGTTTTGAAATTTTTGGAAAATTCCATAAATCAATAAAATAATATATGATATATTAGCATATATCATCATCCTCCTCTCCAGCCCTCATTTCAGACGTGAACAGCAGCTGAAGATAGAGAGAGAACGATTGGGATTGTAGAGAGAGAAAGGAGAAGAAAAATCACAAAGTAAGCCGATTTCTTTGACGATTTAGCTCCTAACACGTATAACTCCGACTCTAAACTACTCATCTTTGTTCTTTAGGGTTTGGAGACTCAAAAATATGTGGTAAAAGGATTAGGGTTTCAGCCATATTGAGGAGAAGCTAGTGGGAGCTTGAGGTAACTTACAAACCTTCGTATATTGTCTATTCTGGCTGCTGTGGGCAATTTAATCGATGAAATTTCGCCGGATTGCCATTAGTTTTAAATTTTGGAAATATGTGTGCCTAAGGGTTATGCTTCCCAATTTTAGTTCAAATGGTTGCTATAACTCAATTAGATGGTAAATAAAGTGGTTAGGAGTAGAAAGGAGCGCGTTTACAGATCTGAAATCGCAAAACCCCAATTTTTCCTGGAGGATCCATAAATTTTGGTTAGGGCTGTAAATGGGTTTTAGAGTTGGATTTTCAATGATTTGATGATTCCATTGGATTTAGGAGGGAAACTTAGGTTGGGTTACAATTGGACACTTTTTCAGAAAAGGCCAAAAAAGCATAGTTACAAAAACGCTTCAAAACCCTAAAAGTAAAGCTGCCAAGGGCAATTTCATAATTTTATATTGAATTTGGTAATTTTGAGCCCTGAAATGAATTCCTTGGGCAAAAATGTGTCAAGATAGCCTTAGTTAAATTTTTTTTGGAAAAACGTGCCATCGAGCCGGGTACGGAGGGGCCGAGCCGGGGTCCGTGGGACATTTTAGTAAATTTTCACCATAGGCTAATATAACCATAAGAACCACTATGGAAGTGTCTAAAATGATGCTTAGATAGGTTATGACCTATTTCTTATACATTTAATATTTTAGAATCGAATCAGAAGCCGAAAGTCGACACGTTTCACAAGGCACACAAAAAGGGGTCGATAAAACTTCGAGGTAGGGACATTATCCTTCATACATCATGCTATAGTTATATGATTGTGTGGATGCCATTGTTGTAAATGTACTTTATTAATCAACATGCTGTGTTTCCGATGGAATGGATTCCATCGGCAATAATAGCGTCAAAAAAATTTGCGAAAGAATTTCAATTCCGTCAGAAATTTTGACCGGAATATGTCCCGTCGCAAATTCCGACAGAATTAGTTTCCGCCGCAATTTTTTTAAAAAAAAAAATTGAAAATTATTTTTAGCAAATTCCGACGGAATTAGTTTCCGTCGCAATTTTTTTTAAAAAAAATTGAAAATTATTTTTAAAAAAATCGAACATTTTTTTAATTTACAAATGCCACGTGTTTGCTCCTCAGAGCGCCACGTGTCCCTCTTTCTTGACTGCCACATGTCGCCTTCTCATAATTCCTCTAAATGTCTCTCCTCTTGTTCGAGCCCATGACCTCTGGGTGCAGATACCTTCTCGCCCAAGTTTTTACCAGTTGCGCTCGAATGAACCTTTGTTATATTTCTACATATTATTATATATATAATATTATCATATATATAAAAATACATACATACATATAATTAATTAATTATATACATATAATTAATTATTAATTAAATATAATATTATTACAAATAATGAAAAATTTAATAAAAGCGAAAAAATGTTTATATATTTAAATTAAATAAAATTTTAATTAAAATTATTTAATAAATAATAATTTAATATTAAAAATATTATTTTTAATATAAAAATAAAAATATAATATTAATAACATATATATTAATAAATACTAATATAATTTTAATAATTAAATTTAAATAAAATTATTTAATAATTAATATTTTAATTTTATAAATATTATTTTTAAAAAATTAATAATTTTTAATTTTTCCGACGGAATTTTCCGTGGCAAATTGCGACGGAAATTTCCATCAAAAATTCTGTCGGAAAACTTTACGACGGAAATTTCCGTCGGAAAAATTTGTTACGGAAATTTCCACGGAAAAAATTTTGTCAGAAATTCCGTGGCTAAATTTACCACGGAGAATTCCATCAGAAAAATTTGCGACGGAATTTGCCACAAAAAACATTCCGTCGCAAATTCCATAAGAAATCGGTTGTTTTTTTGTAGTGCTAGAGAGGGGTCAATAGTGTCAGAAGCATTTACACTGGAGTTGGTGAGAACCCAACCGGTGCAGATTAGTGGGGCTAGGCCCTACTCATATATACATGCAGATGATATGTTTATATTGTTCATTAATTGGTGAATACATGGTGCATATCATATTTACTTTTTTGCATTTTTTATGAACGATAGCATATTTCTACTGGGATTCTTCGGAATCTCAATCCTTTTTCTAAATAAAACATCTCAGCGGATGCAAATGGATCAAAAGGCAAGGATGTAGACCAAGGAAGTGACTGACATGTGTCTCGAGGCAAATACAAAGTTTGTGGTTATATATAATCTATGTCTAAAATACTTTTGGATATTTTGTAATAGTGGTATATATTGTTGCATTCTGTATGGTTGACTTTAGACTGTAAACAAATACTTTTATAAGTATATATGTACTTTTTTGTATGCCTGTGGAACTTGGTCTCTATTACTCTGTGTATATCGAAATGGAAACGGGTGTTGACACTTTACATATTTATTACTTTTAACTATTTTAAACTCATTTCTTGATAAATACAATCCGATTATTTCAACCATATATTTTAAACCAAAGAGAGTATTTAATGACCTAATTATTATTTCTTAATTTCTTAGTATATGACAATAATAAGTTACAAGTTAATTATAACAGGGGCCAACAGCTTGTATATTGATATAAATTAATCATTTATTATTATATTCTCTCCCAAATATTACCTCAACGAGCTCATCAATTGAAAAACATACACAATATAAGCTTTGTATAAATTTTGGAGCAAAGATGAATAACACTTGTACAATATTAAAAAAAGAGGCAATCACTATGATAAGTTCTTAAGTAATAAATGTACTCACAAATTGCATTATAACTTGTTACTACCTCCAATCCTAAATATAAAAGCTTGTTGATTTTTTTGAAAAGATTAAGGAAGCCCGGCAAAAAAAAAAAAGAAAGATTAAGTGCTTATTTGGATTAGCGGTAGAAACTATTTTTCCAACGTGATTTATGGTATACGAGGTAAGTTTGTGAGAGGAGTTTTGTTTCGACTTACATGAACATGCTTTTCCACCTCTTTCTCAAACAGTCCCTAAGGAAGCTAAATAAGTTAAAGTGTTTAAACTCAACATTTTTCTCCAAACCAATTTGCCTGACTTATAAATTATATATAATCTAATAAAACACAACATATGATATAATTAGGCAGCTTATTTCGCTTCCTTAGTTTCTCTAAAAAAATCAATCAAGTTTTATATTTAGGACCGAGGAGAATATTATATATTGCCTACTTGTTATGATTTTTTTTTATTAATTACATTTTTTTTCTCTGAGACTGTAGAGGTTTAAAAAAAAAAAAAAACCAAAAGGTTACGAAGCCGGGGTTATGATTCTGCCGGTCTTCTCTTTCTTCACTAATGCTACTATTAGTAAGAACATATGATAGATGTAGAGTGTGTTTTGTTTTGGGTTAAAATTAAATTACTCTCTATTGCTTTCACGTTTTGCTGAATTTCAAAGAAAAAACAAAAACATGCATTTGGATTCTTTATAAGTGAACATAGAGTCAAAGCAAATAAAGAAAACAAAAGAGTCCTACATGTCAAGTGGGACTGATTAAAATAAAACTCATATTTAATTTTTAATTTGACGATGTTCTCATAACTTAGTGATATGTAAGTTTTTCTTGTAAGTGGGATTTATGGGTTTAATCTCACTTATAAACTCACTAGCTACCTCTTTAAATTTAAAAAAGAAAACTTATTTTGAGTTCCATTATATTTTCATTTGTATTATTATGTGCGAACAACAAGTCATTTCCAAAATGTGACTCAAAAGCAGAAAAGTAAAAGTTAGAAAGTCAATTTAGTATTTGTTTGGAATAACGATTTAGAATTTTTAAAAGTAATTTTTTAATCATAATTTATAGTGTGTTAGATAAATATATGAGATGAGTTTTGTTTCAATTTATATAAATATGCTTATGATAAGCATCTCCAAATAAACACTTAATTTAGCAGCATGAGAGCCAAAAGTTTTGCTATCAGTGGGAGGTGGCAAATTTTATACTACAAGCAATCGCATGTTATCAATGTTTGCTCTAATGAATAAAAAAAGAAAAATTAATCTTTTAATCCTTAAATTTCTTACTCACTTATGAGTCAACCCTTATACTTTTGATTTTTCTTCAATTTAATTCCTAATCTTTAATTTCTATCATCTATAACTCATGATGAGTCAGCATTAGGTTTTCCTAATTCATATGGAGCCTCCAACTCAACTCCACTTGTATTTCACCTAAAATAAAAATAAAGGTCAAATTGAGCTGAGCTTTCTTCACCGCCCCACCGGAGATGTGAGTGGAATTGGAGAAGACAATATGAGCAGCCCCTCCATTGCAGCAGGGAGACATTCTAGAAGACAAAATGGAATGTCTTCCCCCTGGAGTTGAAGCTTGAATCGGGGAGTGCCTTCGTTGAAGACCTAGTGCTCGTTTGAAACAACGATTGTAATGCTTAAAAACAGCTTTTCAATAATGATTTACAGTATATAAGATAAGTATGTGAGAGAAGTTTTATCTCAATTTAAATGAAAAATAGTTTATAAGCAATTTCAACGCCAATCCAAACACGCCTTAGATTGAAGCCACATAAGATAACTCAGTGCTGACTCATCACGAGCTACAAATGACAAAAAGCTTAGGGATTGAGTTGGAGATGAATCAAAATGCGCATTTAGGGTGTGTTTGATTTGAGAGGAGGGAGGGGTGACAAACTATAATTTTGAACTAGAGAAATTCAAAATTTACCTTCTCATTCCTTTTAAATTTTGGATTCCCACCTATGTGTATGGTTTGAGGGGAACCTGTAATTTAAATACCTTCAACTCAAAAAGACAATTTAACCCCCCTCTCCTTTCCTCCGTTCAAACCAAACATATAGAGACTGAATCATAAATAAATAAATAAAAAAATCTAGGGACTTAATTAATCAATTTTCTCAATAAAGGAATGCTTTTTGTTTTTGACAAAAACCATTAATGAGAGTAGGTGCAGGTGTGAATGAATGGTAGTGAAGAGCTAGAAGGAAGGAGGAGACTGCATGGATTTCAGTGCCAAAATAGTGAAGGAAGAGAGACAGAGAGAGAGAGAGAGGCAGTCGTCGTTCTCAGAGGTCTGAGAGAGAACCCACAGAGAAATACGAACATTCATCATTCATTCATGTGTGTCTCTTTCTGTGTGTGAGTGCATCAGAATCAGAGCCGAGCGGATTGAGTAGTGGGCACACAGACTGTGACTGCTGCACTCAGCAGCAGACGCAGCATCTTTCCAAAGATGCAGACACCATTCAGACCCTTTCCTCATCCACTCATTCAACAAATTTCAACACTCTTTCATCTATATTCCTAATTCATTGGCCTCAAACAAATGTAGTAGTATTCATATTGCTATTTAAAAAATATAATTTTTCCAATATATATATATATCTATAATTTTTTAAAGTAAATATATTACATTTATGTGTTTTTTTGTATTTTTTTCAATTTTTATATTATATTATTTAATGAGATTTATCTTATTATTTTAAACATGGATGGCTTTTTTTGAAAAAAAAAATACTAGAGATATAAATATTTAAGTAAGAGTTAGCTGATGAATTTATAATACCTTCAATCCTTAATATAAGAGCTAATTGAGAGTTATATTTAGTTATAAATATAAAATTTTAATCCACTTTATCTCCCCATGTTTATCATTAACTCAATAATGAGTGGTTTCAATACATATGACTCAATAAGGTATTTTAGAAAAATCAACATATATTTTTAACAAATAACTAATTTAATTGATTTTTTAATTTAGTTATATCTACTAAATAAACTTTATATTAAGAATGAGAGGAAACGTATTGTAGTACCTAGAAAAATTTTTGGGCCCCAATCATAGATCCGTAAAAGTTGGAATTATTTGTAATGGAATCTGTCCAACGTCGGATACTTCAATCATCTTTGACTTCTTCATGTGGAAAAATAATACTCCCTCCGGTTCTAATTATAAGATACTCTCTCCGGTCCTAATTATAAAATAAAATTAATTTTTTTAGAGAAATTAAGGAAGTCAATTAAATCAATTTAGAGTATTTATATTTTTAGGATCTTTAGATTTTATATCAGTTTATTAGTCAAATTAATTAGTTTGGAGAAAAAAATATAAATATAAATATTCTAAAGTGATTTAATTAGCTTCCTTAATTTCTCCAAAAAAAAGTCAACTTTGTCTTATAATTAGGACCGGAGGGAGTAATATTTGAGAGTTGATCTTGGTCCTAATTATAAGACAAAGTTATTTTTATCAATTTCTTCCCAAAATACCCCCTATTGATACTTTCTCAATAATAATTAAACACAATAATAATTTAATAAGAGTAGATCGAAATTTGTTGTGGGAGATTGACAACGCCGGATTGTGTGAGAGCTTGGAAAAGTCGTGTGTGAGGCAGGATAGTGCAAGAAAAAATAGAGAATTAACATAATTGAATGTCATTTTAAATTTTAAATAAGGGTATTTTAGGAAAATAAATATAATTAACTAATTTAACCACTATCCTTAATTTCTCCAAAATTAAGTAAATATGTCCTATAATTATGACCGGAAGGGAGTATATATATACACACACACTCACACCTATCAGATAAGCCTAACCCACAGTGGTGTACTTTTGAAGCAGAGGAATGGGCCTTGTATTAAGGTCTCAAGTGAGACTGGGACATGGAGTTTAGGATGGTTTTAGTTGAATCTGATTCGAAAAATCTGGTTGACAACATGCTTGGCCAGGAGAGCAAAAATAGTGATCAAGAAATTGTTGGTTAAAATGGTAAGTAATTTCATCCTGTAAGAAATAAAATATAAATTTGAATCCTAAAGTACACTTGTTGAGAGGGCTTTAATCTTAACGCCCCCTACTTGATAAAGATTAGTCTCAAGCTCAAAGTGATTTGAGGACACTCTAAGTTTAAAAAAAAAAAGAAAGAACAAAAATAGTGGCCATGGCTTGGTATTCTGTCAGATTCTAAGCTTGCTGGAGTTTCGATGGGAAGTGCAGAACTGCAGATTTCTCGTATTGCTTACAGACCAAAATCACTGGCGGACCAACTGACAAAAGCTCGCTTATCTCAGTCAGCCTTATTTGATTCTTGGCCTATTCACATACGGCCCCACACTTAAGCGTCTTGCTTTATGTTAGGGCTTAGGCCTCACTTGTACAAAAAAAAAAACCCCACAAAGATAGGCCTAACTTTATGGGAAGGAACAAACATAAGAGGGCCAAATCTTATAGCCCAAATAGAAAAACCTTATCACATGTAAACTATAAGAGCCCATTTGGTTCAACCCCATTGCATGCCTGCAATGGTAATCATGATTGTATTACCAAGAGAAGAGTGTTTGATTGCTCTTTAACATGGTAATGTGGTTTACCATGGTAATGATGATTACCAAAAAATTGGTAATCCTCATTTATACCTCCCCCTATGAATCATCATTACCATCCCATTACATGGTCTAAAAGTCCAATTTACCCTTTAGTTTCCTTTGTCTTTGTTTCACTTATCTCATTTCACTTGCCGCATCACGTCACAACTACCACCGCTACAACCTCTTCCTCTACCACCGCCGTCACTTCCACCCTCCGTCGCCACCACTACCTCCACCCCCCGCCGTCGCCTCCACCACCGCCGGCCCCGCCACCAGCCCACCATCCACCGCCACCACCTCCTCCTCCGCCGCCATAGGCCCACCGCCCACCACCTCCTCCACCCCCGCTACTCACTGCCGCCGTCGCCACCACTTCCTTCTCCTTCGCCGCCACCCCCGCAGTAGCTGCTGCCACCACCTCTTTCGCCGCCGCCACCCCCAGCCCACTGCCTACCACCACCACCTCTTCCTCCACCCCCGCCGCCCACCGCTGCCGCCACAACTTCCTCCCCCACCACCCCCATCATTGCCACCGCCACTACCTCCTCCTCCTCCATCCCTGCCGTCGCCGGTTTTTAACTATTTTTTCTACAAAGATTATATTAAGGGGTAAAATAGATTTTGTGTAGTATATTAATTTTAAATAATTATTAAAATATTAACTCATTGCACGTTACTTAAAAATCAAACCAAACATTATTCCTGTAATTAATATTGCATTGCATTACCATTGCATTGCACCGCAGGATGTAATGGGATTGAATCAAACGGGCCCTAAGTCATCAAGCCATTGGCCTAATAACCGAACACATCATCATCCTCCATGGACTCCACATCATAAACCACGTGCTCCGACTTGCACAGTCATCATCCTTGTCAAACTCCACATGGCCTAGGCCAACATGTCATCATCCCTAGCCTTCTTAACTGACCAGGTATCTGAGCAACCGACTAGAAATACATTAAAAAACTTACCCAGTCCATCCACCTTACTCTTAGGAATAGCTCTGCACGCTGCAGAAGGTTGGTAGTTAACACCACCATTGCATTATAACTTTGGTTTATATCCCATAATCTGTGCGCTACCACCATGACCAGATGATCTGGTTGAACTCTGAGTTCATTCATGATTGTTGATTTTACCTGACATCATTGACTACAAAGGTCAATAAAAAACAAAAAGAAATTGCTGTCTCGGTGCTCATTATACTTGATCATGAGAAATTTCTTCCTTGATTTGATATTTGAAGGCCACAAGCAAGATGCTAATTAGTTAGAAACAAATCAAGATGTGCATGACTTCAGCAATTATAAGATGTCTGAGGATTGCCTTTGACAAACAACTCTCCCTCAGCAGCTGATGACAGGTATAGTCTTGCACTGTTATGTTTGCCCACATATTAACCATTTATGTATAATACAGCAACAACATGTCTTATACATAATCCACAGATAAATTAAATAATAATCTCTTCATTGCTCATTGATGCACTTTCCCTTTTGAGGCACAGCAAATGCATCAAACTCTCGTACCTATGCTTGAAACATAAAATTCACATGACAGAAAGAGAAGATTTTTTTTTTTTTTTTGGGGTATGAAAGTTGAATTTTGATTAAGGACAAATTCACTACAGGAATTTGCCAATCTAGTATCCACATGGTGTTAAATGAGTGGTTTCTACAAAATAAGCTGGAAGATGCTCTACAAGAATTCTTCAGCAGTATTTAAATCTACCAAGATTTCAGACTTGACTTCTTCTGGTAATGGGGCTGATGGCCCTGCCTTTGAGTAAAAGTTCGCCAGTGATCTGATCGCTTTCTCCAGTTCAACGTATGATTCCTGCCATGTCACCCATGCAAGTCACAATCATGTATTCGTAACAAAATGCAAGCACACACATAATAGTCAAAGCATTTAATTTTCATTAAATGTCAATCAAGCAAATTTCTTAACAAATCCTCTGCATACAAAAAGTATAGTAAACTAAGCTAATTATAAATAAACATGTAATTGTTTAAGACTTAGTTTTTTTATTGTGTACATATTCATTCACAATTTGTTGAATCTACTCACTGTAAATCAAGTCTATGTAATAGTTCTACTTTGGTCATGAACACATACTTCTTGAACAACAGCTTTTTGCCCCTTCCAATTGCTCAGATACTCCCGAATTGATTCCTTTGCGGCATCGGCAGTCCGTCTGAATTTGGTAATATCATTGGAATCTTCATTTAAAGAATCACGCAGTGTTTTCACGACCTCCCTTGCTGACTTTAAGTAAGCCTTTGGCAACTCCTTCCCAGACTTAGTTTTTTCATTAGGATCAAATAATGATTTGACGGCATCTATCAATCCTTTATCCTCTTCTTTTTGCGCAGGTTCTTTCTCTTCAGCCCATGCCAGAAATGGTGATAATAATGTGACGGTAACCAATGAAGTGCCAGCACTTGCTAAAGCATGCCTCCGACCTAATGAACCTTTGGAGGTGAGTAATGCAGTATTAGACCTGGATTGCAGTTTATCTGTTATATCGCAGAAGCCGTCAAGAAAGGAAAACTGCTGATACCAGGAATATCAAAAGCAGAAGCAAATCTTGTCACTTTACCGTATCACCATTAAGCAGAAGATGCAATTGTTAAAATGCTGAGGCATGGTTTTAATAAACCCAGCCAATCATTATTACATAACTATATAACATGCTTACATGGGACCTGGATGGTCTGCAAACAATAAATGACTGCACTAGGTGGAGTCAATTGATTTCAGCCGTTGATTTAACCCTTCCATTTATAATATGCCATACATCTTTTAAAAAGAAAAGTAAACCCAATAAAGTTCAAAATGATGCATTTACGCATGTTTATGTAATATCCTTCTTTTCATTCATTTTCTCTGAATTCAACATTTTCATCCGACTCCTTCCTCCAGATTCATTTCAATAAGACCTTTGCTACAGATGACAGAAATGGTTGGCTACTTGGCTGTTAACAGAGACATCAAATCAACAGCAGCAATCATTTGACTGCATCTGGTGCAGTCATCTATTGGCTACAGAAAATCTAGGTTCACTGAGATGCCTATTCATAGCTGGGTTAATCTAGTGAGTTTTGGTTGATGAAGGCTACATAAGGATAACTAAGGACTTGTAGGACATCGAGTATATTCTAAATAAGAGAAAATAGTAACTAGCAGTAAACATTGCAGATCCTTTTTGTAATAACAATAGTTATTAATTCTACTTCTTTCCTTTTTTTTTTTCTAAAGTTTCTTTTTTCACTTATGGCAATATAGTTAACGTAAAAAGGAAGAAAAATGGAATGAACGGAATTTAAGATGAATAGACTGATAAGGAGATGACAATCACGTTAAGGAGAAAAATGGAAAAGCTTGATCAGTTATATATATCACGTACCCTTACTCTCCAATCTTTCGACTCCTTTAATTGTATGGGTACTTAGAAAGAAGCACATATTTGTTGCAAGAAGAGTGGCCATTCTCTTCTAAGAAGCTCAACGATGCTGAGTTGCATTCAGTGAGTGCTCAATGCGGCAAGAGTCTCTTCAATCTTACAGATACAATACAGCATTCAACCTTCATAACAAGGATACAGTCAGAATTTTCTTTCCTCCAGTTAATTTTACAATCCTTCATAGAGCAAGTCACTCAATACTAACATACACATGTCAAGGGTCAAATAATTCACTAAAATAACAAGAAAGACATTCCAAATTTTGAAGAGTAACCCATATGTATAGAGATTGAAGAGTAGTCCTTTTTGAAGGATATGATGGATCTCCAGTAATAATTTCGTATCAGATGGTAATAAGAATGCATTACCCAGTAAACAAGGTCAACCCCAAAGGCCATCAAAAGTCCCAAGAAGCTACCAAAGGACATTAGAGATAGTCTAACTAGAGAGTTGAAGTGTAAAATCGTCCTATTCGTGTCCCTAGTTCACTAATCATCGATTAAACTACATATTTTAGCCAATCCACGAAGAAGAAAATAGTGTCGACAAATTTCAGCAAACCCACCAACAATTGAGAAAATAAAAAATCAAGTCAATCAATCTAATTCAACAATTTGGCAAAAACCTCAAAGCAGAGCAAAGTTACGGCCTAATTCCAACTAAATTATCGCAGCAAAATCAAGCGGAGAAGAGAAAATGTTTGCTTGCCTTTTGGAGCTTTGGAGTGAAGAGAGATTGCAAAATCTGATGAAGCTTTGTCAATGTGTGGCTGTTTCTTTTAAGACGAGAGGGAAAGTGGTGAGATATTATCGCGGGCGCGGGCGGGGCTGGATCAGAAAATGCAAAAAGGATCTAACCTTTTTTATTAAAAAAATAAAAAATGTTGCCAGCGGAAAAAAATAAAAATAAATAAAAGTTATAGTTATTGAAACTCCGCCCTATTGATAAGCTTCCATTTTTCAAATAAACTCGGTGATTTTTATGGTTAAAGTGCGATCCACCCATGAAGTTTTTAGAGTCACAATTTTTGTCCTGAAATATTTTTTTGTGCAATTTTTATGGTTGTTTCTTTTAATGGGATATTTTAATATCTTTTAATAATGGAATATAAATTTTTTATCGGGGAATATTTTTTAAATTTCTATATTAGTAATTAATTTTTTTAATATTTAATTATGGTATTTAATATTTAATAATATTTATGGTTGGGCATTTTGGTCAATTTAAAAAACTATAATGACAATAATATCTTTTTTAATTGATTATAGGATATCTACATCTCTATTCATTAGTTCTAGTCATGTAATCCTTTTTACATTATATAAGTTCAACCAAATATCACAATCAGTATATTACATCAGGATTTTATGTAATTATCTTTTGGAATGAACCAACGGCTATATATTAGTACTTGATATAATCTTTATTTTGGAAATATCTAAACATTTTTTATATTTTTTTCATTTTTACCTCTAATTAATTATATGTTTCTCATTTTTCTTTTTCACTAATTTTATCTCATCTCTTATTCTGTTCATTCTCTCTCCCACTCATCATTGAATTTGGCTTCTCTCCTTTTTCTTTCGCTGCCCGCTCCCAAAACAAAATGCTCCCTTCTTGCTTTGTTTAGCCCCACAACTATGTTGTTCTGGGATAAAAGATGAGACTAAATGAGAAAAAACTTCTCTCATCTACTTATCTCATATATCGTAAATAATAAATTATAAACATTTATTGTCTAAAAATAAGCTATCCTAAAATCATATAAGATTTAACTTAAATTAATCATACACACTACCACAGTACAAATCCATAGTACAAAATAAAAAATCAATATAAGTTGCATTTTATTATAAAACAAGAATAGTGTGATTTATTTCTTGCCGTACAAAAAGATTATAATAATTCGGGCTAATTTATTAATTCATTTTAAACATATATAGTGTAATAAGCGGTAACAAAAGGATAAAACAATAATAACTCTAATGAAATCAATGAAAAATGAATGGATCAAACAGAAAAGATAAATCAAGAAGAGGCAAGACGAATGATCGAGGAAGAAAGCCGAAAGTTGTAAGTGATTTGATTTGTAAACACAGAAACAACTTATTTAGATTTATTATTTTTTTTGTACAACTTATTGATATTTGATTCGTTAAACCGAAAAAAAACAAAATTCATAGGCTGATTTTTAAGTGTATCTGTTTCAAAAGATAAGCCCGATCACGAAATATCAAATTATCTATCCTAAAAATTAATAACCTTTAAAACTGACATTAAAAAAGTCATCCATTATTTGGACAAATTGGAAATGAAGGTTAATAAAAATTGGACAAGTTAAACCAAAATAATGAATCTTCAGCCTGTTAATTTAACGGATTTTATACAACGTAGCTTTATATATATATATATATATATATATATTTTTACCAGTAACTTTTTTTAATTTTTATACATACAACTTATTGTATATAAGTTTAAGTTAAATGATACATATAATTTAGATTTTCTCTATAAGATAAAAAATTTGATGACGGTTACACTCCTTTCCCAAACGAACCAATCTCTCATCTAAAACATTATATTAGAGATCTGGAGAAAACAAATTGAAAAGATTAGAAATAGAAGTTTCTGAAACAGTATTATTTAAGCTAAATTTAAATAGTACATTATATAAGTATCTCCATTTCAGTTCTGAAGAGCACAAAATACCTCAAAATCACACTGTACCCCACTCACGTAGTATCGTCTCTTCATACATGGCTGACGTTTTATCTAAACGTTGCCGGCCCAGCCTCTGCCTTAGTCTACCGAAGCCCTCCCCTTGCACCACCATCCCCACCTTGTCCTCCTCCTCCGTGGGAGAACTTACTCTTGACGACGTCGAAAAGCTTCAAGTTCTTGGCCACGGAAATAGTGGCACTGTCTATCAGGTTCGCCATAAGCGAACTTGTTGTATCCATGCTTTAAAGGTATATTGAAATTTTCGATATGCGTATAGATGTAGCCCACGAGGAAGCTACTGTCTACCTTATATTATACTGTTTGGACTCTTTTATGAGTTTTTCATAAATATATTTTGATTTTTAAAATTATATTTATTTCTTTTATTTTTCACATGATTTGCTTTGGCTGGCCACTGGCCGCTGGTAAATCTAATATATAGATGATGTCAATGGACTGAGAGGTGAAAGAAGAATATAAATATAAAGAAATAGACACAAATTACTTAGGTTAAGGATAGTTCTAAAGTTTGTGTTGATAAAAACTATAGTTTCATGATTTGATTAGTTGTGTGTGTGTCGGGGCAATGAGTTCAACGCTAATTAAAAAAGGGACTAATAGTTCGGGAGAATATTATGACATTTTAGGAATAGTTGTCACTACAATTAATTAAAGAGTCAATTCGAATAATAGGCATTAGTAATATGTAGGTGAAATCCTAAACCCTAACGTTTTAAGTGATTGTTAGATTCTTAGAACTACTCTTCTTCTTTTCCTTATCAAATCTCATCATTTGAATTAGTAAATTACAGCCTCCCTATGATATGATCCAAGAATACTCTGGGATTATTACTACATTAATATCGTACAGTTACACTTGTGGGGGAGATCAAGTTTTTGGGCAATATCTTCATTCCCCTTTTTCCATACTTTTACATTGTTTACCTTCAGGAGCCTTAGTTCACAATATTTTTTTTGTAATATTCATTTTTTCAATTTTCTTCTTCTCCTATATTTTTTCATTGATCGAAATGTTGAAAAATTATATATATATATATGATAATATAATTTTATATATATTTTTTTAATTTAACGCCTAACTATTTAATGTGGGATAAATTCTAATCAGGTTGTCCATACCTATTTCGACCCTATGACTTTGAGGCAGGTCCGGCGGGAGATAGACATCCTCCGACGGACGGGCTCGCCAAACATAGTACAGTTTCATGGTTCCTTCGAGGCGTCGTCCGGCGACGTAGGGATTTTGCTAGAGCACATGGACTTGGGAACGTTGGACACACTGCTGAAGAACAAAGGCGCCTTCTCTGAATCCCAAGTCGCAGCGGCGGCGCGTCAAGTTCTGGCTGGGCTGAGCTATCTCCACAAGAACAAGATCGTCCACCGTGATATCAAGCCGTCAAACCTCCTCGTGAATCAGAATATGGAAGTGAAGATTAGCGATTTTGGAGTCAGCAAGGTCTTGTCGAGGACGTTGGACTCATGTGATTCATACGTTGGTACGTGCGCCTACATGAGCCCGGAGCGGTTCAACCCAGATAGTTATGGAGGGAATTATAACGGATATGCCGCTGATATATGGAGCTTGGGCCTCACGTTATTCGAACTCTATGTGGGTCATTTTCCTCTTCTCCCGGCGGGTCAGAGACTCGAATGGGCTGAATTGATGTGTGCCATTTGTCTCAACGATCCACCAACCTTGCCGGAGAGCGCGTCCGACGAGTTTCGGAGCTTCATGGAGTGCTGCTTGAAGAAGGAATCGAGTGAGAGGTGGACTGCCTCTCAGCTTCTAACTCACCCGTTTCTATCTCAACAATAACCCAAAATCCTATTTTTGTTTCTGAATATTCTTTTTGTAAACTTTGTACGTTCAGATGCAAAGATTCAAGTTCTTTCTATAGATTCACATTTTACTCCAATTGATAGATGTTATTATGAAATGTTGTAAATACAATTTTGAATATATATATTTATATATATCTTTAATGTTATCTATATTCCCATATTATCTCTAATATCTATTATGACTTGATTTGTTAGAATATTGGTTAGCGAGTAGGGTTAGTTAGTCATTCCCTATTCACTTCATGTAAGACCCTAAAATTCATATAAAGGGCTTTTGGTTAAGCTTGAAGTAGTGCCGGGAATACGGGCGGGCTTGACCCTACAAAGCCGGCCCTTCACTAGCTCGGGCATAAACGGGCTGGCCCGTTTAGGCCTGCGTCCTAAAAATCCCCCAATTTTTGAAGCCCGTTACTCTACAGGGTTGGCCTTTCACGGGCTCAGGCCTAAGCTCATTTTAATTAAAAAAAATTCGTTTTCAATATTTACAATTTATTTATTATTTTACTTTAAATTGAGATACATTATTTTTAAAACTCATAAATTTTTAGTTAAAATAATCATCTAATGTCCAAATTAAACCTCTTTTTTAAAATTTAAATGAATAAACCATTGTAGAAAATAAAATAAATCAAACCATTTAATAAGTGTTTGATTGTTACTAATACTCTATTAGGTACTTAGGTATCTCTCATGTTGATAATTTGATATAATGATATTATATATATTAATTTATTTTAACAAAATATTAAACAGACCCAAAAGGGCCGATCCTTTTAGGCCCGCTTCCTTTTTTAGCCTATAAATCATAAGCCCGGCCTTTGAAGGGTTCGAGTCTAAACGGGCTGATCCGACGGGCTTAGCTCGATTTCCCGGCTCTAACTTGAAAGGATGTGAAGTCCCCACCAGATCAAGGCAAGAGGTTAAGTTTAACTTAGCTCTTCCTAATTCTAGATAGTATGAGAGGTTAACTTGAGTCCCTTTCTCAAAACCCCAAGTGGGGTAGCTTATTCGTTAAAATGAAGTTATATTATTCTTTTATCTTTTTGCTTAACCTTAACATGATTAATCTTTAAAAAAAAAAATCAAATTTATAAGCATGTACTAGTAATATTTGCAATTATCATAGACTCGTTTAATCTTCAAGATTCGCTTAAAAAATTCATTCATTAACTGAACAAATTAAATCTAAAAATTAATAAAATGGGATAAGTTAACATTAAATCAATGCATAAAAATTATTTTTTAACTTTATCTAATAACTCGAAAAAAAAACTAGACACTTTGCGAAAAAATTCATTATTTTTTTTACAATTTTATGCAATGTAATGATGCGTTCCCTTGCCATCCAAATTATTGTTATGCCTACTTCCATTTTGATCTTGCTTCAGTTAATCTAACACGGAATCCAACCCGTATATTTCATTTTGTGTTCGGCCATTCGATTTTTGTTTCTGAATAATATTGTATTTGTAAACTCTGTAAGTTCAAATGCAAAGATTCAAATCCTTTTTATTGATATAATACACAACAAATTCACCGGGAGAAAGGAGAGAGTTACAAAGGAAGGTTTTTCCTACAATCTTTTTGTTATGTACAGTTTTTTCACTTTTAGTTCGCACACACATAACTAAAAAATTGTTCCCTCAAAACATACGGGAAAACTGTTCTCACCGGTTTTTAATTTGAATAATTGGGGAATATTACCAATAAATCCCCATAAAATTTGGGTATTTTATTTTGGCCCCAAGGCTAATGGGTTTGGGTATAATCTACAAATAATGAACCAAGCCCAATTCCCAACATCAAATGTTGTAAATACAATTTTAAATGCACGTAGCTTTATTGTTATTTTTATGCCCATAAGATCTTTAACATCTACCATAGCTAAGTGTGTGTTTGGTACACCTTTTTAGGGCATATAAGCCCGTTTTTGCTGAAAAAAGCCCGAATGAAACGAGTTTTTTTTTTATGTTTAGATCAGCATTTTCAGGTTGGATCACGGATCAAATAAGCAACTTATTTAAAAAGCCCCATCTACCTACTTTTTACACCAACTTACTTTTTTTGGTCAAAAGCTTATTTATTACCGTTATTATGCATTTAATGCGTCTGCCTGCCCCATTATTTTGTCTCTCTCCTCTCTTCTTCTTTTTGCTCGACCTTGAGCGACAGTCATTTTGTCTCCATTGAACCAAAACTCCTTCGGCTCTCTCGATCGTCTTCTGGAAAGTAGTGAAGAGGTGGTGTTTGTGCAGTTAGCCGTCTCTAGAGTTGGCGGTTGTGTGGTCAGTAGTAGGCGGTAGCGGTGTAGTTGAGTTGGCATAAGGCCGAGCATCGCCGGTGTTGAAGTATGACGGTGTGTTGCAGAGTTTAGTGGGCTGCTTTCTTCATTAACGGTGCCAGATCTATTCTTTCTCAGCATTTTCGGAAAGTGTAGTTGGTGTTCTATGCTTGTTCTCCTTGGCTCTTGCGTCGGTGTGTGTGGTCTGCTCCTCCTCTCGGCGTCCACTTGCATTTGCAAGGTAAGCTTCACACCTTGCTCTGATCAAAACGCACAAGCCGATTTGTCCTTTCCGGTGGTGGGTCGATGTCTTCTCTGGTTGTGGGTATTGTTCAAACATCCAGGCATTAACTTGTCTCTTACTGTTCAAATGTCCAGGCATTTACTTGTCTCCTCCAATTTCTGTTGCTGCCTTTTTCGTTTTCCCTCACAAGTTCAGTCAGCTCTTCCTTCTAGTCCCTCTGTGAGTATTTCATATTCTAGGTGGAACTCCCCCTTAAATTCCTTGCTTTTGTAATTCATTGCTCATTGGAAAATCTGATCTTGTAACCTTTAAGCTTGAAGGCCTCACATCCGACGATATATTCTATAGAGGAAATGCTCTTTCATAACTTTTTTCGGCTTAGTTTTAATCATTTTCCTGAAGCTTGGGATGACCTTCCATTTGTCTCTTGTTTGTTTCTCGCTTTGAAAGCAACACCGAAGCTCTATATGTTAGCTACTGTGTAATTTCTTTTTCTTCCGGAGCTCTGTTTTTGATAGCTACTGTATATTTCTTCCCATCGTCTTCTTAACTAAATATGGTAAAAGAGACGAAGAGAGCTCTCTCCCTCTCTCTCTCTCTCTCTCTCTCTCACACACACACACACACACACACACACACATTTTCTTGTATCCTTTTCCTGCTACTTTTGGTTGTTTCCTTTTCAATATAAATGCTATGTTTCTGTTGTTCTTGTTAACTACCGTATACCCATTGTTGTCTTTTAAGTTGTTCTTAACTTTATCTTTCTTTTAAACAAAGAGCACGCCTTTATAGTAAAATACGGTGATGTTGTTTTGTTTTTTTCCCTGTTTGTTAGTCCGATTCACACTTGTCAATTGAAGCCTCTAAATTGTTCGGTTGGTATGCTATTCTCGTTGCTCTGCCATTGAGGTTCCTCTACCAATCTGGTTTTTTTATGAAAATAATCGCCACATAATTGTAGATCATTCACTTGTAGTCCTTCTCTTGTACTTATATGCTGATTTCAAAATGGTTCAAAACGTGGACAAGTCTGCACCTCCAACTTAAAAAAAAGATCATTCACTTGTAGTCCTGTTGTATACTGGTGGAGTTAAGAAAATTAGGAAAAGGAAATTGGTTTCGATCCTTCGATACAATTCAATAACTTTTCAGTTTCTTAGTTTATTTATATTTGATTAAACTCATGGTATCCATTTGTTTTCTGCATGATACAATTGGTTCTATTCTGGTTTGCCATCCATTCTTCTCATTACATAATAATTTTTACCATTGTTCAAGAAAATTGAAATACACAGCATATATATGTGTATCTCCTGCGATTTCTCTTGCTATACCTAAATGAACCTTACTTTACCGTGTATGGTTGCTTCATGAAAATGCAAAAAGTAACATATGTTCATAGTCCACACTGTAAAGTGAAACTTTTCCATAGAAAGATGGATGACAAAGCGTTATGGGATGACGCGACAACTGAAATCTTTGTGCACGCAATGGTTGAGCAAATCTTAAAAAAAGAACGTCGAGGGTTGTCCTTTTCGAAGGATGGTTGGGATGCTATTGTCGCTACATTCAATGAGAAGATTGGGAAAGCGTATGAGAAGAAACAGTTAAAGAATAAGTTTGATATGTTACGAAAGGATTTAAGGACTTGGGATGCTTTAACAAAAGAGACTGGTGTGGGTCGAGACCCTATAACTAGAAATGTCGTTGTGGACCCCGAGTGGCAACGATGGAAATGTTAGGTTATTAATGTCTACAATTACTTATAACGTTGCAAAATAGTCATGAAATATTTTTTTGTGCAATTTTTATGGTTGTTTCTTTTAATGGGATATTTTAATATCTTTTAACAATGGAATATAAATTTTTTTAATCGGAGAATATTTTTTAAATTTTTATATTATTAATTAATTTTTTTAATATTTAATTGTGGTATTTAATATTTAACAGCGTTATGGTTGGGCACTTTGGTCAATTTAAAAAACTATAATGACAATAATATCTTTTTCAATTGATTATAGGATATCTACATTTCCATTCATTAGTTCTAGTCATGTAATCCTTTTTACATTATATAAGTCCAACAAAACATCGCAATCAGTATATTACATCAGGATTACATGTAATTGTCTCTTATGGAATGAACCAATAGGCTATATATTAGTACTTGTTATAATCTTTATTTTGGAAATGTCTAAACATTTGTTATATTTTTTCATTTTTACCTCTAATTAATTACATGTTTCTCATTTCTCTTTTTCACTAATTTTATCTCATCTCTTTTTATATTCATTCTCTCTCCCACTCATCATTGAATTTGGCTTCTCTCCTTTTTCTTTCCCTGCCTGCTCCCAAAACAAAATGCTCCGTTCTTGCTTTGTTTAGCCCCACAACTATGTTGTTCTGGGATAAAGGATGAGACTAAGTAAGAAAATTTTTTTCTCACATACCTACCTCGTATATCGTAAATCACAAATTATAAATATTTATTGTCCAAAAATAAGCTATCCTAAAATCATATAGGTTTTAACTTAAATTAATCATACGCACTCCCACAGTACAAATCCATAGTACAAAATAAAAAATCAATATAAGTTGCATTTTATTATAAAACAAGAATAGTGTGATTTATTTCTTGCCGTACAAAAAGATTATAATAATTCGGGCTAATTTATTAATTCATTTTAAACATATATAGTGTAATAAGCGGTAACAAAAGGATAAAACAATAATAACTCTAATGAAATCAATGAAAAATGAATGGATCAAACAGAAAAGATAAATCAAGAAGAGGCAAGACGAATGATCGAGGAAGAAAGCCGAAAGTTGTAAGTGATTTGATTTGTAAACACAGAAACAACTTATTTAGATTTATTATTTTTTTTGTACAACTTATTTATATTTGATTCGTTAAACCGAAAAAAAACAAAATTCATAGGCTGATTTTTAAGTGTATCTGTTTCAAAAGATAAGCCCAATCACGAAATATCAAATTATCTATCCTAAAAATTAATAACCTTTAAAACTGACATTAAAAAAGTCATCCATTATTTGGACAAATTGGAAATGAAGGTTAATAAAAATTGGACAAGTTAAACCAAAATAATGAATCTTCAGCCTGTTAATTTAACGGATTTTATACAACGTAGCTTTATATATATATATATATATATATATATATATTTTTACCAGTAACTTTTTTTAATTTTTATACATACAACTTATTGTATATAAGTTTAAGTTAAATGATACATATAATTTAGATTTTCTCTATAAGATAAAAAATTTGATGACGGTTACACTCCTTTCCCAAACGAACCAATCTCTCATCTAAAACATTATATTAGAGATCTGGAGAAAACAAATTGAAAAGATTAGAAATAGAAGTTTCTGAAACAGTATTATTTAAGCTAAATTTAAATAGTACATTATATAAGTATCTCCATTTCAGTTCTGAAGAGCACAAAATACCTCAAAATCACACTGTACCCCACTCACGTAGTATCGTCTCTTCATACATGGCTGACGTTTTATCTAAACGTTGCCGGCCCAGCCTCTGCCTTAGTCTACCGAAGCCCTCCCCTTGCACCACCATCCCCACCTTGTCCTCCTCCTCCGTGGGAGAACTTACTCTTGACGACGTCGAAAAGCTTCAAGTTCTTGGCCACGGAAATAGTGGCACTGTCTATCAGGTTCGCCATAAGCGAACTTGTTGTATCCATGCTTTAAAGGTATATTGAAATTTTCGATATGCGTATAGATGTAGCCCACGAGGAAGCTACTGTCTACCTTATATTATACTGTTTGGACTCTTTTATGAGTTTTTCATAAATATATTTTGATTTTTAAAATTATATTTATTTCTTTTATTTTTCACATGATTTGCTTTGGCTGGCCACTGGCCGCTGGTAAATCTAATATATAGATGATGTCAATGGACTGAGAGGTGAAAGAAGAATATAAATATAAAGAAATAGACACAAATTACTTAGGTTAAGGATAGTTCTAAAGTTTGTGTTGATAAAAACTATAGTTTCATGATTTGATTAGTTGTGTGTGTGTCGGGGCAATGAGTTCAACACAAATTGAACATCGACATCCCTCTTAAAGGCTCACTGGAGTCTGGGTCCAAGAAGAAGCGAAAGGCTACTGAGGCTGAGACCAGTAGGATGGATGACACTCAGTCATCGGCTCCAGCTGCTACCACATCTTCACCATCCTTCCTGAATGCCACTCTCCAGCACTTTATGGAGAATATGCTCCGAGGCTTTCATGTGGATATAGCCAACACCAATGCAGAACTCATAACCCACATGAACACAAAAATGGGAGAGTTGGTTGAAAGAATGGATCGAAGGCACGAGGAGCTACTAGCAGAGCAACGTACTCAGGGAAAGACTTTGAGACTGATACTGGCACGTTTGGATTCCCTGGGTCCTGGACCTTCTGCCGGTCCTTCTTCATCTGTACCACCACCACCTCCAGAAAATCCTCCTATTATTGATCCTATTCCTGAGGCTGAACCATCTACCCCTTTGGTTTCTGATCTATTTGAGCCCCAAGAGAAAGATGTTTTATTCACAGTGGATGATCCTGATACCCACGAAACCACTCATATTATCATCGATGATTCACCTCAAAAGCCACAGCCAGAAACCACTTCAAAACCCATTCCCTCTCCTACTCATACTGAGGAAATATCTCCCTCTTCCTCACCTGAAAAACATACACCTGAGGTTGAGATTTCACCTGAGACTCAGACCACCCCGGAAGGAGAAACTTCTACTATGGTTGTATTCCAACCTTTTCCTCCCGGCGATGACATCCATATCCCTCCACTTCATCTGCCTGATCCAGTACCCTCTAGCTCATTTGATTCTTTTGACTCAAATGATTCTACGGTCCTTCCAGTCACACCCATTTCCATGGCTAAGCCTCCTAGCCCTCCACTTGATTGATGAAGCCAAAAAGGGGGAGAAGAGCTTGAGAATGATTTTGTGGATGTGTCCTAGATTAATTTGGGATATTTGGTTGTATATGGGCTCTAGGGTGCATTTTGTTATTTATTTTCTTGAACTTATCTTGTAATTTGAAATTCTTAAAGTTTAATGCAAGTATGTTTAAATTATGACTTCATTTGATATCATTTAAATCTTTGAATTATCATACATGTTTGGACTAATGAAGTTGTTATGTATGCAAGGTATAAATCAACCTTAAAAAGAAATAATTAATTAAGAATCCAATTTGAAAAACCATGTTCAAAATCACCAAGTTTTGTCATCATCAAAAAGGGGGAGAATGTTAGATCTCATGTTTTGATGTTAACAAAAGAATGGTTTGAAAAGGAAATGTTTAAAAATCAAGCTTGAACTAAGTAATGACAGGAAGAAGCTTTACTTGAGGTAAGCATGGAAGTAGTGAAGATTGGCCAAGAGAAAATGCTGAGGAAACTGATCAGAAGTGCATTTTCTAAGGCATTACTCGAGGCGCTACTCGAGTAATGAACCAAAACTTGAAGTAACCAAGCAAAACTTCCAGTTACCTGCCACCATTACTCGAGGCGCTACTCGAGTAACCAGGTAAAACTTTAAGGTTGCTCTCGGCCTGCTAATGTTACTCGAGGAGCTACTCGAGTAACCATGTGAAAACTTCCAGTTGACTTCAAGTTTTCCCCATGATACTCGAGGAGCTACTCGAGTACCTGTGTTTTCTAAAATATGGACCTCTCGGCATTTTGTACCACTGCTAATGTTACTCGAGGAGCTACTCGAGTAACCAGGTCAGAAACTTCCAGTTGCCTTCAAGTTTTCCATGTTACTCGAGGAGCTACTCGAGTAACCAGGTCAGAAACTTCCAGTTGCCTTCAAGTTTTCCATGATACTCGAGGAGCTACTCGAGTAACCGTGTATTTGAAAATGTCAAGCTCTCGGCACTTTGTACCACTGCCAATGTTACTCGAGGAGCTACTCGAGTAATGCATTAAGGTGTGTGAAAACTTGAGGTTAGTACCCGATTAACTTGATTTCTCTTTTTCATCTTCCTCGAGTACTTACTCCATTAGACAAGTTTTTCATGGTTTATTTTAAGTGGATTCCTCGAGTATGTACCCCAGTATATGCAAATGTTTTCAATATAAACTTCAAGTCATTACCAGAGTAAATCACTTTCAAAAGTCTCAGTTACTCGAGGAGTTACCCGAGTAACCTATGCAAAAAGGAGTGCATTACTCGAGTAGGTACTCGAGTAATGAGGTAATTGCTCTCGGCCTTGAAATCCTGCCAACATTACTGGAGTAGAGCATCGAGTAACTCATAAAGTTGTGAATGCATTACTCGAGTAGCTACCCGAGTAAATAACTATTCCAAAGGTTTGAAATTTAGTTTACTCCATGCACTACCCGAGTAATCTTGTTTCTCTTCATTGACTTTCAAATAAACAATGATTTCACGATGTTACTCGAGGAGCTACTCGAGTAAACTTCAAGGGTTACTCGAGGAGCTACTCGAGTAAGCATACCCAGAAATTTAGAAATCATTCAAATCTTCATTATATTGTTTCCTATATGATTAACCTTTCATTGTATTAGCATTCTTAGTATATTTACAGAGAAACAATGAAGAAATCATATCAAGAGATGAAAGTCAAATCAAACGTTCAAATGCCAACCACCGCCAACGGATATTTTTCAAAAACTTGAAAAGTCAACAGTGGCTGCGCACTCACCAACGGACGAAAGGAAGTGTTCCAACGGTCATCACCAACATATCTATATATATATGGGAACCTTCAAACAGAGAAGAACAACTAAGCATCCATACGAACGTATCATTAAGTTCATTGCTCTGTTTTCACGTTGAAATTGTATTCATATGCTTCAGTGATTATCATTTACTCTTTGAGAGAGATATTTCATTCAAACTCAATATTTGTTATTGAGATAACTTAAGGTTGTGGAACCTTGAGTTGGGATTGGATTACAACCTGTAAGGGGGAGCGAGTGTCCAGGTGAAAGGAACTTGCTTGTACTGTGGTGCCAAGAACCCACTGAATCTTGGAAGTGATAGTGAAACTCTCAGAGAAGCTCTGAGGACTGGACGTAGGTCAAAGTGGTTGTGACCGAACCAGTATAACTCTCGGTGTACACTTCGGTGATATTTCTCCTTACTCATTACTGTTTTAATTCTTGTCAAAGTTTTATATTTTCGAAAGAAATTTCAGTATCACCCAATTCACCCCCCTCTTGGGTGAAACGCTTGGTCTAACATTTGGTATCAGAGCGTAGGTCTTCTTGTTAAGGTATAACAACCTAAGAAGGATCCAATGGCAAGCATGGGTGAAGGAATTCTTCCTGACGGAGCATCCATCACTAGACCTCCCGGTTTCAATGGAGAACACTTTTCTTTCTGGAAAGCAAAATTCAGAGTGTTCGTGATGGCTACTGAATATGGGCTATGGGATGTAATCGAGAGTGGAAATTATCAACCTACAAAGACTGTAGATTCTCAAAAAATTCCAAAGACGCCAGCGGAATATGATGAGAATGACAAGAAACTTATCACTCTCAATAGCAAGGCAATTCTGATGTTACAAAGCTCTTTGAGTCAAAATGAATACTTCAGAATTTGCACACTCCCAACAGCAAAGGAAATGTGGGAAGCTCTGGAAATTGCTCATGAAGGAACTTCGGGAATAAAGGAGAATCGAATCAACACCTTGATCACAGAATTCGATCTACTTCGAATGAAATCAGGTGAGTCAATTTCTGAATTCGAACTTAGATATACCCATCTTGTTAATCAACTTGCAGCACTTGGAAAAGTATATGATCAAAATATCCAAGTACGAAAGATTTTGAATATTCTTTCTAAAGAGTGGGAGGCCAAAGTCACTGCGATAGAAGAGGCAAAAGGAGAATCAATGAGATCAGTTGCTTCTCTATTTGGAAGTCTTTCTGAATATGAAAGCAAACTAAAGTTCAAACGGGAACTAGATGACATCAGTGACAAAAGAAAGAAAGGTCTAGCACTAAAAGCGAAAGAAGAAAATCAAGATGAAGATGAGGAGTTTGATGATGATGAAATGGGATTAATCATAAAATGATTCAGAAAGTTCTACAAGAAAGGTCAAGGCTTTAAACACTTTCAAAAAGGAGGAACTAGCAACAAAGACCATATCATTTGCTATGAATGTGGAAAACCAGGACATATCAAATCAGAATGTCCAGAGCTCAATCAAAAGAGCAAAGAAAAGAGAAAAGGCAAATTCTTTAACAAAAAGAAGGCCTTTGTATCTGCTATATGGGGAGATAGTTCCTCAGACGAAGAAAGTGATGAGGAAGAAGTAGCCAATATATGTCTTGTTGCTCAAGAAGAGACGGAAGAAGAGGTAAATGATTCTGAACCTACCTATGATAAATTACTCTCTGAATATAATGCTTTACATTCTGAATTCATCAAAGTAGTTAAAGAATTAATTGTTTCCAAAAAGAAAAACAAAGCTCTTGAGATTGAACTTAAAGAAAGTTCAGAAAAGAATTGTGAAAATTGTTCTTCGTTGAAAAAGAAAAACATTGATCTCACAAAAACTCTTGAAAAATTTACCAAAGGAAGTGAGATGCTAAGTGTGATTTTAAAAGAACAACGATTTGTAAATGACCGATCTGGTATTGGATATGATCCAAAAACAGATAAAAGGAAAGGTAAAAAGAAAGTAGGAGGAAAGCCATATTTAAATTATTTCCAACATTCTGTGCATATATCAAATCCTTTTGCATTTTGTAATTACTGTAACAGAAAAGGTCATTATACCTCTTCATGCATTCATAAAAAGAAAAGAACAATAGGAACCTACAAATGGGTACCTAAAGGCACATATGTTCAGAAAATCATTTATACTAACCCAAAAGGACCCAAAAAGAAGTGGGTACCTAAGACTTAGTCATTTGATTGCAGGTATGTCTTAAAGCATCCAAAAATAACAAGTGGTTCATAGACAGTGGATGCTCTAGACATATGACCGGAGATTTCAAAAGTTTTACCACATTGCAACCTAAGGAAGGTGGAAAGGTAAAATTTGGAGGAAATCAATCCGGAAAAATAGCAGGAATTGGTGAAATCAAAAATGACAAAGGCATACAAATCAAAGATGTATATTACGTTGAAGGCTTGTGTCATAATTTGCTGAGCGTAAGTCAAAGTGCAGATAAAGACAACTGGATAATATTTGATTCAGAGGAATGTCTAATTATCAACAAGAAAGACTTACTACTTGATAAGAAGAATATCAAGGCTAAGCTCAGAGCAAAAAGGGAAGGTAACTGCTATACCTTAGATATTAGTAGAAATGAATCTGAAAATTGTTTTCTGAGTAATACCGATGAAAGTTGGCTATGGCATAAGAGATTGGCTCATGTCAATATGCATCAACTAGGTAAACTACTCAAAAAGGATTTAGTGCTTGGATTACCTAAAGTAAATTTCAAAAACGATTTGATTTGTGACGCATGTCAAAAGGGTAAACAAACTAAATCGTCTTTCAAATTGAAAAATGAGATTTCAACAAATAGACCACTTCAATTATTACATATGGATTTAGTTGGTCCAGCAAGAGTAAAAAGTCTTGGTGGGAACTTATATTCATTGGTTATTGTTGATGATTTTTCTAGATTTACATGGGTTATCTTTCTATCGTCAAAGGATGAAACCTTTGAAGAATTTATTGTTTTTGCCAAGAAAGTGCAAAATGAGAAAGGTATGTCAATTGCAGGTATTAGGACTGATCATGGTGGAGAATTTGAAAATCAAGCCTTTGAAGAATATTGTGATACTAATGGCATTGATCACAATTTCTCTGCTCCAAGGACGCCCCAACAAAATGGAGTTGTGGAACGCAAGAATAGAGTGCTTACTGAAATGGCTAGAACAATGTTAAATGAAAAGAACATGTCTCAAGTTTTCTGGGCTGATGCTATGAGTACAGCATGCTATATTTCAAATAGAGCCTATATCAGAACGAAACTTGGAAAGACACCATACGAGCTATACAAAGGAAGGAAGCCAAACATAGCTCATCTACAAATCTTTGGTTGTAAGTGTTTCATTCATAATAATGGTAAGGATAACCTAGGAAAATTTGATTCTAAAACTGATGAAGGAATTTTCTTAGGATATTCTAATCGAAGTAAAGCTTATAGAATTTTCAATAAAAGAACTTGTGTTGTTGAAGAATCAATTCATGTTGTATTTGATGAATTTGAATCCTCTGACAAAACCATTGATGAAGAACAGGAAGTTGTTTTAAATCAAGAAAATGGTCAATCTATCTCTAAGTCTCTTATTCCAGAGGTTGATGAAACTAAGGATGAAGAGCAATCCCTAGGTCAACCTAAAGCCTGGAAATACAATAGAAGTCATCCCTTAGATCAAGTCATAGGAGATGTGAATGAAGGGATCAAAACCAGAAATAGAGTTTTCAATGAAGTAAGTTTTTCTGCATTCATTTCTGAGATTGAACCTTCTAACATTGATGAAGCCCTATCAGACAATGATTGGGTCATAGCAATGCAAGAAGAATTAAATCAATTTGAAAGGAATCAAGTCTGGGATTTGGTACCCCGACCCAAAGATCATACGATCATTGGTACTAAATGGGTATTCAAAAACAAACTTGATGAATCTGCAATTATTGTCAGAAACAAGGCAAGATTGGTGGCCAAAGGCTATAATCAGGAAGAAGGAATTGATTATGAGGAAACGTATGCTCCAGTGGCTAGATTCGAAGCTATACGTGTACTCTTAGCCTTTGCATGCATCAAAGGATTCAAACTCTATCAAATGGATGTTAAGAGTGCCTTTCTAAATGGTTATATCATGGAAGAAGTGTATGTAGAACAACCTCCAGGTTTTGAAGATGTCACTAAACCGGACCATGTTTTCAAACTTAAAAAGGCTTTGTATGGTTTAAAACAAGCTCCTAGAGCCTGGTATGAAAGGCTTAGTAAGTTTCTCATCGATCAAGGTTTTGTACGGGGAAAAGTTGATACAACATTATTTATAAATCGAAAACGTGATGATAACGTGATGATATTTTAATTGTTCAAATATATGTTGATGATATTGTTTTCGGTGCTACTAATGAATCTCTGTGTAAGGAATTTTCTGAGATAATGCAGGGAGAGTTTGAGATGTCAATGATGGGAGAATTGAATTTCTTTCTTGGTTTGCAAATCAAACAAAGAAAGAATGGAATCTTCATATCTCAAACAAAGTATTTAAAAGAGCTATTGAAGAAGTATGGAATGGATGAAGCAAATGGCTCAGACACGCCTATGAGCTCAACAACGTTGCTTGATGCTGATGTTAAAGGGAAAGACTACAATATCACAAAATATAGAGGAATGATTGGATCATTACTCTATCTTACGGGAAGCAGACCGGACATCCAATTTAGTGTTGGCATATGTGCAAGATATCAATCAGCACCAAAGGAATCACATGCTGAAACGGTCAAACGAATCTTTAGATATCTTGCTGACACACCAGAATTAGGTCTATGGTATCCCAAAGGAAGAAGTGAATATTTAATCGCTTATTCAGATTCTGATCATGGAGGATACAAGACAGACAGAAAGAGCACCAGTGGACAAGGACAATTTCTTGGAGGATCTCTTGTCTCGTGGTTCAGCAAGAAACAAAATACAGTGTCTCTTTCGTCAACAGAAGCCGAATATGTTGCAGCCTCAAGTTGTTGTGCACAAGTGATATGGTTAAAACAACAACTACAAGACCTTGGTATTTATCTCAAAGAAATACCAATCTATTGTGACAACACTAGTACGATAAGTTTGGCAAAGAATCCAGTTCAACACTCTAGAACCAAGCATATCGATGTCAGACATCACTTCATCAGAGATCATGTTCAAAAGAAGGATGTGAAAGTGATATTCATTCCTACTCATCTTCAACTAGCTGATATCTTCACAAAACCCCTTGCAAAAGATCAATTTCTATTCATTAGAAGAGAATTGGGAATGGTAAATCCCAATGAGTTATAAGAAATTTAAACATTTCATAATATTAGATGAAGTCATTTAATAATGTTTTGATGATCACTAACTTAAGCATCGGAGTATATAGAAACATGTTTGCAGGAAGAAAGAAACTCTGTTTTGGGAAACAAAAACAGAGATTTTCAGAGGAGACATTTACTGGAGTACCAACTTGAAGTTATGGCTTAGACAGAAGCAATACCCGAGGAGCAACTTGAGGTAAAGAAGCATGTTACTCGAGTATGTACTCGAGTAATGGCCCTCAAAACTGGAAGTAACGGATCAAGTTACTCAATTTTCAAACATAACGGTCCAGTTTCAAAGAAATGAAGAGTCAGAAGTGGTAAAGCTATTTACTCGAGGCAGGCCTCGAGTAAACTTGAAGCTTACTCGAGGAAGGCCTCGAGTAAAGTCGGAGCTCAGATTTTCAAAGTATTGAATAATGACTCAAAACTGACCCAAATGGACTATGAATGATCGAGGGAACATCCATGGATAATTACTATATTATTCATGCCAGGTACGCAATTTAAATAAATTATTTTTGAATTTTTGTGTATGAACACTCGAGGAAGGCCTCGAGTAAACTTGAATGTTACTCGAGTAAGGCCTCGAGTAAAGTCGGGATTTAGGTCTTTATCTTGCGCAAACTTGGTCATTTCCACAAAATCTCCTCGAGTAAATCACTATACACCCTTTCAAAAACTTTTCCCAATCGATTCCTTGCCTCATTTCCGTCAAAACCCAACTGGTTTCAAGTTCAAAAACGTCCTACTTTGTTCAAAATCCTTCTGCCCTAAACTCGCGACAGTTGCCCTGTTTCTCTGAGATTTTTTATTTTTCTGTATTTCAAGATGGTTAGAACCAAGAATCTCAACTTCACTGATTCCTCTGATTCACAACAAAACCCTGATCTTCTTTCTCCTCCTCCAACAAAGAGAAGAAAGCTTATCCCAAGACCAAAAGCCAAAACTCCTCTTAAACCTCAACCACAACCTAAAACCAAAGGTGTGGTGATCAAAGAGCCTATTGTGACTAGGGCTTAGTCTAAAAAGAGCACATCCACTGGAAGAAGCAAAGGTGCCAAAACTCCCTCACCTTCTCACTCTGATTCCTCTACACCCTCATTCACTCCAAAGCCTATCAAGAAGCCAAAATATGACAAGAAAGTGGCTGATGCAATGGCTGGGATCATTGACCAAATGGAAAAAGGTCAATCATCCAAGAGATCTATCTAAGATTCCAGAGGCAGAGGTCACTACCCCTCCAAAGGGATTTAATGTGGGCAAATTGGTGGAGTCTCTGAAATACTCAACTCAATTCTCCAGAAGAAAGGTGTGTAAAACACACTATGTTGATTTGAATTTACTTCAAGAGGTAGTGAAGCACGACCTTAGTTCTTATTTAGAGCCTTTTATGCCTTGGTTATCTCTTAGATTGCCTTTTTGTACAAAAATAATCACTCATTTTTACTGCAATCTAGAGATCATAGATGAGCCGAACCGTACCTCAGTTGAGGAAGAGATGACCACCACAGTAAGAGGTCAAAAAATACTGATATCTCCCTCTAGAATAAATTTATGGTTGGGAATTGAAAACCCCCCTGATGATATATATTCTGAGCTTGAGCCAAATCAAATTTTCACTATCCTCAAACCCGGTGAGCTTATTGGCCCTCTAAACTTCAAGCCCAGTGACATGTGTGATCACCATAGGGTCCTTTGGTACATCTACTCTAGGTCCCTAGTAAACAAAGCCAACAACTATACCCATTTCTCTGATAGGGACTATAGGTGGTTTGCTTCACTGCTATTGAAGGAACAGAAGGATCTAGGAGAGTATATATTTTCAGAAATGAAAAGGTATAAGGTGGATGGGAAGGCTACCACTCCAATGCCATATCCCCAAATTGTGTCTCTTATCCTGAAAGAGAACAAAATATGGTACTTGGATAGTAAGGAGCCAATTGAGAGGGTGACCCCAGTGGGGAGGAACCAGATTGGTAAATTGAACATCGACATCCCTCTTAAAGGCTCACTGGAGTCTGGGTCCAAGAAGAAGCGAAAGGCTACTGAGGCTGAGACCAGTAGGATGGATGACACTCAGTCATCGGCTCCAGCTGCTACCACATCTTCACCATCCTTCCTGAATGCCACTCTCCAGCACTTTATGGAGAATATGCTCCGAGGCTTTCATGTGGATATAGCCAACACCAATGCAGAACTCATAACCCACATGAACACAAAAATGGGAGAGTTGGTTGAAAGAATGGATCGAAGGCACGAGGAGCTACTAGCAGAGCAACGTACTCAGGGAAAGACTTTGAGACTGATACTGGCACGTTTGGATTCCCTGGGTCCTGGACCTTCTGCCGGTCCTTCTTCATCTGTACCACCACCACCTCCAGAAAATCCTCCTATTATTGATCCTATTCCTGAGGCTGAACCATCTACCCCTTTGGTTTCTGATCTATTTGAGCCCCAAGAGAAAGATGTTTTATTCACAGTGGATGATCCTGATACCCACGAAACCACTCATATTATCATCGATGATTCACCTCAAAAGCCACAGCCAGAAACCACTTCAAAACCCATTCCCTCTCCTACTCATACTGAGGAAATATCTCCCTCTTCCTCACCTGAAAAACATACACCTGAGGTTGAGATTTCACCTGAGACTCAGACCACCCCGGAAGGAGAAACTTCTACTATGGTTGTATTCCAACCTTTTCCTCCCGGCGATGACATCCATATCCCTCCACTTCATCTGCCTGATCCAGTACCCTCTAGCTCATTTGATTCTTTTGACTCAAATGATTCTACGGTCCTTCCAGTCACACCCATTTCCATGGCTAAGCCTCCTAGCCCTCCACTTGATTGATGAAGCCAAAAAGGGGGAGAAGAGCTTGAGAATGATTTTGTGGATGTGTCCTAGATTAATTTGGGATATTTGGTTGTATATGGGCTCTAGGGTGCATTTTGTTATTTATTTTCTTGAACTTATCTTGTAATTTGAAATTCTTAAAGTTTAATGCAAGTATGTTTAAATTATGACTTCATTTGATATCATTTAAATCTTTGAATTATCATACATGTTTGGACTAATGAAGTTGTTATGTATGCAAGGTATAAATCAACCTTAAAAAGAAATAATTAATTAAGAATCCAATTTGAAAAACCATGTTCAAAATCACCAAGTTTTGTCATCATCAAAAAGGGGGAGAATGTTAGATCTCATGTTTTGATGTTAACAAAAGAATGGTTTGAAAAGGAAATGTTTAAAAATCAAGCTTGAACTAAGTAATGACAGGAAGAAGCTTTACTTGAGGTAAGCATGGAAGTAGTGAAGATTGGCCAAGAGAAAATGCTGAGGAACCTGATCAGAAGTGCATTTTCTAAGGCATTACTCGAGGCGCTACTCGAGTAATGAACCAAAACTTGAAGTAACCAAGCAAAACTTCCAGTTACCTGCCACCATTACTCGAGGCGCTACTCGAGTAACCAGGTAAAACTTTAAGGTTGCTCTCGGCCTGCTAATGTTACTCGAGGAGCTACTCGAGTAACCATGTGAAAACTTCCAGTTGACTTCAAGTTTTCCCCATGATACTCGAGGAGCTACTCGAGTACCTGTGTTTTCTAAAATATGGACCTCTCGGCATTTTGTACCACTGCTAATGTTACTCGAGGAGCTACTCGAGTAACCAGGTCAGAAACTTCCAGTTGCCTTCAAGTTTTCCATGTTACTCGAGGAGCTACTCGAGTAACCAGGTCAGAAACTTCCAGTTGCCTTCAAGTTTTCCATGATACTCGAGGAGCTACTCGAGTAACCGTGTATTTGAAAATGTCAAGCTCTCGGCACTTTGTACCACTGCCAATGTTACTCGAGGAGCTACTCGAGTAATGCATTAAGGTGTGTGAAAACTTGAGGTTAGTACCCGATTAACTTGATTTCTCTTTTTCATCTTCCTCGAGTACTTACTCCATTAGACAAGTTTTTCATGGTTTATTTTAAGTGGATTCCTCGAGTATGTACCCCAGTATATGCAAATGTTTTCAATATAAACTTCAAGTCATTACCAGAGTAAATCACTTTCAAAAGTCTCAGTTACTCGAGGAGTTACCCGAGTAACCTATGCAAAAAGGAGTGCATTACTCGAGTAGGTACTCGAGTAATGAGGTAATTGCTCTCGGCCTTGAAATCCTGCCAACATTACTGGAGTAGAGCATCGAGTAACTCATAAAGTTGTGAATGCATTACTCGAGTAGCTACCCGAGTAAATAACTATTCCAAAGGTTTGAAATTTAGTTTACTCCATGCACTACCCGAGTAATCTTGTTTCTCTTCATTGACTTTCAAATAAACAATGATTTCACGATGTTACTCGAGGAGCTACTCGAGTAAACTTCAAGGGTTACTCGAGGAGCTACTCGAGTAAGCATACCCAGAAATTTAGAAATCATTCAAATCTTCATTATATTGTTTCCTATATGATTAACCTTTCATTGTATTAGCATTCTTAGTATATTTACAGAGAAACAATGAAGAAATCATATCAAGAGATGAAAGTCAAATCAAACGTTCAAATGCCAACCACCGCCAACGGATATTTTTCAAAAACTTGAAAAGTCAACAGTGGCTGCGCACTCACCAACGGACGAAAGGAAGTGTTCCAACGGTCATCACCAACATATCTATATATATATGGGAACCTTCAAACAGAGAAGAACAACTAAGCATCCATACGAACGTATCATTAAGTTCATTGCTCTGTTTTCACGTTGAAATTGTATTCATATGCTTCAGTGATTATCATTTACTCTTTGAGAGAGATATTTCATTCAAACTCAATATTTGTTATTGAGATAACTTAAGGTTGTGGAACCTTGAGTTGGGATTGGATTACAACCTGTAAGGGGGAGCGAGTGTCCAGGTGAAAGGAACTTGCTTGTACTGTGGTGCCAAGAACCCACTGAATCTTGGAAGTGATAGTGAAACTCTCAGAGAAGCTCTGAGGACTGGACGTAGGTCAAAGTGGTTGTGACCGAACCAGTATAACTCTCGGTGTACACTTCGGTGATATTTCTCCTTACTCATTACTGTTTTAATTCTTGTCAAAGTTTTATATTTTCGAAAGAAATTTCAGTATCACTCAATTCACCCCCCCTCTTGGGTGAAACGCTTGGTCTAACAGGCTGTTCATCTACGCTATTAAAAACACCAAAAAATAGTTTAAAATAATTTTTGGAATTGAAAAAGTATATTAAAGATAAAATTGCAATCAGTCTGATAACACATTTTCACTCTCCCCAAAAGCTAAATCAGTAAAAGCTGAGAAATGGAGCTTATGGCAAAAGCTATTAAGATAGAATTAAACTCGATTGCTCACCTTGGGAAACAAACACTCAAAATTTTTTTTTGAGTTTGGGTATTGAGCTTATGGGGGGAATTTAGCGTTTGGGGTACAAACGCTCCCCCCAAACACACCCTTAGCTCTTTCTAGATAGTATGAGAGGTTAACTTGAGTCCCTTTCTCAAAACCCCAAGTGGGGTAGCTTATTCGTTAAAATGAAGTTATATTATTCTTTTATCTTTTTGCTTAACCTTAACATGATTAATCTTTAAAAAAAAATCAAATTTATAAGCATGTACTAGTAATATTTGCAATTATCATAGACTCGTTTAATCTTCAAGATTCGCTTAAAAAATTCATTCATTAACTGAACAAATTAAATCTAAAAATTAATAAAATGGGATAAGTTAACATTAAATCAATGCATAAAAATTATTTTTTAACTTTATCTAATAACTCGAAAAAAAAACTAGACACTTTGCGAAAAAATTCATTATTTTTTTTACAATTTTATGCAATGTAATGATGCGTTCCCTTGCCATCCAAATTATTGTTATGCCTACTTCCATTTTGATCTTGCTTCAGTTAATCTAACACGGAATCCAACCCGTATATTTCATTTTGTGTTCGGCCATTCGATTTTTGTTTCTGAATAATATTGTATTTGTAAACTCTGTAAGTTCAAATGCAAAGATTCAAATCCTTTTTATTGATATAATACACAACAAATTCACCGGGAGAAAGGAGAGAGTTACAAAGGAAGGTTTTTCCTACAATCTTTTTGTTATGTACAGTTTTTTCACTTTTAGTTCGCACACACATAACTAAAAAATTGTTCCCTCAAAACATACGGGAAAACTGTTCTCACCGGTTTTTAATTTGAATAATTGGGGAATATTACCAATAAATCCCCATAAAATTTGGGTATTTTATTTTGGCCCCAAGGCTAATGGGTTTGGGTATAATCTACAAATAATGAACCAAGCCCAATTCCCAACATCAAATGTTGTAAATACAATTTTAAATGCACGTAGCTTTATTGTTATTTTTATGCCCATAAGATCTTTAACATCTACCATAGCTAAGTGTGTGTTTGGTACACCTTTTTAGGGCATATAAGCCCGTTTTTGCTGAAAAAAGCCCGAATGAAACGAGTTTTTTTTTTATGTTTAGATCAGCATTTTCAGGTTGGATCACGGATCAAATAAGCAACTTATTTAAAAAGCCCCATCTACCTACTTTTTTCACCAACTTACTTTTTTTGGTCAAAAGCTTATTTATTACCGTTATTATGCATTTAATGCGTCTGCCTGCCCCATTATTTTGTCTCTCTCCTCTCTTCTTCTTTCTGCTCGACCTTGAGCGAGAGTCATTTTGTCTCCATTGAACCAAAACTCCTTCGGCTCTCTCGATCGTCTTCTGGAAAGTAGTGAAGAGGTGGTGTTTGTGCAGTTAGCCATCTCTAGAGTTGGTGGTTGTGTGGTCAGTAGTAGGCGGTAGCGGTGTAGTTGAGTTGGCATAAGGCCGAGCATCACCGGTGTTGAAGTATGACGGTGTGTTGCAGAGTTTAGTGGGCTGCTTTCTTCATTAACGGTGCCAGATCTATTCTTTCTCAACATTTTCGGAAAGTGTAGTCGGTGTTCTATGCTTGTTCTCCTTGGCTCTTGCGTCGGTGTGTGTGGTCTGCTCCTCCTCTCGGCGTCCACTTGCATTTGCAAGGTAAGCTTCACACCTTGCTCTGATCAAAACGCACAAGCCGATTTGTCCTTTCCGGTGGTGGGTCGATGTCTTCTCTGGTTGTGGGTATTGTTCAAACATCCAGGCATTAACTTGTCTCTTACTGTTCAAATGTCCAGGCATTTACTTGTCTCCTGCAATTTTTGTTGCTGCCATTTTCGTTTTCCCTCACAAGTTCAGTCAGCTCTTCCTTCTAGTCCCTCTGTGAGTATTTCATATTCTCGGTGGAACTCCCCCTTAAATTCCTTTCTTTTGTAATTCATTGTTCATTGGAAAATCTGATCTTGTAACCTTTAAGCTTGAAGGCCTCACATCCGACGATATATTCTATAGAGGAAATGCTCTTTCATAACTTTTTTCGGCTTAGTTTTAATCATTTTCCTGAAGCTTGGGATGACCTTCCATTTGTCTCTTGTTTGTTTCTCGCTTTGAAAGCAACACCGAAGCTCTATATGTTAGCTACTATGTAATTTCTTTTTCTTCCGGAGCTCTGTTTTTGATAGCTACTGTATATTTCTTCCTATCGTCTTCTTAACTAAATATGGTAAAAGAGACGAAGAGAGCTCTCCCCCCCCCCTCTCTCTCTCTCTCTCACACACACACACACACACATTTTCTTGTATCCTTTTCCTGCTACTTTTGGTTGTTTCCTTTTCAATATAAATGCTCTGTTTCTGTTGTTCTTGTTAACTACCGTATACCCATGGTTGTCTTTTAAGTTGTTCTTAACTTTATCTTTCTTTTAAATAAAGAGCACGCCTTTACAGTAAAATACGGTGATGTTGTTTTGTTTTTTTCCCTGTTTGTTAGTCCGATTCACACTTGTCAATTGAAGCCTCTAAATTGTTCAGTTGGTATGCTATTCTCGTTGCTCTGCCATTGAGGTTCCTCTACCAATCTGGTTTTTTTATGAAAATAATCGCCACATAATTGTAGATCATTCACTTGTAGTCCTTCTCTTGTACTTATATGCTGATTTCAAAATGGTTCAAAACGTGGACAAGTCTGCACCTCCAACTTAAAAAAAAGATCATTCACTTGTAGTCCTGTTGTATATTGGTGGAGTTAAGAAAATTAGGAAAAGGAAATTGGTTTTGATCCTTCAATACAATTCAATAACTTTTCAGTTTCTTAGTTTATTTATATTTGATTAAACTCATGGTATCCATTTGTTTTCTGCATGATACAATTGGTTCTATTCTGGTTTGCCATCCATTCTTCTCGTTACATAATTTTTACCATTGTTCAAGAAAATTGAAATACACAGCATATATATGTGTATCTCCTGCGATTTCTCTTGCTATACCTAAATGAACCTTACTTTACCATGTATGGTTGCTTCATGAAAATGCAAAAAGTAACATATGTTCATAGTCCACACTGTAAAGTGAAACTTTTCCATAGAAAGATGGATGACAAAGCGTTATGGGATGACGCGACAACTGAAATCTTTGTGCACGCAATGGTTGAGCAAATCTTAAAAAAAGAACGTCGAGGGTTGTCCTTTTCAAAGGATGGTTGGGATGCTATTGTCGCTACATTCAATGAGAAGATTGGGAAAGCGTATGAGAAGAAACAGTTAAAGAATAAGTTTGATATGTTACGAAAGGATTTAAGGACTTGGGATGCTTTAACAAAAGAGACTGGTGTGGGTCGAGACCCTATAACCAGAAATGTCGTTGCGGACCCCGAGTGGCAACGATGGAAATGTTAGGTTATTAATGTCTACAATTACTTATAACGTTGCAAAATAGTCATGAAATATTTTTTTGTGCAATTTTTATGGTTGTTTCTTTTAATGGGATATTTTAATATCTTTTAACAATGGAATATAAATTTTTTTAATCGGAGAATATTTTTTAAATTTTTATATTATTAATTAATTTTTTTAATATTTAATTGTGGTATTTAATATTTAACAGCGTTATGGTTGGGCACTTTGGTCAATTTAAAAAACTATAATGACAATAATATCTTTTTCAATTGATTATAGGATATCTACATTTCCATTCATTAGTTCTAGTCATGTAATCCTTTTGATATTATATAAGTCCAACCAAACATCGTAATCAGTATATTATATCAGGATTATATGTAATTGTCTCTTATGGAATGAACCAACCGGCTATATATTAGTATTTTATAGTATAATCTTTATTTTGGAAATATCTAAACATTTTTTATATTTTTTTCATTTTTACCTCTAATTAATTATATGTTTCTCATTTTTCTTTTTCACTAATTTTATCTCATCTCTTATTCTGTTCATTCTCTCTCCCACTCATCATTGAATTTGGCTTCTCTCCTTTTTCTTTCCCTTGCCTGCTCCCAAAACAAAATGCTCCCTTCTTGCTTTGTTTAGCCCCACAACTATGTTGTTCTGGGATAAAGGACAAGACCAAATGAGAAAAAACTTCTCTCACAAACTTACCTCGTATACCGTGAATCACAAATTATAAATATTTATTGTCTAAAAATAAGCTATCCCAAAATCATATAGGTTTTAACTTAAAGTAATCATGCGCACAACCACAGTACAAATCCATAGTACAAAATAAAAAATCAATATAAGTTGCATTTTATTATAAAACAAGAATAGTGTGATTTATTTCTTGCCGTACAAAAAGATTATAATAATTCGGGCTAATTTATTAGTTCATTTTAAACATATATAGTGTAATAAGCGGTAACAAAAGGATAAAATAATAATAACTCTAATGAAATCAATGAAAAATGAATGGATCAAACAGAAAAGATAAATCAAGAAGAGGCAAGACGAATGATCGAGGAAGAAAGCCGAAAGTTGTAAGTGATTTGATTTGTAAACACAGAAACAACTTATTTAGATTTATTATTTTTTTTGTACAACTTATTTATATTTGATTCGTTAAACCGAAAAAAAACAAAATTCATAGGCTGATTTTTAAGTGTATCTGTTTCAAAAGATAAGCCCGATCACGAAATATCAAATTATCTATCCTAAAAATTAATAACCTTTAAAACTGACATTAAAAAGTCATCCATTATTTGGACAAATTGGAAATGAAGGTTAATAAAAATTGGACAAGTTAAACCAAAATAATGAATCTTCAGCCTGTTAATTTAACGGATTTTATACAACGTAGCTTTATATATATATATATATATATATATATTTTACCAGTAACTTTTTTTAATTTTTATGCATACAACTTATTGTATATAAGTTTAAGTTAAATGATACATATAATTTAGATTTTCTTTATAAGATAATAAATTTGATGACGGTTACACTCCTTTCCCAAACGAACGAATCTCTCATCTAAAACATTATATTAGAGATCTGGAGAAAACAAATTTAAAAGATTAGAAATAGAAGTTTCTGAAACAGTATTATTTAAGCTAAATTTAAATAGTACATTATATAAGTATCTCCATTTCAGTTCTGAAGAGCACAAAATACCTCAAAATCACACTGTACCCCACTCACGTAGTATCGTCTCTTCATACATGGCTGACGTTTTATCTAAACGTTGCCGGCCCAACCTCTGCCTTAGTCTACCGAAGCCCTCCCCTTGCACCACCATCCCCACCTTGTCCTCCTCCTCCGTGGGAGACCTTACTCTTGACGACGTCGAAAAGCTTCAAGTTCTTGGCCACGGAAATAGTGGCACTGTCTATCAGGTTCGCCATAAGCGAACTTGTTGTATCCATGCTTTAAAGGTATATTGAAATTTTAGATATGCGTATAGATGTAGCCCCACGAGGAAGCTACTTTCTACTTTATATTATATTTTTTGGACTCTTTTATGAGTTTTTCATAAATATATTTTTATTTTTAAAATTATATTTATTTCTTTTATTTTTCACATGATTTGCTTTGGCTGGCCACTGGCCGCTGGTAAATCTAATATATGGATGATGTCAATGGACTGAGAGGTGAAAGAAGAATATAAATCTAAAGAAATAGACACAAATTACTTAGGTTAGGAATAGTTCTAAAGTTTGTGTTGATAAAAACTATAGTTTCATGGTTTGATTAGTTGTGTGGGTGTCGCGGCAATGAGTTCAACGCTAATTAAAAAAGGGACTAATAGTTCAGGAGAATATTATGACATTTTAGGAATAGTTGTCACTACAATTAATTAAAGAGTCAATTCGATCATAATAGGCATTAGTGATCTGTAGGTGAAATCCTAAACCCTAACGCTTTAAATGATTGTTAGATTCTTAGAATTACTCTTCTTCTTTTCCTTATCAAATCTCATCATTTGAATTAGTAAATTACAGCCTCCCTGTGATATGATCCAAGAATACTCTGGGATTATTACTACATTAATATCGTACAGTTACACTTGTGGGGGAGATCAAGTTTTTGGGCAATATCTTCATTCCCCTTTCTCCATACTTTACTTTTTTTACCTTCAGAAGCCTTAGTTCACAATATTTTTTTTCTAATATTCATTTTTTCAATTTTCTTCTTCTTCTATATTTTTTTCATTGATCGAAATGTTGAAATTATATATATATATATATATATGATAATATAAATTTTTTTTTTATATTTTTAATTTAACGCCTAACTATTTAATGTGGGATAAATTCTAATCAGGTTGTCCATACCTCTTTCGACCCTATGACTTTGAGGCAGGTCCGGCGGGAGATAGACATCCTCCGACGGACGGACTCGCCAAACATAGTACAGTTTCATGGTTCCTTCGAGGCGCCGTCCGGCGACGTAGGGATTTTGCTAGAGCACATGGACTTGGGAACGTTGGACACACTGCTGAAGAACAAAGGCGCCTTCTCTGAATCCCAAGTCGCAGCGGCGGCGCGTCAAGTTCTGGCCGGGCTGAGCTATCTCCACAAGAACAAGATCGTCCACCGTGATATCAAGCCGTCAAACCTCCTCGTGAATCAGAATATGGAAGTGAAGATCAGCGATTTTGGAGTCAGCAAGGTCTTGTCGAGGACGTTGGACTCATGTGATTCATATGTTGGTACGTGCGCCTACATGAGCCCAGAGCGGTTCAACCCGGATAGTTATGGCGGGAATTATAACGGGTATGCCGCTGATATATGGAGCTTGGGCCTCACGTTATTTGAACTCTATGTGGGTCATTTTCCTCTTCTACCGGCGGGTCAGAGACCCGAATGGGCTAAATTGATGTGTGCCATTTGTCTCAACGATCCACCAAACTTGCCGGAGAGCGCGTCCGACGAGTTTCGGAGCTTCATGGAGTGCTGCTTGAAGAAGGAATCGAGTGAGAGGTGGACTGCCTCTCAGCTTCTAACTCACCCGTTTCTATCTCAACAATAACCCAAAATCCTATTTTTGTTTCTGAATATTCTATTTGTAAACTTTGTACGTTCAGATGCAAAGATTCTAGTTCTTTTTGTAGATTCACATTTTAGTCAAATTGATAAGATGTTATTATGAAATGTTGTAAATACAATTTTGAATGCATATATCTTTATTATTATCTATATCCTCATACTATCTCTAATATCTATCATGACTTGATTGGTTGGAATATTGGTTAGCGAGTAGGGTTAATTAGTCATTTCCTGTTCACTTCATGTAAGATCCTAAAATTCATATAAAGGGGTTTTGGTTAAGCTTGAAGGGATGTGGAATCCCCACCAAATCAAGGAGAGAGGTTAAGGTTGACTTAGCTCTTTCTAGATAGTATGAGAGGTTAACTTGAGTCCATTTCTCAAAACCCCAAGTGTGGTAGCTTATTCATTAAAATGAAGTTATATTATTCTTTTATCTTTTTGCTTAACCTTAACATGATTAATCTTTAAAAAAAATCAAATTTATAAGCATGTACTAGTAATATTTGCAATTATCACAGACTCGTTTAATCTTCAAGATTCGCTTAAAAAAATTCATTCATCAACTGAACAAATTAAATCTAAAAATTAATAAAATGGGATAAGTTAACATTAAATCAATCCATAAAAATTATTTTTTAACTTTATCTAATAACTCGAAAATTTAAAAACAAAAAAAACTAGACACCTTGCAAAAAAATTCATTATTTTTTACAATTTTATTTAATGTAATGATGCGTTTCCTTGCCATCCAAATTATTGTTATGCCTACTCTACTTCCATTTGGATCTTGCTTCTGTTAAAATCTAACACAGAATCCAACCCGTACATTTCATTTTGTGTTGGGCCATTCGATTTTTGTTTCTGAATAATATTGTATTTGTAAACTCTGTAAGTTCAAATACGAATTATTACAATGTTATTATCAAATGTTGTGATTACAATTTTAAATGCACATATCTTTATTGTTATTTTTATGCCCATATAATATCTTTAACATCTACCATAACTAAATATTGGTTAATCAGTTAGTAGCGTTAGTTGATTGTAATAAGGATTTATTGTCCTTTTGCTTAAATTAATGTTTAATAGAATCAAATTCATGAGTCTGTACTAATGATCCGTGCAGTTATTATGAATTCAACTGGGAAAATCTCTTTAATATCCTTTTGAAATAGTTGAATTTTAATTTGGGTTGCTAAATTTAAGAAATCATTAATCAAGTCATATGATCTAAATTAAGATTTAAAAGTTTGTCAATTTACCTCAGTGCCCCTAAGTTATTAACTAATGTGTTTAATGTATAAAAAAAAAACTCTAAACTACATATCGAGATGATATAATGTTATAGTATACTTTTGCCCACATTTAAGCGATGTCATAGAGAGTTGTCCTTCATTATAAGTTATGTCATTTGATCCAATGTTTTCTTTATTTTTTGAACATTCTTTGTCAATATTTCTTCTTGTAATAGAACCTTTCTCTAATGGATTAGTTCTGGTACACCTCTGACTCAATAATAGTTCGATATACATTTGTGCTGTTATAATAGGTTTTCCCCAATTACAACTTTCAGAGACTATCAAAGATCGCAGTGAAAAAATTCCAACTAAAATGAAAAAACTAGGAAAGCTATAAGTAGGGAGGGTGCTTGTACAAAGCAACAAGACGTACTATAATTTTTAGATTGAACTTAGTGACCTAATTTTGGATTTGTCAATTTCAAATACATTTAAAAAAGATTTTCCGAATTCAATGTGATTAATCTTCAAAGTTCACTTAAAAAAATTCATACATTAACTGAACAAATTAAATATAAAAAATTAATAAATTTGGATAATTAGTTGACCCTAAACCAATCAATTAAATTTAATTTTGAACTTTATACATATCTAACTCCAAAGGAAAAATCGAGACACTAAGCAATAAACATTCATTGTTCTTTTCGATTTTATTTTACATTTTGTGTATATATTGTAAAGTGATATTTATAATTTAAATCGGGAGAATCGTATTTAAATCCATTTGAAATATCTAAATCCAGAATCTGGCTTGTATTTTTAACAGATCCCTAATAAGGCCTACAGGCCTGACTAGGGATTAATGAATGTTGTTAAAAGACCATAATGCCTCTTTATAATTAAAAAAATTGAAGATTTTTAATTATAAATTCCTATTAACTTTTAATCCTAACCCTAGAATCCGCTCCTCTCTAAAGCATCATGATCTCAATTTTTAGTTGATTCAACAATATATAAGGGTAAGTCCTCACAATTTTTTTAACCCTAATGTCAGCACAATTTACATGGAACATATATGGGATGATTGAATTTAGAGGATGGTTGGCTAATCACTACATAATGTCACACCTTAAATCAGGAATTTGTTCCTGCACAGAAGCAAAAGCTCAAATAGTGTTCAAACCATAACATCAACAAATTCAACTGAAAAGAGCAAAAAAAAAAAAAAAAAGCAACGACATTTCATTTTTACAATGCGCATGTTGTAAAAATCAACGTTGTGACCTCAAGGTGTTAACTTTATTGATATGGGTATGTAGTGTGATTGGGAGTGTGATCAAAGTAGACAAAGGGCTGAGTGTTGTAAGGGAAATGAAAGAAGGCATTTGTTGGTGATGTGAGTATTAAGTCTGAGGGTGTACAGTTAGAAAAGGGTGAGTTTTGTTGGTAATATATAGCTAATGAGAAAGTGTCAAATCCTAATGGGAATATCATATATCTGGTTACTGTCATGGCCTTACTGGTTTTGGGGTAATGCCTAATCTGAAGTAGTCATTTGCTTATAATAAATTGTCATTAGTTACATGTTTAGGTATCAGTAAGTTTGTCATTTCATACTCCACAATCCCATATATGACGGGAAAAAAAGAAGTGGGTGTTTATATTAACATATTTTAAGTGATTTTACATTATATGAGCAAAGGTTCTGTACGTATTAACAACTTCCATAGCAATATTTACAACTGCATCTGCATAAATTTACAATACGTTAACAACATTTTTTTTATTATCATATCAGCATTTTCTAATAATACAAACCACACTTACACCTCTATTTACTTCTCCAAAAACAGAGCAAAGGTTTTGTACGTATTAACAATTTCCACAGCAATATTTACAACTACATCTGCACAAATTTAGAACATGTTGACAACACTTTTTTATCATCATATCAGTATTTTCTAATAACACAAACCACACTCACACCTCTATTTGTTTCCCCAAAAACAGTGCAAAGGTTCTGTACGTATTAATAACTTCCACAGCAATATTTACAACTACATCTGCACAAATTTACAACACGTTAACAACACTTTTTTTTTATCATTATATCAGCATTTTTAATCATCATGCCAGCAAGAATGTACATCACATCTCTGTTTGCTTGCCTAAAAACAGAGCACAACAAAGGTTCCGTATTAACAACTTCCATAGCTATATTTACAACTACATTTGCACAAATTTACAATAATTTTTTGTTTTCATTTCAATGTTTTCACAGCAAAGAAAAATAATTACATTCACCATTCTCACTTAAAAAACAGTAGCTCTTCTATAACCAAGCCACAAAAACAGAGCACTCTAACATAAATACAACCCACCTAAGGTTAAACCCCAACTTCAATGATCAAGATCATATGTGTGGCAAATTCTTAGCATTTCTTGTCTACTACCTACCACTTACTCCATTTTTTAGCCCAAGCTTCAACCTTTGACCAACTTCCCAATCTCAATCCAACCAACTTTCACACAGAAGGAAAAAAAAAAAAATCAGTTCGCTGCTGCACCTCAATACTTGCAGATGGACAATGCAGAAGAAGATATTCCCAACGACATTAACACCTTGTTGTATCCCTTCAACGCATCGTCTGTCCATTTCTCTCGTTCTCCTTAATCCCAAAAACACGTCTTCCCTCCTCTCCTCCTGTGTCTTTTTTGGAGTTATTTCAGTCGGGGTATTTGTGTAAATGGACATATGGAATTCATATCAGAAAAGTTCCTAGGGATTTTTCTAACCATTGACTTTTCAAAGGGACTTTTCTGATATTTTTTTTTTGGTAGCTTGGGACCTAGGTGTCATTTTCCCTTTATTGTATCATTTAATTCATCAATAAATTTCTATTATTCTTTTATCCTTTTGCTTAAATTAATGTTTAATAGAATCAAATTCATGAGTCTGTACTAATGATCCGTGCAGTTGTCATGAATTTAATTGGGAAAATCTCTTTAAAATGCCTTTGAAATAGCTGAATTTTAATTTGGGTTGTTAAATTTAAGAAATCACTAATCAAGTCATATGATCTAAATTAAAATTTAAAAGTTTGTCAATTTATCTCAATGCCCCTAAGTTATTAACTAATTTTAATGTATTATAAAAACTCTAAACTGCATATCGAGATGATATGATGTTATAGTATACTTTGCCCACATGTAAGAGATGTCATAGAGAGCTATCCTTCATTATACGTGATGTCATTTGATCCAATGTTTTCTTTATTTTTTGAACATTCTTTGTCAACATTTCTTCTTGTTACCGAACCTTTCTCCAATGGACTAGTTCTGGTACACCTCTGACTCAATAACAGTTGGACATACATATGTGCTATTATAATAGGTTTTCGCCAATTACAACTTTTAAAAACTATCCAAGATAGCAGTTGAAAAATTCCAACTAAAAATGAACAAACCAGCAAAGCTATAAGGAGTGAGGGCGCTTGGACAAAACAACAAGACTATAATTTTTAGATTGAACATAGTGACCTAATTTTGGATTTGTCAATTTCAAATAAGTTTAAAAAGGATTTTCCCAATTCATGAATGTGATCAATCTTCAAGGTTCTCAGTCCAAAAAAAAAAAAATCTTCAAGGTTCACTTAAAAAAATTCATACATTAACTGAACAAATTAAATATAAAAAATTAATAAATTTGGATAATTAATTGACCCTAAAACAATCAATTAAATTTAATTTTGAACTTTATATATATCTAACTCCAAAGTAAAAATCTAGGTACACTACGCAATAAATATTCATTGTTTTTTCCAATTTTATTTTACTTATTGTGTATATATATCTCTAATACATAATAAAGATACAACTAGCCCAAAGCACGGCCTCTTTTAAAAAATAAAAAAATAAAAAACAAAAAAGGTAGTATTTTTGTAAATACGGGGACACAGTGGGAAACTATAGGGATTCTAAATTTGAATTGGGACGCCTAAAGCTCTTTGGGTGTGGGTTTAGACATCTCAAAAATATTTGAGACGTTTAAAGTTTCTTCCTAACTCCTTTAGGCATCCCAAAAACATTTGGAACACCTAAAGTAGATATTTTATTTGTGTCGCCTAAAAATCTTAGTTTAGGCATCCTAAAAATATTCGGGACGTCTAAAGTAGACTTTAGGTGTTCCAAATAAGTTTTGGGACGCCTAAACCTAACTTTAGGTATGTCATATTATTATATATATAATATTATCATAAATATATATACACACATACATATAATTACTTAATTATATACATATAATTAGTTATGAATTAAATATAATATTATTAAAAATAATTGAAAAAATTAATAAAAATGTACAAAATATTGATATTTTTAATTAAAATTTTTTTAATTAAAATTACATAATAAATAATAATTTAATATTATAATATTATTTTTAATATAAAATTATAAATATAATATTAATAACATACATATTATTTTTAAATAAAATAAAATAATAACTAATATAATAATATCATATATATTATTTTAGTAGAAAATTTTAAATATAATATTAATAAATAATAATATAATTTTAATAATTAAGGTTAAATAGAATTATTTAATAATTAATATTTTAATTTTATAAATATTATTTTTAAAAAAGTTAATAAATTTGAATTTTTTTCGACAAAATTTCTAATAGAAAATTGCTACGGAAAAAATTCTATCAGAAATTCCGTAGCTAAATTTACTATGGAAAATTTCGTCAGAAATCGAATGTCTTTTTATAGTGAGAGGAGGGAATCAATGCTGGAGGCATCGAAAGGAAGTGAGGTAAGTAAATTTTGACAGCAGAGCTTCTTCTTTTCATCACGTAGTCTTGACAACGTCGTTCTTGGTCTTAATAATTGGGTATACAGCAAGAAAAGGGTAGGTTTTGTTGGTAATATAACTAATGAGAAAGTGTCAAATCCTAATGGGAATATCATATATCTAGTTACTGTCATGACCTTACTGGTTTTTGGGTAATGCCTGATCTGAAGTAGTCATTTGCTTATAATCAATTATCATTAGTTACATGTTTAGGTATCAGTAAGTTTGTAATTTCATACTCCATATTTTGTAAGTAATAGATAGGGTGTTGTCCATGACAGTTGAACATTAAGTGGAAGCAATATGTTAATGTCCACTTGTCATTGAATATTTCAACACCTTTGTACTTTCATGGCCTTGTTGGTGTTTGGGTATTTCTTAAAATGAAATTGTCATTTTTAAATATGAATTTAGTAAATCTATGTTTAGTGTGGGAATTCTTTCAAGCCTGCATTCTCATTTTCTCAAATAGTCTTTCCAAAAGCAAATTTGTCATTTTCATCTCGGAACTTGCCATTTTTAAATATGAACTTAGTAAACACATGTCTAGTGTGAAAATTTTTTCAAGCCTGCATTCTCATTTTATCAAGTGGTCATTATCTAAAGTGAACTTATTATTTTCATATCAGAACTTGTCATTTTTAAATATAAACTTAGTAAACCCATGTCTAGGTGGGAATTCTTAAAATCATTTCTTAAAGTAAACTTGTCATTTTCATGTCAGAACTTATTTTTTTCTAAAGTGGTCATTTTTTTAATTGAAAGTTATCATTTCCATTTCCAAACTCAGTAAAACATAATCCTAAGTTTGTAAAATCACATCAACTGTGCGTTTACACCCACATAATGCTTACTAGTACAAGTCTGTATAGCGATAGTTCCATAATAAATTTGCAACAACCTTAATTACGTACGTCAACATGTCAAATGCGTACATATTAAGACAAACAACGTCACTTTGGTGCTTGTGGTGTACCTTTTGCTCGGGAGAAGCTCCAAAGCACTATCACGCCTTGAATTTAGAAGATGGTTGACTAACCACTACATAATATCACACCTTAAATCAGGAATTTGTTCCACAAAAGCAAAAGCTCAAATAGTGTTCAAACCATAACATCAACAAATTCAACTGAACAGAGCACAACTATACATTTTCATATTCCAAATCAATCAATGTCTTGTCTAATACAGTATAGTCAATGTACACTCATTAACTAACCTAAAAAAATCAACCACATTTCATTTTCACAACGCCCACGTTGTAAATTAAAACAAAAAAATAGCCAATCAATGCCTCGTCTAATACAATATAGTATTTTCCCATAATTGTGTCATTACCTTATCCAATCTAGTCATTTCCTTAGACTCGTTCATTATTAGCACTCCCTAAACAATTCTCATAATTAACCTAGCAAGTATAGTCATTACAAAATAATAGTCATTCTATGTCTTTAACAAACAAATACGTACATTTCCTATACAGGTATAGTTATTATCTATTACGTATAACTCATTCATTCCACAACTCCCCTAATTTTTTTTTTTTTTTTTTTTTTGTATTCGATGAAACCCTAATCCTTTCTAGTCATTTCCCAATCTTTTCTCCTCAATAACTTTTATCATGTATTTTATTTCTAAAGCACTACTCAATTTCAATCAGATTTCAAATAACAATATCCAATTCTAGTCAAACCCTAACAAATTCTCGTCATTTCCTAAACTGAATTTGTCAATTCCTCTATTCAATAAACCCATGATATATACAGCCAACAAAATGTTCAAATTCACCAAATTACCCGACTAAATAAGTCCCCACCACACTACAACATCCACATTAGGGCAAAGTCACAAACCAAATCCCTTCGTCGATGCCTTCCTTCCTCCTCAGTTACACAATAACAAGCTTCAATGCAGTCTCCTCTCTCACCGCGAGTTTCTTCACTCTTCACATCAAAATTTTTTGGCTACAATAACTAGAGAAATTCGATAAGAAAATGGCAGGCAATGTGTGTGAAGTGAGCCAAAAATCACGGCTTCTCCTCTCTTATTTTAAAACTCACCTAGAGACATTTCCATAATTTCTTTTTTCTCTCTTATTTTAAAACTCACCTAGGGACATTTCTGTAATTTCCTTTTAATTTGAAAAAGGACAGCTAAGGTACTTACACCTCTCTGGTAATATAAATATTGGAATCACATGTATGTCATTTAGCAATTATAATAGTTTTTATGTGAATGCCTTTCCCAACACAAGTGTTTCATTTAAAACTCGAACTCGAGACTCAGAGATCTAACGGGACCTAACACCGCTAGACGAACTCTATTTAGTTGTATAACGTACACGTTGGGTTCAAGGCAATTTTTTCATTTTGTGCAGTGTACACATTAGGTTCATAGTAATTTTTTAATATTTAATAGTGGAAACATTATGCAGTGTACAGGTTGGGCTTAGGGTAATTTTTTAATATTTAATTGGGAAAATATTATTTAATGGGATATTTTAATATCTTTTAATAGTGGAATATATTTTTTTAATTTTTTAATCGGGGAATATTTTTTGAATTTCTATATTATTAATTAATTTTTTAATACTTAATTGTGGTATTTAATGTTTAACAACGTTTATGGTTTGACACTTTGGTCAATTTATAAAATTATAATGACAATAATATCTTTTTCAATTAATTGTAGGATATTTACGTCTCCATTCATTAATTCTAGCCGTGTAATCTTTTTTATATTATATAAGTCCAACCAAACATTGTAATCAGTATGTTGCATCAGGATTATATATAATTGTCCCTTATGGAATGAACCAACGGGCTATATATTAGTACTTGTTATAATCTTTATTTTGGAAATGTCCCAACATTTGTTATATTTTTTTCATTTTTACCTCTAATTATATGTTTCTCATTTCTCTTTTCCACTAATTTTATCTCATCTCTTTTTCTATTCATTCTCTCCCCCACTCATCATTGGATTTGGCTTCTCTCCTGTTTCTTTCCCCGACCGAATGAGAAAAGAAAATAAGAGAAGCTAAACTTGTGCAAGAGGGTATTTTAGAGATATGTTTGTTGATAAAGTGAGTGTTTGGTTATGCAAGTGATCAATTGAACTTTCTCCAATTTTAATAGCTTTTGCCATAAGCTTCATTTCTCAGCTTTTACTGATGTAGCGTTTGGGGAGAGTGTGAATGATTAAAATATTTTTTTTCAGTTGTGTTCAGTGTGTTATCAAACTGATTGCAATTTTACCCTTAATGTACTTTTTTTGCTACAAAAATTAATTTAAACTTTTTTTTAGTGTTTTTAAGCCTTAAAAATTTTTTTCGACTGTACCTAGTGTGTTATCAGACTGATTGCAATTTTATCCTTAATGTACTTTTTCAGTGCCAAAAATTATTTTAAAATATTTGTTGGTGTTTTCAACCTCTTAAAATATTTTTCCACCCACTCTTTCTTATTATTATCACAAAAGTTATTTGTGCTTAAGTCAATCCAAACAAGTTTTACTTTTATAAAAGTCATTTATACAATCATTGTTCCAAACATAAATCACATTACATAATTAGATTTTTACTAAAAATAAAATGACCAAAAACTAAATTATAAAAACTCCAATTTTCCAATCGCTGTTTCAAACACAATCAAAGTTTCATCGGGCCGCATCATGTCTTTTATCCCTATCTTGGTTTTATCTAACTTGTTTTTTTTTTTGGGAGAAGTTTTATCTGACTTGTTAGATGTAGTCATATAGGTTTTAACTTAAATTAATCATACGCACTACCACAGTACAAATCCATAGTATAAAATAAAAAATCTATAAGTTGCATTTTATTATAAAACGAGAATAGTGTGATTTATTTCTTGCCGTACAAAAAGATTATAATAATTCGTACGTGCTAATTGATTAATTCATTTTAAACACATATAGTGTAATACGCGGTAACAAAAGGATAAAATAATAATAACTATAATGAAATCAATGAAAAATGAATGGATCAAACAGAATAGATAAAATCAAGAAGAGGCAAGACGAATGTTCCAGGAAGAAAGCCGAAGGTTGCAAGTGATTTGATTTGTAAACACAGAAACAACTTATTTAGATTTTTTTTTTTGTAAAATTTATTTATATTTGATTCGTTAAACCGAAAAAAAAATTCATAGGCTGATTTTTAAGTGAATCTGTTTCAAAATGTAAGCCCAATCACGAAATATCTAATTATCTATCCTAAAAATTAATAACCTGTAAAACTGACATTAAAAAAGTCATCCATTATTTGGACAAATTAGAAATGAAGGTTAATAAAAATTGGATAAGTTAAACCAAAATAATGAATCTTCAGCCTGTTCATTTAATGGATTTCATACAACGTAACTTTTTTTATATATTGTTTTTTTTTACCAGTAACTTTTTTTTTAATTTTTATATATGCAACTTATTGTATATAAGTTTAAGTTAAATGATACATATAATTTAGATTTTCTCTATAAGATAATAAATTTGATGACGGTTACACTCCTTTCCCAAGCGAACGAATCTCTCATCTAAAACATTATATTAGAGATCTGGAGAAAACAAATTTAAAAGATTAGAAATAGAAGTTTCTGAAACAGTATTATTTAAGCTAAATTTAAATAGTACATTATATAAGTATCTCCATTTCAGTTCTGAAGAGCACAAAATACCTCAAAATCACACTGTACCCCACTCACGTAGTATCGTCTCTTCATACATGGCTGACGTTTTATCTAAACGTTGCCGGCCCAGCCTCTGCCTTAGTCTACCGAAGCCCTCCCCTTGCACCACCATCCCCACCTTGTCCTCCTCCTCCGTGGGAGAACTTACTCTTGACGACGTCGAAAAGCTTCAAGTTCTTGGCCACGGAAATAGTGGCACTGTCTATCAGGTTCGCCATAAGCGAACTTGTTGTATCCATGCTTTAAAGGTATATTGAAATTTTCGATATGCGTATAGATGTAGCCCACGAGGAAGCTACTGTCTACCTTATATTATACTGTTTGGACTCTTTTATGAGTTTTTCATAAATATATTTTGATTTTTAAAATTATATTTATATCTTTTATTTTTCACATGATTTGCTTTGGCTGGCCACTGGCCGCTGATAAATCTAATATATGGATGATGTCAATGGACTGAGAGGTGAAAGAAGAATATAAATCTAAAGAAATAGACACAAATTACTTAGGTTAGGGATAGTTCTAAAGTTTGTGTTGATAAAAACTATAGTTTCATGATTTGATTAGTTGTGTGTGTGTCGGGGCAATGAGTTCAACGCTAATTAAAAAAGGGACTAATAGTTCGGGAGAATATTATGACATTTTAGGAATAGTTGTCACTACAATTAATTAAAGAGTCAATTCGAATAATAGGCATTAGTAATATGTAGGTGAAATCCTAAACCCTAACGTTTTAAGTGATTGTTAGATTCTTAGAACTACTCTTCTTCTTTTCCTTATCAAATCTCATCATTTGAATTAGTAAATTACAGCCTCCCTATGATATGATCCAAGAATACTCTGGGATTATTACTACATTAATATCGTACAGTTACACTTGTGGGGGAGATCAAGTTTTTGGGCAATATCTTCATTCCCCTTTCTCCATACTTTTACTTTGTTTACCTTCAGAAGCCTTAGGGCCCGTTTGGTCCAATTGTAGACCCCTTTGGTAATGCAATGGACTGTAATGCAATGGGGTGCAATACAATAATGATTACCATCATCATGTTTGGTTGCTTAATAATAAGATGTTGAAAAAAAAAATTTTATATTTAAATTGAATTATAAAAGGTCCAAAATACCCCTTAAACATAAAAAAAACTTCCATCACCGATCATCTCCTTCCTCACCCCAATAAATCTGTCATACCAAACAACCCCTTATGAAATTATCTTCATTAACCAAGATCATCCTCAAATTCAAACCACCAGCCATGAATAAATAACCAAGGAGACAGAATCGATGGAAAAATCATTTAGAATTCCACGTTGAGCTGAAATTGAAGAAATCAACGGCAGCTGCTCTCTAAATCCGAAGGCTGAAACTCTGGAAGGAGTAGGTTCGCCGGTGTTCTCTGAAGTTCTGGAGCTTCCTTTTTCGAGTTACAGGTTGCGGCTCTACTTCTCGTTTCAGGAGCTCCACCAGCGATAATGGTGGTCCCAGCTACGAGATAAGATGGTGAGGGTGGTGGTCGGAGGTAATGGTATGGCCTCATCTCTCTTCCGCGGCTTCTCTCTGGTTTCTTTGATTTGGGACCTCGCCGTCGACTAAATAAGATGATGAACGTGAAGTGAAGATCGCCGGTGAGGACAGAGGTGGACGAAGGTGGTGGGAATGAGATGAAGTTGGAGGTGAGAGCCAGCAAGGTCGAGTATGAGTGTTCTCTCCGATCTCTGTGTCTCTCTGATCTCTATCTCTCGCGGCGCTTCTTCTTCGTTTTTTTGTCAATCTCCAAGTGTCGACTCTGTCTGAAATCTGACCTAACATCTTATGTCAAAATGCATCAATTTTGCAGGGACTATTCTAGTAGGTCGATGTTCTTGATTGACGATGTTCTGCGCTCATCAGTTTTTGCCTCATCAGTTTTTGATTGACGATGTTCTGCGCTCACGTTAGGGTTTTTGCTTTTGAAAGGCAAATAAATTGAATACAAATTTTGATGTTTTGTCTATTAAGGGTATATATTGTCTTTTTATTATATTAGTAGGGTTAAAATTGAGATTTCATCAATGATTACAAGCCTGCAATGAGTTTTCATAGGGGTCCCCCTATGAATGGAGATTACCATAAAATATGCAATCTATTTTACAATTGTAATCTACATAACCATTAATAAGCCCAACCAAACAGGCCACCAATGGTAATGCAATCAAGATTACCATCGCATGTGTGCAATGCAATCTAACCAAACGGGCCCTTAGTTCACAATATTTTTTTTTGTAATATTCATTTTTTCAATTTTCTTCTTCTTCTATATTTTTTTCATTGATCGAAATGTTGAAATTATATATATATATATATATATATATGATAATATAATTTTTTATATATATTTTTAATTTAACGCCTAACTATTTAATGTGGGATAAATTCTAATCAGGTTGTCCCTACCTATTTCGACCCTATGACTTTGAGGCAGGTTCGGCGGGAGATAGACATCCTCCGACGGACGGACTCGCCAAACATAGTACAGTTTCATGGTTCCTTCGAGGCGCCGTCCGGCGTCGTAGGGATTTTGTTAGAGCATATGGACTTGGGAACGTTGGACACACTGCTGAAGAACAAAGGCGCCTTCTCTGAATCCCAAGTCGTAACGGCGGCGCGTCAAGTTCTGGCCGGGCTGAGCTATCTCCACAAGAATAAGATCATCCATCGTGATATCAAGCCGTCAAACCTCCTCGTGAATCAAAATATGGAAGTGAAGATCAGCGATTTTGGAGTCAGCAAGGTCTTGTCGAGGACGTTGGACTCATGTGATTCATACGTTGGTACGTGCGCCTACATGAGCCCGGAGCGGTTCAACCCGGATAGTTATGGCGGGAATTATAACGGGTATGCCGCTGATATATGGAGCTTGGGCCTCACGTTATTCGAACTCTATGTGGGTCATTTTCCTCTTCTCCCGGCGGGTCAGAGACCCGAATGGGCTGAATTGATGTGTGCGATTTGTTTCAACGATCCACCAACCTTGCCGGAGAGTGCGTCCGACGAGTTTCGGAGCTTCATAGAGTGCTGCTTGAAGAAGGAATCGAGTGAGAGGTGGACTGCCTCTCATCTTCTAACTCACCCGTTTCTATCTCAACAATAACCCAAAATCCTATTTTTGTTTCTGAATATTCTTTTTGTAAACTTTGTATGTTTAGATGCAAAGATTCAAGTTCCTTTTATAGATTCACATTTTACTCCAATTGATAGATGTTATTTTGAAATGTTGTAAATACAATTTTGAATATATATATATATATATATATCTTTATTGTTATCTATATTCCCATATTATCTCTAATATCTATTATGACTTGATTTGTTCGAATATTGGTTAGCGAGTAGGGTTAGTTAGTCATTCCCTATTCACTTCATGTAAGACCCTAGAATTCATATAAAGGGCTTTTGGTTAAGCTTGAAGTAGTGTCGGGAATATGGGCCGGCCTGACCCTACAAAGCCGGCCCTTCACTAGCTCGGGCATAAACGTGCTGGCCCGTTTAGGCCCGCGTCCTAAAAATCCCCCAATTTTTGAAGCCCGTTACTTTACAGGGCTGACCTTTCACAGGCTTAGGCCTAAACTCATTTTAATTAAAAAAAATTCTTTTTCAATATTTACAATTTATTTATTATTTTACTTTAAATTGAGATACATTATTTTTAAAACTCATAAATTTTTAGTTAAAATAATCATCTAATGTCTAAATTAACCTCTTTTTTAAAATTTAAATGAATAAACCATTGTAGAAAATAAAATAAATCAAACCATTTAATAAGTGTTTGATTGTTACTAATACTCTATTAGGTACTTAGGTATCTCTCATATTGATAATATAATATAATGATATTATATATATTAATTTATTTTAAAAAAATATTAAACAGACCTAAAAGGGCCAACCCTTTTAGGCCCGCTTCCTTTTTTAGCCTATAAATCATAAGCCCGGCCTTTGAAGGGCTCGAATCTAAACGGGCTAATCCGACGAGCTTAGCTCGATTTCCCGGCTCTAACTTGAAGGGATGTGAAGTCCCCACTAGATCAAGGCAAGAGGTTAAGGTTAACTTAGCTTTTTCTATATAGTATGAGAGGTTAACTTGAGTCCCTTTTTCAAAACCCCAAGTGGGGTAGCTTATTCGTTAAAATGAAGTTATATTATTCTTTTATCTTTTTACTTAACCTTAACATGATTAATCTTTAAAAAAAAATCAAATTTATAAGCATGTACTAGTAATATTTGCAATTATCATAGACTCGTTTAATCTTCAAGATTCGGTTAAAAAATTGGGAAAATCCCATATAAAGTTGCCTGAAACAAGAAAATTCAAAATCAAGTTCTTCAACTTAATAATTCCCTAATTAAGCTATTGACCCAATTTAGAATTTTGAAATATGGGTAAAATAACTTTATTGTTCTCTCCTAGTCCCCTCTATCCTCTTAAAAGAGTTTTATTGCTCCATAACTTATTTTTTCAATATATATATATATATATATATCAACACAAATGCATAATAAAAAAAATATAATTCGCTTAAATTAAAGGAATTTTGTGTTTTTGAAGAATCATTAAAGCCAAAAAGTGAAAAGAAAATCATAACCCCAAATATTAATTAAATGGTTTTTAGTTAAATATTGTGAATAGTAAATTTTATTTTTGGAAGAACTTGAACTATTTTTTTTTTTGAAAAAGAAAACCAAACTAAATTAATCCACACAAGTACATATGTTTCTTTTTTTAACAATGATGAAACACTTTTTTTTTTTTGTTAATGAAACTCTTTTTTATTATATGTAGTTAATGAACTTTTTTATATATATTTTGATAAATCAAATATATATCAGATTTTTTTTTCCTTGGGATTAACATAGGTTGATTTTTTTCTCGTAAAAAAAAATCAATTCAAGAATAATTTTTTAAATTCTTAATATTAAACTTAAAATCATTTAATTGATATTGGGGTTAAAGCTTCCTTTTCTAACTTGAATTGTACTTGATCATCCTTCTTGAACACAAAAACTTTCTTTGATTCAAGTGAGTTATATTTTATTTTATTATATGTTAATGTTTATATATGTGTGTGTGTGTATATATACTTGTTGAAAAAAAAATTACAAAGCAATGAAACTCTTTTAATATGAGAGAAGAAGCTGAGGAGGGTAGTAAAGTCATTTGATACACATTTTAAAATCCTAAATCAGGTCGATAACTTAATTAAGGATTCATTGAATTTAGCAACTTGATTTACAATATTTCTATTTCAGACAACTTTATATGGGATTTTCCCAAAAAAATTCATTCATTAACTGAACAAATTAAATCTAAAAATTAATAAAATGGGATAAGTTAACATTAAATCAATGCATAAAAATTATTTTTTAACTTTATCTAATAACTCGAAAAAAAAAACTAGACACTTTGCGAAAAAATTCATTATTTTTTTTACAATTTTATGCAATGTAATGATGCGTTCCCTTGCCATCCAAATTATTGTTATGCCTACTTCCATTTTGATCTTGCTTCAGTTAATCTAACACGGAATCCAACCCGTATATTTCATTTTGCGTTCGGCCATTCGATTTTTGTTTCTGAATAATACTGTATTTGTAAACTCTGTAAGTTCAAATGCAAAGATTCAAATCCTTTTTATTGATATAATACACAACAAATTCACCTGGAGAAAGGAGAGAGTTACAAAGGAAGGTTTTTCCTACCATCTTTTTGTTATGTACAGTTTTTTCACTTTTAGTTCACACACACATAACTAAAAAATTGTTCCCTCAAAACATACGGGAAAACTGTTCTCATCGGTTTTTAATTTGAATAATTGGGGAATATTACCAATAAATCCCCATAAAATTTGGGTATTTTATTTTGGTCCCAAGGCTAATGGGTTTAGGTCTAATCTACAAAGGATGAACCAAGCCCAATTCCCAACATCAAATGTTGTAAATACAATTTTAAATGCACGTAGCTTTATTGTTATTTTTATGCGCATAAGATCTTTAACATCTACCATAGCTAAGTGTATGTTTGGTACACCTTTTTAGGGCATATAAGCCCTTTTTGCTGAAAAAGGCCCGAATGAAATGAGTTTTTTTTTTTTTTTATGTTTAGATCAGCATTTTCAGGTTGGATCACGGATCAAATAAGCAACTTATTTAAAAAGCCCCATCTACCTACTTTTTACACCAACTTACTTTTTTTTGGTCAAAAGCTTATTTATTACCGTTATTATGCATTTAATGAGTCTGCCTGCCCCATTATTTTGTCTCTCTCCTCTCTTCTTCTTTCTGCTCAACCTTGAGCGATAGTCATTCTGTCTCCATTGAACCAAAACTCCTTCGGCTCTCTCGATCGTCCTCTGGAAAGTAGTGAAGAGGTGGTGTTTGTGCAGTTAGCCGTCTCTAGAGTTGGCGGTTGTGTGGTCAGTAGTAGGCGATAGCGGTGTAGTTGAGTTGGCATAAGGCTGAGCATCGCCGGTGTTGAAGTATGACGGTGTGCTGCTTTCTTCATTAACGGTGCCGGATCTATTCTTTCTCGGCATTTTCGGAAAGTGTAGTCGGTGTTCTATACTTGTTCTCCTCGGCTCTTGCATCGGTGTGTGTAGTCTGCTCCTCCTCTCGGCGTCCACTTGCATTTGCAAGGTAAGCTTCACACCTTGCTCTGATCAAAACGCACAAGTCGATTTGTCCTTTCCGGTGGTGGGTCGATGTCTTCTCTGGTTGTGGGTCTTGTTCAAACATCCAGGCATTAACTTGTCTCTTACTGTTCAAATGTCCAGGCATTTACTTGTCTCCTGCAATTTCTGTTGCTGCCATTTTTGTTTTCCCTCACAAGTTCAGTCAGCTCTCCCTTCTAGTCCCTCTGTGAGTATTTCATATTCTCGGTGGAACTCCCCCTTAAATTCCTTGCTTTTGTAATTCATTGCTCATTGGAAAATCTGATCTTGTAACCTTTAAGCTTGAAGGCCTTACATCCGACGATATATTCTATAGAGGAAATGCTCTTTCATAACTTTTTTCGGCTTAGTTTTAATCATTTTCCTGAAGCTTGGGATGACCTTCCATTTGTCTCTTGTTTGTTTCTCGCTTTGAAAGCAACACCGAAGCTCTATATGTTAGCTACTGTGTAATTTCTTTTTCTTCCGGAGCTCTGTTTTTGATAGCTACTGTATATTTCTTCCCATCGTCTTCTTAACTAAATATGGTAAAAGAGACGAAGAGCTCTCTCTCTCTCTCTCTCTCTCTCTCTCTCTCTCTCTCTCTCTCTCTCTCTCTCTCTCTCTCTCACACACACACACACACACACTTTCTTGTATCCTTTTCCTGCTACTTTTGGTTGTTTCCTTTTCAATATAAATGCTCTGTTTCTATTGTTCTTGTTAACTACCGTATACCCATTGTTGTCTTTTAAGTTGTTCTTAACTTTATCTTTCTTTTAAACAAAGAGCACGCCTTTACAGTAAAATACGGTGATGTTGTTTCATTTTTTTTCCTGTTTGTTCGTCCGATTCACACCTGTCAATTGAAGCCTCTAAATTTTTCGGTTGGTATGCTATTCTCGTTGCTCTGCCATTGAGGTTCCTCTACCAAACTGGTTTTTTTATGAAAATAATCGCCACAAAATTGTAGATCATTCACTTGTTGTCCTTCTCTTGTACTTATATGCTGATTTCAAAATGGTTCAAAACGTGGACAAGTCTGCACCTCCAACTTAAAAAAAGATCATTCACTTGTAGTCCTGTTGTATACTGGTGGAGTTAAGAAAATTGGGAAAAGGAAATTGGTTTTGATCCTTCGATACAATTCAATAACTTTCCAGTTTCTTAGTTTATTTATATTTGAGTAAACTCATGGTATCCATTTGTTTTCTGCATGATACAATTGGTTCTATTCTGGTTTGCCATCCATTCTTCTCGTTACATAATAATTTTTACCATTGTTCAAGAAAATTGAAATACATAGCATATATATGTGTATCTCCTGCGATTTCTCTTGCTATACCTAAATGAACCTTACTTTACCGTGTATGGTTGCTTCATGAAAATGCAAAAAGTAACATATGTTCATAGTCCACACTGTAAAGTGAAACTTTTCCATAGAAAGATGGATGACAAAGCGTTATGGGATGACGCGACAACTGAAATCTTTGTGCACGCAATGGTTGAGCAAATCTTAAAAAAAGAACGTCGAGGGTTGTCCTTTTCAAAGGATGGTTGGGATGCTATTGTCGCTACATTCAATGAGAAGATTGGGAAAGCGTATGAGAAGAAACAGTTAAAGAATAAGTTTGATATGTTACGAAAGGATTTAAGGACTTGGGATGCTTTAACAAAAGAGACTGGTGTGGGTCGAGACCCTGTAACTAGAAATGTCGTTGCGGACCCCGAGTGGCGACGACGGAAATGTTAGGTTATTAATGTCTACAATTACTTATAATGTTGCATAATAGTCATGAAATATTTTTTTGTGCAATTTTTATGGTTGTTTCTTTTAATGGGATATTTTAATATCTTTTAACAATGGAATATAAATTTTTTAATCGGGGAATATTTTTTAAATTTCTATATTATTAATTAATTTTTTTAATATTTAATTGTGGTATTTAATATTTAACAGCGTTTATGGTTGGGCACTTTGGTCAATTTAAAAAACTATAATGACAATAATATCTTTTTCAATTGATTATAGGATATCTACATTTCCATTCATTAGTTCTAATCATGTAATCCTTTTTATATTATATAAGTCCAACCAAACATCGCAATCAATATATTATATCAGGATTATATGTAATTGTCTCTTATGGAATGAACCAACCGGCTATATATTAGTATTTGATATAATCTTTATTTTGGAAATATCTAAACATTTGTTATATTTTTTTTTTCATTTTTACCTCTAATTAATTATATGGTTCTCATTTCTCTTTTTCACTAATTTTATCTCATCTCTTTTTGTATTCATTCTCTCTCCCACTCATCATTGAATTTGGCTTCTCTCGTTTTTCTTTCCCTGCCCGCTCCCAAAACAAAATGCCCCCTTCTTGCTTTGTTTAGCCTCACAACTATGTTGTTCTGGGATAAAGGATGAGAACAAATAAGAAAAAACTCTTCTCACATACTTACTTTGGATACCGTGAATCATGAATTATAAGTATTTATTGTCTAAAAATAAGCTATCCCAAAATCATATAGGTTTTAACTTAAATTAATCATACGCACTACCACAGTACAAATCCGTAGTACAAAATAAAAAATCTATAAGTTGCATTTTATTATAAAACGAGAATAGTGTGATTTATTTCTTGCCGTACAAAAAGATTATAATAATTCGGGCTAATTTATTAATTCATTTTAAACATATATAGTGTAATAAGCGGTAACAAAAGGATAAAATAATAATAACTCTAATGAAATCAATGAAAAATGAATGGATCAAACAGAAAAGATAAATCAAGAAGAGGCAAGACGAATGATCGAGGAAGAAAGCCGAAAGTTGTAAGTGATTTGATTTGTAAACACAGAAACAACTTATTTAGATTTATTATTTTTTTTGTACAACTTATTTATATTTGATTCGTTAAACCGAAAAAAAACAAAATTCATAGGCTGATTTTTAAGTGTATCTGTTTCAAAATATAAGCCCAATCACGAAATATCAAATTATCTATCCTAAAAATTAATAACCTTTAAAACTGACATTAAAAAAGTCATCCATTATTTGGACAAATTAGAAATGAAGGTTAATAAAAATTGGACAAGTTAAACCAAAATAATGAATCTTCAGCCTGTTAATTTAACGGATTTTATACAACGTAGCTTTATATATATATATATTTTACCAGTAACTTTTTTTAATTTTTATACATACAACTTATTGTTTATAAGTTTAAGTTAAATGATACATATAATTTAGATTTTCTCTATAAGATAATAAATTTGATGACGGTTACACTCCTTTCCCAAACGAACGAATCTCTCATCTAAAACATTATATTAGAGATCTGGAGAAAACAAATTTAAAAGATTAGAAATAGAAGTTTCTGAAACAGTATTATTTAAGCTAAATTTAAATAGTACATTATATAAGTATCTCCATTTCAGTTCTGAAGAGCACAAAATACCTCAAAATCACACTGTACCCCACTCACGTAGTATCGCCTCTTCATACATGGCTGACGTTTTATCTAAACGTTGCCGGCCCAACCTCTGCCTTAGTCTACCGAAGCCCTCCCCTTGCACCACCATCCCCACCTTGTCCTCCTCCTCCGTGGGAGACCTTACCCTTGACGACGTCGAAAAGCTTCAAGTTCTTGGCCACGGAAATAGTGGCACTGTCTATCAGGTTCGCCATAAGCGAACTTGTTGTATCCATGCTTTAAAGGTATATTAAAATTTTAGATATGCGTATAGATGTAGCCCCACGAGGAAGCTACTTTCTACCTTATATTATACTGTTTGGACTCTTTTATGAGTTTTTCATAAATATATTTTGATTTTTAAAATTCTATTTACTTATTTTATTTTTCACATGATTTGCTTTGGCTGGCCACTGGCCACTGGTAAATCTAATATATGGATGATGTCAATGGACTAAGAGGTGTAGGAAGAACCTAAATCTAAAGAATTAGACACAAATTACTTAGGTTAGGGATAGTTCTAAAGTTTGTGTTGATAAAAAACTGTAGTTTCATGGTTTGATTAGTTGTGTGGGTGTCGTGGCAATGAGTTCAACGCTAATTAAAAAAGGGACTAATAGTTCGGGAGAATATTATGACATTTTAGGAATAGTTGTCACTATAATTAATTAAAGAGTCAATTCGAATAATAGGCATTAGTAATCTGTTGGTGAAATCCTAAACCCTAATGCTTTAAGTGATTGTTAGATTCTTTGAATTACTCTTCTTCTTTTCCTTATCAAATCTCATCATTTGAATTAGTAAATTACAGCCTCCCTATGATATGATCCAAGAATACTCTGGGATTATTACTACATTAATATCGTACACTTACACTTGTGGGGGAGATCAAGTTTTTGGGCAATATTTTCATTCCCCTTTCTCCATACTTTTACTTTGTTTACCTTCAGAAGCCTTAGTTCACAATATTTTTTTTGTAATATTCATTTTTTCAATTTTCTTCTTCTTCTATATTTTTTTCATTGATCGAAATGTTGAAATTATATATATATATATATATATATATATGATAATATAATTTTTTTTATATATTTTTAATTTAACGCCTAACTATTTAATGTGGGATAAATTTTAATCAGGTTGTCCATACCTATTTCGACCCTATGACTTTGAGGCAGGTCCGGCGGGAGATAGACATCCTCCGACGGACGGACTCGCCAAACATAGTACAGTTTCATGGTTCCTTCGAGGCGCCGTCCGGCGACGTAGGGATTTTGCTAGAGCACATGGACTTGGGAACGTTGGACACACTGCTGAAGAACAAAGGAGCCTTCTCTGAATCCCAAGTCGCAACGGCGGCGCGTCAAGTTCTGGCTGGGCTGAGCTATCTCCACAAGAACAAGATCGTCCACCATGATATCAAGCCATCAAACCTCCTCGTGAATCAGAATATGGAAGTGAAGATCAGCGATTTTGGAGTCAGCAAGGTCTTGTCGAGGACGTTGGACTCATGTGATTCATACGTTGGCACGTGCGCCTACATGAGCCCGGAGCGGTTCAACCCGGATAGTTATGGCGGGAATTATAACGGGTATGCCGCTGATATATGGAGCTTGGGCCTCACGTTATTCGAACTCTATGTGGGTCATTTTCCTCTTCTACCGGCGGGTCAGAGACCCGGATGGGCTGAATTGATGTGTGCCATTTGTTTCAACGATCCACCAACCTTGCCGGAGAGCGCGTCCGACGAGTTTCGGAGCTTCATGGAGTGCTGCTTGAAGAAGGAATCGAGTGAGAGGTGGACTGCCTCTCAGCTTCTAACTCACCCGTTTCTATCTCAACAATAACCCAAAATCCTATTTTTGATTTTGAATATTCTATTTGTAAACTTTGTACGTTTAGATGCAAAGATTCAAGTTCTTTCTATAGATTCACATTTTACTCCAATTGATGATAGATGTTATTATGAAATGTTGTAAATACAATTTTGAATATATATATATATATATATATCTCTTTATTGTTATCTATATTCCCATATTATCTCTAATATCTATTATGACTTGATTTGTTGGAATATTGGTTAGCGAGTAGGGTTAGTTAGTCATTCCCTATTCACTTCAAGTAAGACCCTAAAATTCATTTAAAGGGCTTTTGGTTAAGCTTGAAGTAGTGTCGGGAATACAGGTTGGCCTAGCCCTATAAAGCAGACCCTTTACTAGCTCGAGCCTAAATGAGTTAGCCTGTTTAGGCCTGCTTCCTAAAAATCTCCCAATTTTTGAAGCTCGTGACTCTAGAGGGCTGGTCTTTCACGGGCTCAAGCCTAAACTCATTTTAATTAAAAAGAATTCTTTTTCAACTTTTATAATTTATTTATTATTTTACTTTAAATTGAGATACATTATTTTTAAAACTCATAAATTTTTAGTTAAAATAATCATCTAATGTCCAAATTAACCTCTTTTTTAAAATTTAAATGAATAAACCATTGTAGAAAATAAAATAAATCAAATAATTTAATAAGTGTTTGCTTGTTACTAATACTCTATTAGGTATTTAGGTATCTCTCTGATAATTTGATATAAATTATTATATATATTAATTTATTTAAAAAAAATATTAAACGGATCTAAAAGGGCCGACCCTTTTAGGCCCGCTTCTTTTTTTAGCCTATAAATCATAAATCCGGTCTTTAAAGGGCTCGAGACTAAACAGACCAGTCCGAAGGGCTTAGCCCTATTTCCCGGCTCTAACTTAAAGGGATGTGAAGTCCCCACTAGATCAAGGCAAGAGGTTAAGGTTAACTTAGCTCTTTCTAGATAGTATGAGAGGTTAACTTGAGTCCCTTTCTCAAAACCCCAAGTGGGGTAGCTTATTCATTAAAATGAAGTTATATTATTCTTTTATCTTTTTGCTTAACCTTAACATGATTAATCTTTAAAAAAAATCAAATTTATAAGCATGTACTAGTAATATTTGGAATTATCATAGACTCGTTTAATCTTCAAGATTCGCTTAAAAAATTCATTTATTAACTGAACAAATTAAATCTAAAAATTAATAAAATGGGATAAGTTAACATTAAATCAATGCATAAAAAATATTTTTTAAATTTATCTAATAACTCGAAAATAAAAAAAAAACTAGACACTTTGCCAAAAAAATTCATTATTTTTTTACAATTTTATTCAATGTAATGATGCGTTCCCTTGCCATCCAAATTATTGTTATGCCTACTTCCATTTTGATCTTGCTTCAGTTAATCCAACACGGAATCCAACCCGTATATTTCATTTTGTGTTCGGCCATTCGATTTTTGTTTCTGAATAATATTGTATTTGTAAACTCTGTAAGTTCAAATGCAAAGATTCAAATCCTTTTTATTGATATAATATACAACAAATTCATCGGGAGAAAGGAAAGAGTTAAAAAGGAAGGTTTTTTCTACAATCTTTTTGTTATGTACAGTTTTTCACTTTTAGTTCACACACACATAACTAAAAAACTGTTCCTTTAAAATATAGGGGAAAACTGTTCCCACCGGTTTTTAATTTGAATGATTGAAGAATATTACCAATAAATCCCCATAAAATCTGGGTATTTTATTTTGACCCCAAGACTAATGGATTTGGACCTAATCCACAAAGGATGAACCAAGCCCAATTCCCAACATCAAATGTTGTGAATACAATTTTAAATGCACGTATCTTTATCGTTATTTTTATGCCCATAAGATCTTTAACATCTACCATAACTAAGTGTGTGTTTGGTACACCTTTTTAGGGCATATAAGCCCGTTTTCGCTAAAAAAAAGCCCGATTGAAACGAGTTTTTTTTTTTTTAATGTTTGGATTAGCGTTTTCAAATAAGCAACTTATTTAAAAAGCCCCATCTACCTACTTTTTACACCAGCTTATTTTTTTTGGTCAAAAGTTGATTTATTACCATTATTATGCATTTAATGTGTCTGTCTGGCCCATTATTTTGTCTCTCTCCTCTCTTCTTCTTTCTGCTCGACCTTGAGCGACAGTCATTTTGTCTCCACTAAACCAAAACTCCTTCGGCTCTCTCGATCGGCCTCCGAAAAGCAGTGAAGAGGTGGTGTTTGTGCAGTTAACTGTCTTTAGAGTTGGCGGTTGTGTGGTCAGTAGTAGGCGGTAGCGGTGTAGTTGAGTTGGCATAAGGCCGAACGTCGCCGGAGTTGAAGTATGACGGTGTGTTGTAGAGTTTAGTGGGCTGATTTCTTCACTAACAGTGCCAGATCTGTTCTTTCTTGGCATTTTTGGAAAGTGTAGTCGGTGTTCTATTCTTGTTATCCTCGGCTCTTGCGTCCGTGTGTGTGGTCGGCCCCTGCTCTCGGCGTCTGCTTGCATTTGCAAGGTAAGCTTCACACCTTGCTCTGATCAAAACGCACATGCCAATTTGTCCTTTCCGGTGGTGGGTCGATGTCTTCTCCGGTTGTGGGTCTTGTTCAAACGTCCAAGCATTAACTTGTCTCTTACTATTCAAATGTCCAGACATTTACTTGTCTCCTGCAATTTCTGCTGCTGCCATTTTCGTTTTCCCTCATAAGTTCAGTCATCTCTTCCTTCTAGTCCCTCTGTGAGTATTTCATATTCTCGGTGGAACTCCCCCTTAAATTCCTTGCTTTTGTAATTCATTGCTCATTGGAAAATCTGATCTTGTAACCTTTAAGCTTGAAGGCCTCACATCTGATGATATATTCTATAGAGGAAATGCTCTTTCATAACTTTTTTTGGCTTAGTTTTAATTATTTTCCTGAAGCTTGGGATGACCTTCCATTTGTCTCTTGTTTGTTTCTCGCTTTGAAAGCAACACCGAAGCTCTATATGTTAGCTACTGTGTAATTTCTTTTTCTTCCGGAGCTCTGTTTTTGATAGCTACTGTATATTTCTTCCCATCGTCTTCTTAACTAAATATGGTAAAAGAGACGAAGAGAGCTCACACACGCACACATACACACATATTTTCTTGTATCCTTTTCCTACTACTTTTGGTTGTTTCCTTTTCAATATAAATGCTCTATTTCTATTGTTCTTGTTAACTACCGTATACCCATTGTTGTCTTTTAAGTTGTTCTTAACTTTATCTTTCTTTTAAACAAAGAGCACGCCTTTACAGCAAAATATTGTGATGTTGTTTCATTTTTTTCCTGTTTGTTGGTCCAATTCACACCTGTCAATTGAAGCCTCTAAATTTTTCGGTTGGTTTACTATTCTCGTTGCTCTGCCATTGAGGTTCCTCTACCAATCTGGTTTTTTATGAAAATAATCGCCACATAATTGTAGATCATTCACTTGTAGTCCTTCTCTTGTACTTATATGCTGATTTCAAAATGGTTCAAAACGTAGACAAGTCTGCACCTCCAACTTAAAAAAGATCATTCACTTGTAGTCCTGTTGTATACTGGTGGAGTTAAGAAAATTGGGAAAAGGAAATTGGTTTTGATCCTTCGATACAATTCAATAACTTTCAATTTCTAGTTTCTTAGTTTATTTATATTTGATTAAACTCATGGTATCCATTTGTTTTCTGCATGATACAATTGGTTCTATTCTGGTTTGCCATCCATTCTTCTCGTTACATAATAATTTTTACCATTGTTCAAGAAAATTGAAATACACAGCATATATATGTGTATCTCCTGCGATTTCTCTTGCTATACCTAAATGAACCTTACTTTACCGTGTATGGTTGCTTCATGAAAATGCAAAAAGTAACATATTTTCATAGTCCACACTGTAAAGTGAAACTTTTCCATAAAAAGATGAATGACAAAGCATTAAGGGATGACGCGACAACTGAAATCTTTGTGCACGCAATGGTTGAGTAAATCTTAAAAAAAGAACGTCGAGGGTTGTCCTTTTCGAAGGATGGTTGGGACGTTATTGTTGCTACATTCAATGAGAAGACTGGGAAAGCATATGAGAAGAAACAATTAAATAATAAGTTTGATATGTTACGAAAGGAATTAAGGACTTGGGATGCTTTAACAAAAAGAGACTGGTGTGGGTTGAGACCCTGTAACCAGAAATGTCGTTGCAGACCCCGAGTGGCGACGGCAAAAATGTCAGGTTAGTAATGCCTACAATTACTTATAACGTTGTATAATAGTAATTCAGTTGTCTCAATCATCTTGTTTTGTAATATAGCTAATGATTTTCTTACTTGTCTGTATGCAGGAGAATTCGACGTATAGAAAGTTTCATCGTTCAAGCCTCAAGAATGAAAGAGAATTGAGGCTTATATTCAAGGACATCGTAGGAACAAGCGAGCATGTTTTTGCACTGTCTTTCATAGAGACACAGACACAGGATACAAAGGAAGAAGATGTGTATCGACCTACTATGGACAAGGAGGAAGGTTCAGGGGACAGTGAAGACGAGAATTTTGGAGTTAACCCAGCAGTTAGCACAGGAGTGATAGATAAGCTAGTGAGCATTGGTTTATCAACCCAAACCCCACCCTTTGATCCAACCACATCCTCTGTTCCATCTAATTCTGAAGTCAGGGAAAGAGGAAATGAGTTGATCGCTCAGGGAAGAAAAAGAAGCAGAAGATGCCAGCGGAAAAGCAAATTGAGGATGCGGTTAGTGTCATAGCAAAAGCATCGAAGAACAGAGCAGCAACCATAAGTGAGATTCAAGTAAGGAGTATTGATGCTGCTATTGAAAACCTACTTGAGCTGGAAGAAGTGTAACAAGATAAGGAATTTCAAGTCCGTTGTATCAGGCTGATTATTGACAAGACTAGTAGGAACACATTTTTCTCACTTGTTAAATGGAACAAGGATTCCTTGATTGCGTGGCTGCGTTATATGGTTACGACCCTTGATTGAGTGGCTATAGATTATGTTCTTGACTCTCGATATGGTTTCCCTTGGACAACACCATCCTGCTCTAAACTTTATATTCAAATTTGTTTAGTGTTTATTGTATGCATGCTTGTTTTTTTTTTTTTACTAGACCAACAATGCAACTTCGACTAAAATACTTTTTTGTTATGTATGTTTTAATCCAACATTCCTTTTATGACATATATTACAACTTTGGTTGAATTACATTTATGTTATATATGTTTTAATCTAACGCACAGGTTACAGTTGCAATGGTAAATTGGATGGAGGAAGAAGAAGAAGACTCTCAGATACTAGCTCTTATAGAAGAGTTAACAGAGTATGAACAATTAACTGCGTTGGTGTGTCAATATTGGGTTCCTTTCATGTGCAAAGAACCTCGTAAAACAAGTAAATGCATCAATCATTTATGGGTCCAAGAAATATTGGCAGAGCATGAAACACGTTGTCATGACATGTTTAGAGTTGAAAAACATGTGTTCTACCAGTTGTATAGTAAATTGGTTGAACATGGGTTACGAAATTTTAAGAATGTCGGAGTCGAAGAAATGGTTGTGATGCTTTTGCTCACAGTTGGTCACGGCATCGACAATAGGGTGGTTCAAGAGCTGTTTCAGCATTCACGGGAAATTATCAATCGGCTATTGCACATGGTACTACAGGCTTGTATTAGCCTAGCTCAAGAAAATATCAAACCCTCTGATCCTGAATTCAAAGGATGCCACCCAAAAATACTCGACAATCCTCGATATTATCCCTACTTTAAGAATGCCATTTGAGCAATAGATGGAACTCACTTCAAGTGTGTGATCACTGGTTCCAACCGGGAAAAATATATCAGGAGAAAGGGATATAAAACACAGAATGTAATGGTTGTATGCAATTGGGATATGTGTTTTATGTTCGTGTTGGTGGGTTGGGAAGGTTCTGCACATGACGCTCGTGTGTTTCAAGCTGCTGTCTTAAATCCAACTATGAATTTCCCTCATCCACCTCCAGTTATATTTTTGTCCCATTGAGTGTTTTACTTTCAGTGCACACTTTGCTTAATCTCACACCTTCAAAATGATTTGAACATTTATTAGGCAAATATTACTTAGTCGACGCTGGCTATCCCACACCAGTTGGGTATCTTAGTCCCTACAGATGTGAGCGTTATCACCTGCCAGAATTTCAGTATCAACCTGGTTTGGCAAATGCTAAAGAGACCTTCAATTACTATCATTCCAGTTTGAGGTTAACTATTGAAAGGACTTTTGAAGTGTGGAAGAATATATTCGAATTATTGCAAAACATGCGCAAATACAGCTACGAAACGCAAGTCTACTTAGTTTGCGCAACTATGGCCATTCATAACTTTATTAGGAGAAATTCTCAGAGTGATGTTAATTTCGGTGCAACAAAAACTGCCAATGTAGCTCATGAAGATGATAATACTGTAGACGATGTAGCTTCCTCGTCCAATGATGCTGGGACATCTTCAACCCGTATGAATCGCATTAGTGACATGATTAAAGATCAACTTGTACGGGACATGTGATCCAATTAGTTATGCAATATTTTTATGTGAACTTATGTATTTTGGCACCACATTTTCTAATTTCAATTTTTCCTCTAATTTTTAATTTTAAATATCTTGTTTTGTTATAATTAACACAAAAACACTAATGTAATAGCTAATCGAAACAAGTTTTTACTTTTAAAAAAGCACTTATACCATCGCTCATCCAAACATGTTTTGACTTATGAAAAGTCACTTATTCAATCGCTCATCCAAACATAAATCACATTACAAAAAATGACTTTTCTATTAAGTCATTTTTAATAAGTCAGAATTATAATAAATTATTTTTCCTATCGCTATCCCAAACATACACTAAATATTGGTTAATCAGGAGTAGCATTAGTTAGTCATTTCCTTTTATAAAGGGGATATTGGTTCTTGGTTAATTGGGGTAAAGAGTGATGATAACCTCTCTCTAGATAGAAATGTTAGCTTGGGTGCCTTTCTCAGAGCCCAATGGGGTTAGTTGATTACTTAATAAGGGTTTATTGTATCATTTAATTCATCAATAAAGTTCTATTATTCTTTTATCCTTTTGCTTAAATTAATGTTTAATAGAATCAAATTCATGAGTCTGTACTAATGATCCGTGCAGTTGTCATGAATTTAATTGGGAAAATCCCTTTGAAATAGCTGAATTTCAATTTGGGTTGTTAAATTTAAGAAATCAATAATCAAGTCATATGATCTAAATTAAGATTTAAAAGTTTGTCAATCTATCTCAATGCCCCTAAGTTATTAACTAATTTTAATGTATTAAAAAAAAACTCTAAACTGCATATCGAGATGATATGATGTTATAGTATATATACTTTGCTCACATGTAAGAGATGTCATAGAGAGCTATCCTTCATTATACGTGATGTCATTTGATCCAATGTTTTCTTTATTTTTTGAACATTCTTTGTCGATATTTCTTCTTGTTACCGAACCTTTCTCCAATGGACTAGTTCTGGTACACCTCTGACTCAATAACAGTTGGACATACATATGTGCTATTATAATAGGTTTTCGCCAATTACAACTTTTAAAAACTATCAAAGATAGCAGTTCCAAAATTACAACTAAAAACGAACAAACCAGCAAAGCTGAGGGCGCTTGGACAAAACAACAAGACTATAATTTTTAGATTGAACATAGTGACCTAATTTTGGATTTGTCAATTTCAAATAAGTTTAAAAAGGATTTTCCCAATTCAATGTGATTAATCTTCAAGGTTCTCAGTCCAAAAAAAAAAAATCTTCAAGCTTCACTTAAAAAAATTCATACATTAACTGAACAAATTAAATATAAAAAATTAATAAATTTGGATAATTAGTTGACCCTAAACCAATCAATTAAATTTAATTTTGAACTTTATATATATATATATCAAACTCCAAAGTAAAAATCTGGGTACACTATGCAATAAATATTCATTGTTTTTTTCCAATTTTATTTTACTTATTGTGTATATATCACTACTATATAATAAAGATACTACTATCCTAAATGACGTCCTTTTTTTAAAAAGAAAAGTAAAAAATAAAGGCGGTGATATTTTTGTAAATATGGGAACGTAGTGGGAAACTTTAGGAGTTCCAAATTTAAATTGGAACGTCTAAAGTTCTTTAGGTATGGGTTTAGGCATCTCAAAAATATTTGGGATGCTTAAAGTTCCTTCCTAGCTCCTTTAGGCATCCCAAAAGTGTTTGGGACGCCTAAAATAGAGATTTTAGGCATCCCAAATATTTTTAGAATGCCTAAAAGTCTTGGTTTATGTGTCCCAAAAGGGCATCCTAAAAGTATTTGGGACGCCTAAAGTAGAATTTAGGCATCCTAAATAAGTTTTGGGACGCCTAAACCTAACTTTAGGTGTCCTAAATGAGTTTTTGGGACGCATGAAGGCCATATGCATGTCTGACATGCCTTCGCTCTCTTCCTTCTTTATTTACTCACCCACTCATCATTACCATCACTTCCTTCTTCTTCTCTCTTCACTCACCATCGTCTTCTCTCCTCCTCCTTCCATTGTCGACATACACCTCCACCATTTGCTTCTTTCTTTTGCCCACCGTCCATCCCCGCCTTTGGCACACCAACACCGTCGGCCTCCTTCCATCATCACTGTAGGTCTAGTTTCCTTTACCACACCAACACCGTCGGCCCTCTCCCTCCTTCCACGTTGGTTATTTTTTATTTTAAATATAATGCCTTGTATTAATTTACAACTTGTGAAAATATAATGCTTTGTATTAATTTATTTTACATGATTTTAGTTAGATTTCTGGAGTGTTTTACCCTTTTTCATTGTTTTTTTTTTGCCAGAATCATGTACTCGCAATCTATTAATTAGGTTTGAATGAGTGTGTTGGCTAACAAACGTGTAAGTCTCCACAAAATACAAAATGAAAAAAGTAGCATGATGAAATTTATTTATTATCAATATAAAAAAAATTATAATTCTTTCATTTCATCCATATATAATATGCAATATGGTTGTTTTTATTTTTTTTAGATTATATTAGTATGATTATTAGTGTAGTTTCCTCAATATATAAAAAAGGTAGTATAATTATTAGTGTAGTTTCCCAGCTCTTACAAATAAACAAATTATGAGTACAAAAACTAATATATAGTATTAGTAATTGAGGAAACTATAAGGACCCAAAAAAAACAAAAAAAAAGTTCTTTGTTAGCTAATTTTAAATATTAGCTTGCTTTGTTAGCCACAAGATGAGGACAAGCTTGTGCAATGGAGACAGAGTTTATTGAATTTTTTAAATTTATCATAAGTTTAAAAATTTTTAACTTGTACTAATTTAATCCTCTCAATTTAAAACCTATGGATAATTAATTCTTTTTTATTTAGGACTATTTGTAATTTTCTCTTTTAAGAAAGATGATGAAGTCATGATAGAAATTATTGTCCCCTGATGAGAAAGTAAATAAAAAAAATTAAATTCATGCTCTAACTCTTAATGTGTTCATTTATACATCCTATTAATACTAGCCATGTTCCCTAATGAAAACCCAGTTATATATCATTGATTCTCTATTTGGTTAAGAAATTGCTTACATCATAACTTTATATTAGTTCCCTAAAGAAAAATTGTTAGATTAAATTGTTGATATTGTTTTAAATTGCCTCAGTTAGATTGTTTTGTTTGAATTAAGCTGAAATGATTTGTTATTGAAATTTTGGGATATCTTACTTTTAAGGGGAAATGTTGCCAATTTTTTTTCCCATCGTTGACAATTGTTCTAAACTTGAGTGTTATTGGGAATAGTTTATATGGTAATAAAATGGATCATAGTTGGATGAATGCTTTGCGAACTAATGAAGAATATGAGAATAGGGTAGAAGAGTTTACTGAATTCGCTAGAAAGAACACTCCAGCAAAAAATGGGAAGTATTTTTATCCTTGTGTCAATTGTTTAAATGAGAGTTGACGGGATGTTGATGTCATAAAGGATCACTTACTTTGTGATGGAATAAATCTTCGATACACAAAGTGGATATGGCATGGCAATGAAGTAACTAATTGTCCGTCTCAAAAGAAGGAAACTGTGGACGTCATAGATGAAAATAGAATGGAGAAAATGATTCACGATGTTGAGGTGAAATCCTTTGCGCAATTGCATGAGTATGACAATCTACGGAGTGATGCAGAGACACCTTTGTACCCTAGGAGTAAGTACACACAGCTGATAGGAACATTACATTTGGTTAACTTAAAAGCAACTTGTGGGTGGATCGATAGTAGTTTCACATTGTTGCTTGAATTATTGTATGATATGTTTCCAAAAGAAAATGTACTTCCAAATCGTATGGATAAGGCCAAGAAAATCCTATCTACGATGGGTATAGAGTATAAAAAGATACATGTTTGTCCTAATGACTGCGTACTATGCAAAAAGGAGTATAAAGATCTTAGTGAGTGCCTTAAGTGTAAAACTACATTATATAAAGTGAAGAAAGATGGTAGTTGTGGTGATGGGACAACTAAAAGGTAATCTTTAAAGGTTTTGTGGTATCTTCCAATAATACCACGTTTTAAGCATTTGTTTGTGACTGCAACAGAAGTGAAGAAGTTGAGATGGCATTCTGATAAAAGAATATCTGACGGAAAAGTGGAGAAAAGAAGTTTGTGCGGGTGTTTGCATGAAATTAAGGTATCGTGCCACAAGGGTATTCTTCTAATGTGAGAAGGTGTGTCTCAATAGAAGATTTAAAGTTAGTAGGAATGAAGTCCCATGATTATCATATATTGATTCAACAACTATTACCAGTAGCTATTAGATGCATCATGAAAGATGAAGTGCGAACCACTATAAGAAGATTGTGCATTTTCTTTAATGTTATTTGTAACAAAGTATTGACACTGAAAAATTGGATGAACTAGAAAATAAAGGTTATGTTATTTTGTCCCAACTAAATATGCATTTTCCTCCTTCATTTTTTGATATAATTGTGCATTTGATAGTTCATTTAGTAAGGGAGGTAAGGCTCTGTGGTCCAGTTTACCTGAGGTGGATGTACCCTTTCGAGCGATACATGAAGATTTTAAAAGGGTAGTCTAAAAATTCTTATTAACCTGAAGCCTCAATAGTTGAAATATATGTAGTTGAAGAGGCTATTGAGTTTTGCAAAGATTATCTATCAGGGAAGAAGGAACAGTCTCGACATGAAGAAAGGAGAAGCAAGGGAACACGAGGACTGAAAGTGAAGAATATTCCTCTTGAATAGGTGTTGTAAGTACACTTGTATAGCCTGAATAATATGGAAGAAGCTCAACCGTACATAGATGAACACAGAAAGAGTTTGAAAAACATGAATCCAAGGAAGAATGACATGCATATTGCTATTGAGCAAAACAAGACATTCATAGAGTGATTCAAGGAAAAGGTTTCGTACGAGACCGATGTGTCTAAGACAATCGAGTGGCTAGCTTGGGGGCCTTTGTTTCAGGTCATTACTTGGACCGATTATTATATAAACGGGTATTCTTTCTATATAAAAGACCAAGATGATAGAAGTAACATGCAAAATAGTGGGGTGATGGTGGAAGTTGAAGCCATGCACTTTTCCAGTTCGAAAGACAAAAACTTTATATTAACATCCATGGCCTATTATGGAGTTATAGAAGAAATATTGGAGATTACCTACAATAAGTTCAAAGTTGTTTTATTAAAATGTAAGTGGGTTAGCAATAATGATGTGGTAATATTTCAACAATTTGGATTTATCTTAATTGATCTTCGAAGAGTTGGTTATGAAACGAGTCCTTCATTCTAGCAAGTCAGGCAAAACAAGTGTTTTATGTCACAGATCCTGTGAATAAAAAATGTTTATTGTCTTCAAAGTAAAAAATAGAAGTATGGTGATCCGACCTTTAACCTTGACGACACACCACATTTCACTACAAATCCACTAAGAACAAGTAAAGTAGAATTGTAGATGATGAAGAATATACTGTAAGAAATAATCATAATGAAGGAATATGGGAAACAATATAGAGTAAGACCATAACTTAGAAAATAGTACTATGTGCTTTTTGTTTTAATCGTAGTTAGTTTATTCATTTAATTGCAAGTTATTTACCTATCTAACGATCATTTTTGTGTTAACAGGAATATGGACAAATCTAGTGACTCACAAAGTACTGGGGATTATGAAATGCCTAGAGATGAACCCGTTGCGAGATAGGTTAGAGGCTGCACAAATATGGGAGCATTGGTTGCACGTCATAAACATCAATAGGAGAGGCTGCATGTGGACTTCGATGTCAATATGAATCCAGTTGGTTCTGAGGAAGACCATTTCATTAGCTATTTAGGCTATATGGGTCAAAGCAAAGTTCACATTATTTATAATAATTAGAAGTTAGTTCCCCCAAAAGCGAAAAACATGATTTTGCAACAACTTTTGGTATATATGTTTCATATATCTACATTTGTAACTTTATTCCTATTGTTTCAAATATAGTTATCTTACGTTTTACCTTGCAGCAAACATACGATGTCGCAGACACCAGAGCGATGTACAAACACTGGATGGGGGAGGTTTGTCTGTAATGGAAAGATTCAAGAACAAGCTTACAAAAAGGTATATTCGAGGGGAACCGAAGGGTCATGATCCATGTCAAGAGTATTCGTATTTGTCTCCAGAGGATTGAAGGTTGTTTGTGGCATCACGGGAAGATCCTCATTTTTTGGTAAATTTTCTTTTATTATAGTATAGAACTTTTTATTTGAATATACTTGACATAATTGATTCGGTTTTCATTGTTTTCCTTTCATAGGAAGTAAGTGCAGCAAATGCATAGAGGCAAGCAGAAAATCAGTATCGGTATTGCATGTCTCATAGCGGAAGCTTGAGCGGAGGATGATGGAAGAAAAGTTGGAGAAATTGAAGGAAGTAGCCGAATTAGATCCTAGTATTATTGTGCAGGCCCCGGCTATTCCTCCATGTCACAAAAGATGGAAAGCAGGGAGGCTTAAGGGGGGAAGTACGTAAATCTGGCTGTTGCTGAGGTTGCAGCGAGGATTGTAAGTAGTTAAAGCATAAGTATTTAATTTTGAAATTTTTTTATATTAGGAGTGTTTAATTTTCATTTACGATAAATTGTATGCCATATAATGAACTTGAAGATCGAAGTAGCCAAGGTTCGTTCACTCCAAGTGGACAGATGGACATCTTTTCAATGACGATTGGGAAGACAGATCACCCTGGTCGTGTTCGAGGAGAGCCAAGGGGAGTTAGTGTCACGAAGTATTTTGAATGAACCTCACATTATTCGTTACAAGTTGAACCCAGTAGGGAGCTTGTGGCTAAGATTCGCGTGGAAGTCAAACAAGAGCTCCAGGCCAAACTTCGTGACAAGCTCCGAGAAGAGCTATTGCTGGAGCTACGTCTTGAAATGATCAAGATGATTGAATTGAAGATGGCAAGTGACGAGCGTAGAGCTCAGGAATCCCTGGCCTTCCCCAGCACCAAAGGAAGTTACAACCTACTGGAGGAACCATTTGGCAACCCTCCTCCCAGTTCAGCGCTGGGAGAACCTTCCACCCTTTATTTGGATGCCCCACTGTTGCATGTTATTGCCGATGCTCTCGTTCACACACAAGCTACCACCCACCATCATAAGCAAATTCCATAGCATTTACGTAGGGTGACTGTGACATGTGTTCGAGAGGGGGAAGAAGGTACGATCGTCCCTGTTTCTGATGAAGAGGTTACCATGATAGGTCAGGCTATAAAATCTTTCATCATTTGGCCTCAAAATCATATTGGCTCAGTGGCAACATCTCCAATTGTAGGAATTATCTTATTATTACTTGAGATCTATTGGTATCCTACTAACAATATATATATTTTATATTCTAAAAGGATGAGAAAGATGCAGGAAAATGACCCTTCTTGGCACGACTGTACTAGCTTTACAAAAGCATTCGCCAGATTGACATGCACATGCCTACAGGGATTGTGGGCCAAACATTGGAGTATCCCTTTGCGATTGATAAGAAAGATCTTAATAAGTTCATTAAGTTGGAGGACATAGATGTAGGATGGGTTAAATTTGCAATCCGGTAAGGTTTTTTCTCCCCATTTTTTCCTTCAATTAATGTAATGGTTTTTTGGTTTCATACATTCAATAATTCATTCATCATTTTAATTCTATTATAGCTGCTTCCACGGCATATGCATTGGCATGGAAAGACATAATTTATATGGATTCTTATGTCCTACAAATACGACAAGGGATACTAATACTTTGGAAGTAATGACGAGCTATGCGAGGTACACAATGGGACATACCAAATTTTGTTGTTGTTTAGCACCAATTGTTCAAGGGTACATATTTTAATTTTGTCTATTTAAGATGTTTACTAAATAATTGCCTTATCATCTAACTTCATTTTAATATGTATATGTTGTCATATTTACCATTGGAGTTTGTGTGTTCTCTATCCTCACCTCAACGCAATTTATTGGCTTGATTTCTTGCGTAAAAAGCCAAACAAAGAAACAAAATCCGTCTTCAACACGCAAGTTATTTTATTTATATTTTATTGATTCTTGACTTAAATGAATAATTCTAATTTATGTTGATTTTCATTTTAATGATAGTGCGACCCAAACATATAGAATTCTTGGTGGGTCATGCGAGGTAAAGTTCTTAAAGACCCAAAGTGGTTTTATCCGAAAGTAAGTAGTTTCAATTCAGGTTCTTTCATTGATGGTCATTTTAGATATGCCTTTATTGATTTTAACAACCATTTGGATTTGATTTCTAGTGCCCTTGCCAACCTGACAGCACTGAATAACATCATTCAGAGTGGAATTACTGTTAGATCTTATGTTTTGATGATAACAAAAGAATGGTATGAAAAAGAATTGATCAATAAATAAGTTTGAACAAAGCAATAACAGGGAGAAGCATCACTTGAAGTAAGCATTGGAGTAATGAAGAAAGGCCAAGAGAAAAAGCTGAGAAACTTGATCAGAAGCAATTTTTCTAAGGCATTACTCGAGTATGTACTCGAGTAATGAAACAAAACTTGAAGTAACCAGAGGCACCTTTCAGTAACCTGCCAACGTTACTCGAGTAAGTACTCGAGTAATAGTGTAAATGTTTTCAAGTTGCCCTCGGCCTGCCAATGTTACTCAAGTAGCCACTCGAGTAACCAGGTAAATACTTGGAATTGCTCTCGGCCTGCCAACGTTACTCGAGTAGGTACTCGAGTAACCATGTAAAAGTTTTCAAGTTGCTCTCAGCCTTCAAATGATACTCGAGTATGTACTCGAGTTACTCTGTTTCAGAAAATGTGTTGCTCTCGGCATTTTGTACCACTGCCAATGTTACTCGAGTAGCTACTCGAGTAACCCACTGAGGTAAGTAAAAACTTGAAGGTAGTACCCGAATAACTTGATATGATATTATCTCTTTTTCCTCGAGTCATTACTCTAGTATGTAAGTATTTAATGATTTATTTTAAGTGGATTACTCGAGTATGTACTTGAGTATGCAGTGTTATGTTTGAAGGAAAACCTCAAGTCATTACCCGAGTAAGTTATGCACCAAATGTAAGTTTACTCGAGTATGTACTCGAGTAACAAGGTAATCAAACTTGATGTGCTCTCGGCTTTGAAATCCTGCCAACATTACTGGAGTAAAGCATCGAGTAACCAAAAGTTTATTTGAAAGTTTACTCGAGTTGGTACCCGAATAACCTATGAAGTTATGAGTGCATTACTCGAGTAAGTACCCGAGTAAACAACTATTTTCAAAGGTTTGAGATTTAGTTTATTCCATGCACTACCCGAGTAAATTTATATGTGTTTGCTGACTTGAGATTGATCAAAGTTTTCCCGATGATACTCGAGTAAGTACTCGAGTAAACTTCAAGGGATACTCGAGTAGCTACTCGAGTAAGCAAACCCAGAAATTCAGAAATCATTCCAACGTTCATTATTTTGCTTCCTATATGATTAACCTTTCATTGTATTAGTATTCTTAGCTTATTTACAGATGAACAATGAAGAAATCATATCAAGTAAGGAAAGTCAAATGAGAAGTTCAAATGCCACCTACCGCCAACGGATATTTTTCAAAAACTTGAAAAGTCAATAGTGGCTGCGCACTCTCCAACGGACGAAAGGAAAATGTTCCAACGATCTTCACCAACATATCTATATATATGTGAACATCCAAACAGAGAGTAGAACAACAAGAACACACACAAACGTATCATCAAGTTCATTGCTATGTTTTTACGCTGTAATTGTTTTTCTATGCTTCAGTGATTCTTATTCACTCTGTGAGAGAGATATTACATTCAAACTCAATATTTGTTATTGAGATAACTTAAGGTTGTGGAACCTTGAGTTGGGATGGGATTACAACTTGTAAGGGGGAGCTAATGTCCAGTCGAAGGAACTTGCTTGTACTGAGGTGCCAAGAACCCACTGAATCTTGGAAGTTATAGTGAAACTCTCAGAGAAGCTCTGAGGACTGGACATAGGTCAAAGTGGTTGTGGCCGAACCAGTATAACTCCCGGTGTACACTTCGGTGATATTTCTCCTTACTCTTTACTGTTTTAAATTCACTGTCAAAATTTTATATTTGCAAAGAAGTTTTAGTATCACCCAATTCACTCCCCCTCTTGGGTGAAACGCTTGCTCTAACATTTGGTATCAGAGCTTTGGTCTTCTTGTTAAGGTATAACAACCTAAGAAGGATCCAATGGCAAGCATGGGTGAAGGAATTCTTCCCGACGAAGCATCCATCACTAGACCTCCCAGTTTTAGTGGAGAACACTTTTCCTTTTGGAAAGCAAAATTCAGAGTATTCGTGATGGCTACCGAATATGGGCTATGGGATGTGATTGAAAGTGGAAACTATCGACCTACAAAGATTGTAGATTCTCAGAAAATTCCAAAGACGCCAGCGGAATATGATGAGAATGACAAGAAACTTATCACTCTCAACAGTAAGGCAATTCTGATGTTACAAAGTGCCTTGAGTCAAAGTGAATACTTCAGAATTTGCACACTTCCAACAGTAAAGGAAATGTGGGAAGCTCTGGAAATAGCTCATGAAGGAACTTCGGGAATAAAGGAGAATCAGATCAACACCTTGGTCACTGAATTCGATTTACTTCGAATGAAATCAGGTGAATCAATATCTGAATTTAAACTTAGATATACTCATCTTGTTAATCAACTTGCAACTCTTGGGAAAGTCTATGATCAGCATACCCAAGTACGAAAGATTTTAAATATTCTTTCTAAAGAATGGGAGGCCAAAGTCACTGTGATAGAAGATGCAAAAGGAGAATCAATGAGATCAGTTGCTTCTCTATTTGGAAGTCTTTCTGAATATAAAAGCAAACTAAAGTTCAAACGGGAACTAGATGACATTGGTGACAAGAAAAAGAAAGGTCTAGCACTAAAAGCAAAAGAGGAGAATCAAGATGAGGATGAGGAGTTTGACGATGATGAAATGGGCCTAATCATAAAACGATTCAGAAAGTTCTACAAGAGAGGTCAAGGATTCAAACACTTTCAGAAAGGAGGAAATAGCAGCAAAGATCATATCATTTGCTATGAATGTGGAAAACCAGGACATATCAAATCAGAATATCCAGAACTGAATCAAAAGAACAAGGAAAAGAGAAAAGGCAAATTTTTCAACAAAAAGAAGGCCTTCGTATCTGCTATATGGGGTGACAGCTTCTCAGACGAAGAAAGTGATGAGGAAGAAGTAGCTAATATATGTCTTGTTGCTCAAGAACAAACAGAAGAAAAGGTAAATGATTCTGAACCTACCTATGATGAATTACTTTCTGAATACAATGCTTTACATTCTGAGTTCATCAAAGTAGTGAAAGAGTTGGTTGTTTTCAAAAAGAAAAACAAAGCTCTTGAAATTGAAATTAAAGAAAGTTCAGAAAAGGATTGTGAAAATTGTTCCTTTTTGAAAAAGAAAAACATTGATCTCACAAAAACTCTTGAAAAATTTACACAAGGAAGTGAGATGCTAAATGTCATTTTAAAAGCTCAACGATTTGTAAATGACCGATATGGAATTGGTTATGATCCAAAATCAGATAGAAGGAAAGGTAGAAAGAAAGCAGGAGGTAAGTCTTATTTGAATTATTTTCAGCATTCTGTGCATACATCAAATCCTTTTGCATTCTGTAACTACTGTAATAGAAAAGGACATTATACTTCTTCATGCATTCATAAGAAGAAAGGAACAATAGGAACCTACAAATGGATACCTAAAGGCTCATATGTTCATAAAATTATTTGCACTAACCAAAAAGGACCCAAAAAGATGTGGGTACCTAAGACTTAGTCATTTGATTGCAGGTATGTCTTAAAGCATCCAAAAATAGCAAGTGGTACATAGATAGTGGATGCTCTAGACATATGACCGGAGATTTCGAAAGTTTTACCACATTGCAACCTAAGGAAGGAGGAAAGGTAAAATTTGGAGGAAATCAATCCGGAAGGATAGCAGGAATTGGTGAAATCAAAAATGACAAAGGAATACAAGTTAAAAATGTATATTATGTTGAAGGCTTGTGTCACAATTTGCTGAGCGTAAGTCAAAGTGCAGATAAAGACAACTGGGTAATATTTGACTCAGAAGAATGCTTAATTATCAACAAGAATGACTTACAGCTTGATAAGAAGAATATCAAGGCTAAGCTCATACCAAAAAGGGAAGGTAACTGCTATATTCTAGATATTAGTAGAAATAAATCTGAAAACTGTTTTCTGAGTAATGCCGATGAAAGTTGGCTATGACATAAGAGATTGGCTCATGTCAATATGCATCAACTAGGCAAACTACTCGAAAAGGATTTAGTTCTTGGATTACCCAAAGTAAATTTCAAAAATGACTTGATTTGTGATGCATGTCAAAAGGGTAAACAAACTAAATCATCTTTCAAATTGAAAAATGAAATTTCAACAAATAGACCACTACAATTATTACATATGGATTTAGTTGGTCCAGTAAGAGTAAAAAGTCTTGGTGGTAACCTATATTCATTGGTCATTATTGATGACTTCTCTAGATTTACATAGGTTATTTTTCTATCATCAAAGGATGAGACATTTGAAGAATTTATTGTTTTTGCCAAGAAAGTGCAAAATGAGAAAGGTATGTCCATTGCAGGTATTAGGACCGATCATGGTGGAGAATTTGAAAATCAAGCCTTTGAAGAATATTGTGATACTAATGGCATTGATCACAATTTCTCTGCTCCAAGGACGCCTCAACAAAATGGAGTCGTGGAACGCAAGAATAGAGTGCTTACTGAAATGGCTAGAGCAATGTTAAATGAAAAGAACATGTCTCAAGTATTTTGGGATGATGCTATGAGTACAGCATGCTACATTTCAAATAGAGCATATATCAGAACAAAACTTGGAAAGACACCATACGAGCTATACAAAGGAAGAAAGCCAAACATTGCTCATCTACACATCTTTGGTTGTAAGTGTTTCATACATAATAATGGTAAAGATAACTTGGGAAAATTTGATTCTAAAACTGATGAAGGAATTTTCCTAGGATATTCTAACCGAAATAAAGCATATAGAGTTTTCAATAAAAGAACATATGTTGTTGAAGAATCAATTCATATTGTATTTGATGAATTTGAATTCTCTGACAAAACCATTGATGAAGAACAGGAAGTTGTTTTAAATCAAGAAAATGGTCAATCTATTTCTAAGTCTCTTATTCCAAAAGTTGATGAAACTAAGGAAGAAGAGCAATCTCTAGGTCAACCTAAAGCCTGAAAATACAATAGAAGTCATCCCTTAGAACAAGTCATAGGAGATGTGAATGAAGGGATCAAAACTAGAAATAAAATTTTCAATCAAGTTTTTCTGCATTCATTTCTGAGATTAAACCTTCTAACATTGATGAAGCCCTGTCAGACAATGATTGGGTTATAGCAATGCAAGAAGAACTAAATCAATTTGAGAGAAATCAAGTTTGGGATTTGGTACCCCGACCCAAGGATCATCCGATCATTGGAACTAAATGGGTATTCAAGAACAAACTTGATGAATCTGCAATTATTGTCAGAAACAAGGCAAGGTTGGTGGTCAAAGGCTATAATCAGGAAGAAGGGATTGATTATGAGGAAATGTATGCTCCAGTGGCTAGATTGGAAGCTATACGTGTACTCTTAGCCTTTACATGCATCAAAGGATTCAAACTCTATCAAATGGATGTAAAGAGTGCATTTCTAAATGGTTACATCATGGAAGAAGTATATGTAGAACAACCTCCAGGTTTTGAGGATGTTACTAAACCTGACCATGTTTTCAAATTCAAAAAGGCCTTATATGGTTTAAAACAAGCTCCTAGAGCATGGTATGAAAGACTCAGTAAGTTTCTTATTGATCAAGGTTTTGTAGGGGGAAAAGTTGACACAACACTCTTCATAAAACAAAAACACAATGATATTTTAATTGTTCAAATATATGTTGATGACATTGTTTTCAGTGCTACTAATGAATCTCTGTGTAAGGAATTGTCTGAGATAATGCAGGGAGAATTTGATATGTCAATGATGGGAGAATTGAATTTCTTTCTTGGTTTGCAAATCAAACAAAGAAAGAATGGAATCTTCATATCTCAAACAAAGTATTTAAAAGAGCTATTAAAGAAGTATGGAATGGATGAAGCAAATAGCACGGACACGCCTATGAGCTCAACAACGTTGCTTGATGCTGATGTCAAAGGGAAAGACTACAACATCACAAAATATAGAGGAATGATTGGATCATTACTCTATCTCACGGCAAGCAGACCAGACATCCAATTTAGTGTTGGCATATGTGCAAGATATCAATCGGCACCAAAGGAATCACATGCTGAAACGGTCAAACGAATTTTTAGATATCTTGCTGACACACCCGAATTAAGTCTGTGGTATCCCAAAGGAAGAAGTGAATATCTTGTTGCATATTCAGATTCAGATCATGGAGGATACAAGACAGACAGAAAGAGCACCAGCGGACAAGGACAATTTCTTGGAGGATCTCTTGTATCATGGTTTAGCAAGAAACAAAATACAGTGTCTCTTTTGTCAACGGAAGTCGAATATGTTGCAGTCTCAAGTTGTTGTGCACAAGTGATATGGTTAAAACAACAGTTACAAGATCTTGGTATTTATCTCAAAGAAATACCAATATATTGTGACAATACCAGTACGATAAGCTTGGCGAAGAATCCAGTTTAACACTCTAGAACCAAGCATATCGATGTCAGACATCACTTCATCAGAGATCATGTTCAAAAGAAAGATGTGAAAGTGATATTCATCCCTACTCATCTTCAACTAGCTGATATTTTCACAAAACCCCTTGCAAAAGATCAATTTCTATACATTAGAAGAGAATTGGGAATGGTAAATCCCAATAAGTTGTAAGTTATTTAAGTTTCTCATAATATTAGATGAAGTCATTTGATAATGTTTTGATGATTATTAATTTAAGCATCGGAGTGTATAGAAAATAGTTTTGCAGGAAGGAAGAAATTCTGTTTTGAGAAACAAAAACAGAGGTTATCACAAAACACATTTACTGGAGTACCAACTTGAAGTTATGACTAACAGAGAAGCATTACCCGAGGAACAACTTGAAGTAAAGTAACACTTTACTCGAGTATGTACTCGAGTAATGGACTTCAAAACTGGAAGTAACGGATCAAGTTACTTGGAATTTAAATCTAAACGGTTCAGTTACAAAGAAATGAAGAGTCAGAAGTTGAAAAGACAGGTTACCCGAGGCAAGCCTCAAGTAAATTTGAAGCTTACTCGAGTAAGGACTCGAGTAACTGCAAGTCCAGATTTCCAAATTGAAGAAAAACGACTCAAAACTGCTCAAAATTGGTTGCAAATGATCGAGGGAACATACATGGATGATTACAATATTATTCATGCCAGGTACGCAATTTAAATGAATTATTTTAGATATTTTCTGTATGATCACTCGAGTAAACTTGAAGGTTACTCGAGTAAGGCCTCGAGTAACGTCGGGTTTTAGGTCTTTAACTGTCGCAAACTAGGTCATTTCCACAAAATCTCCTCGAGTAAATCACTATACTCTCTCACAAAAACGTTTCACAAGTGATTCCTTGCTTCATTATCGTCAAAACCCAACAGATTTCATTCCTAGAAACTTCCTTTTTCTGTTCAGATTCTCAGTACCCTAAATCGCGACCGTGACTCTGTTTTCTCTGATATTCTCAAATTTCTGTTTTCAAAATGGTGAGAACCATGAATCTTACTTTCACAGATTCCTCTTATTCACAACAAAACCCTGACCCTCTTTCTTCTCCTCCCACAAAGAGAAGAAAACTTACCCTGAGATCAAAAGCCAAAATCCAACTTCAACCTCAACCTCAACCGAAACCAAAAGGGGTTGTGATCAAAGAGCCTATTGTTACAAGGGCTCAATCCAAAAAGAGTACCTCTACCGAGAAAGGGAAGAGTACCAAATCTCCCTCACCTCCTCCCACTGATTCTTCTACCCCCTCCTTCACACCAAAGCCTTCTAAAAAGCCTAAGTATGACAAGAATGTGGCTAAGGCTATGGCTGGCATTCTAGAGCAAATGGAGAAGGGACAATCTTCCAAGAAATCCAAATTGCCAGAAGAGGAGATCACCAACCCTCCAAAAGGGTTCAATGTCAACAAACTGGTGGAGTCTCCCAAGTATCTATCTTAGTTTTCCAGAAGGAAGGTGTGCAAGACACATTATGTGGACCTCAAGTTACTTCAGGAGGTATTGAAGCATGACCTTAGTCCATATCTAGATCCTTTTATGCCTTGGCTATCCATTAGATTACCTTTCTGTACAAAAGTGATCACACATTTTTACTGTAATCTTGAGATCCTAGATGAGCCAAACAGAACCTCAGCAGAGGAAGAGATTACCACTATAGTGAGATGCCAAAAGATTCTCATATCACCCTCTAGGATTAACTTGTGGTTAGGGATAGAGAATCTCCCAGATGATATTTACTCCCAACTTGAACCAAACCAAATATTTTCTATCCTTAAACCCGGTGAGTTAGTTGGCCCTCTAAATTTCAAACCAAGTAATATGTGTGATCATCACAGGGTCCTATGGTACATCTATTCTAGATCCTTAGTGAACAAGGCCAACAACTACACCCACTTCTCTGATAGGGACTTTAGGTGGTTTGCTTCACTTCTCCTGAAGGAACAGAAGGATTTGGGGGAGTATATCTTCTCTAAAATGAAGAGGTATAGAGTGGATGGGAAGGCTACCACACCAATGCCATATCCTCAAATAGTATCCCTTATTCTGAAAGAAAATAAGATATGGTATTTGGATAGCAAGGAGCCTATTGAGAGGATGACTCCGGTTGGGAGAAATCAGATAGGGAAGCTCAATTTAGACATCCCTCTCAAAGGTCCTCTGGAGTCTGGGTCAAAGAAGAAGAAGAAGACTGAGGCTGAGACTAGCAAGATAGATGACACTCAGTCATCAGCTCCAGCTGCCACCATATCATCACCATCCTTCCTCAATGCCACTCTCCAGCACTTCATGGAAAACATGCTCAGAGGATTCCATGTGGATATCGCCAACACGAATGCTGAATTGATAACCAACATGAACTACAAAATGGTAGAGTTGGTTGAGAAAATGGATAAGAGGCATGAGGAGTTGCTAGCTGAGCAACGTGCCCAGGGTGAGATACTGAGATTGATTCTGGCACGATTGGACTCATTGGGTCCCGGACCTTCTGTCAGTCCATCTTCTTCTGCACCTCCACCTCCAGAGAACCCTCCCTCTGATACTCCTCTCACTGAGGATGAACCCTCTATTCCTCCGGTCTCTAGTCCACCTGAGCTTCAAGCCAAAAACATCCTTTATTCAGTGGATAACCCAGACACCAACGAGACCATTCATATCATCATTGATGATTCCCCTCCTAAACCTCATCCTGAAACCGCTCCTAAACCTATTCTATCTCCTACCCATACTGAAGAATTAGCTCCCTCCTCCTCCTCTGAACATCATACTCCAGAGGTTGAGATTACTCCTGAGGTTGAGACCACTACTATGGTTGTCTTCCAACCTTCTTCTATTCCTCCCAGAGATGATATCCATATCCCTCCAGTGAATCTGCCTGAACCTGTCCCCTCTAGCTCATTTGATACTTCTGGTTCAGATGACTCTGTGGTTCTTCCTGTGAAGCCCATCTCCATGGTCAAGCCTTCTAGTCCTCCACTTGATTGATGAAGACAAAAAAGGGGAGAAGAGCTTGGGTGTGATTTTGTAGAAGTCTCTGAGTCTCTTTGGGTATTTGGGTGTATATAGGTTCTAGGGAGTCTTTTGAACTTGTGAGTCTCTTTGGGTATTTGGGTGTATATGGGTTCTAGGGAGTCTTTTGAACTTGTTAAGTTTTATCTTGTTATCTTGTAATATACAACTTTTAAGTTTAATGCAAGTTTATTTAAGTTATGATTTCATTTCAAGTCCATTTAAGCTTTAAATTATGATACATTATTGGACTAATGAAGTTTATTATGTATGCAAGGTGAATATGTTATAATCTCAATATTTTTTAAATCATTTTTGAATATAAATTTAACAAGGTTTTTCAAATTTTATCATAGAATTCAATATGTGTTTATTTGAGAACTTACTTTCAAAATTTTGTTCAAAATCACCAAGTTTTGTCATCATAAAAAAGGGGGAGAATGTTAGATCTCATGTTTTGATGATAACAAAAGAATGGTATGAAAAAGAATTGATCAATAAATAAGTTTGAACAAAGCAATAACAGGGAAAAGTATCACTTGAAGTAAGCATTGGAGTAATGAAGAAAGGCCAAGAGAAAAAGCTGAGAAACTTGATCAGAAGCAATTTTTCTAAGGCATTACTCAAGTATGTACTCGAGTAATGAGACAAAACTTGAAGTAACCAGAGGCACCTTTCAGTAACCTGCCAACGTTACTCGAGTAAGTACTCGAGTAATAGTGTAAATGTTTTCAAGTTGCTCTCGGCCTGCCAATGTTACTCGAGTAACCAGGTAAATACTTGGAGTTGCTCTCGGCCTGCCAACGTTACTCGAGTAGGTACTCGAGTAACCATGTAAAAGTTTTCAAGTTGCTCTCAGCCTTCAAATGATACTCGAGTATGTACTCGAGTTACTCTGTTTCAGAAAATGTGTTGCTCTCGGCATTTTGTACCACTGCCAATGTTACTCGAGTAGCTACTCGAGTAACCCACTGAGGTAAGTAAAAACTTGAAGGTAGTACCCGAATAACTTGATATGATATTATCTCTTTTTCCTCGAGTCATTACTCTAGTATGTAAGTATTTAATGATTTATTTTAAGTGGATTACTCGAGTATGTACTTGAGTATGCAGTGTTATGTTTGAAGGAAAACCTCAAGTCATTACCCGAGTAAGTTATGCACCAAATGTAAGTTTACTCGAGTATGTACTCGAGTAACAAGGTAATCAAACTTGATGTGCTCTCAGCTTTGAAATCCTGCCAACATTACTGGAGTAAAGCATCGAGTAACCAAAAGTTTATTTGAAAGTTTACTCGAGTTGGTACCCGAATAACCTATGAAGTTATGAGTGCATTACTCGAGTAAGTACCCGAGTAAACAACTATTTTCAAAGGTTTGAGATTTAGTTTATTCCATGCACTACCCGAGTAAATTTATATGTGTTTGCTGACTTGAGATTGATCAAAGTTTTCCCGATGATACTCGAGTAAGTACTCGAGTAAACTTCAAGGGATACTCGAGTAGCTACTCGAGTAAGCAAACCCAGAAATTCAGAAATCATTCCAACGTTCATTATTTTGCTTCCTATATGATTAACTTTTCATTGTATTAGTATTCTTAGCTTATTTACAGATGAACAATGAAGAAATCATATCAAGTAAGGAAAGTCAAATGAGAAGTTCAAATGCCACCTACCGCCAACGGATATTTTTCAAAAACTTGAAAAGTCAATAATGGATGCGCACTCTCCAACGGACGAAAGGAAAATGTTCCAACGGTCTTCACCAACATATCTATATATATGTGAACATCCAAACAGAGAGTAGAACAACAAGAACACACACAAATGTATCATCAAGTTCATTGCTCTGTTTTTACGCTGTAATTGTTTTTCTATGCTTCAGTGATTCTTATTCACTCTGTGAGAGAGATATTACATTCAAACTCAATATTTGTTATTGAGATAACTTAAGGTTGTGGAACCTTGAGTTGGGATTGGATTACAACTTGTAAGGGGGAGCTAATGTCCAGTCGAAGGAACTTGCTTGTACTGAGGTGCCAAGAACCCACTGAATCTTGGAAGTTATAGTGAAACTCTCAGAGAAGCTCTGAGGACTGGACGTAGGTCAAAGTGGTTGTGGCCGAACCAGTATAACTCCCGGTGTACACTTCGGTGATATTTCTCCTTACTCTTTACTGTTTTAAATTCACTGTCAAAATTTTATATTTGCAAAGAAGTTTTAGTATCACCCAATTCACCCCCCTCTTAGGTGAAACGCTTGCTCTAACAATTACAAGCAATTTTGAATAGGTAATCGCTTCTTCATTCTCAAATGATAATATTTTTGGTGTTGTAATTGAATTGCTAATTAATTCATTCACTTGATTCATTTCATCTAAGCTTATTTTCTAATTTGCAAATTTTTGATGATGAAGATGCCTACTTATATGAAGACATTAATTTGATTAGAGACATTTTGGCTGGATATCTTCTTCAACATATAGATCAGTAAAGGCTTTATTTATATTAGTTAGTAGTTGTGTAATAGATAACTTTTAGACACTTTGTGGTTGTTATTGTATATAGTACATTAGGTTGTAGGAGTTAACAATTTAATTAGCTAGTGCTCGATGTTTTCTTACCATTTTGTAAGGGACATTATGGTTTATGATAGTTCTTCAATCATATTTCTGCAGTTTTAATTTGCTAAGCAGTGAAGAATATAAGTAATTATTTTTTTATAAGCAGTGAAGAATATAAGTAATTATTTTTTTAAAAAAAAAAGCCTTTTAGCGTCTGTAAAGAAAAAGTGATGCCTAAAGTGTGTACACTGACTTTAGATGTCCCTTTTTAAAAAAAGGATGTCTAAAGTTCTGACTTTAGGCATCTCTTTATTTACGGACGTTATTGCCATAATATACTACGTCGCTCACATAGGCGTCTCCCTGTTTTCAGACATTAAAAGGGCTAAAAACCAGACGTTAAAAACGTTTTCTGCAGTAATGCATTGTTATGTGATATTAATAATTTAAATCGGGACAATCTTGTTTAAATCCATTTGAAATATCTAAATCCAGAATCAGGCTTGTGCTTTTAACAAATCCCTAATAAAGCCAACATGCTTGATTAGGGATTTGTGAATGTTGTTAAAAGACCATAATATCCCTTTATAATTAAAAAACTTGAAAATTTTTAATTACAAATTCCTATTAACTTTTAACCATCTCCTTAAAGCATCGCGATCTCAACTTTTAGTTGAATCAACAATATTGAAGGGTAAGTTCTCACAATTTTTTCAACCCTAATGTCGCACAATTTATATGGAATATATATGGGATGATTGAAAGAATAAACACTTATAATGTATTTTCGCAACTCTAGAGATTTGCCTAGAAACAAAATCAGTCTAAATTTCAAGGTAATTATAAATTATTTTCAATTAGAAAACTAATTTCGTGGCCATGTCTGATTGGGGAGGAACTCAAAGAAAACTAAGTCTTGAATAACATGTCAAATGGTGAATTAACCAAAGAAATCTCAGGATGGAGAGAGGAGATACGAGGAATTGAAAAGATTGAGATGGACATTTTTACTAAAAAATAAAGAAAGAGACAAAGAGAAAATAGCAAAAGGTTATATTGATAAAATCAACAAATTCATAAATTTCTAATCAAGCCTATAGGCCTTATTGGAAATTTATTAAAAGTGCAGGCATGATTTTAGATTTTAATATTTTAAATGTATTTAAATAGAATTTTCCCATTTAAATCTCTAGTTTAATATATAAAACTTAATGCAAGATGCATAATTTATGAAAGATAAATTGAAAAACTTATTTTAAACTTTATGAAACATAAAAATTGTGCATATGAAATTTAAATTTTATAACAAAGCATACTATTTATAAATTATAAATAAAAAGGTTTACTTTAAACTTAACCAACACATAATTCTGGGTCACAATAGAATACGCTGATAAAGCATGATGAAATTGATTTATCAAGAGGAAAAAATGTAGACAAAACATGAATGAAATTGATCTTTACACAAAATTAAGTGTTTTAGAATCTTCGAGCCTCGATTTAAATAGGTTTAAAAAGGCTGCCCCAGTCGACCGATATCCAATTGTGGTCCTCATGTCAATTTTTTCTGTACATCATACAATTTAGTGTTTGATTGGGATAATTTAATTTTAATTTATAAGTGTTTTTTAATCATGATTTATGGCATACAAGATAAATTTGTGAGAAAATTTTTATCTCGATTTACATAAAAAATATTTATAAATGCTTTTTATAAACGTAGACCTTACTATATAAAAGTTTCATCAGATTGATATTATCACATTTTGCCATTTACTCAATAAGTCAGTATTCCTTTTTTCTAAGAAGAGCCGTCAAATAATATCCAACATTAATTTCTTATATTTCCCTCTCATAACATATTTTAATACAAGCATATTTGGATTAATTTATTTTTTTAAAAATAAATATTTATTACGTAAGTCGAGATAAAACTCCTCTCACATGCTTACTTTATATATCATAAATCACGATTTATAAGCACTTATTACCTAAAAATAAACTATTACAAACAAACACTATGTAGTATTAGATTTTAGCGTGGTCAGTTCATTCATGGCCAGAGAGAGAGAGAGAGAGAGAGAGAGAGAGAGAGAGAGAGAGAGAGAGAGAGAGAGAGAGAGAGAGAGAGAGAGAGAGAGAGAGAGAGAGAGAGAGATCTGCTCATTAATATAGAATTTAAATTTAAACAAGCTGTATTATCTAAAAATTGTAATTATTAATACTATTTAAATTCATATTACAGATTACTGATGTTATATATTAAAAATTATATACTTTTTTTTTTGGGTTTTTAAGTTCAATTTTGGCCACCAAACCGCCCTAAACTAGAGCGGGGAAAACGGGCCGAGCCCGTCGGGCCGGCCCTTTTAGGCCCTGGCCCTTCAAGGGCCGGGCTTGTAAATTATAGCCTCAAAAGGAAGTCGGGCCTAAAAGGGCCGGCCCTGTAGGGCCTCGGGCTTAAAAGGGCCGGCCCTGGAGGGCCTCGGGCCGGCCCTTTAGGCCCGTTTATTTTTTTATTTTTCTTACTTGAACAGAAACCATGTTATATTTTTGAATTACCTTATTGAATCTATATGTCACTCTGTCCTCATATTGTATAGAGTATGATTTTTGAGTATATTGTTTTGTCTAATTGAATCATATTGTGATTTTTGAGTTTGATTTTTTTAGTATATTGTTTTGCCTAATTAAACTAAAATCATATTATATACTATTCTGCCTGATAGAGTATGATTTTTTATGGAGGTTGTGATTATTTGACTACTTGAACCTATTGCTCAAAGTGAAACACAATCAAATGTCCTTGAAATTGATGATAGTAGCGAAGAAGGTGAAAATGATAGTCGTCATACTTATGTTGTTTAGATGTTAGAGTATTTAGCTTCTTGCCTTCTTATACTTTGGCCTTTGTGTGAGTTATTTATGGACATGCTTTTACCTTTGATTATATATTAGTAACTGTGTTTATTTGTTGCATGAGACATATTATTTAAACCTTAATGTTGACATCATTTATGTATTAAATTAGAACATTAATCGTTGTTATTCACTAATTATTTCTCTCTGGGGAAAATATGCAAGAAAAATAGTTAAATATTGTGAAAAAGATTTCCCAGCCCCCTGCGGGCCGGCCCTGGCCCTGATGCTCTCGGGCCGGGCTTTGAAAAACTGCAATTTTTTTGACCCCGAGCCCTTTAGGGCCGGCCCTGTTAGGCCCTGGCCCGTCAAGGACCGGCCCTGTAGGGCCGGGCCGGCCCTGATTCCCAGCTCTACCCTAAACCATGAATTACTTTTATTCAGACTCATCCTATAAAAATATGTTTTTAAATTTTCGAATTGAGATTTCAGAGCCTACCTCGGATCATTCCTTCGAGTTAAAAAACAAAAACAAAAATAGTTTTGCCTAACTTGAGTCTTGAAAGTTGGGAGTCCTTGGGCATATTTGGAATTTTAAAAGTAAAATAAAAATAAATAAATAATTTATTTATGTTGGATTAGAAATCATAAATGCATTTCGGATTAGAATTTAAGATGGCGTGTAGGCATTTTCTTTTTGCTTTCTTCGTTCTCCCACCGTAGACGGCAAGAACCCTAACTACAGGTACTGTTTTCTCTGGCTGCCAGAACATGGCACACTCTTCTTCTTCCCTTTTTAATGTGAATATGCGTTCTCTTGCTGTTGAAATTATTATTCTCACTGCCATTTCGGTCTGTTGATCTATTCCATTTTGGTCGGAGATCTGATATGTTTGCGTTTTCATCTGTTCTGTCTTGGTCAGAGTGAACTCAGATCAAAACCTACAAGTTGAAATCTTTGTTGAAATAGGTTTTACCTATATACATTTGTGAGCTCTCTCTAATTTGTGTGGAAATAAAGGTCGGTTTGTGTGTACCCAGACGCTTTATGCTTTGCCCTTCTTTCTTTAATCACATTAAATTTTTTTTTTTTTTTTTCTGTAGACGTGCTTGGACAACCCAATGAACGCTTTTATTTGTCTGAAAATTTGAGAAGAGCTACTTTGGTGTCCTGCATTAGCCATTTCTTGTTATAATGGATAGTGATAATGGCCTTGACATGCGAAATTGGGGTTACTATGAACCCACAACTTCCTTTAAGAATCATCTTGGACTCCAGCTTATGTCGTCCATGCCTGAAAAACCCATGCTTGGAGGGCGCAGTGTTCCGGTTTTTCCTGGGAACAACAATGTGGCGTTTCATCATAGGACCATTGGGATGCCACAAGCAACTTACCCTATGGATTACATGAGGGAAGCTTGGATGAGTCAAAGGGAGAAGTTTTTGAACACGATTCCGACGAACCCAACAAACTATGCTGTTATTCCAGAGACTTCTTCAGCCCATCACATGCAGTTGGTTCAACCGCCTGACTTGACGAAGGAAGAAAGACTGGTGGAAGAGGCACCTGCTGAGAAGATCAATGGCACTAGTAAGAAAAGGCAGGGTCCAAAGTTACCTAAATCTCCCAAGGCAAAGAAGCCCAAGAGAGGACCTCGGGCACCGAAGGATGAGAATACTCTTTCAGTTCAACGAGCAAGGCCTCCGAAGAAAACTACTGAAATTGTGATAAATGGGATTGACATGGACATCTCAAGCATTCCTATTCCAGTTTGTTCATGCACTGGGTCGCCTCAGCAGTGTTACAGATGGGGTTCTGGTGGGTGGCAATCTGCTTGCTGCACGACAAATATGTCAGTGTATCCATTGCCTATGAGCACAAAGCGGCGTGGTGCGAGGATAGCTGGGAGAAAAATGAGTATAGGAGCATTTAAGAAAGTCTTGGAGAAACTTGCAGCTGAGGGTTATAACTTCTCTAATCCAATCGATTTGAAGACTTATTGGGCAAAACATGGCACCAACAAGTTTGTCACTATCAGGTAGATCCGTAGATGTATGCCATGGCACATGTGGCCTCTTATTCCAGTCAGCCTGTTGATCATGTATATATTTGTATTTGGCTTGAGATGGAGGCACTTTAGATTATTTGTAGGACAAGAATTTCAGTCATGCTACATTTCCTTTTCCTTTTTAGTTAATTTTTAATATCTTGTTTTGGTTAGTTCTTTGGATTTAATTCATGGGAATTCAATCTTGTGGCTGTTGGTCCTGATCTGAAAATACCTGATCCAGAATTAGCAGATGAGACCTTATTAAATTACATTTGGCAAGAAAGTTTTATCTGTCTTTATACTGATGCTTATGGTGAATGAATACTGCTTCCAAATATGGTATTCTTTTTCTGCAGATCACTTTCGGCAAAATATGAAAATATGGGTAGGGTTTCTGTGGTGAAATTGAGGGCAGAATCTTATGTTCTGTGTATGGAATAACAACTTTCTATATGGAAGATCAATTTTATCGATTCAGCGGTTGATTTGGTTTTGTGAACAGCACATCTAGGACTTTTTATTTTTAAGGGGAAGAATAATGAATAATGGGGATTTGACTGGGTGATGAGTTAGTAATGCTTTCCAATGAAAAGGAAGATGGTGGTCCATTGGCTTTATGCTTTTTGCAAAACCTCAATCAGAATATCCATGGGGTTTCAATGTATTTCTTGATGGTCCATTCACATACATGAAGGGCTTAATTTTTCTATAAAGGGTAGTGAAATGCTTAAAAGAATAGGTGGCAAAATATGAAGCAACATTTTAGGCACGAATTAGAGCAATCTTCTCCTGAGCAAACTGTTGGTTACAACAATATGATAGCCAAATTATTTCAACATATCCTGGTAAGTTCCATTCATGTTTTGTAAATCTATGTGTGCTTCCTTTTATCAGTGTCATTAACAAAAATGTTTTTATCAGTATGTTCAATTACAGAAAATCTTGTAAGCTTCATTCTATTGTGGTTTATATCTACCAGTGCTTAATGTACTGGTGATAAATGAGGAATGTAAGTGTATCAATGTTGTAGGCTTGTGGACTCGGACTTTAATGAAGGGAAAAGAGAATACTATCAGAAAAAACTCCTAAAAATAGTAAATTTTTTAACTATTTTTGGGAAATTTCGTTCTTAATATTCTCTCCTTGCTTATTTTCTCTCCATCCAATCGTAAGAATCCAAACGTAAGTGTAGAGTTTCATGTTAGATATCTGTACTAGTGTCATACACTCATAGTCGTAGGTACCTGTTGCTTAATCTGAGTAGTTTACCAATTGACATAACCTGCACCCCTGACCAGTGGTTCAGTAATCTTATTTAGCAAGTTATTTAAGTTTATTTTATGGGTGAAAATGTTTTTTTTTTTTAATGAAAATATTTGTTTGGTAGTCGGCACTCTGCAGGTGCATTGTTTTCTTTATCGGCAAGCAAGTAAAAGTTTTTCAATGAAATAATTATTTATAATTATTTTTTGAAATGGGGGAGTTGAGAGCATCTCTCTTGTTGGAGAAGCCAAAAATTCTGTTAAGTTATTGGTGAGTTTGGCTAAAGGAGTTTGACAGCCGAAGGCTTTTAACTTGGAAGAAGGCTAAGTGCATGTTTGGATTAGCAGTGGAGAAGGAGCTTTTTTTGCAGATGAGCTTTTGAAAAAGTCATATGGAAAAAAAGTCAGATTGGCGGTGGCAGAAGTGATTTTTTTTTATCTCCATTTGAGTAAAAGTAGCTTTGATCTCCATCTGATAAAAGCACCTTTTTTTTTTGCAAAAGCCCATCCATCACTAACGCTCTCCCAAACACATCAAATGAACTTTTGGGACTTTTAGCCCCCAAATGGGCTTTTTTTGCCTCCAAATGGATTCCCAAACAGACCTTAAGTATTTTTGTTGTTTAGGGTTTATGATCTAATTATTCTACAAATTTATACATCTCTCTTTTAATTGTTTTTTTAAAAAAAAAAATTGGGTGAAAGGAAATTGAAATGGTTTGGTCTTATGCAGATGGGACAGGTAGTGTATGAGAGTACTTAATATTTTGGTTAACTCAATAGTCCAGATGGTATTTTATAAAAATTTAAGCAGTGATCTCTAAGATTTATAGAAGTGGAAGCTAATTATGATAGATGATACATTATGGATAAACTGGGGAAGAGTAGAATCATTCCACCTCTTATAATTTGGAAGTGCACATAATTTTAAATAAGGAAATGAAATTTTATGGCTTAATTGTGCTAATCAGTCCATTTTCCATACGGTTTCCTTCTTAATCTTAAGATGAACATGAACATCTTTAATTTGGATTGTTCAAATCAAAATTAAATGATCCGATTTTTTTTTTTGGTTGTATTCATGAAAATTTTAATAATTTTATGTAAAATAAAGATGATATTTTAATTATCAATTTTAAGAAATAACTTTAACTTGAGAAATTAAAAAATGAGAAATTTTATATTTAAATTGTCCAAGTTAAATTTAAACCATGCAGATATCATTTTAAGAAAAAGCACAAGCTTAAATCTGAGCTCTAATTTAGTTGTTACCACTTACGCATCGCAATGTAATTACTTTCATTATACTTTCTTTTTTATGGGCTGCATTCCATTCATAAATAAAGCTGTTTTTTTTTTATATTATCATCCGATATCCAGTTCGGGGTTCGTGGCTGCCCCTCTCAACACAAGTAACTCCTCTTGGACTCGAACTCGACACCCAGAGAGATCTAACGAGACTCTATATTGCTAGACTAACTCTATGTCATATGATAAATAAAGCTGTTAAGTATGTCATATCTTTCATATTAATGATCTGATAGAGTTTAGAGTTCTTGAAAATTAATTTATGAGTACCATACTAACATAGTTTCACACTTTGTAGAAGCAAACATCTATGGCATGGCAGGACTATAAAAAGAAAATCAATGAAAAGGCAAAGGAACAGAGTACTGTTCAAAGTTTTCCCTTTCTTTTTAGTGCAAAGGATGAAATTCATTAATCAATGAAAGAATACAACAGATGTAGACTTCAGAGTCTTTTTTTTGAGAAGGAACTGAAGATATTATTAAAACAATGAGGTATAAAAATACAAGGAAATAAAGAAAGAAAGAAAAACCTATGCCCTTTCATAATCTTCCACCTCCCTAATTTGAGGTGGAAGTTGATCAAAGGTTCAAAAAAATGACACCCAAGTCATGGGTCAGTTTTGCTAACGTATCAGCCTCTAAAATGTATTCCCTATACATAAATTTTAATGTTACACTCCAAATTTTATCAATGAGCTTCCTAGCTTCCTCTATAACATCAAGATAAGAATGATCACTAATATATTCTCTAGTCAACAAGTTCAAGGCCTGAGCACTGTCAGTAATGATTTCAACTTTGTGTATTCCTCTATTCCACCAAATTTCCAGACATGTGCTAATTCCGTTTACTTCAGTTACAGTTGGTGGGCACACCCCAAATTTGCAGCAAAAACTCAACACCCACTCATCGGGTACCGCTTTTGATCATCCAACCACAAGCATTTTCAATTCTTGAGTTGATTGAACCATCAACCTGCAATCTGAAGATGTCTGTACTGGTTGGAGCTCTATCCTCTTGTTTAGCAGCCCTGCTCCAGCAGCACTGGGAAGAGCATAGGATCAAAATAATTTTTTTTAGTATGAATTTTTCACAACTTGTTCCACAATATAAAGGCTGTTGTGCAGCCCAACTTTTTGAGCCCTAAAGAAACAAGGACTTGCAAACCATTTGGCAAATTCACCATTAAAATAAGTACGAACTCAAAACTGAAGTATCTGACCTTGTTTGATAATTTAAGAACTCTGACATTGACAATCATATTCGGGAGGATTTTTATTAGCCCTGTCATCCTCCATTTTCCCTAAAGACAGCATGAACAACCGAGTCAAAAGTTGTTGTATCCAAGAGGCAGACATTCGCCTTTATTTTTTATACCGAGACCATCTCTTCCTCAAACAAGCCTTCCACAAAGCCCATCAGCCATAATAATACATGTCATGGCCATTGCTTTTGTATGACATGAATGTCTTGAACTGTGCAAACAAACAGCCAAATTTTACAAATCAGCTAAAAGGTTATTTTCAATGAATTTGGGAATTACCTGAGATAGAAATGTAACCACTATCTAAAAAATAAATAATAAATAATAGGACCATGAACTGACAAAATCATTTTCTTGTAAATGCCGTGTTACTACTTCATTCAAGACAAGCATACAGACAATAATTAGAGATTCAAGGACTCAACACAAATTTATGATATTTAAATCTCCTATTCTTGCGAAAATAGGTGTCCTCCAAATCATAGAAGTGGACAAAAAATATTTATTCAGACAGCCAAAACAAACAAGCATTGAACCATTCGTGTAAATTCAACAATAACTCCAGCATAACGAACACTCTTAAAACGTTATTTGTGCTTGTACCTCCCAGCTATGTTCTTCAGACATCATTTTTCTTGGTTGTAAAACATAAATGGCATTTCCATTATATTTTGCAAGGGATTATCATTTTAGATTCAAAATTCAAAGACTTTATTATAGCTACTTTTTAGATAAATGACATGCCATGAACAACAACTGAGACAAACAAAATTAGAAACAGAAAATAAAGAAGGAAGAAAGTCATGTTAAGACAGTTAAAAATATCAATGTTAACATACACAATCAGAGTTAAAATAAATATAAAAAGCATGACTTGAACAAAACTCCTTCAGCATCATTCACACCATTGAATAATCCTACAATTTAAACAGAAAGAAAAGCATTTCCAAACCATTAAAGGTTTTAACATTTGAAGAAGCACAACATATATTAAGGGTATAATATTTGACCTTGTTTTAACGTTTTCGTAAACTGCTGTTGATCATTTCGTGAATAAGCTTCTCTGCCATTTCATTCTCGCTTATTTTCAAAAGAGCTCGAATAAGTGTTCCATATGTTCTTGAATCAGGGAGGAAGCCACTATCTTTCATTTTTGGAAGCAAGGCCATAGCTTCATCGAGTAATCCTTCTATACAAAGGCCATTGATCATAATGTTGTAAGTGCAGACATCTAAATGATGGCCTTTGATTAAAAGGTACTTAAAAATCTCCCAGGCATCATTTAGTCTACCACCTTTACACAAGCCATCAATAAGTATATTGTATGTGAAAGCACAAGGCCAAATTCCTTGGTCAACAGCTTCCTTGATTAACAAAACCCCCTTGTCAATATTCTGACTTTTGCAAAATCCATCTAACATGATATTATAAGTGATTATGTCAGGGGCATGACCACTATTTTGCATCTTAAGAAAAAGCTCTTGTGCATATGACATTCTCCCTAATTTGCACAAGCCCTCAATAAGAGAATTATAAGTTACATCATCAGGAACCATGTTTTTGCGATGCATTTCTTTAAACAGATCCAAAGCTTCATCAACCATTTTAATCTTACACAAACCATTAATCAAGATATTGTAACTAAATACATCAGGTGTCAACCCTCTTTGGACCATCTTATTGAATACTTCCTTTGACTCATTAATATTATTCATCAAACAACACCCATCCATTAAAGCATTGAAAGTTACAACATCAGGTCTCTCATCACATTTCATCATCCTAGCAAAAACAGCATGGGATTCTGTGATTCTTCTTTCTTTACAAAATGCATCAACCAATATATTATAGACATAAATATTTGGTTTGATTCCTTTCAATATCATTTCATCAAGCAACTGAGTAGCTTCCTGCCAATGCCCCATGCTATAGAAACCATGTATTAGAGAACTGTAAGTGACAATATTTGGAGAAATTCCATGACCACTCATTTTAAAACACAAATCACGAGCTTCAGCTAAATGTCCCTCTTTGCAAAGGCCATCAATGATAGTATTGTAGATAACTACATCAGGTTTAATTCCCTGATCCTCCATCTTCCGAAGTAACTTAATGACAGACCTAGTTTTCCCTATTTTACACAACCCATTAAATAAGATGGCATAACTAACCTCATCTAATTGAAATCCTTTCGCCATTAGCTCATCACAGAAATGTAGTGCTTTCTCAACCTTGTTATTAAAACAGAGTCCTTTCAATAGTGCTGTCAAAGTTATGGTATTCGGTTGAAGACCCATCTTCATAATCTTCCCCAATATTGAGAAAGCCGAATACATCTGACCTACATGGCAGTAACAATTGATCAAGATGCTCAATGTAAATAAACAAGGTGCAAATCCCTTCAATTCAACTTGTGCATACAGTGAGATTGCAGTGCGATAATGTTTAGCCTTGGCAATTGATCCCAAAACCTTATTAATTTGGATTATTGAAGGTGGGGAACGCAAATGAAGCAACCGATGTAATGAAGCGACAGCTTCGTCGATGTTATTTGCAATAGGGGTTCGAGTATGGGCATGGAACTTGAGATTGAGTGAGTAAGGGAAAGAGAAAAAGACGGAAGAGAGAAGAATGTGAGGAAATTTGGGGAAGCCATACCTTGAAGATGCACATAACATGTTAAATCTGAACAATGAGATTTGAGATCCACAAAGAAAGGTTTAGAGCAGGTTCCTTCCACAGGCAAACGCAGGAACCTAAACCCTCGTGAACCCGAAACAGAGCAATTCTTGATGGAAAATTTAAACCCTACTTTGTGCGTACAATTTTTGAACATGTCGATATTCGTATATTTTAGTCAAATTCATTCAATAATATTATAAGAAACAGTAATATTATAGAATATCATAGTTTAATTAAATGCTCTATTACAGGTCCCAAAAAAAAAAAGCTAACATATTCTTCAAGTTAAAAAAAGTCTCTTAAGTAAATTACAAAAACACTTCCCAATAAATAACATTCGAAATTTCTATATGATTAGAATTTCAATTCTAGTCAAGAATCACCAAAAATATTTGTGTAACACCCCAAATTTTATATTCACCAAATATATTGTAATTATTTAAGAAATTCAATAAAATGGTGAATATTCATGAATTTGGAATTTATGAATTTCATAAATGTTCAATTTCATGGGAAATTGGGCACAGATAATTATGGAATTAATTTGGGTAATTTAAAAAGCCCAATATTAAGGTCCAAAAATGAAGGAATATTAGAGAAAATATTTGGTCCAAAAATAGATGGAAATTGGCCAAAGAAAAATAAGAAAAGAAATTGGATTAGAAAGGTAAAATAGCACAAAATAAATTATTTTTCAATTAATTGAAGTTAATTTCAATTAATTAAATAAAATAAAGGTTAAAAATATATTTAGAATATTTTGGTTAATTTAATATGAATTTATGAAAAATTTGAGCAAAAAGTGCAATTTTGACCAAAATTGAAACTTTACGTGTATACGTAACCGAAACAAGTTGTGAAGCCAATTAAGACCATAGGGAGGGACCCCTAGGTGTCTCCTACAATTGGAATAAATAAGGAAATATTGATTGGTCTTAATGAGCATGGTTATATGTACATAAGGATTTATGTACATAAGTTCATTTTTGAAATTTTGGAAAATAAAACAAATAAATAAAATATTGTAAAATATATGATAAATAAATATATCATCATCCTCTTCAGCCATTTTCGTGCTCAACAGACCTGAACCATAGAGAGAGAAGGTTGAGAGAGTTTAGAGAGAGAAAGAGAAGAAAAATCACAAGGTAAGCCGATTTCTCCGACGATTTCGCTCCTAACGCGTATAACTCCGATCCTAAACTACTTCTCTTTGTTCTTTAAGGTTTGGAGAGCTCAAATTTTGTGTTCTAAAAGTTGGGGTTTTCTTCCAGTTTTGGGAAAAGCTTGTGGGAGCTTAAGGTAACTTCCAAACATTCGTATATTAACTATTCTGGCTGCTGTGGGCAATTTAATCGGTGAAATTTCGCCGGATTGCCATTGGTTTTAAATTTTGGAAAAGTGTGTATCTAAGGGTTATGCTGCCCAATTTTAGTTTAAATGGTGGTTATAACTCAATTAGATGGTTAATAAAGTGGTTAGGAGTAGAAAGAAACGTATTTACTGAGCCGAAATCGTAAAACCCCGATTTTTCCCGGAAAACACAATTATTTCGGCCAGGGATGTTTGAGGGCCTTAGAGTTGGATTTTAGTTTAAATTGGATTCAGTGGGCGAAAATAGGTGGGGTTACAGTTGGGCACTTTTTCAGAAAAGGCTGAGAAAGCATAATTACGGAAACGCCCCTAAAACCCTAAAAGTAGGGCTGCCAAGGGCAATTTCGTAATTTGACATTTAATTTGGTAATTTTGAGTCCGGAAATGGATTCCTTGGACAAAAATACGTCAGGATAGCCCTAGTCAAAAATTTGGAAAAACGTGCCATCGGGCCGGGTACGGCGGGGCCGGGTCCCGGGGGCATTTTGGTAAATTTTCACCATAGGTTAATATAACCACAAGAAACACTATGGAAGTGTCTAAAATGATACTTGGATAGGTTATAACCTATTTCTTGTACATTTGATGTTTTAGGACCGAGTTGGACTCCTTTAGTTGACACGTTTTACGAGGCGGGCCCTTTGAGACAAGAAAGAGGTTAAGGTAGGGACTACTATCTCTCATATACTATGTGACTATTTGTATAATGCGTGTTACTGTATTTTGTGATCTGAACACGTGCTGGAGGCACATTACCTAGCTGTGATCTAGGACCTAGCTGAGGTACACTGGTCTTACCTAGCTGTAGTCAAGGACTCGGCTGAGGTACATGTAGGGGTTTCAACGGGTTAGTTGGCCCTGAATTTTGTGTACACACACGGATTATATGAATTTTCATTTTACTTGATACGGTGCATTGCATATTTAATTTTCGCATTTTATATGTTGATCGTATGTTTTTACTGAGATTCCTTGGAATCTCACCCCTTTTTCTAATCAAAATGTCTCAGCGGGTGCCAGTGGCTCGAAAGCCAAGGATGCAGAGAAGGGAAACTGACAGGCACATTTCCCAAGATAAATACAGTGGTTGTATATAGTCTGTATGTGAATAGTTTTGGGACATTCTGTACATATTTGTCATTATTATCGACTTCTGCTCTGTTAATGACTGTCTGTAAACAAATACTTATTATCAGTATAACTGTACTTTTCTGTTTGCCTATGGAACTTGCTCATTATTGCCCTGTGCATATCAAAATGGAAATGGGTGTTGACAATTTGTTTGATAATATGTTGTTAAAAAAGTTATTTTTGCATGAGACTTTAATTATTCTTACATTCAAGACTTAATTTAATGGATTTCCAAACATGTATTCTGTTTATTTTGAGATAATATATGTGAAATTTGAGCTAATTGATCTTTATAAATACTTTTATATAATATAGTAAGACTTTTTATAAATTTATAAACTATGATATTGAGGGAACGAGGTGTCGGCTGTGCTTTATCTGCTGCCCCTTTGATGCCTTTCATCCTAGCCATTCATGTTATCCAACGATCTAGATATTTAATTACATTGGTTAAAATGAATGGTTTGGATGAAAGACATTAGAGGGGGGCAGCAGGTAAAACAGAACCGATACCCTTGACATTAATGAGTAGCCATTTAGCCTATTAGTCTAAGCCTCACGTAATGTTTTATCAATAGGGAGAAATTTCTGGTATCTCCTTCGTATATAATCTGAGATTTTTTTGGCAAAGGTAAAATGATATTAATAATCTTGATGAAGAAATTATAGAGTACAGTAAGAAAATGGATACAAAGAATTTCTAAAAACAGTTAAAAAGAGGGAAGAAAGAGCTAGAAAAGAAGTTACAATAGAAAAAGATCTAAGCAAAATATTAATGAATCCTTATTTTTAAGTTTTAGTAGATTTTATTGTTATTTTTATTTAATAAATATTTATAACAATAACCTGTAATAATTAAGATTATAGTCTTCACTACCCATAAATCTTGCTATACAATTTTGCTTGATAACATTTGAAATGGAGAAAGCTCTTTTAATTGTTCTTATCATCATAGATAGTATCCACACTTAAAAAGTATCAACACGAATTACATGACCAACTGATACATGACATGCTTTTTGGTTTTTACCAAGATATTAAAATTCGGACTGGGTATTAAATCGGTCGGGATATTGAGTTAAGGGTCAGTGGGTCAGATCGAAACCAAACCGGTGAGAAATTGAAGATTTTAAGTTTATTAATATGAAATTCTTAAAAAAAAAATAATTTTTTTTAAAAAAAAAACAGTGACCCAGACTGGACTCCAAACAGGACTCTTTTTCCAGCCGGTTCGCCGGTTTCCAAGTTGGGCCGGCCAGTCTGAGTTCACGAACAGTGATTTTTACGAGCTTTATAGAAATATCATTAATGCTCTCATTTCTATGTGCATTTTCACAGCATACATCCATAAAACGATTATTTTCAAAATAACTATTTACTACCAAAAGTTATACACTAGAAAATTCTGAACAACAAAATTGAGCCAAATAAATTAGATTATCCCTATTAAATGTAGAAAATAAATCTCTTAAATTAATTAAATCTAAAATAACCTTAATTAAACTAAAAGATTAAAAATATATTAAAATATATACATCTGATGTGTATATGTTAATATATTTAAGATTGTTGTCTTCACCACCCATAAATCTTGCTATACAATTTTGCTTGATAACATTTGAAATGGAGACAGCTCTTTTAATTGTTCTTATCATCATAGATAGTATCCACACTTAAAAAGTATCAACACGGATTACATGACCAACGGATACATGACATGCTTTTTGGTTTTTACAAGCTTTATAGAAATATCATTAATGCTCTCATTTCTTGTGCATTTTCACAGTGTACATCTATAAAACGATGATTTTCAAAATAACTATTTACTACCAAAAGCTATACACTAGAAAGTACTAAGTCCTCATACAGATTTATTCTTGATAAGATGAATGTTCGACTAGCAAGCTGAAAACCAAACATGTTATCGATGGCAGCTAGACATACTCTAGTATCATCAGTCATGTCGGCTATGCCATCCTATGCAATGCAAACTATACCCCTCCCATTGGGTACCTGTGATGAGATAGACAAAAAGTGCAGGCAATTTCTTTGGAGAAGTACATCCACGATTCGTAAGCCACACATGATGGCTTGGAGTCGTGTTTGTTCTTGGAAGAATGATGGTGGACTAGGCTTAAGACAAGCAAGGATTCAGAATCAGGCCTACATGACAAAATTGGGGTGGAACTTGATACACAAACGAGATGCATTGTGGGTTCGTTTTCTTCGGGAGAAGTACAAGACGGGCAGTGATTTGGTGCCACAAGTAGAAAAAAGACGGTCAGAATCAAGCACATGGAAGGGGATTAGACAAAATTGGGAAAGTGTAACTGATAGTATTGCTTGGAAGATTACTAATGGAACTTCGGTGTCTTTTTGGCATGATCTATGGGTTCCCCATTTTGACAGATTGGAGAGTTTGACACTTCAACCATTAACAGATAAAATAAGGGAATGGAAGACGGCCGACTGTATTACTTCGTCGGGTCAATGGGATCTGGATAAGTTTGGGCATTTATTACCAAAACATATCGTGGTTGCAATCCAAAGAGTGAATATTAACCGCAATACTAGTGGTGATTTTCCTATTTGGAGATGAACATCTGATGGTAAATTTGCACTAAAAGCCGCGTACAAGAGGATAGCTGGTCAAGGTGAAAACAGTTCTTCGTTCAGATGGAGGCTTATATGGAAGCTGAAGGTCCCTCAACGTTACAGAATGTTTTTGTGGTTGTGCGCTCATGGTCGTTTACTGACTAATTTGGCACGAGCTCAACAGAGAATCCACACAAATGAGATGTGCCCTATTTGTCAAGACAAGACTGAATCAATTATGCATGTACTTCGAGATTGTGTGATGGTTAAAGAGATATGGAGTGAGTCATTACCTAGTCCATGGCATCGACATTTCTTTGACTCAACTGATAAAAACATTTGGTTAACATGGTGTTTACGCCGTCGTGATCATGTGTATGGATGAGTTTCGACTTTGGTTTACGGTCCTATGCAGGCACATTTGGTTGGCAAGGAATGACCGTATCTTCAACAACAAACAATGGAGTAAACAGGAGTTACTGGCACGTACTGGTTCGGTGTTGTCCTGGGGTATGTCTACCCACATACAACCTAAGTCTTATAACGCAACAAGTATGGGTTGGCGACCTCCACCTGCTGGGATGGTTAAAATTAATACAGATGGATCCAGGAATGAAGCGACGGGATGCTGTACCTGTGGTGGGGTGATAAGGGATGAAAAAAAATGGATTTATTCAAGGGTTTATGTTTAGGATTGGAAGAGGATCGGTTATCACAGCAGAGGCCTGGGAAATTTTGTGGGGTATGAAATTAGCTTGGGAAGGAGGATTTAGACATATTATTGTTGAGAGTGATTGCGGCGAAGTACTAGATCTTATTCAAGGAATGATTCCTGATGAACATCATGATGCTACTTTAATCTTGGAAATTCAATCGATGCTGGCATGTGACTGGGATGTGAAGATATTACATTGTTGTAAGGAGGCGAATAGGGTGGCGGATTACTTGGCAAAAAGAGCATGGAATATGACAGTGGATTTTCTTATGCTTGACAGAGAACCTGATGAAGTCAAAAGTCTGATCATGGAAGATGCTGCGAACCAATATATTTGTCCTGAGTTAGTAGAATAGAGCCAGTAGGGCTATGTTTTCTCTTTTTCTATCAAAAAAAAAAAAAAAAAATTCTGAACAACAAAATTGAGCCAAATAAATTGGATTATCCCTATTAAATGTAGAAAATAAATCTCTTAAATTAATTAAATCTAAAATAACCTTAATTAAAATAAAAGATTAAAAATAAATTAAAACACATACATCTGATGTGTAAAGTAAATACATGGTTTGTAAAATAAAATGCTTAATTCATATGTTAAATGCATATGCATATGTGAAAAATATTTGGGTGACATTAAGGGCTTGTTTGCATGAGGGGAGAGGAGAGAAAGTGAGCGGAGGGAAAAAATTTTTAAGATGGATTTGAAAAAATGAAAGACATGGGGTATGAAGTTTTTAATTAAATATTCTTATTCTTTAATCTTACATATTATCTATGTTAAAATTTTATAACCTCATTTCTCCAATTTTCTTAAATCCAACTCATAAAAATTTTCCCTCCCCTCCAAATCCCTCATACCAAACAGACCCTAAGAGTAATTTACTTAATTATTTGGGGCAATTAATAAGCACCAGAACGGAGAACCATCCAAGAGGAACAGAAAAAGAAAGTGATGAGATGAAAATAAGCACCGCAATCTCAAACACCAATTCCTTGGATTCATTAGTCTGTTTGGAGAAGACAAGACTCTTGACTCCAAAAATCCCCATGTCAGTACTGGACCCCAAAATACACAATGTAGAGCAAATCCTACCAAGTAGAGTATGAAGTATTTTACCAGATGCATGACACAGAGCAACAGCAACTACAAATCAGGCCACACTTGAGAGATGGTGGGCGTAGTGGAAATATCAGTATCTTCAGCAATCATAGTCTCATTTCATTGAGCCATAATCTCTACCATCATGCATTTGAAGAATCTAGATTGCCACATGCTATTTGGGGGCAAACCCTCCTCCATTATTATCTTTATGTTTATCTCCAGCTCATGGAAGGCACAGAATAGCAGCTTCAAAGACAAGAAATTGCTTGGAACTCAGAGAACAAGACACCAAATTATGGACTCCAGCAAGAGCAGACTCAGTTTGGCAGCAAACCAAGCAGCTTCATAATGAGATTCAAAAGGAACCTTGGCTTCCACCCAACAACTGCAGCAGAAAATCAGGTTTGGAAGTGTGTAAAACATGTGGGATTCCAAGATGAGAGGCTCTATTCAAGCTCACTACAAGTAATAAACATACTGCTGAGAGAAACTAGTCTGGACCACCCACTGAAGGCAGGGATTGATGAAACCAGGGACCTTAGCTACTCTCACTGTGATGTGAAAATTATATCTGCTCACAGAGAAACAATACACCCACTGAAGGCAGGGATTGATGAAACCAGGGACCTTAGCTACTCTCACTGTGATGTGAAAATTATATCTGCTCACAGAGAAACAATACACTGATGATTTCATGGCTCGCGGGATCCATGATGAAAATTTTGACATGATCTTGGTGCCGGATATGCCTTCCCTCAGGTTGCGTCACTTGTGACGTTTGTTTTGGTCATCCTCTACTTTTTCCATTTCTTTTCTTTTCTCCAAGCGGCAGCTTGCCACTTGTATTCCAAAAAAAATATCTCCAGATAAGTGGAGTCATATCAGTAACAATTTGCAGACACAACAAAAATCAAAATAAATCTTTTACTTGAACTGATCAAAGGCCTCTTGAACAACAGAAAGTTTTTGAGCCTAAAAGAAACAATCATATGCTAACCATTCAAGAAAAATTTACATTTATATAGCTATGAAATCATAACTGAAGTATTTCACCTTGTTCTATGATGTAAGAAGGCTTTTAGAATTCTATGACATATGCCTGTATTTATCAAGTGAACATTCCAAAACTTAGAAGAAAATATCCAAAAAGTCTTTTACTTTCTGACAATTTAGGTTGTACGGATAAAAAATCTGCAAACTGCATTGTATGGTGTGCCTGTACAGAGGAAACAGTGAATAGGAAAATCAGAAAGTATTACAGTCTGTTAAAAGTCAGAATGAATTTCGGTGCAAACCTGAAGTTTTTGACTTGCACCGAAATCTCTTTCTATTTCCTTCAATCACTCCTCATCGTCTCTGTTTCTCTTTCCTTGTTTCAGATCTGTTATTTACTATATATATGTGCATTGTAATCTCTGATTTTATATATCAATGTAATCTGAAAGCTCTATGAGCTAATATGGTATCAGAGCCTGGTTCCAAAAAACGACACCATTGCGACTGAAATAGTGAGAGATAGAGAGGGATGGTGTCAGCTCAAAACACCTAGGAATGGCGAGTGAGCTTACACCGCCGGCACAGGGATGATTGGAAACCACCGATCGGCGGAACCCAAAAGTTTGGTGGAAATTTGAGCAGCGTGTGGTCTCCACACGCCACCTGCACACTGGCGCGTGAACCCACGCTCAACCACTGTTACCAGCGCGTGAACCCACACGCCGTCGCCTACTGTGTTTCCGGCCACCATTTTTTTTCCCCAAAACGCATGAATTTCTCAAAATTTTCTCCTCCTCTTTTTGGCTCTATTCCTGGCGATCCACACACAACCCTGGCTACTACTCCAATGATACTCATGTCCGTTGTAATGGGAGCTAGTAGGAAAATGCTCAAGGGACTGCTACAGCAATGGTTAAAATGGTATGCTCACCATCTTTTGGGGTGATGCCATTCTCACTGTAGCTTATCTCATTAACCGCATGCCATCTAAAGTTCTCAATTACGACACTCCTATCTAAAAACTCCTTAAACACTTTCAAAATTGCCCACTAATCAATTCATTACCTCCAAAGGTGTTTGGTTGTGTTGTCTTTGTTCCAAAAAATGATGGCAACAAATTTGCTGCTTGAGCTAACAAATGTATCTTTCTTGGCTACTCTTCTAATAAAAAAGGATACAAATGTTATTGTCCTACTTCCAAAAAGCTTATAATCTCTCGGGATACCGTCTTCTTAGAAGAAGCATATTATCCCAAATTACCCATTCAGAGGGAGTATAACGACAGTAAATGGCTAATTCTAGAAGAATCTAACTCCAAAGACTTACCACACACATCATCACTATCACCACCACAACCTAACCTTATAGCCACCATTGACTCATTTGCTCCCACAGGCCAACCTAGTCCTACCCAATCTAATCATGAATCTGAACATATTTCACCTCAACCTGAACCCACACCTAATGAACTAGAAACAAATGTTGAGATCAATTAAGGGATGGATACCGAACCAGAACGAGAGAAAGAGTCTAGACTACAAGTTCTAGATAAATCAAACACTGGTAGAACTATCTCTCCCATTCAACGGAACGACCATGACTCCAATCCAAGATTAAATCCTCTGGCGAACTAGGTTGGCCTATTGCATTGAGAAAAAGGGTAAGATCTTGTACTCAACATCCAATTCAACGGTTTGTTTCATACGGTAATCTATCTGCAAAAATGCAAAGCTTTGTTGTAAACAATGCACAGATGAAAATTTCAAACACATTTCAACAAGCTATGACTGATCCGAATTGGAAGCAAGCTGCAAAAGATGAGTTAAGGGCACTCAAGGAAAATAAAATGTGGGAGATAACAACTCTTCCCGAAGCAAAGAAATCAGTAGGATGTAAGTGGATCTTCACCCCAAAATTCAATCCTAATGGTACAATCAACAAACACAAGGTGAGACTAGTTGCAAAAGAATATACCCAGACATATAGAATTGATTACCAAGAGACATTTACTCCAGTAGTGAAACTTAATACTATCCAAGTGTTACTATCAATCGCAGCTAACTTGGATTGGTCGTTGCACCAACTGAACGTGAAGAATGCATTTCTGAATGGGAAGTTGGAGGAAGAAGTATATATGAAGATTCCAGATGGAATTTTAGCTCCTAACAACTCTGTGTGTAAACTCAACAAATCACTGTACAGACTCAAGCAATCACCTAGGGCGTGGTTCGGCAGATTCACCAAAACAATGAAAAGACTTGGATATACTCAGGGACAGGCAGATGACACATTGTTCATTAAACGTGTCAATGGCAAAGTCACCATCTTGATCGTCTATGTTGATGACATAATCATTACAGGAAATGATGAAAAATCCATTACTCAACTCAAGCAGGATCTATCAACTGAGTTCCAAGTCAAAGATCTAGGACAAATGAGGTATTTCCTAGGCATGGAAGTAGCAAGGACTAAAGAAGGCATCAACATATCCCAACGGAAGTATACCTTAGATCTGTTGCATGAAACAGGAATGTTAGGGGCACAACCTGAAGGAACACCAATAGAAGAAGGTTATCACTTAAGAATCAAACCAAATGGTGTCCCAGTCAACCCAAAACAGTACAGAAGACTTGTCAGGAAACTCGTATACTTAACCCACACACGTCCAAACATAAGTTATGCAGTCGGAATAGCAAGTCAATTCATGCACCAGCCACAGGAAGAACACGCGGTGGCATTGTACATAATCCTAAGCTATTTAAAGTTTAATCCTGGAAGAGGGATCTTCTTTAAGAAAAGCACTATCAGAAATATTGAAATCTACATTGATTCAGACCATGTAATAAAAGACAAGGAGACTAAAAGGTCAGTCTCAGGGTACTGCACATGTGTGGGGAAATTTGGTTACATGGAGAAGCAAGAAACAGACTGTGGTGTCAACAAATAGTGCGGAAGCCGAACTGAGAGCTGTTAACAATAGAGTATATGAAGGAATTTGGGTCATCAGATTACTGAAGAAGTTGGGGATTCCACATGAGGGACCAATACAAGTCTGGTGTGACAACAGGGCGAGCATTGAAATGGTCAAGAACCCAGTCTATCATGATAGAACAACACATGTTGAGATAGACAGACACTCCATTAAAAAAAAGATTCAAGCAGGCATCATGAATTTATTCCACATATGATCTAATGATCAAATTGCAAATATGATGACAAAACCAATAAGCAAAACAAAATTTGAGGGATTTCGGTGCAAGCTAGGAATGATCGACATATACTCTCCAGCTTGAGGGGGAATGTTAAAAGTTAGAATGAATTTCGGTGCAAGCCTGAAGTTTTTGACTTTCATCGAAATCTCTTTCTATTTCCTTCAATCACTCCTCATCGTCTCTGTTTCTCTTGCCTCGTTTCAGATCTGTTATTTACTATATATATGTGCATTGCAATCTCTGATTTTATATATCAATGCAATCTGAAAGCTCTATGAGCTAATACAGTCTAGCAAATCAACTCAAAAGTTAAATCTATTCAAATTTGGGACATACAAAATTCCCCATAGTTAGAAATGTAATGAATTAAAACACACACACAAGCACGCACAGAGACAGAGAGAGAAAGAGTTAGAGGTCCACTCACTGACAAAATCACATTCTAACATGATATTTACTGCTTCATCATTGATAAGTAGAGGCATTGGACATTCAAAAACTCAAGAACGAATCACCAAGTTTATGATAGTTAACCTTTCCACTTGGAAACAGAAGTCATCCACTAGGACCTTCTTTTTGTGGGTAAATAGCAAGTTCAGTGATTATACACGGAGGTTACAAACTGGAGGCCACCCTACTAAAAAACGATTAGAAAGGCTGCTATTATTGGAAGTAGGGATATAAACATTACTAAAAAAACTTCCCTGCATAGGCAGTGTCGCTGTTGAGTGGATCTTTAGTGCAGTTCCCACTGGAGATTGCGATTAGTTTTTTCCTGTAGCATTGGATCAATAGAATACATCCTCTGAGTTCAGTGGTGGGATAAGCAGAAATGATCCATTTAAGAGCTAATCTTAGAACAGCTTTAATGCTGCCTCCAGCAATCCTGGGGAGCTTGAGACACCACTTGAAATGTCTGATGAGACTTTTTCCTTGTAAGGCTTGAATCCAGATAAAGGAAGCATGTTTGGCTTTTTTTTCCTATGGATTCTCAAGGCCCAATCTTGAGATGAAGGTGAGATGCTTGACAGACTACATTTTGGGCATCAGATTGGAGGAGGATTGAAGAGCCAAAAATGGGTGGAATGTAATTGATGGTATACAAGATAGAATTACAAAGATGAGATGGAGACTTTAGACCACCTTTATGAACTATGTTACTTCTTTTCTTCCACAGATTATGAAGAATGATAATGATAGCTTTAAGAAGGTCTTCACTTGAGGTAGAAAGAAGCAGAATCATTTTCCTGAGCCATGAAGAAATGTCATAAGGGACAAGTTCAGCAGAGCACAAGGAGAGAAAACCAAACCAAATGACTCTAGCAAAGCTGCATTGAAGAAAGATATGATTAAGAGAATCTGGGGCATTACAACTGAAGACACATGAGGAATTGTTGGAGAGATGGTGAGAGAGTAAAACACCTCCTGCGGGTAGGCATTTGTTAATAACTTCCATGCAAAATTAAGGAAGTTTGAGTTTCCAGAGCAGATTCCAGGTTTGACCATCAGGTCCATAATGAACATTTTCCTGAAAAATAGAGAAAGGAGCAGCAAAAAAATTTATTGGCAGTGTTTTGTGAGTAGAGTTAATGAATACAAAAAGTATACCTATCAGTTCACCAAAATAAACTATTTGGAAACTGTTGCAGCAAATATAACGTCTACCAATATGATAGGAATTCCCAAAACTTTATTTATGCATGTACTCCAAATAAATTCAATGTAAAACAACCTAATGAACTTTTTACACGGTCTATAATATTCTGTAAAGGGATTGACAGTTTAGATTATGAAATCCAAGAACAACGTATTTTAGATACAACTTTAATGAAATATTAGTTCATGAGCGAACAACTGAGATGCGCATTAGAGTTAAAAAATTAAAAAAGAAATGAACCACAAAGGGAGAAGGAGCAAAGTCATGTTAAGACTTAAGAGGGGGGAAAATTAAACAATGGGAACAAACACAAAGTCCACATAGATATATTAAACATATGTCTTGAACGATACTTCTTCAGCACAGTTCAAGCCATCGGATAGTCCAATGATTTTAACCAAAAAGAAACAAGCATTTGCTAACTATTAAGTGTAAATGTTGATGTGTACAAGTATAACATAAATTAAAACTGGATAAACTGACCTTGTTTATTGTGTTAGAACACCACTACTAATCATTTCATGAATAAACTTCTCCGCCTCACCATTCTCACTTTTTTCCAAAAGAGCTTGCATAAGTATATTACATGTAAACTTATCAGGGAGACAGCCATTCTCTTTCATTTCTGGAAGTAAGGCCATAGCTTCATCAAGCAAACCTTCTCTACAAAGGCCATTGATCATAATGTTATAAGTGCAGACATTTAAAAGATGGCCTTTCATTGAAAGGTACTGAAAAATCTCTCGTGCAGTATTTAGTCTACCACCTTTACACAAACCATCAATAAGTATACTATATGTGTACACACTAGGCCAAATTCCTCTGCCAACACCTTTCTTGATTAACGCAATCCCCATGTCAAGATTCTGGCTTTTGCAAAATGCATCTAATAAAATATTATAGGTGATTATATCAGGAGCATGACCATGGTCAAGCATCTCACAAAACAGATCTTCCGCAGCTGGCATTTTCCCTGATTTAGACAAACCATCAATAAGAGAACTGTAAATTACTTCATTGGGAACAATGTTTTTGCGACGCATTTCTTCAAAGAATTTCATAGCTTCATCAACCATTTTAACCTTACATAATCCATCGATCAAGGTACCATAACAAACTACATCAGGTGTCCAACCACCTTGGACCACCTTATTGAATACTTCCTTTGTCTCATCAATTTTATTAATCAAACAATAGGCATTCATTAAACTGTTATAAGTTACAATGTCAGGCCTCTCACCATATTTCATCATCATACCAAACACAGTTTCAGCTTCTATGATTCTTCGCTCTTTACCAAATGCATCAACCAACGTATTATAAGTATAAACATCAAATCTGATGTCTTTCGACGCCATCTCATGGAGAACTTGTGTAGCTTCTTGCCACTTGCCAATGCTTAAGAAACCATAAACTAGAGAGTTGTAAGTGATAATATCTGGCAAAACCCCACGCTCAATCATTTGAAAACACAAATCATATGCCTCTGTTACATCTCCATCTTTACAAAGGCCATCAATGATTGCATTATACAAGAATAAACTAGGCTTAATTGCTTGTCTCTCCATCTGTTTGAGCAATTTGATGGCGCACCTTGTTTTCCCAGTTTTAAGTAACTCATTAATCAAGGTCCCATAACTTATTTCATCTAACCGAAATCCTTTGGCCCTTAGCATGTCATAAAATTCCAAAGCTTCCTCAATCTTTTTCCTAATACATAGTCCTTTCAATAGGGACGTCAAACTTATGATATCCGGTTGATTACCCATCTTGAAAATCTTCCCCAATACTGAAAAAGCCGAATGCATCTGACCCATCCGGCAGTAACAATTGATCACTATGTTCAGGGTAACTAAATCAGGCACCAATCCCATGAGATCCACACGTGCAAGAAGTGAGATAGCAGCGCGATAATGTTTAGTCTTGGCAATCGATCCTAAAAGCTTATTAATTTGAATTATGGAAGGTGGGGGTTGCATACGGAGCAATTGATCAAATGAAAGGACCATGTCGTCAATGTTATTTGCATATGGGGCTTGAGAACGAGCAGAGAAATTGGGACGTAAGGAATAAGGGCAAGAGAGAAAGGAAGAATATGGAAGAAAGTGAGGAAATTTGGAGAAGCCATACCCTGTAACTGTGCGCAACATGTTTAGTTCAGCAGTGAGATGCTCAACGGCTTAATAGTCTTCCGGCCGAGAAAAATGCAGATCTTTGGAAGATAGTCTCCCACCAGAGTCGGCAAAAGCTCAGCCCGAGGAGATGAAGATTTTAGGTTTGGTAACCGGTAAACCTTCATACTCAGGTTTGATTTTGATTTCGGAATTTTATAAACGAGCTAGTACATCCCGTGCGATGTACGGGTAGAACTAAATTAGTAAGAAGATAGTATCCAACATTATATCATTTCAATAACTAAACAAGAATATCGTAAAGAACACGTAAGCCAATGTTCTCATATACACAACTTGAATAAGATTTCATTAACAATGATGGCTAGATATGAATATCTAACCATGTACATTTCTAAAAATTTCCTTGTAAACTACATTCTTTGTACTGTTGGTTATCCCTGAAGCACCTTCCCCAACAACAATCTTGAGTCCATCAATGCTTTTCACTCTAGACAATGCAACATATAGTTGCCCATGTGTGAAAACAGGTTTTGAAAGATACAGTCCAACATGACGTAAAGATTGTCCTTGACTTTTGTTTATCGTCATGGCAAATGAAAGTGTAATTGGAAATTGTCTTCGTTGCATGCGGAATGGCCATCTTGATTCGGAAGGATTCATATCCATTCTATGTATTAGCACCTTTTGATTTGGTCTTGAACCATTTAGTGTGATTGCCTCAATAACCTTATTACCAATCATAGATACACGTAGACGTGTTCCATTGCACAAACCTGATGCTTGATCAATATTCCTCAGCAACATTATAGGTGCTCCAACTTTGAGTACCAGTTTATGTGGTGGCAAACCTGAAGAAGTGATTGTGTTCAGGAATTCAGTTGTATATAGATCGTCAAAACTATCAGAGTCTTCAGTTGACTTGCAGACTGAGTTACAACTTAAGAACTCATACTGTTCACCTGGTAGCATCGAGCACATGAGATCATTGATCTTGGCAACCATTTCAATGGTTGGTGCTAGTATCGCCCTGTCATTGAAGTAGTCATTCACTGTTAAGTTTTCCAGAATGTTCTTATAAGTGGCTTGAACAATTGCATTAAGTGGATCATGGCAGTTTGCTATCAACACTTCATCTGGAATTTCAATATCAGCAACACTGTTTATGGAGTCCCCTAAATTACCATCACCAACATCCAATAACCATTGTGAGAACCACTCTATCTTTTGATTCACACTGGCATCATTAGATATATTTAAACGCATGTTTTTGGTCAGGCGGTAAACAGTGCAATGTTGCCATAAGTGTGAGGAGCTAATGCAAGCGTTAACTATTGCTGCCCTTGTACCTTTTGGAATAACAGGAAGTATTTGCCGAAAATCACCACCTATAAGAATACATTTACCCCCAAAAGGTATATTTGAATGCATGAGATCCTTCAAAGTCCTGTCAAATGCTTCTATACAGTAGCGTTGCACCATAGGGGCCTCATCCCATATAATTAACTTTGTGCTCTTAATCAGGTTTGCTAACGGTGAGTTTTGCAAAATGGAGCATACTGAGAACTCTGTTATTTGAATTGGTATCGCAAACCTAGAATGGGCTGTCCTTCCGGAAGGTAGTAATGTTGCAGCAATACCACTTGACGCAACTGTGAGCACTATATCTCCCTTAGAACGGAGAGTTGAGGCCAATGCATTCCACAAGTAGGTTTTTTCAGTGCCACCAAACCCATAAACGAAGAAAAAACCTCCTTTACCTAGCTGTAAAGTTGCCATAACTTTGTCAAACACATCCCTTTGATCTGAATTCAAAGAGTCACACAATGACTTTGATTGTGACCTCATGGAATCTCTATCATAGCTCAATTCTTGGAGGATAAGATTGTTGCGTACATCGATGCTTGGAAGTTTATATGGAATCGGAAGAGTGTTGAAGTCATGCAAAGTCTTCCCATTTTGACGTAGGAGAGCATCAATTTCTTTCAATGCAGCTTGTTCCTTTTCACACATAGGTATGTGCACACCTATGCATGACATAATAATGGGAATTAGTAATATAATTTAGATATGAATGAAATAATAATGTTAATGAACATGTTAAAACAAATGTAATTGAACAACTTTTAAATGTCACCAACTTGAATATCTATGATCATTGTGAGGAATGTAGAGCATATCTTCTGAAAGCCATTGAGAAGTTTCTTTCCACACGTAATCAGGACGTTGAAGAGATCCACATAGCAACATTGTCACAAATAGCTTCCGTAAAGAATGGCCCAATGCCCATGATGATGCTTCTTTAATTGCACCAACATATTCTCTATCATCATCAAGTAAACCACGTGCAAAGTATGCTTCTTTGAAGGTTTTGTGCACAACACCATCAAATGTTTTTATCTGGTCAAATGAAGTGGGGCCACGCACTTGCGTTAGAAGAATACGCAAGTAATATAGCTCTCCAGATGATGGTGAGACATGAGCCATTCTACCAACTGAAAATCCCCTTTTCCTTCTCGTCCATTGTCTTTTATCCTTCTGATATACGTAATGGTTGGGAAATTCAGAGTATGTGAGACTTGCTGCAAATGTGTCATCATCATTAATTTTCATCCATGATAGAAATTGTGATTCACAAACCCGAGGTTTATCCATCAACTCTGAAACATCATCTGTACTTGAGTAAATAATAAATTGCTGATATGGAAGGTGGAAACTGAGTCTTTCAATGGAAGGGTTCCTATGATGGATATTAAACCCAAAAATCCGCCAAGCAGCTTCACAGGATGAGACGTAACGACAATTATAATACTGTTGGATCTCATCAATGACTTTTTTGCCCATTACATCACTTGTTTTATCAAACAATCCAACAACAACCCTATCATTTCCTTTGCTAATGTACTTAAATAAGTACTTGATAGCAGTTGATTGGTTGCACTTTTCAACATTGATGTGTGCTTGAAACATTTGAAGCAGTACTGGATTATAAGGGACAACAAATCGGTTGTTTAAAGGGATGCCTTTCAATTGAATTGATCTGCCATCATCTCTTCGCCTATAGGTTGGATAACCATCATCATCTATTGTTGTATGCTGAGTGAACTTCTTAGGGAAATACTTGCTGCATTTCTTATCTTTCATGCATGGAGCATTAGGTTTACTAGTGCCGTAAGGGCCATAGATCATGAATTTTTTCACTAACTCATGTAGTAGTGGGGAAGAATGCTCATCTGGGATTTCAGCAGAAATCAACTTGTCGATTGCCTCAGGATCTGTGATCTTGTCTGCTGGATCTAAGAATAGAAGGATATGTGCATGAGGCAACCCACGTTTCTGGAACTCAATAGTATATATCTCTGTGTCAGTGAAAGTTTAAGATTATTTAGGCATATAAACAAAGCACATTACACTATGGTACATTAATTATTTGAGGAAAAAATTGACAATAACATAGTGTATTATGATACATACCTGCTCTAATTGTTCCAAAAATCTTTTTGCTCTTCAAAGTCTTCATCAATGACACCAATTTCATATGAAAAATCCTAGATAATTGATGTGGGCAATCTGAAGGATGTAGATTCAGCTCATCACAATATCTTTTTATTTCAGGCCAGGCAGGATTGCAAGTGAAAGTGATGAAGAAATCTGGATAACCAACTGTTCTACATATGGCCATTGCATCTTGGTAATTACGGATCATGTATCTTGCTCCTCCAGTGAAAGAAGAAGGGAGGACAATCCTCTTGCCTACAGAAGAAGCATTTGTCTCACCACTAAGTACTACATCCGATAATCCTTGATACAAATCAGCTCTCAACTCCTTCTGATGAGTCCTGATCCACAATAATCTTTGTGACTCAATCATAGTGTACCCATCAACAATAAATTGCTGGAGCAACCTTGATGCATGGTGAAGTGTGGAGAGTTCGTGTTCCCTTAACATTAATCTATAACAGAGGAATTCTCGAATGCTAACCCTCTTGCGTGTCTTTGTGACAATTAATGTTTCCTCTCTATGTTTAACGTCATCCCTATAACCATCTTCACCGAAAGGGTAAAGTATGGGATACTGTAGAGGTAGGTAAGAGGCATGCAATTCATTGATACGTTGAAGCTTGCCTTGAAGTATTTCCAAAATGATGTCCCTAATATTGAAATCCATATCTATGTCACCCACAATTAATGCTGCCACTTCTGATGCTGTTGGTAAGTTGTACATTCGACCATCATGCGGTCTACTTCCAATCAAACACATCTTGAAGGGAGTTGGAGTTGGACTGGTAACCATTTTGGAAGCCACACGAAATTGCTGTACAAACGGATTAATCTGATCCAACTGATTCTTTATTTGGTGAACAATGAGTGGATCAATCGAATCTTCCTTTTGATGCTTGCTGTTTGGAAGCAAAAAAATTGGGAGGTTAGACAAAACTTTTAAAATAATAAACGCGAATGTCATAAGAGTCAAGGAATTTTTTCCTAATTACCTTACTGCAGCAATCCGGTTGGCAACTTCATTATCAGTGTCATGAATATAGAGTTGGGAATACACTGGTCTTTCACCTTGCGGTGGTAATAAATTTCCAATGGTATGATAATTCATCCCTAACAGAACAAACGTGTAAGGTCCACCTCCAGAGTTGATTGAATGATCAATTTTCCCTCCCATAGATGTGAAAGAAAACATGTTGTTGTACTGCCTTATATTTGCATGGAAGTTGCGTGAAATTGGCGATTGCTTATCAAAGAATAAGCTATGGAATAATGGTGGAGGCGTTTTCCAAGCAGGCAGCACTACTTTGCCTTTCAAACAACATAATGAAAATGAATCTACATTCTTTTCCTTCCTATCTTTCTTCACTCTTTCATTAAACCAAATCTTTGCATGACAAAACTTGCATTTATATATTGGGTCACCTTCATCTGAAATGGTTCAGCACTAACAAAGTTAAAAATCTGGTCATAACATGAAGAAGCTAACATATGTTCATTTCGCAACTTTATTAACCATCACTTGCCTTGATACTGTATTTGTCCAGATTCCTTTTCGTTCTCCATGTAATGAGCTGAATTAAGTTGATCTATTGGCTGGTCTACAACTTCATCTGTGACCAGTTAAAAGAAAGTAATCATTTGTTTAAACAATTGCTTGAATAATATATTGAAAGTTATTTTGATAATAGGATAGGTTTATCAACCTTTAACGGCTTCCATATCACTGCTGTCAGATTGAATGTGTTGACTTTGTTCTATGTCAAATTCGAACTCTATGTTCTTATAAGTTTCTGCTTGTGGAACTACTACAAATAAAGTGTAATTAATCCAAGCGAAAAATATAAACATAATTAATTACAGCACTATAAATGGGAACTATAATGGATCCATTTTACCATCTGGGTCTAAATTAAAGTTTGGTTACTAATTGAGAATTAAAAAGTGGTAACAATATAAATCATGACAGAGATGGCCGTCTGCTATATGTTAAAAAAGTGGTGGAAACAGCAAGCATTATTTCCCTTATATAATTGGAATAAAAATTGCGGAAGTCTAAAAACTTCATATTGTTAATCATAGGTAGATCACATCCATTAGTCATGTAAGCAATAATTATATACACTAACCTCCTATTTAATGGGCAGCAAACAAAATAATTAAATAGTAACAAACCGTAGTAAAAAATGAAGACGGAACATACCCACTGAGTTTGGCTGATAAAGGACATTTTGGCTATTAGAACATTGTGTTTGCATACTACTTGCAGACTTCTTCCTCCTTCTGTCATCAACTCTATCTTCTGCCCGTTCTAAACCTCTCATTCGTGCAGTTTTGCGTTTCCAAACATGGTTTAAAGTATCCTTAACAGGATAATCTAAAATATAAAGTATTTAGATTCTCTATTTAAGGTTCATATGAAGATTTTGTAGTTAAGTTAACTGTGGTGATTACTTAAAGAACTATATTCATAATGGCTATTGATAACATATGAATATATCTGCAAATATAAATCTGTATTACCATGAAAATGTGTGGACAAATTTGACTGAACATTGGTAATATCATTCAAAGCACAAACCCTCCTTCCCCTTCTTCTACCATTCCTATCAGTTTGTGAAGACTGGGTCTGAAAGAATGATGGTTGTGTAAACTGTGCAGCATCATTTGTTGGTATAGAATCTGCTAATAGCACAGTGTTTTCTCCCTGAGTTGGCAGGTTTCGGCTACACTTGTTGCTTATGTTCTCTGATATAATGTTAAGAAAGAATATGTCAATCTGCTGTTAAAATAAGACATACTATCTTTTAAAAAATGTAACAGGACCAAACCTTTATCCATTTGAGGTTGAAGGCACCGTCTCTAGCCAGCAGAGGGAAGCTTGGCAAGGGAAGACATTATGGGACAGTTTATGGAAAGTATGAAAGTGTAAGGGAAGTCTGGAAGTCCGCCTTGTAGGCCACTTTTCCCAAGAGATGGTCAACTTTTAACCTAGTCAAATATTAGGCAGCCAATACCACTACAAAACAAATAACACACATGCAGACAAAACATGGTAATAGTGATAAAGTTGTCTTGGCAGAGAAACAAACGGCTGATGGGGACAGGTCTCATGCAATATGTTAAACAAATTAGTAGGGAAAAATGACAAAGATTGAACAGGACTTGGATGTAATAACCTACTTTGAGAAATATCAGAACTACCATGAAATTTAGTTCGCAAATAAGATATCTTAAGGTCATCATAGTAGCATAAAGGGTATACTTGTTCAAACCCATCTTTCCCGATGAGCAACATTTTACAGTAAGTCCCCATAATATTCTTTATTTGACTACATCGCTGGAGAGATTCCCTGATATGTGTTGCATCCATAATTTGATGTGGGCAAAGAAAATGGTCATATGATTCCCTGATAGGGATGAATTGCGTTCCTTATATATGTTATGATTGCAGACGATAAGTGTTGGTATTAACTGGTGTACAGCAGAACAGAATTTGATGTAATAGTGCCATCTAATTGTATGCATTATGATCAAACGCATTGATATTAAAAGGCAACAAATGGAAATACCAGATTCAGAAAGAAACAGCTACAGATTGGAAACATAGTAATAAACATAAAGTAGGATTGAAAATAAAGGCACACTGAACTTCGAAATTTAAGGAAAGGAATGAACTAAAATGCAAAAGCAAATCTGAAAAGATAATCCTAATGTGAACTCTAATGACAAATGATAGACCACATGTTCCAGCAATGGATCCACACTACTTTTCTTGCTTTATAACTTTTGAGACTCTCCCATCATGGATTGGATTAGCTGGAGGTTCGGGATCCTTTGCAGAATCATCTCTTGGTCCACTCCTTTTCATATAGCTCCTCCTTTTGCCTTTGGATGGTGCTTGTGTAACATTGTCGCATATGTTACTTATGGTAAGGTCTTGAACCTCTATAGGCTCTTTTCCAGTTGAGTTCGCAGCTGCCATGCTTGGTACAGGAAGAGGAAGTTTGGGCTGTCTACATACTTCACTTGCAGATCCAACATCCTATTAAAAAATGGAAAGAGCAATGCTTAACAATGTAGGTATTACTTAGTACTTGGACGAATGATTGAAGACAAAGGTTATAGTATTAACCTTGTCTGAGTCAATGACAGTTATGCCTCCATCCTGAAAAGAGAACTTATTAAAATACTTAGTTAAGTATCTAAATGACTGGTTGATAGTAATTGCCGTTTGTGACAAATACAAAGGCAGGCCAACCTCAGCAGACACAGCATCAAACTCATTCATTAGGTCCTCACACACAGTAAAATCATAGGCACTAATGCTGGAGCCTGGAAACTTCTTGTTATAATCATTAATTTTTAGCTTCAATAACAAATTCTTCCCCACAGGATGTTCTAAGCCTTCTGGGAAACCATCATCACGAAATTTCTGTAAAACCACAAACTATTAGAAAACCTAAAAAAACATAATTGTATATCAGAATAAAAATCATTGCCAACAAAGGTTCAAGTGAGTTATTTGCCTCTGGTAAGCTGAGCTTCATTTGTAAGGCTGTTTTGTGCATCAACTGGACTGCAAGTTTATCCCAGAAAATAACAGAGGTTGTACCAGATTCATCCTTCACTATGTAATGTAGCTTCATCCTAGGCAAATGTTGTTTACCATTGTCAGATATATGAAGGCCCTTTTGGGGCAAATAATAGCAGAGATTTAATGAATATATAATTTAAATTTGTGTAATTACTTAGGCTCAAATGAGTTAGGAGATGGATTACAACTGGGACAAACCAAAGGACCATTGGGATTTTTCTCATCCTTAGGTTTTGCCTTAGAAAAACACTTTGAGCAAGCAAGATAGTTCCAGCCATATTTAGATTCAAATTTCAGCAGCTGACAACTCAGAACGAAAGCATCCCGCTGTCATAAATATTATGCAAAATAAGAATATGTAATGTAATGGAATGGACTACAATGACAAAGGAAAAAGTGGGATACACACGGATGAATGTTGTGGAATGTCAGCTAGCTGTAGCTTGACCTGGTTATGCAAAGAACAGCTTTGAGTAACTGTGCTCATCTGAGTTGGCATTGGTTGAGTCAATGCAGTGAGTACAGGAGACTCACAATCCTTGGCACTATAATAGAGGAGAAATTTGAGAACCATGAAATCGTTCTTTCATTTTAAGTTGAGGTAATGACTTTTGGATTAGTAATGTAGATAAACCTTTGAATCAAATCAGTGACTTCCTTGATTTGAGGGTTAAAAGAGACATGTGTGGCATTGAAAGAACTGGAGAGCTGACGCTTGTCTAGAAAAAATAGGATCAGTGAAACATATATTTTGATTACAAATTAGTATATTGGAGAATTAATTGAATGTAGGGAATATGAAAAGTAAATAGTGAAATTAGTATAAAAGGTAATTACTATCTTCAGTCCATCCAAGCTTGGCAAGGTGTAAGAGAACAACAACAGGGGTGTCATCATTCTCTAAGTGGTCCATATAAGCATCTGTGGCACATTGATCAAACAAAATACATTCTATTTCGTTTTCTCTGTAAATAGTCACACATATTTGCTGTCAGTATTTTCATGAAGACATGAATGTCATATGACAAAGTAAGAGTATGGACATTACTCAACATCAGCTAGAATCATTCGCAGCTTATACTTTGTCTCATTAGCTTTACGTTGCTGGTCCAAAGAGCCAATACACTTAACAAATCCTATGACATCTGTGGACACAATCCTATAAGCTTATATAATACACAATGTTGTGAGCAAATAAGATAATAGGAAAATATGAATTTATAATCCATTACCGAACAGATAATGGAGCTCTTCATCATCTTTCATGCTCAATATCTCATGAAATGATTTGAAGGAATAAGATGAAAGGGGCACTGCAACTTCTTCTTCCATCATATATGTATGAGTGGTGAAAGTTAACTTAAAGGGATGAGTTGTTGGTCTATACTTATGATTATTTGAGGACACAACAAAGTTAGCAAATTCATATGTTTTGCCTTCTTTAATGGACTGACAAAACTTGGCATGCATTGACTGGTTGATAATACTTGCTTGTATCTTGGTCCCCTGGGCAAAAAAATGAAAAATGGGATAGTTCTGATTATTAGTAGGAGGATGAAATATGAAACTTAAAGTACACCTCACAAAAAGGACAGAACAATAAGGTATGTACATTATGAACCAACTAATTATGTTATATTGTGACACGTTAGGTTATCAGGTAGAGCTACACTATTGAACGGTTTTAAATAAGTAGTATTAGAATGGCATACCTCAGCATCGATCAACAGTAAGGAAACACAGAAGAGTTCAGTTGGAGCATTCTTTTGATACACATTCCACTTTCTCAAAACTCTGACTGCGATTGTCCATAAATCAGTTCTGTCATGGATGTCTTTAAGCAAAGAAGGGTTAGACATGTTGGGGAAGATGGAAGGGAGAGGTAATGGAAGTTGTTTGGGGAGGGAAGATATGATTGAAAAGGAGCACGATATAGATTCAGGAGGTTTGGTGATGAGGATGTTTAGAATGAGTCACATACTTATATATAGGACAATAAAAATTGGAGGGAAACAAAATTTTATTGGAAGTGTTGAAGAACTCCAAGTAATAACAAAAGGAAGAGAGACCTTATTATTTCATTTATTGGGAAGCATTGATCTGAAGGGAAGGGAAGTGACTGAGATAGAATGAATTTTGATTGGCTCATGTTGGAGAACACGGATCAACATGTATTGAGGGAAGATGTGTTAGGTTATAGAGAGGAGGTATTGTAGAGTTTGTGCCATAATAATATCTAACAGTAGGTGACAGTCCATATAAAAATATTATGGAAAAGGAAAATCATTCTGCCATATACCATTAAAGTGACTATTGTTTTGAAATGTAATGAGAGAGTCTTGTCCAACAAAACTTGCATTATAAAGGATAAAAGCAAACCGTGAACGCAAAAGAAAAGAATATCAAGAAACCATCACCACAAATGAAATGGCATCTAGCAGCAGAATACATTTGCCTTATCCCAATGACAAAAAAACAAACCTTGATTTTTTCAATTGACTAAATATGTCTCCACTGCATAGATATATGTGACAGATGCAAATGCTAAATATGTGACTTGAAAAAGGTTTAAGGTGTATACTATTGGTTTTTCCTGGGTGTTTTCAAAAAGAGTTTAATGATAATAATTGATAAGGTTGTGAAGTAAATACAGTAGAAGGTATCATGTAGTAAACTACCACCACATCTCATTTATTAAATATGTAAGGAATAAAGGAAGAGACTAATTTTTACCACAAAGGGAAAAAAAGTGTCTTTGTAACTTATATATAGCAGACTTGGTTTCGAACTTTTTCATTGGAAAGAAGAAGTGAATTATATAAACCACATGATTTCAATTCATGATAAATACGTATGTATCATGATGCTTTAGTAGACCATTAAAGACACGGTTTCGAACCTTGGAACTGGAAAAAAGTAGATTGGAAACAGTCAGGAAATTATGCTGCTGCATAGAGCCAACAAAAGATGGATGCAATAAATGACTTTCATATATTAGGCAAGTTGAAAGACAACTCTGCATAAAGAGAACATTGACAGTTGTGACTTGTGAATTCTGAATAGATAAAAAAGCCTAATCCATTGGAGTAGGTGCATGAAGAAGATAGTAAGGAACAAAACTCCTTTATTGGCTTTCAGATGCAAGAAACCATGCAGATGTTGAAGATTGTTAAAAAGCAAAAGGGGACATTCACATTCCAATGCTTTAAAAAATAGGAAAAAAAAGGTTTATTTCTTGATGAGGGGACCTAATCCATTGGAGTAGGTGCATGAAGAAGATAGTAAGGAACAAAACTCCTTTATTGGCTTTCAGATGCAAGAAACCATGCAGATGTTGAAGATTGTTAAAAAGCAAAAGGGGACATTCACATTCCAATGCTTTAAAAAATAGGAAAAAAAAGGTTTATTTCTTGATGAGGGGAACGTTTAACATTTGGATATATGTGTAACACGTGGTTCTGTTGCGTTTGATAGGAGCATAGTAAAAAAATAGGAGCGTGGTTCTGTTGCGTTTGTAACACGTGGTTCTGTTAAAAAGCAAAAGGGGACATTAAAAAAATAGGAAAAAAAAGGTTTATTTCTTGATGAGGGGAACGTTTAACATTTGGAAAAAAGAGGTTTATTTCTTGGTTCTATTGTCTCATGGTTTTGGCCTTCAAGTGGCTTTTGCGGAGCCCGATGCATCCCATTAGAGGCTTATGAACAGTAAAAACAGTCAGGAGCCGTTACTTAGCCGAGGGATGAGAACGGCTTGCTTGGAAGAGTATTTGATGATATATTGATATTGTTCGCTCCTGTCGCCATGCTGATAATAAAAAATTTTAGGATAAGAGAATTTTAAAGGATATTCTTAAATGCGGATATATTAGATTTAATTTTTAAAATGTAAGAAAATTTATAAAAAAATAATTAAAAAATATTTTGTAAAATTTTGGGATCAAGCTGAAATTTTATACTCTATAAAATTGGAGATTTAGAGGAAAGTACACTTTTGGCATAGCCATTGAAAATTATGGAACGAATTCCTAATGCCAATATCAATAAATTGTTGTTATTTGAGGGGGAAAAAAGAGGAATCTAGAGAGAGAAGTTCTCTCTTGGTGACCGTGAGAGTGAATCAGGCCATTGCCCACTGCGACGGTCCGCTAAGCGATAATTCCCGGTCCGTTGCCCACTATGACAGTCCCCTGGAAAACGAACCCTCTGTTGCTACAGCAACGGAGGAAGTGCTAAATCCAAACAAGCTTTTATACACCATGAGAAAGAGGGAACGAGACCGAAGTAGAGAACGGAAAAGTGATCATACAAGCCTCTCCCCTGAGCAAGTGGACCCCAAAGCTCAAACTCGAGGAGGGCTCTTGGAACACTCACTTACTTCTGAGTTAGAGGAAAAGGAAGGAATCCCTCCTCCCCCTGAGGATGATCGAGCAGTGAAGAAAGTCAAAAGCAGTAAGGCAACAGTAAACGAAGACACCGATATGCTATCGTATAACCCAATCACATTTGATGAAGAGATGGATGCTGAAGACTCCACCCTCACTCAAACTGAAAAAGGCAAGGAAACGGTAAGTCCCCCCTTGCATTTTAACCAACCTTCTTTTAAAGAAATGCTACTCAACCGGAAGGCAAAGCCACAAGGAGAAGAGGAAGAGTTTACCTTCCAAGAAGGGGATATCATGGTCAACAGAGCAGAGCCGATCCCTTCCATTACCTTCTCTACTAGAATCCAAAACCTCTTAAATGAGAGCATGAAGCACGTAGTTATAGTTAAGATGCTTGGCCGAAACATCAAATATAAGGACCTCCGCGACAAAGTGGTGAATCTCTGGAAGGTAACTCCCACTTAGCTCACTGATCTAGAAAGCAACTGCTTTATTGCAAAATTTGACAATGAGAAAGACTACCATGAAGTATTGTTTGGTGGACCCTGGATGCTCTTTGGCCACTATCTCACAGTCCAACCATGGTCACCGAACTTTTCACCTCAGACTCACGTTGCCTCGCAGGTAATGGGATGGATCAGAATCCCCGCCTTTTCGGCCCAATATTAAAAGAAAAGTGTGATAAGAGCCATCAGAGAAGTATTTGGTCAAGTCCTTTGCATCGACTATAATACGGACTCAGGAGAGCGAGGCAAGTTTGCCCGAATGGCGGTGCTCATTGACCTGTCAAGACCTTTGATGTCCAAGACAAAGATCGACGGACACACCCTTTTCATGGAATATGAAGGTTTCTCGACAATATGCTTCTATTGTGGTCACTACGGCCATTTGGAAAATGCATTCCCTAAGAAGAACGTTGAATCAGCAGTGGCAAATCCAACTCTTCCAGCATCCTAGGTCATGACAGATCAGCAGATTCTGAGGGAGGAGGAGATGAAGGAACTATATGGCACCTGGATGTAAGTCCCGATGAGAGGGCGTAGGCGTGACAAACCTGACATACGGCTTGCAGAGAGAAGATATCACAAGAACGGCAATTCAGTAAACAGATTTGACATCCTGACATCTAAAACACCTAGTATTGAAGATGTCATAGCACCCGCCATACTACCTCAAGTCAGCCAAAATGACGGCCTCACCATTCCAAAAGCACAAGAGAAAGGGATAAAAATCACTAAACCCCGAAGTAGCAATCCTAAGACAAATCCCACCCCTGATTTGCTTGCCAAGGAGACCAACCCCATGACCAACCCAAACTCACTCTTCTGTAGTCGTGCTTATAAAGCCGCGAGTTCACACCTAGACCCAACTAACTACAATGCCATATCTATACCCTACCCTAAACAAGCACTTAAACCCATCAAAGCCCATAAACCAAATATCCAACCCACCTTTAATGGGAAGAAGAACTGTTGGCTCAAACAACCCAATCCAGATCCCCTGCCAGGAGCCATAAAATCCACTGGTGTCTTGCTTAAAAAGTTCAAACCCAAAAACAAAGACCCTGTCCCAGCCCTAGCCGATGTAACACTTAAAGCCATTATCCAATCCTTAGATGCTTCTTACGAGGCTTTAGGAGATGACACAGATGCTTCCATCCAAGACCAGGATAGAAATCCTCAAGCGGAGTGCTAGTCCCCAAACCTTGCATTTTAATATATCAACGTTTGTCTGGAATTGCCAAGGAGCGGCTACTCCTAAATTTCAAGCCGTAATCAAATCTTTCCTAAAGAAATATCGACCAATGACAATTGCCTTTATGGAGCCGAGAATATCCAGCCTCACAGCTGAGGAAGTGATAAAAAAGCTTAGTTATCCTCATTTTCACTGAGTTGAAGCAAATGGTTTCTCTGGGGGGATCTGGGTTCTTTGGACTGATACAGTGGAGGTAAACATCCTAAAAAACCACCACTAATTCATACACTGCAACCTCACCCTCAAGGAATCCTCGAAGAGCTTCACATTTACCGCCATCTATGCAAGTCCAAAGCCCTAGCTCCGCCTAAATATTTGAAATAAGCTTGATAAGATAGCTGCAACCATTAATTCCCCATAGCTTCTGGCTGGGGATTTTAATGCCACCCTCACCTCAGAAGATAGACAAGGTGCATCGATTATTCAGAGGGGAGGATGTAAATACTTCCAAAGTTTTATCCAAAAAAACTCACTGTTAGATCTGGGCTTTTCCAGACCACATTTTACCTGGAGAAGGGGCCTTACTTCGGTGAGGTTAGATCGGGCCATCTCTAATAGCCCCTAGATATCCTACTTTCCACACTCTCGAGTAATCCATCTTCCTCAAGTTAGCTCCGATCACAGACCCCTACTCGTTAATTTTGGGCTTAACCAAAACCAAAGGAGCTCAACAAAACCCTTTCGGTTTCTAGCGGCCTGGTGCATACATAGTCAATTCCCAACTGTAGTGAAGGATAATTAGTCCAACAACCTCAGCCTTGCAGAGAATATATTAAACTTTACAGTTACAGCAAGTGTGTGGAATAAGGAGGTATTTGGTGAAATCGGCAGGAATAAAAGATGCCTCGGAGCACATATAGGCGGGGTCCAAAAAGCGTTAGAAACTCATCCTTTCTCCCACTATCTTTATTCCCTGGATCATGCTCTCAAATCAGATTACGAAGATGTGTGCTTCCAAGAGGAAATCTTATAGATGCAGAAATCAAGGAGTGAGTGGATCAAGCTTGGGGGAAAAAATACCACCTATTTTCATACCAAAGCCCAAATCAAGAAAAGACAGAATCATATTTCTTCGCTCCAAACAGAGGATAGTAGCTGGATCACAGATGATAACACACTTACCCAAATGGCCAAATAGTAATTCTCATCCCTATATTCCATGGCAGGCGAACTTCACATGCCCCTTACCTCGAGAGGTATGTTCCCTATACTATGTGATACTCTTTAGTTCACACTTTCCTCTCCTATTAATATTGCAGAAATAAAGAAAGCACTCTTAGAAATAAAGCCCCCGGAGCTTACGGAATCCATGCCATGTTTTATTAGAACTAATAGGAAACTGTTGGTACCTCTCTTTGTGATATGGTCAAGAAGGTGTTTGAGGGAGGTCAAATGGACGAAACGCACAATAGAACCCTCATTACCTTAATTCCAAAGATAGAACAGCCATCGAGATTAAGGGAGTTCAGACCCATTAGTCTTTGTTCAGTTGCATACAAGGTCATCATTAAAATTCTAGCCAACAGGATGAAGCCAATAATGCCCCAACTTATCCTCCCGTACCGATCAAGCTTCATAAAAGGGAGGAACATCATAGACAACATAATAATTTCACAAGAAGCAATTCATTCCATGAGTCAGAAAAGCGGGAAGAAAGGGTGGATGGCCATAAAAGTCAATCTTGAGAAAGCATTTGACCACCTGAGGTGGGACTTTATTGAAGACACACTTAGAGACGCCAAATTTCCTGAATGCACGATCCAGCTAATCATGCGGTGTATTGCCTCTTCTACCATGCAAGTATTATGGAATGGCTCACCATCGGAACCTTTTTCTCCATCAAGAGGTCTTCGTTAAGGTGACCCATTGTCACCATACATCTTCGTACTTTATATGGAACGACTCTCTCATATCATTAAATCGGAGGTTGATAAAAGCAGCTGGGAAACCATTAAATTAGTAAAAGATGGACCACCCTTATCTCACCTCTTTTTTGCCGATGATTTAATCCTCTTCAGCACTACTAGCTCAAGGCAGACTCGTCTCATTAAGACAGTTCTCACTGACTTTTGCATGGCTTTTGGGCAAAATATAAGTCAAGCCAAAACTCGCATTTTCTTTTCTAGGAATGTTACAAGGCATGATACCAACCGCATTTGCCAAAGACTCGGCTACAGTCGCACAGAACAACTTGGGAAATATCTTGGTGTCCCAATGCTGTACTCGAGGGTTACAAAAGATACTTACCTTAATATCATTGAGAAGGTACATCAGAAACTCTCTGCTTGGAAAGCTCGATCCTTGTCTCTGGCTGGCCATATCACCTTAGCCAAATCAGTACTCTAAATGATTCCTTACTACATAATGCAGACTTCCATGCTCCCTATCTCATGCATCCACCAAATTGAAAAATCTATCAGGGATTTCATATGGGGATTAGATAGCCAACACAGGGCTCTCGATCTCATCAAATGGTCAGACATGTGTCAACCCCTCAAGAACAGTGGCTGCGGTTTGAGGAACTTACAAAGTCTAAACACTGCCTTCCTCTCAAAACTGAGTTTCCAACTAATTACCCAACCCAATCTCCTCTGGGTAAAGGTACTCCGAGCAAAGTATGGATGGTCACGCACTACGCACTACAAATTCAAAACAAAGACCAACTCGCATATCTAGAGAAGTATTGCAAAGTCCTAGCCTGATACGACCCTGGGTCTCAAGTGGAATATTAGCAACGGTCATCACGTACGCTTTTGGTCAGATAACTGGATTGGGGATCTAGGTCCGTTAAAAAATCTTGCTTTAACAGAACTCAGTGAGCATGAGTTGAAGTAACCAATCAATGACTTCATTCATGATTCAGGGGACTGGCATTGGAGTTTATTCTAAGACAAGCTCCCTATGTCAATCATACATTTAATTGCAGCTACTACTCCATCGAAGACCTCTAATGATAAAGCTTCATGCTCATGGTCCCACATATCCAATGGATCCTTCACAGTATCTTCAGCCTACAAGTTAATAGAGGAAGATTCGTGGAATGAGGAGTCACGCAAATAGCAACTCATCTAGAAATGGCCAAGCGCCCAAATAACCTGCTTTTTTCTTTGAATTGCCCTTAAAGGCAAACTCTTGACCAATTCTGAACGTTTGAGGTGTCATCTCACCACGGATGCCACCTGCGAACTCTGCAAAAGAGCGATTGAGGATATTGATCATATCTTTAGAAGATGCCCCTTAGCACTTGCATGTTGGCATACGCTGATCCCAGACCTAGCACTCACTGGGTTCCTTACATTGCCCCTTGAAGAATGATAGCTGTCTAACTTAGATGCTACGAAACATTCCATCAGTTGGGCAGTCATCTTTGGTACCCTCACTTGGAAACTCTGGTAAGCAAGGAACAAAAGACTATTTGCAAGAGAATCATTCAGACCCCAAGTCGTCCTAGCTTCTATTTCGGCTTTTGTATCCCATACTCTTGAAAACAAGGATTTTCTGGCTTCGATTTCACTGTAACTAGCAATTGTTAGCCTACATATCCATGAGTTTTGTTACTAGACACTTTGCACACTTTTGAGGTCACCTACCTTGTAAATACAGTTTTTGAATGAAATTCCCCTTTCCACTAAAAAAAAATCAATAAATTGCTCAATAATATCGAACAATACGTAGTAGATTACCTATAAATGCATATTCAGGCAAAAAAAATATAAATAAGAAAGAGAAAAAGACAGAAAAATATTGTCAAAATTATTAAAAGATAAATAAGTATGTTGAATTTCAATAATTCCAAAGGGACTGATTTGAAATTTTGAAATGTTGTAAAATTTGAGAAATTACTGAATTACCCTTATTTTTTTTAATAAAAAATCATCAACCCCTTGTTAGCCGGCAGTGGTGGCCGGTGCCGGCGACTGGAGCTCTGTGGTCTCATATTTTTTTGAATTTCTCAAGCAAAAGTTGTCAGTATGAATATTTGAGTTGTTAATATAATACTAAAGTCGTAAATAGGGTCAACTGAAGCTCCGAAGGTCTCATATTTTTTTTTGAATTTCTCCGGCGGCGACAAGGAGTAGAGGATTTTTTACTAAAAAAAAGCAATGGTAGTTAGGTAGTTTCTCAAATTTTGCAACATTTCAAAATTCTAAATAAGTTCATTTTGAATTATTGAAATGCAACATACTTATTTTTCTTTTGTCATTTTTAACATTATTTTTCTATCTTTTTTCCAAAAAAAAAAAGACAAGAAAATATCACTTGAACTTCAAAATTCTCTACTAAAAAGAGTAAGGATTTTAAAGTTCAAACGGTATTTTATTATCTTTTTCCCAAATAAGAATTCATGTTATCATTTTTTTTTCGGCCAACTATCATACTTTGATTGAAAATTTGTTCGTCAAATTACCTTTCACTTCCTTAAAATAGAAATTCATATAATTTATCTAAAAACCATGCATGCAATTAAATACGCGAGTACTTATATCTGGGCCTAAGAAGATACTGTCTTTATTTAACCATTATTTAGCTGTTATTATAAAATGAATGAGATAGAATATGTTGTAATCTTTCGGTTCCAACATTCATTTTATGAAATATTTAGATGGAAGAATGTAAAATAAAATAATGTTTTGGTTTTGGTTTTGTAATAGTAGTACTACATAATAACTTGTTGAAAATAATTTTAGGAAAATAATTCCCACAAAATAAACTTTATTTTTAATTTTATAAAAGTTTTTATAGACGACTTTATTTTTTATTAATAAGTGGCAAGATATTCTCCCTAATTTGTCCCAACTATGAATAAGATGCAAAAGAATGTGAGATGTTGTCATATGATTTAGAGGTCACAAACTCAAATCTCTGAAACAACCTCTCTATTGCAAGTGGCAATGAAACTGTCTATAAAGATCCATATCTTTATCCACCATTTTAATCCTACATAATCCAAGATACTGCAACAAACTACAGGAGTCCAACCACTATGAACCATCTTATTGAATCTTTCATATCCCAATTTTATTTATCAAATGATAGCGCTTCATTAAAGCACTATAATGTATCAATAACACATGTGTGCTTTGTTGTCCTCAATTGTCAATTTGATAACAGGCTGTTTGGATGCATAAAACATGTTTACTACAATGTAAATAACCTTAGTTTCCCCATAATGTATCAATAACATTGTTTATTGGAGCCTCATAACAATTCAATGAACACACAAACATTAACGTATACTCCCTAAACTCTTCCTACTATACAACAATTTCCACTGATTAGTAAAGTGGCAATAAAGTTATGCAGTAACAAGGGAGCTAAAACAGAAAAATAAGAGTACACAATTTCCAGCTTCATACACTGCCCTGCTTCACTTGCTGAAGAACAGTTAAATCAATTTGTCTCTGACATACTGAGGTTAGAGGCAGATGAACCAAAGGAAAATGTTCCTATGTTTACATTACAAGGCTGACAATTCTACTTCCTGAGAGCATGGTCGGTATGCCACAAAGGTGCTGTCTATAGAGAAGGAACCAGTATTAAAACAAGTGATTCCTGTGTATTTGAACGCTTTTTGCTCACTTCTGTCTCCCAATATTATCTGTATCAGAGGATAACAACAATCCAACAAGCATCTAATCACTTTCTAGCATTTGAATTAAATGGAAATGCTATCTATCAAGTTCTTACAGATCGTTCAGTTTATACACTACAAATGAGCCACTTGTAGAAGGAAATTAAAAATCACTGTCATCCCCAACCTTGTTTGGTCAATAACAAGAAAATTACCAAATGTCAAAGATTTACAAATAAAATAAAACATCATGTTCCTTTCAATTTGGACCACTAAAGGCACCTATAAATTTCCTCTTGAATCGTATGTTTTATGCACGACTTTCCCAAGAGTTTGAATTGCAATGAATTAAATATGTAAATTATCTACCGATAAAGTCAGATAAAGGAGTATAGAAGCAAAGTGGGGTTTTATCATCTAGCCATCGCTAAATTCATTTTTCAGCAAACTGCAATTTGCAATTTCATCAAGGACAAGATTAATTCAAGTAAATACATTGGAGATTCTAGCATTTAAGGAGCATAAGTTCATGATAGATAGCAATCCGTTTCCCAAAAAGGCATCCCTAGAAATTTGAAGTATGATAACATCAAGTTGTTCGCAAAGCAACATTTGATATCGTTAAACAAGACTGAACTATGTCTATTAGTACCGTATGGGGAGTTGGATAAAGATATAGGCAGTGATCGTAGTTCCAGATGATGGGTTGTACTGTTAGAGGCAATGGACAGAGATGACTCTGATGGGTTATGGTGGCAACAAGCTGCAATATAAATTCATAATCTTGTGGTTAGTGGATGTTATCCAAAAAGTCAGTTTAATTAATGAAAAAATGGCAGAAGACCGTCAGTAAAGGAATAAATTACATGCTGAAAGGGATCATCAGTTTCTTCCATAGAAGGTGGCATTAAACATGATCGGCGCATTCTATACAGCAAATCCTGGCGGAAAAATACAATTTCTTGATTGTAAAATTTGATCCTGCGGCCACAAAATTCTTATGCAGTAAGAACAATCAAACACTTCAGCTCCTAATAGCAAGCACAAACATGCAAAGCTGCATCAGACATCTCATAAAATTTTATTTAGATAACCTGCAAGGATTGCTTGAAAATATGGTATTGGGAATATATTTCTGGAGCTCCTCTGTTAAATATTTTGGCAGAGCACATCTAGGCAGAACCGTCGAAGGACCTAAAAAAACAGCACAGTGATATGATGCAAGGAAAAGGAAGAAATAGATAATTCTTACAAATGAAGTCAAATACCTGGATCATCAGGACCTGGAATGAACAAAAATCGACTTTTCTCTATTAGACGTGGGTGGGCAGCAATCATTTGCCCTAGCTTACCAAACTGCAACCTGCAGGTTGATGTATATGACAAGTGTTATTCTCACAACAAATTAACATTTTTATAGTATATTCAATTATGCCAAAAGTACTCAACTAATTGTTCTAAGCACTAGACTAATTCCGCTGCATCATAGTTATGTGATTCTAATTTGCTGCTTTTTTCTTATCATAGCTCACAAGAAATAACAAAAGCAACCCAAAGTTGCACTCACCGGAGGCTTGAGTAAGAATGAAAAGAAAGGTTACACGGATGAGAGGAGAAGTTTCCCATGAAAACAAATAAGGAAGGGACCACTTCCACACTCTCAAAACCATCCAGTACAGTCTTCAGCTTTCCCATAGCCTTCTCTACGGAAAAACAGCATCAAGATTATATCAAGCCACTTCTAAAAAGGAAGGTGATAGAGGAGGGAAAAGTAAAGATGAGATATTGAAGATTCCAATCACCTCTTCGCTGTCTAGCCAGATATCAGACAGTATAACAAACATGTCATTGACAGCTCTCTTTTCCATCTCTGCTAGTCTGATCTATTGAAATGGTATAGGCTAAGTACAAATTCATAGGTGATTCTAACAGATAGTAGGCAAGACATTAGGAAAGGAATAAATATCAGTGACAACCAAGTGAGGGTAAGGTGTGTTCAGGATACAGTTTCTTCCTTAGTAAATGTGCCACCTCCGAAAAAGTCATGACCCCCACTTAATTTTAGTGACTTATCTCTGTCCTCCAATGGGGGGAATCCACATGTGAAGACCTGATGAAAAAAGGGGAATATGTCCATGATTCAAAACTTAAAATGACGATATTAATGAATTCTTCAAGGAAAAGCAAGATGATGCAAATGCAATCATGATTAAATGTTTTTGAACAAAACTAAACATATTGGTCACTTTTGTCACCAAATCGTACAAGGCTTTGTGAAGAATGTACAAGAGTAAATCAAGAAGTTGTTTACTTCTTAGCAAACTAACAGCCTTTAAAACCAATAGCCGAGCATATACAAAACCCGAAAATTGTTTTATCAAATATTGTGAAATAAAGGACAAATAAAGATGCTGTAAAAAAGGAGACGGTAACTACCTGAAAAACACCCCCCACCAGCATCTCGCCTTCTGCCACAATAATGGTGTTCTCTGTAAAGAATCCTGTAGTTATCTTGTATTGATTGTCAAAGAAACTAATACTGCTATGCAATCCTTTTAGTGGAGCATCGAATTGTTGTGCAGGTTTTAGTGTAAGAAAAGATTAAAGATTATGAATATACAACAATTCCATCTTCATCAACTTGCACCAAAGTTCTCCAATCACTTAGCAACAAACTAAGGGCCTGTTTGGTTAGCGGTGGCAAAAGTGGCTTTTTTTTAATCTGACTTTTACAAAAGTCAGATAGGATAAAAGTCATATTATAAATGTGATTTGTGTTTGGATTAGCGGTGGCAAAAGTGGTTTTTTTAGAAAAGCCAAACTTTTGAGCTTCTTCTCAAAAGCTACTTTTGAAAAAAAAAAAAAACAGTTGCCAAAACACCAACCCAAACACCCCAGTTTTCAAAAAGCTAGAAGCCACCGTAATTTTTTTTAAAAAAAGCCTGTTTGGGATGGCAGAACGCCATCCCAAACAAGCACTAACAAGACATAAACTATACTCATTCTTTGGATCGACCAATACAAAGCAGGCGATCAGATGTTATTGTTCTTCATCCAAGTTAGTCAAGAGTCAAGAACTAAACAACAAGAAGAATTGAATCACGAAGACATAGAAAAGAAAATGAAATTAAAACAAAAGTAACAAAAGGAGACAGGATAAAATTATTTAGTAATATCCGTAAAAAACATTGCTCACAGGAAAAGGAAAAGGACGCCTTTCCTCCCTTATTAACAAATGGAGCATACATGCAGCAATTTAATTCACTGAAGTAGGATGCAATTTAAACTATCAATTGTATTATTCTGCTCCCAAGAAAACCTACTTTAGGTACTCTGAGCAAACATGGAGCTCTTCCAATAAACTATCATTCTCAAACAACAAAAGGATATAGCAGTAGATAAATTGATTTCAACCGAAGCGGTTAGGTCTTCTAAATAAAAATGCCCATCCTCCAGCTGTGAAATCACTCCCATGATCCATCTTCTACCTGTTTGCCCAACCAGAGACTGGATGGGAGATATCTGCCAAACACAGCATTGCATGTTAAGAACATATTCATCCTCTCTAAGAACATATTCATCATGTTAAATGCATGAAAGACAATTGTCAAATATGTTTAATATCAAACGAAAAGAGTCACTGGACGTTACAACCAGTTGGTGCATCAAGTAGTACCTCACAGCTTCCAAAATACGTAGACTCAGAGTCAAAAGCCGGCTTTGCAAAATGCTGGTCACGAGAGAGCCTCTGGAACAGCAACTGAAATCTGTCCCTGTACAGAGTTGCTTTTGCCGATGCTTCCCCATGAATAGGTAAGCTGCTTGTATGCCTGGAATTAAAGAAATGAGTCACAAAACATTAAAGCATTCGCCTAAACTTTGACTTACGATATACAAGTCTTACGGCAATCCTCAAACTTCTTTATAGCATGCTTTTATGGGATCATCTATACAGTTAAGAGTCCCGGTCAGAGTCACAGGCTTTGAAATTGAGTCCAGTTCAATAGTTTTTGTAAATGAGGTATTGAAATCCCCAGCAATTATTCAGCACAAAAAGTAAACTACACGGCCGAAAGCACCTAGAATAGAAACCTACTCGTAAAATTGCTTTTTGATAGGGTCGTATCGAAATTTAGGGACTAAGAATGCATCGACGACGCGAAAGACTGAACCAATGCCAACAGCATCAGAGCTTTCCTCAACCGCTGCTTCGGCTTCTAACAGCAGGCTCACCACCCGATGCACCGGTTCTTTGTCGATTATTGTAGATTTCACTGTCATTTCGAACAAATTAAAAACCGAAACGATTAGCTGAGGGCTGTAATTGAAAATACAAGTAGAAAACTTTCAAGGTTAAAGCTCACGAGATTCGTGTTCGAGCTGATCGAGGAGGAGATCGATGGCTTCATCTTCATCAGCGGCATCAAATCGACTTACAAAGGAAAGGATCTCATCAAGAGCATCTACTTTGAGAGTGTACCCTCTGATCTTACACTTACGCTGAACCTTCTTCCTCGTCGTCGATGCACTCATCTCTCTGTGTGTCTGCGTCTGCTGACCGGAGGGTTCGGCGGGAAAATCTATTTTACTGTGAGACCTATGGCGGGAAAATGGATTAAAAAGAGCAATCCGGTCCCATATTGTAACTAGCGAGCGGATTTCGAAATCCAGCCGTCCATTATTGTACGGTCAAGATGTAGACACGTAAACTGAATCTAATCTGGACCGTTGATTTTGAGATATCTCATACATCGGTTCCACTACTTTGCAGGGATACAGTTGTAATTTTCGTTAAAATTCAGAAAATCACTAATTGGTAATTACCAAAAAATTCTCACAAATGACAAGTTACGCAAAAAAAAAAACAAAAAAAGAAGAAGCTCCGTCCTTCGCCGTCGGGAAGGAAGAAGTCGTGAACTCCGGTGGAAATTTTTTTAACACCTGAAAATTGAACAGTTTTTCTGCGTCGAGAAGGAAGCTTCAACATGTCACTCTGATGAAAGAAGGAAGGAAGGATATGATACGTGTGAATTTTCTTCTCAAATGAAGGATCTAAATCAAAGGCTAATTTCGACGACGGCTGTTTCAAGGTGGGCACAGATTTTTATATGCTCTCCTCTCGTATTTATGAGCTTAAAATAAGAAATTTATGATGTATTGTTTTTTTTACTGTGTTTTCTACACAAATTTTTCCATGAGTGTACAAGCAATTAACTTGATTCAGGAGCCTTTTAGTAAATCCTTTACTAAAAGGCTCCTTTACTTTTCTAGTCCAAAAAAAATCCTTTACTTAGATTTTTCTATAATTTTTTCCTATCATTCTCATACAGTCGCGAACAAGGAACCGGGTGAGAATGTCCCGAGACATGGTTTAAGGTTCTTGATTCAGCTAAACAAGAAGATACTATCAAATTATACTCTCCTGTAATTCTCACTAAAGCGTTCACTGAGAAAAAAAAAAGCAGTTCTCGGTGAAGAATAATAGAACATTCCCATATGTTTTATAACATATACCAAACCATCTTCAACTGCGTCAGTTCAGCCTCAGCTTCTCTATCGCAGGTTCGACAAGCTCACGCTCACATTCTCAAAGCTGGACTCTTTGGCAATGTCCAACTCACGACCAGACTCCTTTCCGTCTATGCTAATAATCTATGCTTTTACGATGTCAATCTTGTCCTCGATTCTATTCCTGAACCTGATTTGTTCTCCTTCTCCACTCTCATCCATGCTTTTGCGAAATTGAATCATTTTGACCATGTTTTGGGTGTTTTCTCTCAAATGTTGTCTCGGGGTTTGGTTCCGGATAGCTATGTTCTTCCTAGTGCCATAAAGGCTTGTGCTGGACTACAGGCTCTGAAAGCCGGGCGACAGGTACATGGGGTTACTTATGTATCTGGGTTGACTTCGGATTTAGTAGTAGAATCATCTTTAGTACACATGTATTTGAAATGTCACAAGATTGGGGATGCACAGATATTGTTTGAGAGAATGCCTGAGAAAGACGTTGTTATTTGGAGTGCTATGATTGCTGGCTGCTCTCGTCAAGGACTTGGGGATAAGGCAAAGGAACTATTTTATGAGATGAGAAATAAGGGTGTGGAACCAAATATGGTGTCATGGAATGGTATGATATCTGGGCTCTGTAATAGTGGGTCACATAATGAGGGGTTGATGTTTTTTCAGGCGATGTTCTCTGAAGGCTTTCGGCCCGATGGCTCTACTATCTCCTGCATTCTTCCTTCTATTGGACACTTGGAGGACTTGGTAATGGGCACCCAGGTTCATGGTTATGTGAACAAACAGGGCATTGGATCAGACAAGTTTGTAGTCAGTGCACTTATTGACATGTATGGAAGATGTGCCTGTGCATTAGAGATGTCTCAGGTGTTTGATGAATCTGACCAAATGGAAATAGGTTCATGCAATGCTTTTCTTACTGGGTTGTCACGTAATGGTCTTGTTGACACTGCAGTGGATGCATTCAGGCGATTCAAAGCCCAAAGAATGGGATTGAATGTTGTGACATGGACATCCATAATAGCAAGTTGCTCCCAGAATGGGAAAGACTTGGAAGCCTTGGAGTTCTTTAGAGAGATGCAAGATGAAGGCTTGGAGCCTAACTTTATAACAATCCCAAGCTTGATTCCTGCTTGTGGAAATATTGCAGCATTGGCACACGGAAAGGCAATCCATTGCTTCTCTATCAGAAAGGGAATAGTTGACGATGTATATGTTGGTAGTGCTTTAATAGATATGTATGCCAAGTGTGGAAGGATACAATTATCTCGACGTTGTTTTGATAGAATGCCAACCAGAAATTTGGTTTCTTGGAATGCGATAATGAGAGGATATGCTATGCATGGTAAGGCCAGGGAAACAATAGAGATGTTTCATATGATGCAGCAGAGTGGCCAGACACCTGACGTTATTACCTTCACTTGCCTGTTATCTGCCTGCAGCCAAAATGGCTTAACAGAAGAAGGATGGCATTATTTTACAAATATGTTCACAGAACATGGCATTGAAGCCAAATTGGAGCATTATGCATGTATGGTGACACTGCTAAGTCGTGTAGGAAAACTTGATGAAGCTTATTCTCTTATCAAGAAAATGCCATTTCAACCTGATGCTTGTATTTGGGGAGCCTTGTTAAGTTCCTGCAAAGTTCACCATAACCTGAGTTTAGGTGAGATTGCTGCAAAGAAGCTTTTCGAGTTGGAACCGGACAATCCTGGGAGCTATATTCTTCTGTCCAATATCTATGCCTCAAAGGGTATGTGGGGTGAGGTAAATAGAATACGAGGTGTGATGAAGAGTATGGGATTGAGAAAAAACCCGGGCTGCAGTTGGATTGAGTTAGGACACAGAGTTCATATGCTTCTTGCAGGGGATAAATCACATCCACAAATGGGACTGATCCTGGAAAAGTTGGATAAACTGAGTAATGAAATGAATAAGTTTGGTTACTATCCTGATACTAGTAATGTTCTGCAAGATGTTGAGGAGCAAGATAAGGCACAAATATTGTGTGGGCACAGTGAAAAGTTGGCTGTAGTATTAGGATTACTGAACACAAGTCCTGGGCAACCTCTTCAAGTGATTAAGAACCTGAGAATCTGTGATGACTGCCATGCTGTTATAAAATTCATATCCAGCTTTGAACAAAGAGAAATTTATGTCAGAGATACAAATCGTTTTCATCATTTCAAAGATGGTGTTTGCTCTTGTGGAGAATATTGGTGAATTACTTCTGGTTAGCCTTTGAATCCCACTTCAAGAGGAGTTCATCCTGTTCCATTGGTTCCTTCAGCAGATCAACAAACAGAAATACATTATCCATGATGACATGTGCGGACATTAAGTTGATGCTAACAAGTAACATCTCCAGAACAAAAATTTGTGTACTTTATAAAATGGTAAATTCTTTCCAATTTTTAGTACTTGTCTTGTTTGGCTAGGATATAGGAACTTAAACAAAAATCAAAATATTCAATATATAATAATAATTTGTATTTTAAATTTTTTTATTCCAGAAAAAAGGCAAAGCAATTTTTAGTCCAAAATCATTTTTTTAACTATGTTTTCTTTTTGAGTGCATGCTATTCTCTATTTTTCTTTTGCATTTGGTGTATCTAATAGGCTTAGCGTTTAATTATTAAGCACTTGCCCAAGTTTAATTAAGCACCAGTATATCATGAAATTTAAACAACTTTATTTGTTAAAATTTATCCTGTTACTGCATATTGCAAGGTTCAAAAATTAAAGGACAATGTCTTGGAAAGAAATAGCCAAAAAGTTTTATGCTTCCAACTACATAAAAGCTAAAACACACACACTCTCTCACATACTTGGGTGTTCCTCTGGTCTTCCAAGAAATTGAAATACCTTTAACGGAATGAACATATTCCATTTTCTTGATGGGTTTATATGAGGCTAAAAATCATATTAAAAAAGTAAAGTAAAAAACATGCAATAAATTACATTCACAAAATCGCATGAGAAACTACACACAAACCCTTTTCTTCTTTTGGTAGCAACTGTCTCATATAGCTGAGTTAGTGGCTGTCATATTCAGTCCCTGAAAATGCCAAAGTTCTCTGGTGATCTCATCCAAAAGTCCATTAAGAAGATGTTTTTCCATGTTTCTTATAGCCTCATATGTTTCAATAAAGGCAAATGTGTCATCATTCCAACCCAATTCCCACATACAGTCAATATCTGGATCCTTATTGTACACATCATTTTCTAGCATTTTAGGAAGGTAGTTTTCAATTTCAACTTGGGAAATCCTGCTTCTTCCGTAGAATGTTAGCTTCTCCATGTCTTCATTCAGCTGCCTAACCAAGTCATCTAAGGATCTAATTCTAATGGTACTGACTGATACCTTTGAGCAAGGATGAACTTTGAACTCTTGTCTTATCCCTTTTCGTTTCATCACTTCATAGCCACAGTCTAACATGAGTTTGTTGCTTAAGTCTTGATTATCCCAATCACTGCCAAGGGGATTGCTAAATGGCATGTCAAATCTGAAAAGTGTTTCTGCAGTGTTGAGGAATAATTGACTCTTGATCAAGTTCCACTTGAGGTGGTTTTCACTTTCTGTGAGTGGTTTTGGACAAATATTCTTGCCTTGCACTTGTATGTGAGAGTTAATGTTCATCTTGTCTTCATGCATCCCTGTGATATTGAAAACGTTAACCAAAATCTAAATTTGCTTCAACATTACTTTATACTGACAATTATGGTAACCAACTAAAATGTCAATGTGATGACACCAAAAAAGTAGTAAATAAATGAGATAGGTAATCTCTGGATTTCTAGCATCTATGAGTGTAGTAGGTGAGTCTTTTCCCTCCGTTTGTGATCCACAGTTCTGCTGTGATGGCAGAAAGAAAAATAGTATTTGGCGGGTGTTGTGAAAAGTATCATGATCTTATGGAATATGAATGAAGAATTGAAGATAATGAATGACAGCTAACCCAAAATTATTGTCATTCCTTAACATACTATACGATATAACTGCAGGTACTGTAATATTCATGAAAGAGAAGTTGCACTGAAATTTAGGGTTATACTCACCATTTATGGTGCATGGTGCAATTTGGCTAGACTCCAATCCTTCATCTGCTGTAGCTAGAGCAGCTTGATCTTGCAAATCTCTTGTTTTCACCGACTTTGCACCTTGATGCTGCAAAATATCCAACAAGGATTTGGAAGAAAGTTATCAGTACTTGAGTTATATATATATTTATATATTTGCTTTGCTCCCATGTGAGAATTAGAGCTTACCCAATAGTTGGAAATTAATGCTTCTGATTCCTGTGAGATTTGAAGTTCCCCACCATCAGGATTATACAATGTAGGAGGACTTTCATCTTTTTTATGTGGTTTGCGTCTCACTTCTGACAGTTCAGTGGTAGCTACTGGTGTATTGGAGCTAATGATGCATGTGTCTGCTTCTTTGGACATGCCCACCCCATCTCGCTCAGCTTCTTTTGAGATATTGAACTTGTTGGACGTTCTTTGTATCACTTGTTGCATAACGGGACTCTGTTGCTTTACTTGTTTTGGGATTGGGAGCATTTTTGCATTTCTTCGGGTCAACACCTCATCAATCTTTCCTGGCATATCATTTTTATGCTTTCTAGTATTCTTTACCTTCTTGTCAGCTATTTTGTGAACACTTTTTTCAACCATCCCTTTCAGGACGCCCTGCCTTCCCTTAACTTGATCTCTCGGAGAGGAAAGTTGAATTGACTCCTTATTCATCATCTCTTTGATTTGCATATTTAAACCATTGGAGACTCCATCTCTGACTAGATTACCATAGTAGCTAATTGAAGACCTGTCCGAATTCATAGCACCAGAATTTTCTGCTAAATTGTGCTCAGGTGATACAGCATGGTTTATGAATAGCTGCTGCTTCTGAGAACTGAACAAATCATGCGGGGGTTTGGATAAATCATTGGATGGAGTTTCACTCCCTCTTTGTGATCTTGCCTTTAACATTTGCTTTTCACTCAGCTGGGGCCACTGTTCTTTATCATGTTTCTCTTCGTGAGGCCCATACTTCAAGACCACGCTTGACTCTTGAATTCCAAGATGATTCTGAAACGTTTTTTTATTGCCTAAGATGTGCATGTGTGCAGTTCTCTTTTCAGATTGATGAATGCTTTCATTGGATTCCTTTCGTTCCTGCAATAAAGATTTAACTTCTGATCTTCCATGCACTTGTTCCATCTGATTCAGCATGTTATTTAGAACTAGATCATTAGTTCTGCCTTTTCCTGTGCCTTTCTGTTCTCTGTTAGTTGTGTGATCCTGTCTTCTTCCTTTCTCCTGAACCCCTATTTGATTATCTCTGATAAAATTGACCCTCATTGTACTGTCATTTTTCTTGTCTTTTTTTATGCTGCCCTTATCTGAGCCTTTCAATGCTCTTATTCCATTATCAACAACGGCCTCAGATTTGGCCTTCCGCATATTCGAATTTTTATCAACACCAAGCTCCTTATACTGTGTTGCATACTGTGTTGCAGGCATGGTAGCGGCTTCTGTCACTTTTTGCTTTTTCTGAGGTAACAAATTCTCTGTTTGTCTGCTCTTCAGTTCCATCTTCTTCTCACTTCCTTTTGAAGAGGTATGCTTGGATGTCATTCCTTCTATTTTTTGTGCAGAACTTGAATCCTTCTGTTTCTCTGGAAGGTTATCCAAACCCATCAATTTGGCAATTACATTTGGTATCCTACTCATGTCTGGATCAGATTGCTCTGAGGCCAACTGATTATTTTGTTCAGAAAAAGCATTCAGACGCTTTGTGTTAGAGCCATAGCTAGTTGATCGCTTATGATGAGGAAGCAATTTTGATGTGTTGACATCTTGCGTTTCGTTATTTAATTTTTTGCCTTTGGAGTAATTTGTCTTCATGAGACCTGTGTTTTGATTTCCTTGAAGGTTTTGAGAATGTGTAGGGCGCTTGTCAAAAGAGAAAATTGGCGCCAGTTGCTTTTGCTCTGAAGTGTTGGTTTTTTCATCATCTTCATCATCATCATCCTCCTCTAATAATATGATCCGATTTTTCTTCTGCGGCGTCACAATGAACTCTGAATTTTTCTGCTGGTTTACTATCATCCTGAGGGACTCCTCCAAATTTATAGCACCTTGCAACAACTCCTTTGCAAATTCTATTTCTATGGTGAGACCATTGGAGTTGGAGGCACTTAATATCTGGTTTAATTTCTGCGCACCTTTGTATATCTCATTTATCTGTACAGGAGAGAGAGCGGGGAACTGACTAGTCAAAGCTAATTCTCGACCTGAATGCCCTCGTCGTTCCATCTTGCCAAAGCTCAACGTTCCCTTTTTAAGCTGGCTAAAGAAACTCATGATTGAACTTGTGAAAGAATCAGTTCTTCTTTGTTTCCCTCCATTCTCAAATGGAAAAGCCAGGGCTAAGGCCATATCACCAGTTTGCTCCAACCTCTGACCTCTCCCATATGGAACAATCTGATTTGAAACTTCACTAGCTTTTGTCGATCTATGGCTTCTGCTAGACCTACCTGGCATGGTCCCGGTTCTGGAACTAAACTGCAGCACATGAAACAAATGTAAGTAACAGAGTTTCATGATATTTGCTTTGATGGACACACAGAGTACTTATAAGATAACTTACATTTTCACTTCCTTTATAACTTCTGGATCCCCTTTGTGTTTGCTTGGAATAAGCATATGCATCTGCATGAGCATGTTTGGCACAATTAGATCACAAGGGGTTCTATTGCAGGTTAGAAAATATTTTTGTGGATGAACTTTGGGATGTTAGTTCAAAAGTCTGAAGTTAAAGCTGATTGTAAAGTTAAGATTTTGAACAGTAAATAAATTAGGGAAAATTCCAAAAAACAACACTCAAAATATATAAAGGACAATTCAGTACATCGAAATTCAAAAAAGACAAATCAGGCGGGTGTCAGAAAAAAGACCAATCTGTCATTTTGAAATTTCGGCCAAATTACCAAAATACCCTTCAGCCCTCAGTCGCAATAACAACATCAGAGTTGTTAATGGCGAATCATGAGTTGTTAATGGCGAGGTGAGTGTTGTTATTGGCCCTGAAACTTGTTAAGTGTTGAAAGAAGAAATTGGAGTTGTTAATAACGAATCCGGAGTTGTTAATGGCGAGTTATGTGTTGTTATTGGTCCTGAAATTTGTTAATTGTCAAAGAAGAATTCCAGTTGTTAATACCGAATCCGAAGGTGTTAATTCTGATGATCATGTTGTTATTCGGAAGTGTGCATGAAGGGTATTTTGGTAATTTGGCCAAAATTTCAAAATGACAGATTGGTCTTTTTTCTGACACCCGCCTGATTTGTCTTTTTTGAATTTCGATGTACTGAATTGTCCTTTATATATTTTGAGTGTAGTTTTTTGGAATTTTCCCAATAAATTATTGCCTGTAGTGACATGGAAAGATAAAAAGAAGATAAATAATGAGAGATAAAAAAAGGTGTATCTCATATATATTTTCATCTTTTCGTGTCACTCTCTCTTACCATGTTACAGTATTCTAATTGTTACAAAGAATCCAAAGTCATACGGTTATAGCTCTGTTTTACTTAAGTTTTGTTAGAATTCTTTTAAGAATTTGAATTTTTTCTGCATTTAAATACCATTAACTTTGTTGCTGAGTAGCTGGATGAGAATGCCTGAACTATTAAACTTGTTTCTATCTGATAGTAAAAATTACTGGGAAAAAATCCTAACATTAAAAAAAAAAACGTGTGAAGACAAAAAAAAGTAAGTAATCCCCATCTGGGGAAAAGAAAATCTGGAATCATGCTGAATAAATAAATGATATCACCACATCTGATGTTCTAAATATTGATTTCCAAATTCCAGGGAAGTTCCTCTGGTAGAAATGTGTATGTTGAAATTTTAGTTTTCTAAATACTTTAACAAATGGGGGAAGCCTCAAAAAGATTTATATATTTGTGAAATGTGAATGTCATACCACAAGGATGTTATTTTTTCACATATCTCATGCTCAGATGTTTCATTTCATATATAAGATCAGAATACTCAATTATCTGCTTTTTTCTGCTTGAATACAACGCATTGCATCAACACAGGTCTAAATGAAGAATCATACACAATTCTATTCCAGTTTCATTGGCAAAAGAAGTATTCAATCCCACAGACTTGAAAGAAATTAAAGAAAGAAGAAAAGAAAGTGAGAATCACCACAATGAACTTACCTACAGGAGGCTGTTTAGATTGGCTTGACTTCTGAGAAGTAGCATTCATTCGTTCTTTCCTTGTACGCAAATCATCGAGCAGCTTCTGTGCAAAATCTGATCTCTTAGCCATCTTCTTCTTCTTCTTGTTGAAACGAGAGAGTTCTTTCACTTCTGACACTCCATCAAGCTTTGTAATATGGAAGAAAGGATTGTGTTTACGAAGTGTGAGGGTTACTTTTTTCAGGTACAGAAAGAAGGGAATGTTCTGCGTCTTTAATGGGTAAGAGGGTGCTATCAGAGTTGGTGAAGTGTTCATTCTGTCATCAAGAAGCAAATACAATTGTGGTGAGGTTTCTGTGTGTTTGAAAATCATGTGTATCTTAAAATTCTATAATGATATAAATTATTTTTTTTCACAAAATGAGTGTGTCTTCTTTCAACCAACAAGAAGGGAGTGGATGCCTCTTATGTAACTTGGCAAATGAATAGAAAAATTCATTCTACAAGAATCACTCCCTGGCTCTAGTCCTTAATATAAGATTTATTTATCTAATTTGATTAGAGGAAGAAATTTGGCTAATATGATATGTTTTTTTTTTTAAACACACTAATTATTTTCCTTAATTCCCTCCATCTCTCTTGAGAGTGAGCTTTGGAGTAATGATAAAAGTTGTTATCATGTAATCAAAGGGATAAAGGGTTCAAAACTTGAAAACAACCTCTTCACTTGCAGAGATAAGGTTGTATGTATCTGACCCTCCTCAAACTCCACCTAGTCAGAATTTCGTGCACTAGGCCACCTTCCATCTCTTTTTTATTTGATTATCGCCGAGGAGTATCAATAGGGATAAATTAGGAAAATATTGATAAATTTTTATTTAGGTATTACATCAAGGATGAAGGAGTCCCTTGTATTTTTCTCACCAGTACCATATAATTGTGGTAAAAAAAAGAACTAAATCAAAATTAGTGGGAAAAGTGAATTCGTGTGTGTGGGAAAGTGACGGCTCTGTATTGCTATACAAGAGTCTCAGTCATGGAGTGCGTGGAAGTGGGTGTAAGGATCTAACTTTCATTGTAATGCAAGCAATGCGTCAGACTTGAAATTCAGCTTCTTCCCAAAGCTTTTCCTTCTTTTTTTTTTTTTTCCTCTTTTTTGTGAATATATTCCCTCATAAAATAACTATTCCTTGGCCCTCCAATTCCACTCATCAAACCGTTGCTGGCCCTAAACCTTTTTCTACTCCAATTCTTCAAGAATTTATAATCTGATACAAAGTGACACATATGATGGATAATTAATTTGCAGATATTAAAGAAATGCGTAAGTTAAGTTAGTTGTTTGTATTAAATATATGTTAATTTTATTGTAATATTCTCTTTAATTGTGTGCATTGAGACTGCCCCGATGAAATCCCCTAAATATGGGCAATATTTAATAGGGATATTTTAGGTCAAAAATTATAAACCTAATTCTCAAAAGAACACTCCTCCGATCCTAATACCCATTTAAGAGTTTTTGTTGGGTTCTAATTTCTAAATATACAAGTTATTGTTCCCTTTTGGCTCCTATATTAATTTTTTTCCCTCATAATATTCCTATTTTAATCATTAAATGATATGGGTATTTTTAGAAAAGTGTTAAAAATTCTATACATATTAATTACAAAAAATTTTATATTTGGAATGAAAGAAAGTATATTGTTAAAAGGTTACCAAGTAGTTGCCTAATAATCTTCCCAATTTATTATATATAGTCCTTTTATGATTGTTAATTTATTATTCTTTGCCAACATACAAACTAACCGTCGTTGCCATTTGGTTGGGATTATTGGAAAGGCCCTTTTTGTTATTTTAAAATATGCATAAGCTTTTTAAGTTCTGGAAAATATAGTTTATTTGCTAGCCTCACAAGTTAAGAGTCAAATTAAGCTTTGATGAAAGTTGCAGCAGCATACACACACATATTGTTACTTCTATGGTTCAAGTAGGTGTGACCCCATATTTTTTTGTTTAACTTAGACAAGAAGTTTACTTTAATTTTAAATATAATACCACAATTCACTTTATCTCCTAAATTTATAATAATGTAGTAAAATAATTTGGGGAGGTTAAAGAATATAAATAAATTACTTAATTGTATTATATATTACATAATCTTTCCGAAATGCTTATATGTAATATTAGATTACATATTAATTTATAAGTCAATGAAATTAATTTACAAAAATATTATAGATATAAATACTTTAAAATAATTTATTTAACTTTCTTGATCTTCTTAAATTAATCAAATAAATATTATATAAAGGACCAAAGGTAGTAAATTTTTTTCTTCCCCAAGTATCCTTATTGATTACATATAGAAAGGGACTTTCATCAAATGTAGTTATAATACACATGATTAGAAAGAGTGTTATAGGGAAGCCAACATAATTTGTAATAGATAATTAACTTAACTAATTTCTTTAATATCAATTAGTATGTTAAATACAAAAGCTTCATCCTCTAGTCATAGGAAAATATAATTAAAATAAGTGTCCAAGCAAAGGAGAAAGCAACACATGACGAGTATATATATAGTTCTCTTACTCTTCTTGTATTTATTTTTATGTTTACATTATCTTTAACACAATTATCTACTAAATACAGAAAATTTAAATTCAAAAATGGACAATTTTGTCAATTTCAAAGGAAAGAATCATACAACTCTCCACCCCCCCCCCCCCCAGGAAGGAATCATACAACTTATTCTCCAGGTCACATATATATTCAACAGTTCGCAACATCTGAATGCCAACATTACTTCTCAAGACATAGACTCTCTCTTGAAGTTTTTTACCTTCTTCCCTATTCATGTGGCTCCTCCCAATTCTTCTCTTAGGGCTTGTTTGGTTGGAGGGGAGGAGATGAAAAATAAGCCCCTCCCCTTGTTTGGTATGAAAAATTGGAGGGGAGGGGAGCCAAAAGAGGGGCTCCAAATCCCTCCCCTTCCCTTATTTTTGTTCCCTTTAAATTGGGCGGTTTTGGAAGGAAGCAAAATGGTGTGACTGTTTTGCCCCCATTACTTTTTTATATTTCAATTAATACCTTTGAGCAAAAAATAAAAACATGCTCTGGAACTTGGAGATTTCAGAGTTTCAACCAAAATTGTAACCTGTTATTAAATTAGCTATTAAAGTCTGATGCTTCTTATGTAACAGCTAGGGACCACACACAGCACCCACTGCTGGCTGAGACTACACACAGAACCCAGCAGGATTTGTCCTCCATCTGCCCAACGGCTTAAGGATTTTCCTCTTGGATACTCCTAATTTCTTCAAGAGTCACCTCCCAAAGGATCCAAGGCTTGACCTGAAGGTCAAGTACAGACCTTATGTGATCCTTGGTAGCTAAGTGCGCCATGTAACACCCCAAATTTTATTCACTGAGAATATATTACAATTATTTTATATATATTCAATAAAATAGTGAATATTTAAAGTCAAATGAATTAAATATTGAAAATTGAAAGGTGAACAGTATTTTCAATGAAATCGTCTGCAAGACAATGAGTTTGTCATGTGATTTTGGAAGACCAAATGATGAGCAAAAATTATGAAATTTTACAGGATAAAATTAGACATCCCAAGCTTCAATTTGATATGTCATATGAATTATTTGAAACTATACGCAAAAAGATATGAATTTTTGAAATTAGCCCAAAAAATCTGAAAAGTTTTGGAGCAGCACCCAAACAAATTAAATCTAGGAATGATATGTTTTCAAATGGATAAATTTCATATTTTTCCTTTAAACTAGACTCAATAAAAGTTCTATCATATTCAACAATTATAGTTTATTCCTCTTGAATTGGATTAAGGACACTTGGCATATCATAATCCAAATAATTATTTCCCTTCCTATTTTCTTTATTCCATAATTTACACAATTACCAACACAATTGGACTTTATGACACCATTAGGAGGAAATAAGGCCAACTACCAAGCATATGTCATAAACCATTTAAATAATATTTCTTGAACAAAGATGAAGAGATATTTTAAACACTTGGTCATCTCTTTTCCTCCTTCATTTTCGTCATCCACAGAGAGAGGGAGAGGGAGGGAGGAGAGAGGGAGAGAGAGGCTTTAGAAACTCAAGGTTAGAGAGAAGGAGGAAAAAGGAAAACCAATGTAAGCTTGTTATTTCTTAATATTGGTTCCCAAACTTGTATAAGCTTCCTCTATAACCTCTTCATTTCCATAAAATCCATTGTTTAGCAAGCTCATGTTAACCTTAAGGAGAGAGAGAAGGGAAAGGAACTTAAGAGGTAACTTCACAAATTCTAAAATTACGCTAGTATGTTGTTATGATTGATGTTTGTAGTTGGATTTAGTGATTTTTTGTTGAATTTGTAAATTTGGAAAGTGCTAGCCCTAAGTATTACATTGCCCAAATTTAGTCTAATCATATTTAAAAAGTGATTAAATGATTAATCAAGTGATTAGAAGTGAAAAGAAGTAAGCCTTGAAGTTGAAACACAAAAACACAGTTTTTGCTTAAGAACCCTAATTTCGTCTAGGTGTTGAATTAGGGGGAAGGAGTTGGTTTTTCAAAAATCTAGTGATTCCATTGGATTTAGAAGGGAAAATTGTGTGGGAATATAAGTGATCATAATTTTTGAAAATTTGTACACAAATGGGGAATTTATTGAAGTGGAAAAAGCATGTTGTTTTGTTATCTCCTGCAGGGCAATGTTGTTTTGTCATGCATTTTGTTGAACAAATCAAATCAGAATGTAATGAAACATTTCAGGATTAAAGTAGACATCCTGAGATTTAATTTGATAGGTATTATAAGCAATTTCAACTTATGGATTGGAAGTTGTGATTTTTCAAAGTTTTACCCTGTTTCTGGAGTAGCATGGGAATTCATGAAATTATATAATTTTGTGATTGTAGATAATGGTGTTTCATATTTTTTTCATGAAACTAAACTTAAAGAGCTTTCCATAGAATTTTAGAACACTCCATTTCAATTTTTGTGGAATTAGTTATGATTTTTGGAAATTGAGCCAAGAACACAAAATTTCTTGGCCGTTATCATAAGATTGCTTGGCTGAGGCCCACAACTTTCTAACCTCCCCTGGCCGCGGCCAATATACTTTTGGCAGGGGCCAAGACCCCTGTTTCAGCATTTTCACCTTTTTTTATTGGTTTAACTTTTCCAATCCCTTGGGTACTTGTATGAACCTCCAATGGCTATCTAAATAGCCTAAAATAGAGCAAATACCATGAGTGTAAAGTAGTACATGAATGGGTATCAACCTAATGCTTGTACATTTAACAATTTAGGACTGAGACTGGAGCCGAAAGTCAACACATTTTATGAGGCACGTGATACAGGGGTGATAGAGCATTGAGGTAGGAGCATTATCTTTCATACATCATGTCATAGTTCATATGATTGTGTGGTCACCATTATTTGTAAATATGTTATATTAATCAACATGGTTTGCCTAAAAAGGGCAGTTAGTGTCAGAAATACACTTACACTGGGAGTTGGGTAAGAATCCAATAGGTGTATAATTAGTGGGGCTGGGCCCTACTCATATATACATGACGATGATGTGATGATGATATGACAATGATGTATTATGATGATGTGTTATATTGTTCTTTAATTGGTGCATATATTGCGCATATTATATTTGCTTTTCGCATTTTATATGAACGATAACATATTTCTACTGGGATTCCTTGGAATCTCACCTTTTTTTCTAAACAAAACCTCTCAGTGGGTGCCAGCAGCTCTAAAGGAAGGGACGTGGATATGGGAAATTGACGGACACATTTCCCGAGATAAAGACCGTGGTTATATATATAGTCTGTAATTGGAATATTTTTGGATAGCTTTGTACAAAGTTGTAAATATCTTTGAATTTTGTATGGTTGATTCTGATATGTAAGCAAATACTTTTATCAGTATATTCATATCTTTTCTGTATGCCTGTGGAACTTGGTCTCTATTACTCTGTATATATCGAAATGGAAACGGGTGTTGACATCTCACACAAAAATGCAATCTCTATTTGTTTTCTTTTACCGATCATTGTTTTAGTAATTCCAACAATGTGCGTTAAAATAAATTTATGTCCACTTGGTAAAATAAATTTCAATTTTCATAATTTATTTAATATATATTGCGGTGTAAACTAATTTAAATAATTTTCATTTCAAAAAAACTAATTTAAATTATTTATATAAGTAAAAATATGTAAGCTAACATATAAACATGTAAGGGTAAAATGGTAAATTAGTTATTATCTCCTCTCCCATCCCCTTCTGAACTAAACAAAGGATCATTAAAAAACTTTCCTCTTCCTCCCCTTCAACCAAACCAAACAAAGTGACTCCCTATCCCCTCCTCTTTAATCCCCTCCCTTTGAACCAAATAGGCCCAAGTAAATTTTCTTGTTTCTTTTCTGTTTTGTAACTAATGTATGGCTCAGTTATTTTGCTATATCAAAAAACATCACATAACCAAATAAAATTGGAAAATTCTTTGTCTTTTTTTCTAATTTTAAAAACATATTAAATGAATTGGATGGTGAAGCAAAAATACAAACTCATCAATTCAATATATGAATATGTAAGTTTAAGAATTGAAAATAAAGAAACCCATTGATTAATATGATACACGAAAATATTTCTTGTTTCTATAACTCTTGCATTTTATAAGCGTAATGAACAGTCCCCAATTTTCGGTACAACTTCCCTTTTACATGCAAAAACATTGTTGTTCTGTTTTTTTTTTTTAATAAAAACGTTCTTGTACTTTTACAGTGTATTTGGATTGAGAGTAAATTAGAAGGAGTAAAAAAGTAAAGGAGAAAATGGTGGGAAAAATGGATTTTCCCTTATTTAGGTTGAAGGAGAAAATAGGGGCAAGAAAAAAGTGGGAGAGAAAAAATGATGTGGGTTCCATCTATTTTCTCCCCAAAATTTTCTCCTAAAAGATGAAGAGATTATTTAACACAAAATGAATTTTCCGAAAGACCTAACCTTTACCTGCGACATTGTTCGCCGGAACCAGATTCAGTGAGAGTTAATTGCAATGAGATCTGTATAGTTAAAAGAAAAATTTAACGATTTAGATTTAAAATTTTCAACTAAAACTAATAGTAAGGATATTATCTTTATTTTAGATTTTTTATACGCTTAAAATAATTTTTTTGAAAAAGTGAAAATAAAATATCCAATCTAAATCATCCAAATTATATCTAAATAATCTACAACAACAGATAACTCTCAATATTTATCGTGAGCACTGAAACTAATTTCTGTCAGCAGCGAGCTGGCCACCATCAAATGCTTAATTTCGTTTGGATGTTTCGGACTTCGGAGGACAAATTTTTGTTTTTTTTTTTTTCCGACAACGTAGGACAAATTTTTATACACACACAGAGGGTATTCTTATTTTCTCAATTTCTTTTCTATCTCTTATCTCTCATAGCATGGATCATATTATTATTCAGTAATAATATAGTATTTTTATATTATATTCATTCTTATTAAATTTAATTTATTATTATTGCTATTATTATCATCATCATTATTATTAAATTTAAATGAAATCAAAAGGGCTTGAGTTTTCTAAAGAATTTTTTATTTTAATTTTAACAAATCAGGATATAAAGATGTTGTTGTTGTTGTTGGGACATGTTTATTTTTATTTTAAATTTTTTTATTTTTGAAGTTTTTTAGGAAATATATTTGGCTTGATATTTTGATTTTAATATAAACAATAAAAAATAATTTCATTTTAATTTGACTTTAATATTTAATTTGATGTTGTTTATTTTTTATTTGAGTTTATTGGTCATGACTTCATGGTATTACTTGAAAAAATGGATTAAAAACTAAGGGTATTATTGTTATTATAAATATCATACATTTTCTCTCCTCCCTTCTTTCTCCCTTCTATCTAAACAAAAGGAGAGATAATATTCTCCCCCATCATTTTCTCCTCCTCCCTTTCAATGCTGTTTGGTATAAGAGATTTGGATAGAAAGGAACATTTCTATGAGTTAGATTTAATAAAATTGGAGAAGAAAGGCTATGAAATTTTAATAAAGAGAATATGTAAGATAAAATAATAAAAAAATAATTAAATACTTTTAACTCCACATTTCCTACTTTATTTAGTCTCACTTGTAAGTTCTAACAATTTTCCCCCCTTCCAATTCCTTTATGCCAAACAACCCTTAAGGATATGATTGGGCCGTGGGCCTAAATGACATTTATTAAAAATGGGCTTTGGCGTTTTTGCAAAGCTCGTCCAATGATAACAGTAAAATTTCACAATGACAACTTAAATTTGGAACATTTCCATCACCCGTTAGGTGATCAATTCTTCTGTTAGGATCAGCAAAGAAACCAACAATATTCAAATGTGTGACATCAATGTCACAATACTTAGAATTGCCTTCCCCTTTAGCAAAATTTGTTTCAATCTTTGACTCTTTACCTTTATTTTTATTTTTGAGCGATTCTTGGTGAAGATCAATTAGATATCTTTGTACACAACAACTATGAATTACCTTTGTCACCCCAGTGATAACACAAACTTCTAGTTAGATTATTGTTCCAACTAATTTCCCTTTTGTGATTCTTATCATAGTGAGAATTTTAACTACAACGATTGCAACCATGGTTATGTCCACGGCCACAAGTGGATTCATTTACTATTACATTTGCTTCTAGGAATAGAAACAAGCATGTTGGACTGGATTCATGACTGTTCAATTGATTAAGAGTTAAGATTAATAAAGAGGCTCCAACTTATCATATAAAGCTAAATCATTCTTGCATGCCTCTTGATCCATCAAAGTTGCTTGTGGTTATTTGCGACATGATAGTTTTCAATTGAAAATATATGTATTTTTGTATTTTAGCTTTAATATTTAATACACTCCAACGAGGCTCAATAACATTTATATCATTTGAGCCTTCGTTGGTTTATAACCCCCTTACATATATTTTGTCAAATTTTTTGTGTATGTGCAGTTACTAAGATTGGTAATCATTATATCATTCAATACTTGATTTTGATGCCTATTTATGAATTTGGGAAAAGATAGATTAATGCCTATTTATGAATGTGGGAAAATGTGTTATAATAAAAGGATGTGGAAAAATAGAGATTAGTGCCCATTTTCGAATTTTGAAAAATTGAGATTGATGCCTAATTATTAATGAGAGATAACCATGCTGGTGTGGGAGATAACCATACATTTTCATTATCTGAAAGTCCAACAAACAAGCTTAACTAACATCAAACTAAATGAGAGAAAAGCACATCATGCGTTTAGGTTTTATGCCCAACCCAACAAAAACATTAGATGTCAAAATTCACATTAGGAACATATTAGGATTATGTCTCACAATCAAAACATTATTTAGATCCAAAGAACCAACACAAAATAATTGTGATGCTTCTATTTATTTTGGAATCTAATTTTTCTAAATTGTACTACATGAATGTTTCAGTATGAGCAATGACACTCAAATGTTATGAGTCTTACTTCTCGAATTTTTGTAAGAGAAGTATCATTCTGATCTTATTTATAAGTTCTTTTTTATTAAAAAATTTGATTTTATTTATAGTGTAGTACATAAGATTGTGACAATTTTGTCCTTATTTATTGTGCCAATAAAGAAATAATTTAAGATACATAGAAAAAAGAAACTTGAAAAGTATCCATTCACAAATAAGGGCATAATTGAAAATTTATCTTATAATCATTGAGTTAACCACCTATCCTTAGTATATGAAATTTAGTTAAGAGGAACTTATAAATATGATCAGAATGATAGATAAAGTTCATAATATATTAGTCTTTGGGGGTGGATTTTTGGTATAGATTTGTATTCATAATACTGGTAGCTCGTTAAGAGGTCGATCTCATGAATAACATTACCCATGGAGGCTTTTGACTGAAAAGCTGAAAGGAGAAATCGGTAAAAAGCTCGCGTCTTAAAATTTTATTGGTAGGAAGGGCTTAAATTCAAGTACTGACATTTTTTTTTTTTTTTGGCAAAATCTTGCAAAATACTAATATTTTATGTGTACTAACACGTGTCAAACGTTTTTAGTGAATAAAATTTTGATAAAGATGGAAAAAAAAGAATAAAATTTTGATAAAGACACTTCACAATTAATATTTTTGAAAAAAACCCTACAGCCTTCAAATTTGGGGGTTTCTGAAGATCTGTGTTAGGCAAGTGGCACGTGAAGCTGATTGAATGAAGTGTTGAAGTTTTATGCCCACCTCAACAAACAAACAAACTTGAGGCCACAGTTCGCTCTTAGGATCATGCGGGACCCACAAGCAAACCTTAATCTTGGACAAATCTTATATAATATATATATATATATATATATACACACGCACACCACCAGCTGGGATTTTTCTTTTGTTTTTTCCCTAATATTCCATCTGGAAAGTCGGTTTTTATTGATATGATCTGTTTTCTATTTATAAAATGTACATTCAAATAGCCACTTACTAATTGGCAAAAAAAAAAAAAAACTAATTACTTCCTCAAATTTTTAATATAAGACATATTTAGAAAGTTGAATTTGATTTTGAATATAAGATATTGTTTTCATATTTATTAATTTTTTTTCTAATTTATCCCTATTGATATTCCCTTAACACTAATATAGGAATAGAGATAATGAAGAAATTAAGGAAAATGACAAATATGTTTTAAAAAATACATGTCATGTAGTAATTAACTAAACAAATTTTCTTAATCTAATCAAATTAGATAAATATGTCTTATATTAAGGATAGAAGATAATAACTATTTCATATGCTATAATAACTTCTTCAAGTCAACTTATCATACTGACATATGTTGATCTTGGTCCTTTTTATCTAAACACCGGTATCATCTTATTTAAGACAATCTTAGTCTATACATTATTAATGTTGGCACTTCTCGTAATAAAAATTTAAACTTGATTTACAATGTTATAAGGAATTGACCCCTTCCACTAGGCTCATTCCTCATTAATCTGATCCTAACAATTACTTAAACATCACAATGCTGAACTAGTAAAAGAATTTATCCTGGTTTGGGGATTGTGCTTGTATATAACCTTATAATGCCAAATTCTAGATTTCTTTTCTTTTATAAAAAAATTAGGTTAGAATATTTGGAGTCAGAAATTTATGCTAAAAATAACTCAAATCCAAAGATGAGATATCTATCATTTTCTTCCTCAATTGGTAAATCCAATCCATGTTTCAAATTATGTGTGAAAACGGTATATTAAAGAAAAAGTATGAGAAGCATCAAAGGGTATATTTTGTGATGTGAAAAAATTAAAAATAAGATAAAATAAAAAAATGTCAGTTCTGGGCAAGGTATTAAAACCCGGACCGGGTATTGAACCGGTTGGGGTACTGGGTTAAGGGTCAGTGGGTCAGACCGGGCCAAACCGGGACCAAACCGATGAAAAATTGAAGATTTTAGATTTATAGTACGAAATTATAAAAAAACAATTAATTTTTTTTAAAAAAAAAATTGTAACCCGGACCGGACCAGTTTACCAGCCGGTTCTTCGGTTTTCTGGCCGAACCAGCCGGTCCGGTCCGGGTTACACAACACTGATTCTGGGAATTAGAGATTCTTTAGCCAAACGAGTCACTAACGTTCCCCAGAAACCTTCAGAGGGTATGTGGCTCACAAATATTTGAGGTTTTAATAATTGAGAAGGGTCTTTTGCATTAATGGCAGCCAAGACCTAATTTTTCATTTCTATAACGCAACTATTCATTCTCTATTTGGCAAAATAAATCTTGAAAGCAATCAATGAAAGTTAACTGATTCTTTTTTTATAAGAATAATCAATTTTAAATGTTATCTACTTATGAAGGAAAGCAACTAAAGTTGGCATGAAAGCTATGTTTATTAGTTACTTACAAGTGGGTAAAGACAAAGTGGGATTGAAACTTGTACACTTTTGGCCATTTTTTTATCACTTAATCTGGTCGTTGAACAACGGGATTCTTTTATTTGAAATTTTTACTCACACACACGCGTGTGAATAAACTAAAGTATGCGTGCTAAAAAGTATTCCTTTCGGTCCTAATTATAAGATAAAATTGATTTTTTTAGAGAAATTAAGGAAGTCAATTTAATTACTTTAGAATGTTTATATTTTTATTTTTTTTCTCCAAACTAATTAATTTGACTAATAAACTAATATATAATATAAGAATACTAAAAATATAAACACTCTAAAATAATTTAATTAGTTTCCTTAATTTTTTTAAAAAAAAGTTAACTTTATCTTATAATTAAAGTAAAATTTTATGGATTTAAAACGAAAGCTTTTGCCAAAAGGCAGATAGTCTAATAACATTGAAGTTTCCTGGAGTGGAGATCATTCGGTGATTTCGGTCCCAGCACGACCACAAAAAAAATATTTTTTTATGACAATTATTATTTCCCATATATAACAATTCCGGACCTGCATATCGAGTGTTAATGTTATACATGCGCAGATAAATTACAATCATAGACCATTATTTATTTTGGATATAACGGTTATAACGAGGTTTGGTGAGATCATGATATATTTATTATTATGATAATATTTAATGGGCACACATAAACAGTTATCATAATATATAATAATGCTTGCATAATACATAACAGTTCCATTTTAACCACCGTTATTTATATATTAACAAATATGATGGCTGTTTCAAAACAATTGTTATATATTGATAGTAATACTAATAGATTTATTTAAACAATCTTTATATATAAATTACATAAATAACGGTTGTTAGGTAACAACTATAATGTATCGAAGCTAAATTTAAAAAAAAAAATGATGGGGGTTGGTTCTGCTTTAAATATCCCATGCATATACATTTATGTAGAACAACTAATAATATATATTTACATTCATTTATATACAAAACAATACAACAAATCAGAATATATTTACAGTTATTCATGTACATGTATACACTATTAAAACCCAAACTTTACAAGAAACAAATCAGTATTTAGAAATTTATAGTCATTCCAAGGTTTCACTTTACAAGAAACAAATCAGTATTTAGAAACATCGTGCAAGAAGTATTAAAATACTGTACACAAAAGGAAATAATAGATAGAAGTTAAATATTGTAACATATATAACTGAATGAAGTTATATATAAATGAATTGAGCATACATGGATATTGAATCTTAATTATGCAAAGTTAATATAACGATGATGATAAAAGAATGAAGGAAAGTGGACGATAAGGGAAATGAAGAGAGACTTCCCTCAAGATGGAAGGGTGACGGAGAGTGGTGGGAAGTGGTGACGTGGCCAAAAAAAGCGCAAGGTGGGGACCACCATAGTTGATCACGCAAGTGAGGATCCACCACATCCACAAGTCCCACCAACTTGTCCTGCTCGCGTCTCTATCTGATCTCCCCCGTGTTTTTAGTGGCCACAGATATTTCTAGATCTTCTTTAGTATTATGTATATTTCTAAAAATACAATTTTTATTTATTGACTTTGATTTTCAACTTTATTTTCAAATATTCAAATAGTAGTAACATGATTTAATTAAAAATTAACAAAACTTATAGAAAATATATAAATCATATGTTTTGGATCCAACAGAAGCGGAAATCCAACATTTTTGGCGGGTGACGCCTGTGGAAACAGATAATTTAGTTTATTAATTAATCTTTAGTAAATATAGAATGGTTAATAAGTAAGATTACATGGAGAGACTAATAGAGACATGGAGTTGTAAAGGGACGTAAAAAAATAGAGGCCACTAATAATATAAAAGGTTAAGAAGAGTCATTAATCCAATAATATTGGTCGGAGTTTTCCTTCGTCTTCACAAATGAAAACCATGTGAAAGTTTCGGAGATGGCTTATCTCCTTTGTTATTAACATCCTCTGCCATCCTATTTTTTTAAACGACACCGTTTTGTGTGAAATTATTGATATTTAGTGAATATCGGGAAGCCGCGAAATCGTAGTTTCAGAAGCTTTTTTTCGTAAGTAGAGACAAAATTCCTTTCAAATACTTATCACTCTGGTCCTATTTATAAATCATTTTTGACTAAAAAAATTTGATTTTATTTATAAGTTCAATTTCAATGTAGTAAACGACATTGTGACAATTTTGCCCCTATTCATTGTGCCAATGAATAAATAATTTAAAGATAGATAGAGGAGAAAAAGTTGAAAAGTACTCATTTATAAATAAGGGCATAGTTAGAAATTTACCTCATAATCATTGAGTTAACCACCTCTCATTGGTGTATAAGATTTTAGTTAAAAGAAACTTATAAATAGGATTAAGTGGCACCTCGTAAATTATAAAACCTATTCTTCAAAAACTAATCCAAACAAATATTTAAAGATGCATCGTTTTGGTGTGCATATTTTCCATTGCCATAAACTAATCTCTCCTTTGCATCACTGATAACATAAAAAAAAGTATTTTTTAAGTTTGAATTTCTATTTATTAAATAATCAATTTTAAATAAAAATATTTTGCTAAGTAATTTTTTTCCTGGCTAAAAAACTGTGATTCTTAGAACAGAATGATTTTGGATGATAAAGATTTAATTTCATTTTTTAAATAAATTTTATTTTAATATATACATAATTAAAAATAAAGATAATTTATAACAGTAATTCTTAAAAAAATAATCTATTATTGAAAAAAAAATGAAAATAAAAAATTTTAAACATGAACCATCAAGATCAAATTTTGGATAGTTTATATTTTTCATTGGAGTGATGAGTATGGTGTGCCTTTGTAGTTCCCTACATGTTCTGAGCAATCTAGTAAAACAAATTTTACTCCAGCAAAAAAAAAAAAAAACAATTATAAAAATTTTATTATTTAATAAATAATAACGTGAACTTTTAAAAGTGGTGAAAATACATTTGTCATGCCATCAACAGTTTTGCTGAAAAAAAAAAAAGTGATTAATATCAATAATTTTGCACATAAAACGGTACAGTTTTAGAGAAAAGGATGGCCGCGAATGTTAACAGCAAAGGCTAACCATCTCCAAAAGTTCAAGCCTCAGGGTAGCAACCATTAAATTAAATCACACCTCATACGGCTCTTTTTTTCCAGTTAAAAAAGTTGAACGACAAAAATTTTTCTAGTTTATGAGAAACATTTCAATCCAGTGAGGGGCTAGGAAGATAGTGCTCTTTTCTATTGTAAATAAAGGAGCTAAAAATATTAGTAAAAAGTTACTTCCTCCGGTCCTAATTATATGACATATTTACCTAACTTTGGAGAAATTAAGGATAGTGGTTAAATTAGTTAATCATATTTATTTTCCTAAAATATCCTTATTTAAAGTTTAAAATGACATCCAATTACGTTAATTCTCTGTTTTTTCTTGTACCTCTCATGTCTCATACATGACTTCTCCAAGCTCTTACACAATCCGGCAACGTCATTCTCCCTCAACAACTTCTGATATACTCTTATTAAATTATTATTGTGTTTAATTATTATTAAGAAAGTATCAATAGGGGGTATTTTAAAAAGAAATTGAAAAAAAATTAGAATTTTTTCCTATAATTATGATCAAGTTCAACTCTTAAATGTTATCATATAATTAGGACAGTAGGGAGCACTGTTTATTTTATTTTATTTTTAGAAAAACATGATAATTGCAAAGAAAGTACGGGTGCTCTGTTTGACTATGTGCACAGAAACTCAGAAAATAGTCGTACTAGGTCATTATAATCAATCAAATTTTAAATAGGAACTGTTTATCGATTTTCTCACTAACCTATATATCTTAAACAATTAAGTAATTTAGTTATTTTGTAATAAATATATACTTGTTTTGCTAAAATATTATTCTTAATCATGACCTCTATTAATGAAAATATAGTCTAATATACTCTCTCCAATTTATAATATAAATCTCTGGTTTTTATAAGAATGATTTGATTTACAAGACAAGTAACTTGAAGAATAATTAATGCTAATTTATTAATTTTATTTTTTTAATTAATATTTAAATATTGATATTTTTTTCCAACCTTGTATGCCTCATTTAATATGGATAAGGTTGAAATTTTCTTTTAATTTAGAACAAAGTTAATAAGTTAACTATTATTTATTTGTTATGATAAATTATTTAAAATAATATATATTGTGGATTGAAAAGAGTATGTAATGAGTATGGATAAATGGGGAAAACTATAAATTTTGGAGGATAAAATAGATTTAAGTCTTATACAGACACCCAAGATCATAGAAAACTCACAAACTAGATCATAAGTTTAGAATGATATGTAGTATGGATTTTGGAAACAAGTTACCATTCTGGTTCTATTTATAATTTTAACGATTTTTAGTAAAATTTAATGATTATGGTGAATTTATACCCTTTTAAATTATTTATTGTATTTTTATCACTTTCAAAAATTATTTATATCAAATGCTCTCGGAAAAAACTTTATTCGTAAAATTACACCTTAACTCTTATATCTCTATATAGATAGATTGATCAATTGCTTATAAACCAAATTATCATAATAATAACTCTTATATCTCTATATCGATAGATTGATCAATTGCTTATAAACCAAATTATCATAATAATAATAATAGTTGATTCATGTATGATTGAAATCCCAATCTATATGTGTATATATGAGTTGGGTGTGTTGGCCCAAAATATATATATATATATATATATATATGAGTTGGGTGTGTTGGCCCAAAAAATATAAATATATGAGTTGGGTGGATTTCATTGGACCAACCCTTTCGGTGGCAACAGTATCAGACACACTACTCCAAGCCTGTTGGCGGCGTGCTGAGTTGTCGCCCACCCTCACCACAAATAACAATACAAATCCTATCTATTTAACTAATTAACTAATTTTCTGGCCCAATAAAACTAATTAACTAATTATGGACTGAACATACATTCTGCTATTAATTCTGATGAACTATTCTAAAAACATATTTTAATTTTATTTATTTTAAAGAAAATTTAAAATAAAGAAACAAATTCAAACACGTAGTTGAAAGTTTTTCAGACAAGAAGAAGAGTTGTGAAACTAAAACAACGAACAGGCGCGTGAAGTTAAAAAAAAAACCGTTTAAAGTCAAAAGGAAACAATAATATCTTTTTATTTTTTGATAAAATCTCTCCCAATTATCTGCTCAGCTCTCTTGTCTTCCACAAAATAAAACGACACTTCCGAATAACGTTTGTCAGAAAATAAAAAAAAAAAAACTATTAATAGCCTACCACCACGTGTCCTGGGTCCAAGGGCGTTTTCAGCCACAAGCCTCTCACGTCTTCTGGAACCCTCCACTGAGATTTTTATTTTTCCCCCAAAAATATTTTCTCGTCCCTGGCGTGTAGAGCTGGGAATCAGGGCCGGCCCTTGACGGGCCAGGGCCTAACAGGGCCGGCCCTAAAGGACTCGGGGTCAGAAAAATTGCAGTTTTTCAAAGTCCGGCCCGAGAGCATGCGGGTCAGGGCCGGCCCGCAGGGCCTGGAAGTCTTTTTCACAATATTTAACTATTTTTCCTGTGTATTTTCTTTCAGAGAGATATACAAAGTTTTAATTTAACACATAAAAGTTGTCAACATGAAAGTTTAAACACGTCTCGCGCAACAAACAAACACAGTTACTAATGCATGATTAAAGGTAAAATCATATCCATAAATAACTCATATAAAGGCCAAATTAAAGTATAAGGCAAGAAACTAAACACTCTAACCTCTAAGCAACATTAGTATGACGACGGGCTCGGCCCGATTTTCCTGCTCTAGTAGTCAATAAAATAAACGACACAAGATATAAATTAAACAATCACAAGAAAATAAATCAAAAAATATAAAATTGGTAAGAATATTTATGAAATAAGAAATATTTTTTTTATAAATTTTTAATTTTTAGGATTATTGATACAATATATTCTTATGAAACATCATTAACAAAATATAAAAAAGCAATTATAATATTATTATATAAATAATTTTAAAAAATAACAAAAACATACAGGGCCTAAAGGGCCGACCCGTGGCCCTACAGGGCCGGCCCTTTTAGACCCTCGGCCCTACAGGGCTGGCCCTTCAGGGCTGGCTTTCATTTTTTAGACAAAAATATGAGGCCCGGCCCTTATAAATTCAGGGCCTAAACGGGCCGGCCCGACGGGCTCGGCCCGTTTTCCCGACTCTACTGGCGTGGCACTCCCTCATTTTTTAATTATTTTTTCTCACTTTATTTTATAGCTTCTTCCATTTAACTCTCCTCCTCCTTCGCTGTTCTTACCTTTTCTCTATTTCCTCGTTCTTTGCTCGTTTAATCTCTCTCAGATTACTTAGTTTCTCTCGGTATATTGAACATTATCGAGAGAGTATATATTTTCTTGCGAATCGAAATCGTGGAAAATTTTGTTTCTACTGCAAATCCGTGGTATAACTATCTGGCTTTTATGTTTCTCAACTCAAGCCATGTTTCCTTTCTGTGTTGTTCATTCCGAGGAGGAAAATTAGAGATTTGACGTTGAGAATCTGAATCTGATTAATCTGATTTATGCAATTAAAGTTGGAGCTGTTTTGTTTGTTTTAAGCTGTGGATACAGAAAGAAACTGAGTCTGTCCGTGTTGCCCTGTGATATTGTTTGATTGAATCTGTTGCTTTTTGAATTCGCGGTTTAATTGATGGCAACTATATGTTGTAGGCTGCTGGGTTTGCTCTCTATTAAGGTTAGAGTGTTTTCTCCGGCAGGACTTGCTCTGATTTTGCTCCAATGGAAATGCAGGTACGCAAGGAACAGTTTGAACTGGACCTTTTTAATTTACCGTTCTTGTTTCATTTTTCTTTTGTTGCCTGCATATTCATGTTCTGTAAAACAGGGGCCTAATGCTAATTGATTTTTTTAAAAAAAGTTTTAATTAGTATTTGCCTTTTAAGAACAATCAAATGGACCGTAGAATATATGTCTCAGTCATTCTGATAATGGTTCGGACTTATGGAAATCAAGTAACTTGTATTGACCGGAAGTTCCTAGTGGATATATTCGTTTTTATCTTCGCTCTGCTATTACATGCTGAGATTTCATCGCGGCTATCTGTTTCTGTGTGTGTAATGACCAAAAAGAGCTGCCTTCTATTTTAAGTGACCTACAGGTCAGCTTGGACTGGCTTTAGTTGCATTTGAATTTGAATGGATCAACTTCTTGGCTGTGATTGACTATAAAGAGTATAACTCAGTACATTGTACAATTCATTTATTTAAATTCTCACTTCTTGTTCCATTGTTAGTTCTTTTTATTCAATGGGAAAATGATCAGCATGTAATTTCCCATATTTTTTCATAAAATTTGGTGGCAAAGTTAGACTAAAGATCGTATTGATCGTTCTGGGATGCAAGGGGAGACTTGCTTTTGAATCTTTCACAGGCTACATATGGTATCTTATTAATATAAATTAGGTTTCATCTGTCTTGCATTCACTTGTCAAGAAGCCTTTTTTTCCTGGACTCGTGAAGATTTCAGCGGGATCTAATCCATTGACTCCTTTCTACCTAAAAGAGGAATATATGTTTCCTAGAAACTGAGTGATTTTCAAGTGTGCATCAGTGTCTTTAATCACAAAATATGTTCCAGACTTTATTTTTTCCCTTTATTGGGGACAGTTAAAATAAATCATCTGTTATTGTGGATGCAGGACCAAATAGAAGGAACAAAGTTCAATAACTCTGGCAATGCTAGTAATAACCTTTCCAACAATGACACAAAATCTGAAATTGTTGACCTGTTGAAGGATCAAACTCCTAATGTAGACGACCATACTCCTAAGGTTGTTTTACTTTCCATATTGAGTAACTCTTTCCCTTTTATGAGACAATATGGCTTAAAGAATTCGTTCCTTATACTTCAATATCATTGATATTTTTAACAGGTGAGGAAACCATATACCATTTCCAAGCAAAGAGAAAAGTGGACAGAAGAAGAGCATCAGAAGTTCCTAGAAGCTTTGAAATTGTATGGTCGTGGTTGGCGGCAAATTGAAGGTTATTAGTCTATGCTGATGTAATCACAGTGATCGAGAATAAATACTTCATGTCTGGTCAAGATAGATTAATGCCATTCTTAACTTCATGCAGAACACATAGGTACAAAGACTGCAGTTCAGATTCGAAGCCATGCCCAGAAGTTCTTCTCTAAGGTTAATATTTAAGTTCCATTAAATATTATGGGGTAATATAGTGGTTGATGCAATCAGAATGTTGTTTTGACAGTCTCTAAAATCTGGATGATATCTTACTGAGAAAGGACATGCTTTTGATCATTTGCAACATAAATGCTCTGAAAATTTGATCAATGTTTTAATCTACTTCAAATTTCTCATATATTAATTCTATAAATGGCTTTAGGTCACCCGGGAATCTGATGGCACTGCTGAAAGTTCTATAAAACCAAGTGATATACCTCCTCCTCGGCCAAAGAGGAAACCTCTACATCCATATCCCCGTAAATCAGTTGATTCTGGCAAAAGACCATCCATGGCAAATGAAGTGGAAAGATCTCCATCCCCAAACCTGGCAGTTGCAGAGAAAGACACCCAATCCCCCACCTCTGTGCTATCTGCATTCAATTCAGAAGCATTTGGGTCAGCATCTTCAGAGCAGCCTAATAGATGTCAATCACCTAATTCTTGTGCCACTGAAGTTCAGTCATCCAACTTATCGCTATCACCCGTTGAAAAGGAAAATGAATGCATGACATTTGACTCCTCTGTGGAGGAAGAGAAAGGATCTCTTACATCACTCTCTATATCTGCTGGTTTCAACTTGCATGTGTTTTCAACGGTATGATGAGCTTCATGCTATTCCAAGATTTAACTAGTGACATATGATGGTATTTATTAAATTCTTTATCGTGGATAACATTGCGGCTGATTACCAAATTATCTGTTGTTATTCCAGAAGTCTGAGTTGAGTTCCAAGGATACTGAATCTTCAATTGAAGACGCTACGAACATGGCTCACGTTACAAGTATTAAGTTGTTTGGAAGAACTATTCAGCTGGTAGATAACCAGAAGCCACTTGATGTACATGGGAGAATAACAATGCAATTGCAAGCAAGTAGATGACATTGGACGAAAAGCGTGGCCAAACATGGGCCATCCAGCCAACTTGATTTACAATTATCACTAGGCATGTGTAATAATATTACAACTCTTGAAGGAGCTGAGGCAAATTGCTGAGAATTCCGGAAAGAGGACCCATGCTTTGTGGAACCTGCACCTGATGAAACTGTGTCATGGAGGAATATGTACTAAAGTCTTCCGTTTTGTTTAAATTCATCCATGTACTGGTTCGAATGCTGAAACTGTTTGTGAAATGGAAAACAGAGATAGGAACTCAACCTGATGATTCTCAAAGCCAATTGTGTCATCAGGAGGGAGAAAATGTACCCTACAGAGAGTCTTCATGAGGCTTTGTACCATATAAAAGAAGTTTAGCTGAGATAGATGCAAATTCAGCTTTTGTTGCAGTGGAAGGGTGGAAGGGGCAAAGAGCTAGGGTATGCCTATAGCTTTCAGATATTTTACTTTAGAGGTCCATTTTTGGCCTGAAAATTTGCTTTTTTAGTCTTGGAGGAACTAATTTTAATAGGTGAGATCTAATTGAGAAACTTTATTGTTTACAATTCTTTTTTTTTAATTTCAAATATCTCCAGCATGTCAGCTGCCATCTGCTCTGTATAATTTCGACATTAGCATTTCTTTAATGTCCTCATATATAAAATGCCACCTCAAGAAATTGGACACCTGGATTCGTTTCTGTATTGCATTTTGTTTGGCATTTTTCGGCCCTATACATGATGGATTTCAGGGACATGTCTAGCTTCCCTTTGATATATATATGCACATGAATATCTCCATCAAAACGCTGTTAAGCAAATTCAATGAAAAACTAAATGGGGGTAAATTACTATAAGGCCGAAGGAAAAGATTTAATCACCTAAAAGTTTGATAATAACTGAGGAGCATATAATGACAATTCTAGTACAGGAAATGATAATAGGTTTATATTGCTCATTTGTTATTAGGATTTTTTAGTAATTAAATTCTTTTTAGGTACCTCATAGTAATTTGCTCATCCTTTCTTCAATTGCCCCTTTTTTTGGGAAATCTATAGTAATCCCAAAATAAAAACCCAGTACAAGAATGAGACATAAAACTTGATTCCTGCCACACCCCACCCTCAGCAATTAAGGCCAATTAGGAATTATGATTATCTACAAAAAAACTTTAATAAAAAATCCCCACAAACAGTTATGGTAAAATACATTTATCTCATGAGGTATTTAATAAATATATTAGTTTGTAAAAGTTACTTGAGAGACTACTTCCCCACTAGCCATACTTGCAGTATTGTTTAAAGAATACCAAGCATAGTCTGTGATGAATCATATCTTTGGCTTCCTCTTCCATTAATTAGGGTTTGAGAGCTTTCTATTAATGTTAGGGTACTGTATTGCCCTGCTTGTTCTTCAACTTCAGAGCATATCCATTTTTCTTGAACAAGGTGTAAGTATCCTGCAAAGTAATTTAGTTAATTACTTGTTGGAGTCCTAATTATAAAGGAACTTGATCTGATAAAGCCTGCTAAGAAGAGTAACAGATGATATTGGTGTGCACATCTAGTTTCATATTAACTACTATTTTTAATGGTGTCTCACAAAATACTTAAAAGAAATTAGGGGAACCATCATAGTTATTTAATTAATTATCATTATAATGCACAATGAAGGGTTACAATATCTGTGTATCTTATCCATTCCTGCCCATAAACCTTGACTTAATAAAAAAAAGGTAATGAATAGTACAGTGATAAGTAAGAATGTTTCCTTTTATTAAACTGTGTAGGTAATGGTTAATTATGGTGGCTGGGAATAAAGCAAAAAGTGGCCACCACCTCACAAAACTAGAAGAGGATAATAAGAAACATGAAAGTGATTATTTATGGGTTTGCTGGCATGGAATCTTTAGTTCTAGAGATCAAGAAGCAACAATGGATGAACAAAGGAACAATTAATCTCGACAAAGAAAATAAGGAAAATTACACTAAGATCCTAACAAGAAAAATAATATCCAAAAAGTCTTGGAACTTATCAATGACAAGTGAATGAAGCACCATTAACAAGTGAAAATGACATTGTTGACAAGTTGCGAGATTTTTTATATACTCCCTTTGGTCTTAATTATAAGATAAAGTTGACTTTTTTGGAGAAATCAAGGAAGCTAATTAAATTACTTTAGAGTATTTATATTTTTATTTTTTTCCTTCAAACTAATTAGTTTGACTAATAAATTAATATATAATTTAAGGATGCATAACATATGATATGATTAAGTAACATATTTAGCTTCCTTAATTTTTCCTAAAAAAATCAACTTTATTTTATAATTAGGACTGGAGGTAGTACTATGTTCTTTAGTTGGGGCCGTGGTGTGATTTTCCCAAAAGGCAAAATTATAAGTAGATTGCTCAAGTATTGGGATATATTAGGATAATAAGTTAGAAGAGGAATAGAACCTTTGTCCCATTACCACTACCTACTTATTCTCTATCTTTCTGCTATGTGAAAATTCCAGTTTCCTAGCTGACTCAGCATACTCCTCATATTATAACCGTATTCCATTACAACTGTGAATAAAACTAAAACGGTGTTAGACACAAACAATGGAGTTGGTGTGGTGGAGTCGTTAGCTTTTTCTTTTTGACTAATTAAGTTGCTTTTGACTAATTAATTACACCTCTTTTGTTGTAGCTTCATTATGATGTTTATTTTCATGATTATGTTTCCTTCCTAATTAGTATAAATAGGAGGGTCTCTGGCTTTGTAATGCATTCAGATTTGAAATGAGAAATTGAGTGTATGGTTTCTAAACCATTGTGGTACCAGAGCCTTGTTCCAGCAGGCTAGAAAACGAGAGAGAGAGAGAGAGAGAGAGAGAGAGGGGGGAATAGGTTAAGAGACAAAACGGTTGAAGAAACAGGGTGTGCAAATTCTATCCTACCAACGTTTTTTTTCAAATCTAACCTAGCCATCGTGTCCGGAAGGTCTCAAAACCTAGAAAAACCGTCGAGTACCTCCGTGAAACGCCTTCACGCGCCTCAACAGTAAACCACGCGTTGTCAACAGAGAGCACGCTCCAACCACGTGCGGTTCTGAGGTTGAAGACGACCACGTCAGCAACCACGTCATCCGACATGTCAGCAGGTCTGTCCAGTGATCGACAGTTGGTCCATTCGCTGACTGCCACGTGTCCCATACCGCCACGTCATTACCACTATCAGTTGTGCCACATCATCAGCTAGTTCTGCTTAGTCAACGCCAGCTCAGCCAATAGCTGATCGCCACGTGTCACTACTGCCACGTCAGCATAATGGTCAGACAACATTTTGTTAAAAGTACATTTTCTGCACTAAATTTTGCTAAAATTACAGTTAGGTCCCTAAAGTTTCTAAAATTAGAATTTGACCCCCATATTCTGCTAAAATTACATTTCAGACCCCTGAACTCTCTGAAATTATATTTTGACCCCATATTCTGCCAAAATTACATTTTAGACCCCTGAACTCTCTGAAATTACATTTTGACCCAGATTCTGCCACAAGACCCCTGAACTTTCTGAAATTACATTTCGACCCAGACTTTGCCAAAATTACATATCAGACCCCTGAACTTTTTGAAATTACATTTTGACCCCAGATTCTACCAAAATTACATTTCAGACCCCTAAACTTTCTGAAATTGCATTTTGACCCCCAGATTTTGTCAAAATTACACTGTTGCCCAATTTCCTGTTTTACCCCTGACTTTTCAAAAAAAGCAAAACACAAATCCTACCCCTACCCTTCCGCCTTATACCTAATAACTGCGTACTTAAATTACAACATGTCAAAAACCAAACTACAAAATGCCTCCAAGACGCAGGAATAGACACGAGATTGAGATGGAGGAGATGAGACGCCGGATACAAGAACTGGAGACCACTATAGCAGAACAGCAGGCCTTGCTCGAAACTCGTAGAGAGCACTCAGAAGATGATTTGAATAGCCACAGTTCGTCATCCCCTGACTATCGCCATCGTCCTTGACAACAACCATTTCGCCATAATGATATTAAGGTAGACATACTTGAATTCGAGAGAAGACTCTAGCTGGACGAATTCATCGACTGGCTACAAACCGTTGAACAAGTTTTTGAGTACGAAGAGATTCCTGATGAGCAGAAAGTTAAAATTGTCGCCATCAAACTAAAGAAACATGCCTCCATATGGTGGGAGAATCTTAAGAAAAGGCGTGAAAGAGAAGGAAAGGGCAAGATACGAATGTGGGACAAGATACGTCACGAACTCTAACGTAAGTTTCTTCCCGAAAATTATTATTAAGATAATTTCCTTCAATTACATAATCTCCGCCAAAAGGCTATGTCTGTAGAGGAATTTTCCAGGGAATTTGAGAAACTTATGATGAAATGTGATATACAAGAAAGGGAGGAGCAAACAATAGTTCATTATCTCGGAGGGTTAAATATAAACATCGCCCATCCAGTACAACTCCAGCAATACTGGACTCTGGACGACGTCATTCGTTTAGCCATCCGTATCGAGAAGCAGTTGCTTAGAAGGCCTCCGTACCAATCGTCTTCCTCAACCAGAATTCCTTTTGATGGTGTAAGCCACAAATGCATCATCCTAGCTCTTTAAGTACTCCTTCACCAAAGGCTGCTAGGGAATTCAGCTCCAAAGCACCTAAGTGCTTCAAATGCCAAGGGTTTGGTCATATCGCTTCTAACTGCCATAATCGCAGAGTTGTCACCATTATTGAAGGGGAAGCTTCTGCAATATTTGAAGAAGAAAGGGAGCTTATGCCTGAAACAAAGCCAATATTTGATGAAGAGCTAGTATTTGATTAGGAAGTTACTCCTGCTTATCACGGTGAATCACTTGTGATTAGGAGAAGCCTGCATACAGCAACTGTAAAAGAAAAGCCTTGGCTACGTCGCAACATTTTTTATACTCGCTGCACTACTCAAGGTAAAATCTGTGACGTCATTATTAACAACGGAAGCTTTGAAAATGTAGTTTCCAACTACATGATAGAAAAGTTACAACTACAGACTCACAACCATCCATGCCCTTACAAGCTCCAATGGTTTAACCAGGACAGCAAGGTAAGAGTTTCAAAACGATGCCTTATTACTTTTTCTATTGGTAAAAGGTATCATGATGAAGTTTGGTGTGATGTTGTTCCCATGGATGCCTGTCATCTTCTTCTGGGGAGACCTTGGCAATATGATCGACGTGTTCTGTATGACAGTCACGCAAACACATATTCCTTCTAGAAGGATGGTGTGAGGATTCAGCTCGCACCTTTGCCACCTGATAAACACAATAAAGGCAAAAACGAATCCAAGCCATTAGTGTCTTTAGTCGAGAAGGTGACCAAAACAGAAAGCCAAGTCATGGGTTTTCTTCTATTGCTCGAGGAAAATACTGGAACTGTCATTCCACCTGAAGTGCAGCCATTGTTAGATGAGTTTCTTGATGTGATTCCAGATGAAATTCCGTCGGGATTACCACCTGTACGAGTCATTTGGCCAAAGCCAAGGGTCAAAATACGGGATTTTACATGCCTCTACCAGTCCCAGAAGTACTATAGGAAGATGTAAGCATGGATTTTGTGCTTGGATTACCACGAACTCAGAGGCAGAAAGATTTTGTCATAGTGGTTGTGGATCGATTTTCAAAGATGGCCCATTTTATTCCTTGTCAGAAGACTAATGATGCTGTGCAAGTTGCTGATATATACTTTAAAGACATTATTCGTCTCCATGGCATTCCAAAGACTATCACGTCTGATCGTGATGTTTCTTAGCCACTTTTGGAAAACTCTTTGAAAAAAGATGGGTACAAAACTTCAATTTAGCAGTGCTAGTCACCCTCAAATGGACGAACAAACAGAAGCTATAAACAAGATTCTTGGCAATCTTCTACGAAGCTTTATTGGAAAGAATTTGAAGCAGTGGAATCTTATCCTTGCTTAGGTTGAATTTGATTATAACAATTCAATCAACCAAGCCACTGGAAAGTGTCCTTTTGAAGTTGTTTATGGCACTCGACCTCTCAATCCATTCAACCTAATTCCTTCAGCTGGCAAGCAGTATTACAGTGTAGATGCAGACCAGAGGGCTGAAGAAATCAAGACACTATGTAAGCAAGTCCGAGATAGGATTCAGAAGCAAAATTTGAAAATCAAAGCACAAAAGGACAAGCATCGAAGGCAGCAAATTTTTAATGTAGGAGATCTGGTTTGGATACATTTGAGGAAAGAACGTTTTCCTAAACAGCCAAACGCCAAGTTGTCTCCTCGAGCTGATAGTCCATTCAAAATTGTGCAAAAAATTAACAACAACACCAACAAAGTAGAATTGTCAGGTGCCTATGGTGTTTCAGCCACTTTTAATGTTGCGAATCTATCTTCGTATGTTGATGATGTTGTTGATTCTAACTCGAGGATGAGTCCTGTCCAACCCCGGGAGAATGAAACGGTGGCAGACACAAACAATGGAGTTGGTGTGGTGGAGTCGTTAGCTTTTTCTTTTTGACTAATTAATTACACCTCCTTTTGCTGTAGCTTCATTATGATGTTTATTTTCATGATTATGTTTCCTTCATAATTAGTATAAATAGGAGGATCTCTGGCTTTGTAATGCATTCAGATTTGAAATGAGAAATTGAGTATATGGTTTCTGAACCAAAAAAACTAAACCTACTTATTAACAATAGCCACATAGCATTTGCTCTGTTAGAAAGCTTTCTTGAACTTATCTAAATACAAGTTGTTGAATGCTGACATTGAACAGACCAAATGTGAGTGTGAGATGGATGCAAAAAGTAAGGTCAAGTATGAGGCCATAAGGGGTTAATGAGAAGGGAATATTGAAACCTACCAGAAAGGTGAGATTTTTGTACTCACAGGCATGCACATTCTTTTCCTATAGGAAGGTCTATTCACACACACACACACACACACACAATTTCTTGCTGGGATTGGTTCTCTGAGACATATAAGAAGAAATGAAAAAGAAAGTAGTGCACAATATCTTCAAGACGTGGGGAGTTTTTTTAGGCTTAATTAGCCCCACTTATTCCTATTTTATATGATACAAATTGGATTGACAGGTAAATTTCCTGTTGAATACAACGAAAACCTTTAAGTATGGATTGCACTCCCAGCACTTAAGCCAAAACAACAATGACTTTTATGAATTAATAGTTTGACTTTATCTCTATGTACACTCAGAGACAATGACAATGAATTTGATCTATTCACGCACACAACTACAGGTTCCAACCTGTGACAATATTTTCTAGTGGTTACACAATGTAGCTGGGGGAGGGGGGAGAGAGAGAGAGTCAATGCTATTGAGTGCCATAAATTTCTCTCAAAGAGTCTGACCTAATAACAAGTACATGTTGGGGAAAATATATAATTGATATATCATGCTAAATAATATGATGTAGAGGAAAAAAATGCAATTATAGGAATTTCAAACTTTAAAGTCATGCTAATAAAAAGCCAATACTCCCTCTAGATATATTTTGGTTATCTTTTAAATTTATAGGAATTTTGTCTATAATTTTATAGTTAAAGAAAATAAAGATATAAGTTAAGTATCTTATAAATTTATAGGAATTTTGTTTACAATTTTAAAGTTAAAAATGGTATAATTTAATTATGTAGTTGGAAAAAAAAACCAAAGCAGGTGATACTTTGTTTAGTTTTGCAAAATATAACATAATGGAGATCAAATTATTGTTAATTAATTAGCAATTAAAATATCTAGAACCAAATTTTCGAAATAAAGGATTTTTATTTTTTACTGATGGGTCACCTACAATGTACAGTTTTTACGAAGGAAGGATTCGTGGATCTGGACGCTTATTTGACAGTGACTTTGACCAGGCTGCTTAGCTGTTGGACTTGGCTCTGGTGTGGGCCGTGTGTAATGGGCCACCTTGTTGGGCTTGTCTTTTCAGGGTGTCTTGTAATTGAGGCTCAGTATAGTTTTGGGGCCTTCATGCCTAACAAATCATATTGTTTATGGAGGTTAGTTATTTAGAACTGATATTATATATTACACGTTGGAATCTATTGGCCAAAGCCAAATCAAGAAACTCCTCCACGTGAATAAATATATATCAGCTTTTTTTTTGTTACATGAATAAAGATAAGTTTTGGTTAAAGAATCAAGCACCAAAGATATTTAAAAATGCATATAATTTTTATTTATAATATATATATATATATATATATATATTGTTTCTTGTGAAAACTTCTAATAATAATGACAATGATGATAGCAATTATTATTGTTGTTGATGTTGCTGTTGTTATTGTTGAAGATGAAATATGAAAGCTCATGGAATTAATTAATAAGGTAACTTTTTTCTTGATTGGTTGAATCAGTAGGACTCTATTTTTGTTGCTCTTTTTTTATTAGGCACGGATATTTTTTTATTTGAGGTAATCATATTCAAAACATTATTAAACATTAAATATAGGCATATCTCTTAACAAAATTTCAAACCTTAATTCAATCACCATTTAAATCCTTCGTTAGACTCAACCCTTGTTAGAGTTTATTACTCTTTTGTCTATTTACCTCAATCTTTAAATTCCTACAGGCTCAAGTTCTCGGCACACCTAGAGATGGGTCAATGACCATTTTAACATTCTTTGTACTTTTGGATCAAGTTTAAGTGTTTATTTGAGATAGTTTATTTTTTATTTATAAGTGCTTATAAATCATGATTTATAGTATACAAGGTAAGTATGTGAGAGGAGTTTTATTTCGACTTACGTAATAAGCACTTATATATCAAATAAAAGCTATTCCAAACATAGCTTAAAATATCTCTCTCCTTGCATCAAAACAATTACTCCCTCCTATATTTAATATAAGTATTATATGGGGAATTGATCTTAATCTTAAATATAATTTTTTTATATTTATCAATATTTTCTTAATTTATACCTATTGATACTCCCTCAACAATAATCAAGGGGAGAGGGAATGAAAGAATTAATAAAGATGACTAAATTGTTTTAGAAAATATATGTTATATTAACTAATTTAACTAACGTCTAACTTCCTTAATATAATTAAATTAGATAAACATGTCTTATATTAAGAACAAGAAGTAGTAATACTTCTCTTCAATTTTTAAAACAAAATCTGAAAAATAAGTTGTATTATTCATGGCATGTAAATACATTAGTGTACATTGTTTTGAATTTTATTATACATATTGATATATCATACCATAAGCCAAATACTCCTACATTTAATTGCAAAATTAAAACATCCACGTAGTTTTTTTTAAAGTTTTTTTTTCTTCAATTTTTTCCAATTTGCAAAATTAAAACATCCACGTAGTTTTTTCCAATTTTTTCAATTTTTTTCTTCAATGTTTGGTTTTGAAAGGAAAAAACAAAGATAGAGTTTAACCCTCTGAATGAATTATGCATGTGTTGAAAGAATTATTCATGAAATGCTTCAACATGAAATAAGAAAAATTTACTAGAGTTTTTTAATCATTAATTAAAGGGTTAAATAGCAAATTTGTCCCAGAAATATGAGTCCAGGAGCAATTTTACTCTGAAAGTTTTTTGGGGATCAATTTCGCCCCGAAAGTTTCAAAACGTAGCAATATTGCCCTTTTCTGTTAAAAAATTAACAGTCAACGTCAATTTTTTAACGGTCAACGTTTGTTATTTAACGGAAAATGGCAACATTACTACATTTTGAAACTTTCGGGGCGAAATTGATCCCAAAAAACTTCCAAGGCAAAATTGCTCTTGGACTCATACTTCCGAAATAAATTTACTACTTAACCCTTAATTAAACTCATATGATTGGATAAAACCGACATGATTGATTGGAGTAGTAGTTATTGTGAAAATAACCTTACCATCTCGAGTAGGGTCGGTAATACGAGTTTGGTCTCTACGTATTCAATCCACCAAAAAGTAACCTTTATTTTAATTTTAATGAAAAAATTAAAATTAAAATTAAAAAATTATTGCTCTGCGCACGCTTAGGAACTTGATTTCATGTTTGATTTTTTATGTTCTTTATTGATTTTTCATTTTCATATCGATCAAATAATAATTATATAAAATCGATTATATGTTTATATTCCATTGCCGCTTCATCTGCTTTATCCCTGTTTGTTTGTTTGTTTGTTAATTTTGGACTTAGTGAATTGCTCTTGTGGGGTAACGAATATCATATATATATATATATATATATAATTTAATTGATGTTATTTTGTTATATTCACCACACATAGACAAAACTTATAAATTAACGTAATCTGCCCAATTTATCATAGGTTATAACAACCTCATTTATATAATATACATACCACAATACCAGGTTTGGCTTATAATTTCTAGGGAAACTCCCTTAAAAATACCACCGAATTAGCGAAATTCCGATTCAGTGCAGCGAATTTATAAAATTTCAGTTTAGTACTGTGTCAGTACGGATGAACAGTGCTAGGGTGCGAAAAGATAATTTTGTCCTTCAGCCCTCCCTCTCGTCACTTCAGAATAACAATGCAAGACACTTAATTGACAACTCATGATCTTGATTAACAACTCCAGTTTCTTCTTTTTACTTTCACAATAACAATACCAATATTGTTATTAACAACACCATATTCTATATTAACAACTCTCATTTCTTGTTTCACAACTTCGTAATTTAAGTTTCAGGGCCAATAACAACACCTCTTTCTTTATTAACAACACCGTATTTTACATTAACAATACTATATTTTTGAGATACAAATATGTGAAAGAATAAAGCGGAATTGTTAATCAAGAATCCGGAGTTATCAATTAAAAGTCTCGTGTTGTTATTCTGAAGTGGCGAGAGGGAGGACTGAAGGGTAAAATCGTCTTTTCGCACCCGAGCACTGTTCATCCGTACTGACACAGCACTGAACCGGGATTTCGCAAATTCGCTGCACTGAATTGGGATTTCGTTAATTCGGTGGTATTTTTAAGGGATTGTCCCTAATTTCTATATATATCTATTGTCACCATTCATCATCAATAATTATTGAATTGTTTTATATTTTACTTATATATTGTCATGTTTATTTTGCTTGGTATTATCCGTGAAGTTCCCCCGATTTGGGGCTTTTTCCCTCTTCTAGGGTTTCTCTCTTGCGACGTCAAGATGCACTGCTCCGATTGTTGGGCTACGACTGATTCTCCCCGTCCGGTGGAGATTACCGTGGGTTGGTCCGGTGGTGTCCCTTTGCCGTGGTCTTCAAAGGTTCCTGGATCGTGGATGGGCTTCGGAGTAAATAGGAAGAGGGATCGCGGGACTCGCCGCGTGGAGGGTTGGGTCGCTCGACCCTGGGTGGTGGACTCCGATTCTGATCTCCGATGGGTGCCTCCTGGGTCCTCGGTGATGATTGACGGGGTGCAATGGGGATTTCTTGGTCTCACCGTCAATATGAGGGTTTTGGCAGCAGAACTGATGGGAATGTCTTGGAGTCTCTTCACTGATCTGGGTAAGACACTGAGGAGTTCCAATGTGATAAGGCAGAGAGCCCTAGACGATGAGGTTCGTAATCTCTTCAAAACTCAATATACTCAACCCCTCTCTACTGATACTATTTCCAAATCTTGTTCTGAGGATGACACTATTGAACATTCTGTTGTTGAAGTCATTATGTTTAGTGAGGTTGGTTGCTTAGAGGGGTTGAATCCAAATGTTTGGTTTATTTGGCATTATTGGGGGGATTTTTGTAGCTATGCTTGGATCAGCGCATACTATAAAACAATGTCTGCTAATCCAATTATCGCTATCCTGTTTGATCTGGTGAGCAAGGTCTTTAGGGGGGCAAGAAATGGGGTGGATTGTTATGTTTGGCTTGTGGGATTTCTCTGTGGGAGGGTTGTCAGTGCTCGAAATTGTAAGACATGGTCAAGTGCTCTTCAGTTTGGAATCATTAACTTGTTCTTGTGTAGGAGGTTTGTGTATGCTGTTCATTAATGGGTCACAATGCGCCTGTTCAGTGTTTATGTAAACACTGTTCACTTTTGAGCTATATACGAGCTAGTTCAGTATCTATGGCCTTACCGTTTTTCTTTGGATTGTGGTTGTGATTCTCACATTCATTATTATTCTAACCATGTTTTCTCTGTTATGGTGATGGATATTGGCTTCCTTGAGAATATTTGGGACTCAAGAATTTTGATCAAGAATCATCTTTACATATGTGTTCCCATAGAAGCAGATTTGGTAGTCGGTTGGATTGCCAATGCTTCTTTAGACAAGTCTTACCCTCTGATTTGGGTATCTAGACCTTCGTCGTAGTTGCTAACCTTGTTGGCGTGTTACTCCTTTTATCTAGGTTTATGTTCTTGCAGAAAACTACTGGTTGTGTTTATTGGTTTGTTTTCGACTCGTTTGGATTTTTCATATTGTTTAGGTGTTTCTGTTTACTCTTATGAGACATTGTACTTTATCTAAATGCAATATAATTAGTTACTTTGTGGCCCAAAAAAAAAAAAGGTATTGTCCGTGAAGTTGCAGTACCCATCGTCTTGTCCTTTCCTCTGTTTTTATCTATTATATATCACTGAATAATATCTAATTATTCTCCTTTTCTTTTGCCAATTAATATCTAATTAGTTTCATACATTACGTAAAGTCTACAATAGAAATAAGCTGCATTACAAATTACCTGGAAATATAAATAACAAGACTTTTATTTATGAATTTTATAGAGCCTAGTGTGTGGTGACCCATCCCTTTCGTTTTATTGAATTATTACGAGCCTTTTTTATTTTCAATATACTATCTATACTTTAGTTCAATTTTTGGTTACGAATTTTATATTAATTAAAAATTATAACAAAATAACGTCAAATTACTAACAATGTGAAGCAATGCTGAGTCCTTTGGTTTCTTGATCAGCATGCTATGTAGGTAAAATGTTACCCCCTCCGTTCACAAAAATTAATTAATTTTGTTATTTATAAAAATTTAAAATACCCTTTTCAATTATCATGTGCCTTGGAATTATATATGGATGGAAACCCCACTCAATATGAATTATTTAAAAAAATTTAAAATTTAGAAGATAAAATTAATTGAGATATTATATTTAATAGTAGTACTAAAGTGAACACCTTGACTGACTCATATTTAGCTAGGAGCAAAGAGAGTATTTGTGGCTTTGACGAGGTTTTGTATTAGTTTTCAAATTAAAGTAAGAAAACCTGAAGTGAGAAACTATGAAATTGAAACTCATTTTATATTGTTACTGTCATTATTATTTAAATTAATGTCCCCACTAGGCTCTCCATATGAAATCGTGACAAAATGTATTTGATAGATAAGACAAAATGTTATTTGAATTGAACCTTTCTGTTTATGAATAAAATTAATGTTTGGGAGAATCCTATTTAAATTCAGCTGAAATGTCTTAATTTAAGTTTAGGCCTATATTTTTAATAAATTCTTAATCAGGCCAAGAGGTCTCATTTGAGATTTCTAAATATTGTTAGAAGATTCAGCTTTCTGGAGACGGATGGATCTATTCTGGCGTCGGGTCAAAGTGCTTGTGCTGGTGTCATTAAGGGGGAGGATGGTCAGTGGATCTGTGGCTACATGTGCAAACTGACTCAAGTGCCTCCGGTGGTGGCGGAAATTATAGCCATTATCTAGGGGCTTCAGATTTGCTGGACCAGGAATTTAAAACGAGTTTTAATCCGCACTGATTGTCTCCAGGCCGTATCTTTTCTCACTAGGGGATGTGATATTAATCACCCCTACCGAGAGGTCATTGAGGATGCGAAGTTATGGATGGTCAAAGATTGGAGGGTTCTTATTGATCATGTCTACAGGGAGCAGAATACCCTTGCGGATCACTTGGCGAGTTTAGCTCACAGCATCTCGGGAAACTTTATTCTTCTTGATCACCCACCTCCTTCATTTGATGAGGCGGTCGGTGATAAGGGTTGAAGGAGTTTACGGTTTCTAGTTTTTTGTTTGTAGTAACCTCCTGAAGGTTTACTGTATCTCAATATATTATTCAAAAAAAAATATTGTTAGAAGATCAAAATATCCCCATGTAGTTAAAAAAAGATTGAAAATAGGTGGACGCCTAATTTTGTTTTAATTGTTTTAAAAAGTATTGATTGAGATTTTCTATTCTTTAAACATTACAAGTATCATCTAAAAACAAAAATAATCAAGATTAACTTTCCGATTTCACATATCACTTTGGGTTGATCAATTCGTCTTCAAAATTTAGTCAATATCACATTTTTATTGTATAAATAAAAAGAACTAAAATGATATAATTGGTGAAGTTTGCAATTTTTGTGATCTCTCTGCTGGGATGAAGATTCACAATGGTTAGTATAGATGTAAATTATCATGTGCTATTATTATCTTAAGGATTATGCTTTCAATTTTAAACCAAAACAATGATAAGTGATTGACTTAAATCATGAACAAGAGATTATATATTGTATACATGTAAGAATACGATCTAAAAGATTATCATTCCTTTGTTTCACGGATTCTTCTTACACTAAAAGTATGACGTGCCTCTTATTCTAAGAGAAAAATTGAAGATGAATTAATCAGCTTGAACATGATTTGCAAAATTGTAAAATTAATCTTAAGATATATCGGAAAATTCTATAAATCTTTGACTTGTTGTCATGTGTTATTTTATCTTAATTTTTCAATTCTTTTATTAGGAAAAATCCCAATTAAATTTAGTTGAAATAATCATTACACCTACTTTCAATATTATTTTTTAACTATAGAGGGGTATGCTGATTGATCAATAATAATAATTATTATTATAATGTCACGTTTTCTAAGGGAAGAAATTTTTTTTTTTATAAAAGTCAATTTATTTATTTAATAAGACGATAAAACGATGCATACAGAATTACCAGCTAATCTTAAGTTATAACCAAATTGGGGGCTCAAAGTTTAGAAATAGAAACATCTTATCATGTTTTCCCCTTTTTTAGTGACATTTTCATGTTTTCGAATGGAAGAAAGTTATTACTCCTCCTGTATTTAATATAAAACATATTTAAGAAGTTGATCTTAGTCTTAAATATAAGACAAATTTTTTATATTTGTCAGTATTTTCCTAATTTTCCCTTATTGATATTCTTTCAACAATAATCAAGGAGGGGGAAAAAGGGAATTAAGAAAAATAACTAAGGTGTTTTAAAAAATACATGTCATACTAACTAATTTCCTTAATCTAATCAAATTAAATGAATATATCTTATATTAAGGACTGAAGAAGTAATTCACAATAGCAACTGATTATACCACTTTGGTTCTTATCATACATCCTCAAATTCATTATATAGTACCAATATAATGTTGGCAAAATCTGCAAGAAAAAAAAAAGAAAATATTTGGTTCAAGTTGCGTTTAAAGATACTATCCTTAAGAGATATTCTGCAGTCCCCTCAATTAATAGAAAGCGGCATCTCCCCAGGATTAAACAATCCTTCCTGTAAGGATACAGGGCAGCAGAACTAGCAAAAGATAAAGTAACCCAATAAGAGATTATCGAGACTTCTATTTCTCTTCTCCGAATTGCGTCATTGTTGGGGTATTTATAGGCAATGAATCAATGCCTTGAAGTGGTGTCTTTTGAAAACTACACCTCTTCAATTAAAATGTCATAACTATATGTTAATTTCATGAACTATGTTGATTCATAAACTAACACAAATCCCTTAATTCATAACACTATGACTTCTCAAAACACATCTCTTTATTTAAACATATTCCATAATATTGGAGAGACTCTTTCTTTGACACACCCATATGCAATACTTACAACTATCCCCCACATGTGTCAAAGAAAACACACCATTAGCTGAGTTACATCAATGGATATAATCATTGTATCTGATGGTTTTTATAACTATGAACCAAACTTATACCAATAACACTTGGTATACAGAAATGTTAGTGAAGCTTGCTTCTATGAACCAACAAATCTGGGTGTGTACTAGAGGTATTAAGGGTTAGATTATATATTAACATTTGCATTATTAACAACAGTTTTGCACGTTTTGTCAGCCATGCGATGCTTGGTGCGTAATGAATACTCTAGAGATTTTGTCACGATCTCATAGGAGCGACCACACTTCACATTCATAGAGATAGAGGTGATTTCATTTAAGTGTTTCTACACTATGTACATTGTCTCGTTGAATTATGAAATCATTAAGAGCTTTGCTCAACCTACAATAATGCAGTCTAGCACTTTCAAAGTATCACAGGAAGGAACGAAAAATATATTTATGCTAGTCAAAACTGACGAACGACTTGTTCTTATCTTTTGAACCATAGGATCACGAATCACAAAGGTTAGGTTGTCATCGCTGTCAATCAGTAGTTGGCTTTAGTCTCATTCCTCTTAACATTTTAACAATCATTTTCCTCCTAAGGGGTTTTGTTAACTGATATGATAGGTTTATTATTAACCTTATCAAATTGATTGAGATAACTCTACCATAATTTTTAAATATGCTTATTCATATAATATCTCAAAAAATTTTCCACTTACATCATTGTTCTTTCTGCAATGGTTATCACCATATTTAGCAAGCACATATCAGGGACACTTAGTGTCGGTTTCATACCAAAATATTTGTTAAGAGATTTTCAACATTCTTAGCATTCCATCAATTTCTAGAGTAATCAACTCTGACTAACATAATATTTTATTTTCGTCGCCACTAAAGGTCAATGATAACCAGTGGATTTCCACATATAAACTGAATTTCAGTTACCATCCATGCATATTAATACAACGGGAATCCACTATATATTATGCCATCATTTACGACATCGATTAATTATTTATTTCTCTTCATGAGAGTTTATATATGCTCAATCGCCACATATTATTTGCCATGTCATGGGATTAACATTTATCAGTGCTACAAATTTTTGACAATTTGTGCATATATTGATTGAACTTTAGAATCATTTTAATTAGGATCATAAGGACTATTCACATAATGGTTCTCAAAACCAATCATCAAAAACATTTCTCATTTATCATCACTAGTCTTTTATGATATTTATCACCCAAAGTCACATTTGATTCTCTCATAATTTCAAGGGCATAATATGATATATTTGACTATACATTCCATGCATTCACGTTAAAGTTCAATAATCATGCATATTTATATCAAGATAAATATATATTCACAAATCATGAAAATTTAAAAAACCTCTATATCTAAACACTAGATAAATAATTAAATTTCCATATGACTCATGTAATGCTTATTTAAAGCTATATGCAAATTTTAATAATTCACATCACAAGATTTGCTTTTCATAATAAATAACAAAGCCTTCAGTATATAAATTTTAGAGAAAATCACTCCTTGGCCCCAAGTAAGAAATATATTATCAGAAAGGTCCCTATTTACATCTCTTCTACGTGTATTCATAATCTGTTACTTACTTGGGACCTAAGAGTGATTTTCCCTAAATTTTAATCATTACACACATCATATATGGTAATTTTATAATTTTTCAATATATCAATATATATACTCCATGGTGCCTCCACAAGATACTCTATGTCTTAGGCACCCCCACACTTTCAAATATTTCATTAAAAAATTTAATTTTAAGTAAATTAGAACCTCATGTTATAATTTCATTTCATGAAATTTAAACTAGAATTTCTCAAGTATTTCATTCTAATTTCACATAGGATAATCGAATTTAAATTCAAAACTTGTTTCTCAGAAAATCACATAAACATGATCTCATATGTCAAAAATATTATCTAAATAATATCACACACCAAATTTTTTTTTTTTCTTCAAATACTACAATTACGCCTTACAATTACACCTTACATAATAGAATTGTTGCAGATAAGTTCATGCCAACAACTAATATTGCCCACTACACTTTTTCATCCAATATATATATACAGAATTTTCCACATAAATTTCTAAATATTTAATAACATTCACACGAATTAAAACATGTGAAACCAATGTCACACGTATTTCAAATGATCATATTATAAAAATTACCGAAATATAAACGTAATCTGCATCATGAAAAATCTATGATTTTTAAGATTCAGACAATTGATATGGTATATCAAAATAAATCACACATTGTGCAATTAATTATTTCTATTCATTGATCATGGTAAAAAAATCCTTCTGATAAATCAAACAGTGACTAAAATATTCATTCATAATAAAGCCTTCAATGGAAATAAATTCATCACTGGCTTGAAAATCAAATATCAATGTAAATAATGAAATAGTATTTTGATTTTAATCGACACACTAATTGAAGACTTATAACGGCATGATTAATCTTTTATATATGCCCACCAATATTCTTATTAATATTTCAAAATATTGGACGTGTACTGCGAAGACCATTACACTTAATAACCAACCGACGTGAATAATGGTAATTCCAATATGACTCTTCTACTTTGTCCCGTATAGTTGCATCGCCTCCAATAAAATTTGGATTAACTGACCCTTTTTTCTTACTATACTCGCAAACTTCTTTTCTGCCTCTCTCTCTCTCTCTCTCTCATGATGCAAAACGATATCATTCTGATTTTATTTATAAGTTTTTTTAACTAATTTTCACATATCAATAAGAGTTAGCTAACTCATTAATTATAGGCTAAATTTCCAATTTTGCCATTATCTATTATTGGTTCCAAAAGCCAACATGAATAAATTCCTTTTGTTTATTATAATTAATAAGGATAAAAAAGTACAAAAAAATGCATTTACTACCATGGAATTGGACTTATAAATAGAACCAAATTTTTTAATAAAAAATGACTTATAAATAGAACCATAGTGATATGTTGTTTTGCTTGCCTAACTATTAATTGATCAACCGTCAATCTATGAATTTCGGAAGGCAAGATTCTGATCTCATGCGACCTTACCCTCACAAAAAGGATTAAAATGAGTCCAGTTGGAGGGGAAATTGGGTACTTGTCCATTGTAATATAATGATCATGACTTGCCTTGAGTATAAACTTATTTTGATATACTTTCACTAGTTATAGCAATACCCAAAATTCACTCCCTTTATTCTTAATTATCATCGGACCAACATATTTTTCCTTCACAAGATAGAGGCATTTTGAGTTTTCACAGGAAACACGGCCGAACCATGTTCATAACCATTGGCCGAAGAATTAGATAGCCCCTTCTCTGAGAATCTAAAACAGTCAAATTGCTATTCACGATTCTCGAACGTGCACATCTTTTCCACTAAAACATCTGTAATGGGATATTCATCCCACTTGATCTAATGTTGCGTTGTTTCTGGGCTTTGCCCATCATAAAGCCGAACAAAAAAAAATGATAATGAAACTGTTATAGTGTTTATTTATGAAAAAATAATGGTGGCCAGAGGATATAAGACGCAGTCTCCTCGTCTTTAATTTAAAGCCACAATAGATTCAAATTTCAAAAAGCAACCTAACCCATAAAGATATTCAAATCGGACAAGAAATTACAGATGATGCTTTTAACCTTTTCCCAATTATTTTTTATAATCGGATTATTCAGATGGCAACTCATGAATAATTTTCTCAAGAAATCAAATAAAAGAAGATAAATATTGGGATTAAAACTTATGAATAGTTTCCATAGGAGAAGAAACAAATATAAGGAGGCAGAAGTTAGAATTAAAACTTATCTTATTTTCTTTGCAATCTGCCAAATGAATTCGAGAAAACTCCATCACGATGCACTCACAAATATCTCCTAAGATTATTAGCAAAATCTGAAAAGAAACAAGAAAATATTTGGTTTGAGTTACGCCCGATAACATTTTCCTTAAGAGATATTCCGTAGCTCCTTCAGTTAATAGGAAGCGGCATCTCCCCAAGATTAAATAAACCCTTCCTGTAAGGATACAAGGAGATAAAACTAGTAAAAGATAAAGTAACTCAATAAGAGATTACCGAAGCTTCTATTTCTCTTCTCCAAATGGTATCACGGTTGGGGTATTTATAGACAATGAATCAATGCCTTGAAGTGGTGCTTCTTAAAGATTACGCCTCTTCAATTAAAAGGTCATAACTATTTGTTAATTTCATGAACCATGTTGATTTATGAACCAATACAAATCCCTTAATTCATAACATCATGATTTCTCAAAACGCATCTTTTCATTTAAATATATTCTATAATATTGGAGAGATTCTTTTTTTGAGACACCCATATGCAATCTTTACAACATATAATGCATTAAAAAAAAAGGAAGACAACTAAATTTTTACGCACTAGTACATATATTTTTCTATTGAAGACAATCATATTCGAAGAATGTGAGTGTGTCTTTTGGTAAGAATTTGAACCTTAATTCATTATGTGATGCAAGATTATCATCTTTTGCTAAACCCAACCCTCCTTAGTGATTTATTTTTGATCAATATGCTTAACTAACATTCAACTTTTCTGAAAAGTGTAAAAGTAACTATAAACTATTTTTTAGAGCAAAAATAACCATGACGTTAATGGACATTAACGTCAGTTAATGTGAGTTTTTTAATAAAATGTTAAAGTGCTAAAATAGTCATTAACTAATACTAAAAGTGCAAAAGTAATCATAAACTTTTTTTTTGGATACAAAATTAACTAAAAAGTGACTTTTTAATTAAACATTAATTCATAAGTTTTTATTTGGCTTTTTGCATTATCTGTTTTATCAATTTGGGCATTAAAATGACAAAACTTATAAATTAATATGCAAGAAGTTGCATTTTTTTTTATTCTTGTGAGAATGATAAAACGAAAGAAACTTGTCACCCTCACTCCAAAAGCTAAAAAAAAAACTTATGAATTAATTTTTTTTAAGACCAGTGATTCATGTTAAGGATTTTATCTTTTAGAGTCCGGGTGACAAGTTTTTTTCACTTATTCATTCTCGTCATATTAAAAAATAGGTGATTTCTTGAACATGAATTCATAAGTTTTTCTTTGACTTTTGTCATTTTTAATCCCCAAATTGATGAGACACTCATAACACAAAAACTAAAAAAAAAAAAAATTTATGAATTAATGTTCAAGAAATCACTTTTTAGTTACATTTACATCTAAAAAAAAGTTTATGATTACTTTTGGTATTTGTTAATGGCTATTTTAGCCCTTAATATTTCATTAAAAAGTTCACGTTAACGGACGTTAACATCATGGTTACTTTTGCCCTCTTTTATAATGTTTATGGTTACTTTTACTCTAAAAAATAGTTTATGGTTACTTTTACACTTTTCAGAAAAGTTGAGAGTTATTTAAGCACCTTAACATTTTTTTTTTATAAAATTTATGTTAGAAAAACGCTTGCATCAAGTTCTTTATGTTCATTTCGTCAAGTTCTCCAATAACACATAACCACGCCCTACTACAAAAAAGGCTTTTTGTAGCATCCTCTTTGTAGCACTTGATCTACTAAGTGCTACAATTGTAAGTAAGCAAATATACTGTAATACTTAGTAACCTGAGCACTCCAACAAGTTGATATCTATTGTAGTTCTTCCCTAAGAGAGCTCTACATATTCCTGATTTAAATAATAATTTGTATATTCTAGCGCTTTATTAAATAAGGGTTACAATAGATTTGATTATTTTTTAAAATGAAATCATGTATTTTAGGAGAGATCCTGTGCAAGCACTACAATATATTTTTAATAATTTTAAATATTTAAAATAAAATGATCTAATGTAGCTCTTGTTTGAAAAAGAGTTACAATAGCTTTTTTTTATATTTAAAATTATCTATTGAAGCTTTTTCAATGGAAAAGCGATTCGATAGGTTGAATTAATTTTTTTAAGAAAATCCATTATTTTTTAAAAAGAAACGTATTTTTTTAAAAAATCTTGTGCAAGCACTAACGTATGTTTTTAATATTTTTAAAAAAATTGAAATAAAATGATCTAATGTAGCACTTGTTAAGAAATGAGCTACAATAATTTTTTTTTTAATATTTAAAATGATCTATTGTAGCTTTTTCTTTGGAAAGAGCTACAATAGCATTTTTTTTTTATTATTTCATGAACCCTAACGTTATCGGGCTAACCCCACCATCAGCCCCACTTACTCAAACAGCTAAAACATTCCCTCTTTTTAGCGCACACTATGTTCTCCTTCTTTATCATCGGCAGCGCAAAATCCCTCTTTCACATTTAACTTCTACTTATTTGATGTGCATTTGTCGAAGTTTTGCGTCTAATTCAGGTAAGCTTTTTTTCAATTATCTGCTCCTATGATATATTACTCATTGCTAAAATGCTGAATCACGTTGGCCACCTACGATAAGGATATAGAATTTCATTTACGGTATCTTTTACCTCGTTGCCCACCCTATACAAGTTCCTCACAACGCTTGATGCTACAAATTGAAGTCTGCATTTCTTAGAAACTTGTACAATCAAAATCTTCCTTTGTTAGGTATTATCATAATAATCCTTTAACATTTTGTTTGCTTTCTATCTACTCTATTTTGTATATGCTAATATATATTTCTAATTTCCAGTGAGATTCGATTCAGCCACAACGGGTTGCCTCCTTGGTCATCCATTTTTTTACTTTATTTTCTTTTCAATATTATTCATCAATTTTTTAGTTTGATATTTTTTTCCCTCTCAAAGAAGCAGAAGTATAGGTGACAATCATATTTTTAATTTTCAATCATACCAATATCCGGATAAATTCATTGTTCTAATTTGCTTTATAATCTTACCAACTTTTGTTATTTTGTATTATATTCAGATATTACACAGACCCAAAATTGCTTCGGGTTTTCCCCCAAGAACATTGGTGATATATTTATTATTATTTAATCATTTAACTCTCAATCAAGAGGTAAGAGCTTCTGGACATTAATTTTTTTTTCTATTTTATCTCATCATTGTACCTCACTAATGCTCTTTACCCCTATGACCCCCCCCAAACACTAAAATGACAAGAACATAAAATTTTATGAGCTCATTGTAATTATTTAAATTTATCTATTAAAGCTATCACTTTTCTAAATCTTGTATTTATATTTTGGGTTTTTCGGTATAATCATTTAAAGCTTATTATCACTTGTTGGAGGCTCATTGTGGTTTTGTTGTGTTTGAAGTAAGCTTTAAACACCCATTCTCATTTTTAGCTTATCACTTGTTTTGCAGAATTCTTTATTAACAGACGGACTTATGTTTTTATATATGGGGTGCGATAATGGATATTACCAAATTTTAACGGCAAACTATTGCACCTTAGGATTAGTATTCTTGTTTGTTTGGGTTGAACTTTTAGTAGTAAGTACCAATAGAGGTCACAAACTTAGTCTTGTTTAATTTTTCATTGCAAATAATGTTGGGTCAAACCAAGTTGTTTCTAGGAGAACTTCACTGGATGCTAAGAGGGTGGATGAAGATATGGAGAATCTAACTCGTGAGTGCATATACATGATTGCATTCACTTCCATGTCATGAAGTTACTAAATGCTAAAATATATATCTCTTGATATATTAATGATGGTCACATTTACGTTATATTGAGTTTGATTTCACGCCATTCAAATTCAAGTCATGAAAAATAATTTTAGTTTGGTAATTCTAAAATTGGACTTTGTTAAGTAAAGTAGTGTATTATTCATAAAATTACAATATTTTTTTGTTAAGTGTTCTAAACCTTATGGTTAATGTTTTCCAGTTTTAGCTATGATATATATCTTAGCAAATAAGAATTATATTTTGTTATGTGCTATAGAAAATCATTGAGATATGTTATTTAGAATATTTTATTAAGATTCTAATTGATTATCTTATTAAGATTTGGATATTAGATATTTATCTTATTAGGATTTGGATTAAATATTATCTAGGCTAAAGTATACTTTTGATCCTTTATGTTTGCTTCAAGTGTCATTTTAATCCCTTAAGTTTGTAAAGCATACTTTTAGTCCTTCAATATTAACACCGTTAGTTTCATCTAACGGAAAATGTTGACTTATCACAATCACATTATTGTAATACTAATTGGCTGCCACATCAACTCAATTTTTTTTACAAATCCATATTTTAATTAAAATAATACTAATACTAACAAAAAATTCTGAGTTTTTAATCAATTTAAAATTCTAGGTCTTTATCAATTTTTTTTCATCTCCTGTCATTGGACATGAACTCCCTTCTTCCTCCATTAATATTCCAATGAACTCTAACCCTATACTTCTACTTCTTATGCCAACACTTCTCACCGGCTACGTAAACCTAGGCAAGTTCACTTTCCCTTCATATTCTACACTCCTATGGAATAGAAGTTAAATTTAGGTGGCCCTCCCTCATTAAACTCAACTTTGTTGATAGGATTTTTCAGTTGTAATGGAATTGGTATTGCTTAAATTAAGGTTGGAATCAGAAGATTTGTTTAGCACGGAAGAAAATTGTTTGTTGTTATATGCTATCTATTGCGGAAACGTCGAAACCAAAATATATTTGATCGAGTCAATTCCAAAGCATTTGATTTAGTTGGGAAAGCCAAAGATATTCTATCTCTCCCTAGCCTCCCCAGGTTTCCACAGTCAAAGAAAAAACACGTTAGAAATAGAAGCATTCATAGAAGAATAAGAGAGTTGGCGGTAGAATGAGGGTTTCTATGTGGAAGGGAGGAGGAAAAAATTGATTAAAAATCAACAAGTTTTTCTGTTATTATTATTATTTTTGATACAGTTTCTGCTATTATTATTTTAATTATTTTAATTAAAATATGAATTTGTTAAAAAATTTGAGTTGATGTGGCAATGAATTAGGATTAAAATAATGTGACTTTTATAAATCAACAATTTCTGTTAAATAAGACTGACGGTGTTAATATTGAAGGACTAAAAGTATACTTTACAAACTTAAAGGACTAAAATGACACTTGATGCAAATATATAGGACCAAACGTATATTTTAGCCTATTATCTATCTTAGTAAGATTTGAGTTAGATATTTAAGGATTTGATTAGATATTCGATAGAACTAGATAGAGTAATATTTTTTGCAAAACTATATATTTATGGGGCAGTGGAAAATCATTAAGATATGTATTGCAGTTTTGAAATTAATTGTTTGCTATAAATTTATTAGTAGATATGGTGGTGGAAAAATTAGTATATAAAATTGCAGTCAACCTAATTTTTATTTTTTTTTAAAAAAAATTACCTTCTGTGTAGCTACAATATATGAATAATTTATTTTTTTTAAAAAAAAATCTAATGTAGTGTTTTTTTGACAAAAGAGCTACAAAATAACCCACTTTTTGTAGCGCTTAAAAAGAGCTACAAAAACTTATTGCAGCTATAGCTTTTGTAGCGCTCTAAAAGGGCTACAAAAGATAAAAAATAAATGCTTCAAATTACATTTTTTATAGTAGTGACATGTCTTATTTTTTAATTATTATCATTTAACTATAAATCCATATAAAAAAAAGGACACATGATCAAATATGATTATAGAACTTAACAAAATGGATATAAAGAACTTGATATAAGTACGATTCTTTTTATTAAACATCCTACAAGTATTCATTAATACTCCGTCCGATCTTTAATAGCTGCTTTTAATTTGTACTACCTCCGGTCCTGAATATAGGACATAGTTTGTAGTGCAAATTACACTACAAACTATGTCCTATATTTAGGACCGGAGGGAGTATATCGATACATGTGTGCGTGCCTGTAATATATAAAAGAATATAGTTTCTGTCACGATATGTGCGTTTGTATGCTATCCACAACCATATATCTATACTTACAAACATAGATTTTTTTGTAGCGCAATGCGTGAGAGAGATTATATAGTAAAAATTTAGACATAGTATATATACATTTCAATAAGTCAAATATTCCTCAATCATGAACAATCAAATGGGAAAAAAAAAAACTAACCATTTAGTTCATATAATTTTGAATCAATCCTCAATTCATGCGCTGTTCAAAAATAGTTATTAGAATCTGTTCCAGTTAGAAAGAATTTGACTCATAACTTACGGCATGTTCAAATTTAGCTTTTAATGTGAAAATCTTTATTGGTCGAAGATGTATGAATGTTAAATATATTTCAATAAGTGTTTATTGAGTATGAAGGCATTCCTTGATTAAGATGAAAAGTAAACAAAAAAGTCCATAAATTTTAATTTAATGAAACCCAATTGCTTATATTTTAACCATTTAATTGACTGGTTTCCACATTCATCTAGTTGTGTTTATAAGGCAAAGAGAAAATATTGTTTTTGTTCCTATTTAGTATTTATAACTCACACGTTAAATTTCTAACATCAATATACAATTTTTTAACCTTCATTTATTATTATGTAAATATTACACTATTAAGGTAGAGCATATGTAACACCCCAAATTTTATATTCACCAAAAATATATTGTAATTAACTGAGAAATTCAATAAAATAATGAATATTCATGAAATTTGAATCTTATGGATTTTGAAATATTCATATTCATAAGGCAATGGGCAAATTAATTCAAGAAAGGAATTAAATTACAAAGGTGATACCAAAATCATAATTTTGTCAATTTTTTCCAAGATTAATTATTTTCCAATTAATTGGAGTTAGTTTCAACTAATCAAGAAAAATAAAGGAAAATGTATAATTGGACTATTTTTAATGAAATAAATCAAGAATTGTGAAATTAGAGGGAATTATACATAATTCATTTAATTGAATTATGGAATTAGTGAAACATATTTTTCCTTCCTTTCTCTTCCATATTTTCGTTCAACACATGAAAATGAGGGAGAACATTGAATTCCAAGAGCACATGCCTAATTACTACAAGAATATAGTCATGATGGTAATGCTATATGGACATGGTACTTATGGTCAATGATGATAATGGTTGAGTGAATTGTTAGATTAAAAGTTGAATGCATAATGGGGGATTAGCTTGAGTGAAGGCATGAAAGAACTTGAGTGCATGGAGGAGTGCAAGATTGGACTTAGTTGGAAGAGAAATGGTGTAGTTGGAGCAAGAGGAAGAGGGATCACGTGTTTTTTATGCTAACCAAGGGAGAAGATTGGTTCAAACCTAATGGGAAGCTAATGGAGTAATCATGAAGGAAGGGAGGATTGTGACAAGTGTCACATTATGGCCCCTTGATGAAATCAATGGTGAATGATGGATGGAGTCAATTTAATAAACACTCTTCCTCCCTCTCCATATGCACATTTCGGCCAACTCAAAGAAAGAAAGAGAGAGAGAGAGAGCTTGAAACACTTTGAAGAGTTAGAGAGAAGGAAGAAGAAGAAGCTAAGACACATTGTTAGCTTAAGGAGAAGAGAGAGAGGACACATAGGAAGAGAGGAATCAAGAAGCCTAAGAGGTAACTACACCAAACTCAAATCTATACTTGTATGAAGTTATTTTTGAAGTTTGTTGTTAGTTTGATGATTTTTGGTTAAGTTGAAAAATTGGAAAAGCTATAATCCTAAGGGGTTATGCTGCCCAAATTTCTTTAAATCATGATTAAGATGTGCTTAAACAAGTTAATAAAGGATTAGAAGTGAAAAAGTACAAGTTTTGGAAGTTAAAACACAAAACTTCATTTTTTCATTTTTCTTGAAATATTTCAGCCAGCACTATTTTAGGGGGATAGGAGTTGGATTTTCATGAAATAAATGGTTCCATTGGATTCAGTGGACAAAAATAGGTGGGGCTACAGTTGGGTACTTTTTCAGTAGAGGCTGAAAAAGTATAGTTACGAAAACGCCACTGAAATCCCTAAATCAGGGCTGTCAAAGGTATTTTCGTAATTTTACAGTGAATTTGGTGATTTCGAGCCAGGAAATGGATTCTTTAGGCAAAAATAAATCAGAATAGCCTTTGTCAAAATTTTGGAAAAACGTGCCCTCAGACCTGGTACGGCGGGGCCGGGGTCTCGGGGGCATTTTGGTTAAATTTCACCGTAGACTAATATAACCACAAGAAACACTATAGAAGAGTTTAAAATGATACTTGGATATGCTATGACCTATTTCTGGTACATTTAATATTTTAGGATAGAGTCGGACTCCGGAAACGACACGTTTTACGAGGCACACTAAAAAGGGACTTAACAAACTTCGAGGTAGGGACTACCATCTTTCATACACTATGTGAATAATTATATGTATTTGTTATTGTACTTCATGATATGATTGCATGCTAAAGGCACATTACCTAGTTGTGGTTCGCTACCCAACAACGGTATATCGGAAAATCCTAGTTGTGGTCGATGAATCAGTTGAGGTATATTATCGAAAATCCTAGCTGTAGTCGGTGACTCGGCTGAGGTAAATATATATGAATCGAATCGAACTTTCATTTTTGCCTAATATAGTGCATTGCATATTTAATTTTCATATTTTATATGTCGATCGTATGTCTTTACGGGGATTCTTCGGAATCTCACCATTTTTCAAAAACAAATATCTCAGCTGGTATTAGTGGGTCAAATGGAAAAGACGAAGATGCCGGGAAGCGAGCGACACGTGTCTCGAGACGAGGACAAGATAGTGGTTATAATTTAGCCCATGTTTCAATATTTTGGTGAAATATGTAAATGTTAAATTTCTGCTGTATTTTCTGTTTTCCATCAACGAACGATATCGGAATTGTAAACAAATATTTCTATAAGTATAATTGTACTTTTTTGTATGCCCTTGAAATTCCGTCTTTATTACTCTTCGATTATTGAAGTGGAAATGGGTGTTGACATACCATATAAAATCAATTATTCAAAGTTCATTCAAATGAGCCATAGGAGATGGTATATTCCCGTGACTAGTCACTTGGCAGCTAATCTTTTTTTTTTTTAATTGGTCCTATCTTACGCCATTAATTAATTATTTTGGATAAGATAAGGAGCCATTAGGCCCATAGATCCATCCATTAAAATCGTAATAATGACAATGCCAATTAAAGTCGTTTAAAAAATTGTACAGCTTTGTTGAGTGGTTTAGTGGGATGACTCTAATGTCGACCACCCAAATCAATTGGGTGATTAATGACATCACCTTATCGTTTTCTTGTCATCTAATTTTAAATATTTTATTGTCCACAATTACTTCTCCGTCCTATTTACAAGGTTGACATAACATTTTTTTCTTCTAATTTATAAGTGATGGTATTAAATTTTTTAATATGAATATACAATTTCACTCTACATTTATTATATGTAGATTTTGTACTTTCGATGTACAGTAAATATTATCAAAAAGGGATAAAATTAGAAAGTTACTAGATTTTGAAATAGAATTATTGAGATTTAGAGTTTTTCCTTGCTTTGATAAAACATGCTGAAAATAATTTATAAAAAAAGATATGAGGAGTAACATTTATTTATTGCAACTTCCACTTTTGTAATCATATTAAGAATATAATTCCTTTTTAGATTTAAATATAAAGGGTTTTCTCCTCTCCCAATAAATACATTTTACGTGATTTAAACTCGTATTCTTCTTCTTATTTAGAGAAGCTACTTACCACATCAACAAATAACTTGTTAGTATGATTCATATACTATAAGTCATATGTAATCACCTTGTCAAAACCAATCAAGCGATTAACTTGTTAACTTTGTTTCGAAATGAATCATTTTTTTAACATTGCCTATATTTAAAAACACATAGAAACAACACACTAAATTTCAAGTATTTTCCTAGTTTGCAATAGGGGTAATGTTCGGGAAAAGTTTAACCCACCAAAATGAATTATTATGGACAATAACTTCTTCTAAAAGACACCCTATTTCTAGTGGTGGAGGAATATCTTCTTAACTTATGGTATCCTGCACGTTGTTATAAATATATATATATATATGTATGTATGTATGTATGTATGTATGTATGTATGTATGTATATGTGTATGTATGTATGTATGTATGTATGTATGTATGTATGTATGTATAATAATCATCTTATTTTTAAAATACTCCTATAATCCAATTTATAAGTCGCTATAACATGTTTTATCAAAACCAAGAAAAACTTTAACCCCTTATTAACCATATTTTAAAATTTAACAACTTTTCCCCTTAACACTATTTAATAAATACTATATTTCATGAGGAAAAAAATTATGCAAGAATAAATAAATAATAAAATTATATATTTATATAAAAAATTTAATGATGTGATTTATAAATATAACAAAAATAATCTTCTCCCTATTTTATAAATAAGGTTTATAAGTACGAGCATAAGAGTAACTGATAGTGTTGTTTTTGTGTTTAATGTAATATCTCAAATTTTATTCACCAAAAATATGTTGTAATTATTTGAATAATTCAATAAAATGGTGAATATTCATAAATTTTGAATCTTGTGAATTTTGAAATATTCATATTCATAAGGAAATGGGCAAATTAATTCAAGAATTGAATTAAATTACAAAGGTGATAGAAAAATCATAATTTTGCCAATTTAGCCCAAGATTAATTATTTTCCAATTAATTGGAGTTAATTTTAATTAATCAAGGAAAATAATGGAAAATGTATAAATTGAATATTCTTAGTGGAAGAATTAAGATTTGTGGAATAAGGAAATAGGATGGGAAAATAATTATTTGGATCATAAACATGCCAAGTGGCATCATCTAATACCAAACAATTAAATAAGAATTACTAAGATATGAGCACATGTGTTATTAGCAATAAAATAATAATTAGTTACACAATTGACCAATTTGGTGTGAAAGGACCCTAAGTGGCGTCTTGCATGGGCCAAGGAAGGGAAAAGAGAATGGTTCAGTCTCAATTAAATCATATGACACAAGTTGTGGAGAGATAAGGCCAAGTACACAAATGATGTCATAAGCCTAATTTGCCACCATTTATTAATTAAGGGGAAAATGGCAAGATGTTTTATGAAGCTTGGCTTCATCTTTCTTGTCCCATTTTCGTTTTAACCTAAGAAAAGAAGAGAGAGAGAGAGAGCTTGAGAAGCTTCATGCTTAAGAGAGAAGGAAAAAGAGAAAGACTAAGGTAATTTATGATTTCTTAAGGTTTCTTCTTCTAATCTTCCATAAATCTCTTCTCTAATCTCTTCCTTTCCATAAACTCCATGGTTTAGCAAGCAAATCTTAAGCCCAAAGAGATAGAGAGAGGAAAAGAACTCAAGAAGGTAACTTCACAAATCCTAAAATTTTGCTAGTATGTGGTTGTTGTTGATGATTATGGTTGGATTTGGTTATTTTGTTGAGTTTGTAAATTTGGAAAGTCCTAACCCTAAGGGGTTATGCTGCCCAAAATCCTTTAAATCATGATTAAGAAGTGTTTAAGTGAGTTAATTAAGGATTAGAAGTGGAAAATTACAAGTTTTTGAAGCTAAAACACAAAGCTCCATTTTTCTATTTTTTCTTCATATTTTTGGCCAGACCAGAACTGATAGTAGGATTTGGATTTTCATAAAATAAATGGTTCCATTGGAATCAGTGGGAAAAAATAGGTGAGGTTAAAGTTGGACACTTTTTTGGTAGAGGCCGAAAAATTATAATTGCGAAAACACCACTGAAATCTCTAAATAGGGGTTGTCAAGGGCATTTTCGTAATTTGACACTAAATTTGGTGATTTTGAGCTCAGAAATGGATTCCTTGACGAAAATAAGTCAAAATAGTATCAGTCAAAATTTTGGAAAAACGTGCCATCGGGTCGGGTTCCCGGGGGCATTTTTGTATATTTTCACCATAGACTAATATAACCACAATAAAAACTATGGAAGAGTATAAAATGATACTTGGATAGATTATGACCTATTTCTAGTACATTTAATATTTTAAAACCGAGTCGGACGCCAGGACAATACGCTTTACGAGACACTATTAAATAGAGGATTATAAAGCTTTGAGGTAAGGACATTATCCTTCATACACTATGCCATAAGTTATGTGATTGTGTGGATGTCATTGTTTTGTAAATGCACTTTATTAATCAACATGATTTGCCTAGAGAGGGGCAGTTAGTGCCAGAGGTGCACTTACACTGGGAGTTGGCAGAAGTCCAACCGGTGTAGATTGTGGGGCTGAGCCCTACTCATGTATACATGACGATGATGTGACTATATTATTCATTAATTTGTGCATACCTTGGCGCATGACATATTTACTTTTCGCATTTTCTATAAATGATATTATGTCTCTACAGGGATTCTTCGGAATCTCACCCTATTTTTAAAACCAATACCTCAGCGGGTACCAGTGGGGCAAAGGGGAAAGACGTAGACACCAGAAAGTGAATAGCACGTGTCTCAAGGCGAGGATAAGATCGTGGGCATAATTAGTCTATTTTGTGATATTTTGGTGAAATTGTAAATATTAAAACTTCCGCTGTATTTTCTGTTTCCGTCGACGAACAATATCGGAATTGTAAACGAATATTTTTATCAGTATAATTGTACTTTTCTGTATGCCAATTGATTTCCGTCTTTATTACTTTTTGATTATCGAAATAGAAATGGGTGTTGACATTTAATATATTTGTTACCCTTCTTGAGAATTCTCTTATTTCAAGAAATTTAATCAGGAACCATTTTTGCATATGGATTCCCATAGAAGCAAATTTGGTAGCTGGATGGATTGCCAAAACTTCATTGGATGGTCTTACCCTCTGAATTGGGTTTCTTAACCTCCGCAGCTGTAGGCCTTGTTGGCGTCAGGCGTTCAAGATATTTCTTTTGATAATGTGTTATATTCTTGTTACACTAAAGACTTTTTACTGACTCATGTTTCTATCTCTAGTTATTATATTTGGAGTTTATTTTGTATTTTCAATTTGTTGGTTGTGTTTTTTTTCTTCTTCTAAGACATTGTAATTTCTGTATATCTTAATATAATTAGTTTCTTTGATGACAAAAAAAAACTTACTAGATTTGGCTTCTCTCTTATACCCCTTCCTATTCCTGTCCCTTTTCCATCATTAGATTAAGATCTTAACGGTTTAGATTTAATATATTATAAAGTATTATTATAATTTTACTTTAAAGACACAAAAATGATTTTTTTTATACAAGATGCAAAATAAATTTGATCTGTTAAAATTATTTTTGTATCTTTTAGGCAAAATTATAATAATATCTTTATAATATGATAAATATGGACAATTAAAATCTTAATCCAACGATGGAAAAGAAAGAGAGAGAAAAGGATGGGAAGAGGCACATGAGAGAAGCTAAATCCTAATTTACTAAACACACGTTTTTTTTTTTGTATTACATAGACAAGAGCTTCCTCTTGGAGCTTTTATAAACCCTTACAACATATTCTCATAACTGAAACTCTGAAATCAAACCCTTACTCTTGGGGTTTTTCTCCCTGCACAAGTTTTGTTTTTGAGGCAAAATGTGTGTGGGAACTGGGTACCTGCCAGACAGTACAAGACTTAGGTTGTTTTGGTGCTTACTGTGTGGACAGATGCAGGAAGAAAAAACTGTTTGAAGGCAGAGTTAAAATGTGGTCAAACATTCTATAATATCCCGAATTTTGGAATTTGATGCTTGGGAATAAGCCTAAATTAAGTGGACTGCTAAGCCCCCAATTTAGTAGATGTCCCAAATCTATTCTCTAATATTTCTTATATCTTTGGGGTATTAAGAAAGTAAAATGGTGAATTTTGGAAAAAGTAATTATGTTTTCGGTGAAATAACCTATGAGGTAGTGAGCTTGTCATGTGATTTTGAATGACCGAATGATAAGTAAAAATTATGAAATTTTATAGGAAGAAAGTAGACATCATAAGATTTAATTTGATAGATCATATGACTCAATTAGAGCTATATACAAAAAGATATGAATTTTTGAAGTCAGCATAGAAAAACTGTAAAGTGTCTGGAACAACAGGCAAAGATTAAAATTCTGGAAATTTTGTGATTCCATCTAGTAAAATTCTATATTTTTCCATGAAATTAGACTCAATAAGGGTTCTATAGGCTTTGGAATCACTCCAATTTGATTTTTTTAGAATTAGTTATGATTTTTCAAAGTTTGGGCAGAAAATCTGCCAGAATTTCTACTTAACCCGAAAATTTTAGAAATTGAATAGATAATTTCATATCATATAATATATGATATAAAACATTTCCTCCTCCTTCCAGCAGGCATAACTGATGTCATTTTCAGTTTTAGAGAGAGAAGAGTTGAGATTTTTAGAGAGAGAAGGAGAGGAAAAAGCTTGTAAAGGTAAGTGATTTCTTCGGTAAATTGGTTCCTAATACGTATAACGCCGTTCCTAAGCTTCCTTTTCATATGATTTAAGGTTTGGAAGCTCAAATTTGAATGTTGAGCACCTAGGGTTCAGCCATATCAAGGGAGAGCCAGTGGGAGCTTGAGGTAACTTTCAAACCTTTGTATATTGACTATTCTGGCTATTGTGGACAATTTAATCGGTGAAATTTCGTCGGATTGTCATTGGTTGTAAAAATGGAAAATGGGTTTTCCTAGGGGTTATGCTGCCCAAATTGGTACTAAATGGTAGTTGTAACCTAATGGAATAGTTAATAAAGTGGTTAGGAGTAGAAAGAAACGTGTTTACGGAGCCGAAACCGAAAAACCCTGAATTTCCCCGGACTTCTTATAAGTTTCAGTTAGCTCTAGAAATGGGTCTTAGAGTTGGATTTTCAATTATTTGATGATTCCATTGAGTTTAAGAGGAAAAATTGGGTGGGGTTATAGTTGAGCACTTTTTCAGAAAATGCCGAAAAATCATAATTATGAAAATGCCCCTAAAACACTGAAATAAGGGCTACCAAGGGCCATTTCGTCTTTTGACAGTGAATTTGGTAATTCCGAGTCCAGAAATGGATTCCTTGGATGAAAATATGTCAAGATAGCCCGGGTTAGAATTTCGAGAAAAGTACAGCCGAACCGGGTACGATGAGGCCGGGTCCCCGGGGGTATTTTAGTAATTTTCAAGATAGACTCATATAACCCCTAGAAACACTATAGAAGTGTCTAAATAGTACATTTGACATTGTAGGATCAAATATGGAGCTCCAAGCTGTTTGCTCGCAAATCGAGGAGAAAGATTGGAGGTAGGGACTTACCTTACTTACATGTATTTGATATCTTTGCTTGTGTAATGATGTATGTGATTGATTTACTTGATTGTGTAGAGCATATTTGAATAAATGAAGTTCTGTTTCTGTTTTTACTGTGGCCATAGTCTTGTTGTATGAAACATAGAGCTTGCAGAAATGTCATTATAGGGCATATATCTAGATAAAGCTAACATGTCATACACATAGCATCAATCATGCATGCATTATAGTATCTGTTTCCTATTGAGATTCTCTCGAATCTCACCCTCCCCTACCAACAGTTTAGACAGAAGACGACAGAAGATATGCAAACAACAATGCAGAGTACTGTACGAGGGGATTATAGTAGTGGAACGAAGACGGGAAGAAGTCTTCGTTTCACTGGGATGAGTTTAGACACCCTAATAGCCTTATGCGGCTACCTTAATTGTAAGTATCATGTACAAACCCCTATGGGGAATTTATGTAATCATGCATATATTATCAGTATAGTTATGTTATTCCTGTGTTGCCTACCGAACCGCATATCGTTTTCCACAAATACTCTGAAAAATGTTGAAATTGAGATAAGGGCGTGACACATTCCCTTAGAAATTTTGGACCAAGTAAGTGACTGGCTGGATAACTCTAAAAACGCGGTTTCAGAAATCCTTTTTCGTATGTGGAAACAAAATTTTTCTCATATGCTTACCTCATAAGTCATAAAAAATTATTCTTCAAAAGTTAATCTAAACACATGCAGATTTGTGAAATTGTAATTTAGGACTTTTTGTCCTTTTAAATTATAATTTAGATCCTCTATCTCAAATTCTTGTGCTACTGGGTCAAGTTTGAGAAGGTGATTGGCAAATCCCCTTTCCAGGCATGGGTTGCAAATTATTATATTTAAAGTGAAATTTTGAAAAATAAAACTAACAAAAAGTTTTAAATTGAAATTTAGAGCAGTATTTTTCAATCTTACATGTTAAAAATTGGAATATGAATAACAAATCACATATTTCGTTTTATTTTAGCGCAACAAATTCTCGAAAAAGGATATTTTTATTGTCCTCTTTCTCATTATATTCTTATAATCTTATTTCCACTCTTATATCATGAAATAGATGGTTTATATTAAATATTTTATAAATTAAAATTTATTTATTTTTTCTAAATTGTAGTTATGAATAATATAAATCATATTTTAAGAGCTTAAATTTACTTATTTATGTTTATAGAAATAATTTTATAAAAGATTGAATCTAAACCATTTATTATTTTAACCTAAGGGTGGATATGAAATTATAAGAAGAAAATGTAAAAAGGGATAATAAGAGAAACTCAACCCCAAATTCTCACATTTCGATCTAAAAAAGGTTTTAAACTGCAATTTTGCAATGTCTCGTTATTAACTAGTCCCTCTGATCAAGACTTAATTATAGAGTTAATATTGATAATAAATACTGCTACAAGATTGATTTTCCATACTTATCAATCTTTTCCCAATTTATTATCATTGATGCTCTCCAACTATAATCAAATAAAAGAGAGATGAAGACAAGGTTATCAAACTTACGCGTTTGAGTAAATTCGTGATAATGACGTAAAATCATATCATGAACTTGAATCGTAGACTCATAAGAATATACTTTTATCAATAAATATGTATTAATAATGCATAATTAAATTATTAAAAATGAAAACAATTTGATTTAAATATATTTTAAATCAAAATAATTAAAATTAAATCCATCAACCTTCATAATTTATCATACTCAATAAAAAAATTTATATAAAATTCATATATAAAACTACTGAATATGATCAAATAAAAAAAGTTAGCACGGGTTTAAGAATGAGTTAACATGAATTTGTAAATTAGAAACGTAAAAACGGTAAACTCAGTGGATAAACTCGTGAGTTTAATTGAGTTTACAACTAGCACAAGTTTAAGAATAACTAAGCGATTTTGTAAAGAAGAACATAAAAACAAAAAAATTCAGAGAGTGGACTTGCGAGTTTAACAACAATGATGGAGGGAATTAATGAAGAAGATTCGAATATTTTAGAAAAAAATACGTCATAATAATTATTTTAACTAATTTTCTTAATATAACCAAATTAAGTGTGTATATAGGCCTAATGCCAAGGATCCATCAAATATATGAATTAAATTCATTTTTTTTGGATTTGGTTCTAAAGTGTCCTTCCTCTTTTTAGTATGTGTTTTGATAAGCCCCAAATCGCGGTTTCAAAAGCCCTTTTTTGTAACTCGATATAAAACTCTTCTCACATACTTACCTCGTAAGTCATAAAAGTTATTCTCCAAAAACTAGTCTACTCCCTCCGGTCCTATTTATAAGCAACTTTCTCTCTCATAGAGCTGGTCCCTTTTATAAGCAACTTTCACTTTTTGTCTAAAAATGTCAGCTTCTTTTTCATGTTTTACTCTTATTAAATACTCATTTTCTCTCATATCTTATACTCATTATCTCTCATATTTTTTATCTATTCTCTCTTCTATATTCTTTTCATAAATAGGGGTATAAATGAAAAAAACATGGTATTTTTGACACACTTATTACTTTTAACTACCAATTCGCTTTGTACGATCAAAGAGAAAGTTATTTATAAATAGGATCTGAGGAAGTATTAATCAAGGTATTAAAATCCGGACCGGGTATTGAACTGATCGGGGTACTGGGTTAAGGGTCAGTGGGTCAGACCGGAGCCAAAACGAAGCTAAATCGGTGAGAAATTAAAGATTTTAGGTTTATAGAATGAAATTCTAAAAAAAAAAAATTAAAATTTTTTCCTTTTTTAAAATCATAGGCCGGACCGGACTGGTCTACCCTTCGGGTTTTCCAGCTGGACCGACCGATTCGGTCCGGATTCCACAACGTGTTAATACGGTCGCAGGCAACATCTCAGTTTTTTCCGGCAACTGACTTGCCTTTTCATTAATCTTTTTTTTTTGCTCAAAAGGACTTGCCTTTTCATTAATCAAGCTACGGAAAGGCTACATAAAGGGTACGGAATATCTTCCTAATCTCGAGACTAGGAATTAAAAAGACGATTCCCTCCCTTCAATTCAGCTCGGTCTGCAACATTTATGAAGCTAACCAAAATAAAATATGGAGAATTCCTGAAGAAAAATCTAGAAATTGGAAAAAATTTAAAAAGAAAAGTTAGAAATTTTTTATCACGTTTTAATATTTTTTAATAAACTCTTAATAAAAAAATTCATCTATCATTTCCTAAATTTCAAGTTCTTTTTTAGGAATTCTCCCAATAAAATAAAAACAATATTTTCCCTTCTCATAAGTTTGACAATAATAGCCATACTTTCTTAAAGACCTAAGCTTTTTAACAAATTTTAGTGTCTCTTTGAGTTAGCTATAGAAATTTCTTTCACAATGTGATTTATGATGTATAAGGTAAGTATGTAAGAAGAGTTTTGTTTTGACTTGCGTGAATTTTTGAAAGGCTTATAAGCAAGTTAATTAAACCTGGACCTGATAGTGAACCGGTCGGGGTACTGGGTCAAGGGTTAGTAGGTCAGGCCAGGGTCAAACTGGAGCTAACCTGGGATCAAACCGATGATAAATTGAAAATTTTAGGCTTATTAGTATGAAATTCTAAAAAAAAAATAAAAAAAAGATTTAAAAATAAAAAAGTTAACCCGGACCGGACGAGTCTGATAAGCTTGCTTATAAGTGGTTATGCACATAAGTCAAGACAACACTCCTCTTATATAATTACCTTATATACCGTAAATCACGATTGAAAAGTTACTTCCATCGCTATTTCAAACGAGCATATACTTGAACAATAATATTTTAAGAGCCTGTTTGAATTAGCGTTTAAAAAACACGTTCATGCAAGTCAAGATAAAATTTTTCTCACATGTTTAACTCGTAAAACAGCAAACCACGTTGAAAAAATATTTTGTCCTGCTGATCCAAACGACACTTTAATTGACATTTTTCCAGTAGTTTTTCCTGTAATTATTGTTATTTTTAATAATTATTTTGGGAGCGAGAAGTGAAATGAACACACAATATTTGCTTGCATGGGCCTATCGTGGGGACCTGCACTTGGCGGCACCCGACAAACTCACGCCCCGCGGCCCCACACATACCGGAGATGTCAGCACAGCCGCGTCATCGTCCATGTAGGATAGCAGGCCAATTAAATCCTCTCAAAAAGCTGAGTCATTGGTCACGTGGAATGTTTCAGAAGGTCATTTCCCTTGGACCCCACCCACATTCGAAAGGAAAATACGTGTAGATAGAGGGAAAAAAAGTGACGGGGCCATTTCCCTGTCACGGCCTCTTACCAACTTGCTCAAGAAGGAGAGTGTCGAGGAAGGAAGGAGGCGATAGGGACAGAGTGGTAATTCTATAGGGCCTCTATTACCGCATGTAATAAACGCATTTCCAGGGCAGTCTCTGGGTTTTCACTTCAAAGCCCTTGATTGTGTTCTCTCCGGTCGTCAATTTCTCTCTCATTCTGCTCACTGTGGGTGTGTCTGCGAAACTGAGTGAAAGTGCTGGTCCGGGGCTCTGCGTTCTTTATTACCTTGCTCAAGGCGTCTTCCGGATTTTGCTCTTCCGCACTACTTGCCACAGCCAGTCTTTGCCGATTTTCCGATACCTAGAGGAAACGGTTGTCTCTGTTTGTTGGTAATCTCGCTCTCTGGTTTTACGGTTCTGGTTTTTGCTTTTAGTTCTGCTGTATTTTTTTTTTTTTGCTGTAGAAGTTGGGACTTTTCTGGATGCGATTTTGCTCTTTCAAAGTCTTGTTTTTGTCTGTGCGTTGGGTTGAGTCTATGTGCTGTTTCGTCTTTGGTTTCTGTGGTCTATCTATTTTATCTATTGGCTTCGGTTGACGTTTTTGTGTCTTGATAGTGACTCTGTGTCCGATCTAGCTCGGACTCTGATGATTTCGGCTTTTTACATTTTGACTGTTTGTGCTCCGGCTTTTAGGATTTCCGATTGTTTTATTTTTTGAAATGCCAAAGCTGGTTAGGTTTCCGATCCTGGGTCTCTTCCTTGTAGATTTGTAAGTTTTAAGTGACTACTATTTATTGCGCTGTTTTCTTTTTCCTGTGGAAGGTAATACTAAGGTCGCTTTATTTTTTGGTTAAATTTTGGTTGTAATGTTTGTTTGTCCATGGATTGGTGGTTATGTTAGAAGTTCTGGGGCTGTTTTTATGGGCAACATTTTTCGGCTTTTGTGAGGCCTTAATGTTGAAAATACTGTTTGTTTGGAACACTTATTTCTTGCGTGTTAGAACTTTTACCGTATTTTCTGTTTCCATTCTTTCGATATGTTGTTGCATACATGTTGGATTTATTCGTTGTGTCAATTGGCTCTTTTATGTCCTTTTCCCAAGAAGTAGATCTTAGTGTGCGGTGTAAAATTCTCCATACGTATGTTCTTACCTCTTAAATGTTTTGAATTTGTTCATAGTAGAGTGATATCGTGTTAGTGTATGACTGAAGTGGTCGCTGCTACATTATCTTTTTTCTTTATTCATTTTGTATATCTAGAATTCCATGACTGAAGTAAAAATTGATAAATGCTTTTCTTCCTATTGCTGGCACAAAAAATTCAGCAAGTGCATTGGGTAGAAATATTCTCTGCTTTTCCAGTCGGGTCCTGTCTGAGTGTCCCATTTTTGTTATATAATTAATTTAACTTGTTTCAAGCCTATTAAGGTGTGTACTATTTTGTCTTTTAAGTCGTTCTAAGAATTTCCTGATGTTTTCTTTGTTTGCAGTGCTCATCATGGTAAGAAAAAGGAGAACTGAAGCACCTAGTGGGGGTGAAAGCTCTGAGACTCATGAGAGTGGGGGCACTAGTCGAGGACCTCAACACCATGGTGAAAGAAGTGCTCCACCCCCACAGCAGGCAACAGGAGGGGGAGGATCCCAAGGAGGTAGAGGTTTGGGTCCTCAAGGAGGACGGGGAGGTTATGGTGGGGGCCGGGGTCGTGGGATACCCCAACAGCAGTATGGTGCTCCCCCTGAATATCAAGGAAGGGGGAGGGGAGGATACTCTCAGCAGTTAGGTCGTGGACGTGGTGGTGGGGGAAATGGCAGTGGCCGTGGCAGTGGTCCTTCTTATGGTGGCCCATCTGGACCTCAAGCTCCCGAGCTGCACCAAGCTACCCCTCTTCCACATCATGCTGGGGTGACTTCAACATCTGAGGCCGGTTCTTCTTCCCAACAGTTTGATCCCTCACAAGTGGAACAACAAATGGGGCAAATGACGATTCATTCAGAATCTGTTTCTCCCGCCCCACCCTCCAGTAAATCAGTGAGGTTTCCCCTTAGGCCTGGAAAGGGTAGCTATGGCACCAAGTGTGTAGTTAAGGCTAATCACTTCTTTGCTGAGTTACCTAATAAAGACTTGCACCAGTATGATGTAAGTCACTCTTCTCTAGCTTGGAATAAACAATTTTGTTTTGTCATTTCTTTTTTATGGACTACCAAAATGTTTTTCTTGATGAGGTTTAGGTCACTATCACTCCAGAAGTGACATCAAGGGGTGTCAACCGTGCTGTTATGGAGCAGCTGGTGAGTTTATATCGAGAATCTCATCTGGGTAGGAGACTTCCTGCATATGATGGGCGCAAGAGCCTTTACACTGCGGGTCCTCTTCCTTTCATTTCAAAGGAATTCAAAATCACTCTCCTTGATGAAGATGATGGATCAGGAGGGACAAGGTACATAAGCATATTGCTAAAATTTTTCTTTCTTTATAATCTATAATCAATTATATAATAATGTTTTATATATGATTTATCACAGGAGAGAGAGAGAGTTCAAAGTTGTGATAAAAATGGCTGGCCGAGCTGATCTACATCATCTAGGACTCTTCCTGCAGGGAAGGCAGACTGATGCTCCTCAAGAAGCTCTTCAGGTTCTTGACATTGTGCTGCGTGAATTACCTACCTCTAGGTACTTGAACAGTGGATATGCTTTTTGTATTCCTAGAATCGTTAAATATTAACTTATCTTGATCTTGTTTTGGTTGCTAATTGGGATTTTTTTCCTTGAAGGTATTGTCCTGTGGGAAGATCATTTTATTCACCAGATCTTGGTAGAAGGCAACCATTAGGTGACGGATTGGAAAGTTGGCGTGGTTTCTATCAAAGTATTCGTCCTACTCAGATGGGATTATCTCTCAACATCGGTAAGTATTGTCATATCGTTTATTTAAATATTTAATATTTAATATTTGGATGTCATCCCATCTGTAGTTTTATCTCTCTTACATCGTCCAGTTTTTTGTGATTATAATTATAGTTTATACTGTCGAAAATTGTTATTGTTAATGATAATGATCAGGCAATTATTAAGTAAGCATGTACAAGAGGTGATTTTTCTTTTTTCTTTTTGGTAAATTTAGTCATTTGTCAAAATAATTAGTTTAGTTAATATAATGGTCTAATTTTTTACAAATGGGTGTACAGATATGTCCTCAACTGCATTTATTGAACCATTGCCGGTAATAGATTTTGTTACTCAGTTGCTCAATCGGGATGTCACCTCCCGCCCGTTGTCTGATGCAGATCGCATAAAGGTTTGTTTTCATATTCTATAGTACTTCTTGTACTTATTATTATTCACTTTGTGTCAAAGTTAGTTCCTTGGGAAGCCTCAATATGTGTGTATATTTTTTAGAGTTGTGTGGTTCTGAGGCATTTTCCCTCCATTCTCAGAAATGTGACTTTTTCTTTAATTTTGCATCCAACAGATAAAGAAAGCTCTTCGTGGAGTCAAAGTTGAAGTGACACACCGCGGAAATATGAGGAGAAAATATCGCATCTCTGGTCTGACTTCACAGGCAACTAGAGAGCTTACGTGAGTTTTAGTGCCCTTGTATGTATAATTCTCTTAGTGGTATGAATAAAATCTTCTATTGACGTATTTTGGATTCTCAATTTCAGGTTTCCCGTTGATGCGAGTGGAACAATGAAGTCTGTTGTTGAGTACTTTTCGGAAACATATGGATTTGTCATTCAACATACCCAGTGGCCTTGCTTGCAAGTGGGCAATGCGCAGAGACCAAACTATTTACCAATGGAGGTAACATCCCTACAAATCCTGAGCTATTTTTGTTAGTGGAAGTGCATGATAATATCTTGTTCTGAATGTAGGTTTGTAAGATAGTAGAAGGTCAAAGGTACTCGAAGAGGCTGAATGAAAAGCAGATAACCAATTTGCTCAAAGTCACATGCCAGCGTCCTGTTGAAAGGGAGCGTGATATTATGCAGGTCAGCAGATGATTTCCTCATTCCGTGTCATAGATTTCTAATTTCTAGATTTTGAATGTGCAAATAAATGAGTATTGTTTTGTATTTCATTTAGTACATGCTGCTGCATGTTGTGTACCAATATATGTAGGTTATTCATATTTTTTTAATTGGATATACTCTTTGTATTGTCTGCTTTGAATACTTAATGGGTATTGTTGATTCAGCTTTTGTTTGTATGTTCTTTAATGTCTTCACTGCATTGGTATTATGCAAGAAATTTATAATTCTGTGGTTTGATTGCTCTTGGTTGTTTCCTTCATAAAGCAGTATTTGATGCCCTTTTGAAATTTGATTCCATGTCGAGTACTTTTCTAGCATTATTTTGACATGTATGTCAAATACTCTGTTAATTAGCATTGCTTGGACTTTATTTGTGCCTTTTATAAAACACATTATGTTATCACTGTTCAGACAGTTCACCATAATGCTTACCGTGATGACCCTTATGCTCAAGAGTTTGGGATTAGAATCAGTGAAGAGCTAGCCCAAGTTGAAGCTCGCATCCTTCCTGCACCTCGGGTATTTCCTTCTTGATAGCATTTTATTGCTGACTTTTATTCACTTTGTACTTGTTAATATCAGTTTTTCTGTTCTTTTTTAATAAAATTAAACTTTTGGTGCAGCTTAAATACCATGATACAGGTAGGGAAAAGGATTGCTTACCTCAAGTTGGGCAATGGAATATGATGAATAAGGTACCCTGCTCCTTTTTAACTCGGTAAATTTGTGCATCTCCATTGAAGGTTCCTTGATCAGTGTCTTTGTCATGCACTCAGTCTGTGATGTATATTATTAAATTAAACTAATTATTACTATCTCCGGTCTTAAATATAAGACAAAGTTAACTTTTCTTGGAGAGATTAAGGAAGCTAAATAAGTTATTTAATCATATCATATGTTATGCATCCTTAGATTATATATTAATTTATTAGTTAAACTAATTAGTTTGAAGAAAATAATAATAATACAAATACTCTAAAGTAATTTAATTAGTTTCCTTAATTTTTCCAAAAAAGTCAACTTTATCTTATAATTACGACTGGAGGGAGTATTAATTATAAGTATTTAATGAGAGATATTGCAGGTAGAGTAGGTTATTTGATTGTAAATTGTTGATGAATGTTTCTTTTTAAATGTTCATAGTTGTCCTTCTTGACAATGAGTCCTGAAATAACTTAATGTGTGATTTTTTTTTTTTTTTGGACTGAACTTAATGTGTGATTTGATATAAACTCTTCAGAAAATGGTCAATGGTGGGATAGTCAACCACTGGATCTGCATCAACTTTTCCCGAAATGTTCAAGATAGTGTTGCAAGTGGGTTTTGTTATGAACTTGCTCAAATGTGCTGTATATCTGGCATGGTATGTGGATATTTCCCATTTACCTTTATGCTTCTCAGTTAATATGGCCAGATTATTTACTTGTTTCTGTTTTGGAATAATTGATCTGTTCAATTAAAATTTGTTCAGGTATTCTGCTCTGAGCCAGTACTTCCCCCATACAGTGCCCGTCCTGACTTGGTGGATAGGGTTCTCAAAACCCGATATCATGATGCAAAAGCTAGGCTGAAGAAGGATCAACAGCTTGATCTTCTGATTGTTATTTTGCCTGATAATAATGGCTCTCTTTATGGTAATGACGCTTTCCATTACATCTTTCCATATTGTTTATTCCTATAGACTTATGATCAGCATACTCTGCTTTCTTCTGCAGGTGACCTGAAACGAATATGTGAGACAGATCTTGGGGTTGTTTCTCAGTGCTGTTTGACCAAGCATGTCTATAAAATGAGCAAGCAGTATCTTGCTAATGTCGCCTTGAAAATAAATGTAAAAGTAGGTGGAAGGAACACAGTGCTTGTTGATGCACTTTCACGGCGTATACCTCTAGTCAGCGATCGACCGACAATTATTTTTGGTGCTGATGTTACGCATCCACATCCTGGAGAGGATTCAAGTCCTTCCATAGCAGCTGTATGTTGAAGTGACATCTAGGTTTAATAATCTGTCTAGTCTTTATTTGCTAATAGCCTTGCCTTACATCAAAATCTTTTTCCCCTCCCCTTTTGGGTCACAAATTAGGTTGTGGCCTCTCAAGATTGGCCTGAAGTTACAAAGTATGCTGGTTTGGTGTGTGCTCAAGCTCATCGACAGGAGCTCATTCAAGACCTCTTCAAACAATGGCAAGATCCATTAAAGGGAATGGCAACTGGTGGAATGATTAAGTACTTCCCCTATCCTTTTGTTTGTGGTCTTGGGGTGTACATGCCATGTCTGTTATTTTTTTCGGGAGAGTTGGGGCTCACATTTATTTAATGCATCCACTCTTAATTGCTTAAACTTTCTGCAGGGAGCTTCTTATATCTTTCCGGAGGGCCACTGGACAGAAGCCACAGCGTATTATATTTTACAGGTAGCATTACATTTATCAATCCTGAAGGCACATTTATTTTTTTGCCCCTTTGATTCTGAGTTATAAACCTTTTTATAGGGATGGTGTGAGTGAGGGGCAGTTCTATCAAGTTTTACTGTTTGAGCTTGATGCTATACGCAAGGCATGTGCATCCCTGGAGCCTAATTATCAGCCTCCTGTCACATTTGTGGTGGTTCAGAAGCGCCATCATACGAGGCTGTTTGCCAGCAACCACCGTGACAGGAATTTTGTTGACCGAAGCGGAAACATATTGCCTGGTATTTATATGTTTTGTTAATTTACGGTACATGATGACATTTGTTTCCTGGTTTGATCAATATGATAAAAGCACTACTGGCAATCTTGCAGGCACTGTTGTAGACTCTAGAATTTGTCATCCTACTGAGTTTGACTTTTATCTTTGTAGCCATGCTGGGATCCAGGTGAAGTACTTTTGCCTTTTATTTTAGTTTGAATTGATTTGCTATCTGTACAGTGATGCTAAACTATGTTCATGTCCAAATTGTCACAGGGAACAAGCCGTCCAGCTCATTACCATGTGCTATGGGATGAGAACAATTTTACAGCTGATGCGCTGCAAACATTGACAAACAACCTTTGTTACACGTAATAAGAAACATCCCTTGATATTTTTGTCTGTTGTGATCTTCCATTTTGTTCTCTATTTCTAATCCCACATCTGACCACATTATTGTTATCCGAATTATGAAGGCTTTGATTTGAATTTGACATATCGTTGTGGTTTCTGCAGATATGCTAGATGCACTCGTTCTGTTTCAATTGGTGAGTAGTACTTGTCAAAAAATGCAGGCATAGATGGAATAACTACTGTTTGAATAACTCATTGATTTATTGTTTGATGAACGTTGTAGTGCCGCCTGCATATTATGCACATTTGGCTGCCTTCCGAGCTCGATTCTATATGGAACCAGAGACGTCAGAGAGTGGGTCCATGACCAGTGGTGCTGCTGCTGCACGTGGAGTTGGTGGAGCCGGGCGGAGTACTCGTTCACCGGGTTATGGTGGTGCTGTTAGGCCTCTTCCAGCTCTTAAGGAGAATGTCAAGAGGGTTATGTTCTATTGTTAAACAAGGCTTCTAATTTATCGCTAGTGTTTTGTTTTGGAAGCGGCTTTGATAGTTTATGTATTGTCTTGGAATATTTGCAAGTTTGTTAAACACCAACTTGTTTTTGGGTGCTATTTATGTTATCAAATGACTCTTGTTATGATTACATGAATTGGTTGGCTTGGCTTGTTTGGTACTATTCGCTTGTCTATTTAGTGCATGTTTGGTATCCCGTTTTGTACAGGAAATAAGCCCAATTTACGCAAGCCGAGAAAAAACTCCTCTCACATACTTACCTCGTATACCGTGAATCACGAATTATAAGCACTTATTGCCCAAAAATAAGCTCTTCCAAACACACACTTAAACTGTCCATTTATGGCAGGTTTACAGATATCTCCGCAAGCATTTATAAATCTTTTATTTTAATTTGAGGGGGATTTTAGTTTCGAGGCTTCATTTCCATCAATTAAATTAACTGGGCGTCGGCCGTAGTTTTAATTCCAGCAAAAAATCATTGTTGCATGTTAGTTTTTTTAATCCAACCAATATGTATACGGTAAATTAAGGGCATTATATTCAAACGCTATTTGCTAAACATTGTATTATTATTTTCTCTCGTCTTATTTATATGTAATTTTTCTTTTGATTGTGTAAAATGATCTGATAGTTAAAAGTAGTAAGTGTATAAAAAATATTATGTTTTTTTCCATGCCCCTATTTATGAAAATAGTATAGGAGAGAGAATAGATAAAAAGTATGAGAGATAATGAGTATAATATCTGAGAGAGAATGAGTATTTAATAAGGGTATAATGGGAAAAAGAAGCGTACATTTTCAGACAAAAATTGTTAGTTGTTTATAAAAGGGATTAGTCTTATAAGAGAGAAAGTTGCTTATAAATAAGATCGGAGGAAATATTTTTTATGACAAATTTATAGGGACTTTTGCATTTTAATCGGGTTGGTTCTTTAAATTTGTTGTCAAACGTCAATGGCCTGTCCGGCACATTGAAATGTAAGGAACGAAGGATCGAGCTGAGATTACACACATTTCTGAATGAGTCGCTATAGTCTCAGAACATTCTCCTTTTGGTTTGTACAATTGTCAATCACAACTCAGGCAGGTGGTCTCCTTGGATCAATCGACCCTGTTGCCTAAAAGCTTGAGCTTTGTACCTCATTTGTAAATATATATGTTAATACTTCATTTCTACTCAAGATATATATAGCGGCGTGGAAAAGATTAAACTTCCATTTTCATTTTTAAGAAGACAAGTCATCATATGAATTAAATGACATATTTGTCATCGAGGACTTAAAATTTGCTTATTTTCTAATATAGAATTAGTTAATTTGAATAGTAAAAATACTTGAAATATTCCTCCGGGCTAATACATGATTAATGAGGCTAAAAAAAAACTTATATTTTACATTAAAGTTGATGATTTGTTAGGATAATCATGCATCCTGAATTTCTCATATCCATGGAACGGTAAATTTTTTTATCCTTTTTTTAAATGATCAAGTTACTAGATTTATTTTAGGGAATAAAAGGGCAATCTGTGGTCTTTTCTATCTGTTCTACTCATGTAAAAGACATCCACAATTTATTAATACTATATTTTAAACTTCATAACTTCTTTTTACTTCACCGACATTTCAATTTTGTTCACGGAGTACCAAGATCACTATTAATCATATGTCCTTTCAAAAACTCCAAAAGATATTTAGTAACCAACAATCATTCGTCGTTTATAAAATTTCATTCAACGTATTTTGTAAAGTCATGTTTTCAAAAAACAAAAAAAGCAGCCCACAGTAAGAAGTCAATACACCAAACACAAATTCTTTTCAATAATTTCAAGGGTTACATCTCTTCATTAATTATATTATTTACATGCATGTGTACGTGTATGTGTGTCTATGGATATATCCTATATCAGTTTCATTATATATAGGCTTGGTTATATAGATATAGGACAGAACAAGAAAAAGAGTTGAGAAAATCAATGGCGGAGAAGAAAGTGATGGTTGTGGCCATGGATGAGAATGAGCACAGCTCTTATGCTTTAGAATGGACTCTTGACACCTTCTTCACCCCTTTCCATTCTTCTTCTTCTTCTTCTTCTTTTTCTCCCTTCAAGCTTGTCATCCTCTATGCTCGCCCCTTCACTGTCCTTCCCGTCAATGTTGCCGGACCTGGTAGGTTCTGTTTGGCCTGATCCGAATTCAAGATAAAAAGTGTGATGTGAATTATACATGGCATTCGTATTTGTTCGTCACACTCATCTTTTGTTTTATTTTTTCTCTTGATCTCTTTCTATCTTACTCCCTTTGCTTTTAATTGCAAGAACTAGATAACTAATATATGTATATATTAAAATAAACTCGTTAAATTAGTTATTTGTATAAGATGTGTATTGATTTTCCCAAAATATTTTATTTAGCCATTTGCATTAGAAACTGTGCTTTGATGGAGACTTGCTTAATAAGTATTCCTTCAGATCCTATTTATAAGCAACTTACTCTTTAATTACGCAAAATGAACAGGTAGTTAAAAGTAATAAGTTTATAAAAAATGCCATGTTTTTTTTTTCATATATACCCTTATTTATGAAAAGAGTATAGGAGAGAGAATAGATAAAAAATATGAGAGATAATGAGTATAAGATATGAAAAAGAATGGGTATTTAATAAGGGTAAAATAGAAAAAATAAGCTTACATTTTCAGACAAAAAATGAAAGTTGCTTATAAAAGGGATCAGCCCCATGAAAGACAAAGTTGCTTATAAATAGGACCAGAAGGATTATAATTTATAGGGGTAATATAGGGAAAAATGTTATAAACTTGAGGGACAAAGTGAATTAGGGTTTTATATTAGAATCAAAATAAATTCATCTCCTATATTTAGAATTGGTGAGAGTATAATTTTATAAATGTAGAAAATTTGAATATGCTAGAAATAGAGTATGATAAACTTATTAATTTGGTGGCAAGGATTTGTAGACGTGCTGGAGATTCAGATGAAGATTGTTTCTGATCAAATTACTGAAAAGGCTAGACAGATATGTGCTGATAAATTGGTAAGATTTTCTATAATTTAATTACACACACACATATTATCGTGTGAAAATAATTATATATATAAAAATAAAAATTTAATATAATAACTTGGCAGGTGGAAGATGTGGAAGTGGAAGTGACTGAGGGGGATGCCAGGAATGTGTTGTGTGATGCTGTTGATAGACACCATGCTTCCATCTTGGTTCTTGGTAGCCATGGTTATGGCAAACTCAAAAGGTCCTTTTTTTTTATAATGAATTTAGGAAATTAATTTTTTATTATATTATATTTATTTAAATAAAAATATTAAAATTATAAAACTATATCGTACATATTTTTAATCACAATTTAATCCTTTTTTACCAAATTAATATCTAGTTTCTGTCTCCATTATCCAAATTGAAAAATGGGTATTAACTATTAAGAAGGGCCAAAGATTCAAAGGCCATAAAACTAATATTGTCTCAACAATAATTATTTTCCATTTTAATCCACCAACTATTTCAATTGTTTTTTCTTAAATTGGGTCTGCAGCTTTAAAATCAATGAGCATACCAATATTAATATTAATGTAAAATTTATAGCGAGTCATATTTTTTAGATAGACAATAAGTTGCACTGTGCAACTAATTTTTATTTTTATTTTCTGACCAAGTACATGAAACTTACATCTAATTAGTAGCACAAGAGCAGTTTACTAAAATCCAAAAATAAATTTTGTTAGCATTAATTAGTTTCATCTAACTTGACTGATTTTTTTATTTTTATATGCAGAACATTTTTGGGCAGTGTGAGTGATTATTGTGCTCATCATGCTAACTGCTCAGTGATGATTGTGAAGAGGCCCAAACCCAAACATTGAAGCCATTAATCTATTCTACTCCATCATTTCCACTTTGTTATTATACAAACTTATCTCTGTTTTTATGTACTCTTTTAAATACATGGGAAGGCGTTTGTATTTCATATTTTGTAATGTATATTCAGGTATTTTTTTCTCTCACTTTTTGTTGAATACAAGTCATTTTGTTTATGTTTAAGATAAGGCCCTCATTTTAATTATTATGTTGTACTTCACTTTTTTTTTTTTTTAAAAAAAGGAATTTAATACATTAATTTTATAAAGCGTATTTTCAATTCTCTAACCTAGATACAACTAAGGCCTGTTTGGTTCGATCCCAATACACCCTGCGGTGTAGTGCAATGCGATGCAATGGTAATGCAATGTAACATTAATTACAGGGGTAGTGTTTGGTTTAACTTTTTAAGCAACGTGCAATGAGTTAATATTTTAACAATTATTTAAGATTAATATATTACACAAAGTCTATTTTACCTCTTAATATAATCTTTGTAAAAAAAAATAGTTACAAGTCGACGACAATGGGGATGGAGGAGGAGGAGATAGTGGCGGTGGCAATAATGGGGGTGGTGGGGGAGGAGGATGTGGCAGCGGCTGTAGGTGGCGGGGGTGGAGGAGGTGGCGGTAGGCGTTGGGCCGGGGGTGGCGGCAGAGGAGGAGGAGATGGTGGTGGCGGGGGGGGGGGGGGTGTGGCGGCGGTGGAGGTGGGTGGCGGGGCTAGGGGTGGTGGCGGCAACGACGGGTGGAGGTGACGGCGGTAGAGGAGGTAGTGGTGGCAGCAGAGGGTGGAGGTGACGGCAGTGGAAGAGGAAGAGATTGTGGCGGTGGCAGTTGTGACGTGATGCGGCAAGTGAAATGAGATAAGTGAAACAAAGACAAGGGAAACTAAAGGGTAAATTGAACTTTTTAGACCATGTAATGGGATGGTAATGAGGATTCATAGGGGGGGAGGTATGAATGAGGATTACCATGGTAAACCCCATTACCATGCTAAAGAGTAACCAAACACACTTCTCTTGGTAATGCAATCATGATTACTATTGCAGGCATGCAATGGAGTTGAACCAAACGGGCTCTAAGTCTCAAATGATCATTTTTTTGTTAATTATTATTATTTTTGTTTTAAAAAAAAAGTAAATTTCATATGATAGCATTTGAGAGTCTTTGTGATATTTAAAATTTTGATGTCAGCATCTTTTATTAACCGCATTATAGTTAGATAACTAAAAAGACAATTTATAAAATTAATGAATTCAAAATGAATTTTATATAAAGTTAAAGAATTAAATTTTTTTTGTCACACAAAATATTCAAGATATATTTTTACCTTTTTTAAAAAATTAAATTCATTGGCCATTGCGCAACTTTGTTCTCAAAAATTGTGCGCTAAACCCTATGAATTTAGGGGTGGAAACAGGCCAGGTCAGGCTTGTGCCTTAACAGGCCTGACCTGTTAAGGCACAAGACGGCCTGAGCCTGGCCTGTAGCCTGTTGCAGGCTTTTTATTAGGCCTAAGCCTAGCTTGACCTGTGGTCTGATAAGGAGGCCTGAATTTGTAAAAGATCCTAACAGGCCAAACAGGCCAACAGGCCGACACCTAACAGGCCTAGTACTCACAGATTTTTTTTTTCTGATAGAGAACACCATTGCATGAATCAAAACTAGCAAATAGCCAAAACACCACATGTACATAAGAGGGCCGTATTAAAATTTTACAAATCACATGATACATTGATTCATTGGAAGAAATTCTTATGAGAAAAGTCACACAAAAAAACCAGAAGCAAAAGCAAATAATGCATAACAATAATTGTTGCAAAAAAAAACCAACCACGAATTCTCATTTCTCAATTCCATTATCCATCTTTGATTCAACTAATTATAGTGACTTCAGAACGATAATGTTTACATTGCTTTTAAATCTGGAAAACAGTTTCAGTGTTGTGCAGTGAGCTGTCCGGATGTTAGGAAGAAAAGATAATGCTAAAGGTAATAAAATGGTATGATATACTGTCATTATGATGAATGGAGGGGTAATGCTCATTGAATTTGAATTGAGGATGCTTGAAAGATGATTAAGCTATTGTTGTAAACTTGGGAATTTTCATGTTATAGGATGAAGGCATATATGAAGCTTGAATAAAGACAGGAAGAGGATGTAATGTTGTATGAATATATATATATATATATATATATAGACACAGAGTTTCATGGAATACTATCATAACAACATTGTGTCAAAGTGGGAGAATTGAGGATGCATGTGGGCTTTTTAATCAGATGCCAAACAGGGATGTGAAAATGTTTAACAAAATGCTAGCTATCAATGGGATATAACCTAACACAGGAACCTTTTATATATAAATTCTTACTTAGCTCATTTTCATTTTCATACAAGATTTTAGGACTCTTCAATATTACAAACATGGAAAGACAATAATGACGTCACAGCCAGCATAATGATACCCAAATCTCATAAATATAATGTCATAAGGATGACTGGAAAATCTACAATACATGACAACACCAAGCAACTCTTTTAAACACTCACAAGCTAAGTCACACTGTTAACACAAGGATGCAGCCTAGGTTCACCACATTCCCCAAATTGAAAAAGGTTAACAAGAAAATGAAACAACCGAATCAATAATCAAAACAGAACATGGGACGAACCGAAACAGAGCTTAAGCTTAACGAGCCTTAAATCAGAGAGTGAATCTTACCTAATGGCTGAACTGAAACACAACGAATGTTCTTTGGTGGACTGAGAGTGAATCTTCGACGACGGATAGAGTAGTGTTGAAGGAAGAAATCTTCGACGGATCTGACGGAGAGGACCACAGATCCGACGAGGGTAGCCGACTTGTGGTCTGCTGGGGACTCACGATGGAGCTACGGCCTATGGGAGTCGGGAGTTGGGAGGGAGAGGGAGTTGCTCACCGGGGTCGGGAGGCAGAGGGAGTCGCTCGCGGCTCGCGGGGGTCGGGACTCGGGAGGCAGAGGGAGTCTTTCTTTCAAAAGAGAAAATATGATCTAAGCATTTAGGAATTAGGTTTAGAGAATTAGCGAAGAGGGGAGTGGCAGTGGGTGGCTACAGATTTTTTTTTATAAACCTTACAGGCCTCATAGGCCTGTCAATAGGCCTTGGCCTGGCCTGTTAAGGAAACCAGTCTTTTAAAGAGGCCTTGGTCTAGCCTTTTAGCCTGAACAGGCCTCTAACAGGCCAGGCCGTAGACCCCTATCAGCCGGCCTGGCCTGTTTCTACCCCTACCTATGATTCATTGTTTTTTTTATATACATCATTGCTCTTTGTTTTTTCCCTCAAGTCCACATATCGCACGTGTGTCCTTTATGTCTTCCATAGTGCCTTGATTACTTTTGTGTTTGGGTCTTTGTTTTTTGTTTATTTATTCATAAACACCCCTCTTAGTTCTTTTATTTATTTTTTTCCAATAACACCCTTCTTAGTTCTTAGGGCTAGTTTGAGAGATTTGAAAACGCCACTTTTGTGTTTTTGGAAACAAACTCTTACATATTTATCTTGCATAACGCAAAATTACTTTAAATAAGTGAAATCAAATAAGCGCTTAATATTTTAAAAAATATAGATGCCACCTTCTACTATTATGTTTCAATTTATTTTTTTTTTTAAAAATATCACTTAAATTTTAAAATCTTAAATCAGTCTTGTTTGTTTATAAGAGTATAGGTATTGACCATATTTGAATAGCAATTGACAACTCATTTTAGAAAGAAATCATTGATGTGTAATTTTGAAGTTCAAGTGTTATTTGTTTTTCTTTTTTCTCAAAGAATATTTGCAGTAAAAATTTTAATATTGATGTGAAAATTACATTCATAAAGATGTATCAAAAAAAAAAAATTCATAAAGCATAAGGAACTGAACTATTTTGGGCCTAATCTTTAGGAAGCCCATTCTGTAATAACCCAATTTCCGTATATAGTCTTATAGAAGGTGGGAGGCCCATAAATGTAGTTCAGTAAATTCTCAGTCATTTAGCAAATGATTGATTTAAAAAAGAAAAAAAACTGTGTCCTCCTTCTCAAGCTACTCCTCCGTCTCCGAAGCCACGAAGCTATTGTCCCTGTAACACTGACTGTCACTTGATCTTCCTCTCTACTGGCGATTTTCACCTTTCACCTTTCACCTTCTGACTCTTCCTCTCCAACGATACATCCCAAGGAAACCTCTATTGCCGCCGTCGTCAACATTGCCGAGCAAACTTCTGTCTCCTTCGCCGTCAACATTGCCGCCGACGGTAACAGATTCTTTCATCTTATCATAGGTCAGGCAGTTATTAGAAAATTTCTTAATAATCTTTATTTGAATTAACTGGCTAATAGTTATAGTTATCTTTATTTTGGATTATTGTTTTGTTATCTTTATTTTAAATAGTTATTTAATTACTCATCGTAGAGATTCAAATCTCAAGGAAACATATGATCTTCTGCTGCTGTGTCTCTTGCATGTTAACTTTCACTCTCTGTATGAATTCTTTTTCCTTAAAATGTATTTCAGAAATATATGAATTTCTGGTGAGCTATGGTGCTAGCTAGACGTGCACAAGTTTTTGGCAGTTTCCTTTGGAGAGCTGTGAAAGATCCTGGTTCTAAGCAGCTGAGGGATGTAAATAAGCATTTTTGTCAATGTTATTTGACTCTGTCTGCAACCTCTGAGTTGCCAAAAAAACTGAAGAAATCTGAGAGAAAGCCACTGGTGAGAAGTATTAATGAATTGAAGCGTGAAGCTAGGCAGAAAAAGAAAGATAGGCAAAAGGTGCACGAGATTATACTGCAACCTCCTGAGAATGGCATGTTGGAGAATCAATTAATTCCTGTTGCACATCAAGTCTATGCTGCCAGACTTGAACTTCTATCTATTGTTTCAAGGCTTGTCAAGCACATTGCTATTTATACATGCAGGTAGTGGTGCTATTTATTTAGGCTATCGTCGTTTTCCTACATAGAAGAGCCTCCCAATTAATCAAGATATCTGAATTCGAACTTCCAACTAAATGCCATGTTTTACCATCTGGATTTAAAAAAAAAAAAAAAAAAAAAAAATCAGATTTGGGTTCTTTACTTCTTTTAGATAAGAACTTTAATTTGATAGACTGATGGTTCAATGCACGCAACAAGAGGTGTTGCAACTGAATTATGTTGATATATCTCACCATTGAGGGTTTTTTCTTTTTTCTTAAAAAATTGTGATTCTAAACATTTACTTTGCAGCTTGTGTGGAGAAGCTCACGTTGGTCATCCGCCACATAAGATAAAATCATGTAATGTTAAAGGAAGCTTATCAAACAAACAGCATAGCTGGGTCAGAGGAGGTGTTGAACATGTTTTGCCAACTGTAGAGTCATTTCATCTGTACGACAGAATAGGAAGGGCAGTTTCACATAATGAGATGCTCCTAGTGGACCGAATTCCTGCAATTGTTGAACTGTGCATCCAGGCAGGCGTTGACATACCTGAATACCCCACCAGGAGAAGGGCCTTTCCTGTTTACTGCGTGTCAGGTAGGATAATTGATTTTGAGAAAAGGTTTCCCAAAGATATTTCTCTTGGCAAAGACATAGATGCAAGTGGGTTTTGGCATGAAAAAAAGAGGGTGGATGGAGGTATGAATCCAATGGAATTGAAATATAATGATATTCAAGGTAAGTGGAGGCAAATACCATTTTCTTCTTTCCGCCTTGTTTTATCATTTTTCTTCTATTGATTTTAAAATTAGACTGTGCTTGTTAGCAGACTTCGGCGCAGCTTTGGCTGTTCAAGGAATGAAAGCCTGGGAGAAAATGTGTAAAGGAGCTTCAAAACTAATGGAGAAGTATGCTGTCCAAACTTGTGGATATTGTCCAGAGGTGCAAGTAGGGCCTAAAGGTCATAGAGTACGAAATTGTCAAGCCTACAAACACCAGATGAGGGATGGGCAGCATGCTTGGCAGGAGGCTACGATCAATGATTTGGTACCTCCAGTGTATGTCTATCATATTCAAGATCCACAATCTAGTGAACCTTTGGTAAACGGGTTGAAGAGGTATTATGGAATGTTGCCGGCAGTGGTTGAGCTATTTGCGCAGGCTGGGGCAGCAGTTGGAAAGAAATATGCAAGTGTAATAAGGGAAGATGTTGTGGTCCCTAAGGTGGATGAGGAAAAGTGGGTTGTTTAAAATGATGAATTGAATAGCTTGCTGTGCATGGAAGGCCCTTTCATGTTGTGAAAGAGTCTAATATGGAAATTTGAGGGTTAATATGTTTACAAAGCTGTGGGACAGTGAATGCTAGAGGAGAGTGGATATGTCGAAAATATTGAGCCAGGCATGAGATTGGAGAAAAATAATAATGGTGGATCGAGCTTGTGAGTGTTAACAACTAAATTTTGCTGTTTGGTTGCAAGGAGCCTATGTCTGCCTTGAATGGAACTCAATGTTCCCTTTTCCCCCATGCTCGTCAATGAAAGCGACGCCAGTAGAAATGCACATTTGAAAACCCTAAACCATCAAATTTTACTTCCTCATGGTACCCACTACTTGTAAAATGTCAGATTCTCTTGTGGAAAGGTCTCTCCGAATCCCTCTTATAAATGCTGGTAATCGATCAATTTTAGTTCTTGATTCAAGCAAAATCGAGATTTCTTTTCCTGAGGTACTTATACTCTGCTTGAAGGATGAGGCGTAATTTTTCTCCCCTCCATTTGATTGTCTATAACTCTGTTGCTTTTTATGATATGTAGTTCCGATTCAAAAGGATTCTGGTAATATCAATATATAACGCTTAGCTATGTGATTTCAGACCAAGAAATCTGTTTCTGGAATTAATGTATGAGAATAGGGAATTATTACACTCGTAGAAATATAATTGGAAGGAGCTGTATTCTGTAATGACATTGTAATTGTATTGCTGGCTTGGCCTGTATCACCTGCTAACATAGTGCTTTTATACTGGTAGTATGCTGTGGGATGCTGATCAGATTGGTGTTTAATTTGAAGTTTCTCACTGTACAGAAGAAGCAAACAGACTATAACATGTATGATATGATGTGAGCCAAAGCTCAACTTGAGGAGTGTATTCTATATTGCTATGCTTTTAGTTTATGGTATGTTGATTCATCAATCTGCCAGATTTTAGCTGAATTGTTTTTGCCCTCACTGAGATTTCTTGAGTTAAGATGTAGCCTTTGGTGGTCATGACCTTATTGATTGATTGTTACTTTCATCCTTGGCCTTGTGGCCTGCATTAGAAAGTATTTGTTTCAGTTACTTTGTGCGTCTGAAGTAGATGGTACAGGTGGCCAGAAGTTGTTGATAAACATACTCATTCCCTTGCATGTTGTAAATCATTTTCTAGAACATTTGAGTTTTTTATCAATATTGCCCTTGAAAGTGTCAAAAAAATGAGTAATGTTACCCCTAACTGTTAAAAATGTTGGTAACATAGCTCACAGCAAAACTTTTGAAAGAAAATTGAACTTTAATTTAAAAAAATTAGGCCCCCCAGGAAAGGCGTGTATGGAAATATTGGAATGCTTTTGGGGATATCAACAACTTGTTTTGGTCTCTATCTTGTGGTTAATAATGTGCGTGTTTGTTTTGGCGTTTCGGAGGGAAGATTGGACTTCAACAGTGCTCAATTGGACTTGAACAGTGTTTTGATAAAAAATAGGTGTTTGTTTCAACAATTAGATTTAAAGTGAAAAAAGTCATAAGTTGAAAAAAATCATAAGCCTCAAAATGAAGCTTATTGGAGCTTATGTGCCTGTATGTGTATAAAAAATATTGATAGAAGTATTTTCATATTTTTGTGGATCCATAAAGTACTCAAAATCATTTCTAATTACAAAACTTCTTTTACGAAAAATGTTCTAAATAATTTTCTCTTTCTTTAGATAGTAATCTTCCGCTAATTAGAGAATATTTTGGGATAAGAGTTTACACAAATTTTAATTTTTGTTAATATATGACTGTAGAAATGTAGAGAATAATTAATAATTAATTTTAATCAGTTTAAATTTATTATTTAGTTATTTTATGATTTTATAATCAATTTTTTTATAAACATTTCATAAATTAGTTTCTATATAGTGTTTTTACTCATGAAATTTAGTTTAAATAATTTATTTGGATTATTGGAGATATTATTGAGATTTTAATCGGTTTATTTTGTTAGATTTTAAGCTATGTGAAAAATATAAGTTATGATTTAATATTTAAATTATAATTTGATATAATTTATAAGATTTAAGCTTGAGGTGCACAGTAAAAAAGACTTTTTGAGTGTACCAATTTAAATTAGAGTTTGATATAATTTTATTAAAATTGTACCATTACCAAATTTTCAAAGTTAATTTTTGAGAAAATTGTGAAAAAATCCCTCCGTGTGTAGATATCTTCCCAGGCCCCATTGGCAATAAGTTGCTAATGATGACTTTTTTCACAATTATCCCTTCATTTTTTCATTTTTCATAATTTTTTCAATTTTTCTCTCTTAATTAATATAAAAGTTAAACCAAGCATCCTAACTTTTACAAAGTTATTTTAAGTTTCTTATCCAATCGCTAATCCAAATACTCATAATTTTACCTAATCTAACTTTTTTCCAATCTTAAGATTCCATAAATTTAAGTAAAAATAAGTTACTTATCCAATCATCAAAATAAACACACCCAATGATGACGGGTTTGAGCATCTAGTGTGCTTCTCGCTGACCTTTTTTTTATGACTTGGCTTATTACCTTTTCTTTTTTGGTTTATTTCCATCTTTTTTTCCCAAAATTACATAGTTTTGGGGGCAAACAAAGAAAGAGAGCTTATAAAAAAAAAAACACAAAGTAAGGAAAGTACTATTTTTTACCTTAAAAAAAGGAGCATATAGTACTTTGAAATGTTTAATATATTCTGTATCCTAAAATATTTTTTTACCTATACCTAGTATCTATTGAAAAGTACTTTAAGGTTTTTTGGAGCCAGATCATGGGTACCACTAAAAAAATACTTTAGAATGCTTAGTTTATTAAAAATTAATTTAGGATCCACTTAAAAGTATTTTAAGGTGATACATGTTTTTATAAAAAAAAATGGTCACTTGTTTGATGGAAAATGGGAGAAGTCAGATGTGTTTTTTCTTTTAAACATTAAATTTTACATAAAATGAGCAACATACTTTTCTTTTATAAGTATAAAATGGTTATTTAAGCAACTTAACCCAAAAGGTTTTAAACTGTAATTTTGCAATGTCTCGCTATTAACTAGTCCTTCTTACAGGACTTAATTATAGAGTTGATCTTGATCCTAAGTACAACTATAAGATTGATTTTTCATACTTATCAATCTTTTCCCAATTTATTATCGTTGATGCTCTTCAATCATAATCAAGTAAAAGAAAGATGAAGACAAGATTGTCAAACTTACGAGTTTAAGTAAATTCATGATAATGACATAAAATCATATCATGAACTTAAATTGTAGACTCATAAGAATATACTTTTATCAATAAATATGTATTAATAATGTATAATTAAATAATTAAAATATTAAAAACAATAACAATTTGATTTAAATATATTTTAAATCCAAAAAATTAAAATTAAACCCATCACCCTTCATAATTTATCATACTCAATAAAAAAATTTCTATAAAATTCATATATAAAACTACTGAACATGATCAAATAAAAAAAGTTAGCACGGGTTTAAGAATCAGCTGACATGAATTTGTAAATTAGAAATGTAAAAACGATAAACTCAGTGAATAAACTTGTGAGTTTAATTAAGTTTACAACTAGCATTGGTTTAAGAGTAACTCGGCGATTTTGTAAAGAAGAACATAAAAACAGAAAAATTCAAAGAGTCAACTCACGAGTTTAATAACAATAATGGAGGGAATTAATGAAAAAGATTAGAATATTTTAGAAAAAAATACGTCATAATAATTATTTTAACTAATTTTTTTAATCTAACAAAATTAAGTGTATATATATACCTAATGCTAAGGATCTATCAAATATATGAATTAAATTCATTTTTTTTTGGATTTGGCTCTGAAGTGTCCTTCCTCTTTTTAGTATGTGTTTGGGTAAGCCCCAAACCGCGGTTTCAAAAGTCATTTTCTGTAAATCGAGATAAAATTCTTCTCACATACTTACCTCGTAAATCATAAAAGTTATTCTCAAAAAACTAGTCTACTCCCTCTGGTCCTATTTATAAACAACTTTCTCTCTCATAGGACTGGTCCCTTTTTATAAACAACTTTCACTTTTTGTCTAAAAATGTCAGCTTCTTTTTCATGTTTTACTCTTATTAAATACCCATTTTCTCTCATATCTTATACTCATTATCTCTCATATTTTTTATCTATTTGTCTTTTCTATACTTTTTTCATAAATATGGGCATATATGAAAAAAAACATAGCATTTTTTATATACTTATTGCTTTTAACTACCAATTCGTTTTGTGGAATTAAGGAGAAAGTTGCTTATAAATAGTAGGGGTGTTCAAATCCGGGACCGAGATCCCCCACTCCCGGTCCCGGTCTAGGTTTTCAGCAGGAATGCAAATTGCATCCCGGTACTGGTCCCGGTCCCAATAATCCTGAGTGGGACAGGAACTAAACCGGGAAATCCTGTTTTTTTAAAATTAAATTTAAAATATATTATTATATTTGTTAATTTTTCTATAATTTAGTGTTTAAAGTGATTATTTAACACCTAATAAAGTCATATTAATCATACAAATTGATCTAGAATTAAAGAACAATATTTTATTATTATTATTATTATGATCACCTTCATCATTATCTTTATAAATTATATAATTAGGATTAGTATCACGATATATACAGTTCAATTCCAACTAAATATGTGATACACATTTTATCAAATGATAACTTAATTTATGGGATAAAATAATACAAAAATAAAAGAATAATTTAGTTTTTAAGGAAAAAATAAAAAATAAAAAAAAACCTAGATTAGGATCACAAGGTGTGTGTCCGGTCTCGGGTCCAATAGATCCTGGTTCTGATTTTCCCGATCCTAGTTCGGACCGGGACGAAAAATTTTCGGGATCAAAATGCCTGAGACCGGATCCCAACAATTAGAATTGGGATATTTTGAACCACTCGGGTGTGTGTTTGGCAACATCCCAAACCATGGTTTCAAATCATGATTTACGCAACTCGAGACAAAATTTCTCTCACACTTACCTCATAAATCATAAAAATTATTAAAAAAAAAATAATCCAAACTGTTATGAATATTAAATATGTGGATGTCCATTGACTCATTAATCTTCCAGTCAACTTGACATAAAGAAGAAAAGAAGACATGACACAAAGCAAAAGCAAAAGAAGACAAGGACATAAAGAAAAGAAGACAAGGACATAAAGACGATATAAAGTAACCATGGTCATTTAAATATAACCATGGTAATACAACCAGGGTTAGATTTCTGACTCTATATAAAGGGCTGTAATCGATTGTTTCAATTGAACTGAATGAGAACATCTCTCTAACTTCTCTCTAGAAATTCTATCAATTTTCTTTGAATCCTATCAATCTTCTCTCTTATCACATATACTTTTATAACAAGTTATCAGCACGAAGCTCTAAAAGAAGGTATGATCTTCTTATGATTTCTTTAGTAATTATATATACGTTATTTTATTTTATAGATCTGGGATAATCTGAGCCACTATATGGAATTAGAGAGATACTTTTACCGATTATTATATAACATCGGGTTCCATGGCTAAAGATTGGAGATCGTTATTGTTTTTATATACAAGTTCTTTTATATTATTATTATTATTGTTATTATGGCCAGAAGCCATACATATCTGATTCTTGAAATTATGACCAGAAGTCGTAATGTTTTAATAATATGGCCAGAAGCCATATCCATTCTTATTATATAGCCAGAAGCTATATACATTTTTCATCTTATTATATGGCCAGAAGCTATATATATTTTATCTTTTATCTTATTATATGGCCAGAAGCTATATATATTTTTATCTTTTATCTTATTGTACGGCCAGAAGTCATGTACAATTTTTATCCTGAAGATAATAGTTAATTCCTCATCTTGAGATTAAATGGCCCGAAGCCATACATGGCCTGAAGTCATGAGATTAAATGGCCCGAAACCATACATGTTTTAATTTTCTTATCTTGCCTTATGAATTATTTATTGTCTTTATGAATTTACAGTTATTATATGGCACATTTACATTTCATATTTTAATTATGTTCATTTATTTCTTTAATTAGTTTGAACAATGGCAAACCTGGCAAAACTTGAAATTGTGGCTCTTGACATTATCGGGAAAAATTATTTATTTTGGAAATTAGATGCGGAAATACACTTGAATGCCAAAAGTCTGGAAGACACGATTAAAGAAGGGAATAAGGCATCCAACAAAGATAAAGCCAGATCAATGATTTTTCTTCGCCACCACTTACATGAAGATTTAAAAACTGAATATTTGACAGTTATGGACCCACTTGTCCTTTGGAACAATTTGAAAGAAAGATATGATCACCAGAAGTTGGTCATTATTCCAAAAGCTCATTTTGATTGGATGCATTTACGCTTGCAAGATTTTAAATCTATAAGCGAATATAATTCAGCTATGTTCAGAATTACTTCTAAATTGAAATTATGTGGAGAAAATGTTACTGATGATGATATGTTAGAAAAGACATTCTCCACATTTCATGCATCCAATTTGCTCCTGCAGTAGCAATATCGTGAAAAAGGTTTCAAGAAATATTCTAAGTTAATTTCTTGTCTCCTTGTGGCTGAACAAAATAATGAGATTTTATTGAAAAATCATGAATCCCGTCCAACAGGCTCAACTCCATTCCCTGAAGTGAATGTAGTCACTAATGAATCTTATTGTGGCCGTGGACGTGGACGTGGACATGGACGTGGGCATGGCTACAGCCGTGGCGTGGTCGTGGTCGATATCATGGAGGTTCAAATTCCTACCAGAAGTGGGAAAAGACTGATAAAAACCAAAAAGGGGAAAGCAGTAGGCATAACAAATATGCTGATAATCCATGCTATCGATGTGGTGGAAAGGGCCATTGGTCTCGTACCTGTCGTACACCAAGGCACCTAGTTGATCTTTACCAAGAATCAATAAAAAATACTGGTAAAAGATCAAATGTTGAAGTTAATCATGTTAATCAAGGTGAGAATTCTGAGTATGCCGATATAGATAATAACTATTTGGATGTTGCAGATTTCTTAATATAATTTAAACTGTTATATTTTATTTACAGTTGTTTCTATCATATGTATTAATTTTATTTATGTTTTTATGAAGAATGAATTCTATTGGCATCAATCCTGAAGATTTATGTCTCGTTGATAGTGCAATAACCAACACCATACTCAGACATGATAAATATTTTTCTTCTCTGGTAATACGAGAAGCCAATGTTCAGACTATATCTGGTAGTATAAATTTAATTGAAGGCTCCGGAAGAGCTAATATTTTGTTACCTGAAGGAACAAAATTATGCATTGATAATGCATTTTATTCTACCAAGTCTAAAAGAAACTAGTTTCAAAGATATCCGCAGAAATGGATATCATTTAGAAACAACAACTAAAGATAATAAGGAATTTCTTGTAATTACAAATATAGTTGCTGGTAGAAAATGCATATTAGAAAGTTTTCCTATTTTTTCTTCTGGTTTGTATTACACATGCATAAGCACAATTGAAACACATACTATTGAGAACCAGAAGTTCAATAATGCAAACCAGAAGTTTGTCAATACAAACCAACAGTTTGATAATGTAAACCAGAAGTTTACTAATGAATTTAATGTTTAGCATGACCGGTTAGGCCATCCCAGTTCAATAATGATGCGACAAATAATTGGGAATTCATGTGGACATACCCTGAAGTGTAAACAAATACCACAATCCCATGATTTGTCATGTGTTGCATGTTCCAAGGGAAAGTTAATTATTCGACCCTCACCAAGCAAAGTAGAAAGTGAGTCTCTCACATTTCTAGAACTGATACAGGGAGATATTTGTGGGCCAATACACCCACCATGCGGACCATTTAGGTACTATATGGTTTTAATTGATGCATCAACTAAATGGTCGCATGTTTGCTTATTATCTTCTCTCAACCTAGCGTTTGCGAGATTACTTGCTCAATTGATTAGATTAAGAGCACATTACCTTGATTATCCTATCAAGAAAATACGTCTTGATAATGCTGGTGAATTTACATCACAAGCTTTTAATGAATATTGTATGTCCCTTGGAATTGATGTTGAACATCCTGTAGCTTATGTTCACACGCAAAATGGACTTGCAGAATCATTGGTTAAAAGGTTGCAACTTATTGCAAGACCTTTACTTATGAAATCTAATCTACCAATTTCTGCTTGGGGCCATGCCATTTTGCATGCAGCAATGTTAATTCGCATCAGGCCAACAAGTTATTTAAAGGTTTCCCCCTTACAAATGATTTTTTGTCAGGAACCTAATATTTCCCATATAAGAACTTTTGGGTGTGCGGTTTATATGCCTGTAGCACTGCCACAATGCACCAAGATGGGCCCACAAAGAAAGATGGGAATATATGTTGGGTATGAATCTCCATCAATTATAAAATATTTGGAACCATCCACAGGAGATTTATATACGGCACGATTTGTCGATTGTCATTTTGATGAATCATTTTTCCCAACATTAGGGGGAGAAAACAAGCAGCTGGGTAAAGAAATTAGTTGGAATGAATTATCATTGGCTCATTTTGATCCTTGTACAAAACAATGTGAACTTGAAGTTCAAAAGATAATTCATTTACAGAATTTAGCTAATCAAATGGTAGAAGCATTTACTGACCTAAAGAAAGTGACAAAGTCACATATCCCAGCTGCTAATGTTCTTATTAAAATTGATGTCCCTGAAGGACAGCCTGCTATGAATGAATCCAAAGCACGCCTGAAGCGTGGCAGGCCCATCGGTTCTAAAGATAAAAATCCTCGAAAAAGAAAATGAGCAAAGAATATAGATGGTCAAGTCGAAGATAATGAAGAAAAATTAGTAGCTCCAGAAGAGCCTTCTCCTGAAGAGATATTATCTCCAGAAGAGAACATTGTAGTCCCAGAAGAGACCCAGGTACCTGATATATGTGAAAATAATGAGATCTCAATAAATTATGTTATGAATGGAATCCGATGGGATAGAAATAAAGTCAACGTTGATGACATCTTTGCTTATCATATAGCATATGATGTAATGAATGATAATGAGGATCATGAGCCAAAATCCATTAGTGAGAGCCAACAAAGAAAAGACTGGCCACTATGGAAAGATGCCATTAATGCAGAATTAAAATCATTGGTAAAACGAAAAGTATTTGGACCTGTAGTCCTTACACCTGAAGATGTAAAACCAGTTGGATGCAAATGGGTCTTTGTACGAAAAAGAAATGAAAAGGGCAAAATAACTAGATATAAGGCACGTCTAGTAGCCCAAGGTTTTACACAAAGACCTGACATTGATTTTGAATAAACGTATTCACCAGTAGTGGATGCGACTACTTTTCGTTATTTAATCAGTCTAGCAGTAGATGCAAGACTTGATTTATATCTAATGGATGTTGTAACTGCCTATTTATATGGATCACTTGATAGTGATATTTATATGAAAGTCCTTGAATGACTTAAGATGCCAGAAGCATCTAATTCAAGTTCTCAAGAACAATACTCAGTTAAGTTAAATAAGTCCCTGTATGGCCTGAAGCAATCAGGGCGCATGTGGTATAATCGTCTTAATGAATATTTGTTGAAAGAAGGATATAAAAATGATCCGATATGCCCATGCATTTTTATGAAAAGATCTAATAGTGAATTTGTTATAATTGCTGTTTATGTTGATGATATCAACATCATTGGAACTCCTGAAGAGCTTCAAAAGGCAATTAATTATTTGAAGAAAGAATTTGAGATGAAGGACTTGGGAAGAACAAAATTCTGTCTTGGATTACAGATCGAGTACTTCAAGAAATGGATCTTTGTATATCAAGAAACTTATACAAAGAAGGTCCTAGAGCGATTTTACATGGATAAATCTCATCCATTATGTACCCCAATGATTGTAAGATCTTTGATGGTGGATAAAGACCCATTCAGACATCGAGAAATTAGTGAAGAAGGTGATGAAGAACTACTTGATCCAGAAGTACCATATCTTAGTGCTATTGGAGCACTAATGTATCTTGCTAATCATACACGTCCTGATATATCATTTGCTGTTAATTTACTAGCAAGATATAGTTCTTCACCAACACGAAGGCATTGAAATGGAATAAAGCATATTTTTCGTTATCTCAGGGGTACAACAGACATGGGGTTATACTACTCAAATGTATCCAAGCATGAACTGGTTGGTTATGCAGATGCTGGATTTTTATCTGATCCATATAATGGTAAATCACAAACGGGCTATCTATTTACATGTGGAGGTGCAGCTATTTCATGGCGATCTATGAAACAGACTATATCAGCCACATCATCTAATCATGCAGAAATTCTAGCAATACATGAAGCAAGTCGAGAATGTATGTGGTTGAGGTCAGTAATACATCATATACGTACAACTTGTCATTTATCTTCCGACAAAATGATTCCAACAATCCTCTATGAGAATAATGCTGCATATATCGCTCAACTTAAAGAAGGTTATATCAAGGGCGATAGAACGAAGCATATTTCACCAAAATTCTTCTTCACTCGCGATCTTCAAAAGGATGGTAAAATAGATATCCAGCAAATCAGTTCAAGTGAAAATCTAGCAGATTTATTCACCAAGTCACTTCCAGGTACAATCTTTGAAAAACTTGTTCATGATATTGGTCTTCGGAGATTCAAAGATTTCAACTGATATTATCAAGAGGGGGAGTCGATACAAGCTGTACTCTTTTTCCCTTATCTAGGTTTTGTCTCACTGGGTTTTCCTAGAAAGGTTTTTAATGAGGCAGCACTCGACGGTGTATCAATGAATGATGTACTCTTTTCTTTAGCTAGGTTTTTATCCCACTGGGTTTTTCCTAGTTAAAGTTTTTAATGAGGCACATTCATAATGGACATCCAATGGGGAGTGTTATGAATACTAAATATGTGGATGTCCATTGACTCATTAATCTTCCAGTCAACTTGACATAAAGAAGAAAAGAAGACATGACACAAAGCAAAAGCAAAAGAAGACAAGAACATAAAGACGATATAAAGTAACCATGGTCATTTAAATATAACCATGGTAATACAACCAGGGTTAGATTTCTGCCTCTATATAAAGGGCTGTAATCGATTGTTTCAATTGAACTGAATGAGAACATCTCTCTAACTTCTCTCTAGAAATTCTATCAATTTTCTTTGAATTCTATCAATCTTCTCTCTTATCACATATACTTTTATAACACAAACAAAAACTAAATAAAAGCGACGTTGGTATTAAAGCCATCTCTAGCAACATCTCAGTTTTTTCCGGCAGCTGACTTGCCTTTTAATTAATCAAGCTACGGAAAGGCCACATAAAGAGTATGGAATATCTTATTATCAAGAAAAAAAAAAGAGTATGGAATATCTTCCTGATCTCGAGACTAGGAATTAAAAAGACGATTTCCTCCCTTCCATTCAGCTAAGTCTACAACATTTATGAAGCTAACCAAAATAAAACAGGTGGAATTTCTGTAAAAGAATTTAGAAATTGGAAAATAATAAATAAGTCATTTTTTAAGAAAAATTAGAAAATTTTTTATCACATTTTAATATTTTTTAATCATCTCTTGATAAAAAAAATTCATTTATCATTTCTCAAATTTTCAATTCTTTTTTAGAGATTCTCCCAATAAAATAAAAACAATATTTTCCCTTCTCATAAGTTTGACAATAATAACCATACTTACTTAAAGACCTAAGCTTTTTAACAAATTTTAGCGCCTCTTTGAGTTAGCTGTATAAACTTCTTTCACAATATGATTTATGATGTATAAGATAAGTATGTGAGAAAAGTTTTGTTTTGGTTTGTGTGAGCTTTTGAAAGGCTTATAAGCAAAGTAATTAAACTCGAATCGGTCAGTGAACCGGTCGGGGTATTGGGTCAAGAGTCAGTGGGTCAGGTCAAAGTCAAACTAGAGCTAACACGGGACCAAATTGATGAGAAATTGAAGATTTTAAGCTTCTTAGTATGAAATTCTAAATAAATAAAAAAAAAGTTAGCCCCGACAAGACCGGTTTGATAAGCTTGCTTATAAGTGGTTATGCACATAAGTTGAGACAACACTCTTCTTACATATTTACCTCATATACCATAAATCACGATTGAAAAGTTACTTTTAAATACTCCCATCGTTATTTCAAACGAGCATATAATTGAACAATAATATTTTAAGAGCATGTTTGAGTTGACATTTGAAAAATACTTTTACGTAAGTTGAGATAAAATTTTTTTCACATATTTATCTCGTAAAACAGTAAACTAGGTGAAAAAACTTTTTGTACTGCTGATCCAAACGACACTTTAATTTACATTTTTCCAGTAATTATTGTTACTTTTAAAAATTATTTTGGGTGTGAGGAGTGACATGAACACACAATATATGCTCGCTTGGGCCTATCATGGGGACCTGCACTTGGCGGCACCCGACAAACTCACGCCCCCGGGCCCCACACATACCGGAGATGTCAGCACAGCCACGTCATCGTCCATGTGGGATGGCAGGCCAATTAAATCCTCTCAAAAAGCTGAGTCATTGGTCACGTGGAATGTCCCAGAAGCTCATTTCCCTTGGACCCCACCCACATTAAAAAGTAAAATACGTGTACATAGAGGAAAGTGACCAACTTGCTCAAGAAGGAGAGTGTCGAGGAAGGAAGGAGGCGATAGGGACAGAGTGTCGAGGAACGTGCCTATATTACCGCATGTAATAAACGCATTTCCAGGCCAGTCTCTGGGTTCTCTTAAAAGGCCTTGATTGTTTTCTCTCCGGTCGTCAATTTGTCTCTCATTCTGCTCACTGTGGGTGTGACTGCGAAACCGAGTGAGACTGCTGGTCCGGGGCTCTGCGTTCTTTCTTACCTTACTCAAGGCGTCTTCCGGATCTTGCTCTTCTTCCGCACTACTTGCCACAGCCAGCCTTTGCCGATTTTCCGATACCTTGAGGAAACGGTTGTCTCTGTTTGTTGGTAATCTCGCTCTCTGGTTTTACGGTTCTGGTTTTTGCTTTTAGTTCTGCTGTATTGTTTCTTGCTGTCGAAGTTGGGACTATTCTGGATGCGACTTTGCTCTTTCAAAGTCTTGTTTTTGTCTGTGCGTTGGGTTGAGTCTATGTGGTGTTTCCTCTTTGGTTTCTGTGGTCTATCTATTTTATCTATCGGCTTCGGTTGACGTTTTTGTGTCTTGATAGTGACTCTGTGTTCGATCTAGCTCGAACTCTGATGATTTCAGCTTTTTACATTTTGACTGTATGTGCTCCGGCTTTTAGGATTTCCGATTGTTTTATTTTTTGAGATGCCAATGCTGGTTAGGTTTCCGATCCTGGGTCTCTTCCTTGTAGATTTGTAAGTTTTGAGTGACTACTATTTATTGCGCTGTTTTCTTCTTCCTGTGGAAGGTAATACTAAGGTCGCTTTATTTTTTGGTTTAATTTTGGTTGTTATGTTTGTTTGTCCATGGATTGGTGGTTATGTTAGAAGTTCTGGGGCTGTTTTTGTGGGCAACATTTTTCGGCTTTTGTGAGGCCTTAATGTTGAAAATACTGTTTGTTTCGAAAACTTATTTCTTGCGTGTTAGAACTTTGACCGTATTTTCTGTTTCCATTCATGCGCTTTGTTCTTGCATACGTGTTGGATTTATTCGTTGTGTCAATTGGCTCTTTTATGTCCTTTTCCCAAGAAGTAGATCTTAGTGTGCGGTGTAAAATTCTCCATACGTATGTTCTTACCTCTTAAATGTTTTGAATTTGTTCATAGTAGAGTGATATCGTGTTAGTGTATGACTGAAGTGGTCGCTGCTACATTATCTTTTTTCTTTATTCCTTTTGTATATCTAGAATTCCATGACTGAAGTAAAAATTGATAAATGCTTTTCTTCCTATTGCTGGCACAAAAAATTCAGTAAGTGTGTTGGGTAGAAATATTCTCTGCTTTTCCAGTCGGGTCATGTCTGAGTGTCCCATTGTTGTTATATAATTAATTTAACTTGTTTCATGCCTATTAAAGTGTGTACTATTTTGTCTTTTAAGTCGTTCTAAGAATTTCCTGATGTTTTCTTTGTTTGCAGTGCTCATCATGGTAAGAAAAAGGAGAACTGAAGCACCTAGTGGGGGTGAAAGCTCTGAGACTCATGAGAGTGGGGGCACTAGTCGAGGACCTCAACACCATGGTGAAAGAAGTGCTCCACCCCCACAGCAGGCAACAGGAGGGGGAGGATCCCAAGGAGGTAGAGGTTGGGGTCCTCAAGGAGGACGGGGAGGTTATGGTGGGGGCCGGGGTCGTGGGATACCCCAACAGCAGTATGGTGCTCCCCCTGAATATCAAGGAAGGGGGAGTGGAGGGTACTCTCAGCAGTTAGGTCGTGGACGTGGTGGTGGGGGAAATGGCAGTGGCCGTGGCAGTGGTCCTTCTTATGGTGGCCCATCTGGACCTCAAGCTCCCGAGTTGCACCAAGCTACCCCTCTTCCACATCATGCTGGGGTGACTTCAACATCTGAGGCCAGTTCTTCTTCCCAACAGTTTGATCCCTCACAAGTGGAACAACAAATGGGGCAAATGACGATTCATTCAGAATCTGTTTCTCCCGCCCCACCCTCCAGTAAATCAGTGAGGTTTCCCCTTAGGCCTGGAAAGGGTAGCTATGGCACCAAGTGTGTAGTTAAGGCTAACCACTTCTTTGCTGAGTTACATATTAAAGACTTGCACCAGTATGATGTAAGTCACTCTTCTCTAGCTTGGAATAAACAATTTTGTTTTGTCATTTCTTTTTTATGGACTACCAACATGTTTTTCTTGACGAGGTTTAGGTCACTATCACTCCAGAAGTGACATCAAGGGGTGTCAACCGTGCTGTTATGAAGCAGCTGGTGAGTTTATATCGAGAATCTCATCTGGGCAGGAGACTTCCTGCATATGATGGGCGCAAGAGCCTTTACACTGCGGGTCCTCTTCCTTTCATTTCAAAGGAATTCAAAATCACTCTCCTTGATGAAGATGATGGATCAGGAGGGACAAGGTACATAAGCATATTGCTAAAATTTTTCTTTATTTATAATCTATAATAGATTATATAATAATGTTTTATATATGATTTATCACAGGAGAGAGAGAGAGTTTAAAGTTGTGATAAAAATGGCTGCCCGAGTTGATCTACATCATCTAGGACTCTTCCTGCAGGGAAGGCAGACTGATGCTCCTCAAGAAGCTCTTCAGGTTCTTGACATTGTGCTGCGTGAATTACCTACCTCTAGGTACTTGAACAGTGGATATGCTTTTTGTATTCCTAGAATCGTTACATATTAACTTATCTTGATCTTGTTTTGGTTGCTAATTGGGATTTTTTTCCTTGAAGGTATTGTCCTGTGGGAAGATCATTTTATTCACCAGATCTTGGTAGAAGGCAACCATTAGGTGAGGGATTGGAAAGTTGGCGTGGTTTCTATCAAAGTATTCGTCCTACTCAGATGGGATTATCTCTCAACATCGGTAAGTATTGTCATATCGTTTATTTAAATATTTAATATTTGGATGCCATCCCATCTGTAGTTTTATCTCTCTTACATCGTCCAGTTTTTTGTGATTATAATTATAGTTCATACTGTCGAAAAGTGTTATTGTTAATGATAATGATCAGGCAATTAATAAGTAAGCATGTACAAGAGGTGATTTTTCTTTTTTCTTTTTGGTAAATTTAGTCATTTGTCAAAATAATTAGTTTAGTTAATATAATGGTCTAATTTTTTACAAATGGGTGTACAGATATGTCCTCAACTGCATTTATTGAACCATTGCCGGTAATAGATTTTGTTACTCAGTTGCTCAATCGGGATGTCACCTCCCGCCCGTTGTCTGATGCAGATCGCGTAAAGGTTAGTTTTCATATTCTATAGTACTTCTTGTACTTGTGTTGTATTATTATTCACTTTGTGTCGAAGTTAGTTCCTTGGGAAGCCTCAATATGTGTGTATATTTCTTAGAGTTGTCTTGTTCTGAGGCATTTTCCCTCCATTCTCAGAAATGTGACTTTTTCTTTAATTTTGCATCCAACAGATAAAGAAAGCTCTTCGTGGAGTCAAAGTTGAAGTGACACACCGCGGAAATATGAGGAGAAAATATCGCATCTCTGGTCTGACTTCACAGGCAACTAGAGAGCTTACGTGAGTTTTAGTCCCCTTGTATGTATAATTCTCTTAGCTGTATGAATAAAACCTTCTATTGACGTATTTTGGATTCTCAATTTCAGGTTTCCCGTTGATGCGAGTGGAACAATGAAGTCTGTTGTTGAGTACTTTTCGGAAACATATGGATTTGTCATTCAACATACCCAGTGGCCTTGCTTGCAAGTGGGCAATGCGCAGAGACCAAACTATTTACCAATGGAGGTAACATCCCTACAAAGCCTGAGCTATTTTTGTTAGTGGAAGTGCATGATAATATCTTGTTCTGAATGTAGGTTTGTAAGATAGTAGAAGGTCAAAGGTACTCGAAGAGGCTGAATGAAAAGCAGATAACCAATTTGCTCAAAGTCACATGCCAGCGTCCTGTTGAAAGGGAGCGTGATATTATGCAGGTCAGCAGATGATTTCCTCATTCCGTGTCATAGATTTCTAATTTCTAAATTTTGAATGTGCAAATAAGTTAGTGTTGTTTTGTATTTCATTTAGTACATGCTGCTGCATGTTGTGTACCAATTTATGTAGGTTATTAATATTTTTTTAATTGGATATACTCTTTGTATTGTCTGCTTTGAATACTTAATGGGTATTGTTTATTCAGCTTTTGTTTGTATGTTCTTTAATGTCCTCACTGCATTGGTACTATGCAAGAAATTTATAATTCTGTGGTTTGATTGCTCTTGGTTGTTTCCTTTATAAAGCAGTATTTGATGCCCTTCTGAAATTTGATTGCATGTCGAGTACTTTTCTAGCATTATTTTGACATGTATGTCAAATACTCTGTTAATTAGCATTGATTGGACTTTATTTGTGCCTTTTATATAACGCATTATGTTATCACTGTTCAGACAGTTCACCATAATGCTTACCGTGATGACCCTTATGCTCAAGAGTTTGGGATTAGAATCAGTGAAGAGCTAGCCCAAGTTGAAGCTCGCATCCTTCCTGCACCTCGGGTATTTCCTTCGTGATAGCATTTTATTACTGACTTTTATTCACTTTGTACTTGTTAATATCAGTTTTTCTGTTCTTTTTTAATAAAATTAAACTTTTGGTGCAGCTTAAATACCATGATACAGGTAGGGAAAAGGATTGCTTACCTCAAGTTGGCCAATGGAATATGATGAATAAGGTACCCTGCTCCTTTTTAACTCGGTAAATTTGTGCATCTCCATTGAAGGTTCCTTGATCAGTGTCTTTGTCATGCACTCAGTCTGTGATGTATGTTATTAAATTAAGCTAATTAGTACTACCTCCGGTCCTAAATTTAAAACAAAGTTGACTTTTCTTGGAGAGATTAAGGAAGCTAAATAAGTTACTTAATCATATCATATGTTATATATCCTTAGGTTATATATTAATTTATTAGTTAAACTAATTAGTTTGAAGAAAAAAAATAAAAATATAAATACTCTGAAGTAATTTAATTAGCTTTCTTAATTTTTCCAAAAAAGTCAACTTTATCTTATAATTACGATTGGAGGGAGTATTAATTATAAGTATTTAATGAGAGATAGTGCAGGTAGAGTAGGTTATTTGATTGTAAATTGTTGATGAATGTTTCTTTTTAAATGTTCATAGTTGTCCTTCTTGACAACGAGTCCTGAAATAACTTGCAGTGTGATTTGATATAAACTCTTCAGAAAATGGTCAATGGTGGTACAGTCAACCACTGGATCTGCATCAACTTTTCCCGAAATGTTCAAGATAGCGTTGCAAGTGGGTTTTGTTATGAACTTGCTAAAATGTGCTGTATATCTGGCATGGTATGTGGATATTTCCCATTTACCTTTATGCTTCTCAGTTAATATGGCCAGATTATTTACTTGTTTCTGTTTTGGAATAATTGATCTGTTCAATTAAAATTTGTTCAGGTGTTCCGCTCTGAGCCAGTACTTCCCCCATACAGTGCCCGTCCTGACTTGGTGGATAGGGTTCTCAAAAGCCGATATCATGATGCAAAAGCCAGCCTGAAGAAGGATCAACAGCTTGATCTTCTGATTGTTATTTTGCCTGATAACAATGGCTCTCTTTATGGTAATGATGCTTTCCATTACATCTTTCCATATTGTTTATTCCTGTAGACTTATGATCAGCATACTCTGCTTTCTTCTGCAGGTGACCTGAAACGAATATGTGAGACAGATCTTGGGGTTATTTCTCAGTGCTGTTTGACCAAGCATGTCTTTAAAATGAGCAAGCAGTATCTTGCTAATGTGGCCTTGAAAATAAATGTAAAAGTAGGTGGAAGGAACACAGTGCTTGTTGATGCACTTTCACGGCGTATACCTCTAGTCAGCGATCGACCGACAATTATTTTTGGTGCTGATGTTACGCATCCACATCCTGGAGAGGATTCAAGTCCTTCCATAGCAGCTGTATGTTGAAGTGACATCTAGGTTTAATAATCTGTCGAGTCTTTATTTGCTAATAGCCTTGCCTTACATCAAAATCTTTTTTCCCTCCCCCTTTTGGGTTACAAATTAGGTTGTGGCCTCTCAAGATTGGCCTGAAATCACGAAGTATGCTTCTAGGGTGTGCGCTCAAGCTCATCGAAAGGAGCTCATTCAAGACCTCTTCAAACAATGGGAAGATCCAGGAAAGGGAATGGCAACTGGTGGAATGATCAAGTACTTCCCCTATCCTATTGTTTGTGATCTTGGGGTGTACATGCCATGTCTGTTATTTTTTTCGGGAGAGTTGGGGCTCACATTTATTTAATGCATCCACACTTAATTGCTTAAACTTTCTGCAGGGAGCTTCTTATATCTTTCCACAAGGCCACTGGGCAGAAGCCACAGCGTATTATATTTTACAGGTAGCATTACATTTATCAATCCTGAAGGCACATTTATGTTTTTGCCCCTTTGATTCTGAGTTATAAACCTTTTTGTAGGGATGGTGTGAGTGAGGGGCAGTTCGATCAAGTTTTACGGTTTGAGCTTGATGCTATACACAAGGCATGTGCATCCCTGGAGCCTAATTATCAGCCTCCTGTCACATTTGTGGTGGTTCAGAAGCGCCATCATACGAAGCTGTTTGCCAGCAACCATCGTGACAGGAGTTTTGTTGACCGAAGCGGAAACATATTGCCTGGTATTTATATGTTTTGTTAATTTACGGTACATGATGACATTTGTTTCCTGGTTTGATCAATATGATGAAAGCACTACTGGCAATCTTGCAGGCACTGTTGTAGACTCTAGAATTTGTCATCCTACTGAGTTTGACTTTTATCTTTGTAGCCATGCTGGGATCCAGGTGATGTACTTTTGCTTTTTATTTAGTTTGAATTGATTTGCTATCTGTACAGTGATGCTAAACTATGTTCATGTCCAAATTGTCACAGGGAACAAGCCGTCCAGCTTATTACCATGTGCTATGGGATGAGAACAATTTTACAGCCGATGCGCTGCAAACATTGACAAACAACCTTTGTTACACGTAATAAGAAACATCCCTTGATATTTTTGTCTGTTGTGATCTTCCTTTTGTTCTCTATTTCTAATCCCACATCTGACCACATTATTGTTATCAGAATTATTAAGGCTTTGATTTGAATATGACATATCGTTGTGGTTTCTGCAGATATGCTAGATGCTCTCGTTCTGTTTCAATTGGTGAGTAGTACTTGTCAAAAAATGCAGGCATAGATGGAATAACTACTGTTTGAATAACTCATTGATTTATTGTTTGATGAACGTTGTAGTGACGCCTGCATATTATGCACATTTGGCTGCCTTCCGAGCTCGATTCTATATGGATCCAGAAACGTCAGAGAGTGGGTCCATGACCAGTGGTGCTGCCGCCGCACGTGGAGTTGGTGGAGCAGGGCGGAGCACTCGTTCACCTGGTGGTGGTGGTGCTGTTAGGCCTCTTCCAGCTCTTAAGGAGAATGTCAAGAGGGTTATGTTCTATTGTTAAACAAAGGCTTCTAATTTATCTCGTGTTTTGTTTTGGAAGCGGCTTTGATAGTTTATGTTTGTCTTGGCATATTTGCAAAATTGTTAATGTGGGTCCTATTTATGTTGTTATCAAATGACTCTTGTTATGAATACATGAATTGGTTGGCTTGGCTTGTTTGGTTACTACTATTTGATTGTCTATTTAAGCTGTGTCGATTACAGATATCTCCTCAAGCATTTATAAATCTTTTATTTATTTCGGGGGGGGGGGGGATTTTAGTTTTTTAATCCAACTAATATTGATACGTTAAATTGACGGCATTATATTCAAACACTATTTGCTAAACATTGTATTATTATATTTTCTATGACAAATTTTTAGGATATTTTGCATTTTAATCGGGTTGGTTCTTTAAATTTGTTGACAAACGTCAATGGCTGTCCGGCACATTGAAATGTAAGGAACGAAGGAATGACCAATGCTTGAGCTTTGTACATCATTTGTAAATATATATGTTAATACTTCATTTCTACTCAAGATATATATAGCGTCGTGGAAAAGATTAAACTTCCATTTTCATTTTTAAGAAGACAAGTCATCATATGAATTAAATGCCATATTTGTCATCAACGACTAAAAATTTACTTATTTTCTAATATAGAATTAGTTGATTTGAATTGTGAAAATACTTGAAATATTCCTCCGGGCTTTTAAACAGAAAAGAACAGTGTATTATTCATATATGATTAATGAGGCTAAAAAACATATGTTGGATGTCTAACGATTGGCAAGTTTTTCTAAGTTTTGTTTCTAGGGAGAAAAACATTTTAGCTGATTATTTGGCTGGATTAGTTTATAGTATATCCATGAATTTTGCTATCCTTAATCACCCGCCACCTTCATTCCTGGGGGTGGTTGTTGATCATGGGTGATTGTGTTATCTTGCGTTTCCATTTGGAAACGTGTTCTATTGGTACCCCTTCATAGGGTATTGTAATCTAGCTTTTATTCAAAAAAAAAAAAACATATGTTTTACATTAAAGTTGATGATTTGTTAGGATAATCATGCATCCTGAATTTCTCATATCCATGGAACGGTAAATTTTTTTATCCTTTTTTTAAATGATCAAGTTACTAGATTTTTTTTAGGGAATAAAAGGGCAATCTGTGGTCTTTTCTATCTGTTCTACTCATGTAAAAGACATCCACAATTTATTAGTACTATATTTTAAACTTCATAACTTCTTTTTACTTCACCGACATTTCAATTTTGTTCACGGAGTACCAAGATCACTATTAATCGTATGTCCTTTCAAAAACTCCAAAAGATATTTAGTAACCAACAATCATTCTTCGTTTATAAAATTTCATTCAACGTATTTTGTAAAGTCATGTTTTCAAAAAACAAAAAAAGCAGCCCACAGTAAGAAGTCAATACACCAAACACAAATTCTTTTCAATAATTTCAAGGGTTACATCTCTTCATTAATTATATTATTTACATGCATGTGTACGTGTATGTGTGTCTATGGATATATCCTATATCAGTTTCATTATATATAGGCTTGGTTATATAGATATAGGACAGAACAAGAAAAAGAGTTGAGAAAATCAATGGCGGAGAAGAAAGTGATGGTTGTGGCCATGGATGAGAATGAGCACAGCTCTTATGCTTTAGAATGGACTCTTGACACCTTCTTCACCCCTTTCCATTCTTCTTCTTCTTCTTCTTCTCCCTTCAAGCTTGTCATCCTCTATGCTCGCCCCTTCACTGTCCTTCCCGTCAATGTCGCCGGACTTGGTAGGTTCTGTTTGGCCTGATCCGAATTCAAGACAAAAAGTGTGATGTGAATTATGCATGGCACTCGTATTTGTTCGTTATACTTATCTTTTGTTTTATTTTTTCTCTTGATCTCTATCTTACTCCCTTTGCTTTTAATTGCAAGAACTAGATAACTAATATATGTATATATTAAAAAAACTCGTTAAATTAGTTATTTGTGTACGATGTGTATTGATTTTCCTAAAATACTTTATTTAGTCATTTGCATTAGAAACTGTGTTTTGATAGAGACTTGCTTAATAAGTATTCCCTCTGATCCTATTTATAAGCAACTTACTCTTTAATTGCGCATAATGAACATGTAGTTAAAAGTAATAAGTGTATAAAAAATGCCATGTTTTTTCCATATATACCCTTATTTATGAAAAGAATATAGGAGAGAGAATAGATAAAAAATATGAGAGATAATGAGTATAAGATATAGGAAAGAATGAGTATTTAATAAGGGTAAAATAGGAGAAAAAAAAGCTTATATTTTCAGACAAAAAGTGAAAGTTGTTTATAAAAAGGACTAGAAGGAGTATAATTTATAGGGGTAATATAGGGAAAAATGTTATTAACTTGAGAGACAAAGTGAATTAGGGTTTTATATTAGAATCAAAATAAATTCATCTCCTATATTTAGAATTGGTGAGAGTATAATTTTATAAATGTAGAAAATTTGAATATGCTAGAAATAGAGTATGATAAACTTATTAATTTGGTGGCAAGGATTTGTAGACGTGCTGGAGATTCAGATGAAGATTGTTTCTGATCAAATTACTGAAAAGGCTAGACAGATATGTGCTGATAAATTGGTAAGATTTTCTATAATTTAATTACACACACACACACACACATATTATCGTGTGAAAATAATTATATATATAAAAATAAAAATTTAATATAATAACTTGGCAGGTGGAAGATGTGGAAGTGGAAGTGACTGAGGGGGATGCCAGGAATGTGTTGTGTGATGCTGTTGATAGACACCATGCTTCCATCTTGGTTCTTGGTAGCCATGGTTATGGCAAACTCAAAAGGTCCTTTTTTTTATAATGAATTTAGGAAATTAATTTTTTATTATATTATATTTATTTAAATAAAAATATTAAAATTATAAAACTATATCGTACATATTTTTAATCACAATTTAATCCTTTTTTACCAAATTAATATCTAGTTTCTGTCTACATTATCCAAATTGAAAAATGGGTATTAACTACTCCATTAAGAAAGGTCAAAGATTCAAAGGCCATAAAACTAATATTGTCTCAACAATAATTATTTCCATTTTAATCCACCAACTATTTCAATTGTTTTTTCTTAAATTGGGTCTGCAGCTTTAAAATCAATGAGCATACCAATATTAATATTAATGTAAAATTTATAGCGAGTCATATTTTTTAGATATACAATAAGTTGCACTGTGCAACTAATTTCTTTTTTTTTTTCTGACCAAGTACATGAAAATTACATCTAATTAGTACTTTAGTAGCACAAGAGCAGTTTACTAAAATCCAAAAATAAATTTTGTTAGCATTAATTAGTTTCATCTAACTCGACTGATTTTTTTTTTTTTTTATATGCAGAACTTTTTTGGGGAGTGTGAGTGATTATTGTGCTCATCATGCTAACTGCTCTGTGATGATTGTGAAGAGGCCCAAGCCCAAACATTGAGGCCATTAATCTCTTCTACTTTATCATTTCCACTTTATTATTATTTATTATACAAACTTATCTCTGTTTTTATGTACTCTTTTAAATACATGGGATGGTGTTTGTATTTCATATTTTGTAATGTATATTCAGGTATTTGTTTCTCTCACTTTGTGTTGAATACAAGTCATTTTGGTTATGTTTAAGATAAGGCCCTCATTTTAATTTTTATGTTGTACTTTTCTTTTCTTTTTTAAAAAAGGAAAATACTGTAATTTAATACATTAATTTTATAAAGCGTATTTTCAATTCTCTAACCTAGATACAACTAGTCTCAAAATGATCAATTTTTTTTAATTATTATTATTTTTGTTTTAAAAAAAAGTAAATTTCATATGATAGCATTTGAGAGTCTCTGATATTTAAAATTTTAATGTAAGCATCTTTTATTAACCGCATTATAGTTAGATAACTAAAAAGACAATTTATAAAATTAATGAATTCAAAATGGAAATTTATATAAAGTTAAAGAATTAAATATGTTATAAAAATAAGAAAAGTATAAGAGATTGACATGAGGGAGATAGAGAATATTGAGAGAAAGTTGGAGGAGCTCTCATTCACTTCATTGTTGGTATCAATACATTGTGCATGACCTCTATTTATAGACCTCTAACCATTAAATTCTATACATATGGTTATAAGGAAATAAAGATGAGCATAATGGTATTAATCATAAGAAACTCTCATAAGTAATTCATTGGGAAAGTTATAAGGTTATAGCATTGAATTTATGGAATTCTAAGAGTGAGAGGTTATGGAGTGAAGGACACATGAAAAGTCAAGAGTTGGATAATTTATAGACATCCACATCATATAATATTTACAACACTCCCCCTTAGATGTCCATGAACAAATATTGTGCCTCATTAAAACTTTATTAGGAAAAACCCATGGGACAAAAACCCAATGAAGGAAAAAGAGTGCACAATACATATTGAAGCTGCCTTATTAAAAACATTACTAGGAAAAACCCAATGTGACAAAACCTTGGTTAAGGAAAACAGTACAACTTGGTCTCTATTTCACATGATGATAATATCGTATTTACTCCCCCTAATAATAACATTAGTTTTACTCCCCCTAATAAGAACATCGCTTCCAATGTATTGTCGAGCATATCATTCTTTTGGTCACCAAACTATGAATGATACATTATCACCAAATGTTATACTGGATGTATTCCTTTAACATATCTTCTGGATATACTAAAATATCAGCATATTATGCCTTTATTTTATTCATTGTGGAAACAATAAAGAAAAATTATTATGAAAATCATCAAAATATATCTTGCATCCTCATATTCAGTTTGTTCTAAACAAAATAATATCATATAATATGTTTATAGGACTATCACACCAAATCTCATGTTCGTTATCTTTTGTGTACCTGCAAGAACTAATTTTTACTGATAAAACCATAATAAATACAATATCAGCATGATACATTAAATATTCTCATAAACTCTAAGATATTTCTAGACTATTAAATTTAATATATCTTTGCAAGAAAATTCACCATAGCAAAAATATGTGATTTTGAAATATTTGATGCATTCGGTAATTCGATCTATAAGTCAAGTAAAATATAAAATTATTTATTTTTCAATCAATTATATATGTTTGAACTATTTTCAAACTCACATAACATTTTATATATAAAATGATTTTCTTGTATATGCTTCTGGTATTTTAGATCCTTCAAGGATTTTTATATAAATTTCACCATTTAATAAACCATATGAATAGGCTATATATAACAATATATATCAGACACATAATTTTATTTTCATACGCTGCCATAAATACAAAATTATTGTATTCACCACAAAATAGTTTGCCTCATCATAGTCTTCATTAACATTTGTGAAAATCTTTATTTTCACTTAAATATTTATATATTTCATATTTCAGCTGGGACTACAGGTCCATAATTTTCACATATCGAAATAATGTAATCTCATTTTCATTGTTTCTTTTCCTCTTTTACTTTTCCTTTTTGGCCAATCATCATTCTATCTACTCGCAAGATAGATTTATACATAAGATCCTCAATTGATCACAGGAAATTATTATCAAGATTGTTGTCGACAGCTTAATTTTTTCTGTTCCATTTTTCCTATGACATAATTCATTAAGATATCTTCATTACTTTTAGGTACCTGAACCTCATTTGAGATTTTTACAATTAGTTATGTCTTGGCCTCTTCTGTAGTACCTGCCTCCCCTATATGATCATCTTGATTGATTGCTCCTTTCTCTTTTCTATTTGAACTAATTATTCTCTCATGTTTCAGGCATGTCTCATTTTCATTTATGCTTATTAGAATATTTTTAGCTGGAATATGAGATTTAGTAATTCTCATTTAAGTCAATAATTGCATCTGGTAGATTTTATCAATATTTCATGAATGCAAAACCTACTGAACTTCTTGTTCATATTGCTATATTCGAGGATCTATACTTAATAAAAATAATGCATTCCTTTTGTTTTCTTTTCCAGCTATTCAATTTATGCCCCTCATATTAGGAAAACTTTGTCAAATAACAATTGACTAATCATGTAGTATAAGTCTCCCAAATCCATTTATTTCCATTAGAAACATCCTTTTATTTCATTTAGAGACAAACAAAATGAAGGAGATTCTTACCCAACATTTATCTCAATTTTCTCTAAATATCCATCTATGTGCATTGTGGTGGATCAACATGAATGCCCATTCAAACTTTTTAAGATGGAATATACCTAGCTCCTGACCAAAAGCCAATTTTATTGGAAGAATTTGGTTGGCTAGTATAAGTGTTGCGATATGTAAAATCAAATATGTCAACATTGAAATATATATTTTGTTCTTATAAGTATTAGTCTAGCTATTTATGGAGGCTTCAATGAATGAATCGTATAATCTGAAAATTGCGCTTAACATAATAATTTATTCAAACATTCTTGCAAACTTCAGGTTGTAAACTAATAGTAATATCACATATAACCATCTTATAGATGCATCTATCAAAATTATTGAACATTTATATGATTTACATGCTATTATGGGTCCATATATGAGTTCGATATATTTCCAGAAATATAGAGATCAATTCCAAATCATAACTTGTGATACTTTCATAATTAATTTTCTTTGAGAACAAGCAACATATAATAATTCTTGAATTATATAATATGTTGGCTATTTATGAAGAATTTTCTGGTTCTTCAATGGATGTCACACGTAATCTTTTATATGTGACTCGGATGATCAAACAAATCATGACAACAATAAATTTGTTTGAATCAGTAAATTGCTGGTTTACTGTGACATATTGCTTAACCAACAACAAGCTTTTCAATTTTTATAAGATATTGATATAAAATAACAATATGACATCCATTTTTGGGAGATCAATCAATAGGTTTGTAAGAAAGTATTTGAGTTGAACTTTTCAATATTAACTTACACTTATATGCTAATAATCTCCCTTTTAAGTGTGAGTTATATAAATACATTTTCTTTATTTCTCTATTTCAAAGACAAATTAGTATATATCAAGCCAATAATATATCTTTCATAAACTCAAATACTTCATAACTTACAACTAATCATAGATTTTAGTCAATTGGGCTATCACTTAGACCCTATAATAGAGTGAAAATCTAATGTAAATATATGGGTCATAACTTTTCATAATTAATTCTTCTTCTACCCATAGAATTTAAGAAAAATCTATATTAGTTCTTTAGGAACTATATCAATTTTGTTACATTTATATTCTTCAGGAACTAACGTATATTATCGAATATTTATATAACTTTATTACTTATTAATAATAATATGCTTCAATTTACTTCTTTTGATGCATATTCAAAATATGAAATGTTTATAATATTCCACTACATAAATAAAAATATGAGGAGATCCATAATCAAAATACATAAAGATTTTATTGCAATGATTCATGATGCTTAGGGGCTAAAATTATTTTGAGAGAAATATAAAGGCAAATGCATTATCATATAAAATAATAAATAATTATGATATACACAATTTTCTTTCAAAAATTTTCTACTATTTGATTATCCATAAATTTGACTTGCACTATATATATAGTTCACGTATATTACAAAAATTGTTTTGTCTAACAAATTATAAACTATTCATAATGAATTTTCTCATAAAATTAAATAAATTTTCATTCTCTAAATTCAAATACGATTTTTTTTTCACAAATGTCACATAAAGCCAATTTGATTCCAATATATATCATGTTATATATTCTATCATGATTAATGTATGAAACTTGCCCATAGTATATAAGAATGATAAGGAGTAGAAGAAATGACAATACAATGAATTGAGAGATGAGACAATAAATTATCAATACTAAAATAAAATCCAAATTAAAGAGTATTTGTATGCCTTTCAATAATGAAAATTTAGAATTAGGAAAAATTGCATATATATGTAAGGTAACATAATAGTGCTCAAGAGGAGAAAAGAGATGGAAGACAAAGCTGAAACGAAAAATATGACTAATAATGAAAGAAAGTACCTTAATGTTGAGGTATATTAGTTGAATGTTTGTTGGGAAATCTTTGGTGCAGTAGAGAAACACAAGTCCCAAAAAAAATAGAGGTGGTAAACTCCATTGATGTATGAATAGTATTCACATACATAACACACTTAAAATTACAAATAAATTGTACAATTATACATAAAGAAAGTAATTTAACAACTTAATTGTATAATTGAAGGTTATATGAATAAATATTGAAAACCATTTGATTTGGGAGTTATAGGGATTAATCATGAGGTAGTTAGAATCCTAAAAGGCCATGAAATCATGAGCATTCACACACCATAATATTTAAATTTGTAAATAAATTGGCATATACTAAAATTTTAAAATGACAAATAATTATCTTTTTTCTATTTGGTTTTATATATCACTTATGTCAATATCACAATATTAAATAATAATTTATCTCTTACAGATTAGTTACAATGAATTTAAATTTAAATTTAAACATTAATCAAAATCATATAGCCTTTAGGGTTTACAATTATTTCTTTTGGCTTTACAAGTTGGTAATCTTTGGGTGTGTTTGTTTTGGCGATTGAATAAGTAACTTATTTTTACTTAAACTTATAGAATCTTAAGATTGGAAAAATGTGAGATTGGGGTGTTTGGATTAGTGATTGGATAAGTAACTTAAAGTAACTTATGTAAAAGTGAATGATGTTTGGTTTGATTTTTGTATAAGTGACTTTTGTATTAATTAAGAGAAAAAAATTGAAAAAATTATGAAAAATGAAAAAATGAAGGACTAATTGTGGAAAAAGAATTCATTGGCAACTTAATTGCCAAATGAGACCTGAGAAGATATCTGCATTTGTTAAAGTAGTATTTTTGGTGATAAATTGGTCAAAACCATCCAATGGCTACAATGTTACCACAAGACACATACTCAAAATTTTAATGCCGCTAACCCATCCAGATAATAGTTCTTTGCACACTCATCATTCACAAATCTTTCTTTTCTCCGAGGACATAATTGGGTATGGTAATTGTAATATTCAAGCCAATAGAGACCTTACCAAAAAATACACGACAAAAGGCATAAAACAGTTCTTTGCACACTCTTCACATAAAAATCTGCCTTAGTTTCATATATATTATGTAAAAGTGAATTATGTTTGGTTTGGCTTTTGTATTATTTAAGAGAAAAAATTGTAAAAATTATGAAAAATTAAAAAATGAAGGGATAATTGTGAAAAAAGCCCTCATTAGCAACTTAATTGCTAAATGAGATATGGGAAGATATCTACACACGAAGAGATTTTTTCACAATTTTCTCAAAAATTAAATTTGAAAATTTGGCAATGGTACAATTTTAAATAAAATTATATCAAATTCTAATTTAAATTGGCACACTCCAAAAATCTTTTCTATTGTGCACCTTAAGCTTAAATTTTATAAATTATATCAAACTCTAATTTAAATATTAGATCCTAACTCATATTTTCACATAACTCAAAATCTAACAAAATAAACCGATTAAAACCTCAATAATTCCTCCAATAATCCAAATAAATTATTTAAACAAAATTTAATGGGTAAAAACACTATATAGAAAATAATTTATGACATGTTCATAAAAAAATTGATTATAAAATCATAAAACAACTAAATAATAAATCTAAACTGATTAAAATTAATTATTAATTATTCTCACATTTCTACAATCATATATTAATAAAAATCAAAACTTGCCTACACTCTTATCCCAAAGTATTCTCTAATTAGCATAATATTATTATCTAAAGAAAGAGAAAATTATTTAGAACATTTTTCATAAAAGAATTTTTGTGAATAGAAGTGATTTTAAGTACTTCATTGATCCCCAAAAATATGAAAAATACTCCTATCAATATTTTTTTATACACATACAAGCGCATAAGCTCCAATAAGCTTCATTTTGAGACTTATGACTTTTTCCAACTTATGACTTTTTTCACTTTAAATCCAATCGCTGAAACAAACACCCATTTTAGCAGTTTCACTGTTCAAGTCCGTTTGTTGCACTGTTGAATCCCGTTTTCATCCTCAAACGTTGAAACAAACACGCACTTTTTCCATAACTTATTGCTTTAAGCATCATGACTACTTTTGGTATTTTTCACAATATCTCAATTCTCATGGTCTTTTTGGCTTTACAACCATTTTGATCTTTATTTTAAATAAATTGGTACATATAAGTCTATATGACTTCTAGTCATATTATACTATTTTTTTTCTATCAATATGACTTCTAGTCATAGTATAACATTTGTTCATAATTTTAATGACTTTTAAAATGTTAGTATTTCCATAACTGTGGTTCAATAGCCAAAACAATGTATTCTTGGCTTTCAACTATCAATTCCACAAATCAATATGATCATGTTCATTTTCACTCTTATATACATATTTTTAACTTTCAATATCACATAATCAATTTCTCCAAATGTTGGTCTGCAAAACCATAGCAAAAATCTTGCAAAGCTAAGAAGTTCTTTTCTTTTCTTTTTGGTTTAGTTTGATATTTGAACATTTAACCTTCAAGGCTTTGATATTTGTAACAATTAAATCATCAAAGTGCCAATTTTTTTTCTTGTTAATCTTGCAATTTAATGAAACCAATAACGTTCTTTCTTATAAGAATTATTATATAAGTGATGTGACTTCTGGTCATCTCATCATGAAATTAAGAATATCATGACTTCTAGTCTCTCGATAAAATTAAAATACTATAAAATAAATTAAGTAAATTCAAATTCATAATCAAATATAAATAATAGATAAGCCCATGATCATATAGACCACATTATATGCTCATATATAATACTATTATATATTAATGTAATATAATAAACAAATGAAAATAAAAGATTGACATAATGATATAACAATAATGTATTAACATAAATAAATAAAATAACAATAAAAAAATATGAAATAAATAACATAAAATAAAGAAACATAAACAATAATATATAACATAAAATGTAAATAAAATAAAGAAATACAAATATTAAATGAGTGTAAAAAAAATAAAACGTAAATAAAATGAAATAACATAATATAACAACATAAAATGTAAAGAATATTAGAATAAAAAAATAGAGAAATATAAATTTTGCATAATAAGATATTACCGAAAAATGATAAATAAAAGTGAAAGGAAAGAAAACTTGGGAAGGATAATAAAGCAACAATCATCTTAAATCTTAACCGTGGAACCCGATGTATAAAACAATCGGTAAGATAGTCTATTTAATTCCCTATAATAGCTTAGATTATCTCAGATGTATGTAAAAGATAACAACATGATGGATAAAAATAGATAGCGTAAAAGAAAAATAATAAAAATAATATAGAACAATAGATCGATAATGTAGACTAGAAAGATAAAATAACATAGAGAATAAACAATATAAAACATAGTATGGAAATGAGAAAGTTAGAGAGTAGAAGAGATAGAAAACTAAACCATAAGTCTTCTGAGCGAATTCGTGCTGATAACATGTTATAAAAATAAGAAAAGTACAAGAGATTGACATGAGGGAGATAGAGAATATTGAGAGAAAGTTGAAGAAGCTCTCATTTACTTCATTGTTGGTACCAATACATTATACATGACCTCTATTTATAGGCCTCTAACAATTGAATTCTATACATATGGTTATAAGAAAATAAAGATAAGCATAATGGTATTAATCATAAGAAACTTGCATAAGCCATTCATTGGGGAAGTTATAAGGTTTAAGTATTGAATATATGGAATTCTAAGAGTGAGAGGTTATGGAGTGAAGGATATATGAAATGTCAAGAGTTGGATAGTTTATGGACATCCACATCATATAATATTTACAACAAAATATTTTTTGTGAGACAAAATATTCAAGATATATTTTTACCTTTTTTAAAAAATTAAATTCATTTGCCGTTGCGCAACTTTTTTTTTTGTTGCTCACCCAATTCACCCGCGCTTTGCCCCGACAACATCCGAATCCAACCTGCGTCGCACACCTGGCTATGGTGGGAGAGTCTCCCAATAAGAATTTTTTGTATACACAAGACTCGAACCCAAGACCTTACTTAAGCAAAACCAAACAGTTTATCACTTGGACCAACTCCCATTGATCCGTTGCGCAACTTTGTTCTCAACAATTGTGCGCTAAACCTTGTGATTCATTGTCATGCATGTCCTTTGAGGTCTTCAGGGGTCGAGTCTTGTTGGGCGATTTATTATTTTTTTAATATTTTTTGTTTCTTAATTTTTTTTAGGAGAATTACACTCAGGCCCTAAAGAAGAAGAGGAAAAAAAAAAGATCATTTGATATTACAAAATGAAAAAAATGGTCCCATAGAGTTATCAATACAAACTCCTGGAGTAGTTAATGAAACCATTTTTTCATAATCTCCATAAACTATTTCTTTATTTATTTTTTTTTGGGACTAAGTGGAGTTCTCCCTTTTTTCCCTTAAGTCCACATATCACACGTGTGTCCTTTGTGTCTTCCATGGTGCCTTGATTACTTTTGTGGTTGGGTCTCTGTTTTTTGTTTATTTATTCATAAATACCCCTCTTAGTTCTTTTATTTTATTTTTCCAATAAAACCCTTCTTAGTTCTTTGGGCTAGTTTGAGAGATTTGAAAAAGCCACTTTTGTGCTTTTGGAAATAAACTCTTACATATTTATCCCGCATAACACAAAATTACTTTGAATAAGTGAAATCAAATAAGCGGTTAATATTTTAAAAAATATATGTGCCGCCTTCTACTATTATGTTTCAATTTATTTTTTTAAAAAAATATGTGAAATATATAAAACAATACTTTTTAAACTTTAAAATCTTAAATTAGTCTTATTGTTTATAAGAGTATAGGTATTGACCACACTTGAATAACAATTGACAACTCATGTTAGGAAGAAATCACTGATATGTAATTTTGAAATTCAAGAGCTATTTTTTTGTCTTTTTCACAAAGAATATTCATAGTAAAATTTTTAATATTGATGTGAAAATTACCATTCATACGGAGGCGGTTGTTGATCATGGATGATGTTTCTTTTACGTTTTCTTTTGAGGAATATGTTTCGTTGTAACCTTTTCATTCGCTAATGTATTCCAATTTTCATTAAAAAAAAATGTCATTCATAAAGCATGAGGAACTGAACTATTTTGGGCCTGATCTTTAAGAAGCCCATTCTCTAATAACCCAATTTTCATGTATGGTCTTATAGAAGATGGGAGGCCCATAAATGTAGTTCAGTAAATTCTCAGTCGTTTCGCAAATGATCGATTTAAAAAAGGAAAAAAACTGTGTCCTCCTTCTCAAGCTCCTCCTTCATCTCCGAAGCCACGAAGCTATTGTCCCTGTAACACTGGCTGTAACTTGCTCTTCCTCTCTACTGGCGATTTTCACCTTTCACCTTCTGACTCTTCCTCTCCAACCATACATCCCAAGGAAACCTCTATTGCCGCCGTCGTCAACATTGCTGAGCAAACTTCTGTCTCCTTCGCCGTCAACATTGCCGCCGACGGTAACAGATTCTTTCATCTTATCATAGGTTAGGCAGTTATTAGAAAATTTCTTAATAGTATTTATTTGAATTAACTTCCTAATAGTTATAGTTATCTTTATTTTAAATAGTTACTCATTGTAGAGATTCAAATCTCAAGGAAACATATGATCTTCTGCTGCTGTGTCTCTTGCATGTTAAATTTCACTCTCTGTATGAATTCTTTTTCCTTAAAATGTATTTCAGCAATATATGAATTTCTGGTGAGCTATGGTGCTAGCTAGACGTGCACAAGTTTTTGGCAGTTTCCTTTGGAGAGCTGTGAAAGATCCTGGTTCTGAGCAGCTGAGGGATGTAAATAAGCATTTTTGTCAATGTTATTTGACTGTGTCTGCAACCTCTGAGTTGCCAAAAAAACTGAAGAAATCTGAGAGAAAGCCACTGGTGAGAAGTATTAATGAATTGAAGCGTGAAGCTAGGAAGAAAAAGAAAGAAAGGCAAAAGGTGCACGAGATTATACTGCAACCTCCTGAGAATGGCATGTTGGTGAAGCAATTAATTCCTGTTGCACATCAAGTCTATGCTGCCAGACTTGAACTTCTATCTATTGTTTCAAGGCTTGTCAAGCACATTGCTATTTATACATGCAGGTAGTGCTGCTATTTATTTAGGCTATCGTCGTTTTCCTACATAGAAGAGCCTCCCAATTAATCATGATATCTGAATTCGAACTTCCAACTAAATGCCATGTTTTACCATCTGGTCTTTTTAAAAAAAAAAAAAAAAAAAAAAAAATCAGATTTGAGTTCTTTTAGATAAGAACTTTAATTTGATAGATGCAACAAGAGGTGTTGCAAGTGAATTATGTTGATATATCTCACCATTGAGGATTTTTTCTTTTTTCTTAAAAAATTGTTATTCTAAACATTTACTTTGCAGCTTGTGTGGAGAAGCTCACGTTGGTCATCCGCCACATAAAATAAAATCATGCAATGTTAAAGGAAGCTTATCAAACAAACAGCATAGCTGGGTCAGAGGAGGTGTTGAACATGTTTTGCCAACTGTAGAGTCATTTCATCTGTACGACAGAATAGGAAGGGCAGTTTCACATAATGAAATGCTCCTAGTGGACCGAATTCCTGCAATTGTTGAATTGTGCATCCAGGCAGGCGTTGACATATCTGAATACCCTACCAGGAGAAGGGCCTTTCCGGTTTACTGTGTGTCAGGTAGGATAATTGATTTTGAGAAAAGGTTTCCCAAAGATATTTCTCTTGGCAAAGACATAGATGCAAGTGGGTTTTGGCATGAAAAAAAGAGGGTGGATGGAGGTGTGAATCCAATGGAATTGAAATATTATGATATTCAAGGTAAGTGGAGGCAAATACCATTTTCTTCTTTCCGCCTTGTTCTTTCATTTTTCTTCTATTGATTTTAAAATTAGACTGTGCTTGTTAGCAGACTTTGGCGCAGCTTTGGCTGTTCAAGGAATGAAAGCCTGGGAGAAATTGTGTAAAGGAGCTTCAAAACTAATGGAGAAGTATGCTGTCCAAACTTGTGGATATTGTCCAGAGGTGCAAGTAGGGCCTAAAGGTCATAGAGTACGAAATTGTCAAGCCTACAAACACCAGATGAGGGATGGGCAGCATGCTTGGCAGGAGGCTACGATCAATGATTTGGTACCTCCAGTGTATGTCTATCATATTCAAGATCCACAATCTAGTGAACCTTTGGTAAACGGGTTGAAGAGGTATTATGGAATGTTGCCGGCAGTGGTTGAGCTATTTGCGCAGGCTGGGGCAGCAGTTGGAAAGAAATATGCAAGTGTAATGAGGGAAGATGTTGTGGTCCCTAAGGTGGATGAGGAAAAGTGGGTTGTTTAAAATGATGAATTCAATAGCTTGCTGTGCATGAAAGGGCCCTTTCATGTTGTGAAAGAGTCTAATATGGAAATTTGAAGTTTAATATATTTACAAAGCTGCGGGATGGTGAATGCTAGAGGAGAGTGGATATGTCGGACAAATTGAGCCAGGCATGAGATTGGAGAAAAATAAGAATGGTGGATTGAGCTTGTGAGTGTTGACAACTAAATTTTGCTGTTTGGTTGCATGGAGCCTATGTCTGCCTTGCATGGAACTCAATGTTCCCTTTTCCCCCATGCTCGTCAATGAAAGAGACACCAGTAGAAATGCACATTTGAAAACCCAAAACCATCAAATTTTACTTCCTCATTGTACCCACTACTTGTAAAATGTCGGATTCTCTTGTGGAAAGGTCTCTCCGAATCTCTCTTATAAATGCTGGTAATCGATCAATTTTAGTTCTTGATTCAAGCAAAATCGAGATTTCTTTTCCTGAGGTACTTCTACTCTGCTTGAAGGATGAGGCATAATTTTTCTCCCCTCCACTTGATTGTCCATAACTCTGTTGCTTTTTATGATATGTAGTTCTGATTCAAAAGGATTCTGGTAATATCACTATATAATGCTTAGCTATGTGATTTCAGACCAAGAAATCTGTTTGTGGAATTAATGTATGAGAATAGGGAATTATTACACTCGTAGAAATATAATTGGAAGGAGCTGTATTCTGTAATGACATTGTAATTGTATTGCTGGCTTTGCCTGTATCACCTGCTAACCTAGTGCTTTTATACTGGTAGCATGCTGGGGGATGCTGGTCAGATTGGTGTTTAATTTGAAGTTTCTCACTATACAGAAGAAGCAAACAGACTATAATATATATGATATGATGTGAGCCAAAGCTCAACTTGAGGAGTGTATTCTGTATTGCTATGCTTTTAGTTTATGGTATGTTGATTCATCAATCTGCCAGATTTTAGGTGAATTGTTTTTGTCTTCACTGAGAGATTTTTTGAGTTAAGATGTAGCCTTTGGTGGTCATGACCTTATTGATTGATTGTTACTTTCATCCTTGGCCTTGTGGCCTGCATTAGAAAGTACTCCTATTTGTTTCAGTTACTTTATGCGTCTGAAGTAGATGGTACAGGTGGCCAGAAGTTGTTGATAAACATACTCATTCCCTTGCATATTGTAAATCATTTTCTAGAAGATTTGTGTTTTTTTATCAATATTGCCCTTGAAAGTGTCAAAAAATGAGTAATGTTGCCTCTAACTGTTAAAAATGTTAGTAACATAGCTCCCAGCAAAATTTTTGAAACAAAATTGAACTTTAATTTAAAAAAATTAGGCCCCCCATGAAAGGCGTGTATGGAAATATTGGAATGCTTTTGGGGATATCAACAACTTGTTTTGGTCTCTATCTTGTGGTTAATAATTTTTTTTGATAGACATATCATGACTAATAAAACAAAAACAACAAATAAAACAAACAAAAAACAAAAACAAAGAAACTACATTTAACCCATATCTAAAAGAATCCTAGAACGAATACACTCCGGTGGGTCACGAAACCAGACAAGCCCTGCAGATGATCCCAGTGATTCCTTTGCTAAATTATCCGCCACATGATTAGAGCTGCGACCACACCATTCCATTGATACCTCCCAGCTTCTATCCAACATCTCCTGGATCTGACCGAGTAACTGCGCTTCCGTGTGATCTTCCTCCCAGCCACCCATTATCAGTTCCAAAGCCTCCAAACAGTCAGACTCTATCACTATTCGCCGCTTCCCTGCATCCCAAGCCATCTTAAGCCCTATCATTACTGCCCACACTTCAGCATGAAGGCTAGATCCTCTTCCCAAGCCATACATGAAGCCAATTAGCGATTTGCCTTCATGATCCCTCACAATCCCTCCACATCCCGCACGATCCCCTCTCGAACTACACGCGCCATCCACATTTACTTTGACCCAACCAACATATGGAGGTTTCCATAATGTACTCTCTCCTGTCTCCACAAACGACTTACATAACTTCATATCCGCCCATCTTGTCTGAGCTCTTACTTGAGCTATCAACTGGTTGGCTGCTAAGGTCTGACCTTGAAATACTCCTGAGTTTCTATTTAGCCAAAGCTGCCTACAGAAGATTGCAAACCATACCGGCCAACTCACCCCTTCATAATCTTTTCTCTGTACTAAATTCCATCTTATCCAAGAGCTTATATCCGTAAACTCATAAAACTTTGTCCTCTGTGCCGGAGAGTCTGATATCTTCGCCCAATAACCCCTTGCTAGCCTGCAATCCCGGAGAACGTGTAACACCCTTTCAGGCACCTCTGGACACATAAAACAATCCTGCTGTGCTTGCATTCCACACCCTGCTCTCCATGAATTCGTCATCAATCTTCCTCTAGCTGCCATCCACAGAAATGTTTTACACCTTTGTGGAGTACTCAGTTTCCATATTCTTCTCCATAAACCACGATGAGATGAATGCTGCTCCCCCGCCACAAGTTCATATGCAGATTTAATAGTAAACTCCCCACTATTCGAGACCCTCCATATGGGTATATCATCCTCAGATCCACGAGCAGACGGTATGACCCTCCGTAAGGCATGAAGGACCATGGAGGGTAAAAACGAATCAAACTTCGCCCAGTCCCACCCACCTGACGAGGTTATATATGTACCCACCGGATCTGCTAACATGCAATCCGGAATATCTCTAACACAATACCTCAAAAGACTATCATAATGCGGAAGCCATGGGTCTGTCCAAAAACGTACTCGATCACCCTTCCCAATCCTCCATCCCACACCTTCCTGCACTCGATCCCAAACATTCCGTATCCCCTTCCATGCTTGAGAACCACTCCTCACATTCTTTATGACTGGCAAGATATCTTCCCCACATTTATATTTCTCCCGCATAAACTTCACCTATAAGGTATCCCTCCGCTTCACAAGGCCCCACCCTAATTTCATCATAAAAGCTTCGTTTTGTTTTCGTGCATGACGTAGTCCCAAGCCTCCTGCGTCCTTCGGCTTACATACTTCATCCCAAGCGACCATTGAAGGCTTCCTACTCGCACCAGAACTTCCCCACAAAAAGCCCCTACATTTCTTGTCAATATCGTCACAGGTGGCTGATGGTAACCATGCTGATTGCATGGCGTAGCTGGGGATAGTTGAAACTACTGAAGATACAAGAGTATGCCGGGCAGCCATTGACAAGGTATTCGCCTTCCATCCCTTCAAACGGTCTTCCATCTTATTGAGTAGATACTGATACGTGTGCTTTGACACCCTATCATGATGTACAGGAATACCCAGATATTTACCAAGATCCGCTGTTGGTGTAAATTCTAGGAAGGCGCTGATCTCCGACCTCCTGGTATGACAGACGTTTTTTGAGAAGAAAATCCGTGACTTAGATCCATTCACTCTTTCTCCTGATGCAGCACAGAAATCGTCCAAGCAAGCTTTAATAATTGCTGCTTGCTCAAGAGAAGCCTCAGCAAACAGTAAAAGATCATCAGCAAAAAATAAATGAGAAATTGCCACCCCGTGCTTCTTTAACTTGAACGGATTCCAATTCTTTGCATTCACCTCCGCTTGAATAAGGTGGGCCAATTTTTCCATAACAAGTACAAACAGGTATGGAGAGATAGGGTCCCCTTGCCGAACCCCACGAGACGGATTAAACTTTGGTCCAGGCTTGCCATTCCACATAACCTGCATTTCAGGAGTAGAAATGCAAGCAGAAATTAAATCTATAATTTGAGATGGGAGTTTTATTTCATGTAATCGTGCTACCACAAAATCCCACCGCACACGATCATACGCTTTCTCAAGATCAATTTTCAAAGCCATAAATCCCTGTTTCTTCTTCATCGTCTTCATCGAGTGCACAATTTCCTGAGCGAGGATAATATTATCAGAACTCTGTCTCCCAGGCACAAAGCTACACTGATTTGGTGAAATAATCTGTGGCAAAACCCGCTTCATCCTGGTCGCTAGGATTTTTGTAACGACCTTATAAATAACGTTACACAAACTAATAGGTCGGAAATCCCGAATGCACTGTGGGATCTCAATCTTGGGGATCAAAACGATGCAAGTCCCATTTACCCTCCTAACCTCATTAGGCGTACAAAAGATATCCTGAACCATCTTGACCACGAACTCTCTTACAATATTCCATTGGCTCTGATAAAATAACGGATTCAATCCATCTGGTCCCGGGGCTTTAAGGGAGCCCATGCTGAATAATGCTTGTTTCACTTCTTGTTCCGTGACCCCTGCCCCCATCATTTGTAACAAACTCTCAGATATCATCGGATATGTACCACCAAAATTAACTTCTCCATTCTGATTATGTTCCTCAGTATATAGATTCTGAAAAAAAATTTGTTCCTTCCCGTTTAAGTTCTTCCTCACTGTAGATCCATATCCCATCATCATTCTTAAGTGCTTCCACTTGCTTTCTCCTTTGACGACTATTTGTAACTGTATGAAAGTACTTCGTATTTTTATCCCCATGTGTATACCAGTTACATCGGGAACGCTGCAACCACATTAATTCCTCCTGAACTAAACACTGTTCTAGTTCTTCCCACACCATCTTCCTTTCATTCTCCCCTTCTGGACTTTCATTTAATTTTTCCAATTTGTGAAGCAAACGAGCTTTTCTGTACTTAATATTCCCAAAACTCCTCTGATTCCATTCTATGACCTCTGCCTTGAACCCTGCGATATTTTCCTCCCAAGATCTATTTAACCTCCACGCATTCTTCACAATTGAAGAAAAAGATTCATCTGTAACCCATGGCGCGAAAAACCGGAATGGCTTCCGTTGCCTACCTCTAGGTCTTCTCACCCATCTCAATAGAAGCGGGCAATGATCAGACTTATATTGTGGAAGATGCAGCAAAGATACATTGGGAAACATATCGAACCATTGCTTTGTTGCTATAATTCTATCAATTCTGCTAGCCGATCCATTCCTCCTCTAGGTAAACTTAGGTCCTTGAAAACCCATTTCTTCCATCCCACTTTCCCTCAACCATTTAGCAAATAAATTATCATGACGACTTGGTACACGTGATACCGATCTTCTATCCTCATCCCGTAAAGTTGCATTGAAATCACCACCCACACACCATTTCGTCACGCCTCTCTCTCGGATTACATTAAGCTGTCTCCATAGATCTCGACGTTTTGAGTAGTTTGGATGTCCATATACCACCGATAAATCCCAGCACGAATCCTTCCCTTCATTAAAGACCCCATGAAGAACCTGTGAATCTTTAAAAATAACCTTAAAATCAACATTATTTTTCCAAAGACACCATATTCCACCACTGAACCCGTTTGCCTCGACTACCTCAACATGCTCCATTCCCAATCGTCTGCCAAGTACTCGTGCCTTCTCTCCCTTCTGTCTTGGTTCAAGAAGAGCTAAGAAATCAAATTTATAATTTTGCTTCAACTCAGAGATCAAACCTGCAAACATTTTGCTCCCAGTACCCCGAGAGTTCCAAATTAATAAATTGTATTCCATAAAAAAAAATTTTAATAAAGAATTTAATCCCCGAGCTACTGCTCCTTAGCACTAGACTTCTCCACATCACTCATCTCTGTATCACCCAACTCATGCAATACAGGACCCTTACTTGTACAGAACCGTGCGTCACTACCTTCTCCAGGATCCCATTGATTAGTAGCCCCCATTGTATCATCATTCTTCCCTCTTTGTTTATTCATAGTCCGACGCTCCTTATCCTGATTTTTCAACGCTGAATCATCTTCCGCCAGCACCTGACGCTCCTTATCTCACTTTATCAATGCTGAATCATCTACTGTCATCACATTGTTTTTGATTGCTTTCGGCTTCACGGACCCATGATGAAGTTTGACTTGATCATTAAACTTGGCCCCACCCATATTCAATTCCAACGTGTTGCTCTTCACCAACCCCAACCTTGTTTTTGCTTCCATTATAAGCCCCATATTCGATGGCCCCTCCACTTTTTTATCTTTTGTCTTTGGCTCAATCATTGCTGGACTTTCAATCCTCTGCTTGGTCCCACCCCTACTTTGAATTTGTCCCTCTTTTTTAGAATCCGATGGTGCCGCTTGTTTCTCCCCAATTTTCGCTATATTTTCCTCCTTCAATGCACCTTGATTTGTTATCTCTTTTAATGGCTCTCTATCCCCAAAAGTCATTGTCCTCCGAAAATCACTCCTCATCTCTTCCTTAATCAGCGCCTCAAACCGAGAACCACGCCTGTCCGGAACAGAGGAGCTCCGTTCACCTGAAACAGATCGTGTGCGGTCATCCCTCTGTCCAACTAAACCAGTAGAACCATTATACCAATTCTGTCTTCTTGGTCTCTGGACTAAGGTCCAGCTATCAAAACCCACCCCTTCCATATCCTTATTCCCACTACTCTCTCCATTCCCAGTTACACTCCTACCTCCAACCCCGACATTCGATTCATGGCTTTCTTCAACTATATCATCATTCTCACCCGACTTACCACCCACTACGGACTCATTAGGAGAAGGATCTGCATCCTTTTGCAGACAGTGTTGTACATCATGCCCATAACGACCGCATTTAAAACAAATAAAATGTATACCTTCATACTGAACACGGGTGACTCTGCCATTGATCAAAATGAAGGGCCTCAACGGTGCAGCAAGATTCAATTCCACGCATATCCGAGCAAACCTACCCTTCTTCCTTTTCAGCGTAGCCACATCAACTTTTATTACTTTTCCAATCTGCGAACCTAGAACAAATAGCGCTCCTTTATCATAATAATCTAACGGAAGCTTAGCAAACCGAATCCACGCCGCAATCTTGGTCACCTCCGCTTCATCTGGATCAAGTCCTGTTGCCATGGTTGCACCGAAACATAATGATCAAATAGTAGCCATGGACCACCCGTGAGTGCGAGGTCATAATCTCTTCTATCCTTGAATTGCACCACGAAGAAACCAGCACCCACATCAATGGGTTCAACGTCTCCGTTCTTTGCCCAGAACTGTTGAATTTTTTTTGCAAAATAAATTGGATCCACCATGCGCCCCAAAAGCTTTACTATCAGTGCACTATGCCACTGTTTAGCCAACCTGTTCCTTTCTTCTAGCGAAAAGATCACATTCGGACCCAAGGCAGTCATCTCTACCTTGATACGGTCCTTCCACCCCTCCCCGTTCCACCAGTCGTCTTCCTCTTCTGTGTCACACCGCTCCTGTAATACTGCTTCTTTAAAGGACCTCCATTTAGTCTCTGCTTGAGTCTCTTTTACCTCCCCAGTTCTATCAGTATTAATCTCGCCACTGACAAGGTCTTCCTTCTCCGCGTCATGCATCCATTCTTCATCCCTGGCAACCAGCTGATATCCTCCAGTAAAGCCACCAGAACTCGGGTTAACCTTTTTCCTGCTTCGATTCAGAGCATCACGCTCCTCCGTCGTCGGCGCCGGAGGACCTCGTTCTCGACTCCTTTCTCTCTCTCTCTCTCACTCATTTTCGTTATCTGAAATGCTCTCTACACACACATATTTGCAAAATTGGGGAAAAGTGAAAAATCGAACATCTTATGGTTAATAATGATGACGGGTTTGAGCGTCTAGCGTGCTGCTCGCTGATTATTTTTTTATGACTTGCTTCTTTCCTTTTCTTTTTCTGTCTATTTCCATCTTTTTTACCTCGAATTACATAGTTTTAGGGTAAACAAAGTAAGGGAAGTACTATTTTTTACCTTAAAAAAAAGGAGTATATAGTACTTTGAAATGTTTAATACATTCTACATCCTAAAATATTTTTTACCTATTCCTAGTATCTATTGGAAAATACTTTAAGGTTTTTCGGAGCTAGATCTTGGGTACCACTAAAAAAATACTTTAGAATGCTGAGTTTATTAAAAATTAATTTAGGATCCACTGAAAAATATTTTAAGGTGATACATGTTTTTTTTTTTTTTAAATGGTCACTTGTTTGATGGAAAATGAGAGAAGTCAGATCTGTTTTTTCTTTTAAACATTAAATTTTACATAAAATGAGCAATATGCTTTTCTTTTATGAGTATAAAATGGTGTAGTTTTATTTTTTTTAATTAAAAATACTCTAAAATTATGCAGTTTTAATTTATAATAAGAATCATAAAAAATCAAAACTATACCATTTTATGCCCCCCATAAAAAAATTGAGAAGTTAGGATATTACAAAGGGCATTAGAGATCTCAATCCCAAAGATGACTTATCATTAGCAATAGAGGGAATAATATTATTATGGTTGATAAATGGATTTAATTTATTTAGTCTCTTGATCATATTCTCATGTAAAAACATTTTTTTAATAACTCCTTGATCCTTATCAACATGCCTATGAAAATGATCGAAGACCTAATGGCTTATGCATGACTTTTTGATGGTTTATAATTAACAGTTTTAAGAGAACATCATTGTGTTTTGAATCTTCTAGAGTATAGTTGCGTGACCTAATATATTTGGCAAAATAGCTATAGTCTAGTGGAGTACTTTAGTCTCAACTCGTGCTTGTCTAGAAATTTGACCAAATATAAAATTGAAAAAAAAAAAATCAATTGTATATTTAATAAAATCTTATATGTAAATTACTATATAATATGGGAACAACGTATTTGTGCATTGCAGACAATGTTATATAAGTTGTAGTGTATGAAGATGCAAAATAAGTTTGAGATGAGATTGAGTTTCTTTCAGTTGGCGGGAAAAAAAAAAGAAATTGAGTTTCATTAAATAAGTTTACATGTCCATTAAATATTGACTAAATTAACTCGGCATTAAATTGACATTGGTTCCTCTCTGCCTACCTTTACCTCAATTTATGGCTTCAATTTAGGTCTCTGTTCATTAATCGATCCACCTTGGCCCAGAAAAAAGAATTTTTAATTTAAAATGTGACTTCTTGTAATTTTTTCTATTGGCCTTTAAGTAAATTCGGATAGCTTATTTTTTGGTAATAAATGCTTATAATTCGTGATTCACGGTATACAAGGTAAGTATGTGAGAGGAGTTTTGTCTCGACTTACGTAATAAGTACTTATTTCTCAGAAATAAACTATTCCAAACACTTATTTAATTAAAACGTTTAAGCAGCCAAAACGTAAAATTAAAATGATATTTAATTATGAGTTTATGCTTTTAAAAATATACAATCTTCAACCAATTAATGAATTTTTCTATGTTAATTTGGATTTGGACGTTCTACTGAACTTTACATATCTAATCAGTAAAGGGATTAGGGTGTCCTCATATTACTCACTTTTTTAATTTTTCAAAGGGATTAGGTTGTCCTCATATTCTTGTAAACCTTATTTGTAAATTATATATTTACCAATCCATCACACTCACACATTTTCTGCAAAGTAATCTATCTAATATATAAAAAGTCAAAAGATATTTAATAGGGTGAAAAAGGTATTTGGGATAATTCAAGCTCCTATAAAATGATCTCTGGGCACCTTAAAAAAAATAAATTCTCTAAATTACGCATATACAGTTACCCATCATAAGAAAATTAAGTTAAGAGAATATGTTATTATTTTATTTAGTTACCAAACCATGGAGCACAAAGTTAACGATTTGTCTTCGACGGTTAATTATTTTAGGATGTATTAATCTATTAATGCTCTAAAATGTAGAACACAGTTTAGAGAAATATTCTTTTTTGCCCTTTCTTTTTCGGCTTGAGAGAATAAATTAATTATGTTAATGAAAAATATTATATTGGCCCATAATCTTTTAATTTTACTGGAAAACTTAAGTTTAGATTCCCTTACCAGACAAAAGGTTTTGAATAAAATCTAATTAACTAATCAAACCATTTGAATGGTTCATATATTTTCAGTAGTTAAAATAAATAATTGTTTTTAATATTTGTAATCTATTGAAATCCATTGAACGTTAAATATTAATTAAAAATTATCACTATTTTCTGGTATAATTTTTTAAAGAAAAATGAAAGATAAAAATTTTGGGTGCAAGCCAAAATTATAATTAGTTGTGAAGGAAAATAGTATAAAATAAATTATTATTTAATTTTAATAAATTTTATAAATTTTATTTTTATTTTCGCTTAATGCAAAAAAACTCTTAATCCTATAATTAAATCCTTATTCTATTCTTTTTTATGAGTAAATCCTTATCCTACTTGCTTCATCAATATTACCTGAAATCAAATCAGAGGATTCCAACTGGATGAGCTATTGTTTTAAAAAAAAAAAAAAATTGCTTTTTGAGACTCCATAAAAGACATGTGCTATTATTAGCTAATTGCTTGAGTCATTAATTGCTTTCAAAATTAATGTATAATAAAAGTAAATATAAGTGTTTTCAGATTATGACGATTAATTATTGCCATATATAAGTAAAATTCCAATATATACAAAATTACAAATAATAAAAGTCATATTGATTTTGACACTGATGTAATCTAGTGGAGATGGATACAATTACGTTCCGAAGATATCATATAAATTAAGAAAATTGAGATGATATTAACTATAAAGTTGTGGTTGCAGTTTGTGACTTCAAATATTAATAATTGCAAATATTCAATATTCATAAAAAAATTAATAGGATAGGGTGGGAAGGACATTCTATCGCTGATTGATTGACTAATTAAAGATATTTACCTTTAAAGTTATAATTTGCCCCATCCTTTATGTAAAATAATAAACAGATAAGAAAATTGTAAATTTGAATTCCTTAAATCAAACATGTACAAGTGAGCCTATATAAGTATGTATCTTCCTAATTAATGTGATATGATACCTAATAATATTGATATACAATCATTGATTATATGAGATATGATTCTAACACTCTCTCTCAAGTTGGAGTATATATATTGATCAAACCCAACTTATTATAAAGATACTCATCCCGTGTCCCATTTAAGGCTTTCGTCAGAAGATTTGCCAGCTAGTCGTTTGATCACACGTGCCCTGTAGATACAACATTCTCTTTGATCTTGTTACGAATAAAGTGACGGTCGATTTCAATATGTTTCGTACGTTTATGGAACACGGAGTTCGATGCTATATGTAGTGTTGCTTTATTGTTAAACCATAGTTTCGCAGGCAATGTCGTGGCGATGCCAATTTGCTTCATGAGTTGAAATACCCACACAATTTCTTATACTGATTGTGACATGGCTCTGTATTCTGCTTTTGCACTTGATTTTGACACAACACCTTGCTTCTTACTTCTCCAAGATATCAAGTTTTCACCAACAAACACACAATAACCCGTAGTGGACCGTTTTGTGGCCTTAGATCCTACATGATCTGCATCACATAAGCACTCAACTTTAGTGTATACATAATCTTTGTAATGCCACGACCCAGGTAACCTTTCAAATAACGCAAGATATGCTCTAAGGCTTCCCACTGTGCCACTGTTCAAGATGCCATGAATTGGTGAAGTATACAACCGAGAAGGTTACATTAAGACGAGTTACTGTCGGATAATTCAGCTTCCTAATGAGTCTTCTATATCTCTCAGGAGATGCAAACGGCTTCAGTTTCTTTGGATCAATCTTCTTCTTCAAGTCATCAGGAAGCTTATCAAACATGTTATCATTAAGATCTAGGAACAGATTCGGTATCATAGGAATGCTGCTTGATGCAGCTCCAAGCTTTCCAGTCTCCTTTAAGAGATCGAGAACATATTTCCACTGAGTCAAAAGGAGGCCTTTCTTGCTTCTCAAAATCTCAATATCAAGAAAGTACTTTAATGGTCCCTTGTCTTTTGTTTTAAAGTAGGAGTCAAGGAAGATTTTAAGTTCTGAGATTTCAGAGCTGTTACTCCCAGTAATCGTAATATCATCAATATATACTACTAGAAGAATCATGCCTGCATCGGATTGCTGGTAGAACACAAAGTGATCACCTTGCTTTAGCTCAACCTAAACTTCTTGACCACACCACAAAATCTATCTAACCATGCATGGGGACTTTGCTTCAGATCATACAATGACTTTTAGAGGCAGTACACTTTCCTATGCTCCCCCTGAGCAACGAACCCAGGTGGTTGCTCCATATAAACTTCCTCAAGGAGGTCACCATTCAAAAAGGCATTCTTAACATTCAACTGATGCAAATCCCAATGATAGGTGGTAGTTAAAGACACAAGAAGATGAATTGAGGTGAGCTTAGCCACATGGGAGAAAGTCTCGGAATAATCAATGCCATAAGTTTGGGCATATCCTTTGACAACAAGCCGAGCTTTCAATTGTTCCAAGGAATCATTAGCCTTAGTTTTAACAACAAACACCTATTTGCATCCAATGACCTTTTTCTCATAAGGTAGATCAATAAGAGTCTAGATTCTAGTCTTTTCAAGGGCCATCATTTCTTCTTCCATTGCTGCATACCAACTAGGGTAATTCAAGGCTTGGTGAAGGGTAGACGGGGTGGAGATGGACTCAAGGGTGGCCACAAGGGAAGAGAAAATAGGAGACAACTGCTGGTAGGATACAAAGGAGGAGATAGGCTAGGTACAACCAACATATCTTTTGGGAGGACAATAAAGACGAGTACCTTTTCGGAGAGCAATAGGCAGGTCATCAGGGTGATCAACAGCAGAATCAGGGACAACTAGGGGTGGGAACAGGCCAGGCGTCCTGCCAGGGGCCTGCCGCCTGGCCTGTTCCGGGCCTGGCCAGGCCTGCCCTGTCAGGCTAAAAGGCCAGGCCTAGGCCAGTTTCAAAGCCTGATTTATTTATCAGGTCAGGCCAAGGCCTGTTAGTAGGCCTTTTAGGCCTATCAGGCCGGCCTGTTATAATTTAAAAAAATTAGGGATAAAATTGTAATTAAATAAAAACATCAACGTTCTATTTTTTTCTCTACCGACAGAATTTTTTCTTTCAAATTTCAGTCCGACAAATTATCACAGCTCCCAAGCGCACATCATAACAAGCACTCAAATCATCATAATAACAAGCACTCAAATAACAGCTCACTCACCCAGACGGTCAAACATTTAAACCCCACAATTTTTTTTTGTCAAATCAAACCTCACAATTCACTTTGGCCAAAAAAAAAAAAACTCACAAATTCACAATGTAGATCGATCAAATAGAAATATTGGATTCTTCGACCAAAAAAAAAAAAAAAATAGAAACATTGGATTCTCATCTTTTAAAATTAGCATTGGATTCAATTCTTAGCACAACTGAAAACACGCAGTAGAATATGAAAATCCAAAAATGAATTATTGACTTGACTCTAAAAATTAATAAAAACATACAACTCGCGTCTGAGTTAAGGTGATGGAAGATGAAATAGTTAATTACTAGCACTATTCCCTAACACACAAGTCACAATTCACAGAAACCAGTCGGCAGTCACACTCACATGACTACACGACTTCTCAGAATCTTCAGTCTTCACTCTTCAAGCTTCAGTTTTCCCCCCCTCAAACTTCACTCTTTAGTTCACATAATCACGTCACACCAGTATCCACACACAGCACTCCATCGACTCATCATCAATTCATCATCTATCTCCGTCGACTCATCGTCATCACAGCTTCTCCGTCATCGTCATCGGCATCGTGTCATCAGCATCCCTTCTCAGTTTACTGCTCATTTAGAACTCGGCAATCGGCATCCCTTAACAAATCACGATAACATCTCCGTCTTCATCTTCGGCATTGTGTCATCATCCGGGTATGTTACTTCCTAAATCCTAACGTAGTCGGCGTCCCTTGCCTGCATCTTTATCGTTTATTTATTTATCTTAGATTTAATCGATTATTTTTTTTTCTGTTAAAATTTTTTTTATTTATTTCTCTTGTTAATTTAATCGTTTAAATAAATCATTCAAATTAGATTTATTTATTTCTCTTGTTGATTTAATCGTTTACATTTTTTCCAGGATCTATCGTTTAAACTCTTGTTGATTTATTTATGTCATCTCCATCTGAGAGTGAAACAATGTCATCTACCTCAATTCTACGCAATGCTGTTGAGGTCTGTGAACAAGCACCAATAGATTCAAGTCAGCAAACTAGTCAACAAACCTCTGAGAAAAATGATGGTGATGCTGATATCAATAACAAGAAGAGGCGAAAAACCTCTGCTATTTGGGATGATTTTGATCAAGTTGAAAGTAATGATGGGCTTAAAGCTAAATGCAAGTATTGCAAAGCTTCGTTTTCATACTCAGGGAAAGGAGCTAGCACTTCCCATCTATGGAGGCATAACAAATCTTGTGATTCAAGAAAGCTGCACATTGCTGCAAAAAATAAGCAATCCACCATTCCATTTCAGCCTTCCAATTTAACTATTAATCCATTTCTAGCATCGGGTGCCAGATATTCTAATGAGAAGATGAGGAAAATAATTGCTACTGCAATCATGGTGCATGAGTATCCGTTTAGCATTGTTGAGGATGAAGTTTGGATGTGGGGTTTCCAATATGCTAATTCTGAATTTCAGAAAGTTTCTCGCAGGATAATAAGAAGTGATTGTTTGGCCATATATGAAGCAGAGAAGAAACAATTGAAGGCCTTATTACATGGTGTTAGCAAGATTAGTTTGACTACAGATATGTGGAAATCAAGCCATCAAGTGACTGAATACATGGTTATCACCGGGCATTTTATTGATGCAGGGTGGAATCTTCAAAAGAGGGTTTTGAGTTTTGTCAAAGTTCCTGCCCCTAGAAGAGGAATTGATGTGGCTGATGCTATTTTCAAGTGTTTGAAGGAATGGGGAATTGAGAACAAAGTATTTTCTGTGTCAGTTGACAAAGCTTCATATAATGATTCTTGTTTAAGGACTCTTCGTGACACCTTATCACTTAGTAGTTCATTGCCTCTAGGTGGTAACTTGTTTCACGTTAGATGTTGTGCGCATATATTAAACTTGTTGGTGCAAGATGGCCTTAGTAGAATTAAAGACATTATAAATAATGTCCGTGAAAGTGTGAAATATATCAACTATAATGATTCAAGGTTAAAAGCATTCTGTGATATTGTTGAACAGAAACGTTTGAAGGAAAAGAAACTTATTCTTGATTGCCCAACACGGTGGAATTCTACATATAGGATGTTATCTACTGCTTTGAAGTTCAAGGTTGTCTTTCCTGATTATAAAGAAAGAGAACCACATTACAACAATGCACCATCAGAAGAGGATTGGAAGAAGGTTGACAAAATCTACAAATTTTTAGAAGTGTTCAATTTAGCTACCCATGTCATATCAGGTAGTGAGTATCCTACTGCAAATTTGTACCTTCCTAAAGTTTGGAGAGTGAAACAAGTAATTGACAATGCATTAGAAGATGATGATTTCTTTATTGCACAAATGGCAACCTCAATAAAAAATAAGTTTTGCAAATATTGGGGGGAATGCAATATGGTAATGGCTCTTGCAAGTATTCTGGATCCCAGGTGCAAATTATACGTTATTAATTATTGCTTTCCTTTGATTTACAAGCCTGATTATATTGCTTCTGAGAATATAGATAAAATGGTGAAAGATTTATACTTAATGTATGATGACTATGCTATTGTGTACAAGGGAGAGACAAGTAATGAAGGTGAAAATGTTAGCAACAACTCTTCTCCCAATGTGCCTAGTTCTTCTCTAATGACTGGATTTGATCAAATCATGAATATTGTTCGTGAAAAGCAAGCAATTCCCCCTATGAAATCAGAATTAGAAGTTTATCTTGAGGAATGTGTTTATATTCCTGAAGGTAGTTCTAACACCTTTAGTGCCCTCGAATGGTGGAAAAATAATAGTATGAAGTATAAGATTTTATCTAAGATGGCTGTGGACATACTAGCTATTCCAATCTCAACCGTGGCTTCAGAGTCTACATTCAGTGCTGGAGGTAGAGTTATTGATGAATATCGTTCTAAATTGAATGAAACATCAATTGAAGCACTAATTTGTGGTGGGGATTGGCTTCGCAATAAGTACAGTTTAAAGAAGAAACAAAAGGTATAAATTGTGCATTATTTCTTATACATATTATTTGTTAACTTATTTTATACTCTAATACCATACATTTGATTATTTTTTAGGTCTTTGAAGGAGAAGAAGAAATTATATTGAAGATTTGATGTGAAGATGAGAAAATCCAGTGCCTTTGTATTTGGTTTTATATTTTATGATGTATATTGGATTGTTAATTTAATTAGGCCTGTTTTCGGCCTGTTTGTTTTCGGCCTGTTTTCGGCCTGATTGTCAAGAAACATATTGTGCGGCCTGTGACCTGTAAGTCTATTTAAAATGTTTTAAACTTATAGGCCCCTTAACAGGCCTCAGGCCAGGCTAGGCCTTTGTACAGGCCAGGCTTAGGCCTAAAAAATAGCCTCTTTCAGGCCACAGGCCAGAATCAGGCCATCCTGATACAAAACAGGCCTGGCCTGTTAAGGCAAAAGCCTGGCCTGGCCTGGCCTATTCCCACCCCAGGGACAACTGGGTTAGGGACAAGAATGGCAGGATCTGGGGAATCAGGATCAGGAACCAGGGAGTCATGAACGGAATCTGTCGGCAAAGCAGTCACTGGCGAAGGCAGAACATTGGCAACATTAGTATCATCGAGGATATCAGGTTTCAGAACAGCAACCTGTATTGGTGAGACAGGGACACGATAAAACAGGACATCATCAGACTCATCAATGACGGAGGGAGACTCAAACAATACCAAAGAGTTGAAGAAAGAATAAGACTCATGAAAGGTCATATCAGTGGACACAAGATAACGATGGAGATCAGGAGAGTAACACCGATAACCTTTTTGAATTCGAGAATAACCAAGAAAGACACACTTCAAGGACTTGGGATCGAGTTTGCTGACACTTGGACCAATATCCCAAATAAAGCAGATACAACAAATTTTTTTTGGATTAACAGGAAACAATTTAGTAGTGGGAAATAGAACGGAATATGCAACGTTTCCACAAAGGACAACCGAAGGCATACGATTGATGAGGAAACAGGTAGTAGACATGACATCAACCAAAAAGGATTTAGGGACATTGAAGTGAAACATGAGAGCTCGGGCAATGTCCAAGAGATAGCGATTCTTTCTTTCAGCAACACCGTTTTGAGCAAGTGTATCAACACAGGATGATTGTTGAAGGATACTATGACTATGTATATAATTTGTGAATGGGCAAAAAAATATTCTTTCGCATTATCACTTTAAAGGATTTTCATCTCTTTCCAATTGATGTCATAAGGCTTCAATTAGCTTTGAACTAAGGATTTTCATCTCTCCTTTTGGTTAGCCTCAAAACCGTCCCCCCTTGTGTCTCCACTAACCAAATGGTTTCTTCCAACTAATCCAACCATGCACTCAATTGTTGTACCCTAATCATGATTACTTTGTAAAAAGTAATATTATTTTAACTCAATTAGACATATGCTCATCTTCATCAATTATAAACTAATCCATTTACCATAGGATAATGACACTTGGCATATTTAATCACATTAATCATTTTCCCTCTCATTTTCTTGTGCTAGGCGAAAATTTACAAGAAAAAGGCCATGTGAATTGTTTAAATATTTCCATAATGCCTTTAATTTAATTATGCACAAGTTTTTCCAATTTCACAATTCTTGGTTTATTTTACCAAGAATATTCAAAATATACATTCTCCTTTATTTTCCTTAATTAATTGAAATTAACTTCAATTAATTAGAAAATAATTAATCTTGTACTAAATTGGTAAAGTTACGATTTTGTCATTTCCTTTGTAATCTAATTCTCTTTCTTGAATTAATTTGCTCATTTTCTCATGAATATTCACCATTTTATTGAATTTCTCAAATTATTACAATATATTTGATGAATATAAAATTTGGGATATTACAATAACCACTAATTTTCATAATAGGGTTGGGTAATATGTAACATCTAAGTATCAATTTTGAAAATTCTCGCAAAAAATAGGACCAAATCATTAATTTTGTCCAATGTTTTTAAATAAAATTTGATAATTTAATCGTTCAGCTAAAAAATAGTTAAAATTTATTTGAGGAGGCAGTTTTTGAATGAAATAATACAAACTTTTAATTATCTATACAAATTACAAAAGAAGTTATATTACGATGGCGATAATATCAAGTTCACACGAGAACAACACAAGAAACTACTTGTTCTTGTGTCTTAGGTGAGAATCAGGTTTAATTATTAATATAGGATTTTAAATATCAATTGTTTGCGATGTTGACCTCTATAAAATTTGAAATATGTAGATTTATTTTAATTGTATGAAAAGAATGAAGTTTTCTTTTTTTTTAAAAAAATTACTTTACCTGCCATTTATTTATTTTTTTTAAAAATACTTATCCGCAAAAGACACTAATAAGTAATAAGTGTTATCAAAAGTGTAATTTTGGTTTTACTTTCACAAACATCTTTTCAAACATGATATTTATTATTTTTAAAAGTTAAACTTAATGGGTTTAGATGTATTCAACACCCAAAAATATTTTTTTACATATATCCAACACACTCATGACTCAACCTTTTAGTGGTCTATCCAACAACTTGAAGTTTTTTTTTTTTGAGTCTAATACCCCAAAGTATTTTATGTGCCTTATCAAAAAAATATTTTAAGGTGCTGGATGCACTTAAAAAAAAATTCAAAATGCTAGATGCACCAGAAAAAAATAATTTAAGGGTGCTAGACATACTTAAAAAAAAATTATTTCAAGTACTGGTTGTGTCACAAAATATTTTAGGATGTTAAATATACTTTAACCCGACATTTGAAATTTTTTATCAACATTTAAAATTGCATTGAGTGTTATAAATATTGTGGTGTGTGAATGCATATTCATAGTCTTTTAGGATTCCTTTTTATGATTAATACCTATAACCTCCCATGGTTTTATGTTGTAGATTAAATTTTACGTTTGTGACACTATAACTCTATCCTAATGTGGGTTAATTATTATGTTTATGACATTGTAATTCTTAGAAAGATTGAAAGCCTATATATAGATGATTAACACAAAAGATTGGGTATACATGGAAATGCTATATATGAATGAGAATTCTCCTCTACTCTTTATCTCTACAATTTTCTTTTATCTTTCTTTATCCATTCATCTTATCTCTTTATTTTCCTTATTTTTATAACAATGAGAACTTTTGTTTGCCAATGAAATTAACGGTAGGCTATAAAAGTGAATAAACACTTTATAAAATTAATAAATTAAAACAAAGTTGTTAAGATATTATATCTTATATTAATATTTGATATATTCTTATGTAGAGAAATTATATATTCTATGTTAAGATATTACATCTTATATTAATATTTGTTATGTTCTCATTCTTCATCTTCCCTTTCTTCTTTTTCCTTCTCTTTTTCTTTTTTATTGGCTTTGATACCATATTAGAATTTGAAGGATCACATTGAAGCATAGAAAAATTCTTTGCTCTTGGTAATAGATGTAACACCCCAAATTTTATATTCACCAAAAATATATTGTAATTAATTGAGAAATTCAATAAAATGGTGAATATTTATGAATTTGAAGGATCACATTGAAGCATGGAAAAATTCTTTGCTCTTGATAATAGATGTAACACCCCAAATTTTATATTCACAAAAAATATATTGTAATTAATTGAGAAATTCAATAAAATGGTGAATATTTATGAATTTGAAGGATCACATTGAAGCATGGAAAAATTCTTTGCTCTTGATAATAGATGGAACACCCTAAATTTTATATTCACAAAAAATATATTGTAATTAATTGAAAAATTCAATAAAATGGTGAATATTTATGAATTTGAATCTTGTGAATTTTGAAATATTCATATTCATAAGGAAATGAGCAAATTAATTCAAGAATTGAATTGATTTACAAAGGTGATCGAAAAATCACAATTTTGCCAATTTAACGTAAAATTAATTATTTTTTTAATTAATTGAAGTTAGTTTCAATTAATCAAGGAAAATAAAGAAAAATGTACAATTGGATTATTCTTGATGGAATAAATCAAGAATTGTGAAATTAGGGGAATTATACATAATTTATTTATATGAATTATGGAATTTATGAAAAACATTTTTCTTCTCTTTTCCTCCCTAAATTTTGGCCAACACATGGAAATGAGAGGGAAAATTTAATTCTAAGAAGCACAAGTCAAATGCTATATGAACATTCCAATGATGATAAAGGTGGAGTGTACACCAAGTGAAGACATGTGCATGGTGGTCATGATAAGTGAAGGTATGGCATAAAGTAGAAGGCATGGTTGGAGATATGGGAGGAGGGATGGTGCAAGAACAAGTGATGAAATCTCAACCTCAGATGAGATCAATGGTTTGGAATCAAGGGAGCATTTTTATGAAAGCTTTCTCTTCCCTTCCCTTCATGCATTTTCGCTCAACAGAGAGAGAGAGAGAGAGAGAGAGAGAGAGAGAGAGAGAGAGAGAGAGAGTTTGAAGAAACTTTGAAGAGTTAGAGAGAAGATGAAGAAGAAATCTTAATGTAAGAGTTGATTCTTAAGCTTTTCTTGTAATATTTCCCTAGATCCTTCTCTAAACCTTGTTTATTCATGAATATATGATCTTGAAGACTCATTCTTAGCTCAAGGAGAAGAGAGGGGGGCGCATATAGAGAGAGAAACCAAGAAGCCTAAGAGGTAACTACACCAAACTTAAATATATATTTATATGAAGTTGGTTTTGAAATTTGTTGTTAGTTTGGTGATTTTTGGTTGATTTGAAAAATTGAAAAGCTATAACCCTAAGGGGTTATGCTGCCCAAATTTCTTTAAATCATGGTTAAGAAGTGTTTAAATGAATTAATAAGGGATTAGAAGTGGAAAAGTACAAGTTTTGGAAGTTAAAACACAAAACTATATTTTTTCATTTTTCTTGAAATATTTTGGCCAGCACTGTTTCAAGGGGTAGGAGTTGGATTTTTATGAAATAAATGGTTCCATTGTATTTCAGTGGGCAAAAATAGGTATGTAAAATCCTTTCCTTATACACAATAATTAACTATGGACTTGATAAAACCATTTTTTTTATACACTATTATAATCATTTACAACCTCTACCATGGTAATAAAAAGATTTCAAATCATCTTTCAAAAGATTACCATGGTAGAAAAGAATTCAACTAACTATTTAAAAACTCTTTAACTAAATAATATCTCATCATATATTAAAATATCCATATCAAACCAAATTATGGTTCCAGCAATTCAAACCACATCATAAGGCTCGCAAGCCATCCAACCTCATCAAGAGTAATTAAAAATATATAGTTAAAATATCAAATCTCCAAAATAAATCAGAGTATGCAAAATGAGCCCTAACGTGGCAACATACAATAATCCAACATATATTATAAAGATAGAAGCACTACTTTTAGCAGAAGTAGTTTAAGCTTCCGGAGTCTTCCCTGATGGACCCGTACGACAACTATCACCTGGAAAAATGTTAAATCAATGGGGTGAGACAAAAGCCTCAGCAACCAACAATCCATCTCATTGGGCATAAGAGTAAGTGCCCATGAGGCGCCAAGTGGGATAGTTATTAAAATCATATCATTATTAAAATGTCACATAACCACATGTATATATACACATTAATTTACCATATCATAATCTCGTTCTCATATTTGTCACAAGTATATAAGAATTAGTATACAATAATTTATTCTTTATTCTCCCTTATTTCCTCTCCTGCCTTATTTCCTCTGACTGAACCCATGGGCTAGCACTGACCCATATAACTGGTAGTTTAACTTAACAAGCTCACCAATCAAGTGATATGAACCGGCCAAAATCCACAGAGCACGAGACCGGACCATGGGTTCCCCCTCTAATTATATTAGTGGGGTGTCAAGGCCCTACTGAACACAATTGGGCGAAGGGACTAACCAGTGTACACCTGGAAGTCCACCACTTTATTACCTCTTTTTGTACAAAAGTTCACCCCCTTATTTCCTCTTTAAGTAACAACCCGTCAAATCAACATTCACCATCCCCTCTCATATTAATATGTGTGATTATAACAAATCATTATCAAAAGGATATTTTCAATCTCATAAATAAATATCAATTCATATAATAAAATATCACTACTCATTTTCTCAGCGAAAATAAGTCCCACAAGACTATTTCATTAATAACATATTTTCAAAGTCCACATCATATATCAATAGCCAAATTTATAATTCTATGTAATTAAAAATCACTCACAAACATCATACAAATATGCACAACAAGAGGAAAGTGGTTACCTCTCGCCAAAGCAAAATTATAACCACAAGCTCCTAATCCAAGAGCTCAAATACACGCCAAAAATCAATTTACAACAATTGATTTATTATACATTAATAACTCCTTGAGTTATTGGAAAAATTAATTTATTTAACTAAATTCTAAAATTTCTAAATCTTGAATTAATTACCCCTAAAATTCCAATTATAAAATTTAAATATTATTATTAATTTAAAATAACCTATTCAAGTAATTGATTATTGTTAATTTCATTCCAATACATGAAAATCCCCAAATTTTAAGTTTAAGATCTAAAATACTAAATTATAAAATCTAAACCGATTAAAATTCACTATTAATCATCTTCTACATTCCTATAGTCTTGCTCTTTAAAGTTGAATTTTTGAATAAATATAGTACAAAATATTTATTTGAATTATATGGGAAAATTGGGGATAAAGGACCAAAAAGTAAAGAAGTATAAGGACTAAAGAAGAAAATAAAATTCTGCATGTGGGTAATGGTAATTGTGACAGAAATTTGGATCCTTTTCTATAATATTATCCCCTACTTTCAGTGAAACCCTATCAGCAGAAATTACAGAAAATTACCCCGAATTTCCAAAACTCCAGTTTGATCCAAAATCGAAACTACAGTCTGGAAAATATATCAGCCGAAATTACGTAAAATTACCCTGAAGTTTTAAAATGACCGTTTAGTCTAAAAGTCCGAAAATCACCGCTGAGGAAAATTTTAGCATAATTTACAACAAATGACCCTGAAGTTTTAAAATGCCAGTTTAGTCTAAAACTACGAAAATCACCGTCACCTGAAACTGATTTCCTAGCTGCTGAATTGCTGATATAAAATGGGGAAAAATCTAAATATGATCTCGGATGGATTTTTCAGCATCTTGTATGGGATTTGATGAAGATTACATATCACAATTTAAAATAAAGGCATTGAGAGTCTTTTTGTTCATTTTATCCATCGTTTGCCTAATATTCTAATTCTAGATTATTCTCTAATCAGTAAGAAATCACTATCATAAGAAAGATAAAATTATTTAGAACATATTTCATAAAAAGAGTTTTGTGAACAAAAGAAAATTTGAGTACCTTATTGATCTCTGAAGAATTAAATTTCTCCTTCCAGAACCGTACTCTCCACCTTCCGCAAGACTTCACGTAAGGCGTGAAGTGGTGATTGAGGGGTATTTATAATACCCCTCCTCATTCTTTTATTTTATTTTTTATTAATTAATTAATTAATTTTAAAATAAAACAATCATTACCCTTCTCTTTTTCTTTTCTTTCCTTTTCTTTCCTCTTCCACCACCGAATACTTTCGGTGGTTTGTCCCCTCTTCCCTTTTTTTTTTAAAAAAAAAATATATATATATATATATATATTTTTTTTTTTAATTAATTAATTCTAATTTATAATTATATTATGAAAATAAAAAAAATGAGGATGTTACAGTTACCATTAGACACTTTTTCGGTAGAGGCTGAAAAAACATAAGTATGAAAACACCATTGAAATCCTTAAATAGGGGATGTCAAGGGTATTTTCGTAATTTGACAGTGAATTTGGTGATTTTGAGCCCAGAAATGAATTCTTTGGGTGAAAATATGTCAGAATAGCCTTAGTCAAAATTTTAGGAAAACGTATCATCGGGCTGGGTACAATGAGGCCGGGCCGGGGTCCTGGGGGCATTTAGGTAAATTTTCACCATAGACTGATATAAATACAAGAAACACTATGGAAGAGTCTAAAATGATACTTGGATAGGTTATGACCTATTTCTTATACATTTAATATTTTAGGACCGAGGCGAAAGCTGGAACGACGTGAAAGCTGGAACGACACATTTTACGAGACACATCTAAAGAATTTATAAAGCTTCGAGGTAGGGACATTATCCTTCATAAATTATGCTATAGTTATATGATTGTGTAGATGCCATTGTTGTAAATGTACTTTATTAATCAACATGATTTGCCCAGAAAGGAGCAAGTAGTGTTAGAGGCACTTACACTGGAGTTGGTGAAAATCCAACCGGTGCATATTAGTGGGGCTAAGCCCTACTCATGTATACATGCGATGGTATGTTTATATTGTTAATTAATTGGTGCATACATGACATATATCATATTTACTTTTCGCATTTTATATAAATGATAACATGTTTCTACTGGGATTCTTCGGAATCTCACCCTATTTTAAATAAATATCTCAGCGGGTGCTAGTGGTTCGAAAGGTAAGGGCATAGACGCCTGGAAATAGTTGGCACGTGTCTCAAGGCGAGGACAAGATAGTGGATTATAATTAGTTAATGTTTAGATATTTTAGAGAAATTTGTAAATATTAGGTTTCCGCTGTATTTTCTGTATTCCATCGACGAATGATATCGGTATTGTAAACGAATATTTTTATCAGTATAATTGTACTTTTTTGTATGCCCATTGAATTTCGTCTTTATTACTCTTCGAATATCGAAATGGAAGCGTGTGTTGACATTAGACTTCTAAGATATATGAAATATATCAAATATCAACCTATAATATATAATATCTCAACAAGAAAAATATATCAAATATTAAGATATGATATGCCATCTTAACAAAAATTTTATGTGAAGTTAAAGAACCAAAAGCATATTTTTGCAAATAAACTATTTCATATTTCTATAGTTAAATTGGACAAAATTTAGGTTTATTTGCTGATATTCTTTAACTATACATTTTGATCAATATTCATTAAGTATGCTCAACAATTTAAATGTTGGCGGACGTATTTATTTTGATAATAGAAGTTCATATGGGCATAATACTATAATTTTAAATTTTTGTTAGATTAATATTAATAATAAAAGTCACATATGAAAAGATTTAATTGAATTAATGGACCTAATAATATATAGGTTAAAGTATACGTTTGGTTCTATATGTTTACATCAAGTGTCATTTTAGTCCTTTAAGTTTGTAAAGTATACTTTTAGTCCTTCAATATTAACATCGTCAGTCTTATTTAACAGAAATTGTTGATTTATAAAAGTCACATTATTTTAATCCTAATTCGCTGCCACATCAACTCAAATTTTTTAACAAATTCATATTTTAATTAAAATAATTAAAATAATAATAGCAGAAACTGTATAAAAAATAATAATAATGACAGAAAAACTTTTTGATTTTTAATTAATTTTTTCCTCCTCCCTTCCACATAGAAACCCTCATTCTACCGCCAACTCTCTTCTTCCTCCATGAATGCTTCTATCTCTAACGTGTTTTTTCTTTGACTATGGAAACCTGGGGAGGCTAGGGAGAGATAGAATATCTTTGGCTTTCCCAACTAAATCAAATGCTTTGGAATTGACTCGATCAAATATATTTTGGTTTCGACGTTTCCGCAATAGATAGTATATAACAACAAACAAATTTTCTTCCATGCTAAACAAATCTTCTGATTCCAACCTTAGTTTAAGCAATACCAATTCCATTACAACTGAAAAATCCTATCAACAAAGTTGGGTTTAATGAGGGAGGGCCACCTAAATTTAACTTCTACTCCATAGGTGTGTAGAATATGAAGGGAAAGTGAACTTGCCTAGGTTTATGTAGCCGGTGAGAAGTGTTGGCATAAGAAGTAGAAGTATAGGGTTAGAGTTTATTGGAAGATTAATGGAGGAAGAAGGGAGTTCATGTCTAGTGATAGGAGATGAAAAAAAATTGATAAAGACCTAGAATTTTAAATTGATTAAAAACTTGGAATTTTTTGTTAGTATTATTATTATTATTTTAATTAAAATATGGATTTGTAAAAGAATTTGAGTTGATGTGGCAACCAATTAGAATTACAATAATGTGATTGTGATTAGTCAACATTTTCCATTAGATGAAACTAACGGTGTTAATATTGAAGGACTAAAAGTATGCTTTACAAACTTACGAGATTAAAATGACATTTGAGGTAAATATAAAGGATCAAAAGTATACTTTAGCCTAATATATATATATATATATATGTGTGTAATAAATAGATATAACTTTCACCCATTCAAATTTTATACTCCCACCGGTCCTAATTATATGATAATATTTTAGAGTTGATCTTGGTCCTAATTATAGGACAAAGTTCTAATTTTTATCAATTTCTTTCCAAAATACCCCCTATTGATACTTTCTCAATAACAATTAAACACATTAATAATTTAACAAGAGTAGATTGGAAGTTGTTGAGGGAAATTGACGACGCCGGATTGTGTGAGAGCTTGGAGAAATCGTGTGTGAGGCAGAAGAGATATAAGAAAAAACAGAGAATCAACGTAATTAGATGCCATTTTAAATTTTAAATAAGGGTATTTTAGGAAAATAAATATGATTAACTAATTTAACCACTATCCTTAATTTCTCCAAAGTTAGGTAAATATGTCCTATAATTAGGACCGGAGGGAGTAATATTTATGAAGCCAAACTAAATCAACGTCTATAAGAAAAATTCCTTCATGAAAAAAAAAACTCGTTTACTAGTTAGATTCAAGTAATCAAGTTTGTTATATACGACTAATTATTTATTTGATTTTAAAACATCAATTTTTGGTCAATATGCTTAAATTATAATTAATTACAAGCACTTTGACAGAAGAAATTAAGATATAAACAAGATCTCAGTTATTTTTAAAATAGCTGTATATAAAGTCACTCTCTTCAGAAGTTAATCTTTCTCTTTCTAACCAGTGTTAAATTTTTTCATAGTAATTTATTTGTGAAATTATAAAATGAATCATAGAAAGTTAAACGTCTTAAAATATCCTTTTTTTAAATAGAAAAAGTTTCCAAATGGATCATCACACTCACCAAAATTTAAAAGAAGGGCAACAAAAAGTGATGTGCTTTTATGGTGACAATGAACCCAAAAAAAAAAAAAAAAATGAGTTAAGATTATGCAATCCAAAAAAATTAACAGATAAAGACATTGAGTACATGCTCAAAATTTCATAGTTTAATTTACCCCGCACTCAATCTTTCGTCCATATATATAATTTTAGAAGAATTTTTTAATATTAAAAAACGTTTATTATAAATATTTTTTTTTGTGAATTATTTTGATTATTTTGATTATTATTATTATTTTTTTTGCATAGTTATATTACAGGATCCTATCTAAGCATTGCATTCACAATGATTAGGATTGGAAATTTTGTATTTAAGCGGCCAAAGCGCATTTCACTAACACAATTATTTAAATTTTTTGGTTTTGAAAATAAGGTTGAAAGTTTTAACCTTGTGAATGTAAAAAAAAAATCTTATTAAAAGTGGTGGCTCTTTTTTGATGAAATAAAAGTGGTGGCTCTAGTTGAGTTATACAATACTTAAATTAGATCCGACCTATTAGACTCTATTAAATTTTTCTAATTAGTCAAATGATTAGAATTTGTTCAAAGTAATCATTATTTTTGATTCAAAATTAAACAATTAAAAATTAGGCATGGTTTTGAGATGTTTTTATGATTATGGGGACTCATTCTCACTTGTATTTATGATAGTGCCTTTATTCGAACTACAACAATTCTGATAACCCTTCAAAAAAAAGAAAAAGTTTTAATATTTTTGTCTCAAATTTGACTTTAATATATTAATTTAAAAGAAAATAATGTGACACTTACCAGCCCAGCTTTTACATTTATTTGTTCACGTACCTAATTATATTTAATTACGCGTCGGGCAAGATAATATAAAAATTAACTTTGAGAGTTATAATATGTTATGTTGTCTGGAAATTTTTCCTTAATTATGGCACGAGTATTTAATAATGCTTATATAATTAAATACTCCCTTTCTGCTTATTACAAGCAGCAACTACTAGAATTACACAAGTCAAACGGTTGGCTAAAACTAATTAAAAATAATAAATGTAATGAGTGAGAGTGAGAGAGAATAAGTGAGAAAAAGATGATAAAGAATATGTGGAAAAAAAAGTATAAAAGAAACATACGATTAATTCGGGTAAAAATAAAAGAAGTACATTAAATTTTGAGACAAACATACATTGTTACTTATATACAGGATTAACCTTATATAAGAGAATGTTACTCACAAAAAAGGACAAGAGGGAATACTTACTAAAAATAAAGGAAATTGCATCTCTTAAAGTAAAATTTAGAAGAAGTAATTTAAATTTTGAGAAAAAGATAAAAAAATATCACTTAAACTTTAAAATTTTAAATTGATTTTGTTGACAATAAGAATAATAGATTGATAAAAAGAAAATAGTAATTGACAACTCAGGTTTTTGGGAAATCATTGATTTAAAATTTTAAAGTTTAAGTGGTATTTATTTATCTTTTTTCTTTTAATTTTTGTACAATTTGTAGATTTTATTATAACTAAATATATCTGTCAAAATAAATATTGTTTAGATTTTATTTTAATTGATATATTGTTATTTATATTATATATTATGAAAATGGGGGACAATGGGACATGATCAAGCATTGAGTGATGAAATTAGACTAGGATTTTGTTACATTTTTATTGCATTAAAAATTAACTTTTCATATAAATCCTTATAAAACATTTATTTAACAATTAATAGAATTGACATAAGTCCACCATAATGGCGTGGCCTAATTCCATGTGTATCTAAATTAATATAAATCTAGAATTATGCCAAAATATGTATTTATTATATTTTTTATTTAAACAATAATTCAAACTAGATTATTAATCCGGCCTGCCTTTTTTTTTTCCCCAAAATAACCCAATTTTTTTATTAATAATCACAAACGTTAATTCCAAAGATAAAAAATACCCTGATATTGATGCATCGAAATTTAAAAATTAAACTGCAAAATGATAAAAACAAAAATGACAAGAAAATATTAAATAAAATCAAATAATCCAAATAAATGAGTTGTCCCACTTTAATGTTGATACAATGCCATTAAAAAAAACTCATAATTGATTGTAGAATATTCCTCTTATAGTGAAACCAGCCTGCAAATTGCCGGATCAGCCTAATGCTGCTAAACTCAAACCTAATATTTATTATTATTATTATTATTATTAGTAAAAAGTAGAAGCTTAATTAATCTCTTCTTTTATCCACTATCGTAAAAATAATGAATTTAATTTTTATTCACCAACTTGCTCGTACCATTGTATGGAAAACCGGACCGGACCGGCCGGTTCAGACCGGAAACCGGTGAACCAGTCACTGGTCCGGTCCGGGTGAGGGAAGAAACCGGTGAACCGGTGAACCGGTCAACCCGGTGTGAACCGGTCAGAACCGGCCTGACCTGGACTAGTCACGGTTTGCTCCTTTTTTTTTTTTTTTTTTTTTTTTACTTTTTTACACTCCAAATGAAGTCATTTAGGCTTTTTTTTTTCAAAAAAAAAAATATTCCTAACAGTTTTTTTATTTATAAGGAGCTTTAAAAGGATTATGGAATACTTTTAACATTGGTTAGGGAAAAATCCTTATATATTTAATGATATTTTTGTAGGTATTAGGTTCAAGAGGTTATATTAGACTATTAGTTGAAAAATAACTCTCATATAGTTTTTTGAAAGGTATGTATGAACATTTAAATTATATATATTTTTTAAATTGACCCCGGTCTGACCCCCGGTTTGACCCCCGGGTTGACCCCGATTTGAACCACTGACCCTTAACCCAGTGCCTCGACCGGTTCAATGTCCGGTCCGGTTTTCAGTACCTTGGCTCGTACCCTCTCTCTATGTTATCACCACCCTAACAATGTTTTTCTGTTTCTATCTGAAATAATACTGCCCTAAGTATTCAAATTTATCATGTTTGATATAAATAGATTCTTGTTTTGTTATTAATTTTAATATTATATATATGTATATATATATATGTTACGTGGATTAGGATATGCATTTATTGTCAATATTTTCGCTGGCGCGTAAAGACCTTATATTGATTGATTGAGATTAAGAAGCCAAAGCTGAGAGTTCCAAAATTGTTCATTGATCAGTAATGAAGGATTCAGTCATCGCCGGCAGCGTTGACAAAACCTCATCATCTGCCGGCGTCGAACTCATAAAGCCGCCGTCGTGGAACTCCGGCGGATCCGGCGGCCATGGGCTGGCAAAAAGAATGATGAAAATGAGTGCGTTGTTCTTGGGGTTCACCGTCTTGTGGATACTTCTGTACAACTCTGCGTCTCCTTTTGGTTTCCCCGTGATCTCTCATTACCTCACCGCCGCCATGCCCGCCGCCACCAAGGTCATCTCTCTCTCTCTCTCAAACTTGTGCTGTTCTTTCTGGTTTTGTTGATAAACGTACGAATAACGAAACCCAGAAAACAAAATTGGATTTTGAATCATGGGTTTTGATTCTTGTCTGAGTTCTTGAAATCCCTTATGTTCTGTAATGAAACTGAATTCTCTATTCTTGCGGTTAAAGTAGGAGAGAGATAAGTGTGATTGGACTATTTTTTTTTATTTTTTAATATTGATATATAACACTGCTAGTATTTTATTATTATTAAAGAGGATTCAGATTGGCTTTTGTAATCTGTAAAAGTTTACTTGAATTAAGTTATACGAAGTAAAATAAAGTGTGGCCTTTTAGGAAATGTTTGTATAGTTAATTATCATTACTTGAATTAAATATTATTATCATTGACATGTGAGCATAGGTGGGGTTACTTGTGAGTTTGTTTTTGCCCAAGGGGTTACTTGTCGGTTGAGTCTCTTATTTTGAGGGGAATGAGTTTTCGTGTGAGTATAAGTGGTTGCGTCCGGGGGCACGAATTACTTAAAGAAAGGGTAGGGGAAAATTATAAAAAGGGGGGAAAAGTGGGGTATAATTGAATTTTCAAAAGTTTGTTTAATGATAATATCGACAGTTACCTGGGGTTGGGGGTAGAGTGAGAGTGTGATAGAGGGCAATAATTTTGGGGTCAAAATGAAATAGTGGGGTGGAATATTTGGAAAAAAAGGGAAGTAGCGGGGGTACAATTTCAAAAAGCGAAATAATATGAGGAATTAATTAAAGTTATTTTGGATGATGGATATTATTCTAACAATTCTTAAAGAAAAAGGAGCCAACATCAGTGGATAGTTTCAACATTCCACAATCAAGTGTGCCCCCCCCCCTATTGTCCTTAGCCCTAAAGTTTTGATTTTTCACAGTAAATATTGTTGGTTATGCTTTCCAAAAAAAGATTTTTTCTTTTAATTTAGGGTATAGAAATTGTAATTAATCCATACGAAACAAAAGCGAGTAATTCCTTTTTTTTTTATAAAAAGTAAAACAATTATTTTTTTCACTTCCATTAGTTTGTTTGAATGCGTTGTCAACAATTATAGGTAAATTGTTTTTATTTTAAATATTTAATGAGATTTATTTTTCAATTGGAAAAAAAAGGCTATTAGCCTTGGCTGGTTGATAGTAGGGGAGATTACGAATAAAAGTTGGTTTAATTAATAAAAATATTGGCTTATATTATTAATGTTATGAGTTTAAATCCCATCAATATAATGTCAGGATCTTGTTGATGGACAATTTATAGGTATTTTTGTAAGTATTATTTGAGCCTGGAGGTATGTTCTATTTCTGACGAGTTCTCGGGACCCAATTTATAAAACCCTTTTTTGTATAAAAAAAAGTAGAGGGTGAAATTTTGTTTACCTATCCTTAGGCTTTTTTTTTACTATATGCTAAGTTTTTGAAAAAAAAAATTAATAAGCCTCTTTAATTTGGAATTTGACTAAAGTAATTAATTACTTTCTACTTTCAAGCTATAGCAACTCCATGAACAATTCAATAATGTAATCAGCCAAACCTCATTAATTTTAAGATAAAATAATTAACATTAAGTTAGCAGTTAGGCGTAGATTTCAAAACGGGATAAGTCCAAATAAATGTTCACAATAAATAAAATGCCAATAAAAAATATATATGAATTTTTTAAAATGGTGTAAAAATTGTATGGCCTCAAGTCAACTAATATTAATTGCATGTCGGTAAAGTAAATGGTATAAAAATATGCATGAATTTTTCAAAATGATACAAGCAGTCCCCACAAGTGTTGTACAACGTTTGTATTCCTTCCAGTCAAGTCTACCATTGTGAGTCTTTTGTAAGGCACGATGACAGTAAGAGAGTGTTTGGATGTAATTAAAAAAATTGTTTTTGAGGTCAAATCATGGTTTGGAAAAAATTCATCCAAACACTCACAATTTTTTCAGAATCCATTTTGTATGTGAAACCATGGTTTGGGAGGCCCAAACCTTGGTTTGGGAAGAATCTATTTTTTTGAGCTTTATCTTTCTCTCTTTCTCTTTTTCTCTATCACTAATAAAAGTATCATCACTCTTCACAATTATCAACTTCAGGAATCCGTTGGCCCCCGTTTTTTTTTTCTTGCCAATTGTTGGCTCCTTGTTAATGCTTCATATCACGGACCAAATTCATTTCCCTCCATTTATAAAAATATAATATTTATTTTTAAATTCATCATTTTTTATAGATTAAAGTATATATTTAATCATTTAAATTTACATCAAATTTCAGTTTAATTCATAATTTTATATATTTTTTGATATTGTATATTTGACTAATTTTATTATTATAATTTTTTTAAAATTTATTTCAAATTTTTTTGAATTTATTAAACATTAAATGTTTAATAATGCATATAATATAAATTTATCCCTTACATGTAATTATTCAAAAAACTAATGTCCTTTTTAGTAATTTGACCATGAAAAAAGCTATTCTGACCATAACATCCAAACACTCTTACTTTATCAAAATCACTTTTTTCTCATAATCACTTCTCATAATCTATTCTCTAAAAGCTATTCTTTACTTTTCCCCCAGAAGCTATTAAAAAAAGCTTTGCCAAACATACACTAAAAACCTATTCCCTCCGGTCTTAAATTGCACTACAAATTTTGTCCTATATTTAGAACTGAAGGTGCACTACAAATTTTATCCTATATTTAGGATCGGAGGTAGTATTATGTATTTTTGTTTCTTTGCTGTCAATGAATATTATCAAAGATCTTAACTAGTTAATTTATAATGACAGTGTCCCTGATTTATAATTCATCAGCTCTAAAGCAAAACCACTTGCCACGAAGAAACTAAAGAAAACGATAGTGAATAATAAGACAGTTAGAGGAGCCACAAAGAAGAAACCAAAGAATAGTCTTTTGAGAAGTGTGTGATATTCTGTAGAATAGTCTTAATGGTCCCTGAGAACAGAGTGGGAGGAATACACACACTAGTGGGCATTGTACAGCACGGCCCACCCATGTGTTCGAATGTAAAATCAAATCAAAGGAATGAAGGGTCACAACTTGAAGGCCCTCTCATTTTAATTGATTTGGGATATGTCATATCAAACCACATTAATGCCTCACCCCCCCCCCCCCTTACTACGTTGTTCCCCAAACCTAGTCTACCTTCAACTTATTCAACTCTGGCCATGATTCTTGCTTAAAGATTTTTACTGCTGCTGAATTTGGAAGGTTCTGAATTCTGATCTAGTATTAACTTTCTCTCACGAATCATGTAGTAATAGTAACTTGCTTTGTAATGCCCTTTAAGTGTTTGACGAAATGCCTGTGTGAAACATGAACATTGAAGCAGGGAGAGAAGTATGATCAGAAGCTAGAGAGTGTTCTGAGACATGCGTCAATGGGGAACAAGACGGTGATAATAACGACACTAAACGATGCGTGGGCAGAACCAGGATCCATATTTGATCTGTTTCTGGAGAGTTTTCGAATTGGAAAGAAGACCAAGAAGCTCTTGAAGCACCTGGTGGTTGTAACTTGGGACCAGAAGGCGTATGATCGCTGCACTACTTTGCACCCACATTGTTATCTCCTTGAAACAAGTGACAATTTTACCAGTGAAGCTTTCTTCATGACCGCACATTACCTCAACATGATGTGGAAGAGGATTGAGTTTCTTGGCTCTGTTCTTGAGATGGGCTACAGCTTTGTCTTCACTGTATGTTCATCCTTTCTTCTTCTTCTTCAGTTGTTTGCACTGCACGCCTACATTCATATCTCAATCCTAGTTAACCTGTTTTAGAAAGCAATAAAACAACGAATCTAAGCCCACATGATTGAATTTGGGTTAAACTCAATTCAATCTCCAATACTTTTTAACAAGTTTTGGTTTTGGTTTATACACTTTTTTTCTATTGTTTTTGGACCATATACTTTATACCATCCAAAACATTAGTTCTTATAATTTCATAAAGACTTGGATATGAGTTTAATGGTGTTAATTTTTCTAATGAGGCATTAACACCATTAAGTAGGTTGATATGGATTGATATGACTTACGTGTAGAGACCAAAACCAAAACTCATTAAAAATATATAAATTTAAAGTGGGTTTATCCTCCATGGATTTGTTGAAGCATCCAAGTGTGAACACCAAAGAAATCCATGGAGGATAAAATCGATTTTCATGTTTTTGCCGCATGAATTCAAATGTTGGAAATCAGATTTTATTGTTGAAAATCATTTCTCCACAAAAAATGGATTTTGTCAGTTAAAGTTGATTTCTTTGTCATTTGTCACATGTTAAAGTCCCTATATTGTAATGAGTTCTGGTTTTTGGTTTTCATCTTTGTAACGAGTTCTAACATCATGGTCACATACTAGTTACAAGCTTCAAAATCAAATCAAAATCAGAGTGAGAATTCTATTGTTTTTTTGGTTTACAGGATACAGACATAATGTGGTTGAGAAACCCATTTGGGAGATTTCACAAGGATGCAGATTTCCAAATAGCTTGTGATTACTTCCAAGGAAACCCACAAGACATGGGGAACATGCCAAATGGAGGGTTCACATATGTAAAATCAAACAACAGAGCCATATGGTTCTACAAGTTCTGGTATGATTCAAGGACACTGTACCCTGAACTTCATGACCAAGATGTGCTCAACAGGATTAAATCGAACCCCTTCATCTCCAACATGAAGCTTCAGATTAGGTTCTTGGACACTGCTTATTTTGGTGGGTTTTGCCAGCCAAGTAAGAACCTTGATCTTGTTTGTACCATGCATGCCAATTGTTGCGTTGGCTTGAAAAATAAAATCAATGATCTTAAGATCTTGCTTGATGATTGGAAGAAGTATAAGGCTTTGCCTTATCAACATCAGAACACAACAGCAACTACTACTAATTCACCTCCTCATTGGACCGTTCCCCAAAGTTGCAGGTATATTAATTAACCTCCAAGATCAGATTTTGAGTGATGAATTTGAGAAGTCATGATATATACTCCTTCCGTTTCTTTTTACAAGAGAAAATTTGTGGATATGGTGTATTCCTTTATAAGAGACAATTAGAGGTGGTCTCAAATTTTTTTTTGTTGATTTCTCATTTTACCCTTCTTAATTACTCATATCACCCATTCTATTTTATTTAATTCCCGCACATTCTCTCTTCCACCAAATGAGGTTATTTTTAACAAAATTGTTATATTTTTGTACATATTTATTATTTCAAACTAATTTTAACCAACTCTTTGAATAACATAATTTAGATAATTGTTTCTTATATAAAGAAACAGCAGGAATACTTGTTTTTGCTAGCAAGCTCAAATTAATGGTAATATGTTGTTGACATGGTTTTGTTTGTGGCTTGCTTTTGTTGCTGGGTTGTTGTGATGAAGGACATCCTTTGAACGCCAAGAATAAAAGAGTAGAAGAACGTAGCCATGGGTTTGCAAATGTGCATGTATAAGGTAACTCAAACTACTTTTTTGCCTACTTTGTTTTGCCGTTCAATTGGCAGTCCTCTGGTCATTAATATAAGACATATTTATCTAATTTAATTAGAATAAGGAATTTAGTTAAGTTAGTTAATATGATATGTATTTTCTAAAACACCATAACCATTTTCTTTAATTTCCTCATTTCTTTTCCTCCTTGATTATTGTTGAGGAAGTTTCGATAGAGGTAAATTATGAAAAGAGTAAATTATGAAAAGATTGACAAATATGTAAACTATGTCTTATATTTAAGATTAAGATCAACTTCTCAAATATGTTTTATATTAAGGACTAGAGGAGTATAATGTTTTGATTACAAGTTTTTTTTCCTACACTAATCTTTTTACCCTTATAGTTTTAACTTGGTCCTTAAACTTTAATTCAGTACAACTCAATCCCTATAGTTATGATTTGGATGTAACTTAGTCTATGAATTTTGACTCAGTACAACTCAATTCTTATAGTTTAACCATTTAAAATATTAATTAATCCCTACATTTATGAAAATAAAATTCTATATTATGTGAAGTTTAACGACTAAAGTTTTGAACGGTTAAACTTATAGGGGCTGAGCTGTCCTAAAATTTAGGAGATGAGTTTCAACTGAGTTAAAACTATAAAAGCTGAATTATATCGAATTAAAGTTTAAGGACTGAGTTATATACAAGTTAAAATTTTAGGAACCAAAAAATTAATTTTTCTTTTTATATGGGAATCAAACTAACACCACTACATAAATTGATATTGAAGGTTGGAGTTTCAAGATATTACAGAAAATCTCCAAATTAAATATAAGTGAAGAACAATTTGGTCAAGTTGGGGAAATTCGGAGGCAGGGGCACTGGACCTTTTTTTCCCTGTTGTTATAGTCGAAACATATAGAATTTTAATTATATTCTTTTAATTCCCTCATATAGAGAAAGCCTTACATCTCTATATTATTTCCTGCTTATTTATTTATTTTTATAGCTTATTATAAACCAAGTTCCATGTTATCGTAAATGTAGTTTTTTTCATTATGTTTCATGTTGTATTTTGTACGATTCCAAGCAAAAGAATTCTTTTAAACCATATTTTATTATGTACAATTATAAATTAATACGTGTACATATTTGTTAGGGAGAATCACTCCTAGGTCTCAAGGAAGGAAGATATTATCAAAAAGGTCCCTAGTTACAACCTCAAAACGTGTTTATTCACAACATGTTGAGTGTGTTTTACAACCTCGAGGGACCTTTTTAATAATATATTCCTTCTTTGAGACTTAGGAGTGATTTTCCCTATTTGTTATCTATGGTTTATATCCCTTCCGTCTATCTTTCACATTAAATTGTGTGCAAGCGATATTATATATGACAAACAACTAAGATCTTTTTTTTAAAAAATATTATTGTCTGATATTTGGTTGGGGGTTTGTGGCTGCCCCTTCCGATATAAGTGACTTCTTTGGGATTCGAATTCGAGACTCAGAGGGACCTAGTAGGGCTTCAAACAACTAAGATCTTAAGGAGCTTGGTTTGAGGTTAGATTGATTAATAAAATAGTTTTTGGCCAAATTTTAGGCTCAAAATAATCTAACAAAAAAATTACTCCAATTAGTTTTAGACTAGAAATCACATTTAGTTCTTAAAAAAAAAAAACCAATTTGTTTCTCCTCAGAGTTAGTGCATCATTTTTATCAAAAGTGTTGAAAATGATATGTAATCTTTTAAAAATGAAATATTTTTCTAAGACCAAATAAATTAAACTTTCAAGTAATACAATAATACTCCTTTCGGTCCTAATTATAAGACAAAGTTGACTTTTTTTGGAGAAATTAAGGAAGCTAATTAAATCACTTTAGAGTATTTATATTTATATTTTTTTCTTTAAACTAATTAGTTTGACGAATAAATTAATATATAATATAAGGATACATAACATAAAATAGTTGGTAGTATTGTTCTAAGATGACGAAAGTAAAATTTTAGTATTTTTTTTGGCTTGATTCTGATTATTTTTCTTAAATAATGTCACACCCTTATCTTATTTTCACTTATTTCAGAGTATTTGCGGAAAATGATACGCAATTCGGTGAGCAACACAGGAAAAACATAAATATACTGATATTATGTGCACGATTACGGAAATTCCCCATAGAGGTTCGTACTTGATAATTACAATTAATATAGCCTCGCAGCGCTACATGGGTGTCTAAACCTGTCCTAGTGAAACGGAGACATCTTCCAGTCTTTGTTCCACCATGTCATTCCCATGGCTCTCTTCTTGGCTCTCAGCATAGCTTCTGCCTTCACTTGTTTAAATTGTTGGTAGGAGAGGGTGAAATTCGAGAGAATTTTAGTAAGAAAATAATACCAATATGCATGCAAGATAAGTGCTTAATGCATGACACGCTTGCATTACATAACTTATGTTCACACAATAACATATCTGCGTGCTCAATGTTTCAAATAACATACGTATGGTCATAGCATAAACAGAAACAGAGCTTCAATTATTCATATACGTTTCACATAATCAAGCAAAGCAATAATATGCATCAATACACCAGCACAAATATCAAATACATGCAGAAAAGGTAAGTTCCCTACCTTAATCGCCCTTCCCTAATCCTTGAATAACATGCTTCGATTTGCGTGCTAATCCCTTGGGCCCTCTACTCGGTCATAAAACGTCAAATGTAAAGTTTAGACACTTTCATAGTGTTTCTGGGGGTTCTATGAGTCTATATTGAAAAATAACCAAAATGCCCCTGGGAACCCGACCTAGCGTCGCCGTACCCGGTTCGATCGTACTTTTTCTGAAATTTTGACTTGGGCTATCCTGGAATATTTTCGCCCAAGGAATCCATTTTCGGACTCGAAATTATCAAATTCACTGTCAAATTACGAAAATACCCTTAACAGCCCCGATTTAGGGATTTTAGGGGCATTTTCGTAGTTACGCTTTTTCAGCCTTTTCTGAAAAAGTGACTAACTGTAACCTCACCTATTTTTGCCCACTAAATCCAATGGAACCATCTATTTTATGAAAATCCATATCCTACCCTCTATTCTGACCTTGGCCGAAACTTTGCCGAAAAAATGGAAAAATGGAGTTTTTGTGTTTTAGCATTCAAAGCTTTTACTTTTCCACTTCTAATCCCTTATTAACTCATTTAAACATATCTTAACCATGATTTAAAGAAATTTGGGCAACATAACCTTTTAGAATTAGGGCTTTCCAAATTTACAAACTTGATATAAATCACCAAAACCAAACACAAACCTCAACAACAACTTCATTCAAGAATAGATCTATGGTTTGTGAGGCTACCTCTTGAGATCCTAAATCCCCTCTCTCTAGGCGTCTCCTCTCTCTCTCTCCTTGAGCTCAAAATGTGTCTTCAAAATCATATATTCCATAAAGAAGAAAGGTTTAGAGAAGGTTTCTAAGCAAAATCACAAGAAAACTCTTAAGAAATCACACTTACCTTAAACTTCTTCATCTTCCTTCTCTCTAGAACTTGAGAGCTCTCTCTAGAACTTGAGAGCTCTCTCTCTCTCTCTCTTCTATTCTTGTGTTGGATGAAAATGAAAAAGGGAAGAGGAAGGAAAAAGTGCTTCATAAACATCTCCTTTCACCCTACACCATTTGATTTCATCAAGGCATATGATGTGACACTTGTCACAACCCATACCTCCTTCACTTTATGTCATACTTCATTATGCTTCTAATTGGTTTTGAACTAATTTTCTCCCCCTTTCGGTTAGCACAAAATCGTCCCCCTCTTGCTCTTCTAACCAAATAAGTTTTCCTCCAACTAAACCAACCATGCACTCAAGTTACTCCAACCTTACACTTAAGATAATCATTACCATCATCAATCGTGATTGCTATGTCCATGTAGCATTATTTTAATGCAATTGGACATGTGCTCATCTTCATAAATCATAAACTACTCCCCTCTTCATATGATAATAACACTTGACATCTTTAATTCCACAATTTACACAATTGCTAATACATTTTATTTTCAATTTTTGGAATAATGCCAATTCTTGCAGATTTTCTGCCCTAATTTTGAAAAATCATAACTAATTTTGTAGACATCGTTTCAAAGTAATTCCAAAGGCTATAGAAGTTTCAAGAAAAAATATGGTCTTTAGCTAGTTAGAAACATATCATTCCCAGATTTCATTTCTTTGACCGCTGCTCCAGAGACTTTCTAGATTTTCTAGACTACAAAAATTCATATCTTTTTGCATATAGCTTCAAATGATTCTATAGCCTATCAAATTAAAGCTTAGGATGTCTACTTTTACCCTGTAAAATTTCATAATTTTTTCTCATCATTTGGTCTTCCAAAACCACATGATAAGCTCACTTCCTCACAAGAAGTTTCACTGGAAGCATAATCGATTTCTTCAAAATTCACTATTTTATTTTTTTATAATGCCCCAAAGATATAAGAAATATTAAAGAATAGATTTGGGACATATACTAAACCAAGGCTTAACAGTCTACTTAATTCAGGCTTATTCTTTAAACTCCAATCCTAAAATTTGGGATATTACAAATAACGGCTATGATAGTTTTATAATTTTGATATTAATAATTTTCAATATAAAAATTTATCATTAGTTGTTATTCATAAAATTATTTTCACTAAACAAAATTAAATGATTTAATTAGTAACACATTATGAAGGTTATTAGTTGGTTACACATGTTGGACTAGTGTTTTTTTCGTGGACCACATTTTTCCAAATTTATTACCATTCTAATGGGGACTAAATTAAATAATTGGGAAAACTTTGAATTTGTATGCCTACTCATTTGCCACCTTTGATTTTCAACGATTAATTAATCAAATCAACAGGAAAAGATCTTGGACCTGGGGAATGAACTTTGGAATTTGCAGAACAAGTCATTGTCACCATTTCGTCTTTATATCTAGGGTCAAGGAATAAATTTATTAATGAAGTTTTGTTTGAGGAGTGTTTGACATAAATATCTTTTAGAATGGATAAAAATACTAATGAATAATTAATAAGGGGTAAAAATACCAATGAACAATTAAAAAAGGGCATCCACAACAAAAACTGTTAAATCCGTACTAACGCCGTTAGGGGTTTTCTTCTCTTATAATTTAACGCCGTTAGTATGGATTAACGGTTTTTGTTGTGGATTACCCTTTTTAATTGTTCATTGATATTTTTGCCTCTTTTAAAAGATATTTGTGCCAAACGCTCCTTAGACAAAACTTCATTGGTAAATTTACATCTTAACCCTTATATCTAATTACTTATCTCTTTCCAATTATATACTAGATAGAGTTTACTTTTTTATCACATCTTGAAAGTCTGATTTTTTTGTTATTGCAAAGGAATTTATAGGGCCTTAAATGTGGAAATTTTTGTTTATTTGAATTATCTTTTAAAAGAAAGTCAGATAAAATCCAAGTCCTTGTTTTTGAAAGAATGCCTTTTCACTATGAAAACAAATAGAACACTGATTGAAAAGTTGGTATTAATCTTAAATATAAGATATATTTTTCATATTTATTATTTTTTTTCTAAACTATCCCTTATTAATACTCTCATAATTATTGGTACGATAGAGAAATTCATTAAGGCCAAATGGACAAAAGAGAAATTCTACCATTTTTTATTTTTTTAGATTTTAAGTATTTTTAAAAATATTTTCCATAAAAAATGAAAATCAGAAAAAAAAACATGAACGTAGATATACAAGGGTACTAATTAGGAAAATTTTCAGTTTTTCATCTTTTAATATACATGAACACAAATAAAATGAAGGGCATGTATCAAAGAAAAAAAAGGCACATATACCTTTTTAATCCCAACAAGGTGGTGAATTATTCTTTTTGGAATCCTTGTTGAGAGAGATGTCCACATTTAGTGCTTAAGGGCTTGTTTGGTCTGAGGGGAGGGGAGGGAAAGTGGGCGGAGGGGAAATTTTTTTTAGTTGAATTTTAAAAAATTAGAGAAGTGGGGTTACAAATTCTTAATTAATTTTTCTTGCTCTTTTATCTTATATACTCTATTTATTAAAATTTTATCACCCCACTTCTTCAATCTTTTAAAATTCAACTCATAAAAATTTTCCCTCCCCTCCCTTCCCCTCCAAATCCCTCACACCAAACAGACCCTAAAAGTGCCTCGAATAAGATTGCCTCCAATAGGAGGATACCTATGCTTAGCAAATATATATATATATATATATATATAAAATGGTTGAAGACTTGAAGTTGAAGACCAATCTGCCATTGAGACATCCTAAATAAGCCTAGAGACACTCCAAAGTGAATTATGGTGTGAACTTGAGAAGATATTATCAAGGGAGGAGGTTATGTGGCTACAATATTTGCGTCAAACTTGGTATACGTAAGGTGACCGTAATACACGTTACTTTCATACCATGACGAATGGGAGGAAGCAACGTAATCGAATTGAGTCCCTTTAACTAGATTCTGGGGAATGGTCCTATGATTCAGAGGAAATCAGGAATATGGGAAGTAAGTTCTTCGAGGATCTTTAAACCAAGATAGGTACAGGTATTAACTCTCTTGTGTTTGGGTGTTCCTACTCTGTTATCTATGCCGTTCATATGCGAATGCTTGGCAAGCAAACGGAGGATAGTGAAATTCGAGGTGCATTATTCGATATGGGGCCTCTTAAAGCACCAAGCTCGAATAGGCTCAATCTATTATTCTACCAGAGCCAGTGGGATACGATGGGAGCTTCTATTATTAACTTGGTCAAGAAAATTTTTAATCACCCTCAATGTGTCAGGAACATTAATAGTACCCAATTGTGTTAATCCCTAAGGTAGAGCAACCCTAGACAATTCGTGACTTTCGTTCCATCAGTCTTTGCAATGTCATTTATAAAATGGTGATGAAGTTAGTCTCCAATAGGCTAAAGCCAATAATGCCTTTGGTGGTGGCTCTTAACCAGTGTAGCTTTGTGTTAACTCTCAGAAATTGATAATATTCCAGCATATTTTCTTCTATTTTTAACTATTTTTTGGATTCAAATTGAGTATAGAAAGAGTTAATAGAAGAAAATGTATATATCAGAGTAACAATCTAAAGTTGAAGTAGAACAATATATTTGTGGGCTTTAGTTCAAAGGAAAAGTTAGAACTTATGCATCCGCTCTTTTGTAGGAGGATAGAGACAAGTTTGAAAGCATTTAAATGATTGAAGATCAAGAGGGTGGAAGATGACAAGTCAAGAGCTAACTCATGGGCCAAGAGGAAGTTGTTGTGTTGTTGGCTTCAGCCAACAATACATATGCTGAAGCCAATGGACTTTCTGAACTTTCTGTGCTATATGCTTTAGCACTTGGCGCTGTGCTAAAGCCAATGAGGACCAGAACCTACTGTGTCATATGCTTCAGCACATACCAGTGCCCTGAAGCATACGGCCAAAAATGCAACTATGCGTTTTTCTTGCTGAAACGCATGTGGAGGGTTTTTAAGCAAGGGATAGGCCGAAAATAGGTTATTCTGGACTTTGGAGGCTATCTTGGAGGCTTGCTCTGCTAGGGTTTGGAGTTGGAGGTGGAGATTGAGCTAGAAATTGAAGATTTGAAGAGATCTAAACTTCTCCTTTTGGTTTTTCCTCTCCATCTGCTATTATTTCCTCATGTTCTGTTGTTTTTCTGGTTTATCCCCATTTTCTCATGGGTTGTATGAACATGTGTAGCTAGATCTTTGATGTTAGGATTATTTTGAACCCTTGTATGGATTAAGTACTCATTTCCCCTTTATATTTGTGATTAATGATTAGATTATGCTGATTTTACTCTTTGCTTAATGTTTCTTGTTGATTGGCCACCAATGAGATTGTAAGGTTCACTTGATAGATGCCTGAGAGAGCTAAATTGAGTGTAGAACTTGAATTTAATCATGTGAGAACTTGAAATTTGCGAGTTGAATGGATAGTTTTGTTAATGAGATAGAGATACACTCATTGACCTCACATAGCCATATAGGATTTGCAATGAAAATGGGGTTTAATTAATTAATTAAGAGATTAATGAATTAATTAAACTAAACACCTATTTGGAGATTTGAGAGAGCACTTATAGGTAATTTTGGATCCTTGGCTAATATAATATTTCATTAAGAAGCATATATTGTGGGGATTCCATTGAGTACTTTTGAAATACAAGGGGGAAAAATAATCCTGACTCCCATTTTATCCTTGAAGTCCATGAATCACTTGTTTTTATTTTCTTTTTAATTTCAAAATTTGGTTCTCTCCACCATTGATAATTGTGTAACTCAACTTAGGCGAAAGTGCAATAATTGATGCTTGACCGGGTTTTGAAATCAAATCCTCATGAGAACGATACTTTACTTATCACTTTATTACTTGATGCGATCAGTGCACTTGCGGTAGCGAACACTTTGTTAAATGGCGACAAAGTTCTGATAATATTATCTTAGCACAAGAAATCATTCATTCCATCAGTCACATGAAGAAGCATTAGGGATTCATGGTGATTAAAATAGATCTGGAAAAAGCCTATGATCGTGTTCGACGGAATTTCAACTTTGATTGTTTGAAGGAGCTCAAAATTCCTTCCAGCCTGTTTGATGTAATTCAGCATTATGTATCCTCCCCCCAAATGCAGCTTCTGTGGAATGGCTCTGCTTCTACTGCCTTTCGTCCCTCTCGTGGGTATGTCAAGGAGATATACTTTCGCCATACCTTTTTGTACTTATAATCGAAAGACTAGGGCATTTGATCCAAAGAGCTGTAGAAGATAGAGATTGGTTGCCTTTCAAGCTGAGCAAGAATGGTACTGCTATATCTCATTTATTTTTTGTTGATGGTCTTATTTTATTTGCCAAAGCAGATATGGAGCAAGCTGGGGGTAGTAAAGGCAATCTTGGATGACTTTTGTGAAGTCTTTGGGCAAGGAGTTAATGCAGCTAAATTGAGGGTGGATTTCTCTAAGAATGTTAACCATATCAGATGTAAAGAGATTAATGATTTCTTGAATTTTGTCTCGAGACCTAATCTAGGACAATATCTTGGGATGCCCATGATGCATGAATGGGTATCTAAGACCATGTATAGATTTATCCTGGATAAGATGGACTCACATCTAGCATAATGGAAGATTAATATGTTATCTTTCGCAGCCTGACATACATTGGTATCTTCGGTGATTTCGGCGATGCCCTCGTACACCATGCAAACGGTTTCCCTTACCATTATCTACCTGCAATGACATTGATAAGCAATGCCGTAGTTTTCTTTAGGGGAGCAGTACCTTAGCCCACAAGCCTCACTTAGTAGCATGGGAGAGTGTTTGTCGTTGGAAAGAGGATGGAGGGTTAGGCCTTCGCGAAGCACGTCATCAGGACCAAGCCTTCATGACAAAACTGGGTTGGGCTTTGATTAAAAAATGTGAGCTACTCTGGGTTAAGTTTCTCTGGGCAAAGTATAAGGTGGGAGACGATCTTATTCCTAGCATTGAGAAACGATGGTTTAAATCTAATACTTGGTGTGGCATTCAAAATACATGGGATATTGTTAAAAAGAGCACAACATGGCATATAAATAGTGGTCGAAACACATCTTTTTGGAAGGATGTTTGGGTGCTGCAACTTGAGCAGTTAGAGGTGTTAGCTATTCGTGAACTTCCACCTGGAGCTGATGAATGGAAGGTTGCAAGTTGCATAACGCCATTCAGGGAATGGGACTGGCAGAAATGTGACTACTTACTTCCATCCCATGTGCTTGCTACAATCTAGTCTGTTCGTATAGGGTCAAATAGGGAGGATGACGATCCTGTGTGGCGTTAGTCCTCAAATGGGTGCTTCTCGGTTAAATATACTTATGGGTATATTGCTGGTACATCATGCTTGAATGTTAGGAACCATTGGAGAAATATTTGGAAGTTGAAAGTTCCTCAACGGTATCGTACATTTCTCTGGTTGTGTATTTATGGTTGGCTATTTATCTCCTTGGCTAGGTTCTAACGTGGGCTCTGTCCTAATGGTATGTGTGAGCTATGTAAATGTGCTACAGAGTCAATCCTTCATATGCTTAGGGACTACCCGAGGAGTTCTGAACTCTAGAGGTCCATCTTACCGTGTGATTGGCATACTACATTTTTTGATTTTCATGATCGCATTGAGTGGCTAAACTAGTGTTTACGGAAGAACGTTATGGTATAAGGGTTTGAATTCCGGCTTTGGTTTGCTATTCTGTGTTGGCATTTGTGGCTGTCCAAAAATGATTGGGTCTTCAATCAGCGAGTTTGTAACAGGGAAACAATACTTGCTCGTGCTCTTGATTGCTTAACATAGGGACATATGTCTATGGAATTAGGCCAAATTCGAGAAGTACGTCGACCTCTATGGGCCCTCCTGCCATTGGAGGCATTGAAGTTCAATGTAGATGGAACTCGACGAGAGGCCTCCGGGTTATGTACTTGTGGGGGTCTAATGAGGAACTATGAGGAGGAGTTTATCCAAGGGTTTATGTACAAAATGGGCATCGGCTCGGTTATTACTGCCGAGGCATGGGGAATCCTATAGGCTTTGAAGATTGCATAGGATAGAAGTGTTGCTCATATCATTGTGGAAGCTGATTATGTGAGGTTATCCAACTTCTTCACTCAGTGGTTCCCTCTAAACATCTGGATTTGTCAGTACTTGTTGAGATCCAACAAATACTAGAGCGCGACCGGGACGTGAAGTTGATTCATTGTGTTCGTGAGGCGAACTCTGTGGCAGATGCGCTGGTTGCTGAAGCGTGGAATATGGCGGTTGACATATTGAATTTGGTTGATCCTCTTGCCATCATTCAATTGCTCTTAGCGATTGATATGAATGGGCTGCACCAACGTTGCGTGGATGGCTAGTCTTTGAGTTATTGTTTACTTTCACTATAAAAAAAGGATATTTCAAGAAAAAATGTCATATTTATTATAATTAATTAATCAAATAGCTTTCTTAATTTAATAAAATGAGTTAAATAGGTCTTACTCATGCACATTTTTCATTGGATGAGCATAAGGAGCTAACTAATCAGCACAAGAAATCCTGAAGACAAGAGCTTTATAGAAAAAATTTGAGAACAAACACAAAGGATAACTTCTCAAATTATTTATTGGTGGGTTGGTTTGTCAGAGACAAAAATGAGCAATGTTGGAGCTTCAAAGTTCAGTGTTATGAGAATGATCTCTACCTTGAATAAGCCAAGAAATAACAACCCTGCATTTCTCAATCAGTGATAAGTTCAGCTTCTTCATTTTTCCTCTCTAACCAGAACCATGCATTAGCATCACCAACAATTTAATCTATTATTGTTGCATTATTGCTCTTGTTCCACATTAGCCCATTCATTCATCAACTCAATTTTCTTAAGCTTTTGATACTCTCACTTGTTCCTCTCATTGGCCTCTGATCTCACATTCCATTACCCAGTATTTGGCGTATTTTTATGATCACTAACACAGTAAAATATGTAATTCTAGATTAATAGGGAGTTAGAAGAGAAAAGAAGGGGGAAGGGGGAAGAAGAGAAGGAAGAGTAGGGGGCTAAGAGAAAGAGGGAGAGACTATAACCAGAATCTAGTTTTAAAGAAAAAGAAGAGAGAATTGAATTAACTCAATAATAACTTCATTCATTCATTTATATTTTTGATAGAGTACATGTTTGGTATTTATAGACTAATACAATAACTGCAAATAACCACTCTTTCCTAAACATAAAAAACTGACATTAACTAATATTACCTTAAAATAACTGATGTAGGAAACTTGTAAAACTGACATTAACTTAAAATAATTGACATAAGACACTAATAGACATACAACATAAAATATAATACTAATAAAGGGCGCTGGTTCTTATCAAAGCCTGCAACCAAAAACTATTTATATACTCCCACATATTGACTTATATTTTTAAGTTGAAGTTATAAACACATATCATCCCTAGTGGATTTTCTTCAACGGCTTCTTCTTCTTTTGATATTATTATCTGATATCCAGTTCGAGATTTGTGGCTACCTCTCCCAACACAAGTATCTCCTTTAAGTCTTGAACTTGAGACCCAGGATCTAGTGGGGTCTTATGCCATTAAATCAACTCTATGTTGGTATACAGCTTCTTTTTCTTCACAATCGGATTTCTTTCTCTCCCTCTTCTAGCTTACCCAACCAGATCCGGTACAGAAGCATCTCCCTTCTCCCTCTTGCATACTGTATCATATGCCTCCCTTTTGTCTCAGAGTCGCCGCATTCACTTCTTGTCAAAGGAAGAGCCAAAGAAGCACTTGCAGTGCTAGATAGATGTGCTAGACTCTATGGGAATAAAAAGCTCCTTGTCAATATATGCTTGGAAAATCCTTCAAGAACCAAACTTGGCACCACAAGTACAAATGAAACAAACACATAAAACAACCAAGAGAGCCTTTGGACTACAAAATGGGCTGCAGAAAGAATGACTATTGTAATGTTATCTGGGTTTGGAGTTGGGTTTGTTTACTATGGGAATGCAACTGAATGTTGAAAATTCAAACTTCGATCCTTACATCTCATTCACCCTCCATGCATTAATGGAGATCCCTGCAGTTTCAATAAGCAGCTTCCTCTTGGGCTTCACAAACAGACGCTTACTATTCTCTTTGTCCACTTATATGGCTGGGATTTCCTGCATCTTTTGCTCTTTTCCTTCAGGAAAAGTATCAAACAGTTTGAAGCCACAAAAAAGTTGTTTATTGTGCTCAATTAATCATCGAAACAACTAGGTTCATGGGTGTTTCAACTACATTCGACATTTTATATATCTATTGTGTTGAGCTTTTCCCCACAAATGGGAGGGAACTTCTTAGTTTCAATGTTGAGACAAGCTTTGATGTTAGGGGCTTCAATGGCGACTTTGTTGGTAATGGTGGGACGTTTGAGTCCATCACTTACATTTCAGGTATTTGGTTTGTTATCGATCAGTACTGGGTTGATGAGTTTGTTGCTTCCTGAGACTAGAAATACTCCATTGTATGAGACCCTGAAACAGCAAAAACAGAACGAGAAGCTTATTGGGTGTTTGAAGATTCTGGCTTCGAACTTGGAAAGGAAATCTTTATTTTTTTTATTGAAGAATATCCTGTACAAACAGTTAGGTATCTTTCCCCTTTCCCAAGTTAAACTTCTGGTCTGGTGTATGTTCTAGATTCATAGTTTCAAGAAATGGTAGCCGTGTTTGTCCCGTAAATTCTACGTCTACTACATGTTGAAATATTTGACACAACGCCTTGATACTCACTTGAATATTTCTCTCCGTGCTCAAAATCATCATCATCATCTTCTTCTTCTTTTTTATTAATCCACCGGCATAAACAACAATTAACTAGTCCAGATCTTAAGAATGTAGGCCCATAAGAAGAACTTCACCATCCCCAAGTAATTGTGGCTTCAAACAAAAGATCATTAATTAAGTTGTAACAACTCATAACTAGTTAATCCAAATAAAAAATGTGCTTTTCCTCACAACTACAAGGAGGGAAAGTTTTTACAGCCCTAGGGAAGGTCTTTACAGACAAATAGAGTACTAAAGGCTCCCTATTTCAAAAAAAAAAAAAATCAAAATCCTATGAGGTTAAAAAAAAGTGACTTATATCATGAATGTCTAAGATGTGAAGCTCAAAGTCCTATCTGGTAAAAAAAAAAAAAAAAGCTCAAAATCCTAGAAAAAGAAAATTGATACATGCATTTTAGACTATTGATGGCAAAATTAGCAACCAACAATAGAACAAAATATTTAGTTTGAGCTGTGCTCAAGAACACTATTCTTAAAAGACTGTAAACCCTCAATTGTTGAGGAAACATCACTCTTCAATATTAAACGATCTGGCCCGATAAGAAAAACAAAACAATAAAAGTTTGAAAGAACTAAGTGACAAAACGTTTATTCTTTTCAAAATGGAATGATGGTAAATGATATTTGTAAACAATAAATTAATGCTTCGAAGTGGTGCCTTTTAAAGTATTATACTTATTCAATCAAAAAGTTGCAACCATATGTTAGATTTATGAACTTTGTATATCGATTCATAAACCAACATAAATTATTTAATCTACAAAAATATGTTTTTTCAAAACACATCTCTTTATTTTAAAAGTATTCAATATTATTGGAGGGAATATTTCTTTAACATCCCAATATAAATATTTACAACGAAGACAAAAAATAAGGTATCCTTGTGCAATTTTAATTTTTTTCACTAAATCCAGCAAAGCATGGAATTTATTAATATGAAAATAAGAAATTAATTATATTAAAGTAAATTGGATGGCAATATTATTGTTGCGTGGTTGATAGCTCATAAGTAGTCCGATTTTATTAGAGTTCTTATATTATATATAAATATAAAATATATAACTTACTATCAAATTAAGAAAAGTAAAATTTTTCATATCCTATAAAAGTAAAATTTTAAAGGGAGAATTGTGAAAAAAGACCTTATTGGCAATTTAATTGCCAAATGGGACCTGGGAAGATATATGCACATGGAGGAAAGACTTTATGCACACAAGGGAAGATTTTTGTACACGTATAGGGAAGCATTTTGTACACAAGGAATATCATCTGCACACCAGGGAAGATATTCTGCACACGCGGAAGATAATCTGCATGCGAAGGCTCCATTTGACAAATAAGTTGCCAATGAGGAATTTTTTCATAATTTTCCCAATTTTAAATTTAAAAGATTATTATTATCCAGGGCACTAAATTAAAAATATTTTTGAATAAAAGAAAACTGGGCCGAGTGTACTTGGGCCTAAGCCCTATTATTTCCAAAATTACTGGGCAGGGCCCCTCCTCTAAAACCCTATAAACCTTAAAAGGGCACGACTATGAGGTCACTGATCTCGTCGCGCAGCAATTGCTAGGGTTTTGCAGAGACGAGGAAGGAGCACGGAGCACTGCAACAATGGCTCAGGCGCAGCCAATCGAGCAAGTGCAATGTTTTGGACGGAAGAAAACCGCCGTCGCTGTAACTTACTGCAAGCGCGGCCGTGGACTAATTAAGATCAATGGCTGTCCGATTGAACTTGTGCAGCCGGAGATTCTCCGATTCAAAGCCTTCGAACCCATCCTTCTGCTCGGAAAGCACCGTTTTTCCGGCGTTGACATGCGTATCAGAGTCAAGGGCGGTGGTCACACCTCTCAGATATACGCTATTCGCCAAAGTATAGCCAAAGCCCTCGTTGCATTCTACCAGAAGTACGTGGATGAGCAGAGTAAGAAAGAGATCAAGGATATTCTTGTCAGGTACGATCGAACTCTGCTGGTCGCTGATCCTAGGCGGTGCGAGCCAAAGAAATTCGGTGGTCGTGGTGCTCGTGCCAGGTTCCAGAAATCTTACCGTTGAAATCGTTATGCTGGAGGATCTTGCCTATACGGTTTTTTCTACATTATATTTGTATTGTCGGTTCATGTTCTATGCTGTGGAAAACTTTTGATATCAACTCGTAGGTCTTTTTGTTGTTGGCCCTTTTCGTTCATGAACAAGTGTGGCATTTTTGTTCATCTAACTCTCGTAGTCCGAAACTCCGAATTTAATATGTCTCAGGTATGGTTTTGCCCTTCAGAGAAATTCGATATTTGAATTAGTTGCTATCATTGTTGTCACCTTGGCAACATTTGTTTTGATTCTTTCTGGTTCTTTCTGAATTTTTATTATGCTCAACTGTTGTAATGCGATCTATTTGATACTGTATTAGGTAATTACCAACTAAACTGTTACTGTATAATTACTGTTTAGTGAAACTTAAATAGATTGAGGTTACAATTTATCAAGGTTTTCTGGAACTCGGACCGGCTAAAGAGCTAGTCGGGTGCTTGGTTAAGGGTCAATGGGATAGATTGGAGTCAAACCTGGTTAGATGGTGGGGAAGGGAAGATAGAGAAGGAAGATTTTAGAGATATTTATATAAAATTATGAATAAAATATTAAAAAATAAAATAAAAAGCAGTCAAACCGTGTGAAAACTGGGCGAATTAGGGTCAATCAGTGGACTGGACCGATTGGACCCCCTGTTGGCTGGTTTCCGGCTCAGACCAGCCGGTCTGATCCGGCCTTCAGAACCATGCAATTTATACACTTGGCATGCAATTGGTTGAGATGAATAAAAAACATGAGCGAATAGCTAAGTTGTTTTGTGAGGTTATTATAATTTTTCTATTAAATGTTTATTAGCCTGACCACTATTGATTTAATTGTTCATGCTTGATGCGTAAGCTAATATGACTTTCTTTGAGTCCAGCATTGAATATGGGATGTTACTTCTGTTATTAAGTTGTGGTGAGATGAGCATTTTGAAGTGACAGAAGTCTTCGCCTTCGAACATTGAATACATATATAAATACGAGTCTTGCCTTCAAAATGTTTTCTTTTATTTCTCTTTAAACCTGGTGTTTATGAAATTAATAGATAACTTAATTTTTTTCATTAAGTTAAAAAATACTACTGTACGTGTTCCCCACAACTTTGCGGTTAAAAATGACAGTAGGCTTTGATTTTGAAAAACATGTTTATTTTCCAAAATCTTTCCACTTTCGGAGAAAATCCGTGCGCTTCGTCCCTTTCATTCTCATTTGCATTTACCCCCGTTCTATCCAAGCAGGCCCCATTTATTTAGGAAATTTCCCGACACTCTATAGTAAATTATTCTCAAACAGTTCTCAAAATTTTTTAAAATTTTATGGCACTCCTGAGGCTAAACTGAAATTAAGTTTTTTTATTGAAAAGACATTTATGCCCTTATCTTATATTTGGCCGATGGTATCTTGTATTTGGCCGATGGTTTTGTAAATTCTCACATGTATCTTATAAATATACATATTTAACTTAAAAATTCTCACAACGGTCTTATAAATAGTATTTATTATTATGAATATGTTCATTGTCTTGCATATGGCCAAAATGGTCTTTGATTTCACTTCTTTTTTTTATAAATAAATATATTTGACTTGTAAATTTTCATATGTGTATTATAAATAATCATATTTGACTTGTAAAATAAGAGCACAATTGTCTTTTCATCCACAAATAGGTGTAGTGAAGTTTCAGAAAGTTTTAGGGATTGTTTGAAAATAATTTGCTATAGAGGGTAACAGTGACATTTTCCCCATTTATTTTCTCTCATCCAAAGCAACCATGTGTTTTGAAATTTGGAAGAAAAAAAAAGAGTGGTTTTGGTCTATTAAATACCCTTTTAACTAACAACTTTCTTATATTTAATCAACTAGAATAACCTTTTCTCTAATATTAACCCTGATAAATCAGCAACGGAAACTGATAAGGGTGGTGATAATTAGGACTAAAGATAAATCAGTTTTATGATAGCTGTATAGAATCAAGAAAGAAATACAGCAATGTCAAGTATTAAAAAATTTAGGAAGAATTAAAAGGTAAAATCTCATGCCATCATTGATGTCATTGGAGAGGCCTTTTTTCTCATTCAAGACCAACTATTAAACTGATCTTCATATTCCCTCCGATCCTAAATATAAGATAAAGTTGATTTTTTTGAAAAAAAATTAAGGAAGCTAATTATATTAGCTTAGAGTATTTATATTTATATTTTTTTCTTTAAACTAATTAGTTTGACTAATAAACTGATATATAATCTAAGAATACACAATATATGATATGATTAAGTAACTTATTTAACTTCCTTAATTTCTCCAAAGAAAATTAACTCTATCTTATATTTAGGACCGAAGGGAGTATTTTTTTCTTTTCCAACTCTGAAGAAATGAAGTTGGAACCTATACAAATTTTATGATGAATGTTGCATCTTTATGCTTATTTGAAATATTGATTGAAGTATTTAAAAGCATCTTTTCAAGCATTTTTGAGGTGACTAATGGTGATCTCAACCCTATTAAATTAACAGTTTTATTATTTTTTATAGGTAAATGTGAGAGAGGAAGTTTGTCATTTATGTGAATAGTGCCCAAAATTGTTTTAATCAAATAGTGATTCCAATAGTACCCAAAATTCATCGTTGGACCCTATCCTGCAAGACTGATTTGCATAAACTAATGATTTTGTCATTTTTGCTTCATTTTAAATAGTTAATGTATATTTTTACCCACAATAAAACTTTATAGTGATGGTGCAACTTTAAAAAAGTGTTATGAGTAAAGAATCCAAAAATATATACATAGAATGCCACATAATGTTAAGTACCTTTAATAGTCACATAAAATAAGAATGACCGGGCCAATAACTTTGTGACCTAAGTTAAGTGGCTTGAGAAATAATACGAAAGCCTCTTCAACGATTCAATATATATGTTGTACCAAAAAAAAAAAATCAATATTTATGAGTCCTAATATGCGCGCATTTATATATACACGTATAAATGGTATTTACTCATAAAAAGTCCGAAATTAAAGAAGTAACAAAATAATTTATAGAGAAGTAAAAAAAAAATTAAAAATAAAATATGGGGACTTTCTTCTTTTATTATAAATTGTATATTTGATGTTTATGATTAAGATAGAACAAAACCTGTGGAGTGTGGAGGAGATTAAAATAAGAACTACTATATTCTTAGAAAAACTTGTGGATGATATCAAATATTGGGATCTTATAAAAAGAACAGGGGGAGTATAAAATAATTTATAGACAAATAAAAACGTTTAAAATAAAATCCGGTGGACTTTCTTCTTTTATCATAAATCATTAAATTGTATATTTGATATTTATGTAAAAGGAAAATTGTAAGGAAAATCTCATATAAATACCTTTTGAATTAGCAAAACCTCCAAAAGTCTATTAACACTTTAAAAAGACTTAAAGGTATCAAGTACCAAATTGAGTTTTTCAAGTTTTGACACATTTACCATTTTACCCCTCAATTTTTTTTAAAAAATAACAGTGGTGCCCCCGCCGGAGCACCACCGCCGGCAGGCCGCCGCCGTCCCGGTGGCCGGCCGACCAGGACCCCCGACGGCCGGAGCTCCGATCGCCGGTGGTAGGAGCTCCGGCCGGTGGAAGATTTTTTGGTGGGGAGGGGGGTTTTTTTTTTGAAAAAAAGTTTTATTGAAATGGCAAGGGGTGGGATCGAACGTGTAGTAGCTTTGTTATATATATTCATTATTAAATATGTATAATATAATTAAACGTGTAGTAGCTTTGACAAAGTCAGTAATGGCGTTGACAAATTCAATAATGGAAATAACAAGATTCGTAATGGTATTGACAAAACCGTTTGCTGTTGCATGTTTTCATCAGCATTTTTGCACAAAACGTTTTTGTCAAAACCATTACCATTCTTGTCAAAATCATTACTAAACTTGTCAACCTCATTATTAAATTTGTTAAAATCCTTTTATTTATATTATGAATATTTTCATAATGGAATTGTCAAAACTATTACAATTCTTGTCAATCTCATTATTAAACTTGTCAATCTCATTACTGAATTTGTTAAAATCCTTTTATTTATATTATGAATATTTTCATAATGGAATTGTCAAAACTATTACAATTCTTGTCAATCTCATTACTAAACTTGTCAATCTCATTACTAAACTTGACAATTCCATTATGAAAATATTCATAATATAAATAAAAGGATTTTAACAAATTCAGTAATGAGATTGACAAGTTTAGTAATGAGATTGACAAGAATTGTAATAGTTTTGACAATTCCATTGTGAAAATATTCATAATATAAATAAAAAGATTTTAACAAATTCAGTAATGAGATTGACAAGTTTAGTAATGAGATTGACAAGTTTAGTAATGAGATTGACAAGAATTGTAATAGTTTTGACAATTCTATTATGAAAATATTCATAATATAAATAAAAGGATTTTAACAAATTCAGTAATGAGATTGACAAGAATTGTAATAGTTTTGACAATTCCATTATGAAAATATTCATAATATAAATAAAAGGATTTTAACAAATTTAGTAATGAGGATGACAAGTTTAGTAATGATTTTGACAAGAATGGTAATGGTTTTGACAAAAACGTTTTGTGCAAAAATGCTGATGAAAACATGCAACAGCAAACGGTTTTGTCAATACCATTACGAATCTTGTTATTTCCATTATTGAATTTGTCAACGCCATTACTGACTTTGTCAAAGCTACTACACGTTTAATTATATTATACATATTTAATAATGAATATATATAACAAAGAAGCTTTGGTGGCCTAGTGGCCATCATGCTTGCCTTGTAAAGGGGTGGGATGAGTTCGATCTCACCCCTTGCCATTTCAATGAAACTTTTTTTCAAAAAAAAATCCCCCCTCCCCACCAAAAAAGCTTCCACCGGCCGGAGCTCCTACCACCGGCGATCGGAGCTCCGGCCGTCGGGGGTCCTGGTCGGCCGGCCACCAGGGAGGCGGCGGCCGGCCGGCGGTGGTGCTCCGGCGGGGGCACCACTGTTATTTTAAAAAAAAAATTTGAGGGGTAAAATGGTAAATGTATCAAAACTTGAAAAACCCAATTTGGTACTTGGTACCTTTAAGTCTTTTTAAAGTGTTAATAGACTTTTGGGGGTTTTGCTAATTCAAAAGGTATTTATCTGGGATTTTCCCAAAATTGTATTTAGGTCCTGTACAAGAAAAAATATAATAAAATAGTTCTTTAAAATCTCAAAACTGCATTTGAATTCCTTAAGACTTTTTTACAATATATTTCAATGGTTAAATGTATATGAATTTGTCAATGGATGTCAATAGACTTATTAGTGTAAGTGCTCATGGATTTGTCTATGGGACGCTTCTGAATTTATTAGTGGAAGCCCATGAACTTATCAGTAAAATTTGAGTTTATTGTAAAGAAGTTTTACATGACTTAAATACAATTTTGAGATGTCAAAGATTAATTTATTATATTTTTTCTTACCTGGACCTAATGAAATTTTCTCATAAAAAATGCCTTTGCATATCATGAATATTAATTAAAGTAACAGGAAAGCTGAGGGGCTTCTTTGCAAAGAGTGATAAATAAAAGAATCGTGTTGTGTTGAAGAGAGCGCAGGCTTTTCCGATTTCTACGAGAAGCTTCAAATATAAACAGAGAAGCTCGAGCAAGATGCTCATAGACGTGAAAAATCTGAGAGTAGCGTAGTCACAGTATGTCGGATCCGTACGAAAGAGTGAAGGGAGGGAGATTGAGCTTCAAAGGCGGAACCCTAGCCACTCGTAGTAAAACGATCGACAAGAAGAAGAAGAAGAAGAACAACAAGCACAGCGACGGTCCCGCCGACGGTGAAATCGACCCTTCGAACCTCGACGACCAGGCGGAGGCTTCCGCCGCCGACGGAGGAGGAGGGCCAGGAGAAGCCTACACGATCGACGCCGCGAAGAAAATGAAGTACGAGCAGCTGTTCCCGGTTGAGGCCAAGAAGTTTGGCTACCAAGGCAAGACCGACTTCAAGTCCATCGAGGAAGCCCTCGATGATCGCGTCAAGAAGAAAGCTGATCGTTATTGTAAATAATTCTTGTCCCTTCAGTGTTCCGCCCATCTTCAAAATCTAGGTCCCCTTTTGTTCAGGTTCGTTTTGTCCTATTAATTTCTCTTAAATTGAGATTTAAGAAGTTAATCTGTTCTTCCACTAGTTTAATTATGTTTAGGTTTGTGGAATGTTTTGATAGAATAATTCTCTGCATAAATCAACGATAATAGAAATGCCTTCTAAGCATATCAAGGGTATAGGAATAAGGCTGTTATCACTTCGAATTATAATATACTACACAATGATTTTATGGAGGAGATATTTTTCTTAGGGATTAGGACGGTTGAATTTCTCAATGATATTGTCCGTTAGGTATTTTTTTGAAAGAAAGAAACTTTGTTAACTAGGGCAATGGCCGTCTGTGCAATCCCTTCTTAAGACAAGTTATGACAAAAATAGCAGAGTGTAGGTTCGGTTTTATGCTGTGGATTACTGGGCAATGAAAAGTAGATGCTTCCTTCCATATTAATATAGGCATGTTTCTCTTCTGAGGTGAATTTGCTTGAATAGTGCAGACATATGAGTTTCATTTTTTTATAACTTGCAACTATGATCAGGAACCTCATCGATAAAGCATCTCTTAAGATTGTGAGGCTTCTTAACCTCTCGGGAGTTGGGAGTGTCATTTATTGGTGGTGAATCTTGGAAGTTAAACTTATGGATGATTATTTCCTCTTTCCTTTGTTACTAATTAATCGTTTAGCAATAACAACAGGCCTTGTGAGTTTTGATGATCAGTTGACTTTGTTATCCTGTTAGCTAAGAAAAGAATTAGGATGTGCTTAGCTGCATGCGAGTGACTGCTCGTACTAAATGGGCTTTATGCTGAGCATTGGAAACCTTCACACCTTTCTCGTCTACCAATCAATCACTTCTGAAAAAACGAGAGCAAGGTGGTTTGGGGACAGTATGAGTTTAGCATGTCTTTTGTATTTATTGAACATCGAAATTTGTTGCATTTTTGGATGGTTGACATAAGGATTTGTGTGCAACCTTACAGATATTTTCACTTTTCTCTTCACCAACTATTCACTGAGGAAAAGTATAGAGCTAGAGCATGATTTTTTTTTCCTTTGCTTATCTTTCTTTCTGTATTTTTTTGGGGTGGGGTATAAATAGGATAGTTCAGGAAAGCTAACAGAACGCCACACGTGTACAACTTTTAATATCCATGTGGGCTGCCCCTTTTTTGTGAGGTCGGTTACTGGTGATTCTTTTTAGCTAAGCTTCTCAGATAATTTGAGAGATGGTGAAAAATAAGGGTTAGGGAAAGGGACTGCTTTGTGGAGCATTGCTTTGAAGTTGGCTTTAGAGGCCAAAACTTTGCTCTCTGGGGTCTGTTGCATCCTTAGGCTAGTCACTTGTGCATATCTTCAGTTGAATGGATGTTAAATGTTAAATATTTATATGGCATATTTAATGTTAAGTAACTATAGATCACTAGATTATATCACTAGTAATAACAACAGTCTCTGATTATCCACCTGAAATTATAGATTCTAGATTGATGGTTCACAGTCTAGTGTCTTTCATTTGAACATGTGTGGGCGAGCCTTGAGCTTTGCTGAAAATTACTTTGACAGCATTTTCATTTCGCAAGACTACTTTTTGGTTTATAGCATGTGTGTTTGTTGATTTTCTTGTGATGTTAACTATCGTAGTACATGTCACTTTTGGTAATCTGGTTAATAGGCGTTGGCGCGTTGTTGGAGCAGTTGAGCATGCAACTAAGTTATGGTCCTTCTGAAGTTGTTCCTGAAGGGGTTGCTTGATATAATGATATTCTGCATTAAAATTGGGATGAACTATTATGTTGTAATACTAGTCTTAGACCCTTCAATATGTTGTATTAAGCAAAAGTTAACCAGATGGCAGACTTGATTTCTTAGGCGTTAAGGGCTCTGAAACAATCTGACTCTTGCACATCAGTACTTGGATCCTTTTTCGGCTCGCTTCTCCTGTTTTGGATAATGAATGCAACATCATGATTTGTTTTATTCCCAGTACTTAAAATAAGTATGATTTTGGGAAAGTTTGGGAAGTGGAATTAAGTTTAACTTGAGTGAAAATAAGATTAATTAGTGAAAATGGGCAATTTAGGGCTGGATATCCTCAATGTCACTGGATTTAATATGGCACTTAATTCGTGATATGGGCTTAGCCAACATGTCCATTCTCTCTCAAACGCAGATTTCTCAAATTAGAGGATTCACACCAAAAACGCTTATTTTGTGGTACTAGGTATGAAGTTCGATCCCCACCTCAGACAATATACCTACCGTCTAAACTTGAAAACAAAAAAATGGAGGATTCATGAGGTGCAAAGTACAATTTTTTTAAAAAAATAAAATAAAATAAAAATTGGACCTTGCATCTATTCTCGCTTCAGCAAAATTCCATGCTATTCCCTTCCTAAGTACTCTTACAATATTAAAAATTGAGATATATCATTCCATTTCCATTTTATTCAAGTTGTTATATTGCTGTGCACATCAATATCACGATAGATGTGCCATTTTTTGTACCTCTGTTCTCCATCTAGAACAGGCCTAAGTCTAGGAGCAGTAGTGCAACTCCAACAACAGCATCCACTTGCATCCTTCACACATTTTCTGCAGCATCTGTAAGACAAAAAAAGATTTGAGCCAAATTTAAAGTGCCAGATCCAAAAAAAAGCAAAAGAAAAATGCAAGAGAAAACAATCTTACAGGAAAAGCAAATTGCAGTCAAGATTTGCACAGTTCCTATGCCTCAATTCATTGACTTGAGAACCACATATGTAGCATTTTGCAAACTTGTCATTAGCAGAGACTTGAGTCCTGTCTGTTTCAGTTGTGGCGGCTGCAGGATTGTATGAAGAAGGAGGCAGAGATAGACGAGAGTCGAACACAAATAGATTTCCTACCCATTCCGCAGGACCTTCATTCTTTAGATAGTTGGAAACACCTCCCTTCAAGGTGTACAAATTCTTAAAGCCCTTCTTTCTGGCATATGCACCAAAACAATTCTTCAGAATTAGTACCATTAAAAAAAAGAATGAATATCTCACTTCTCTCTCTCTATTTAGAGGGGCAGATATTAATGGCCCAAAGTTATCATGTAGGGCCGAACTCACAACCTTCCACTTATCAAGAAACTTTCATACTACTAGGTTATAAGGCTACTGACGAAATCTTGCATTTCTAACCAATACATTTCAGCTCCATTAGTCAACTGTTTCCTTTCATAAAGAGGAGAGAATGATCATGTGCCATGCAAGCAAGTGGAGTGAGCCCACCTGTTAGAGTAATCCTTCTCCCCACCTCTCTCTCTCTCTCACTTACACACACACACACACACACAAACTCTCATCCCCCATCCACCCCACTTCATGGACAAAACAAGAATTTGAAGAGCCAAAGATTGAAAGTGTAGCCATAGGTGAGCTTCATATAATCAAATTGGTTTGCATCTTAAACACCTAGTCACATCCTCAGCCAGATATCTCATTCTTATAACTCCAAGCCCCTAAGAAAGGTTTAAGCAGTATTACTCAATTCCCAGGAGCAAGTGATGAGTCTCTATCTTGCTAATTTTTAGTTTCACAAATTTTTTAGCTAACGGTTTTGTGGTTGTTCAATGGATTCATTGAAGAGAGTGTCGTATCATCTATTTTGGAAACAGACCACATATGTGACAAAGTCTAGGAGGTGATAGTGCAATAAGATCAATTAGGAGTTGTAATGGAAGAAGATTTGTTGATTTGTTGCCAAATTACATAATGATTTACCTCAATATTGTAGAATATACATCACAACGAATCCCTCCAGTGCAGTACATCAATATATTCGTTTTTTCTTTATCTACATTTGCTAAAGGATCTGAAGCTGCCACCTGAATTGGAAGAAACACACACATGAAGTGTATTAACGGATATCAATGGAAAGATCAATTCCCAAAACTTCTTTTCAGTTATTGATGATATGCTAACCTAAGACCAAGGCAAGCCTCTTTACTACCCTTAAGAAGAAAACTATTTTAAATAGGTAACCCAAGTCAACAGCTAGAATGCTGCAAGAAAAACAGGATTTAATATAATTACTTAAAAAATAATCTATACAACTAACCATATGTTTCAGTAGCATTATATCCAAATTTTGTGTGTGTGTGTGTGATTTTTCAATTCTCAGTGCATTCACTAGAGTTTAATGCCTGCTTCTTCAAGCGCATATATTATAGAAGATGACCGTATTTATTTAATTTCTCTCATGCTTTGCTCTTACTTGTTTAAGGGAAGCTTTTTATTAACAAAAGCAAATAGAATAGAATAAAAGATCGGGCAGTTTTAACACATTTTTTGCCTCCTTGGCTAGTTTTCTAATTTGCAAGATGCCTTGTCATCCTCCCTACCTGTAAAAAGTCTCAACTGCACCATACATATATTAAATACCCACCATACATGGCTTTATTAGGATCAAGCATCATGATGAATTCCAACCATATTTTATTGACACATCAAATAATGACCTTACCTCTTCCTGGGACAAACCAAATGAAGTGCTCCTAAAGCAGTCCACATTAGGCCGCAAAGCACCACGAAAATGTCCAATATCCCACTCGTAACCTAAATACCAAGCATAATATATTCATTTTACAACGAACTATGACAGATAAAGTCTTCCACAACTAAAAATAGGTGGGCAAGCATGCAAATAGATCTCCAGAAATGTTAACTAAGATTGAGAACAAAAAATATGATGGATATGATGAACTGAGCCAACAGATTTGTTGCGAATATCAAATTTAGAAATATTAATTAATTATTATTATTAGAGATATCATTTAGTATTTATTGGGATTATGTACGAATATTATATTTTAGGAACATATCTTTAAGATATTATGATTTAATTTGATTAGGATAGATTCTAGGGTTAGGGTTAGTCTATTAGTTTGACTACATAAAAGCCTCCTTGCACTCTTTTTTATTCTCAACGATCAATAATATTCAGAGTATTTCTCATGTACTTCAATATGATCCTTCAATCTCAACAAGATTAAAGAAAGAACAGTTAAATCTTTTTTATTTTATTTTTTTTGCGAATTCAGGTAAAGACAACAAAGCTAGTACTACTTAAAGAACAGAACTACTACCATTTCTCACATCCAATATAATGCAATTGGTGTCAGGAATAAGACCAGTCCTATTCATTTCTTCCAATCGATTTCTCCATTCTGATGGCACTAAAGGTGTTGCTCGCATAGAAGGATCAAGAAGAGGAAGATGTGATATGCCACCTTCCAACTGTAGGACAAAGAAAAGTTAAAGGGAGATGGTTTCATTCTAAGTTAAGAACAACTCTTCAACTTAAACATTATACAGCCAATAAATGTAGAGGATGCAGAAACTAGTTACAAAGCTACAGCTTAGAGAAATCTTAATTACTACATGATAAATAGTCTTTATCAAATCTTGCATAATGCATGACAAAGAAAATATAGATAAGGGACCGTGAAGCACTATCCACTGTAACTTGCTCTGTATGCATGATAGGATTTTATGGCATACTACTCGATGTGCTAACACATGACTTGCCTGAACAAGTGAAGGCTTATACCGCAACTTCAATCTCGGGAAGGCATGCCCTTTCACTGATGGAGAGATCTGAACCAGGATATTGGAAAATCTGTCATCTTGTCTTAACCATTCAACATATGCCAGAGCATCTTTTGATGGTCCACTATACTGCATACAGACAGTAATATACCACATCAGCAGAAAACATAATGTTTAGACTCTGAAACACCAAATTTGACAGGTAGTTGCTCAAGGGAAGTTAACTTTTATTTGGATTAGAATCTCTCAGTTAAGCAGCAAGATATAATATTGGGCAAGTTACAAAGAAACAGTATGTACTGAAATTTGACCCCACTATCAAAACCAGCCCGACATACCCCCTCTACACATTGAATAGTCCTTTCATGAAGTTAATATTTTCAATAACGCAATCAATGAAGAAAGTATAATGACGCAAAAGTAGGCAACCTTCCCTACAACAACAACAACAAATTTTTATATGACATTATTTTTTATTTCAACAGTTACAGTCATATTTTATTTTATCGCTGGCATATAAGGGTTCTTCAGAATATCTCCCCGAAATGTCTAAGGTAGTTACGTACTATTTATGTATAATTGCTGAAGTGCTTTCAAAGAAGTGGCTTATCTTTAAAATTTTACCCGCAGTAGTGGATTCACAAAAAAGCTGGCATTGTGAAATTCGTATACTTTCGAAGGTTATTTAGCTAAGAATTAATTTCAAGCAAGAATCTCAACCCCTACTAACATCAGATTTCAGTAGTTTAAGTTTGATATGTTGAAGGAATGTAGGAGGCATAAAAACTTGCACTTGGATATCATGCTTAGCAAATTCCAATCAGGAAAAATAAGAACCCTTTTTATGGATGTCTCGTGATAGAATTACTTAGAACTCCTAATTCGGCTTACTAATAAATGAAAATAAATAGTTAAAGAAGGGGGAGGGGAAACTGCCCAGAAGCTAGTACAGAATTAATAGATTCAATGCATAAAATAAGATTTCACTAACCTGCGCATTTATACCTTGTTCATTCAAGTAAATTCTGCCATTTATGTCAAGACCCTGTCAATAGACCAAAAACTTACACCTGAGAGGAAAATGTGGAAATTGCAATTAACTCCAAAAGTGCGCCAAATGAGAAAATATATCCAATATCCTTTATGTTAATACTCTTATCATTGACAAATAATCCCTAACAATAGCCAGAGTATGCACGTATCAATAGATGCATGTGCATGGATGGTAAGATTAAATTCTTAATGTCACTAATGAACCCAAAGAAAGATTGAAAAAGAGCGGGAACCTCCATGAAAGCCAGGTGCTTAGCGACTACTGCTTCCGGATCATCGATAAACACGAAGTGGTAAAAATTCACAACCACGAAATCACCTTCCAAAGCTTCTGAAGCATTGCATTGGCTAGAAGTGGAGCAACCAGTTCTGTCGTACTTGTCGTTCGTCTTCTTCACCAAGCTGGGTTGTGAGATGAGCACCAACCATTTTCGATGGCGGAAAGAGACAGAAGAGAAGGTTTTCAAATTGAGAAGGTGCTTTTGGAAAGGAACGCCATCTCTGTTGGAGAATGAAGCAGTAACTTTAGGAGTGAGGGCACCGAAGACACCCTCACAGAAGACCCTCATCCTTGGTGGGAACAATTGGCTGTCAATGGGTCATATAGAAGTACAGAAGATGAAGATTGAAGATTAAGCTGAATTTGATGTCTGAATCGGGTGTGTGCATGGCCTGCCGGATGAACCTGGGCTAGCACCGGGGACCCACTGGATCTGGAGCTTTGAAATTGCGAGCCCAACTCTACGCATAGATTATTTTGTGGAGCCCAAAACCTTTTGTAGTCTAGCCCAACTATGAAATAAGGAAGAGTTAGGAAAAACTTTCAGAAGTTTTGTTTTAAAAAACAATTCTTATGTTGATTTCATAATAAAAATATATTTTTTGAAAAGTTAATATTAATATAAGAATAAAATCTGGGTTCATAGTATTAAATATTAATATATGCATAATATAACTGTTTTCTAATTTGAGCTAACTAGTTGGCTGCAGAATGATTATGGGTTGCCTTCTTTTAAAGTTCATTGTAAGTTATCCAGAGCTTTATCTTCTCTATTAAAATGGAGTAAGGCTAGCATTGGGAATATTTCAATGAGAATCAAGCAGAAAGAAGAGGAATTGAGAAAAATATCCAGTAACACTTCCTTGCTATCTCATCTTAGTGAAGAATCTTACGTTGCTCTTCGAGAGACAAAAGCTAGATTTGAATTCCTGTATTAGTGCGAAAACTGCCACTGGTCGCAAGGAGCAAAACTGAAATGGGTATCTCAACAAGAAAGAAATACAAAATTTTTCCATGCCTCAGCATCCAGAAGAAAAGCAAAGAACCTCGTCATAAGCATTAAAAGGAAGAATGATACTTGGACTAGTAATATTCCTGAGATTGCTGGTATGGCTCATTCTCATGTCTCTCAAGCCTATTGTTCCTCTGGAAATATGCCGGTCTCCCAGACATTAAAAGTTCTGAATGGGATTGAAATTCCATCTATCTCTTCAATGGATTTTAATTTCCTTCCTAAGCTCTTCTCGTTTGAAGAAGTGAAAGAAGCAGTCTTCTCATTGCCTAAGCATAGTGCCCCGAGCCTAGATGGATTCCATGCCTTTTTCTTTAAAAAATATTGGTTTTTGGTGGGCAATGATATTTTTTGCATGGTACACTCTTTTTGGGAGTTTGAATTTCTTTTGAAACCGCTCAACAAAACCAACATCATTCTAATCTCTAAGGGAAACTCAATGCAATCATTCAGAGATTTAAGACCAATTAGTCTCTATAATGTGTCATATAAAATCATTTCTAAAGTTTTATGCTTAAGAATGAAATCCATTCTCTCTAATTACATTGCACCCAATCAGTATGCTTTCCTCAAAAGAAGGCTTATCTCATATAATATTCTTTTAGCATTGGATCTCATGAATCAAATTCATATTGTAACTTAGAAAAGGATGAAATTGGTTGCTTTTAAAGTTGACTTTGCTAAAGCTTTTGATACTCTTTCTTGGGAATTTATTTATGCAGTGATGAAAAAGAATGAATTTTTCAGACAGATGGATTGCCTTAGTCATACAGTGCATTACAATTGTTCAGTATCAAGTGATTTTAAATGGGCAGGTTTTTCATGTTATTCTTCCAAATCGGTGAATTAGACAAGGGGTTTCCTTATCCCCTTATCTTTATATATTATCAACCAATGTCTTATCTTGTGTTCTTTCATCATTTGAAGTAGTTGGCTTGTTGAAGGGTATTAAAGTATGTAATTCTTTCCAACCAATCTCTCACTTGCTTTATGCTTATGACTCTATTTTCTTCTTTGAATGTAATGATCACAATGCAAACTCTTTTATGGTTGCCCTTGATTTGTATAGTGCTTGGTCTGGTCAGGCAATTAATTTTTCCAAATCCTTAATCATCTTTAATCCCAATGTTACTTAGCCTATGAAAACCATTTCTCCCCATTTTTTGGAGTCCATTATTCAGACAGTCTAGGGAAATATTCAGGAACATGGGTTTGTCTAGGTAGAAATAAGTTCATAGTGTACTCACAAGTGGTTGAAGCAATTGAAAGAAGAATTGCAGATTGGAAAGCTCGACTTCTATCTAAGCCTCTAGGGTTATGCTCATTAAATATGTTCTCTCAGGGCTAATCTTCATGTTGTATCATGTATAAGTTGCCTTAATATGTATGTGATAAAATTGACTCTAAATGCATTAGTTTCTTTTAGGGATCAAATGGTGACAATCGAAAAATGCATCTTTTAGGCAAACATGATATCCGTAAGCCTGCTAAAGAAGGGGGTTTAGGATTGAGGTGTACTTGCATGGTTAATGATGCATTGTTAGCCAAACAAATATGGAGAATTCTATCTGCTCTTGAAGACTCTTGCCTCTTTAATACACTAAGAGTGAAACATTTTGTTATGAATAGTACTACAATTGTTAAAACTCCTTACAATTCATCCTCAATGTGCAAAGGTATTGTGAAATGCTCTGATCTTATTATTAAACACTTGCAATGGAAAATAGGATCTAGAGATTTTGTCTCTTTCAACTACCCTTTGTGGTGACATTTGCAAATAGGATCTACTAGTGCAAATTCTTTGCATAAAGTATATGATCTTTTGTTGCATCTTCCATCTAGCCGGTGCCGTGTAAGATAGAATCAGAATCTAGTTCGAAGTATTTATCCTCATGATATTGCCAACAGGATCCTTGATATTCCTATTTCTTTTGTGAGGCTGAGGACAAACTTGTTTGGAGTAAAAATGCATTAGGGTTGTATTCTTCAAAAACTGGTTTTCACCTGTAGAGACCAATTTTTCTCCAGAACTCTTCAGACTCATTCTAGAAATTTCTTTGGTCTATTTCGTTGCCAATGAAAGATCTACTCTTCTTCTGGAAACTACTTAATCATGCTATTCCATCTGCAGATATGCTAAGGTCTTATCATTTGGATATCTCAGGCTCATGCCCCTTTGGCTGTAATGTTGTAGAAACTTTGGATCACTTATTTGTTACTTGTCCTTTTGCTGCTATTTGCTTTTGAGGTTTATCTATTAGATTCCCTTTTAATACATTCAATGAATTCACCTCTTAGGTGAAAAGGAACCTCTTGATGCTACACAATGATGGGCACTCTCATTTGATAATTGAGGTAATCAAAACTGTTGTTGTTATATGAATGAAAAGGAATCTCATTGTTCACAATTCATCTTCTGCTGATCTCTTATCATATATTAAAGAGATTAAGCATGCAGTGGCCTTTACAAGTCTTGCATTTAAGTCAAATTCTTTGGCCTCTATGTCTTCTTCTTCCATCATTGTTCATCAAAATGTGGATAGCATTTTGCTAAGCGGGTGGATTATTGTTTTAAAGAAGCATCACACAATGAAAATCTGTCAGCCTTGGATTGGATTCCAAGGTCATCATCTAATTTCATTCAAATGGAAAAAAGTTTTGTGATTACCATTATTTGCTTCTTTATGTCTTAGAGCATGCCTTCTTTAGATCATAAGTCCATTGCTTTTCAAGAATCACAGAGGCAACCCTTGCAAATCATCTGTCTGAATCAAGCTTTCCTCCATCTTAGTAGATTTAACACAAAGTGTCATCTAATGTGATTTATCAAGATATTGAGGAGCTCCTCTATAATTTTATTTTTTAGCAAGTTAGCTTTTCTTATAATCTTTATGGCATGAATTTTAGCTTCTTTAGAAACTACTACAGTTTTGAGGTTGACATGTAATTGTTTGACATGTTATTACTTGATGTAATCTTTTTATTAATATACATTTGACTTTATTTCAAAAAAGAAATGAGAATTGCTAGTGTAAAATAAATTAAATGAAAAACTTTTACAGCATCCATTAAAAAAAGTCACATGAGATTAGTTCAGCTGGCAAGGGTAAAGTAGGATATGAGCAAATATAAGAGTTCAAACTATCTTAATATATGAAAAAAAAAGGGTTAAAGTGCTAAAATAACCTTCAACTTTTATCAAAATTGTAACAGTAATCATAAACTATTTTTTAGAGCAAAAGTAACCATAAACTTTTAAAATTGGGGCAAATCCACTAAACCCAGCTAACTTTCATCTATTGAATGGAGAAAATTAATCTTTTAGCCCTTAAAGTTTTGACTCACTTATAAGTTAGTCCTTGAACTTTTGACTCGTTTGAAACTCAGTCCCTAATGTTTATGAATCATCCTATGTGGCAAAAAATGTTAAAATACCGCTAAAAATTCCTTAGATGGATTTTACATAAATTAAAAAAATAAAAAACAGCGTCCCTGTTCCCATCAACTCGCAACCCCCTCCGCCTCTGTTTTCCAGAAACCTCACTGAGCATAAGTTGCGTCCATGATAGATCCTTTTGAAGCACTAGATGGCAGCGAACAACTTAGGTTGGAGAATATGTTGAAGCCACTTATGATGCTTTTAACTTGATAAAGTATCCAAGTATGCAAGAAAAAGCCAATAAGGAAAAAGAGATTTCTTAACTTTTAAATAATGAATGATGAATAGTGTTTGGAAGAGGATGAGATTAGAAAAAGTCAAAGCACACACACTTCACAACATACATGGCGCACAATCTCTCCTTTTAATAACAAATGGAACTATAGATCCTTTACATAATGCTCATAATTTTGAAGGCCTTTTAATATAAGAAAATTGATCTCACCCTATGCTTGAAAGAAGCTTGTCATGGACGCCGCGGATGGGGGTTCTGGAAAATAGGGGTGGAGGGGGTTGCGAGTTGCTAAGGACATGGACGTTGTTTTCTATTTTTTTAATTTATGTAAAATCCACCTAAGCAATTTTTAACAATATGTTAACATTTTTTTTTTTTTGTCATATAGAATGACTCAAAAACATTAGAGACTAAGTTGCAAGTGAGTCAAAAGTTCAGAGACAAAGTTATAAATGAGTCAAAATTTTAAAGGCCAAAAGATTAATTTTTCCCATTGTAATATATGAAAATTAGTTGAGTTTAATAGTTTTACCTCAATTTTGAAAGTTTATGGTTACTTTTACTCTAAAAAATAATTTATAATTACTATTATACTTTTGATAAAAGCTAAAGATATTTTAACACCTTAACCAATGAAAAAAAAAACATCAAATCTCAATTCACCCAAAAATAAATATCACATGTATTTGCATATCTTAACGTTTTATTGATTAAAAATCTTGAAATCCATGCGAATTTGAGTTTGGTTTCTCTAATGACAAACCACATTTTAGCCCATAGGTCCAATGTATGTGTATGCATACATGTACGCGAGCTATAGGGACATTAGAAATAGAATACAAATCATCCAAGAGTTTTGATTGGCCATTTATTATATTTCTATTCCCTATCCTAGTCTCCTTGAAAACTTCAACCAAATAGTGTAAAAATGAGAATAATTTGAGTCGTGTGAAACATATAGTAACCTCTTTTGGTTTAGAACCACTGGACTAAAGTTTCCAAGAAAGAAAACTAGCCAATTGAGTTAACCAAGAACTTGAACCAATTTCGGTCCCCAAACAACATTTTGAGGCCAAATGATTTCTAGCCATTCACCTCTCTATCGTAACACATGTAGTTCCCCCACATTACTAACAGTTAGCGTCCAGTCCAGCGCAGCGTAAATTCAGTTACTCCTGTTGGATCCCATAACGGCATTTTACTTTTTCTCCTTCTAAAAGCTTCTCTACAGCATCTAAAGGAAGGCCAATCATCTCTAATGTCTTCTCCCACACTTCATATGATGTTTGAATGTTATGCGCTTCTTCTGATGGATTTGTTGGACGGCAGTCTTGAGACAGATAGGCACAAACTGGCCATTCATCTGCTTTCAACATTTCACAGTACTCCGGAACTTGGGGATCCGTGGCCGCAAAAAGCGTGCTCCTTGAACCTGCATTGGTGGCAGAAAATCAAGATGAGATAGGTCATCAGAAATTTATTCAGACATGCTTTTAGAAGATTATATACTTCATGACTGATTGGTCCGTGTAGGGATCAAGTTTTGTTTTTGTGACACAATGCATGACATTGATTCGTATTATGATCAAGTTAGAGGATGAAAATTTTAGAATCATAAGGACAGCAAAAGGCATAAGAAACCAAAAAACAAACCAACCACATTAAAAATCTATCACACGCAGTCAACAGCAATTCATGCTTGTTGAGCAACTGTAGCATGAAGGAACAGGAACTAACCTTCTTGAGGGTTAAAGACGAAATATGGTATAAAACGATAAACAGCCTGAACAAATTGGGAGAGATCCCTTGCCTGCAAGAGATAAAGTTGAAAGTGTAAGAGATACAAAATATTTATTAGGTGAAACATAAATTACGGGCGGGGCCAACCATTGAACCAAACTAAAGAGATGAAGATTAAATTGAGCCTGTTTGGATTAGTTCAAGATTGAGATTGCAAGATATTGTACTTGACCCAAATTATAATTTCTAAATCAAGTCATCAGCATCATATTCAATTGAAATAGTAGTTACTAGGCCCGCCATATCACCCAAACTTCTGTTAGAACACTGAAATGCCATTTTCTCGTCTCCAGAATGTTTCCAGAAGGCTTTTTATAACCATATAGTAGGAGAATTATAATTAAAGAAGACTCACAACGTTAGTTAGGACAATTCCAGGTGACACACACACTACACTGATGCCAGCTTCAGTGGGAAGTCGCTTTGTAAGAACACTACTAAACATGACCTGCAATCAAAAGGCCAACTCCCGTTTCATACACAGCTTAAAGATGGAAGTTTAAGGGGCTGTTTGGTATGAGGGGAGGGGAAGGAAAGTGAGTGGACGGAAAATTTTTGAGTTAGAATTAAAAAAATTAGAGAAGTAGGGTTAAGATTTTTTAATTAATTTTTTTTATTCTTGTATCTTACATCTTCTCTTTATTAAAATTTTATAATCTCATTTCTCCAATTTTTTAAAATTCAACTCGTAAAAGTTTTTCCTCCCCTCCCTTTCCCTCCAAATCCCTCATACCAAACAAGCCCCAAGTAATTTCACTTTCACATGAGTTTACATCATTGACAAGCAAAAATCAACCTCGGAAGCGAATATTTAAAAAAACATGAATTTCGAAAAGAGAAAAAGGAGAACCACAGGGAAAATCAAAGTACAGTGTTATGCCAACTCTAGTATCAAGAATTCATTCTATCAAAAACCAGCCAACAGAAAGTAGTACAGTTTTAAAAGTTATTTAGCAACAGCATAAGCAACATCTCAACATAAATTTTCAGTCAACCTATATCAACAACTTTCCAGTAAGAAAATACTCATAATTGAAAACGGAAATATGATAGGAGAAATATAAAAATAAGCAGAAAAAATAACTCAGGTAACGTAAGGAAATACGTGATCATATTAACACACATGGCAGATAAGCAAGTTAGCACTAATGTCTTTGTCCCCAAATTTTTATGCTAAAGTCTAAGAATCAGGAGAAATGGCACAAGGATCCCAACCAAGCAGAGTACAACTATATTTCTGTGTACAGGTGGTGAACTTCAAAGACCACCAGCATAGAATAGGAAATTGAACTGTGTCTTATCATCCGTCTGATTTTTTATTTCAATCCAAATGCCTTTCAAGTTCAACACAGTTTCCCTCACTGTTTCTTTTTATTGTTTTATAAATATAATATCATTCATATTATTGATATCAGAGGCTGCCATTTCAATTCCCCCGCCTCCACCAAAGGTTATAAATTATCAATAAAATATAGAGAGATTGAAGCAGAAGGACAACACAAGGAGTTGTATTCATGGATGGCTTTTTATTTTTATTTTTGTAAACTCACAACATGCATACTTGAGATTCACAATCTTCATACCATTTAATCAACAATAGTACCCATTCTTTAAGCTTTTATTGAAACAGATTGAAACAGCTTTTGTAAATTGGCTCCATAGGAATTTTGAATCAAAATACGAAAAATGATAGGCTAATTTGTCTCGCACCCAATGCCTTTTTGTTTTAGGGTGTGTTTGGTATGAGGGATTTGGAGGGGAAGGGAGGAAAAATTTTTATGAGTTGAATTTAAAACAATTGGAGAAATGGGACTACAAAATTTTAACAAAGGGATGATGTAAGATTAAAGAGTAAGAAAACTTCATTAAAAACTTTTAAACCCACTTCTCTAATTTTTTTAAATCCAACTCCAAAAAATTTTTCCTCTGCCCACTTTCCCCCCCTTCCCCGCACACCCAATGCTTCTGAAATAGAAGTTAAAGTATTGGTAATTAAAGGCTGAGATTCCCTCCCGCCACCTGGGCTCGATCCCTGGGAAGTCCCTCCCAAGGGGCGACTCCGGATTAGTCTGCACCTTCGGGTGTGGGATACCGGAGGAAGAAATTCAAAAAAAAAAAGGCTAAAAAGAAGAATGAAATGGACTTGTATCAATAGAACAATAGGTAATTATGCTTCATTGCACCTGCAGTTTAAATCAAATAAAATCTAGTACACCAAGACAATAACATTTATTTAAATGAACCAAAATATTAACAATGAGCAAACTGGGCTGCACAACCATTTATCATCAACAGAATAAGAAAGCTAACAGAGATTTCAATATTTTATTCTCTGTGATTCAGGTCTGACCTCTAAGGGCTGTGCATGAAATAAAATAAAAACATAAGCAGTATGAATTTTATGCTTTCGTTAATATGCATACCAGCATCTAACTTTACAGTTCAATGAGCAATACCATCACATGTTTAAGAGACAAAGTTAGATTGAAAGTTCCTTATTCAAATATCCAAAAGTTAAACCAGGCAGATTTCTAAGATATAAAAAAAACCAGGTAGGCTACAAAATAATTTTTTATTGATTAAAAAAAGAGAAATAAAATATGCAAATATGCTTCTCAGCCTTTGCCATCAAAAGTTTAAAATGTTGAACGGTGAGTGCACCTCTGCCAACTTGCTGTTACAATACCCCAACAAACTCGTAAATTTCCTTTTTCCAGAAGTGAAATTCATGTCATCAGGGTCAACAAAGCCAAGATGATGCATCTACAAGAAGGAAAATGGACAAAACATTTACTAAGATTTATTGAGGTGAAAAAATGAAAATAAACAGAATAATATCAGACTAGCAAAGAGCCAAGGAACAGTATAGCAATGTCCATGGCAATAGAGCCATTGAACAGAATAAACAGAATAATATCAGACTAGTAGAGAATTTTGGGTATACCAAATGCAAAATAACAAGCCGTGTTACACTAGTCTCTAACATGTTTTCTTTCCCAAAAACATGACTTTTAGTACTTGAAATATGTGAATTAATAAAAAGTCAGGTTTTTTATAACAAAAATTTATAATTAAAAAATCAGTGAAGACAAATATCTGCAAGTTTGTAGAGCTTTATAGAAAAGAATAGCATGCCCTGGTAAAAAGGAAAACAAATAAATAGAAAAATGTTTCTCCTTTTGTTTCATCTTTGGACACTCAAAAATGAAGCTTTAGTGTGTCTTTAAACTATACTGAATGAAGCTCAGCACATATTTAGCCCAAAAAGTCAATACCACCAGTTAGAAGAGAATATGACCAAGCAAGTTTCATAGATAATAACACAATTGATGTAGGTCATATACTCTGACTGTTGGTGTTCAGAGAAACATTTCATTGGAGTTTTCTGACTAAACCAATTATCAGTAAATTATATTCTACATGGTAAGAAATAGTTGAGGCTGAGGATATGATGATTTAGCATTTTGCTTGCTCCAAATCGAATTAGAAAAGAATTAAAAATTAAAAAAAAAAAACACTCAGAGGAATAACAGATAACAGTAATTTCAAAATCTGTCTGTTCAGATGATAGCACAATAAAGTTCATTCTGAAATTATGCAGGAATCAGAGCTAATAAATAATACTGTTCAATTTATTAAACAAACACTTACTAATAAAAGTTTGAGCAGTTTAATTAAAAATATTAGGAGAAATGGTAAGGTGCTTAATCACACCTCGTGTATGCAAGTTAAATTTAAATGGCAAGGGACTTACAATGGAATTCACATTAACAATTCGACTTGGAGAACCCCTAATAAGGGATGGCAAGAGAAGAATAGAAAGCAAAGCTGGAGCAAGATGATTGACTTGCAAGTGCTGTTCATAACCATCTTTTGAAAATTTTTGTGGCTCTGAGTAAGAAGATATAAATGAGTGGGTCAGTTTTAGAGGTATTCAATGAGAATCAATCCAAAAGCACCTATAATTAAATTAAGCCTATTATTGTATCACACAAAAAGTTGATAAATTAATGTCACATGGCATGTAATTTCAATAATTACACTTAAGTACCCATTGTCTCAATATATAAAATGAAGAGTCAGTGATTGAAGATGATTATAAGTTCAGAGCAATAGGAATATGAAATTGCCAAAAATTTGGCATCATATTTATTAAATCAGAAATATCAACCTCCCATGGAAAATATTCCAGCATTATTAATAAGAACATGTAGGGGTCCAGAGCGTGCATTCCATGCATCAGCAAACCTCACCACAGAGTCCAATGAGAGAAGATCCACCTCCATCACCTTGAGAAGCCACAAGTAGGAACAAATCAAAATCAAACAACAAAAGAATTTAACAACTAAAACTATGCCATGCAATATGCATGTTCAGCCGAGCTGACAAAAACATATGATGATCTAACTAAAAATTTTAACACAAAATGCAAAGTTTCAAAGATAAGAGTGTCTTATTGGTTTGAAATGATTACGATCAAAGCCGTCCAATAAAGCTAACATATATAACTTTTTCATCCATCATACAGAATTTAGCAAACCTTACTCGTAAATAGAAGTTTGAAGTCCCCAATGGTCATTTAAGTTACCTCAATATTGAGAGGAAGGCCCATCCCTGACCATTCATTCTGCCACTTCTGTATCAACTCTTGAGCCACCTTTGGATTCCTCACTGCCATAATGACATGGGCCCCTGACTGAGCTAACTGCCTGCACGATAAAAGAATAACAAAAGCCCCAGTTCATCAAGCTCCCGTTTATATGAATGAAAAGGCGGCACCCATAGATTAAATAAATATCTACGTGGGCTCTGCTTGACAGCCTTGCAAATGTAGGACTAGGAAACAAAAATAAGTAAATATGTTCCATCTATTATTAGTAAGGATCTTCCTTGCATAAGGTTCCTCGGAACAAAAACAGCAAAAACGCAGTACCACGAAGCGTCCAACACTCCGTAATTAGGTTAAACCACAAAAATCCAAGTCTTAATTATTAATCGAGTTTCACAAATCTTCTAGCTGACCAAGGAGAAGCAGGAGGCCGAAATGGTTATTAGATAATTACAGTTTCAGTACATTTTCTCCCAGCCTGCTTCCAGCTAATTCAGTTCATTTTCTTCCAGTTTGCAAGTATAGGAAAATAAAAGGAAGGAAAAATTAGCAAAGAAAGAAGGCAAACCTGGCGATTTCGAGGCCTATGCCACTAGTGGACCCGGTGACAATGCAAGTGAGGTCATTAATGGGAGGAAGAGGCATGGGGTTTTGCAAGTGACTAGCCATTATTCTCTGAAATAGCATTTCGTAGAACAAATAGAACCACCCTCTCAACCACTCAATCCAACCCAACCCTTGCTTCTTCTTCTCGTCCGTGTTCTTGGCTTCCTCGGTGGAAGACGACGACGACGCTGCCATCGGAAGCAAAACCCTCCTCTCTCTCTGGCGCTCTCAGTTTCTGAAAGACAATCGCATCGGATATCTGTCTTTTTGGAGAGAAAGCATCTGAATATGTGCAATTCTTTTGCTTTGTATTGCCGCCTTCTTGTGTGGCTTGTCCAGTCGCGTGAAGACTGTGGAGGTCGGAGGGTGGATTGGGGTCACTGTCAGGTGTGAAGTCCCGCTGATTTTTGGCAAAAAAAAAAAAACATGTGTTAGATATTGGATGTGTGGATTATGATCCTCCGCTTCTATTTTAATTATTGTATAAATTTTTAATGGTTAGATTTTAGTATTTTTAATAATATTAAAATACTGTTGGCAAAAACAATAATATTAAAATATTAAATAACTATATATATAAATGGTTAAGGGCCTATTTGAGTTGATGTTCGAAAACTATGTTCACACAAATTAAAAGAAAGCTCTTCTCATATGCTTATCTCGTATACCATAAATCATATTGAAAAAACAGTTTCTACCGCTAATATAAACAGACACTAAAATCTGACTTGAACTTTACATCAAAAAAAAAAATTATATCAAAAAATTTTACTTGAACAATTTAGAATCCAAGAAGATAATAAGTATGAAAAATTATAAATATTTTGATGAACTTCTATAAAAATAAATAATATATTTTGATCAAATTCTAACTGTTTACATTTATTTATATGTATTTTTATTTAATATTATAAATATTATAAAAAATATTAAATTTTAACTATTGAAATTTTTTTTTTTTTTACCTGAATAACTATTGAAAGTTAAGCCTATGGTAAAAATAAGAATTGAAGGGTAAGGGAAGTTCCTCACCTAGTGGTTCAGAATTCAGACAGGTCAAGATCATTTAAATTTATTTTTGTTCTCTTTTTACTTAGCCTAACATTATTTTGAGTTTGAAAAAATTACAATCATTTATATTTATGTTGTAGCTTTTGTTAAACTATATACTATAATTTATATATGAATATTTTATTTAGTTATAAATTGATGTTAGATTGTTAGTGTATTTAAATATTACTCTTTTTATAATTTTAATTAAATTATACTTTTCTATTTAATTAAATGATACCCCATTAGTCTAATATTTCTCTCTTCGTCGACTTCATGAAAGAGCGCGAGTGCATGGGAAGAGCCTCTGCAGCCTGCACGATATCATTCCCACTCTAACTAAAAAGCGTCAAGCCGTTAACACCGCCCTCCATCACACACAACACACACACACACACATCATTTAAGGCGGGAAAAGTTTCATTTGCGCGAAGTTAAGCTCTTAAAACTCGCAGACCATACTCATTCTCATTTCTGCGCAGCTCAACAGAAAGAAAAGACGATCTGCTTCATCATTAGCATTTGGTATGGAATTTTATTTTCCTCTGCTTTTCTTTTGAAATTCACATTGTTCATTCTCTTTTTCTTTCCTGCAAATCACTCTCAATTTGAGAATGTTTCACTACCGATGAATTCAGATCTTGACCTCGCATTTTACTAGCTGGATTTGTTTTCAAGATTGTGTTCAACTCTGTTAATCTGACTATATCTATAACTGATTCGTTTACGTACACTTTTTTTCTCTGTTTGATTAGAAGGAAAAATGCACGGAGTGAGACCAGAGTGGGCTGGAAAGGCTCTCGTTGTTATAATAATCACTTCGATCTTTTTCCGATGCGTCTGTGCATTCAACCACTCCGTTGGCGGACCTACCGGCTGGGACCTCCGTTCGAATATCCAATTGTGGTCTGCTGCGAACACTTTTCTTGTTGGCGACAATCTAGGTGCACTTTCTTTTGATCTCTACTCATCTTACTAAATGAGTACTGATTGACCTTCTTTGATAGTAAAACAGATTAAGTCTGAATTCGCTATTATAAGTCTAGACCTAGCAGTAAATTAACAAGTTAATCAGACTAATCAAGATGATCAGAAGAACAGAATTAATTAACGGAATAACATATGCATGGCTTCTGTGTCGTACTTGCTTATTGCTCTTTTTCTTTCATTCTATTTCTTGGCAACCAAACAATGTTTCTTCATAAATTAGAAGTGCGATTCCGGATAAAATGAACAGAGTATGCCTGAAACGGTTTTATTCTCAAAATTTTGTAAATGAATGCTGATGAAGTGCGATTCTGGATAAAAAGAACAGAGTGTGCCTGAAACGGTTTTATTCTCAAAATTTTGTAAATGAATGCTGATGAAGTGCGATTCCGGATAAAATGAACAGTGTGTGCCTGAAACGGTTTTATTGTCAAAAGTTTGTAAATGAATGCTGATAAAATGCGATTCTGGATAAAATGAACATAGTGTGCCTGAAACGGTTTTATTCTGAACATTTTTTAAATGAATGCTGATGAAGTGCGATTCCGGATAAAATGGACTTGGACCAAATACTTGAGAAAAATGTATAAATTAGAAGTAATAATTAACCACAACAAAATCTAACTACATTTCTGCATTTCCAATTTGACTTGACAGTGTTCACATACACACCGAACCACGACGTGGTGGAAGTTAACCAGCTTGGTTATAACTCCTGTGCAATCTCCAACGCCATAGGCACCTACAATGATGGAGCGACTGTGATTGAACTCACTGAACCAGGAATTAGGTACTTCGTCTGTGGCCGATCAGGGCACTGTCAACAGGGACTCAAACTACAGGCCCAAGTCCTTGCCTCGTCCAACAATGGAACCAACAATGGAACCAATACTGGGCGTCGTCCTCCTCCTCCTCCAAGGAGATCCCCTCCTCCACCTTCTCGTGTGCCACCCCCTCCATCTTCTCCGCCATTTTCTCCACCTCCTGATGTACCTATGCCTGCTTCTGGCGTTGATAACATCAAGGTGGATACTCCAGGGCTGTTTCAAGGATTGATGACCGTGATTGCGCTGCTTGTGCTTTACTCTCTTACATTTCCGCTGCTTTGATCTTCACCAATTGGCGATTCCTTGTTTTGATCTGTGATGAAGTATTTCTCAGGACCGTTAGATATATGCTTCTTATATCTTGCTGCTAACATTGCTGTGGTTCGACTCTGTAGGAGTTCCTATCTTACAAACTTAAAATACATTTTACGGTAAAATCTCTACCTTACAAGGTCAGAAGAGTGTATAGTGATGATATGTCTCATATTCTGGTGATCATGATACCTTGTTTTTGAATAAGAACTGTTACAGTTTTTCACCCTTGAAGAGTATACTTAGACATATAAATCGTTTCATTTTACATCAAAAGACCAATGGGGTTCTATTTTCTTAAATGTAAGCTGCAGGTATTTTTGGATTCAAATTAGAGGACGTTAGTTTGTTTCTAGTCTATACAACCTTAGGATGTCCTGAACAAGATGGACAAAACTAATACTGATGTTTGAGGTTTATCTAGCTTGCTTGAGCTCTTGATTGGGAACTGGGCTCCAGCCTGGTCAAGCTTAATTAGGCCTGAATCTTGGCCACCCCAAAGTTTTTTTAATAGGTTCAACTATCTGTCCAAAACACAAATTGTCATAGCAAGGATGGTTTTGGGTAAAGCGCGCCCAAACTGTTTCTTCAGAATACCAAGTGGGATATACTAGATGATATTGACAAGAATCATTGCGCCGCTCAAATAATCGCGGGGGCCTGTGCAGCCTATATTTCAAGTTTGAGTTTTCTGCTTTGAGAAACCAAATTTGAATTAATCTGGCTCGGTCTTGTCCTATTCCTTTCCCCCCTTTCAGACAACCTAGACATAATTTAATATTTCAACGTTTCCAAAGGGGCAGTATGCCCCATTGGGGGCTATTGGAGCCCACGAAAGCATTGTTTACGGCACAGTATCACCTGATATTTAAATCTGATCTCACATGCTATGGCAAAACTACAGTGAAAAAGATGGAAGCTAATGTTGACCAATTTTTTAATTTGCAATAGCTAGAATGAGCCTTTGCATAGAGCATGAGAAATGAGTTATGTTGTTCATGCCTCGTCAATATTGCAGCTTTAGTTTTTATATCACATAGAGATGTTTCTTAGAATCTCATTTCAATCTAGTTTTAAGCTTCTCCTAAAAGAGGAAGAAAGAAAAAGGTTCTTAGATGGCTAGTATAAGATTTTCTGATTGAAGTCTATGTTGGAGCCACCAAAACGCATAAAAGCTATAAGATCAGAGGCTGCATCAGCCCTTTTCATTGCCAGGGTCCGTACTCCTTACAGCTCCCAACTCAAAGCCTGCCTTTTAGAGAATATCATGGATTGTTTGTGACTGTTCTTGAGAAGAAAAAGACCTCTTTCTCAATGGCAACACATGGGGTCCGTTATTATGTCCTCCAGGAGGAAGAGAAAACAATCATTTTCTTCTTGAGACATAATTAAGGCCATAACCTACCCTTATGTAGACAACTCATACTGATGAGAAAACCTCAACTTCCTCATTGTCTTTGCATTCATGTCTAATTGCTATCAAATGAAAAAAGAATACTTAGTTGCTAAACTATGCATAACTTTTTTTTCCCAAGTACAATTTTCCACAGATTAACAGAATAGGTAAAAAAAAGAAAAAAGGAAAGATAAGGTGGGCTTGCAAGTTGAGTTGAGGCTTGTCTTATTATAGAAAGTAATCAAAGAAAATAAAATCAGAGAGGCAATTTGTAGGCGATGGAGAGGGGTTGGTGTGTCTGATTTCTTGTGTTGATTGAAAAGGTTGACTAGCTGTGATCCATTAAGAAATCAAATATAGAAAAAGATCCTAATTCATTTTTAGGAAAAGTGGGTGAAGGGAAAATTTTTTTTAATTGAATTTTAAAAAATTAGAGAAGTGGGGTTAAAAAATTTTAATTAATTTTTCTTATTCTTTTATCTTATATTTTTTCTTTATTAGAAATTTATTATCCCACTTCTTCAATCTTTTAAAATTTAATTCCTAAAAATTTTCCCTCCCCTCCCTTCCTCTCCAAATCCCTCACACCAAACAGACCAAAGAGGGGCTCTTTTGTTTCAATGTTCACTGGCATGCACGGATACAAGTCATACAACTTGCTTCCAGACATGTAGATCATGATTCCACTATAGTGATTGTAGGCTCAATAATTCCCTCATATCTGTTTATATCCCCACTATAAAATATTCATTATTTGGCAAAATCTGTTTCAATTCCGTTATTAAATATTAAAGGATTAAGGTGTATAAATAGCCATGAATTATGGTCAAAAGTGTAAAAGTAACCATGAACTATTTTTGGTAGTAAAAGTAACCATGAACTATGTAAAATGGAGCAAAACCGTTAAATAAGAACGTTGACCGTGCATTGACTGTTAATGATGTTAATGGTTTTGCTCCATTTTACATAGTTCATTGTTACTTTTGCTATCAAAAATAATCCATAGTTATTTTTACATTTTTGACCATATTTCATGGTTATTTATGCACCTTAACCCAATAAATAATTGCATAACGGGACTCATGCATACAATTGTCCGGCACATAATATTTCATTTTATAAATCACATCTAGAGTATCTATTATATTATTACTAATTGATTATTATTTATATTTATATTTATATATTAATCATCATCAATATCAATTAGTATATCAATATAAATATCATACTCTTGACTAAATGTACGTGTCATGCCAAAAAAAAAAAAAGGTTAAAGTGTCTGTGATAATGTGTTTGTTTTAATAAAACTAGACGTCCTTCTAACGATATGGACAAGATAACTAAGCTTTACTTGAAATCAAAATGTACAACTGAAGTTTCAAAACAAAGATATTAGAGAGTTGAAGGGACAACTCAGTCGTACCCTTACTTTCAGTCTTAATAATCTATGCATGCTCTGTTCATTCACTTTAACATCATTCATTCCCTCACCTCAAGAATCAAAATGTACGGATCATCTTCAACTAAGTGGTGGGGTTTCACAGCTCAGCCACAGGGCCCTTTTACTTGAATATTCACTGCATCAAGAACATCTTCTGTAAATTCGTTGATTTGACTTAGATACAGAAGAATTCTTCAGTGCACTCGCTAATTTCAAACCTGCCAATTATGATCATAACGCCTGGTTTTGATCAACCCAATATTTGCACCACACAAGAAACTTGTATAACACTAATTAAGCCCATGAAATATATATACAAAAACCTTGAAATGATAGAGTCTATTGATTTGTTACTGAATTTAGTCATGAGAATTTCTCATGAAAAGACCAGATGAGCAACAGAAAGTAGTGACCCCGTGCAGTGCAAAAGTACAGGGACTTTACAGTTATCATGTTTGGTCGATCTCATTGAGTATGAGAGCGCACATGATTCAGATACGTGTAACACACTCATCGGCTTGGAACTCTGTAAATAACAGAACAACCACAGAAAAGTTTTGGACAACACACAGAGTACAGCGGATTACATTTACAGAGAGGCCGGCAAACTATCAACAAGCTGTTGGTTAAGATGGTAAGTGATTTGACCTTATAGGAAAAAGAAAATAAGTCCGAATCCCGACAAATACCATAGGAATTCTCTCAAAAACATTTTCTACGTTCACAGTATTTGATGAACTTTTTTGGTCAACATAGTCATTTGATGAACTTGAGAATCTGTTCTTGCATGATTTAACCATGGCCATTCATTTATTTAAAAAAGAAACGCATGCAATGATGGGTATGATGATTCTCTTGTTGGCTTCAAAATTTTATGAGCAAAAAAATTGTGGTACGGCGTTTCCTGCCAATGGAGGAAAGGAAGAGTGAACATAAGAGAGAAACTGCCAAATCAAATAATGTGTATGTGGGATTAGATATTCATACAGATTAGAATTCACTTATTCAAAGTGTTTGTTTTGGTAGGCGAAGTTGCATTATTCTTGTCAGACTCCAATTTTTTATACTGTACGCTCTACGATTTCTCTTTTGCCAGGTGTTGAAACCCCATTGCTTCCACATTTTAAAAGATATTATAGTTTATTACATTTTAGAGCAACCTTCAAACTCACACCAAGACAAAACCCATTAGATAGCAAACTTTTTATAATTATGTTCATTTATATAAACAAATAAAACATATTTTACTATATGATTAATTCACTTACACTCTCTTTTTTTTTAATATAAATGGATTTAGTTTGAAGATTCTCTAGAGAATACCATGGAACAATTATGGGTATGTTTGAGAACGCAGTGAAAAAGTATATTCACGTAAGTTGAAACAAAGTTCATCTCATAAACTTACTTCGTATATCATAAATTATATTAAAAAAGTAATTTCTATCACTAATCTAAACAGGCATATTGTCACTTTTGGAATTAAATAAAAATCATATAAAACAAAAAAACAGTTATAGTGCTGTTTTCTGAAATGATATTTTCCTTAACCAAAGAGTAAAAGAGCTAACAACAGACATAAGATAGTAAACAAAATTTAAACGTAGAACTTTATTCCCCATGGGTAATACTATACTAGTCTCTGGTACATAGATTACATAATAATATACATATCAATAATTCCACTGAACAGATGGATAATTTGCAATGCACTGAGAAAATAGAAACTGAAACTGAAACACAGACTCAGAATATGTATTACCTCCAAAAGGTCGATAAACTGCTAAAAGACTCTCAAATTCGGTGAATTTTTCAGGTGGAAGAAAGATTAAAACCACATTGATGAATTAATTACTTAGAAACTCCACTGATCAGTTCCCTGAAACGCTGGTAAGATTCCATCTTCTGCAATCTTGTTTGGTGATTGAAGTTCTTGATGAAAGCTTCTGCCCTCTTGTACAGTTCTTCTGGGCTCATCGATTTCTCTCTCCTCAAAGACGTCGTATCGTTGAAAGTTTCTGACTTTCTCAATTCCTTCTTAGCCCAAGCCGCCGGATCGCCGTCGTCGCCGTCGTCCTCGTCCTCTGCTTCACCGTCGTCTTGGACTAACAATGGCTCTGCTTTCCTGATCGTCGCCGTCCAAGTGTCACTCTTCTTAAGCACCGGCTTCACCGTCTTCCCTTGCCTCTCCATGATCGCCTTCCACCTCCCATCAAGCGAGTCATCAGAATCCGGCGAGAATTCATTGCTCACGTTCTTTTCCGTTGATGGGTTTACCGGAGAAAAAACAGAGTCTTTAACCTCTGTTTCTTCATCATCGTCTTCTTCTTTTCTTTCATTCACCTCATTATTGCTTTGGTTTTCTGGCACAGATTGGTGGGAAGTGTCTGAAACATCGTGTTCAGTAATGGCGGCGGAGATCGTTGTTGTGTGCTTGGGAATAAGATCATCGGGTGGAGAATCAGAATAGGGTACGTTTTTGTGGTGGAAGTTGGAGGAAGCGACAATGGTGATAATGATGAAGTTGACGATGACATAAATGAACGGAGGAGAAAGTAAGGTTCTTGCAGAAACCCAAAGACGAGGGAAAATGGAGACGACGAGGTTAAATGTAAATGGGATCACAGCCACTTTAAACAAAACCAGAGTGGATAAAATCCCCATGGACATAAGAACAAGCTTCGATGCCCATATAGCCGTTTCAAATCTGTTCGATTTCAACAAAGATGGGTTCACAAAAAGATCCATCCTTTGCAAGGAAGATTCAACTGGGTAAAGAAAAAGAAGGAACTCTAATTTCCTGGAAAATTCAGAAGAATGAATCTTGGGTCTACTTCAAAACTAAGTTCTATTCAGAAACTTGAACTAGTTTTCTTTTTTATGTGGGTGTCAAAGAGATCCAACATTACCAAGGATAAATTCTTCTCTGAAGTAGAGAGAAAAGACCCAGAAATCCACAAAGGAAAGATTTTCAGATGAATGAACTGAAGAAGAAGAAGAAGAAGAAGAATGAATGACTCTAGATGTAGGAATAGTGAGGATTGGTGAAGGCGATAGAGAAGGAAAGGAGTGAGAAAAAAGTGGGATTTTTAGAGGAAGCTAGAAAATTTGAATACAAAGAAGAGAGAGCTTTACAGGTTGTGGTGTAATAGGAACTGGGAGAGACCTTTTTGAGGAGCTTAATCTACAAAGCTGCAAAACCCATTAGGAAAAAAATATGCATAATGTGGTAGTGGAGTGGGATGGGCATAGTACAGAACTACAGATCATAAGAGAATTTAAATGAGTGAGAAAAAAAATTAGTATTCCTTTTTATCCTAATTATAAGATAAAGTTGATTTTTTTTTAAAGAAATTAAAGAAGTTAATTAAATTACTTTAGAGTATTTTTATTTTTATTTTTTTCTTCAATATATATAATATATGATATGATTAAATAATTTATTTAGTTTTATTAATTTCTTCAAAAAAAAAATCAACTGTATCTTATAATTAAGAAATGAGGTATATAATACTGTGAGGGAGGTACCAGGCAGGCAGATTTGATGACTCTTGACTCTTCCACCGTCGGATACTCCAAATCTATTCAATTTATATGGAACTTTTTTCTACAACTCATCGACCCATTATATACATAGAAGGTTAAAACACACAAACTTATATTCCCTCTAATCTTTAATATAAAATATATTCATCTAATTTGATTAGATTAAGAAAATTAGTTATATTAGTTAATATGACATGTATTTTCTAAAACACACTAATTATCTTTTTTAACTCTTGCATTCCCTCTTCTTATTGATTAATGCTGAGGGAGTATTAATAGAAGTAAATTAGAAAAAGATTAACAAATATAAAAAATATATCTTATATTTAGGATCAAAATCAACTTTTCAAATATGTCCTATATTAATTAAAAGAGGGAGTGATTAAAAGAAAAGAAACCCAGGGAGGAGTTTAGTGTCATTGGACTGCACTTAAATTTATCTAGACCTTAGTTTTGAGTTAAATAATTAAATGAGGTCTTGCTGGTATGCGATATATAACCATCTTTTAAGCGTTCATTAATCCTAGTGAGTTTTGTTGATCCTTGTTGGTATGTCTTAATCCTGATGAGGTTTGGGAATTTAGAATTCAATTCATCTAAATTTTTAATACAAAATTAAAATAAATTATTAATTTTAAAGAGAGAGAGAGAGAAGGAAAAAACAGCAAACTTGCTTTCATGTTAGCATTTATTGTCTCTTCATAATTCCATATTATCACCGAGAAAAACATGAGGTAGGAATATAAAAGCACAAATGAGACTACTTTGTTTAAGATGGCCGGAGACACTAGGGCTCAACATATGGTCTTTAAGTCTTATAAAAAAAAGGTTAAAAGAATATTAAAAAAAATACTTAAGAAAGCTATTAAATGAAACCTTTTGGTGGATGGTATACCTAAAATATTGATTGTTAGTACCTATAATATAACAATCCAAATTCCCTAATTTAAGAAGTAGAGTATGAACATATGGTCTGGTCCTCAACTACTAATCATTAAATTGGACCATTCTTTTATTGAATATATATATATATGTATATATGTATATTTATATATACACACGTGAATTGGGTCAATGGTCATTAAGATGAGTCAAAATTAAAACTCCAACTTCAAAAAGATTCACAAACGTACTTTTAGATTCTTCACCAACATGATTCTCAAATTGAATGATTTTATTCACACATTCATTTCATACAAGTTAGAAGAAAATAATAAAAATATTTCTCAAATTCACATATCATGATTGTACTAGTAAACATACAGAACAGTTAATGTCTTTATGGTTGTATATAACCCTTTAAAAGCATACATTTTATTTTAAATAGTACACCCATTTTGAGCAATCAAATAAAAGAGAAGGAGAGGTTGATAAATGAAAATGTTGAGTTTGTTGGTAAATGTTGGGATTGTTTTTCAAATAATAATAATTAAAAAATTCTCACATATGGATTTAAGGAATGTATAAGAGCTATAAAAAGGGACATTCCAAACATTCCTTTTCACATTTAAGAATTATAAATTCTCGTATTGTAAAAATTTGTATGTGTAGGCGCGCTTCTTCTTTGGCAAAGGCTTTTCTACAAATAAAGGCTTAGATTAATAATGTAAGGTGTCCCGAAAAGCCATATCGAGTTGCTTTGTGGCTAAGTGTAGATTGGTAAATGCCTATGGTCCACAATTTTTAATTCATTGCTTTGTTCTTTCTTCATCATTCAATTTACATCTTTTGTCCCATAAAGGGCAAAAAAAAAAAAAAAAAGTCTCTAAGGGTGTGTTTGGTATGATGGGTTAAGAGAGGGGAGAAGAATTTTTATGAATTGAATTTAAGAAAATTGAAGAACTAGGATTACATAATTTTAATAATGGAAATATCTAAGATAAAAAAAGTAAAAGAAATTAATTAAAAACTCTCTCTCTCTAAATCCAACTAAAAAATATTTTTCCCACATTCACTTTCCCTTCCTTCATAACAATGGCATGTGGGGAAGGGAGGGGAGGAGAAATAGGCGAAGGGACATTTTTTTTAAGTTGGGTTTAAAAAATAAGAGAAATAAGTTTAAAAATTTTTAATTAATTTTCCTTTATCTTATATCTTCTTGATTTGTATTAAAATTTGGTAACTTCACTTTTCCAATTTTCTTAAATCCAATTCAAAAAGTTTCTCTCCGTTTCCCTCCCTTCTATATTGTAATATCCCGAAATTTGGGATTGGAGGCTTGGGAATAAGCCTAAATTAAGTAGACTACTAAGCCCCGGTTTAATAGATGTCCCAAATATATTCTATAATATTTCTTATATCTTTGGGGTATTAAGAAAGTAAAATGGTGAATTTTGGAGAATATTATTATGTTTTCGGTGAAATCGCCTATGAGGTAGTGAGCTTGTCATGAGATTTTAAATGATCAAATGATGAGAAAAAAATTATGAAATTTTACTGGATGAAAGTAAACATCCTAAGCTTTAATTTGATAAGTCATATGACTCAATTAGAGTTATATACAAAAAGATATGAATTTTTGCAATCAACATAGAAAAACTGTGAAATTTCTGGAACAATATACAAAGATTGAAATTCTGGGAATTTTATGATTCCATTCAGTAAAATTATATATTTTTCCTTGAAACTAAACTCAATAAGGGTTCTATAGGCTTTGGAATCACTTCAATTCGATTTTTCTAGAATTAGTTATGATTTTTCAAAGTTTGAGCAGAAATCTGCAAGAATTTTGTAAAAATCCAAAAATTGGGAAAATGAATTAGTTAAATTTCTGATATATTATTAAAACATGTCATCTCCTTCCTCAAGTATAAACTGACGTGAAGTTCAACATTTAGAGAGAGGAGATGCAGAACTTTTAGAGAGAGAGAAGCGTAGGAAAAAGCTTACAAAGGTAAGTGATTTCTTCGGTAAATCAGTTTCTAATGCGTATAACTCTGCTCCTAAGCTATTATTCTATGCGATTCAAGGGTTGGAAACTCAAATTGGCTTGTTGAAGTGAGCTAGGGTTCAGCCATATCAAGGGAGAGCTAGTGGGAGCTTGAGGTAACTTCCAAACTCTTGTATATTGACTATTCTGGCTGTTGTGGACAATTTAATCGGTGAAATTTCGCCGGATTGTCATTGGTTTTAAAAATGGAAAATGGGTGTGTGGGGTTGTTATGCTGCCCAAATTGGTACTAAATGGTAGTTGTAACCTAATGGAATAGTCAATAAAGTGGTTAGGAGTAGAAAGAAACGTGTTTACGGAGCCGAAACCGAAAAACCCCAATTTTCCCCGGAAAACCCATATAATTCATCTAGGGCTGTAAATGGGTCTTAGAGTTGGATTTTCAATGATTTGATGGTTCCATTGAGTTCATAAACGAAAATTAGGTGGGGTTATAGTTGAGCACTTTTTCGGAAAAGGCCGAGAAAGCATAATTACGAAAATGCCTCTAAAACACTGAAATAAGGGCTGCCAAGGTCAATTTCGTCTTTTGACAATGAATTTGGTAATTCCAAGTCCGGAAATGGATTCCTTGGGCAAAAATATGTCCGGATAGCCCAGGTTAGAATTTCGAGAAAAGTACAGTTGGACCGAGTGCGATGGGGTCGGGTCCCCGGGGGTATTTTAGTAATTTTTCAAGATAGACTCATATAACCCCCAGAAACACTATGAAAGTGTCTAAATAGTATATTTGAAATTGTAGGATTGAATATGGAGCCCTGAGCTGTTGGCACGCAAATCTAGGAGAAAAGCTGGAGGTAGGGGACTTACCTTACTTGCATATATTTGATATCTTTGCTTGTGTAATGATGTATGTGATTGCTTTACTTGATTGTGTAGAACATATTTAAATAAATGAAGCTCTGTTTCTGTTTTCGCTGTGGCCATAGTCTTATTGTATGAAACATTGAGCATGCAGAAATGTCATTATGGGGCATGCATCTAGATAAAGCTAACATGTCATACACATAGTATCAATCATGCATGCATTATGGTATCTATTTCCTACTGAGATTCTTTCGAATCTCACCCTCCCCTACCAACAATTTAGATAGGAGACGACAAAAGATGTGCAAACAACAATGTAGAGTACCGTACAAGAAGATTATAATAGTGGAACGAAGATGGGAAAAAATCTCCATTTCACTGGGATGAGTTTAGATACTCTAGTAGCCTTGTGCGGCTACTTTAATCGTAACTATCATGTACAAACCCCTATGGAGAATTTATGTAATCATGCATATATTATCAGTATAGTTATGCTATTCCTGTGTTGCCTACTGAACCACATATCGTTTTCAGCAAATACTCTGAAAAAGGTTGAAATTGAGATAAGGGCGTGACATAAATCCCTCATACCAAACAAACCCTAAGAGTTCATTAGATATCATCAACCCTGCCCCTCTGTCCTGTTTTTTTGTGGGTATTCTTTAATCTTTTTTCTCCTTCTCTATTTGAAGACAAATTGATAGAAGCATATTCCTAAAGTGACGACGAACCCTAAAGTGCAGCCACCGTGACAACTAACCTGCGAGTGTAGCCACCGTGACGAAAAACCCTAGAGTGCAGCTGCCATGAAGTTGAATCATAGAGTAGAGCTACGGAAATGTTGATCCTCAACGATGGTGCATTGTAGTGAATCTCACATTGAATGGGTTTTCTTGAAATAAGAGTTTATATGGCTCAGAATGATTCAACTTCAAACAGATAAGGGTGGGCAGGCAGTGTAGCCTCACCTATATTGTATTTAACAGTGTGAAGCATCAGAGTGGATAGCGGAAGTGTGGTGAATCTAGGTGCAATTTTGAAACTTACAGGAGAGGTTGATGTTTGCACCATTGTTGATCATCCCAAAACATAATATAGCCTTGATGGTCAACAGTGTTATAGTATATGTGATGAACAGTATTACACCCTGAGTGGTGTACAGTATTACATCCTGCATGGTGTACAGTATGATGACTTGTATGGTCAACAATCACACAACATTTGTAGTTTGTAGTGACACATGTGAACTGGAATTGGGATGAACCCTAGTGTAGTAAGGCAGAATGGTGGCGAATACCTCTCAACAGCACCAGTGATAACAATTCCAGATCCACAATCGAGCTTTATGGTCTACACAGATGCAAGTAGGCATGGATTAGGATGTGTTTTGATACAACAAGGTCGAGTAGAGGCATGAGCATCTCCATAGTTGTAGCCTCACAGAATGAATCATCCACTTGTGATATAGTGTAAATAGTGGATGGTCACACAGTGAATAATGCACATCGTATGGTTAGTAAATAGTGCACACAGTATGGCCAATAAGGGTCAAATAGTCATTTGATCCTGAACACTGAATAGGTAGGCATAAATTACAAAAAGTGTATAGGTTTGTACAGGGTGGTAAGACTGGGATATTCAGTATTGTGAGAATAGAATGACGTAAGCCGTAAGGCTAAACACATTGGGCAATGTCTCGAGAAGGCAATGATGCCTAGAGTTACTAATGGACTATGAGTCATGAGATCATAAGACCTGTTGAATGAGTATGTTCTTAAGACAGTAAATTGCTATGGAACTAGAATTATGCCGAATAGAGATAAAGGTTATAAGACCCAATATGCATGTATTATACATATGCGTAACATAGGGATGGATTGAGTGATAAGGATTGATCCCTAACTTGTAGACATTCAAATTTCGAGGACGAAATTTATTGAACGGGGGGAGAAATGTAATATCCCGAATTTTGGGATTGGAGGCTTGAGAATAAGCCTAAATTAAGCGGACTGCTAAGCCCTAGTTTAGTAGATGTCTCAAATCTATTCTCTAATGTTTCTTATATATTTGGGATATTAAGAAAGTAAAATGGTGAATTTTGGAGAATATAATTATGTTTTCGGTAAAATCGCCTATGAGGCAGTGAGATTATCATAAGGTTTTGGAAGACTAAATGATAATCAAAAATTATGAAATTTTACATGATGAAAGTAGACATCCTAAGATTTAATTTTATAGGTCATATGAATCAATTAGAGCTATGTACAAAAAGATATGAATTTTTGAAGTCAACACAGAAAAACTGTGAAATTTCTGGAACAATATGCAAAGATTGAAATTCTGGGAATTTTGTGATTCTATTCAGAAAAAGTATATATTTTTCCTTAAAACTAGACTCAATAAGAGTTCTATAGGCTTTGGAATCACCTCATTTCAATTTTTCTAGAATTAGTTATGATTTTTCAAAGTTAGGGCAGAAAATCTACCAGAAATTGCTGAAATCCGAAAATCGGAATTATGACATCATCATAATTAAAGATGACATAAGATAAATGTTATAAAATCATCATCCTCTTCCTCCATCAGCCAAAAACCGTGCAGCACCATGGAGAAAGAGGGAGAGGGAGTTTTAGAGAGAGAAGAGGAGAAAACTCACGAGATAGGTCGATTTCTTCGGTGAATTCGTACCTAACGTGTATAATCCTTCTCCTAAGCTTCTCTTCTATGTGATGTAAGGTATTTGAAGCATAAATCTTGGTGTTTTGAAGTTAGGGTTTTCAGCCACAAGAAGGAAAAGCTAGTAGGAGCTTGAAGTAACTTCCAAACTCTTGCATATTGACTATTCTGGTTGTTATAGACAATTTAATCGGTGAAATTTCGCCGGATTGTCTTTGTGTGTAAAAATGGAAAATGGGTTGTGGGGGCTGTTATGCTGCCCAAATTAATACTAAATGGTAGTTGTAACCTAATGGAATAGTCAATAAAGTGGTTAGAAGTAGAAAGGAACGCATTTACGAAGCCGAAACCGAAAAATCCCAATTTTCCCTAGAAAACCCATATAATTCGGCCAGGGTTGTAAATGGTTCTTAGAGTTGGATTTTCAATGATTTTATTTTTCCATTGAGTTCAGGAGGGAAAATTAGGTAGGGTTACAGTTGGGCACTTTTTCGGAAAAGGCCGAGAAAGCATAATTACGGAAACGCCCCTAAAACCCTAAAAGTAGGGCTGCCAGGGCAATTTCGTAATTTGTCATTGAATTTGGTAATTCTGAGTCCAGAAATGGATTCCTTGGGCGAAAATATGTCATGATAACCCAGGTTAGAATTTCGAGAAAAGTACAGCCGGATTGGGTACGAAGGGGCTGGGCCGGGTCCCGAGGGCCAATTTAGTAATTTTTCAGTATAAACTCATATAACCCCCATAAACACTATGTAAGTGTCTAAATGGTATATTTGGAATTGTAGGACCGAGCTGAGAGCCGGAGTTGCTGGCACGCAAATCGAGAAGAAAAGCTGGAGGTAGGGGACTTACCTTACTTGCATGTATTTGATATCTTTGATTGTGTAATGATGTATGTGATTGCTTTATTTGATTGTGTAGAGAATATTTGAATAAATGAAGCTTTGTTTATGTTTTCGCTGTGGCCATAGTTTTGTTGTATGAAACATTGAGCATGCAGAAATGTCATTATGGGGCATACATCTAGATAAAGCTAACATGTCATACACATAGCATCAATCATGCATGCATTATGGTATCTGTTTCCTACTGAGATTCTCTCGAATCTCACCCTCCCCTACCAACAATTTAGACAGGAAACGACAGAATATATGCAAACAACAATGCAGAGTACCGTACGAGGGGATTACAGTAGTGGAACGAAGACGGGAAGAAGTCTCCATTTCACTGGGATGAGTTTAGACACCCTAGTAGCCTTGTGCGGCTACCTTAATCATAAGTATCATGTACAAACTCCTATGGGGAATTTATGTAATCGTGCACATATTATCAGTATAGTTATGCTATTCTTGTGTTGCCTACCGAACCACATATTGTTTTCCGCTAATACTCTGATAAAGATGAAATTGAGATAAAGGCGTGACAAGGGAATCTTCAGATTTGGATTACATAAATTGAGGGGTCTCAATTTAACTTTAATTAAGGGATATTAACTATCAAATCATATTTGTGATCTAATATAGTAGTGCTGAAGGAGGGAGTTTAAAATTTATTTTTAAGAAATAAGCAAAAGTTTTTATCTCAACACCATTATATCATAAGTAATATTTCTCGGTTGAGGCTCAAATTTAGGAGTCTTCACTTATTTTGTAAAATTAGAAATTATAAAATTCAATTTAAACCACTATAGTTATAATCCCTCCCTTATAAAATCTAAACAACAAGTGAAACTAGGTAGGTACATCCGTACATATATTAAGAAATACTTTAGTTTCTAAAAAATATTTTATCTCTTTTATTTTCTTCATATAATGATATGTATATTTAGGCCATTATTATTACTTTTTCTATTTCTATTTATATACTTGTCTTGATTTGAATTTTCATTCTGTCCCCAAATATATGCACGCCATGTCTCAAACTTTAATGTATAATTATTACGTACTTCCAACAAAACCTATGTTGAAATGTTGAATGAAGGATATTAAATTTATATAGTTAAGATTTAAATTGACAAAGTGATAAAAAATAATGTAATATTAAATGAAAAGGGACAAACTCTTCTCTAGAAAATAGAGGATACAATGATTATTTATTAGAGGTATCTTTATAAAGATCATATTGAACACTGAGGGAAATGTGAAAAAATTCTCGTAATTTATTTTTTAATTAGATAAATACTCCCTCCGGTTTTAAATATAGGATAAAGTTTATAATATAAATTGTACTATAAATTTTATCCTATATTTAGGACAGGAGGTAGTACCAAACATTTCTCTTCTCTAATAAGCATTCATGGTTGGCTGTCGGTAAGTGGAGGGATGGGGTCTGTATGTTGTTCCCCAGGAAACACTCCCGAGCCGTCCCACCCCAACCCTCCCTATCCTATTTTATCTTTATTCACATCACTAATATTCATTTCTCTTCTCTCTCTCTCTTCCAAGTATTTTTTTTTGGATATGTTTAATATTCTCCACTTATTTTCATAATTTTTTTTTTAAAATAAAGGCTAAAGTATGTTTTTAATCCTTTAAGTTTTACATGAGATATACTTTTAATCTCCTAACTTTAAAAAGTATACTTCTAATCTCATAATTCTAACATCGTTAATGTTGTTAAAGCAAACTTAAAGGGATGACTGAGTAATTGACAAAACATATTCAATTTTTAATTTTTTTAATAAAATTAATTAAAAATATAAAACATGAATATGTTTTATCAACTGCTCAGTTAGCACTTGAGTTTGTTGTGTCAATATTTTATATTAGCAATTTTAACGGAGTTAGAATTATAGAATAAAAAGTATACTTTATAAAATTAAGGGATTAAAAATATACCTTATGTAAACTTAAAGAATTAAAAATATATTTCCACAAAAAATAAAACTTAGATGAGTTGAGGATTGAGTCCGTCTCACCAATATTCTAGTAGGTGTGACAATTTAAAGAGTTGATCTACAGTTATTTCATGTAAGGGCACAACTAATACAAATACATGATTAGTAATTATTTACTAAAAATTAATGTGTGTAATATTTTAATACTCCATTCGGTAGTAAATATAAGATATATTTATCTAATTTGATTAAATTAAAGAAGATAGTTAACATTATTTTTGGGAGCATAAATAAGGGGTAAATTTAGAAAATATCAATAAATATAATATATATATTTTATATTCAAAATTAAGATCAATTTTTTAATTATATCTTATATTAAAGACGAATTTTTCTTTTTGCTTTTACAACATAACACCCACAAAACCATCACAACTGGTGGCAATATGTGGTATAGAACCGGAGACCTCTTCTATGAGAGGAGGCCTGGTGTACCAAACTACCAAATGAGTTATGAAGCTATTGGCTCAAGATTTTATTTTATAATAAGAAACAAATTTTTACTTTTGTTGGTTATAAATCACAAAATTACATCCTTCCGGGCTCAATAAAATTAACTAATTGTTGTAATGAAAAATTTCACAACTTAGTAATAAATAATATAATTTTTTTAAAACTATTTATAATACTTTAAAAATATATTCAAAATAATAAATAAAATGTTATTTTAGTCAATTAGATTTTAACACTTGTATATATTTTTTTATAAGCACACATGCATTCTCCTAATGGAGGAACTCATGTTAGAGATGTTGAAAGCATTACTATGAGCACCTCTTCAAACGAGGATTCCAACCTTGATTTGACTTGTCGTGAGGGATCAGTCTCTTTCGTTAGACTCAACCACTGTTTGTTAACATATGTATATATTACTCATAATTCATAAATTTATATTGTCTCCGGTCCTAATTATAAGACAAAAATGACTTTTTTTTGGAGAAATTAAGGAAGCTAAATAAGTTATTTAATCATATCATATATTATGTATTCTTAGATTATATATCAGTTTATTAGCCAAATTAACTAGTTTTGAGAAAAAAATAGATACCCTAAAGTAATTTAATTGGCTTTCTTAATTTCTCAAAAAAGTCAACTTTATCTTATAATTAGGACCGGAAGGAGTATAATATACAGATTTAAGATTTATATGGAAAGAAATATAATTACAAGAAATACTTATATATATTACAGAAAAATGAATAAATATTCAACACCTAATTAATTTTCGTGGTGTGATTATTACAATGAGGAAGCCGAAGAAGACGGTGGAGGTTCACGTGATTGATCTCAGGCATGCATCATTGCATAGCAAAACACCAAAATGAGATCCATCCATCTCAATAAGTGACATTCCTATTTCTTTTCTTTTTTTTCTTTTTTTAATCTCTCTCTTTCTTTCTTGATTGACATTTTATCATTATCATTATTATTATTATTTTACTTTTCCAGATTCTGCTTTTTCCATTTCCTTATCAATTAAACTCATACTTAATTAGCATCATAAATAGTGTTGGTTAATTGTATATTCATTCAAAACAGTTCATTAATCATTAACTTAGCTTTCATGCATGCAAAATCTCTCTCAACCGTCCCCTTGAAATCTAATTATCTCACTTGAATTAAAAAAATGTGATTAAATCAATCATTAACTTTGTCCGAAAATAAAATAAATTTCTGATTTTTCCCATACTTTAAAACAAAACAAAAAATTCTCATTTGTATTACATTAAAATTAAACTTTAAATAAAAGTGATATAGAAAAAACTTGATTAATACCATATCAAGTGATTTATAATTATAGGACAATTCATCTCTTTTAAAAATAAGTACTTTAATTTATAATACTTACAGGATGTTGTGTGTGTGTGTGTGTGTGAAATTCATCATTGAGTTAGAGAATATTGATTAATATTGTAAGCTAAGCCATATATAATAATGTTAGGGCATCACAGTACTCTTCCAAATAACAATGTCATTCTCAGTATTCCTTTGCTTCTCCATATTTCTATCTCATACTGTTCAAAATTAACAATATTTATTTTGCATTTTAATTAAATTGTTTTAATTATGCTTTCTTTACCGGATTCATTATATCAATTACTTACCTATAAAGTAAAATTTTTGTTTACTAATTCAGAAAATCTCAACCTCTTCTTTTCTTAATCCAATCAAGCAAATTTCAATTACTTGGAACTCATTGTAAATGCATGTTTGATTTTCCTTGATTGTAGATATAATAATTATATATGATAGTTCCTACTTCCTATACACTGCTTTTCAATATATTCCTTATATATATATATATATATATATATATATATATATATATTTTAAATCCTTACATTTTCCTCAGTTATAGAGGTATTAGCCCCTACACTCGTAATTTGTTAATTAGCTAGGGCTCATGTGGATGCTAACTAAGCAACATTTAGGTTGCAACAAAATACAAAATAAATAGAATTCTTAAAAATAAAATGATGAAATAATTTTTTTAATGACATAAAATAACAAATTATTATGCTCATAATTTTCTCCTTGTATATATTATACTACTTTTATCCTTAATATAAGATTTAGTTCGTACTACAATTTGCATTACACATGAGATATTAATTATATTAAGGACCAGGGTAGTAATATGTAATATGGTTGATTTTGATTTTACTTAGATCTATGAGGTAGCCAAATTAATCCAAGTTTATATGATGAAAGAGATCAAACATATCGTATAATATCATGAGTATAGAGACCAATACCTATAATTGAAGAGACTATGGAGGTCCAATAGAAAATTACAAGGACTCAATTAAAAATGTGGTAAAGTTATATGACTTGCATATAATCACTATAAAAAAACACCTGATTTATGACAGAATTTTTTTCATGGCAAAATTCTAATAGAAATTCCATCGCAAATTTTTTCGAAGGAATTTTCCATGACAAATTTAGCTATGAAATTTATCTTCAAAAATTTTTTCGACGGAATTTTTTTCGTGATAAATTCCGACGGAAATTTTTATCACAAAGTTTTTCGACGGAATTTTGTTTAAATATATGCATCAAACTTGATTGATTAAATGATATTGAAAAAAGCGATCTCCTTTGTCCAAAAAAAAAAAAAAAAGGCAATCTCCAAAGTCTTATCAACTCCAATTAGTACATATTGACGAAATATGTGTATAATTAAAAAGTAAGATCAAGAAAGAGACATAAACATGCATTTATATTTTTATTAAATTGGGGATTACTATAAGTTGAGGTGTACTTGGCCATCTTGTCCCATGACATTTGGAAGAAAGAACATAATATTTCCTTGAAATTATTTGGAGATTTCTGTTCATTCTGTCATGTTTTGTCTCCCAATTTAGTAATGCTTCCCATGAACTGTCATTTAATTTGTCAATTACCCAACTACCCTCCCTTAATTAATTATAGCCATAATATCCCATTCATTCTCACCTTTTTCTTTTTCTCAGTACTTTCAAATATTTTTGAGTTTTCTTTTTGTTTTTTGCCAAGAATTTTTGTGAGGTTTCACTAAACTTATTATGATGATACTTAGCTTGTGTAATAATAAGTTACCATGACAATATAATATTAAAATATAAATAAATAAATAAATAAATAAATAGATATAAATACGTTTTAATACACACACACGTTTATATATGTTCATGTTAACATAAGAAATTCATGGGTTAATATTAGGAATATAAAGGGTTTGGATTTATGTGGAGGTCAAGATTTGCATGTTCTCCATAATAATGACTTCATTTTCAAGTAAACTTTGGCTCTTGGCTTAGGCAGAGACATGTTACATCTGTGGCACTGCTACCTATAATACGGCCAAGTCTCACATATATGGTTACCAAGTGCGGCTACAATTTGGATGGGATTATTTATTTGTTTTTTTCTTCCCCTTTTTATTTATATTTATTCATTCCTCACAATAATTGAATGATGGGGTCTCTTTCAGAAAACGAGTTTGTCTTTCTGAAATTTTCGTCTACATTCATTCACTTCAAGGGAGACTCGTATAATATAATAAGATGATAATTAATATAACCCTTCGTACACCAAAAAAAAAAAATCAACGTTACTTATATGAAATATTTAGGAAATTTATATATATAAGCTCTAACTCAAAGAAGTTTAGCTTTAATTTTGGGATAATAAATTAGTAATTTGATCAAAGTATATTAATTGATTGAATGATATGTTGAAGGAAATGTTAGTGTTTTGGTGGGCAAAAGATGTAATGATCTAAAGCCAAATATGAAGGAAAAGTAATCATTTGGGAATCTATCTTTTTGTTACTAGATATAAATACACAGTAGCTTAATCTTTAGTGGGTGGTCCAGCTTTTCATATTTTGTTGATAATAATGAGCCCACTAACATGGAATTAGTTTACCGATGTAACGTCTTGTTAAATCCTTTTAAGTCTCAAATTTAAGTTTCAAATGAGATATCTGTGGTGAAAAGGGTACGTAGTCATAAACTTTAAACCAGATATCAAATAATAATATAAACAAAAAATAATGAGCCTATATATATGTATGTCCACCCACGCCGTGTAGATATGTACATGTACAAGTAATTAATAGATTGTGGCTTATGATTAAGTTTAATGAAGGTAATAACGGTTTGTGAAGGAACACATGCAAGGCCAACTTAATTATTAATTTAAGATTTGAAAAAGTTGGCTTTTTTTACAATCTATATATGTAGTTTTTTGGTGAGTGGGTCTCAATAATTTGACGATAGCTTCAAAATTAGAGGCATGAGACGACGATGATGAAAATATTGGTAAATTAGTTAGAATTATTCCGTCCATTCTTAAATATAAAGAGTAGTACCAGATGCAAATAACTAAAAGAAGTATTTTAGAAAAAACAACACATGGTTTTTTTAATAAATAATGAACTTAATTAATTTTTTTAATCTCCTCATACCGGTTATCTAACTCTCATATATATATATATATATATAGGACAAGAGAGAATTGTGTATAGTGTGTGATTAGGGAAAGGGAGGGAGCACAAAAGTGAAAAGAAGAATATTATCAAAAAAAAAAAAAAGTGAAAAGAAGAAAAAAGAAAAAAAGGGAAATGGGTAATGAATGGAATGATGAAAAGAGCGCCACAAAATATTCAACACACCATTTGTCCCTCCCAACAACGCTCTCCTCTTGCTCACTTTTGAAATGCACGCTAGCTAGGAACCGATGAGGGGTTTTTTTATTTGTCTTATCCTTCACTCCTCTTTATTTTTTTATTCTCACCGTTAGATTAATTTTAAATGATTAAGATTCGATATCCTATAAAAATTAAATATATATACATCCATATATAATACTTTAATGAAAGTATAAATATATGAATTAGTTATATCAAATTTGAATGATTTAAATTTATTTATATATTTTTTTGTTATTTAATATTATAATAATATACTTATAAGATATTGAATCTCAACCGTTCAGAGTTAATCTAACGGTGATAATAAAGAAGTGGAGGGAAGTGGACGGTAAGGGAAATGGAGAGACTCATCTCCCAATTAGGAACCATCTAGAATTTTGGGAACCAACTTTAATGCTCATTAAATTTACTTTATTTAATGCTCGTTTGGGATAGCTTATTTTTAGACAATAAGTACTTATAATTCGTGATTCACGATATATGAGGTAAGTATGTGAGAGGAGTTTTGTTTCGACTTATGTAATAAGTGCTTATTTTCTAAAAATAAGTCATTCCAAACACTCACAGTGTTATATGTGTGGGGTTATATAATAATAACATGGTTAGTTTCAATTATATTCAAATGGAAATTCAGATATTCTTAACCAACAGATTAGCCAGTGTTTACTTTTACCAAGTTCATATTGGCTGGACTCACTAAGCTATAAAGGTAAAAAATTGGAAAAAAAAAAATTAACAATGAATGAATGAGTGAGTGAACAGAATGGAATATGTGAGTGCAAGTGATTATTATTAGTGGCAATAACTCTATTGCCGCCACCCTAAAGAATGTGACCCCTTCTAGTATATATTTTCTCCATATCTATATGTGTGTGTATGTGTGTGTCTCCATCCCATAAACATTAAACAAGATCATAAGTGTGCTTTCCAGGTTTAATCTTATCCATCACAAACCTAAATTATTGGGTTTATTATTCATTGTATACATCCTCTCTTCTCCTTTCATTTCAATTTGGGTCAAAGCTAAATCCGCCCAAAATTTTATGAGAAATACTTACATATTTTAGTAGGGTTATTTTATATATATTTTGACTAATTAAAATATAATAACTCATCTTATTTTAATTTTATATGGCAGATGAGTCATCTGGAGAAATTTAAATTTTATGATTTAAAAAAAATACAACTTATAGAAACAAATTGCGTCTTTTGTTTTTCTAAATTATGAAGTTTATATTTTTCAAAATTATAAAATTTGAATTTTTCCATATGACTTATATGCTATGTAGGATTAAAACAATATGAATTATTATATTTTAATTAGTAAGAGTACGTGACAAATTAAATTTATGTTAAGCAAGTCAAGGGGAAGAGCAATCAATCTTTATTGACCCTCCTAATTTTACCTAACCCTTTTGCTTAATCAATCCCCACTTTAATTCTCTTAAACTTTTAACTCCAATTAAGACTATAATTAATTATCTTAATTCACTTTCAAAGTATCTTTTTTCGTTTACAATAATTTAATCCTAAGAATATTCCCCTCATATATAAATAAATTGCACTTTAGCAAGAAACATGTATGTGTGGGAGTGAGTGAGTTTGTGAACAATAACCTGCTTACCTAATTATATTCGTCATTAACACATATATTTTTTAAAAGAAATTATTAAATTGCTTCTTTCTAAGTGTCACTTTCACCATGAACACCTGTCATTAATGAAAGAGGGTTGGTGTTGGTGTGCCCCCTTTGGATTCGTTGCTTAATTTTAATGGGAAAGACAAATGTCCAGGTTCAAACCATAACACAATATTTTAATTGAAAATTCTAATCAATTATTTAGTTCAATAGTTTAGCGTTTTTTTTTTTGGTATTTTAAATTTTCATGTTCACTTTGATTTTGATTTTTTTTTATTTTAATAATAAAAATAAATCAAATTTAATTTTTGTAAGTGCCAACTTTAAAAAAAATATGCAAATAAAAATATTGCAAATTATTCAAATTAAATTAAAAAATAAAAAAAAAGTTTCAAGACTGACTTTGTTAAAAAAAAACAAGGAAGAAATAAAAACGAAAGTGGAAAAGGATGTAGGTGATGTTCTTGCTAATTATATTGATTTTGAATATTGAATCGGCTAAAACATCCTTTTCGCCAAATTGCATGAGACAAGATCAGAAAGGATAGTATTAAATAAAAGTGATTTTGCATCCAATAGATCATCAAATTTGCACATGATATTGTCGGTTTCGATGTCAATTGTTGATATTTTCATTTAATATATGTTATTCTATGAAGGCTAATTTCCTCAATTAATTGACGATTCCCCCCAAAAAAAAAAGTTCTTATTTTGATGTTAGTCTTCCAGGAAAATGCTCAGAAACATTCAATTCTCATGATATTTTTGTCCTAATTTTCTTTTCTGGTTCTCTGGGTATGTGTGCGTGTGAGTGATTTTGGTAGGCATTTTGATGCCAGCTTGAATTATAGAGGCATTATTGTTTGATGGGCTGTACTTAACCCCACAAGCCAACCAATGATTATCCCCTCTATAAATATTAGTTTTTTAATCTCCCGTGATTATGTTTAATCAATAAACTGCTATTATTCATTTAATCCCATTTATAAGTATACATGTTTCATATAAATTAAGAAAAATCTTAAATTTTATTAATTCAAACTTTAAAATTAAATAGCTTTCCAATTTTATCATATACATTATGGGCTGGGGTACTAGTTGTGCCCTATTGCCCCTCAATTTTGGGTCCTTTTCAAATAATTTGTTCCCCATGTTTTTTTTACCATTAGATTCTATAATAAATAAATGACATTTTGATATCTTATGAGTGAAAAACGGAGTTGTTTTCAATTCTTATGATTTTTAAATATTTAAGACTCTAAATTAAAAAGAAACTATACAATTTTAGAGTCTTAAATCTTTCAAAAATTGTAAAATATTGAAACAACTTCATTTTTTTGCCTTTTGCTCATAAGATACCAAAATATTATTCATTTCTTATAAAATTTAATGATCAAAAGAATCATAAAAATACATTTGGGAAGGGTCCCAGAATTAGGGGGCAAGGGTACACTTGGGAAGGCACAACTAGAACCCCCAAATCCATACATTATACCTTATGAGATCATGACAATAAAGTCAATATAATAAAAAATAAAAAATAAAATAGTATATTTATATAAAAAAATTCTCTCTTTACCAGATAGATATGACAAAAAAATTTCTTTTCACTCTGCTATATAAATAGAACGAGTGGAGCAGTACATAAACTTATCTAACAAACTTTTTTCATTTGTCTGAGTTTGCTTAAAATCTCCCTTAAATATGTTAAATTTAACTAATTGAACATGCTTGATCCTAAAGGGATTTCAAGAATTCACAACCATATAGCACTATCGCAATTGGGAGCGTTAAGTAGACATAAAATAGTTCATATTATTGCATTAACTGCAAAATATTATTTCCTATATATTTAATAAAAATTTTGATCTCATCCCAACCATTAGTGTAATTTAAGATGATCGTGATTTTTGTAAGTGACATTAATTAGAGGGATGTCAGTTAATCAATGAATACCTTTTTTTTAATAAGTGACCTTAAGAAATTTTAATATCTGGATCGCATTTGTTAACTTCAAATTTTAATGTGAAGTACGGGTCTTAAAAAAAATCACATATTAAATAAGAAATAAAAGAAAATATATATTGTGTGCAGAAATATCTGGGTAAAATAAAGAGTAGGGATCGGGAAGTAGAAATGAGAAATTTTCATTGCCGTGCTTCCATCGATACTTTATAATCACTTTTAAGGCTGAAAACAAAATTATATGGGCTTCCATTGCTAAACCAAATCAAATCGACAGTCAATTTGACTTTTAAATAATTAATTCAAAGCATCTTTATTTATAAATATACAATTTGGTCTGGCATATCAGCCATTTGCTTCAAATATCGATCAGCTTAATTTAGAGGCCTCTAATCTTTCCGAGAATAAGGCATGGAATCAAGTTTCAACACAAGAGAATAAAAAAAAAAAAAACACAAAAACATTTACATAGGCTCATATTGTACATTTATCTTCAAACTTTGGAAATTAGAGTTTTTAAAAGTAACTTTTCATTCGTGATTTACGATATACGAGATAAGAATATTAGATGAGTGTTGTCTCAACTTATATGCATAAACATTTATAAACCTTTCATAAGTAATGTCAAACATGCACTAATAGTGCTCCTATGTCGCAACAAGCCAACACACAATAATAGTTTACGCTTAAAATAATCAAAGTATCAAGTAGTTCATAAGAAAATAGTAATCAAATTGTAAAGGAGTTTGATGGCCCTGCAATCTGTAAAGAACTACAAAATAATTTAGCCGACCAATACATTAATCAAGACTATAATGGCTGTTTGCTCTTTGGTTATAAAATTACAGTAAGACAAACAAAAGAAAGCAGAACTACGAAGAAAGTACAAAACTAAATTAGTCAGTTGGGGGGCCCACATTAATTTTAAATATAAGACCTATTTCACTTTTTATCAATTTTTTTAAATGAATCTACTTATATTCTCTCAACAATAATTAAATAGAAGAGTGAAAAAATTAACTAATATAAATCAAGTATTTTGAAAAAGAAACAAATTTAGGTCAAATACCTTAGGTCCAGACCTAATTGACCTATGGAACTTTACGTGAATTAGGTCCTTTAAAAAAAAAACAATTATATTGATTAATTTAGTTAACATCTTTAATCTCCCCAAATTAGTTATATTTTAAAAAAAGCCAGAGGACCATATAATACAGGAATAAGCTTTCGTTTGGTCCAGAGCCAACAACACATTTATTGATTTTTAATTGTAAACGTAATGATTGTACGCCCACAACGCATTGCCACGGGATAGATTGGATAATATGGCATGAATTTCATCACAACAAAGCTTGTGCTAATAAATCCAAAACTACACCTAACAAAGGCAACCAAAGTACAAAAAACGGCCTAGTGGATATAATAACCAGACATTTAACTAACAAAGCGAAAATGTCTTTAGTAAATAACCACCATTGAATTGCACAAGGCCGACATCACAAGCACAGGAAAATTTATGCTTAAAGTGTATTCTTCCCTTCTTTAATATAAAATATATTTAAGGAGTTAATTTTTATAGAGAATAATCAAGGAATGAGAAGGAGGGCATTAAGAAAAGTCTCTAGGATGTTATAAAAAATACATATCATATTAACTAACTTCCTTAATCTAATTAAATTAGATAAATATATGGAATTAAGTAATAGTAGATGCAAGCAATACGTGAATAAATCTGGTGATTTGCACATTTGTAGGTTTATCTTTGGTAGCAATGAACTTTAGTCCCCATGTTGGTAGAGTTCGATTTGTATATGTTGCAATAGTTGAAAACTATGAGGCTTTTAACATAAAAGGCTGGGAATAATCAGTAAAATAGAGTGTTTCTGGAACAGGCTTGAACGTTCCGCCATTTTCCTACCAAATTCGGTTTAATGAGCAGGAAATTTCCCCACACCAGAAAGGGAAAAGCCGAGAGGATTTACCATTCCCTTGGCCTTCCTCTCCCTCTCACCAAGTCCCCCTTTTATTCCTTCCGTAAGTTCAGCACCCCAAAAGGGGGAAAAAACATTTAAGGCACGACCTGATAACAACATGATTCACCAAGTTCTTAACCTCCATACAATCACATCATAAAGAAATCTTTAAAGTTTGGAGATCCTGACCAACACAAGCATTTTTTATCACAAAACTCAGAAATGACACAAGTATCGCAGAAATAACATACCCACGGAAACAACATTCAACCCAGACACAATCATAAACCAAGTACTATGAAAGTAAGATTCAGCACACATACGCTCATTAGACTAGATTAAATGCCATAACTAGGCTCGAGCAACATCGTAAGTTGACGTTGGAACCTCCTACAACATGAAATGTTATAGAACCCGTAAGCTCAAGCATTAACAATTAACAAATAAAATAAAATCACCAGCTTCAGAAAACGGAATTAACAGGACACGTTCAGAGTAATAAAGGACAGGCAAAGGAAATCAATCAAATCATTTATCTTTCCCCACAAGAACTACACTGCCAAGATACCCCCTCCTACATCTTTCATAATATATTTTGTCTAGGTAATTACAATTTACCCCTAATAGCCCTAATTAATTATAAACCTTCCTACCTAATCAAACAAAAATTCTTGCAATAATCAATCAGAACAAATAGATGAGATTCAGTCAAAAAACAACAAAAAACCAAAATACCGTGAAACTACCAAGAGAAACCCAGCAGGTTAAGTTCAAATTCTAGTATATTAATTCACACTTCCTGATTACCATCATAAGCGAATCAGTTCTAAACAAATAACAAAACAACATAAAACCGTGCTGCCTATAAACCAGTATTTGTGAACTGTACACACACACACAGACCAACACTCGAAAACTGAAGACAACACAAACGACCCATGAAGCACAAAATACACATCACACACCCTGAAAGTTTACTTTCATATCCATCATGTTCAAAACAATATGTAAAGTTGAACAAGTAGCAGACTCGTACCAACACTAACTAACAACATACTTCAATACAATAAAAAAAAAAATAACAAAGCCAAAGGGCAAAAGAAAATCATACCTCTGGGAAGATAATCTTAACTGAGTATTTTCCCTTCCATTAATGCTATGCACAGTCACGGGGACAGATTGGCGCAACCAATTCTAAAATGAAGAAAAATTGTATTTAAGCCAGCAGAACTAATAAGAAACACGGAAAAAAAAAGGCTCATCCTATTCTCAAATCACAATGGAATAAAAAAATAATCAATAGTTTAGGAGCTACAATTTAAGGGAAAATGGAAAAAGTAAATAAAACCCCAAATTACCACTAGTGCTATATCACATAATGATTCCAGAAAGAAAAGATAATGAAGAACAAAGCCTCTTATTAGCACTAGAATGAGAGCACAAGACCACAAAGATAAAGGTCAAATTAATTCATCAAGTGTAAACCCGATTAGGACCAACCTTCTATGATATCAGGTTCCCTTTTTGATGCAAGCCCAATTTGATGCTCTCCTTTCGGGGCGAAAACAGAGTGCAATGAACCTTCAAAATGACAGTGTTGATAAAGATATGTTAAAGACAGAAAGAAATGGAAAATTTAGGTTGAAAACATAACTTCAGACGTGGGGAACTAAAGGGACAGAATTTTATTACCTGATATTTTTGGTGAGGACGATGGCAACATCTGGTGTTGCCAACAAGTGGATGCACAAGACAGTAGAACAGAGTAGCTTGGATGTGAGAGAAGCACTAAGGAGGCAGAGCATCTGCCAATTGCAAAATTGTTATTCAAACAGAAGGAAAAGTTGCAACCAAAATATATCTGAGCAATAATTTCATTAGGCCCTTTCTAGCAAAACAATAGCAGGAGTAAACAACTTTGAAATCTAGTAAAAAATAATGACATAAATAGAAAAGAAAATATTATATACCTTGATTGAGAATCAAATTTTTCATGCAACACCACAGGAGTCCAAGCAGTCGCAGCATGTGCGACCACTTCACATACTGGTGCAGGTATTTTCACCTCCATCTCCCGCACCAGTAATGGGAAGTAATTCATTGATTGCTATTCAGAGTCATCATACGCATTTTCATCACCAGAGAAGTCATCAAATGTCCTCATATCAAGCTGGTAGCGCAGAATCCCCCCAATACCACCAAAACCCCTGCAAAACTGTGAGCCCTCTTGTGATTTATTAGTGACAAACTCGAGAGAGCAGCCAAACCGTCTGTACTCATTGGCAAACCACTCCAGAAGAGACATCTTTTCCTGAACCTCATATTCAGCATTGCCAATAGGATCCCGAAAATTGTCCTGGTTGGACTCTTGTTCCTTGTTGAAGTGTTTTATAACAACTTCACCACTAGTGCTGTGTTTCAGGACAAATCTATTTATATCCAGACTTTCCCAGACAATAAGTGTCTCAACTGCACCCATCTCCAGCGCTTTAAGAGTATCATCAACCCCAAAAACATACTTACCAGTATCCTGACTAATCTCCTCAAAGTATTTTCCAATCAAGCGTTTCTCCTGGATGAACTTTACATTGGCCAGAATTTCAGATGATAGTTCAATAGCCTGATTGAAGCCGTTCTCCCCTCCATAAGATACATCGACAACATTAAGTATCTTCGCCTGAAGTCGAGGATCAAACATATCTGACTGGCTAAGCTCAGTTTTGAAGTCTGCAGAACCAGCAAGAATTAAACCTGAAACATTGGGCTGACTGGTAGCAGGATTAATATAAAACTGTGTAGCAAGCTCTGCAGTCTTCCTCACATAGTTATGACGCTTCTCCATCCTAAGACGGGCAAATCGTAGGGCTGATTGACCTCCTCTTCCATGCTTCTTTGGCAGATCCACACTAAATTTATGAAGCACCTCTCTTGTATTGCCACTCAATGTCCCAAAAAGTGTGCCATTTCCATCCATGACTATAAAACCAAACTTGTCATCAGATTCCAGAAGCTCATTAAGAGCTTCTGTATGAAACTTGTTGTCACAAAGATAGAGAGAGGCATTGATAGGTCTAAATGGCTCAAAATCAATGGTCACCTTCTTCTCTTTTCCGTCTTCTGTTACAATTGTCCCAGTATACAGAACAAGCCCATTTGGAGGAACCCTGTTATACAGCTTAAGCCTCTGCTGAGCAGAAGTGATTGCACCAAGCACAGACTGCCTATTCACTCTGCTTTTTATGTTTGACGCAGTTCCAAACTCATCACCAAGCATCTTGGTGACACGAGATACCTGATCACGTGGAGGCATGATAAGAGAAATCATGCTTGTCCCATTTCCTCGAGCAGCCTCCAAGGCTTTGATCAATTTCTTGATCTTCCACACCTCAATATTCTTATCAGTATCATGCGCATCGGCCATTTTTGAACAATCAGAATTTAATAACCTAATAATGAATAAAAGGAAATAATTAATCCACATTAATACAGCTTATGCATAGTGTAAACACTACGCATCAAATATCATAAATAAATTACTTCGCATAATTGAAACATCTCACGTCATCACTCATTTATTTTGGCCTGACCCATCATCAATAAATTAAACTCCAAAACTCATACTATCCAAACATTTATCACTAAAATTTTAAAGAACATTCCAAATAAAATAGTTCAATACAAAAAACTCATGAAGTCTACACTACATACTCGTCAAAGAAATGAAAAAAAAAATTAAAAAGAACATAAATAAAATTATCAAGATGAAAAAGAATTATCACCCACAAATCAAATGATAAAAAATTCTTAGCCCCCAAAACATTAATGGCTGAGAATTCAGGGTAAGGGAAACGAATCGGTTTAAAGCACTAAACCCATGCAATCAAGTTAAAAAAACAATAAAAATATTTTTTAAAAAAAAGAAAAAGAATCAGACGACCGTAAAAACGTCAGTAACTGCTTATGATTGCAGATCGGAGCAGATAGTTGAAAAATCGAAGGTGTTTTTTCCTGATATATAAATTTGCAAATTGTAAAGAAAAATCGCTCTATAATAAGGCAATGGATATTCTACATAAAAAGGCTCAACGCAGAAACACATGCAATCAAAATCGGCTAATATTTAAACAAAAGAAACTTGCAGTTGGTTTTAGTGCATGACCAGAGCAACTAAGATTACCCAAAAAAAGGTAAATAAAAATTCTCCGGAAAAACTAAACAAAATGGAACTCTGCAAATGGAACGACTAAAAGCTGAAAACTCATGCAATCATGTGAACAAAACCGGAAAATCGGAAAACATAAGAAACTTATTGGAATTGCAAACAATGATACGATGATCGGAGCTAAAAAATGGGGGGACAGTTAGGGGAAGAACAAAATTATGCAGCAAAGCTAAACAGAGATTGCACCTGAACACCAGCAAAGCATCAAATACAAACAGAAAATTTGTAAAAAAAAAACAGGCAAACAAAGCAAAAACATGAGAAACCAAGTGATCAGAAAGCATGATCGGCAACTAGAGCAAATTTGGAGTGAAAGAAAAGAGAAGGAAGGAGATACCGTAGAGCGGAGAGAGCAAGTGACGAAGCGGCGACAGACAGAAGACGCGTTCTGTGCCCTAGCACCAAATTCGCCTTCCACAAAAGAGCGATGTTTGATGGAAATGTGAAGAAGGTCTCTCTATCTATATAAATGTGGCTGCTAGTCACTCACTATTGGTACGGGCGTTATGGCGGTGCCAAACGGCGTTCATAATGAACCGACATTTGGCGGCTTCATGAAATTACAATTTAGTCCCTACCAACTCTCGTTAATTTTCTAACTTTTTGGTCATTTCGTCCGCGGTTATTTAGGAGAATCTGTTTGTTTAGAATAACTATAAAAGTATTTAAAAATATTTTTTTAATCGTGATTTATTATATATAAAATAAGTATGTGAGAAAAATATTATCTCAACTTATATATATAAGCACTTATAAACTCTTCAAAATTTTTCCTAAACAAGCATTTAGTATGAATGTAATTATGTGTTTTTTTTTTGGACACCAAATCCCTATTAACTGATTGAATATTAAAATTATGATAATTCGTTTTATTCCACAATATAAAATGATAATTAAATTATGTAAAATAGTATACAGCTCTCTCGTGGTTCTATTTAGTATTTTTTCCTGCAAATATTTAATTTCTTCAATTTTTTTAAATAATCAAATTTAAAATTTTAGAAAAATATTAATATCAGCGAAGATCTGGAAAGTGGGTTCAACTGTTGATGCATTCATTCGTTGCTTGCACCCATGTGGTGACTTTTTAAACGGGAGGGTGAGAGGAAGGGAATCTGTAGACGCAAATGTGAAAAGACGAAGGTGCATTGAACCCATGCAATTGGTATCTTTCTTTCTTCCTCCCTTTATTCACATTTTCAGCTCTTGGGCGACTGCCACGTATTCACAAAGTGATGGTAAGGATGAGCAGGCTCCAACACAAATCAAAAGAACATATTCCATCAGTAATCAACGGAAGCTTGCCTTTTTTTTTTTTGGAAAAAAATATCACAATTCACAAGCTGCTTCAATAATAAACTATTTTTCATACTTATAACATTTAGATATACATAAAATATAGTTTAGAAATATTGTTTAAAAATTTAATAAAATTTTAAAAAAACATCAAACAATTCAGCAGTTCTTGGATCCAGCTGGTTTGGCTTGAGCCAATTTGAACCAGATACTGGTTTTTAGCCCAATTCTATACTAAGCTGCGATCATTTCACCTGTTCTCCGGTCAAATCGTCTCTCCTTTCTCGGTTTCACATCGGAAACTCCTTTTTCAACGACAAACTTAGAGTCATTATAAATACATAACTTAGATTCATTATAAATACATAACTCCCAATGTACTATCACATATGCTTGATATAAGACATATTTGTATAATTTGAATAGATTAAAGAATTTAATTGAATTTGTTAATATGACATGTATCTTTTAAAACACTTTGATTATATTCCTTAATTTTCCTATTCCCTCCCTCTCCCTCTTATTGTTGAGGGAGTATCAATGAGGATAAATTAAGATAAAATTGACAAACACAAAAAATACAACTTATTATTAGGACTAAAATCAATTCCTTAAATAAATCTTGTTTTAAAGATGGAAGGGAATAGTAGATATCAAATAAAGAGCAGTCAAGTTTAAGGGTCTGTTTGGGAACATGTTGCACTGGGAAAAAAAAAACCCATTGGGGGGTTAAAAGCCCCAAACGTCCATTGATGGTGTTTGGGAAAGCTTCTACATGTGCTAGACTTCTCAAAAAAAACCAGCGTCTGAATGAAACTGCCTGCCGAGAGCTGCTTCTCTTTCGTGTCAGGTCTCCTTCATCGAAGGTCAGTGACCGTTGCACACATATAGGACCCAAATGAACATTGTATTCATTAACATTGTATTCATTGAAACAATGCTTCTTCCGTTGTGTGCATATATTTTTTTTTAATAATAATATCACCTTTTTTATTTTATCAAATTTTTTTAATATTTCTTTACTTCAATTATCACAATATATACAACCAACATATATATATAAATATATATGCAGTATTCAATAAAATTTATATACTTTTCAGTCATTTTTCATCTAAACGGGATTTTCAACCACTAATCCAAACAAGTTTAAGGCTGAAAAAATAGTCACTTCTGCCACCATCAATTTAAATACAAATCACATCTATAATTTGACTTTTTTTCTATCTGACTTTTCCAAAAACCCATCTGCAAAAAAAACTCCTTCTCCACCACTAATCCAAATAGGCACTAAACTTTGATCCCCGGTTTTGGCATCTAGCAGCTTAAACTCCCTTACATGGGATGCTCAAATTCCTCAGATAGAAAACTGTACTTACAATCCGATAACATTCAGAAACCCAAGGTAACAAAAACAATTGTCGAGCGTCATTCTTCAAACTATGACAAAATTGAAAATAATATGTAACAGACACAGATGCAATCTCTTCTCAGAAAAAGCACAGCTACAAGAGAAACTCGCAATTTTTATAGAGGTATGCCGATAATTCTTGTTTTCTAAATTTCCATGGTTGGAAAAGTAAGGATCCCATGACAAAATCTGCAAGACATCTAATTGAGTTTTCACATGAAATCATAATCCTCCATTTCATCATACCGATCAACAGCCAAATCATCATCAGGCTTGTCAACATGAAGTTGTTTTTTCTTGGCGCCTGCAATTGCAAAAACCACAAGGGTATTCAATTGGCCATAAAAAAGACTGAAAAAGTAAATGAATATACTATGTTAACACAAAAATACATACCTGTCTTCTTTTTGCCAGCATTGGCTTCTTTCTCTGCTTTTATCTTTTCATTTGCAATTGCAGTGATTGAAGATGCAATTTCTTTTGCATCAGCTCCTTTCAAAGAAGTCATAGATAATCTCATCACTGCCTTCAATAAAGAACCGTAGTGATAACTTTTCTGCATTTCATCAAGACATCAACAGGGAAATTAGGAAGCCCCTCCAATAGAAATATGTCACGAGGAAATGTTTTTTTTGGGGGGGGGGGGGGAGGGGGGCAGTGGGGGCTGCAGTAATAATACCAAACTTTGTTGACTCACCTCGAAAAGACGGAGCTTATCTGAGATGAGCTCAGCATATTCCAAGAAATCATTCTCGGATTTGGGGATAAAATTATCAAGATTCTTTTCATCACCTCTCGCACCAAACAATTCTTTGGTGGACTTGTAATCCGCTTCCTCAACCAGCCTGTGATAGGGAGGAAAAGTTAAACTAGAAAACAGGGTACATTTTATATACCGCTTTCAAAAAACGAGTTGCATCATTTAATAGCTGCGATCAGAGTAAAAATACTCAGTAGAATGTTATCACAGTCAATATTCAGTGAGCAATTAAAATGGCAACACTTCGATTCTAGCCATTACCCAATTCTCTTAATTAAAAATTAAGTTTCAGCACAGTTCATGCTTCAAACCCCAAGAATTTTCACCTGAAGAGGCATATAGAAGGTATGACAAAGCCATTCATGAGCATTCACTTAATGGCCTCAGTTAGTTGTAAGTTATCCTTGACAGTGTAAAACTTCATTATTCAATGTTTCATTTTCTTTTCCGGCAAATTGGTGGATTTGTATATCATCTGGATACTAAAAAATAGTGGATTAAAAAGATCAGGGAAATCTTTCAAAGTGTTTTGGGAAACCATTCAAGTTAAACACACCCAAACTACCAGGGGCCTAGTTCCATGCACAATGTGCATGTAGTTGCCATTTGTTCTTTTCGCTTTCTGTGATAGACTAGCACATGCAAACGCTATTTTGACTGTATTCTTTGTGCCTAAAACAAGGCATCCCTAAATGGAATAATGGTGCCAAAAACATCATACCTTTGTTGGCGAAGCTTTTCAGCCAGAGGATCCAAAGTTTCTTCCATTACTGGTTCTACTTTTTTCCCCTTTTTTAAACTAGCTTTCTCAGAAGACTTTTTAGAATCCTTCTCAGTAGATTTCACAGCAGGTGCTGCAGGTGCCTAACAAATTTTAAACCAAGAAGGGGCTAAGCACAAAGACCATGATTTATAAATAGGGTCCAAATCACTTCATTGGAGTAATAAACCAGCAATTCACTCAACTTTATCATATCATGTGCTAGAACTCTGCTCTTTATTATTGAAATATAGATAGAAGAATAAAGGAAGACCATGTAACAGAGAGACTTGAGGAACGATGTTATTTTATTATCATATGCAATATGGATAAAATATCAACTTTTGCGATGCAATACCATAGAAGCATTCAAATCAGAAGCTGCTAGCATAAGTCCACAAAACGAGCTACATCCACCTTTTAAAACACTGATGCATGATGAATGAGCTATACTACTGTCAGCAATAATATATATATAGTCATACCGGGGCAGGTTCATCTTCATCTTCCCATGAATCCTTGACATCATTTTCATCCGCATCTTCATCATCCCATTTACTTTTAGGTTGCTCTTGTGAAAGCAGAGGTGGAATGTGCTCTTCGTCTGAAACAAATATGAAAGTATTTGTCAGGGTGAAAAGCAATATATAAACAAAAGAAGCAATGCAATACACTAGGGTCAAATTATTATATGATGAGAAAATATGGCTTCTTATAGTATTCATCAGCTAACACTAAAGTTTCTATAGCAGTCTCTTGCCGAAACAAGTGAATAGAATGATTAATATTTGTTTCAAAATTCACAATAGTAACATCGAAAGGGGCGACATTGTTTTCAAACTTAACATATCAAGCTAATTCAAAGTTGTATATACTCTTACATCAGAGCAAACTTTTCAGAAACAGCAAAAAAATCATATCGTTAAACATCAATCGGACATTTAACCAATGAACCAGAAAGCTGATCACATAACTGTTACAAAATCATCCAGACAACTCGTCAACTTAAACCAGAAAGCTGATCACATAACCAATGAACCAGAAACAGGTGAATAGAATGATTAATATTTGTTTCAAAATTCACAATAGTAACATCGAAAGGGGCGACATTGTTCTCAAACTTAACATATCAAGCTAATTCAAAGTTGTATATACTCTTACATCAGAGCAAACTTTTCAGAAACAGCAAAAAAATCATATCGTTAAACATCAATGGGACATTTAAACAATGAACCAGAAAGCTGATCACACAACTATTACAAAATCATCCAGATGACTCGTCAACTTTAAGTCTGATTCAATCAAAATCCTTTGAATGTCCCATTCTACTTCACTTCCTTGACAATTTTTAAGTTACAAGTGAGCCACGAGAAATTTTTTATTTGTGCATAATGAACCCCTCAATAAACGATTTTCCTAGAGGAAGGCAATTAAGACAACTTGTTTATGTCATCACACTAGACAAGCTCGCTAGCTAGCTCAAGAAGGGTTGATGCATATAGGTAGTTGAATGAATTAAGTTGATGAACAATAAGGAGTACCACCAGCTATGTAAATGGTACACCAACTTGGAAGCAACTCGCAATGATTTCCACTCTTCAAACCTATCCTAGATAAATAATTAGGAGTAACTATTCTGGTTTCACCCATAAAAATTTAGAGGGCAAATAAAAATAAAAAGACCAACCAAAATGAACAGCATATCATGAAAATTAACAGCATTCATCAAAAAGAATATTTAGGAGAAACATTACCCCAATCCTCCATGTGGTTGTGCTGCTTTGTCAATAAAACAGATCAATATCTGGAAGGAAAATGAATGAGTAATGATAAGATAGAAAGGCTTAAGTATCAGAATCAGTAAGTAATTAGTGGAAATATAAAGAGATGCTATAAATCAACAGGGCATATGTACGGTTTCAGACATTTCGACATTGATAATCCCGAAAGAAGAAACTAGATTAGCATTGGGATCAAATTCACCGACGTCATGACAATCTCTACAAGATCAAAAACTCTCAAAACTTCTGAGGAAGAAGTATCATGACAATTTAATGAAGCGTTTCAACAAACTATGCAGTAGGTCCTTAAAGCAAAACATTCAATAGTTACAAAGCAGAGTAATGTTCCAAGAACCCTCGAGAAAGGCATGCTATACAACTAATGAACTCTAAAGCAGCCCTTACTGGTAAACAAGAATTCCTTATTGTTAGCAGGCACTGACCAAGAGAACTAGATATACAGACTACAGTCAGTGAGTAACACGGTCAAATAACGAGCAAAAGCAGAGATTAACCTCTCAATGATATACTCACTTATGGATCCAAGTCCGATAAAAGGAGAGGCAGTCGTCAGCAGGCAGCACCGCCAGATACCAGAGAAGAAGGTCAGGGCCAGGTACTATGTGGATGCCGAATCGGGGACAACCTATTTACAACAAGAACGATTCCTTATCAGAACGAAAACAATTTTTAGACAAAATATCAAGTTTCACCGGCCTAAATAAAAACGAATCCAATGCCAAGAATTCCACAGCTCTCCAGAGAAAAATAGCCAGAAAGTTCCTCGAGCAAATCAATCTCCTATCGTCAATACCACGAAATCTAAACTAGATGGGAACAAGAAGAAGAAAAAGATACCACACGGACGACGACGAAAAAACCCTAATCGGTTAGCGGAAGATGTTCGGGAAAAGTAAAGATTTCTGTTCCAGTATGAAAAATTGGAGCCCAATGAAGATTGAGGAGCTCTCTCGATTAAATTGGATTTGGTTTGTACTTCTTACGCTGTTAGCATTCAGCGAAGATCATACTTGAAAGAAGTAATCCGCCGTCCAGATAGAATTTGTACAAAGCAAAGGAACGGCGAAATAGAAAGAGAGAAGAAAACAAATTTAGGTTTTTCTTAATGTAGAAAGGAAGAACCAATATTATTATTTAAAAAAAGACGAATTTGAGTTTTTTGTGCCAGCCAAATTTATTTTTTGGGAAAATCACTCCTGGGTCCCAAAAAAAGAAGATATTATCAGAAATGTCCCTTGAGGTTGTAAAACATACTCAACAGGTTGTTAATATACGCTTTGAATTTGAGGTTGTAACCAGGAACCTTTCTAATAATATCTTCCTTCCTTGAGATCTAGAAGTGGTTCTCCTTTTTTTTTTCTTACCAAAGGATTAGATATTCATTTCTTATTAATAAAAAATGAAAGAGCCATTGATCAAAGTTGACCATAATTCCATATGTTTTCTTGTTGTTTTTTTTTTTTTGCCAGTCATATGTGATCTTGTTTAATTCTCGTAAAGCTATTGAACTAATAGTTGGCAAAATAATTATTAAATTGCTAATCTTCCAATCCTAATTATAGGAGTTAGTAAAGAAATTAATTTTGATCCTAAATATAATAGGAAGGTCCGAACAGAGTTAGTTAAACGGTTTAAAGCCAATTAGATCTAGAGAAAACACCTGTGTTTTTTTTAACCAAAAGAGTCCATTTTATTAATCACAAAAAAAAACAATTAATACACACACTAATAACCAAAGCCAACAAAAATACTTAACGGTACAACATATCACACCAAAACTCACCAAAAAAATTATCAACTACTAAAAGAACTAAAAACATTTAAAAACCTGCAGAAATATACTTCTAGATAATAGAAGATAATTAACTAAGTTATCCTGAGAAGACACTTAGGGCCTGTTTGGTACGCTTGAATTGAGGTGGGTGGAAATGGAAATGGAATTCATTTCCATGCTGAAGTATGTTTGGTATAATGGAATTGGCCTCCATGGAAGAGCCAATTCCATCAAATTGATGGAATTAAGCTTCCATCATATACCCCATGGAATTGTAACAAATTCCATGGAATTCTCATTTTACCCTTAAGATTTATAATTTCATATGATCATTTCCATCTATTACCCTCCACTACCTTTAAAAAAAAATAAAAAATAAAAAATAAAAAATTGAAGGACATTTTGGTATTTTTATACAAAAATTAGATCTCATTTCCATGACATACCAAACATACTTTTAGTCCCCATTTCCATTTCCATTTCCATATCCATTTCCATATCCATATCCATTTCCATTTCCATCAAAATCAATTCCAACGTACCAAACGGGCCCTTATATTGAGAGATGCAACCACAAACACTGAATAGAATACCGAATAATAATAAAATAAAAAAAAACAGCAATTCCTAATATTTATCATTTTTTTCACAAATTAATTTACTTAATTCATAGATGGATAATCTAATATTATACCTATATGGTTATTTTAGGAGATCGGTCATGTTTATTATAGTTCATTAGTTGATCTCTTATAAAAAAGGTAATTTATCTAATTTTTTTAAATATATCTAAATAATTAAGTAACTCTCCTATTAAAAATAGCAAGAATATAGTTATTTGATAAAAAAGAAGAAGAATATAGTTATATATATAAAAAAAAAAGAATAGGAAGAGTATAATAATAAGACCTACACTTCAATAAATATATTAACCCTTACCCCTCACAAAGACCTTATAGACTTCTTCCTTATAAACAGACAATATATTGCTATGGATTGTCTAGACTTTACCATATTTGAAAGTTTTGCATTGGCTTTTTACCTTCGCAAAGACCTCATAGGCGTTTCAATTATGACATTTCACTTTCGGTATCAGAGCCCTAGCCATATGATACTTCTCTTTTGGTATCGAAGTCCTGGCTTGTCCAATACTTCTCTTTGGTATCAAAGCTTTAGTTAGCCATTTTCCCTCTAGATGTTAGAGCCCTGACTATTGATACTTCTCGCTTGATATTGGCGTAGCCTTGGGGGTTTGATAGTTCTTTCTTGGCCTCGGAGCCTTGCCGCAGAATACTTCTCTCTTAGAATCAAAACCCTGCTCGCATTAAACTTCTCTTTTAGTATTGGAGGACTTTATCTTTGAGATTCCATATATTAGAGGGAGATCATGCTAATAGCTCGTTCCCTCCTCCCAGTGAGATCTTAAGGTTTGAAATTGAAAGCGACAGATATTCGGTGATTCCCCTGCCGCTAGGATTATTCGATAGATTCAAAATAACTTGCATTGGTGATTGGAATAACTTGCTTCACTATGTGACAATAGACGGAGAGGGCCTTGATATGTGGTGCTTTGACATTGTGAACACCCTATTTTGTCCGGGCCTCACTAAAAATTACAAAAATAATTGATAATGATTGGTGTCCAAATTGGCAATCATCATTGAAAGAAAAAAATAAAAAAAAACGAAAATAAAAAAAAATAAGGAAATCCTCCTATTGATGATGATCGGTGTCTAAATAGGCAATCGTCATTGAAAGGGAAAAATTAAAAATTAAAAAAAATCTCCATTGATGATAAATCCCCTCATTGATATGATTGGCATTGTCATTCATTAACGGAAAATAATAAATAAAAAAAATCTCATTTATGTTGATAGATTTAAATTAGGAAGTTACTTGCGGGGAGAATAATGAAAAAAATTAAAAACGAAAAAAATCTCCACTAATGATAATTAGGTCAAGTTAGGAAGTTTTATCAATAGAAAATATAAAAAAAATAAAAAACGAAAATTAAACAAAAAATTAAAAAAAAAATCTCCATTGATAGTAATTAGGTCAAGTTAGGTAGTTCTTAACATAAAATACAAAAAAAAAAAATCAAAAAAATGAAAAAAAAAATGGAGTATTTATGAAGAAAACCCTACCTTAAGACTATAAATAGGAGTGTAAGGGTTGAAGCAAGAGGGACAAAAAAAATTTTGGGAGAGCAAGGAGATAAGGTTTATGGTTGAGTTTTCATCCTTTTCTTTGATTTCACTTTTACATCTTGTTGTTTTTCTCTCATCTAATATCCCTTGCCTCATGCTTACCTCATCATGCCTCATGCTTACCTCATCATTCATGCACTATGACTTTATCCCATATGTATTACATTGCTTTACTTTGTATTATGATGTTGCTGGACGTGTTTTAGCTCATTGTGATCTTGTGGATTTGCATTTTATTGTCCAACTGAATTATCTCATACATAGGCAAGAGGTATGTGCTGTCTTATTTTCTTATGATATTAGGTGTTATGCTTAATAAATATAGATAATATAATTGTACTTGCCTCTTGTTTATTATGTGGTTCTATCACCCTATCTCTTATTGTAGCGGGTTCAAAGAATAAAAGGTACGCATAAATCTCCCCACTTTTGACTTCTTTTTTTGTTTAATTTGTGCTACTTTTCTTTTTTTTCTAAATCCCTTTCTTAGGTCCTCTTTCAAAAAAAAAAGAAAAAAAATATTTTGACACATTTTGATAAATGAAAATAAAATGAAAAAACTCTCTTTTACAAGAAAATAAAAAAAAAACGTTTTTTGAAAAAAAAAGTAAAAAACACAAACCCAACCAAAAAAAGATATTTTTCTCAAATAAATTAAATAAACATTTTTCTAAAAATTACAAACCAAGTGACACGCTTTTCTACCCCCGAACTACGTGGGCTTTGATCCCTCTAAAGGGTACGTAGGCCCTAGGTTTTCATCCTAGGTCAAGTCCAATTTTGTAAATAAATATATTTTTTCTTATTTTCTTGTTGTAAATAAATGTTCTTTTTTTTTTAAATAAATATATTTTTTCTTATTGTAAATAAGCGTTCTTTTTCTTCTTCTTTAGTTTTCATTTCATTTAGTTTTGTAAATATTCTCTTTTTTTATTTGGGTAAATATAATAAAGTTAAAGGCCATAATATTTTTAAATAATTAACTTAGGGTAACCATTCTTATGAATGGGTGTTGTGGGGTGCTTAACACCTTCCCCACACACAATCGACTCCCGAACCCTAAATGGTTTTTGTAGACCAGTTTTCATTTTTAAATAGGTTTCCAAAATTATCCTATCTTTAAAATTTTAGTGGCGGCTCCATGTTTTTCCAAATTTCGGGCACTACAGACATAGTCTGCGAAAACAAATTTCATACTGATATTGAACAGATTGTAGCTGAAAACTCCAATTTCAACAACAATCTAAAGAGGGTCGTTTAGGGAAGTAGAATTTTGAAGATGTTTCTGGCCATACACCTTCTAAACTTCCATGATGGAATGCTTTTGATGAATATGAGCCATGACAATGATAATCATGGGGTTTACTTTCTTGACATCAATAATAATAGCGAGGAGGAAGCTTGCAACTATCAAGACTTAGGTGCTAACTGGATTGTCTAGACTTTACCATATTTGAAAGTTTTGTACTGGCTTTTTACCTTTGCAAAGACCTCATAGGCGTTTCAATTATGACATTTCTCTTTCGGTATCAGAGCCCTAGCCATATGATACTTCTCTTTTGGTATCGAAGCCCTGGCCCTTCTAATGCTTCTCTTTGGTATCAGAGCCTTAGTTAGTCATTCTTCTCTCTAGATATTGGAGCCCTGACGATTGACACTTCTCTCTTGATATTGGCGTAGCCTTGGGGTTTGATAGTTCTCTCTTGGCCTTGGAGTCTTGCCGCAGAATACTTCTCTCTTAGTATTAAAACCCTGCTCGCATTATACTTCTCTTTTAGTATTGGAGGACTTTATCTTTGAGGTTCCATATATTAGAGGGAGATCATGCTAATGGCTCATTCCCTCGTCCTAGTGAGATCTTAAGGTTTGAAATTGAAAGCGACATATGTTCGGTCATTCCCCTGCCGCTAGGTTTATTTGATGGATTCAAAATATCTTGCATTGGTGATTGGAATAACTTGCTTCACTATGTGACAATAGACGGAGAGGGTCTTGATGTGTGGTGCTTTGACATAGTCTGGGAACACAAATTTCATACTGATATTGAACAGATTGTAGTTGAAAACTCCAATTTAAACAACAATATAAAGAGGGTCTTTTAGGGAAGTAGAATTTTGAAGATGTTTCGGGCCATACACCTTCTAAACTTCCATCATGGAATGCTTTTGATGAATCTGAGCCATGACAATGATAATCATAAGGTCTACCTTCTTGATATCAATAATAATAGCGTGGAGGAAGCTTGCAACTATAAAGACTTAGGTGCTAACTAGATTGTCTAGACTTTACCATATTTGAAAGTTTTGTACTGGCTTTTTACCTTCGCAAATACCTCATAGGCGTTTATATTATGACATTTCTCTTTTGGTATCAGAGCCCTAGCCATATGACACTTCTCTCTTGGTATCGAAGCCCTGGCCTTTCTAATACTTCTCTTTGGTATCAGAGCCTTAGTAAGACATTCTTCTCTCTAGATATTGCAGCCCTGACGATTGACACTTCTCTCTTGATATTGGCGTAGCCTTGGGGTTTGATAGTCTCTCTTGGCCTCGGAGCCTTGCCGCATAATACTTCTCTCTTAGTATCAAAACCCTGCCCGCATTATACTTCTCTTTTAGTATTCGACGACTTTAGCTTTGAGGTTCCATATATTAGAGGGAGATCATTCTAATGGCTCGTTCCCTCGTCCCAGTGAGATCTTAAGGTTTGAAATTGAATGCGATAGATGTTCGGTCATTCCCCTGCCGCTAGGTTTATTCAATGGATTCAAAATATCTTGCATTGGTGATTGGAATAACTTGCTTCACTATGTGACAATAGACGAAGAGGGCCTTGATGTGTGGTTCTTTGACATAGTCTGGGAACACAAATTTCATACTGATATTGAACAGATTGTAGATGAAAACTCCAATTTAAACAACAATATAAAGAGGGTCGTTTAGGGAAGTAGAATTTTGAAGATGTTTCGGGCCATACACCTTCTAAACTTCCATGATGGAATGCTTTTGATGAATCTGAGCCATGACAATGATAATCATGGGGTCTACCTTCTTGACATCAATAATAATAGCGTGGAGGAAGCTTGCAACTATCAAGACTTCGGTGCTAACTAGATTGTCTAGACTTTACCATATTTGAAAGTTTTGTACTGGCTTTTTACCTTCGCAAAGACCTCATAGGAGTTTCAATTATGACATTTCTCTTTCGGTATCAGAGCCCTAGCCATACAATACTTCTCTCTTGGTATCGAAGTCCTGGCTTGTCCAATACTTCCCTTTGGTATCAGAGCTTTAGTTAGTCATTCTTCCCCCTAGATATTAGAGCCCTAACTATTGATACTTCTCTCTTGATATTGGCGTAGCCTTGGGGGTTTCATAGTTCTCTCTTGGCCTCGGTGCCTTGCCGCAGAATACTTCTCTCTTAGTATCAAAACCCTGCTCGCATTAAACTTCTCTTTTAGTATTGGAGGACTTTATCTTTGAGGTTCCATATATTAGAGGGAGATCATGCTAATGGCTCATTCCCTCGTCCCAGTGAGATCTTAAGGTTTGAAATTGAAAGCGACAGATGTTCGGTGATTCTCCTGTCGCTAGGTTTATTTGATGGATTCAAAATATCTTGCAATGATGATTGGAATAACTTGCTTCACTATGTAACAATAGACGGAGAGGGCCTTGATGTGTAGTGCTTTGACATAGTCTGGGAACACAAATTTCATACTGATGTTAAACAAATTGTAGCTGAAAACTCCAATTTCAACAACAATCTAAAGAGGGTCGTTTAGGGAAGTAGAATTTTGAGGATGTTTCTGGCCATACACCTTCTAAACTTCCATGATGGAATGCTTTTGATGAATCTGACCCATGATAATGATAATCATGGGGTCTACCTTCTTGACATCAATAATAATAGCGAGGAGGAAGCTTGCAACTATCAAGACTTAGGTGCTAACTAGATTGTCTAGACTTTACCATATTTGAAAGTTTTGTACTGGCTTTTTACCTTCGCAAATACCTCATAGGCGTTTATATTATGACATTTCTCTTTTGGTATCAGAGCCCTAGCCATATGACACTTCTCTCTTGGTATCGAAGCCCTGGCCTTTCTAATACTTCTCTTTGGTATCAGAGCCTTAGTTAGACATTCTTCTCTCTAGATATTGCAGCCCTAACGATTGACACTTCTCTCTTGATATTGGCGTAGCCTTGGGGTTTGATAGTTCTCTATTGGCCTCGGAGCCTTGCCGCAGAATACTTCTCTCTTAGTATCAAAACCCTGCCCGCATTATACTTCTCTTTTAGTATTGGAGGACTTTATCTTTGAAGTTCCATATATTAGAGGGAGATCATGCTAATGGCTCGTTCCCTCGTCCCAGTGAGATCTTAAGGTTTGAAATTGAAAACGACAGATGTTCGGTGATTCCCCTGCCGCTAGGTTTATTCGATGGATTCAAAATATCTTGTATTGGTGATTGGAATAACTTGCTTCACTATGTGACAATAGACGTAGAGGGCCTTGATATGTGGTGCTTTGACATAGTCTGCGAACACAAATTTCATACTGATATTAAACAGATTGTAGCTGAAAACTCCAATTTCAACAACAATCTAAAGAGGGTCGTTTAGGGAAGTAGAATTTTGAAGATGTTTCTGGCCATACACCTTCTAAACTTCCATGTTGGAATGCTTTTGATGAATCTGACCCATGATAATGATAATCATGGGGTCTACCTTCTTGACATCAATAATAATAGGGTGGAGGAAGCTTGCAACTATCAAGACTTGGGTGCTAACTGGATTGTCTAGACTTTACCATATTTGGAAGTTTTGTATTGGGTTTTTACCTTCACAAAGACCTCATAGGCGTTTCAATTATGACATTTCACTTTCGGTATCAGAGCCCTAGCGATATGATACTTCTCTCTTGGTATCTAAGCCCTGGCCCGTCTAATATTTCTCTTTGGTATCAGAGCCTTAGTTAGTCATTCTTCTCTCTAAATATTGCAGCCCTGACTATTGACACTTTTCTCTTGATATTGGCATAGCCTTGGGGGTTTGATAGTTCTCTCTTAGCCTCGGAGCCTTGCCGTAGAATACTTCTCTCTTAGTATCAAAACCCTGCTCGCATTATACTTCTCTTTTAGTATTAGAGGACTTTATCTTTGAGGTTCCATATATTAGAGGGAGATCATGCTAATGGCTCATTCCCTCGTCCCAGTGAGATCTTATGGTTTGAAATTGAAAGCGACAGATGTTCAGTGATTCCCCTGCCGCTTGGTTTATTCGATGGATTCAAAATATCTTGGATTGGTGATTGGAATAACTTGCTTCACTATGTGACAATAGACGGAGAGGGGCTTGATATGTGGTGCTTTGACATAGTCTGCGAACACAAATTTCATACTAATATTAAACAGATTGTAGCTGAAAACTCCAATTTCAACAATAATCTAAAGAAGGTCATTTAGGGAAGTAGAATTTTGAAGATGTTTCTGGCCATACACCTTCTAAACTTCCATGATGGAATGCTTTTGATGAATCTGACCCATGATAATGATAATCATGGGGTCTACCTTCTTGACATCAATAATAATAGCGTGGAGGAAGCTTGCAACTATTAAGACTTAGGTGCTAACTGGATTGTCTAGACTTTACCATATTTGGAAGTTTTGTATTGGGTTTTTACCTTCACAAAGACCTCATAGGCGTTTCAATTATGACATTTCACTTTCGGTATCAGAGCCCTAGCGATATGATACTTCTCTCTTGGTATCTAAGCCCTGGCCCGTCTAATATTTCTCTTTGGTATCAGAGCCTTAGTTAGTCATTCTTCTCTCTAAATATTGCAGCCCTGACGATTGACACTTCTCTCTTGATATTGTCGTAGCCTTGGGGGTTTGATAGTTCTCTCTTAGCCTCGGAACCTTGCCGTAGAATACTTCTCTCTTAGTATCAAAACCCTGCTCGCATTATACTTCTCTTTTAGTATTTGATGACTTTAGCTTTGAGGTTCCATATATTAGAGGGAGATCTTGCTAATGGTTTGTTCCCTCGTCCCAGTGAGATCTTAAGGTTTGAAATTGAAAGCAACATATGTTCGATGATTCCCCTACCCCTAGGTTTATTCAATGGATTTAAAATATCTTACACTGGTGATTGAATTAACTTGCTTCAATATGTGACATAAGACGGAGAGGGCCTTGATGTGTGATGCTTTGACATAGTCTGGTAACACAAATTTCATACTCCTATTTACCATATTGTAGCTGAAAACGTTAATTTCAACAACAATCTAAAGAGGGTTGCTTTAGGGAAGTAGAATTTTGAAGATGTTTGTGGCCATACACCTTCTAAACTTCCATGATGGAATGCTTTTGATGAATCTGAGCCATGACAATGATAATAATGGGGTGTACGTTTTTGACATCAATAATAATAGCGTGGAGGAAGCTTGCAACTATCAAGACCTGGATGCTAACCCTAAGAAGATGTTATTGTGGAGTCTTCTTGCAAGGACTTGGTATGTTGTCGAGGTATCTATTTTAGTAAATCAATCATTTATATATACAACCCGATAAGAAGAGCATATGTTAGTTTGAATTTTTGAGAGGTCAGGAAGGTACACATTGGCGTTCGACCCATGCAAAAGTTCCATAAAGTTCACTATTGAATTCAAGCTAGTTAAGGCTTAGCAAAAGATAGGTGAAGTATAAAACCGTCACACCCGCACTTGTTTCAATATATATTTATCGAACACAGGAGAATAAATAACATCAAAAGCAAACTGGTTCTATAGGTTTTTGTTAATGGGTGACATTCAAGGAATTTATATTGAGGATGATGGTAAGCACATTTATTCTTCTCTTGGTATTTACTTTTCAAACACAAACTTTTGGACAACGTCACAAGCAAGATGTACTTTTGACTATGAGTTAAATATTTTTGTTGTAGGTTAAAAGTTTTGCATTGGCTTTTTACCTTCGCAAAGACCTCATAGAAACTTTGACATTTCTCTCTTGGTATTAGAGCCTTGGTTGTTAATACATCTCTCTTGATATTAGCAGATTCATGACAGTTTGATACTTCTCTGTTGGTATCGAATCCTTGTCCGCTTCATACTTTTTTCTTGGTATCGGAGCCTGGCTAATGATACTTTTCTCTCGGTGTCACAGCCATGGCAGTCTGATACTTCTCTCTTGGTATCAAACCCCTTGCTGCTTCATATTTCTCTTGGTATCAGAGCTCTAATACTTCTATCTTGGTAATGAAGCCTAGTTAGGCTATCTAATACTTCTCTCCCTATTCTCTTAATATCAGACACCTGGTTTAGCTTAAATGTTTTTATGTTTACTTTTTATAAATGAAATTGCCTTTTTATAAATGAGGGACTTTATTTTGGAGGGCTGTTATGGATTAGTGAGAAACTTATGATATTTTGGCTTTTGAAGTAAACAATCATTCCAGTTGGGTAATATCACCCCAACCTCATTCCTAGTATTCAAATTGACCTATATTGGGGAATAGTAAGGGATTCATTGCTATGCCATGATAGCACACATGGGTCTTCAAGTGTAGAATCATAATGAAGGTAACTGAGAACTAAGGCCCTGTTTGCTACATGGGCTTGAGTTTTGATGGATTAGGGTGGAAATGAGGGTGTGCTATTAAATTATGTTTGGTAGAAAATAATATTTGGTGGGAATAATCTGATTAATTTTATTTTATAATTTACCATAAATTATGAAAGTACAATAATATCCTTATCTAACCTAACATCCTGTCACCTCATCTTCTCTACAACTAGTTGTTACAACATTTGAGCAATTTAATATTATTTTTAGATTTTGTTTTTTAACTAACTCACAAAATGATGGGTTGATTGTGTTGTAAAAAATGTAAGAAATCTTAAATTTGTATAGGAAAACAAAAATACTTTTATATTTGATCATATTTGGTATAGATATTGTCTAATCCTATCTATTCAAATATAATCATAATATCTTAGATTTATATTTCTAAAATAGGTACAATAAATATTAATATATGATATAATATCCATATTAAATATCAACAATATTTAATAAGCAAGTTTAAGATTCCAAATACGTGAAAATTGAATCTTGAGAAAGGCATATTGAACAAGAATTAAAAAAAAAGTAGATTTTTTAATTCGCCGAGAATCAAATTCAAGGCTGAGATTCCCAAAGATTATTTAACAAATTAAAAGAGAAGTATTAAAAGGTAAATTTAGTAGAAACAAAGACTATAAACTGTAATATACACCATGGATAATTTTATATCGATGTAAAAGAAGAAATTATTAGAAAGAGGGGGAGAGACAAGGGGGTGGTCACCGCTGGCAGAGACCAGAGATCAGAGAGAAAACAGAAAATGACTGGAAACAAAGAAGGCGATCAGAGATGAGGGAGAAGACGAGTATGGAGAAGTGAGAGACATCTAGCAGCAATGTGAGGAATAGTATAAGGATATGTCAATGTAAAAATTATTATAAACAAAGACAATTTTGTCCCAAATTTTTCAATCCCAACACTGCTTCAGCAATACCAAAGGGAGGTGGGTTTGCAGTAATTCCATTTTCGTAATACTCTTAATCCTTGGTTTTTCCCAGTCCCTCGTACCAACCCAAATAAGGCCTAAAGGTTTAGAGGCACTTGGAATAGATCGGAGCTGCCTAATAAATTTTTAATAGCAAACTAAAGATTCTTGTTTTGAAAGATATAGCTACACCAACTATTGAGAGGACAAGACTATTAACTATAATAACAATACACGCAATTAACTTTTTTATTTAAAAAACACAACAAATAAATAAATTCAGAATAAATAAATAATCAAGTCATTAAAATACAAATTGACTGAGTGACTATAAACCAGATAAAAAAAAGAGATCATAAGAAAATTTGAAAGAATATCATTAATCATGGAACAGTCTCAAACAATAATTAGGGAAAATGATAGAAAAAGAATTTTAAAATTGCAAAATCCCAAATCATGTATTTCCCATAAAATGAGTTGTGAATTATTTATCAAGTCCTATCATTACCTTATTAATTCTTAATAACAAATTTGATTTGAGATTTTACAATTTTAACATTCTTTTTCTATCATTTTCCCCAATAATTAAGAACAAGCCAACCTTTCGTTGAGGGTGATAAACAAACCCTAAATTATGGAGCCTTATAAGGAAGAACTTATGTTTTGTTTTAGCATAGAGGAAAGAACTTAAGTTAACCTCATCTTTTAGGAGGATTTTACTATGTGTCACACCTAAACACATTAAGTGCCTGTTTGGATTAGCGGTAGAGAAGAAGTTTTTTTTTTTTTTGCAGATGGGCTTTTAGAAAAGTCATATAGAAAAAAGTTAGATTGTAGATGTGATTTGTGTTTGGATTGGCGGTGGCAAAAGTGATTTTTTTTTCTGAAGAAGCTGGCATTTCAGGCTTCTTCTCAGAAGTCACTTTTGGGTTAAAAGCCCAGTGGGCTTCCAATGTGAACCCAAACAACACCTTAAGTGTGTGTTCGGATAGGATTTTGAAAAGTGATTATTTGACAAAACCTAGGTTTTGTAAAAAAGTAGCCAAACACTCACAAAAAACTCACAATCCTGTTTTACCTCAAAACCTTGGTTTCCCCCAGAATCTATTGCAATCCGCTTTTTCTAAAAATTGTAACCGTTGGGGGGTAATTATTGTAGCACTATGCTTTTTCTCTTTTTCTCTTTCCCTTTCCCGTGTCCGTCTTCCCTTTCTTCTTTATTCCCTTCTTCACTTCTATCTTCCCTTTCGTTTTCCCTATCCCTTTCCTGTCGCCAATCCCGTTCACCAGTAGATACAATCCCCTCTTCCCATTCTCGTTCCCATTCTCTTCCAGATCCGAAATTGATTGCTTCATTTTGGCTGATTGTTGAGCGTCGCTTCGAGGTTTCCGTTGTCTTCTTTGTCGAGTTCATTTCCTGACTTCCCATTACTTACAGTGGAGGCGGCATAGCGAAAATTGCGGCTTTTGTCAGCGAGGTGGTCAATGGTGGAGGTTAATCGGCGATCGGAGCAATGAACGGCCCGGTGGCTACTCCTTTGTCCTGTGAGCATTTCTTTGTTTTTAAAGGAAAATCTTGGCTATCCCTTGACAAGCTGATTTCTCTCTTCTCTTCCCCGTCTCAGAAGGTGTGTTATCGCAGATCGAAAATGGCAGTCAGTGGTGCTCTGGTGTTGTTGGCCGAAAGGGAAAGAGTCTTTGGCTGGTGTATTTCTCTTTGCTCTGGTGTTCTTTGCATATGTGTGTCATTTTTATGTTGTATTTCTCTTTGTGTTGTATTTTCATTTAGTGCTCTGGTGTTTTGGTGTATTTCTCTGCGTATCGCTCTGCATTATGTGGTTCTAGTGCTTGGTTTTGGTACTTATGTTGATCCTAGATGATTTATGGTTCTTGTGTATCTTTATGTTGATCCTAGATGATTTGTGGTGCTTGGTTCTGGTGCTATATTTAATTCACAAATCCTAGATAATTTGTGGTACTTGTGTATTACTTTTATGTTGTATTTTCATTTGGTGCTCTGATTTATTTAGAAGATAAGCACATTGTAATATATGTGAATCAAACTGGAATGATGAATGGTATTCCTAATTATTCTTTACCATGAAAGTGAGCTGCTTCTGAGAGATTGGGCTGGAGTGGTAAACAAAAAACAAAACATAATTTAAAAATACGGACACACTTGCAAAAATAAAAAATATTCACAAGAATTTAATGAAGAATAGTACAGTGGGTTTGACCGAAGATAACCCAGGTTATGAAAGGAGATGAAAACTAATAGTGTACGTTTTCAGTATGTATGTTAAAAATTTTTGCATATATTTTTTTATATTACATAATTGACAAATGTTATAATTTTAAAATTTTTTGACAAATTTATTTCATTTTTGTATTTATTATGCAATTTAATGTTAAATAATACTTAAAATATAATTTATCCTTTATATGTAATTATCACAAAAGTTAATGTCCTTTTTAGTCATTTGACTATGAAAAAAACTATTCTGATCAAAACTCTGTGTGTTTGGCAAGCACCAAAACTATAGTTTCAAATCATGGTTTGCGTAACCAGAGACAAAACTCCTCTCACACACTTACCTCGTAAGTCGTAAAAGCTATTAAAAAAAGCTAATCCAACTCATTTTACCAAAATCACTTTTTTCCTATAATCTATTCTCCTCATAATCTATTTTTCAAAAATCATTCTCCACTTTTTCTCCAGAAGTTATTCTTCAAAAGCTAATCCGAACACACCCTAAGCCAAAAGCAGCTTTTTAAGTTAAAAAAGTGACTTTTTTTCTTCACATCATGATCCCAAACTAACGACCATTTATGTAGGGAAATAAATCCTCTCATTTATGTGGCAAAAAAAATTATGTAGGGAAGTAAATCCTCTCATTTTCCTTTTCTTTCTTTCTTGTAAAATCTCATCGCCACCTTTAAATTAGAAAATAAATGGTTCATATTTATTACTCTGAGTTTGTCGAGTTGCCTCGTCCATTTGGACATCACAGGTGATTGTATCAACATTTTTTGGAAATTTAGTTGAAGTAGATTCATTGAAGGGCACTTGGGAATCTGATTTCGTATCCATGCGTTCTACGGTGCTATCACTAGATAGACTAGCCAAATTCGTGGGAGAATGTAGATCAGGTAATGCTTTAAATATCTGAAGTATTATCCAAGAACTACTACATAATATAGATTTTGCTATCCTAAAGGACAACCTTTTTTAAAATAGGGACGTTTAAAACATAAGCGGTGGCATTTTTGTAATTCTGTGTGGAAACTAGATAATTTTAGACGTTCCAAATTGAATTTGGGATGTCTAAAGTTAAAAAAATAATTTAGACGTCCCAAATTTCATTTAGAACGTCTAAAGTAAAAAAAAAATAATTTATTTATTTTTTTACACTTTAGACATCCCAAATTCAATTTGGAACGTCTAAAGTAATTTAAAAAATTTCTTACGAGCTGTATTGAATATAAGGGATGTTTGTGCCTTATATTAAATAAAGGGACGCTTTCCTTCCCCCCTCTCTCTCGCTCCCACAACATTTTTCAATTTCTCTGAAAAGAGTTACAGAGAGAGACTCACATTCTATAGATTTAAATGATTTTTTCTTTCGGTGTTCTCGCCATCCTCCCCCCTTTCATCATGCCCTTTGGTGTCCCTATTTGCAATGGTAAATCTCTCTTTATCACTTCTCAAATCTTACATCCTTGTTTGTTTATTATTATTATTATATAAGTTCCTCTCTTTTTTCATAATCATATCTAGTATAGTGCATCTGGGTTAAAAATAGATTTTTGAATTCTAAATCTTGAC